>OY728157.1:819299137-821799137 GCA_963277665.1 Viscum album
GAAATTCATATTTAAATATCCAAAAATTAGCACAAGTCATGGACTATAATAATAATAATATTATCATTATTATTTCATGACATGGAGTTTATTTATGATAACCAATATGTTAGGGGACTATAAAAAATTAATATACTCTTAAACCTAAGTAGATAACCCAAATTATGTCATTTTAGAGGACAAAGATAATTGTGTGAAAATTTATTTCCTATAGAGAATTATCTCAAAGTGGTTGAAAGAATTTCACAAGAATTGTATCAAGAAAATAGATGTTCAACTTCCTCTATCTTAAGACCATAAGAACAAGAGAAATAATTATTCACGATTGAGTGATTTCCTATTTTGATTCTAATGAATGATGCAAGGCATTTGGTACCACGGTGCTTGTTCCCCAAATACTAATGACAATGTTCCAAGATTCCTAGAGTACCTGTCAATACTACTAGAGGAATTTTTACTTGGATTATTCACTATAATGATGAGACCATGAGAGTTAATATTTAATTGATCCACATCAAAAAGATAATTATCAAGTTGAAGTAATTCAATTTATAAATTAATTAAAAATTATATGTAAAAATATACTCTCTATAAAGAGTCTGGGGTTACTTCATCTAGTTCTAAGGATTTTAACCAAATAAATCAATTAAAAACATTGTTGGAAAATAATTTAACATATTTTATCATGCCTTAGAACATTTAAGTTATATTATATCATTCACATATTAATTCATAATTATTTATTATTAGTTGATCAATTTCCTTATTTATTTTGTTACTTTTTCAGTTATAGTTTTCATTATTTAATTTAAAAGTCTATATAACATGATTGTTCGATTTCATATGGCTATGAAAAATCCAAGAAGGTATAAATAACTTTTTAATATCTAATCTAAGGGTGCTAAGGATGTTTTCCATGTGACATAGTTACACAAATTCTAATATAAAAGTACACGTCTTGTACCCATGGTTAATCCCACATGGGTGAGATATGATAATCATGGAACACTAAGTGGGTTTCAATACACAAAATTTTTAATTACATGAAACATTTTTAATTACATTCAGAACATATCCTGATAGGGTTACACAATTTTTTGTCATTGTACACATCGTGTAACATTATAGGGTTATTCCTTACATAAATTATGGTATTCATGTTATAAAAATACATGGAGTGTAGTTAATATACAAACCACATATTAACTAACATCTAATAAAAAAATCCCATATATAATTCCACAACATGTAGCTACTGTGTATGATACTTAATATGTTATATCAAACCAAAAATACAAGTTGAGTTCCTAGGAGTGTAGTGCGGGCAGCCAAAAAGATATTACATGGTGTGTGGCTGGATGTATATGCCATGTAACTCTTTCCAACTCATGCAAGGTACATGTTGATATGGTAATGTTATGTTATTAAAAATGTCACGACCCGCCCTCGGGGTCCGTGCCGTGACTACCCCAAGCCCGCCTTCCATAGGCCAGGGGCTGGCGACTAGCACCAAGGCGTAAATCCCGGTAAAAAGGGAAGGCATTTCCTTTGTAAGTAAACAAACACCACAGAGTAAGCAAGCGGAAAGTAAACACTAAGTAAAAGCAGAGTACAACTGAAAGTGCGGAAAAGTAAATGGGTCAGTATACAAACCCCAACTGAAAGTAAAGTACAACTCGAAAGGGAAAACAGCAACTGAAAAGTAAAAGCCGCTACACCGAGCTGTCCACTGGAAATCCCACCTGAAGGGTGGGTACAGATAGCTCCACTGCTCCACGGGTCCCGCCGTCCGCTCCGAGCACGTCCCGCCCAGTGGTCCACCTCCAGGTACCGTCCTGCTCTGCAAGCCTCAGCTAAGATCAACGCTGTCCGTCGTCTGCAACCAACACAACGTAGTGCGGGCAAAGCCCGTGCAGGGGTGAGTATAAGCTACTCAGTAGGGACCCCGAGACCCCTGAAGGTCTCCCAAAATCCACAAAGGATAAACCACAAAGAAAGGTACAATCACGAAGTAACAACCGACACTGCTTAGGTATATGCCCATACATATACCTAAGTCACCAATTTCAAATACGCTCCAACCTCCGAGCCCAAGTACAACTCAGTCCACACAGGAAAGTAAACGTATTCCACACAGGAAAGCAAAACGTAATCCACACAGGATTGCACCACACAATCCACACAGGAAAGCAATAGGTTTCAGCTCACACATGATTTTCATTATCAAAAACGTAACTACTGAAGAGCCCCATCTCTGAAGTGTACTGTGTCCTGTCACGACTCTGAGATACTGCTCACTAACCTAAGACTGCTGAGGTACTCCTCCTGTCGAGTACCGCGGGACTGCCGCCAACTACCGGGCGCTCCGTCCGCTGAGGGTCTGCTGCCAAATACCGGGCGCTCACCCAAATAGCCTACAGATGTACTCCTCCAGTCGAGTACCGCGGGTCTGCTGCCAACTACCAGGCGCTCCGTCCGCCGTGGGTCTGCCGCCAAATACCGGGCGCTCCGTCCACTGGGCTAGTCGACTCACTCCAATTCGAGTCGGTCGAGCAGTCTTCAGGTCTCAGCCGGCTACACGGTCTCCGTACTCCGTACGCTCGTCTCCAGTATCGCGGGTCTGCCGCTACAACCAAGCGCACCACCTCTATCGAGTAAAACAGAAGATTCAGCTCACACAGGTATACTTCTTCGGATGACGTTAAAGATGATCAAAGAACCATCTAAGTCGTCGAACCCACGAAGGATCGATAGGTACTAACCCCCGCAATGACCTACACAGGATCGGACCCACACAGGATTGGGCCCACGCAGGACCTGTAGCACTGATCCACGTAGGATCGCTGACTGCAGTAGTTGTCGCCGTCGAATCCACACAGGATCTCTGTACTGTTGTCGTCGCAGTCACAGTAGCAGTAGCAGTAGCAGTCACAGTAACAGTCGCAGCCAGCACTAGGGTTCCCGCACACAGCAAGCTCGTTCGGAGGATCCGCTCCACAAGCCGAGAGGCTGACACATCAACTGTCACAAAGTCCAGAGTTGATGTATCCAAAAGTTCCGTATTGTCAACAGGAACTCAACGCGTCAGACGGCGCGTCGATCGGACGCCCGGTCTGAGAGTTATTGGCATTTTCGTCCCCGGGGCCCGGTTGGTTTTTAAGGCAAAACCAACCCGACCGTACTCCACCTGTGTCCAAACCTCGGTCGGAGTATGCCAAAAGAACAGTCTCACTAAAAGGAACACAACAAAGCTGACGGCACGTCAATCGGACGTTCGTAGCTTAAGATATGAGCGTTTCCGCTCCGAGGGCCCGGTTGGTTTCGTGAACGAACCAACCCGGCCGAACTCAAAGTATTCCGAAACCCTTAGTGCGATATACCGAAACGACCTTCTCGATCCAAGGATTACGTTTCCGCAGACGGTTCGTCATTCGGAGGTCCGTGGCTCAAGTTATGGCCAAAAGACCGAAACTGATTCGAAACGGGGGGTCTGGGTCCGGGCCGACCCGGCCCGACCCCCCCTGGGTCGGCCCAAACCGGGTAGACCCGAACCGGGTCGACCCGACCCGGGTCCGACACGGCCTGGCCGGCCGGCGGCGCGGCGGCCTGGCGGCGGCGGCACGGCAGCCTGGCGGCGCGACGGCCTGGCGCCGCACGGAGGCAGCGCGCGGGGGGGACATGGTCCCCCCGCTCCTTGGTTTGGCGGCACGGCAATCAGCCGCGCCCCCTTTTTTTTGACAAACTCCCCCCCCCCCCCTCGTGGGGGGCCTGCTTGTGCGGAAACCGGGGGGCCGCCTCCCCCCCTCAAGAAACTGCCCCCCCCCCCCCAATTAAATGGGGGGGTTTTAAAGGGGTTGACCGGGGGAATTTATTCCCCCGGTCTTTGACCTTCCGGCCGGCCTCCTGGCCGGCCGGTTTTTCTCCAACGGGACCGGCAAGCCGGTCCCCTTCCGGTCTCCGACGCCGGTGGCCCGGCGTGCCGCCGGTCTTTCCGTCTCGCCGTGGCCCGAAACCGGCCGCGGTGTTCGTCGTCCGGCGCGGTGCGACGACACCGCGCCCCTCCACCGCACCTTTGATTCCATTCGACGCGGCGCGACAACGTCGCGTTCTTGATGATCCTTCCACGGCACGGCGCGACGGCGCCACGCAATTTAATCGGGCGAATATCCGCGTGGTGCGACGGCACCACGCCACCTTGATTCAGCCGCAATATAAAACATCAAGAACGAAGGAGGGGGTTCGGCCGTGTTCATGCGGTCCGGCCCCCTCACGTTAAACAATAACACTTATTTAAAATCCTTACGTTAGTCATGCAAGAACCACGAACAAGGATAAATAAATAAACAAATAACAACAACCCCTACCTTGAAATATTGACGTCGCACGTCGGTTATCGCGGAGAAAGGCATCGCGGCGTCGGACGTAGATTCTGTGGACGTCGGGGTGCGTCCGAGGAGGAAACGACGTCTCTTCACTTGTCGCTATGACGAAGAAGGGAGGTACGTTGTCGTTGGCGATGATCACCACGGTCGGCGACTTCTCCCTTGTCGAGGAGGAAGATGAAGACGAAAGAACCCGGGACGCCGAGTCTCGAAGGTCGTGGGATCGATGTTCTTTGTCGGAGAAGAACCGTTCTTCACGTTCTTCATCGAAGACGAAGAAGATCTTCAAGTCTCTCAACGATTCTCCCAATCCTCTCAAGTAACAAAGGAACTAACCCAAAAATAAATTAAGCTTACTCTTAATTTATTAACACAACCAAACCTTTGAAATTCAAGAGTTTGAATTTCAAAAACTCAAAAATTAAACTCACTTATTTATTATACATGAGTTGTATAATTAAATAAATGTTAAGTTGACAAGCTTTTAAGAGGGAGAGAGGGGAGTTAGGGAATTTGAAAAGGTGGGGCTCGTGTGGGCCCCTCCTCACCTTAATCCTCTCTTAGGTAGTTAAACCACCCAACTTCCAACAAAAGATTATAACCACTTTTAAGATATAAAATAAATATTGTATAACAAATTTATTTTACTCTTCATTTCTTCCAGAAAATTAAACATCTCTTCCTAGGCAAACGCAACTTCGGAAAAGGTCCCTTAAGCAAATATCGGCGCTGCGAGTTCATCGGTTCCCTCAGATTTCAATTCCGAGCACCGGATCAAAAGTTAGAAATTCCTGCTCGTTCGTTCACTGAACGTACCCGAGCCAAACTTCAGAAATTGATTCCGGGCACTCCGGGCCTCGGAATCAGGTGCCGTCAGAAACCGTGCTCTTGTAAAATTCTAAAGAAAATTTAGAAAAAATTTCCCTTGAATTTTACGGGTCTTTACATTACTCCCACCTCAGGGCTTTACGTCCCCGTAAAGTTACATCAAAAAATAGGGAAACAAATGTGGGTACTGAGCACGCATCTGAGCCTCCCGCTCCCATGTGCTTTCCTGGAGATTCCCGTGCTGCCATCTGATGCGCACAAAAGGAATCGATCTCCCATGCAGGACCCGCTCCTGTCGATCCTCTATCTCCACCGGGACCTCCGTAAAAGTCGCCCCATCGTCAACGTCAAGCTCCCCATGGTCAATGATGTGTGTCGGGTCGTGCACGTATCTCCTCAGCTGAGACACGTGGAAGACGTCGTGCATCCGGTGCAACTGAGGTGGTAGAGCCAGGCGATAAGCCACCTCGCCAACCCTGTTGAGGACCTGAAAGGGTCCGATGAAGCGTGGAGATAACTTGCTGCCTCGGCCAAATCTCCGAATACCACGTTGAGGTGAGACCCGCAAGAAGACGTGGTCGCCATCCTCGAACTCTAGTGGCCTCCGCCTCCTGTCATCGTAAGGCTTCTGCCGGCTCTGAGCTGTACTCATCCGCTCCTGGATGACCTGGACCTTCTCTGTTGTGGCCTGGACCATCTCCGGTCCCACCAGAGCTGCAAGATTTCTTCTTTGCCGATAAGAGAAATCTGGTCCCATCCCCTGGATGAACCACATTCTTTGCCTAATACAGTCAATCCTAACATAGATGATACTAATCCATACCAAGGATGACGTCATAAGGCCTCGACGCTACTACTAAGAGATTCAACCGTTACTCTCGCCTCCAAGGGTTGAGTCACACTGTCGGCATTAGTGTGTGGTAACTGGGTCTCCTACAGTAGATGTCTCACAAGTGAGGGTCAAGTCAACAGCCAAAACTGGAACCTCTTAGTAACATCACGAAAGAGGACAGGAACGAAAATATCACAAAGGTATGCATTTTTTTTTATTATTGCAGCTCATAATACAAGACGCTACACAAAAGCAACAAGGAACCAGAAGTACAAAGGACGTATCCACTAGTTCTGCTCCTGTCCATCGGCTCCCAGAGCTCCATGATCGAAGGCCTCGGCTGCCTGAAGCTGAGCTCTCGCATGTTCACCTACTCCCTGTGGTCGGGGAGGACCTCCTGGTGGTGGTGGTGGAAGAGCCTCAAAGCGTCTCCCACCACCGGCTGCTCGTCCAGCTCCTCTGCCTCGTCCGCCTCCTCCCTGCGGACCGCCACGGTCGAACCTCTGCCTCTGCCTGGGAGGTTCTTCACTTAACTGCTGATCATCAGCATGGCGGGTCGGACAGTCACGAGCCATGTGACCAATCCCGCCACAGGAGTAACACTGCCCACTCTCAGCATGCCTGGCTCTGACTCCACCCCGGCTTCCCCGTACAACTGAGCCTGAGTCGTGCAGTCGGCCACCGGTAGGTCTGGTCTGCCTGGAACCCTGAGTCATCCGTCGGCTACCTGTTGCCGAAGACTATGCTATCTGCCGCCCTGCGGTAGGTCTCGCTGTAGACTCAGCCAGGAAACTCTCGATCAGGAGGGCTCACTCCAGTACTCCTGTCTGAGTCGGTATGCTGAGGGAGATCAGCGATGCCCTGATCTCGTGTCTCAAACCCTGCTCGAAGGTCCGGGCCCGGAAGAATGGGTCCCGTACCATGTCGGTCGAGTAGCGCGAGAGATCGGTAAATCTCGCCGAGTACTGAGCGACCGTCATGCTGCCCTGCCGCAGCTGAAGAAGCTCCTGGATACGCACCGCACGAAGGGTGGCTGGGACGAACTCCGAGCGAAAAAGGCTCTCAAAGTCCGTCCAAAGTAGAGATGCCTCATCGTGCACCTGGAGCATAAAGCTCTACCATCGTCCTGCTGCTGCGTGTAGTAGGCTCGCGGCGAGGATCACCATGAGGTCTGCTGGTGTCCTCACTAGCCTAAACACTCGTACCACTGCCTCCAGCCAGTCCTCTGCTGCCTGGGGATCCATCTCCCCACGAAACCTGGGTGGTCGCTGGCGCTGAAACTCATGCAGTGCGCTGAGGCGACGTGCATCGTCAGCGGCTGGTGCTGGAAGTATCGGGGGCTCGACGGGTAGTGCTACCGCCGGTGCCACTGCTGACAAAGGGCCCTGCACCGAAGCCTTGTCGCTCGGTGGGCTGTCGTCACGCTCGACTCTCAGAACCCTAGCTGGCTGCCGTCGTGGGGCCATCCTGAAAAGGAAACAGGTGCGCCACGGTCAGAACAGTATACCTGGTGAGCTGATTTAAGTAATCACAAAGAAAACTTTGAAACACACACGTAATCAATTTTTTAGTGCATTAAGTCGGAAATCGGAAGTCAGGGTCATGGTGTACGGATACGTCGGCCGCCGCACCAACACTGGACTCCCTGGACTGATAACCACACTCAATACGCTAAACATTATTGCTTCACATAGAAAAGATCAGAGTTCGCGGTAGAACTGAACTCCTATGATACCAATTTGTCACGACCCGCCCACGGGGTCCGTGCCGTGACTACCCCAAGCCCGCCTTCCATAGGCCAGGGGCTGGCGACTAGCACCAAGGCGTAAATCCCGGTAAAAAGGGAAGGCATTGCCTTTGTAAGTAAACAAACACCACAGAGTAAGCAAGCGGAAAGTAAACACTAAGTAAAAGCAGAGTACAACTGAAAGTGCGGAAAAGTAAATGGGCCAGTATACAAACCCAAACTGAAAGTAAAGTACAACTCGAAAGGGAAAACAGCAACTGAAAAGTAAAAGCCGCTACACCGAGCTGTCCACTGGAAATCCCACCTGAAGGGTGGGTACAGATAGCTCCACTGCTCCACGGGTCCCGCCGTCCGCTCCGAGCACGTCCCGCCCAGTGGTCCACCTCCAGGTACCGTCCTGCTCTGCAAGCCTCAGATAAGATCAACGCTGTCCGTCGTCTGCAACCAACACAACGTAGTGCGGGCAAAGCCCGTGCAGGGGTGAGTATAAGCTACTCAGTAGGGACCCCGAGACCCCTGAAGGTCTCCCAAAATCCACAAAGGATAAACCAAAAAGAAAGGTACAATAACGAAGTAACAACCGACACTGCTTAGGTATATGCCCATACATATACCTAAGTCACCAATTTCAAATACGCTCCAACCTCCGAGCCCAAGTACAACTCAGTCCACACAGGAAAGTAAACGTATTCCACACAGGAAAGCAAAACGTAATCCACACAGGATTGCACGACACAATCCACACAGGAAAGCAATAGGTTTCAGCTCACACAGGATTTTCATTATCAAAAACGTAACTACTGAAGAGCCCCATCTCTAAAGTGTACAGTGTCCTGTCACGACTCTGAGATACTGCTCACTAACCTAAGACTGCTGAGGTACTCCTCCTATCGAGTACCGCGGGTCTGCCTCCAACTACCGGGCGCTCCGTCCGCTGAGGGTCTGCTGCCAAATACCGGGCGCTCACCCAAATAGCCTACAGAGGTACTCCTCCAGTCGAGTACCGCGGGTCTGCTGCCAACTACCAGGCGCTCCGTCCGCTGTGGGTCTGCCGCCAAATACCGGGCGCTCCGTCCACTGGGCTAGTCGACTCACTCCAAGTCGAGTCGGTCGAGCAGTCTTCAGGTCTCAGCCGGCTACACGGTCTCCGTACTCCGTACGCTCGTCTCCAGTATCGCGGGTCTGCCGCTACAACCAAGCGCACCACCTCTATCGAGTAAAACAGAAGATTCAGCTCACACAGGTATACTTCTTCGGATGACGTTAAAGATGATCAAAGAACCATCTAAGTCGTCGGACCCATGAAGGATCGATAGGTACTAACCCCCGCAGTGACCTACACAGGATCAGACCCACACAGGATCGGGCCCACGCAGGACCTGTAGCACTGATCCACGTAGGATCGCTGAGTGCAGTAGTCGTCACCGTCGAATCCACATAGGATCTCTGTACTGTTGTCGTCGCAGTCACAGTAGCAGTAGCAGTAGCAGTCACAGTAACAGTCGCAGCCAGCACTAGGGTTCCCGCACACAGCAAGCTCGTTCGGAGGATCCGCTCCACGAGCCGAGAGGCTGATACATCAACTGTCACAAAGTCCAGAGTTGATGTATCCAAAAGTTCCGTATCGTCAACAGGAACTCAATGCATCAGACGGCGCGTCGATCGGACGCCCGGTCTGAGAGTTATTGACATTTTCGTCCCCAGGGCCCGGTTGGTTTTTAAGGCAAAACCAACCCGACCGTACTCCACCTGCGTCCAAACCTCGGGCGGAGTATGCCAAAAGAACCGTCTCATTAAGAGGAACACAACAAAGCTGACGAAACGTCAATCGGACGTCCGTAGCTTAAGATATGAGCGTTTCCGCTCCGAGGGCCCGGTTGGTTTCGTGAACGAACCAACCCGGCCGAACTCAAAGTATTCCGAAACCCTTAGTGCGATATACCGAAACGACCGTCTCGATCCAAGGATCGCGTTGCCGCAGACGGTTCGTCATTCGGAGGTCCGTGGCTCAAGTTATGGCCAAAAGACCGAAACTGATTCGAAACGGGGGGTCCGGGTCCGGGCCGACCCGGCCCGGCCGGCCGGCGGCGCGGCGGCCTGGCGGGTGGCGGCGCGACAGCCTAGCGGCGCGGCGGCCTGGCGCCGCACGGAGGCAGCGCACGGGGGGGGACAAGGTCCCCCAACTCCTTGGTTTGGCGGCGCGGCAATCCGCCGCGCCCCCTTTTTTTTGACAAACGCCCCCCCCCCCCCCCTCGTGGGGGGGCCTGCTTGTGCGGAAACCGGGGGGCCGCCTGCCCCCCCTCAAGAAACCGCCCCCCCCCCCCAATTAAATGGGGGGATTTTAAAGGGGTTGACCGGGGGAATTTATTCCCCCGGTCTTTGACCTTCCGGCCGGCCTCCTGGCCGGCCGATTTTTCTCCAACGGGACCGGCAAGCCGGTCCCCTTCCGGTCTCCGACGCCGGCGGCCCGACGTGCCGCCGGTCTTTCCGTCTCGCCGTGGCCCGGAACCGGCCGCGGTGTTCGTCGACCGGCGTGGTGCGACGACACCGCGCCCCTCCACCGCACCTTTGATTCCATTCGACGCGGCACGACGACGTCGCGTTCTTGATGATCCTTCCACGGCACGGCGCGACGGCGCCACACAATTTAATCGGGCGAATATCCGCGTGGTGTGACGGCACCACGCTACCTTGATTCATCCGCAATATAAAACATCAAGAATGAAGGAGGGGGTTCGGCCGTGTTCATGCGGTCCGGCCCCCTCACGTTAAACAATAACACTTATTTAAAATCCTTACGTTAGTCATGCAAGAACCACGAACAAGGATAAATAAATAAACAAATAACAACAACCCCTACCATGAAAGATTGACGTCGCACGTCGGTTATCGCGGAGAAAGGCATCGCGGCGTCAGACGTAGATTCTGTGGACGTCGGGGTGCGTCCGAGGAGGAAACGACGTCTCTTCACTTGTCGCTATGACGAAGAAGAGAGGTACGTTGTCGTTGGCGATGATCACCACGGTCGGCGACTTCTCCCTTGTCGAGGAGGAAGATGAAGACGGAAGAACCCGGGACGCCGAGTCTCGAAGGTCGTGGGATCGATGTTCTTTGTCGGAGAAGAACCGTTCTTCACGTTCTTCATCGAAGACGAAGAAGATCTTCAAGTCTCTCAACGATTCTCCCAATCCTCTCAAGTAACAAAGGAACTAACCCAAAAATAAATTAAGCTTACTCTTAATTTATTAACACAACCAAACCTTTGAAATTCAAGAGTTTGAATTTCAAAAACTCAAAAATTAAACTCACTTATTTATTATACATGAGTTGTATAATTAAATAAATGTTAAGCTGACAAGCTTTTAAGAGGGAGAGAGGGGAGTTAGGGAATTTGAAAAGGTGGGGCTCGTGTGGGCCCCTCCTCACCTTAATCCTCTCTTAGGTAGTTAAACCACCCAACTTCCAACAAAAGATTATAACCACTTTTAAGATATAAAATAAATATTGTATAACAAATTTATTTTACTCTTCATTTCATCCAGAAAATTAAACATCTCTTCCTAGGCAAACGCAACTTCGGAAAAGGTCCCTTAAGCGAATATCGGCGCGACGAGTTCATCGGTGCCCTCAGATTTCAATTCCGAGCACCGGATCAAAAGTTAGAAATTCCCGCTCGTTCGTTCACTGAACGTACCCGAGCCAAACTTCGGAAATTGATTTCGGGCACTCCGGGCCTTGGAATCAGGTGCCGTCAGAAACCGCGCTCTTGTAAAATTCTAAAGAAAATTTAGAAAAAATTTCCCTTGAATTTTACGGGTCTTTACAAAAAACATAAATAAAATTAATTAATTAAATCAAAACTAAACTAAACAACATGTAGATGATTTACACACTATGTTATTGGGTTTTACCCTTGAATTACATGCCAAGTGATTTTAGCTGGTAGTGTGGAATTAAATGATTTAATCACTATTTTTCATGTTATTATACTAATCAAAACATGTGCGGTCATCATACATGTCATGTACTTGAAAAGGATCACTAGGGGTACACTTCTTTTATATTCAATGTGGAGACCCGAGTATTACATGTACAAATATTGCATCATTTATATGAATATTTAATACATTTTACAATAATACACACCCCCAAATCATAAAAGTTTAGTGTATTTGAAAAATAAATACACAATAAATTTATTTTATAAAATATCTCTAACGTATCCCACAAAGTTATTCTCTCATAGTTATCATATTGGACATTTCAAACATAATACATTTCTTCATAACATATGGAGAATTGAAACATATGAAATGGTTTGATCAGATACTCAGTAAAGGTAAACATCAATGATATCAATTGATGATCATAAGAAATAATTAGATGACTATAATATTATGATAACATGATCATAATGTATAAAGTTGTTACCTAATAAATCGTATAATATAATTCACGAGTCATGTCATAAAGAATTATCATTTCAAAAGATATGCATCTTAAGAGTGTGGAATCATTATTAAACAATCATTATCCATGAGAGAATATTATAAAAATAATAACATTCCATATAAATTTTGGAACAATCATAAGAATAAAAAATCATTTCATTATTCAAGTCCTACTGAAAATATCCTCAACACATATTGGACAACGTCCTGTAAAGGATTGAGTTCACTTCCCAACCTATTTTCATCCCAAGAATGGGTTCACTCCCCATCATCTTTCATATTATCTTATAAGATATCAATCATGAACCAATGCATTAGAGGTTCATTTAATTATGGTCCCACACATCATAAAATTAAAACCATAAATATATTTTCTACAATATCATATGAACATCTATTATTCCATCATAACATAACTCCTCGAAAAGAAGTGGGTTTCATACAAATTTCATCACAGTATTATTCTGAGACATCTAGATAAATAACATGGATGGTATCATTATATCATAACCCCAGTGAAGCATAAAAAACATCAAACATAAAAGGATTTTTATAAATATGAAAAATACATTTAAAATAGAATTTTAACACTTTTTTGAAAAGAGGAGAAAATTTCATTTCCATTAAATATATTTAAAAATAAAAAATTACAAAAATATTGAGAAAAAAAATTTATTTAAAAATAACCATGGAAAAATTTCAATGAACATTAAATAAAATAATTTTCATGATACTGGAAAAATTTATTCATATTTTAAAAGTTAAAATAAATATTTTTTTCATACTTTTTGTAAAAATTCATAAATAGCCTATTTGGGATTTTTTAGAAATAAATTTTTAATATATTAAAATGAGAGTAAAATATGGTTGGAAACTAAATTAAATAATGATAGGATCTTATAAAAATAAATTCTTAAAAAAAATTTAAAGAACATACACATGGAAGAAAAAATTGTCGTCTAAAGAGAAAATAAGGTCAGTTTGTCTGAAAAACATTTTCTCGATTATTTAAAGTTCTAAAGAGACGATAATGAAAGGAAAAAACATTAAAACCCGTGAAATTACCTAATTAAAATAAATTATATTTTATTTAATATATTAATATCATATAATTTTCCCAAATTAGATTTAAACATAAATAGTCCCGATAAAAAATGAGATGGAAACATAAAACCTAACATCAGGTCTTCATATTCTTCATATGTGCTCTTATGTTCCTATATAATAATATTATAATTATTATAAATACATATTAGGAACATATTCACACTTATCCTTAAATATAAAAATCCATTATTATTTATAAATACTCATTTATTAATAATTTTTCAATAAAATCAACATTCAGGTGAAAACTAGTCCATTTTCCAGGAATGTTTTCGTTTGACAGTTTTGGTCCTTACACATAATCATTTTATAATTTATATTAATTATATATACTTTTATAACCATTCGTATATTGTGTTGATGAAAAATTAATTACATCACTTTGTGGAGTTGATAGTATGTATGTACATATAAGTAATGTTTTCACTTTTTAATTCATAAAATGAAAGAAAGTTAAATAATAAATAAATATTATAGAATCATAACTAAATCATAAATATAATATATATTGATTAAATATATCCATATGATCATCAATTTATAGGGGACTTGAAAAACAAATCACATCTCATCATGGTGGTGGTATTACACATGTACGCATGAACGAAATTATCATTTCTCATAAGATGGAAAGAAGATAGGAAATAGATATACAAATAATATAACAAAATTTTATTTTATTAATGATTTATATTTAATCATATTAATATAGTTATATAATATTTATTGGATTTTAAGAAAGAAATAAACTAAAAATAGATCGCTAAAGATAGTCATCTATTCATTGGGAAACCTGCTTTGGCTAACAGCTTAAGCCTTCAGAGGTTGATCTTATAGGATGAAAAGAATCTCTTGAATGTGATTAGGTAGTTTAGAAATATATTTTTGTATCTTTTTAAATAATTATAAAGATAATATTTTTTAAATAATGGATGAGAGTGTGTTTCCTTTTATAAGTGTGGTGGGTGGATCTATTATAAATATTAAGAACATTAACATACAATAAAGTCATATTAAATTGAAAGTTGAACCAAATAAAAAAAAGGATTGAATATAAGATAATTTAATATATAAATATATTTAATTAATAAACTTTATATAATTTTAAGGGATATTTTAAACCCATCCTTTTTGTTTAACCTCCTCCATTAACCAAGTTTTAACCATAATTGAGAAAAAAAAATTTACCATGGTTACTATTAATTTAAAAAATTAAATAAGACTCATTAAAAAAATGAAATTTTGATTAAAAAAAGTTAAATAATTTTATAAAATTCAATTTATATAAATGGAAAAAATTAATTTTTTTAAAAGTTTGCAAAATGGAACAAAAACTCTTTTTGAGAAATGAATTTTTAAGCATCAAAATGGATTTAATATAATTACTTGCCTAATAAAAACCATTAAATTAATGTTAAAACATTTTATTGAATATATTATCTAAAAAGTTCATTATATAATTTCACAAATAGTGATAAATTTTAATTCATTAATATAAAAAATCATTGCTCTCATAAAAATAGTTTTTAAGAAAAACATCTCTTTTTACCTTTAATTTATTTTATTTTCATTTATAACAAAATTAGTAACAAAATTATTCATTTTTTACATATGTAAACAATAATTTTTCATAATTTTAACACTGAATTTTTTTTAAATACCTACATGATTAAAATAATTCTCATAAACAAAATGTTTCAAAATTTTGTTTAAAATCTATAGTTTTTTCGTAATTGAAATAGAAATTATTTTTTACAGTTTTATTTCAATTAAATACCATATAGTTAGATTTATTTTATAATATATAATCTTTATTCACATAATTTCATGGTTTCATAAACCAAAGTCTATTAAAAACAATGAATTTATTAATGAAAAATATATTCTAAAATGTTAGTTTGTTATATTCTACCACCTAAAAAGAATTTGACCCTTGAAATCCTATTACTCTAATAGAAATAACTGAGGATACATTGATTCCATCACATCCTTGGGTTCCCATGCTTCTTCCTTGAATTTTTTATCCCTGAATATAAACTTAACAAATTGATTAGTCATATTTTGTATCACTTTATTACTATGATCATTGATTTCTACCAATTTTTCTTCATAAATAAAGATCATGTTCCTATGATGTAACCATTGAGTTCTATACATGTGAAGGATATAGTATGTACTTATCAAAATATATACATATAAAAGATCTTAAACTAGGGAGAGGCTCGAAGGAAGCACACAAAAATAATCCTCCATCATGATATGATCAAGAATCTCATATGGACCGATATATTTTTCTCTTCTAAGTCAATAGAAGAAGACACATCCTTCACTTTGATTGAATTAAAACAATCTAATTAATTTCATGGCCATGTAGGTTTATCAAATAGTTTATTTTAGGTATCAAAAGAAATAAATTCATAAATATAGGTTGATAAAAAAAGTATACAACGTTATTGATGAGATATCAAGAAAAAAATGATTAAATTGTACACTAAGTATTCTTATGTGTTTTTTTATTGCAACATTAACATATTTATCTATGGGTACCTTGATTTGTTACTAGATGATGATTTTAGAAATTATACAAAATCACCTAATTCCTTTAAGAAAGAGGCTTAGCGGGTTACACACTAAGTGTATTTAAAATGTAAGTTAAATTCTATTTGACTTTAATATTCAAAATAACTATCATTCCTGACCATTGGATTAATAATTATTCTAGTTTGGTTGATCACATAAATAAAATCACCCATTATTCATGTTATAATATATGTGATTGGAATATTAAATAAATATTTATTCACCAGTTCATGAGTGTAATGTTTATTTATTTACTAAATAGACAATATACAAATATTTATTTATTTCAATAAATATTTATTATTCGTGTTTTGATAAATGATGAGGAGGATTGACAGGTTGAGTTATAGTACTAATGTAAAATATATATTTTTTAATATCTTTTAAATTAATATTTATTTAAAAATGATATTTAAATATCCCCATGTTAGCATATTTCATGAAATACAATAACAATAATTTTTATAATAATAATATTATTTGACATGGTTTTTATTCATGATATCGAATTAGTTATGTAACATCATGTCATGGATCACCTCTAAGATGGTGGACAGACTGGTCGGTCACATGACCTCAAGCACATCTCCTTGAATTCCAGAGGCTTCTGACTACCAGTGAGGGACTAGAGTGTGTTTGCAGGGAGACTATGCCCTCATAGATTATATTATGCACAACAATTAACAATATATTAGATAGTGGAAGCCTAAAAATAAGAAACAGTAGCATAAACAGTAATAAATAATTGAAAAAATAGTAGAATAAAATAATTAACAATTTAATAAAAGTGGTCAACTCCATATTATAAAATAGATGAAGTCATTTCATAGTGATGATACATAACCAAAAGCAATAAACAATACATCATTCCAAGAATAAAGGAAAGACACCAAATCCCCAAGGGCAATCTCCAAGATCATCCTGAGCTCCAACTCAGTCCTTTTCTCCTAAAATCAAGGTAAAAACTGAACAACATAAGCAATCAATCATGGTCCTCCGTTCAATGAGAAATAAAGGTCTACTAGAGTACCCTAGTGAAATGGCGGCCTGAGTACGGTGTGAGATAAAAATATTAGTAGGCCAGTACCACCAATGTCTAGCCCAATTCAGAAAATGAAATATAAATTAATAAGTGAAACATATAAAATAAATAGTGAGTGATAATAATTTAGTAATATCAACTTGGTTTGGGTTCCTAAATAGACACCCTTCCCAAACCACCTACTTCGACCTAATCTGAAATTTAGAAAAAGGTGCACGTGTAAGAATAATATGTGTACCATTGCCAAAAAGTAACATGGAAACTCAAAAAGGGTTACCCCAATGCTTTCTCTTAGGGTTGGGTTCTAATTACCATGTCATCACATAATTATGCTAACAAGAAAGAGAGAAAAGTTAAAAGTGTATGCTCTAATATAAATTGAATCAATAAGTATAGCACAGTCAATTTAACTAAAGAATTAATTAAATACAATTCAATCAAATCTTTAGTTGGAGTATGAGCCCATCCCGAATGTATCGTTATAATACATCCTTTAATTTATCCAATATCATCAGGAATGTCCATGTAAATATTCTGAAAGACCAAGTATCGCTCAATTCATGGTGACTATGAGTCCATCCCAAGTATCCCACTAGAGGACTGAGTATCACCCAAGGAATGGTGTAGCCATCTCGGAAATGGGTCTGTCCATTTTCTCTCCCCTAGGGAACTAGTATCACTCAGGGGTATATTAAACCACCCAGGAATCCCTCACCTATAAAGTCAAAGAATTTCCCTCAGTGTGTCGTGGTATAACCACCCAAGAACAAGAGTTCATCCATGAGTCCCTAATATAGAACCCATGTTCTTACCCGGACCAGATCAAGTGAACCATAATAGCCAAAACAAATTGCAAGGAAAACCTCAATACATATATCCCATGGAAATAATATATATAAATCATGATAATCAAATAATAACAATGAGCCACAAGCTATTCAATCCATCAAATAAAACAATACAGGCCATCAACATGGCATAAAGAATTTATCACAAAAGTAAGCACGTAAAAATTATACGACAATGTTAACATTTTAATATCTCAATCTAACAAGATTAGAATATAGATCAAACCACTAAAAGAGGACATATAAATTATGAACATGCATGAGAAATAGAATATAAACAAAATCACATGGAAAAAATAAGACTCTAACCATATATTATAAATGACATTGAATGATACAAGCTAACAAGCTTGTTCAAGCATGGTATTAAATTCAAACCATATCATTACATTTATAACATAACGCATCAGAAACAAAAATCCATTTAGGTTGGGCACACCCAAAGGGGTGTTCAAGAGGGAAAGAAAACTCCCTAAATGGGTGTCTCCATAATCTATGGACACAATGGAATGATAAAACAAGCCGAACAATTTAATAAGCGATAACAAAGAATCTCCGGAAGGTTGCAGTGAGCGTCACAAAGACGTGATATGACATTAGTGATTAAGTAAAGGGATGAGGGTAGATGCAATACACTAGGAATTCTAATTACATGTTGTTCCATGCACTTAGGAGGTGTCTTGGCTCATCTATCATTTTTCAAGGAAGCAACATCATTTAAAAATAACTAAGAAGGGTCTTGTGAAAGTGTTTCATTTAACAATTATAATCTCAAGAATAAATATACACCAATTCATTAAGAAAAGAAAGCATAAACTTCTATCACTAATCTTTTACATTAAAGGAATCACACCTCAATAGAGGGGTTTTATTATAAAACATGGCTTTTATTATCATAAAATCATTTATCACATTTAATCAGTTCATCAACTTTATCAAAGGAAACATTTAATCTGAAAACCATATTACGTTAATTTAAAAACTAATATTCTGAGATAATAAATTAATTAATAAATTACTAAAATTAAAGGGGAAACCAAAGATACCCAACCTAAAAAAAACCAATTTAACCTTTGGAACTCAACAAATTTATTAGCGACCACTCAGAATTACTCCACACACACACACACCTCCATATAAATAAATATTTATCTATATATCCCTGAACCCAATGCTTGTATTACCCACACCATGAGGGTATATTTTCATGGAGGAAATATTTATATATATTATATACATAATAAGATACATGCATACATATATCTCAAAAGTTGATCAAAACTTCCTAGAGAAAAAGTCAGGCATCCTCAGATGGCGGCGGCGAATTGAAACATCCCAAACGACATCACCTTTGGCGGTGGTTGTTGAAACATGAACGAATAAGACACAAGAGGCCATTAGTATACCCAGAAATAATTAACCATTATACACAAAGAGAACAAGGAGAAA
The DNA here is from genome assembly GCA_963277665.1 of Viscum album. Classification (NCBI taxonomy): domain Eukaryota; kingdom Viridiplantae; phylum Streptophyta; class Magnoliopsida; order Santalales; family Viscaceae; genus Viscum; species Viscum album. The sequence goes on from OY728157.1 coordinate 819,318,404, forward strand.
TCATTACAAAAGGAGGGAACTGAGAGAGGTGTCGCGCAAGAGGGAGGTTCGGGCGAGGGGGTGTCGTAAGGAGGTTCTGTAAATAGAGGGTTGAGCTCTATAGTGAGGTTCAGCCTAGGTAGGTTCATGAGACAATGTGAGGTTCATTTGAGGGAGTTCCATGAACCATGGAAGAGAGGGGGTCTCGCGTGTGTTTTACAGGGAGGGGGTAGGATGCAACGCGATTTAGAGAGGAAGGAGGGGGAGACACCTTAGGTTTTCTTTAACCTAACATAAAAATAATATTAATTAATAAATAAATATAATACTATTAATAATAGTGATAAAAATCATAAAATAATAAATAATAATTATAAAAATAATGAAAATAAATGATAATAATTATAATAATAATAATAATAATATTATTATTATTATTATTATTAAAAACATTATTATTATTTTTTCAGATAATTTACATTTAATATAATTTCAATTTAAAATGAAATTTAATTAATATAATTTCTTTAGAAAAAAAATAAACATCTCTATGAAACTCTCATAAAATTAAGAGTTCTTACGCTCAGTTATAAAAACAGTATGCCCAGTTAAAGGAAAAATTTAATTTCCTTCGCTTTTTCATCCGGTTCAAAACACTGGACATTACAAACATTCCAACTTAGAATTTCTCATCCCCAAGAATATATTGGAAATAATGTAAATGCCACCTGACCTACAATGGCCATGAAGCCTCACACAAAAGGTCGCATTGCGTCTCCAAATGCCTAACTCACATTCAAGCATTGGTTCCATAGATGGCACATAAGCCATTAAGTTCTGATCCAACACTAATTTTTACAAATGAAACACCAATACTATAATTATAAAATCCCGTTTATCTAGCGATAGAACCATGTCCTCATCTCATTAAACAGCTGATAAAATTTACTTCCAAACTTAAACTTTAACATTAGAATGGGTAAAATTCTGAGTCCCGGCTCCTACCACTGTCAGAATTTCCTACAAGACATGACCTTAAGTGTTCTAGAGATGCTTCTTGAATGATTTCCAAAATAGATAAAATGGTTGCTTCTGCATCAACCTCAGAGACCAAGTCGATCTAGCTTTTCATGAAAAGCCCTAGCCGACACAAACCGCACTCGTCTCACCTGAAGACATGCTAGAAATGATCCTTCACTAATTTATCCATTGAACATGAGAGAAAACTGGTCAATCTACAATGTTCGACTATTTAAGAAGACTTTTGTCTTAGATGGCCAATGTTTTTACAAATTGAGTTGTGATGTCCTCTTCTAAGGTATCTCACAATCACCATGTACACGCCCACCAAAGTGAGATGTTGGTACAAAGATAAAATGTCTACATTAGAGAATTGACTGATCCCAAAGTGGAATCGGTCTGGAGGTCAATTCATAAGAAATATCTAGTGTACAAGAGTTCATCCAAGGAATTTTTACATGTGAAACCAAGGATCACTCAAGACTAACCAAACTTGAATAAGAACCTTGTGTTTAGCATGAAACTGGATAGAGATTATCTAATAGCTTTTTGAATTTATTGCAGTATCAGACCGATGATCTCTTAGTGTACCTAGATGATGTCAAGATAGGGGAAATGATCTTTGATAAGTGGGATACACTTAAGAGGATTTAAATAGATTACAATCAAACATACCCAAGTGCTGGAACAAAAAATCGTCGAACCACAACTGGTCGAATTTAAGAATAAAATCGGCTTCACCTACCGATTCACCATCGTGAACCGATCACCAAAATATTACCACTCAAGGCATACCATGATCATTCAAGATTAACCACTATAGTCCACCCATGATCAAACACATTAATCAAATGTTTCATACACCTCTAACCACACAGATTTTGTGTTACCGAGAAAGAACTAATGTATTTTAAAGTTCACAAGCCTCAATGAATTTAAGTTAGCCCGACCATTCACTAATGGTCCTATTTGGTTGTGTTCCGTCTACATGTAAGGACCCATTTACCAGGTTTAGTGCAACAATCCCCACCTCAGGGGTGCTCTAATCATTGAAAGAAGATAAAATCTATCTGCTTATAGGCACGCTAGATCAAAATAACTATAAATAAATGTGTGACATTACTGTAAGACATGATCACCATGTTTAAACATATGAAGAAGGTCAAAAGAAAAATGAATACCCATTTCAATAAGGTGTTATTTATAATGGGAAGAAATCATATGAAATACACTTACAGTTCTATTCCAAGGAAACTAAAGAAGAAACTCAAACTATCCTTACACGAGGGTCATAAATAGAGGACACCACTACAAGTTTCATTTCCAAGCCCTTTATATTTAAACTCATTTCATAATAAAACATTCACATGTTCAATAGTATAGTTATATGGGTGGCCATATACCAATCCATAATGCTCCCATGCACTTTTCATGTGGCATTTGGCTCCCATTTAATTGCATCCAATAAATTTTAGAAAAAGTAACCAATTACATATCAAACAAGATAGCATGTCACTATAAGAATATAACAGAGATAAATATGATAAAATCATAGAATCATGAAATTCTAATCATAGATACATGCTAATAAGCACATAATCATGAAATAGGGAAAACATTTTAGTGAACAGTCAACGTGGAAACAAGCTATAATTCTAAATATATCACAAAAACATGGTATCTGATAGGAATTATAAATAAATAAAAGAAATTTAATGTTATGGTATTCAATGTACTCACCCATATCCACAGGAAACCTAAAATGAAACTACATGGCATGGTACTATGCATGGAATGTGAATTTATATGTATCTAATATGACGCATTGTAACGACCCAAACTTTTATTAATGAAAATTCTTCTTGATATAATTAAATGTAGTATTATGTAAAATGGTTATATAATATATGCACTTCTTTGGTTTTATGAACTTTGATTTCAAAATATCGTTAATAATTGTTATCGTTGCTAATATAGTCATTGAATAGTGATGGTCTCATCTAGTATAATGTATCCATACGAAACCCATTTTTCAGTGCTCAGAAAGGAGGTGGCATCATTGGACTTTTCTCTTGACTAATCCCAAGGAAATATTCATCACATTAAGCTCAAACAGAACTTCCTACAGGAGAAGTGGAAGTTGATAGAGATTACCACCCGAGCAATGTTATCCGAGCCACCCCAAAAGTATGTCACCATCGCACACCTTACCCTTACGTCATATGCGAGTGTTATAAGGGTTTATGTAATAAGACACTAGAACAGTGATTATGTCCATTATTTTTTTATACAATAATGAATATACATTCATTTTATTATTTTTACTTTGTAATTTTTTTTTAAATCAGAAATAGTATTTTTAGTTAATATTCAGTTAAGAAATCTATTTTTATGAATTAATGGATTTTTAAATTAAATAATATTTTAATAAAATATTATTACTAAATTTATTTTTATTATATATAAATGATTGTATAATTTTTATGAATATAATTGTGATTTTTATTAAGGTTTGAAAGTTGTTTTTATCAAAACCCATGAATTTTTGATAAATGTCGGTTTTTATTTAAAAAGTAAAAAATAAAATATTTAGAAAAATATTTATATAAAATGAATATTATTTTTGGAATCAGGATTTCAAAATTATCCAACAGATAATTTTTAATAATTTTCTAAGAGAGTCAAATTTTTTGCTAAAAATTAAATATTGTTTAATTATATAATGTGTTTTGTGACATCAAAATGACCCAATAGTGATGTAATAAAATACTATAAATGATATGTTCAGCCAATATACTTATTACCATTAAAATAATGTGATTTTTGGTTTGTTTGATTTATTTTACAAAGCTTTAGTGGACCCTCCAAGACTTATAAAACATTTTAACTTTTTAAATTGATTTCCTTGAGAGTGTGACTCCCCTTCACATAAGAAAGCCTAATATTTTAAGAAGTTAGACCATTGGTATTATAAAATAATGTTTTCCAATACAACTTGGAAAAAACCATGGGATGGTTTTTGGTTTTGATTAGTTTAATGTGTGGTGTTCAAAACCTAAATAATAAATAATTCCCTCTCTTTTTCTATATAACCCCACCCAAGCTTCAACTTCCTCTTCACTCAAAACCTTTAGAGCTCTACCAACATATTACATCCTCTATCTAGATTCCTATAAAGGTGCCCCAAGCTCTAAAGAAGCCTCTATCAAGCCTCTCCCAGGCCTTTGGGATCACACTTCCAAGTAAGGGATTTCTTGCTTTCACATTTTTGTCCAAATTTCATTATATTGTTATACCATTTTGTTTTCAATTAAAAATGTTGGAGTATGATTTTGAACCTCCCCCATACTTCCCTTCTTATTTTTTAATTATTAGGGGCCTCATTCTATCTCATTAATGCCTCCCATGTAGGTTTTTTTAATATAAATGGGTTTTTGAAAAAAAATGTATAAAAAGGATAGGGTTTCAACTATTTTTAAAAATGGGTTCGGAGATGCGTGAACCCCGTTCATGCATCTTCAGTGCAGAGAGATGTGTGAATGGGGTTCACGCATCCTTCGTAGACATCATAAAAGATGTGTGAACCTCGTTCAAGCATCTTCCCTTACCAAGAAGCGTGAGCGGGGTTCATGCATCCTTTGTAAACTTTATGAAGGATGCGTGAACCCCGTTCAAGCATCCTATAGGAAGATTTTTTTATGTTTTTTTGTATTTTTAAAATTTTATTTTTATTTTTTTTTTGTTTTGGTTTGTTTATATATATATATATAATTTAGCAGAATTTATCTACTATTTAATATCCAGTAGTACTATCATTACAACAGTTTGGATTCTGACAGAAACCCTCACCCAGGGCTCTCTTTTATAAGAGGGCTTTCCCTGGAAATCATTCTGCATTTCTGATGTAGGATTCAGGTTCTCCCTTTCCTGCACGGTGTATTCTGCATTTTCGATGTGGGTTTCTGTTTCAATTACATGACATTGCAAGACTATAAAATAAAATTTATAATACAAATATAAATGAAACCTGAAACGTGAATTAAATATATAAGAAATAGTTGAAAATAAAAATAATTTCATAAAAAAGTTTATGAATAATAATTTATAAGCTTTAAAAACCACCAACTTGAAACTTAAAAATGTTTCAAGTACGTGGCTTTGAAAGACTATAAAATACAAACTATAAGACCAATATAAATGAAACATAAAATATGGATTAAAAATACATGAAATAGTGGAAAATAAAAAAAAAATTGTAATAAATGTTGATGAAAAATAATTTATAAGCTTTCAAAACCACCAACTTAAAACTTAAAAATGTTTCAAGTAAGTGGTTTTGAAAGCCTGTAAAATAAAAACTATGAGTCCAATATAAATGAAACGTAAAACATAGATTAAATATATAAGAAATAGTTAATAATTAATTAGTTAATTAGTAATATAATTATTAATTAGTTAATAATTAATATAATCCTTAATCATTGATCATTAATTATTAGTTACTAATATAAAATAATTAATTAGTTATTTAGTAATATAATTGTATAATAATTAATTATTTAATTAGTAATATATTTATTAATTATAATTATTAATTATTAATTATATAATAATTAATTAGTTAATTTGTAATATAATTAATAATTATAAAATAAATCAATAAATAATTAGTAATATAATTAGTAATTAGAATTATTCATTATAATTATTAATTATTAATTATTAATTATAAAATAATTAATTAGTTAATCGGTAATATAATTATTAATTATATAATGATTAATTAGTTAAGTAGTAATATCATTATTTATTATAATTAGTAATATGATTATTAATTATAATTATTAATTATTAATTATATAATAATTAATTAGTTAATTAGTAATATAATTATTAATTATAATTGTTAATTACTAATATATAATAATTAATTAGTTAATTATTAATATAATTATATTATAATTAATTAGTTAATTAGTAATATAATATTAATTATACAAATATTAATTAATAATATAACTATTAATTATAATTATTAATTATTAATTATTAATTATTAATTATTAATTATTAATTATTAATTATACACTAATTAATTAGTTAATTAATAATGTCATTACTACTTATAATTATTAATTATTAATTATATAATAATTAATTAGTTAATTAGTAATATAATTATTAATTATAATTACGCATTATAATTTTTAATTTTTAATTATTAATTATATAAAAATTTATTAGTTAATTAGTAATATAATTATTAATTATATAATAAATAATTATTTAATTATAAATATAATTGTTAAATATAATTAGTAATATAATTATTAATTATAATTAGTAATATAATTAACAATTATAATTAGTAATATAATTATTAATTATAATTATTAACTAATAAATATATAATAATTAATTAGTTAATTAGTAATATAATAATTAATTACATAATTAATAATTATAATTATAATTATAAATTATTTTACTAATTAACTAATTAATTGTTGTATAATTAATAATTATATTACTAATTAACTAATTAATTATTATATAATTAATTATTAATAAATAATAACTAATAATAATAATGAATAATTATAATAATATATTATATTACAAATTAAATAATTAATTATTATATAATTAATAATTATATTACAAATTAACTATTTAATTATTATATAATTAATAATTACATTAAAAAATTACTAAATAATTATTATATAATTAATTATTATATTAATAATTAATTATTATATTAATAAATAATTATTATATAATGAATAATTATATTACTAATTAATTATTATATAATTAATAATGATATTATTAATTAACTAATAATTAACTAATTAATAATTATATTACTAATTAACTAAGTAATTATTAACTATTTCTTATATGTTTAATCTGTGTTTTATGTTTCATTTATATTGGCCTTATAGTTTGTATTTTATATTCTTTCAATGCCATGTACTTGAAACGTTTTTAAGTTTCAAGTTGGTGGTTTTGAAAACTTATAAATTATTATCCATAAACATTTTTTGCTGAATTTGTTTTATTTTCAACTATTTCTTTTATGTTTAATTCATATTTTAAGTTTCATTTATATTGGTCTTATAGTTTGTATTTTATAGTCTTTCAAAGTTAGGCACTTGAAACAGAATCTCACATAAAAAATGTAGAATATATTGTGCAGGAAAGGGAGAACCTGAATCCCACATCGGAAATGCAGAATGATTTCCAGGGAAAGCCCTCTTATAAAAGAGATCCATGAGTGAGGGTTTTTGTCAGAATCTAGACTATTGTAATGATAGTACTGCTGGATATTAAATAGCAGATAAATTCTGCTAATTTTTTTGTCGTATATATATATATATTTAAACAAAACAAAACAAAAAAAATATATAAAAAAACAAAAAATATTAAAAAAAATATTTCTATAGGATGTGTGAACGGGGTTCACGCATCCTTCATAAAGTTTACAAAGGATGTGTGAACCCCGTTCATGATTCCTGGTAAGGGTAGATGCGTGAACGAGGTTCACACATCTTTTATGACGTCTCTGAAGGATGCATGAACCCCATTCATGCATCTCTACATGCAGAAGATGTGTGAACTAGGTTCACACGTCTTTGAACCCATTTTTAAAAATATTTGAAACTCTATCCTTTATATACAATTTTTTTTTCAAAAACACATTTATATAAAAAACCCTCCCATGTACACCTGTTACCATACAGAAATTCCATAAGGGATTTTTCCCTCTTCATTTACAAACAAGAAATTCTTTTGTATTATGAATCGAAATTCCATTAAATATGTTGGAAAATGTTTCTATATTCCCCCTTACTATCCCTTTCATTAAATATGATGATACACCCCTTTCTATATCATCAACCACTTTTATGAATTCTGATGTCACGTTGTTATGTAGTCGAAATTGCACCGTGATTTTCCAAGCCAAAGTCATCGTGTAGTGAATACCATGCTCATTTCTCTATCAAGGGTATTCACCTATACGAACATTTACTTATTAATTATATAGTTTCATGTATGAATTCCACATTCCTTTATCATGGAATAAATTATGACTTTTAATGAATCCATTTTATATGATCCATGTGGACCTCTTATGCATGAAATGGAATGATTATTAAGGGTGTGCCCTGATTGCGGTCGAATGAATTGGGTAAAGATTAGTATCATGATACGTCAAGTGAAATGAGGTTTAACTCATTCCAATTCAAGTGAAATTAGGGTTTACTCATTATCTATGTGTAATGAGCCTTGTATCATGATAATAGCATGTTAAATGTTGATACCACAATTCCATGTTATGATAATCATGTTGGATCATGCCTTTATGTTCATGTATCTCTTATACTCCATTTATATTCCTATTGCATAAAATGTACTGTATCCTTCATGTATTGATTTTTTTACTCCCTTACTGGGCTTTATATATCACCTTATTCCTATGCATGTCCTCAAGTTATCCATTGCAATGCTAAGTATGAAGGAATGTGTGTAGTCATGTAAAATAAGTTTTCAATAATGATGTGTATTTTATGTTTTAAGTTATTATGTAGTGTTCCTAAGCCCCAAAGACACTATAACTCTCAATCTTCAATGTTGTATCAATTGACAGTTTTATGTAATAAATTATGTTTATGTGTGAAATGAAGAGCATGGTTGTTATAGTATGTATTAGATTATAGTTTTAGTTATTTTTGGGATTAGGATTAGAAAAACCTAGTGAAAGCCTTAGGGATACGACAAAGTATAATAAAAACATCCCTAAATTTTGGTGAGTATTGAGTAAGTGGTTTATCAAGCAAATGCATCCCATTCTAGATATGAGCAGGTAGAGGCAACTCTGGAACAGATGTATCTAAGGGTAAAACCCAAAAACATTACATTGAGCTAGACTCGAATGGGAACTGGTGCACGATAATGTTCCTTGATTCACTCTTGGTTACGACACTACTAGGGGATATCTTTGGTAAATTCACGAGCTTATTATGAAACTTATTAAGGGAAAAATTCCCCTAAGAATATATGTTGGTAAGTAGATCATGGATAACATACATTAAATCCTATAAGTTCATACGTTAAGGAAATAAAATTAATTTACTATTCATCCATTTTTGTCTTTGGATTACTATTTATGTGTTACCCCTAACTTTCCTTTTATTCAAGCCAATGGCCAGTAATAGAAGGACTCAGACTAACAACCGATGCGAAGATAAATGTGACGACTGTTCTAATAAGATGCCCAATCCGATTGGAGCGGGAATCACAAACTTTTTCATGATACTCTCTCAGTTAACTCATGTTTGGAATAGAAACATGGGTCTAGAGGAACATTCAACCCCCCCCCCCCCAAATAAAGAACAAGTATCAATTGAGGCCTTCATGAGACAAATGCCTCCTACTTTTAATGGATCATTTGATCCCTAAATCTCCGAAGAATGGATCAACTCCATTGAGAATATCTTCCCCATTATTCAATGTTCTGAATAAGAGAATGTGTTTCTGGATGCTTATCATATAGAGGTTGAAGCTGATCAATGGTGGATATTGATGAAAAATACAAAGCATGAGGAGGAGATCGAGGCGTTGGGATGGAAGGATTTCTGAAAAATGTTTTTTGAAAAATACATTCCTCACACCCTCCAACATAAGATGTATAGTGACTTCATTTCCCTCAAGAAAAAAAGATGATCAATCCATCAGAGCATATGAGGAAAACTTTAAAAGGCTTTCTTGATATGACTCTAGCTTTGTTGTTACCCCATAATTCATGGTTGACTACTTCTTTGGTGGGATAAAACCTAGCCTACGGAAATCCCTAGCGATCCGTGACTTCAAGAGATATGATGAAATTATCTTATGTTCCATCAAAGTCAAAATGGGTATTGGAAAATCTCAGGGGTATCATGGGGATAAAAAGCATGAGGTGGACATCAATTATTACAGTCTGATGGATAAACCCAATGGTGATAAGAAAATATATCACCCCACTTTCCAAAGGTGCAGAAAGAATCACCCTAGAAATTGCCTGAAGGGGATGAGGAAAAGCTTTAGGTGTGAAAGAGAAGGGCACTTAGCCATTAACTTCCAACAAGAACAACCTGCAGTTGTGACAGAGGATAGGAACACTCTGTTTGATCCTCAACACATTGTTCATTGTTTCAACTAAAATTAACCATGGCACTTTAAAAACTAGTGCCCTATGCCAAGGGTTTTCAGAGGCAATCAAAAACCTCCAAAGCAGCAAGGGGGAGATTTTTCCATCATTACCGCCGAAGTGAACCCCAACAACAAAATGATGATAGTTTTGCTAGTTATTCATTCAAGAATAGGGAACGAACTTTTGCTATGTTTCTAAGAATTATTTTATATCCCAAAAGTTTAGTACAACACTTCCAACACCACCCCAAATCAGGGAAGTAAATATTTCAGTAAGAAAAAAACATTGGGAAATCATTTCATCCTATGAATATTACTCCTCCCCTAGCATAATTTGTGGATTTAACTTCCCATTTAACCTCTTCATACTCCCTTTGATGGAATTTTATGCAATTCTTGGCATGGATTATCTTTACTTATATAGATCCATCATAAATTTTTGTGAGAGGGAAATCACTCTCCATATGGAGAATCGACCCCTGATTATGTATAAGTGCAAATAAGAGGATGAATATTCATTATCACCATCATCTCAAGTGTGGATATTATTTCCCTATTAGCATGTGTATCTGGATCAGATGATTGAGTATAAGGAATCAACCATTCATGAATATAGGCCTATTTGAGGAAATTCTCTAATGTTTTTACCAATGAATTTCCTGGTCTGACTCCTAGAAGAGATGCTGAATACTCAATTGATCTTATACCTAGGGAGCTGAAAATAACCAAGAATCTGTATAGAATGGTTGTTGTTGAGCTTGAGGAGATGAAGAAACAACTATAGGATAATCTTGATAAATAGTTTATATTCCCAAGTGCTTCACCCTTGGGTGCACTAGTCCTCTTCATAACGAAGAAGGATGGATCAATAAAACTTTTTATTGATTATCGTGAGCTCAACAAAATCAGGATAAAGAACAAGTATCCTCTACCATGAATTTATTACTTGTTCGATCATCTCAGTGGAGTACAATACTTCTCCAAGGTGGATATGCGATCGGGATATTACCATGTAAGGGTGAAGAAATAGGATATACCAAGAATACTTTTCGTACAAGGTATGAGAACTATTAATTCATAGTTATGCCTTTCAAACTTACTAATTCTCTAAAAATCTTCATGGAATTGATCAATAGAGTGTTTAGAGATTACCTCAATGAATTTGTGGTAGTCTTTATAAGTGATATTCTAATATACTCCAAAAACAAGGAGGAGCATGAGGAGCATCTAAGCACTGTACTAGAGACCTTGTGAAAGTATAAGCTCTGTGAAAAGAAAAAAAATTGTGATTTATAGTTGAAGGAAGTCTCATTCTTAGGTCATATCATCACAAACAACGGTATATCTATGGATCCTTCCATGACAGCTACAATTGTGGGATGGACAAGGCCAACATTGGTGACGGATATCCATAGCTTCTTGGGGTTAGCTGGATATTATCGCTGATTTGTGAGAAATTTCTCTTGATTTTCTAACCCTCTTATCAAGCTAACTCAGAAAGGAGTAAATCTTTATTGGAATGATGAATGTGAAGAGATATTTAAAGATTTTAAAAGTAGGCTTATCACTTTTCCCGTGCTCACTCTACCCACAAGTGGATAACATTTTGTGGTATTTAGAGATGCTTAAAATAAGGTTCTATATTGTATGTTGATGAGAAATGACAAAGTCGTTTTATATACTTCAAGGAAAATTAAATTTCATGAGAAATACTATTCAACACATGATATTGAGTTGGATGTAGTAATATTATCTTTAAGAATTTGGCGACATTACCTCTTTGTGAGAAGTGTGAAATATATACAGACCACAAAATCCTTAAGTATATATTCACATAGAAACAATTGAACATGCGCCAATTAAGATGGTTAGAGATGATCAAATACTATGACTACTCCATCCATTACTACCATGGGAATGAAAAAAAGGTGGCAAATGCTCTAAGTAAGAAGGACCCAGCAATTCTATCATTGATGAGAATTGAAAAGGATTCAATCTTCTTATATTTGATGAAGATGGACATGGGAATCATAAAGAAGGGAAAATCATCAATCCTTTAAAAAATGATTGATTAACCGTCTCTTTTGAAAGGGTTAAAGGATTATAAAAAGAATAATTTGGGAATTCAAAAGAAAGTGGAAAGTATCATAAAATGGAAATCCTCAGAGTTCAATGTTAATGAAGAAGAAATTGTGATATTTGGGAAAAATACTATGTGTTCCATCAAGTCCTTAGTTAAAGAAATAACTTTTGGATGATGCACATAGTTCAAAATTCTCCATTCACCCAGGAAACACAAATATGTATTGAGATCTCTGAGAGAATTATTGGTGGGATAACATAAACAAGGAGATCGCTAAGTATATATCAAAGTTCCTAGTATGTCATCAAATGAAGGATTAGAGGCATAATTCTAAGGGGATGATGCAACCATTACCCATACCATCATGGAAATTAGAGAACATCACCATGGACTTTGTTACTGGACTTTTAAAGACATCCAAAAGAAACAATGTTGTCTGGGTTGTTGTGGATCATCTTACAAATACTGCACACTTTATTGCAATTTTAGATGATTTATCATTGGGTCAACTAGAATGAATATATATATCAGAGAAGTGGTAAGGCTTCATGGAGGAACACTATCAATTGTTTTCGATTGAGATACAAGATTCACCTCTATGTTTTGGAAGAGTATTCAACATGCTTTGGATTCTAATCTAAACTTCAGTATGGCTTATCATCCTCAAACTGATAACCAATCTGAGGGAACTATCGAAACACTTGGGGATATGTTGAGAGCATTCTCAGTGGACTTCAAAGGAGGATGGGATCAAGATCTCCCTATACTTGAGTTATCTTAAAAAATAGTTTCCACTCAAGCATCCAAATAGATGCTTATGAAGCCCTTTATGGGAAGAGTTGTAGAACACTGACATGTTGGGATGAAGTTGGGGAGCGAAAACTCAAAGGTCCAAAAATGGTCAAAGAAATTGTAGAGAACGTTAAGACCATCCAGTAGCGCATTAAAGCTGCTCAGAGTCGACAAAAGATCTATGTTGATAATCACCAATGATACCTAGAGTTTGATGTCAGAAACAAGGTATTCCTCCACATATCACCATGGAAGAGAGTTATGAGAATTGGGAAGAAGGGAAAGCTTAATCCAAGGTACATCGACCCTTTTGAGATCCTTTATCACATTAGATCCATAGCCTATCGAATAGAACTCCAACCAAACCTATCTCAAGTACATGATGTATTCCATGGATCAATGTTGAGGAAGTACATACCTGACCCATTGCATGTACTCAATACAGAGGTGGTACCATTGTAGAACGACCTATCTTATGAAGAGAATCTAAGGAAGAGCTTATATCATCCGGAAAATGTTATACAAAATAAGATAATGTTGTCACGACCTGTCCCCTATGGCCCATGCTGTGACTACCCCAAACCCGCCTTCTATAGGTCAGGGGCCGGAGACTAGCACCTAAAGGCATATTCCCTAAAATTGGGAAGGCATTGCCTTTATAACCTGTAAACTCATGAAACCAAGCACACAGCAAGATATGAACACGAGTAAACTAAATATTAAAAGAGTGTGTACAGTAAGAAAAAGGTTCCATAATACAAGCCAAACTGGGAAGTACAAGAAAAATGGAAAGTACAAGTGAACTAAACAGCTCCTGTGAACACCCGCCAAGGATCCTACCTGAAGGGTAGGTACAGCTCTCGAACGGTTGCCTCTATGGTACACCTTGTCTAAGGTCCACCTACGAGATACCTCCAGTCCTGGAACCCTCGTCCTCAGTCAGTGTTTTCTGTCATCTGCACCAAACACAACAATGTGTGGGCATAGCCCGTGCAGGGGTGAGTATAATGATACTCAGTAGGGATCCCGAGACCCTCAAAGGTCTCCCTATATTAACAAATGATAAAACATAAAGCATGAAATCAAACAAAAACCCTACTTAGATATATGACCATACATAAACCTAGGTTATCAAGTATACCCATATCATTCATGAGGAAACTCAAGGCTCAACTCATTAGCCCAAAGCTCAACTGTTCCATGAAGGAAAGAATACCATGAAGGTAAGTACCACAAAGGTACGCCACACATAAGAATACCACAAAGGTATCTCCACAAAGGTAAGTACAAAAAAGGTATGCCAAACAGAAGATTACCACAAAGGTATCACAACGAAGGTAAGTACCACAAAGGTACGCCACACAAAAGAATACCACAAAGGTATCACCACAAAGGTAAGTACTACAAAGGTAATCCACACATAAGATTACCAAAAAGGTATAGACTCAACTCAGAATAGGTATAACATAGATACGGTAGTAAATATTATTAGATGTGACTACAGAATCGTCTTACTCTGTTATATGGAAGACCCACGAAGGATCCTAAATCATCAGACCCACATAAGATCCTAATTCATCAGACCCTTATAGGATCCGAGTACAGAAGACCCGCGTAGGATCCTAGAGTAGTCCCATGTTGATTCCTAGAGTGGATCCAAGTGATACTCTCGAACACAGACCCACATAGGATCCTGAAGCATATACCCACGTAGGATCCCAATGTACAGACCCACATAGGATCATTTTCTCATGTTACAGCCAGCAATAGGGTTCCCGCACTAATCTCTCTTGATTCTGGGAGGGTATGCTCTTCAAGCCACAGGTCAAATACTCCAACTTCCACGAAGTCCCAGGAATAAGTCTCCCAAATTACAACCACATAAAAATGGTCTCAACGCAATAGAAAATGCATCAATCGGATGCCCGATCTATAAGTTATTGGCATTTTAGTCCTAAGGGCCGGGTTGGATTTGTGCTCGATCCAACCCAGATATACCCCAACTTCATCCAAAACTCATATGGGGTATACCAAAAGGACCTCCTAGATCCATGGTTTTCGGTGCCATATATGGTTCATCAAACGGATGCCCGTAGCTCAGGATATGGCTGAAAGGGCGAAAAGGGTCAAAACGGGTCCGGGTCTGGTCTGACCCGGTTGGACCGACCCAGCCCAACTTAGCCTTGGCAGACCTGACTTGGTTTAGGTTGACCCGTCCTGACCCAGGTCTGACCCTGGGTCCAACCCGTCCTGTTTAGTCCTACCCGACCCATCGGAGTGGCCTACGGTGGCTCCCCGGCACGCAGTTGGCAGGTCGGCTAGCTGTTATCTTCGGTACGGTTCAGTCACGTGTTGCGCCATCACCGGTGACCAGCAGTGATCCGGACACCCACGCCTCACCACCACAGCCTTGTGATGTGTCTCTTCTCTTCTAGGTGGCACGGACATGCACCACCGCCCCTTCGTGCGGCCGGCCTCCGCCCTTAGTCCACCCTGGCCGACAGGCCGCAGTCCTTCTCCAGTGGTGCGGTCGCATTGCCGCCTTCATCTTCGTGGTCGGTCATGGTGTCGGCTGCCGCTCCTGAGTCCCACCGGTGCTAATCACCGACATTGGTCATTTTCCTCCTCCATCGTGATGATCGCATCAAAACCACAAGGTTGCGGAGTGGTCGGTCAATGTTTATTTGGCCCGCACCCTCCGCATTAGAGTGGTAGTAAGCGGCTCATGGGGATAGGTTCAACAAAAAAGAAAAACAATGAAGGAAAATCAAAATCACACCCCTAACTCGAAGGTTTTTTTTCATCGGTTTGTTATCATTGAAGATGTCCCTTGTGGAGTGGGTGTTCTTCATTGGAGAGGGCGTTCTTCATTGGAGATGGCGCATTCTTCATTGGAGATGTTGTGTTCTTCATTGGAGAAAGAGTTTCTCCAAGTTATCCCCTTTTCCAACCCTTTTCCAATGATTTTTCTCCAACCCAAATAAAAAGAATAGAAAAATTAATAAATTAATGTTGACCATTAATTATGATGATGTTGACGGAATTAAAGGCATTATGGTAGCACAATTAAATGGGAGTTTTCCAAGAGACTTCCCACATTAAAGAGGGGTTAGGGTGGCCTCCACCACTAGAATTCAAAATGGGGGGTTTTCTAGTTCGGGTTGCCCCCACCCCCATAACTCAAGAAGAGATGTTTCAAAAGAAAAATAAAATTTCAAATAATTTTATTTTTCTTTATCCATAAAAAAGTGAAAAATTAACTTTTACCCTTGACCTACTGTGGTTGAGGTGAAGGTATACTTAAGTGAATAACAGCACTGCGAGTTCAATGGTGTCCTCAGATTTCAATTCCATGCACCGTTTCAAAAGTTACAAAAACCCTCTCAGACATTTACGTAACGTACCCAATAAAAAGTTCAGAAATTCATTCTGGGAACACTAGGCCTCGAAATCACATGCCGTCAATTTTCGCGGACTCATAAAATTCACATATAATAAAAAAAATATTACATGGAATTTTTGGGTCTTTACATTCTCCCCACCTCAGGGCTTTGCATCCCCATAAGTCACAATATAAACTAGAGAAACAAGTGGGGGTACTGACCATGTATCTGAGCCTCCCTCTCCCATGTTCTCTCCTGGAGGTTCTCGTGCTGCCAGTGAATGGACACCAGAGGTACCGACTACCCACGAAAGACCCACTCCTGTCAATACTCAATCTCTACTAGAACCTCTATAAACATCGCCCCATCACCGATGTCCAACCCGTCGTGGTCGATGACGTGAGATGGGTCGTGCATGTTTCTCCTTAGCTAGGATACGTGGAAGACATCGTGCAACCAGTGAAACTGAGGTGGAAGTTCTAGGCGGTAAGCCACCTCGCCAACTCTGTTGAGGACCTGAAAGGGTCCGATGAACCTTAGAGATAACTTTCCACCCATGACAAATATCTAAAAACCTCGTTGAGGTAAGAACCGTAGAAAGATGTTGTCACTATCCTCGAACTCCAGAGGTCTCCATCTCCTGTCGTCATAAGACTTATGCCTTCTTTGTGCAGTCTTCATCCTCTCCTGGATGATCTGCACCTTCTCTATGGTAGCCTATACCATATTTGGTCCCATGAGTGCTGACTCGCTTGGGTTAGTCCAGCACAAAGGCGATCTTCAAGGTCGGTCGTACAACTCCCCTAAAGGTGCCATCCCAATAGTGGAGTGATTGTTTTTTTGTATGAAAACTCCACCAAGGGAAAGTGATACTCCTAGTTGTAACCAGAGTTGAGGACACAATCATGCAGCATGTCCTTGAGGGTCTGAATGGTCCGCTCAGTCTGGCCATCCATCTGAGGATGGAAGGCGGTGCTCAACGAAGCTGCATCCTGAAAGCCTCTTGCGACCCCTTCCATAACCGAGAAGTGAAACGTGCATCACAATTGGATACAATCATTAAGGGTACTTCGTGTAGCTGCATAATCTCTTGCACATAGAGGTGTTCAAAGATCCCTACTAAACCCTACTCTCTGATCAGTAAGAAGT
The DNA here is from genome assembly GCA_963277665.1 of Viscum album. Taxonomy (NCBI): domain Eukaryota; kingdom Viridiplantae; phylum Streptophyta; class Magnoliopsida; order Santalales; family Viscaceae; genus Viscum; species Viscum album. The sequence continues at coordinate 819,336,008 of OY728157.1, forward strand.
GGGATGACCTGTTGAGTCGGTCGACGATCACCCAGATAGAATCATGACCCTCTATGTACGTGGAATTCCTATCAGAAAGTCCATGGATATCCTATCCCACTTCTACTTAGAGACCTCTAAAGGATAAACTAAGCCTGCTGGTACCTGATGATCCACCTTCACTTGCTGAAAAGTGAGGCACCGAGAGACAAACTCGGCTACTTCTTTCTTCATTCCTGACCACCAATGCTATTGTTGGAGGTCCTGGTGCATATTTTCCAATCCTAAATGTACCGCTAGAGGGGATTTGTGGAACTCCCTCAACAATTCTTCCTGAAGCGACACTGATACCATGGTACGTCCTCTAAAAAGAATGATATGCTCCCCACCTTCAGAAAATCCATCAGGAGCCTTCCCTGAGGATATCTGAACACAACGTGCCTCACTGTTAGTGTCCCCACGCTATGCCTCCCTGACTCGTTGAAGAAGTGGGGGAGTGACTGTAAGAGACTAAATAAAAGCTGCTTCATATTGATCCAGAAAGGATATCTGAAAAGCGGCTAGTTGCTCTATTGCCTCACCTAATAGCTTTATACTAGATCTCTTACTGAGTGCATCTACTACAACGTTCCCCTTCACAAGAGTATAGACTATCTCAAAGTCATAGTCCTAGAGGAACTCTAGCCAACACCGATGCCTCACGTTTAGGTCCTTCTGAGAGAAGATATACCTGAGACTCTTGTGATCAAAGTAGAAAATAAAACATTCGTCCATCAAGTAATGTCGCCACATCTTCAAGGTAAATACCACTTCTTCTAACTCCAGGTCATGGGTAGCGTAGTTTTTCTCATGTTGTCTCATCTTTTGAGAACCATACGCAATAAATTCTTTCTCCTGCATCAGGACACATTCGAGTACAGTCCCTGATGCATCGCAGTAGACTACGTACCCAACACCCTCCTCTAGAAGCCTCAAGATGGGGGCACTAGTCAATCTCTACCTCAGCTTCTGAAAACTCCACTGGCATCTCTCCAACCACACGAAAGGTTTCCCCTTTTTTGTCAATTATGATAAATGTGTTGTAACTCAAGATAAATATAACACAAATCTCCGGTAGTATTCGGACAAAACTAGGAAACTTCATACCTTCGTCACACTCCTGGGAGGATCCCAAGAAAGTACAGCCACAATCTTCATTGGATTCACCAAAACTCTAGCCTCTGAGATGACATGTCTCATAAGGTGAACTTCTCGGATCCAGAACTGGCACATCAAGAGCTTACCATAAAGATGGTACTCTCGGAGTGTGTCCAGAACTATCTATAAATGATGGGCATGCTCCTCATTAGTAGCTGAGTAAATCAGAATGTCGTCGATGAAGACTACTACGAAGCTATCAAGGTATGGATAAAAGAACCTATTCATGAGTCCAATGAACATTGCTGGAGCATTGGTCATGCGGAATGAAATGAAAAAAACTCATAGTTGTCGTAATGACATCAAAAATCCATCTTATGCACGTCCTCGTCTCGTACTCTGAGCTGGTGATAGCATGACCTGATGTATATCTTCGAGAACCATCGTGCTCCCATTAGCTGATCAAAGATGTCGTCAATCCTCGGGAGTGGGTACTTGTTCTTCACAGTCACCTGGTTCAGGTGCCGATAGTCAGCACAAAGTCTCAAGCACCCATCTGCCTTATTGGTGAACAAAATAAGGGCTGCCCAAGGAGAAACACTTGTCCAAATAAACCCCTTATCCTGTAAGTCCTCCAGTTGTACCCACAGCTCACGAAGCTTTGTGGGAGCCATTCGATATGCTGGTGTAGATATAGGTTCTGTCCCTGGGTACAAATCAATGTAAAAGTCCACCTCTCTGTGAGGAGGTAGACCCAGAACATCATCAGGGAAGACATCCGTGTACTGGTCCTCCACTACAAGATAGCTCAGACCCTCCACATCAATCGCTCTGAGGGTAAGGCTAGAAAACTAATGAGCGATCGGCTGCACCCTCCTCAGGGTAAGTCCATCCTGTGCTACAAATGCTCCCTTCTCACCGTTGAAGGTAAACCTAGTCTCATTCACGTGGACACACCGCACTTTGTGCCTAATACAATTAATCTGAGCATGGACTGTAGATAACCAGTCCATACCCAAGATGAGATCGTAAGGAATCGATGCCGCTACTTGGAGATCCCAGCCGATGCTCTTGCCTCCTAGAGTAAGCTCACACTGTCGGCACCAGCGTGTAATCTTCAAATCTGCTTCTGTAGAAGTCTCTAGCCATAAGGATCGAGCCAATGAATTCATTGGAATCTCCGAGCTCCTAATGAGGTCTGTGGAAATAAAAGAATGATTGGAACCTGTGTCTATTAGTACTGTAGCTAAGGTGGAATAGACACAGATCATACCTTGTATCATCTCTAGAGCGCCATGGTCGTAGGCCTCAGCTACATGGTGTTGAGCTCGCCCCTATCCTCATACTACCTATGGTCAGGGTGGACCACCTGGTGGTGGTGGCAGTAACACCTTGAATCATCACCTACTGCCAGCTGCATGGCCAACTCCTCTACCACGTCTTCCTTCTCCTTGCGGAACACCTCGGTCGAACCTCTGTATCTTCTTAGGCAGTCCTTTGACCATCTGTTGATCCTCTGAATGGTGGGTCGGACAGTCACAAGCCATGTGACCCTGTCTGCCGCATGTGTAACACTGCCTACTCCTCACATGACTTGCTCAATATTTAGTGCCTCATACTACCGACCCTGAATCCTCTCGTCATCCACCTATAGGTCTAGTCCTCTTGGACTTCTGAGACATCTATCTACAACCATATGAAGAAGACTCCACTACGTGATTCCTGGTGGTGGGTCTTGCTACTGGCGAATTCTCAGCAAGAAAACTCTCCACTAAGAGGGCTCACTCTAACACCCCCACCTGTGTCGGGATTCTAAGAGAAATCATCGTAGGTCTATTCTCCTGCCTGATTCCCTACTCGAAGGTATGGGACCTGAATAATAGGCCCCACACCATATTAGTGGAGTATCATGAGAGGTCGGTGAACCTCACTGAGTACTGAGACCGAGTCATGCTGCCCTGCTACATATAAAGAATCTCTTGTATGCACACTACGTGAAGAGTCGCTGGGACAAAATCTGCCCGAAACTGGCTATCAATGTCTGCCCAGAAAAGTGTCACCTCATCGTGAACTTGGAGCATCAAGCGCCACCATCTGCCTGATGTTTCCTATAGAAGACTGGTAGCAAGTATTGACATGAGATCAGCTGGTGTCCCTACCAGTTGGAAGACTCTCACCATGAACTCTAACCAATCCTCGGTTGTCGGTGAGTCCATCTCACCCTTAAACCTAGGTGGCCTCTGAAATTGGAACTCGTGCAATGCGCTCAAGCGGCGTGCACCCTCAGATTCTGGGGCTAGTGGAATTGGTGGCCCAATGGGTAATGGTACCACTGGTGCCTCCATTGGTTCCTTTACAGGTAGAGGTCCCTGCACTGAGGTCTCGTCACTCGGTGGGCCATCATTGCGTACTACACCCAGAACCCTAGGTGGTTGTCTGCATGGAAGCATCCTGAAAAGAAACTGGTGTGCCATGGTCAATAAGTTATAACTGGTGAGCTGACTCAAAGAGTTCACAAAGAAAACATTTCGAAACACACACGCAATCAGTGTTTTTATGCACTAATTTAGAAATCAGAAGTTAGGGTCCTAGTGTATGGATACGTCGGTCGCCGCACCAACACTGGACTCCCCGAACTAAAGACCACACTCATAACACTTAACACTATTTCCATTAAAAGATCAGAGTCCTATGTTCTATGGTAGAACCGACTATTATGATACAACTTTGTCACGACCTGTGCCCTGGGGCCTATGCTATGACTACCCCAAACCCGCCTTCCATAGGCTAGGGGCTGGTGACTAGCACCAAAAGGTAAATTCCCTAAAACTAGGAAGACATTTCCTTTATAACCTGTAATCTCACGCAACCAAGCACACAACAAGATTTGAACATGAGTAAACTGAATAGTAAAAGAGTGTGTACAGTAAGCAAAATGGGCCAAAATACAAGTCCAACAGGAAAGTACAAGAAAACTAGAAAGTACAAGTGAACTAAACAGATCCTGTGAACACCATCCAAGGATCCTACCTGAAGGGTAGGTAAAACTCTCGAACGGTTGCCTCTGAAATATTCCTCATCTAAGGTCCACCTCTGAGATACCTCTAGTCTTGGTACCCTTTTCCTCAGTCAGTTTTTTCCATCTTCTGCACCAAACACAATAAGGTGCATGCATAGCCTGTGCAGGGGTGAGTATAACGATACTCAGTAGGGACCCCGAGACCCTCAAAGGTCTCTCTAAATCCACAAAGGATAAATCACAAAGCATGAAATCAACCGAAAATCCTACTTAGTTATATTCCCATACATATACCAAAGTTATCAAGTATACCCATCTCATTCAGGAAGAAACTCAAGGCTCAACTCATTAGCCCAAAGCTCAATTGTTCCACGAAGGAAAGAATACCATGAAGGTAAGTACCAAAAAGGTACACCACACAGAATAATACCACAAAGCTATCACCATGAAGATAAGTACCACAAAGGTACACCACACAGAATGTTACCACAAAGTTATCACCATGAAGGTAAGTACCACAAAGGTACACCACACAGAAGAATACCGCAAGGGTATCACCACAAAGGTAAGTAACATAACGGTATTCCACACAGAAGATTACCACAAATATAAAGACTCATATCACACTAGGTATAACATAGGTATAGTAGTAAAGATGATTAGATGTAACTACTGAATCATCTTACTCTGTTAAGAGGTAGAACCACGAATGATCCTAAATCATCAAACCCACGCAGGATCCTAATTCATCAGACCCAAATAGGATCCTAGTACAACAGACCCATGTAGGATCCTAGAGTAGTCCGACATGGATTCCTAGAGTGGATACAAGTGAGACTCGTAAACCAAGACCCACATAGGATATCGAAGCATAGACACACATAGGATCCCAAAGCACAGACCCACATAAGATCCTTTTCTCATGTTAGAGCAAGCTACAGGGTTCCCGCACTAAGCTCGCTTGATTCTAAGAGTGTCTTCTCCTCAATACATAGGTCGAATACTCTATGCCACAAAGTCCCATGAATAAGTATCACAAAAGACCGCCAGGTTAAAGGTGTCTCAACGTAACAGACGGTGTGTTAATCAGACACCCGGTCTGTATATGTTGTTGGCCTTTTTGTCTCGAGGGCCCAGTTGGATTCGTACTCAATCCAACTGGGCCATACACTAACATTATACAAAACACATTTGGGGTATACAAAAAAGACCATATCGATCCAAGGTTTTCGGCGCCATAGACGGTTCGTCAAATGGACGCCCATAGCTGAAGATTTGGCGGAAAGAGCGAAAAGGTTCGAAACTGGTTCAGGTCCGATCTGGCCCGGTTGGACCGACCCAGTTCCGGTCGACCCGGCCCGACCCGGGTCTGACCCTAGGTTCGACCCGGCCCGCTGGGTCTGGCCTGGCCTGCTGGGTTTGGCCCGGCCCATCTGTGAAACCCACGGTGGAGGCCCACATTGCGGCCCACAGTGGCGACCCATGGTGCGGCCTGTGATGGCTGGAAAGCACGTGGCTGGCCGATTGGCCAGATGTCCTCCGCACGGTGCAGTCGCGCGTCGTACCATCACTGGTGGCTGGTAGTGAGCCAGATGCCCTCATCCCGCCGTCGTGGCCTTGTATCATGGCTCTTCTCTTCTGGGTGGTGCGGACGCGCGCCACCGCCCCTTCGCACGGCCAGCCGCCACCGACGACCGCCCTTGCTCTGCCACGGCCAACGGGCTGCGGTCCTTCTCCGGCGGCGCGCTCGCGCCTCTGCCTTCATCTCCGTGGCCGACCATGGTGTCGGTCACCGCTCCCGATTCCCACCTGTGCCAATCACCGGCACCGGTCACCCTCCTCATCCATCGTGATGATCGCATCTAAACCACAAGGTTGCAAAGAGGTCAGGACATGTTTGTTTGGCCCGCACCCTCCGTGTTAGAGCATTATCAAGTGGCTCATGGGGAGAGGTTCAAAAAAAAAGAAAAATCTAAGAAGGAAACTCAAAATCACACCCCAACCATGAAGGTTTGTTGGCGTCAGTTCGTTGTCGTTGAAGACATCCCTCATAGAGTGGGTGTTCTTCGTTAGAGAGCACATTCTTCATTGGAGATGGAACGTTCTTTATTGGAGAAAGAATTTCTCCATGTTCTCCCCTTGGCCAATGATTTTTCCCCAACGAAAATAAAAATAATAGACTACTTATTAAATTAAATTTGGCCATTAATTATGATGATGTTGATGTAATTAAAGGCATTATGTTGGCACAATTAAATGGGAGGTTTCCAAGAGACTTCTCACATTAAAAAGTTATTCGGGTGGTCCCCACCACTAGAATTAAAAATGGGGGGTTTTGTAGTTCAGGTGGCCCCCACCCCCATAACTCAAGAAGAGAGGTTTCCGAAGAAAAATAAAATGTTAAATAATTTTATTTTTCTTCTTCCATGAAAAAGTGAAAAATTAACTTCTACCATCGACCAACTGTGGTCGAGGTGAATTTATTCTTAATCGAATACTGGCATTGTGAGTTCAATGGTGTCCTCAGATTTCAATTTCAAACACCAGTTCAAAAGTTACAAAAACCCGCTTTCACGTTTACTGAACGTACCCAATAAAAATTTCAGAAATTCATTTCGGGCACACCCGGCCTCGAAATCGAGTGCCTTCAATTTTCAGGAACTCATAAAATTCCCATATAATAAAAACAATTACATAGAATTTCTGAGTCTTTACAAATTCTCCTTATCAAGGTGTTGTGGGAAAACAACAAGTTTGAAGAAGCAACATGGGAATCAGAGTAAGTAATGAAGCATAGTTACCTGCATATGTTTTAGTGTGGGAAAAAAATTTGAGGGAAAATTTTCATAAGGGGGGAAGATTGTAACGACCAAATATTTTATTAATGAAAATTCCTCTAGATCTAATTAAATGTTTTACTATGTAAAATTGGTATATAAAATATGAACTTCTTTGGATTTATGATTTTGGATTTAAAAATACCGTTAAAAATTGTTACTATTTATAATATATTCGTTGAACAACGATCACATGATTAGTATAAATATAGGTCTTTACCAAATCCAATTTACTTAGAAAAAAGAAACGATGGCCTCATCCGGTAGAATTAATTCATACAAAGCTCATTTGTAGGATCTCAGAATGTATGTGGTGTCACTGGACTTTAATCTTGACCAAGCCCAAGCTGAGCTTCAACACATTAAGCTTGAATAGAATTGCCTACAAGAGAAGTTTTAGTTGATTGAGATTACCACTCGAGCAATGTTATCTAAGCTGCACCAAGAGTCTGTCACAATCGCACACCTTACCCTTTGGTCATATGCGGGTGTTATAAGGGGTTATGTTACAAGACCCTATCACTATTATTATGTGCCTTATTTTTTATTCGAATAAATAATATACATTAATTTTATTATTGTTACTTTGTAAATAGTTTTTAAAGCAAGAATAATATTTTAGTTAATATTCAATTAAGAAATATATTTTGATGAATTAGCGGTTTCTTTAATTAAATTATATGTTAATAAAATATTATTACTAAATTAATTTTTATTAAATATAAATGATTATATAATTTTTATGAATACAATTGTGTTTTTTATTAAGGTTTGAAGGAGTTTTTATCCAACCCCATGATTTTTTGATAAATGTCGATTTTTATTTTAAAAGTAAAAAATCACATATTTTAAAAATTATTTAGATAAAATTAATATTTATTTTAGAATTAGGACATCTTAATTATCCAATGGTAAATTTTTCATAATTTTCTGAGACAATTGATTTTTTGGGTAAAAATTAAATACTGTTTAATTATATAATGTGTTGTATGACATCATAGTGACCCAATAGTGATGTAATAAAATAATATAAATGATATTTTCAAATAATATATTTTTTAACATTAAAATAATGAAATTTTATTTTTATTTATTTATTTTACAATGCTTTAGTGGACCCTCCAAGACTTACAAATCATTTTAACTTTTTAAATTGATTTCCTTTTTAGTGTGACTCACCTCCACATAAGTAAGCCTAATATTTTAAGAATTTAGGCCATTTTCCTTATAAAAAAAATTCAATCCACTTTGGAGAAAACCATGGTATAGTTTGTGGATTTTATTAGTTTAATTTTTGGTGTCCAAAACATAATTAATAAAGAATTACCTCTCTTTTCCTACATAAACCCACCCAATGTCCCACTTCCTCTTCACTCAAAGCCTTTGGAGCTCAAAAAAACTCTGAACTCATCTCTCTATAATCCTTCCATAGACCCCCAAGCTCCCAATAATCCTCTATCAAGCCTCTCCTAAGCCTTTGTGATCACACTTCCAAGTAGGGGGTTTCTTCCTTTCTCATTTTTGTCCAAATTTCATTATGTTGTTATAAAATTTTGATTTCAATTAAAAATATTAGGGTATGATTTTCTACCTCCCCCATACTGACATATTTATTTTTGAATGATGAGGGACCTCTTTCTGTCTCATTAATTCCTCCCATGTACACTCATTACCATGCCAAAATTCTGTAAGGGATTTCTCTCTCCTCATTTACATATAATAAATTCTATTGTGTTGTGAATCTAAATTCCCTTAAAAATGTTGGGAAATGTTTCTATATGAACTCCTTACAGTCAATTTTATGTATATATAATGAGACACCACTTTCTATATCATCAACCATTTTTATAAATTCTTATGTCACATCGTTATACCGCCAAAATTGCACCGCGATTTTCCAAGCCAAAGTCGTCGTGTTGTGAATACCATGCACATTTCTCCATCAAGGGTATTATACTTTATGCACATTTAATTATTGATTATATATTTTCATGTATGAATTAATAATTCCTTTATTGTTTAATAAATGATGAAGTTTAATTAATCCATGTTATATGATCTATGTGGCACACTTATGCATGAAATGGAATGATTTTGAAATGTGTGCCCTGGTAGAGCTCCAATGCATTCGGTAAAGATTAGTATCATGATATTTCAAGTTAAATGAGGGTTTAATCATTCTAATTCAAGTTAAATGAGGTTTTACTCATGATCCAACTGCAATGTGTCTTGGATCATCCTAATATCATGTTAAATGTTGATGCCACATTTCCATGTTATGATAATCATGTTGTGTCATGCATTTATGTTCATGTATCTCTTATGCTCCATTGATATGCCTATTTTATAGGATGTATTATATCTTTCATATTATGCCTTGTTTACTCACTGAGATTTATATCTCACCCTTTTGTTATGCATATCCTCAGGTTATCCCATGGAATGCTAAGTACGAAGGAATGTGTGTGGTCGTGTAAAAGAAGTTTTCAATAAAGTTGTGTATTTCATGTTTTAAGTTGTTATGTAATGTTCATAAGCCCTAAAGACACTAGACCTCTCGATATTCTATGTTTTCTCAATTTGAGGTTTTATTTAATAAATTATTATTAAGTGTGAAATAAAGAGCAAGTTGTTATATGCATGCTATGTTTCATCCTCATCCAACCAAACCAAGGGTAAATTTCTATAAATTCTATAAATCATAAGTAGTGGAAATTAGACCAATTAATTGAGGTGAAATCATATCAACTATAATATTGATGATCATTAATATGAATTCCCAGCCCTTTTCACTTGTTCATTTCCTGTACATGGGGTGATCTGTCCTAGGCACGACTATTAACCAAGCACCGAAATATTCTTAGTCTCATGTCTACCAACCCAAAATAGTAAGAAAAATGAAAAAAAATCACCTATAATACTAATTTGTAACATCTCAACCCATCTCACCTCTAAGACAGTGATTAGACCGGTGGGTTACTTGAACTCATCCACATCTCCCCTAACACCAAAGGCTTCTGACTAGCAGGGTTAACCGAGAGAGTGTTTGTGGGGAGACTATTCCCTCATAGATCAGAGTATGCATAGAGATTAACAATATATTAGAAATAGGAATCATAATAGGAACAACCAATAATGAATAATTAAAAAATTAGTGGAAGACAATAATTAACAATTTAATAATAGTGTAAAAAGCTAGACTATACGACAAATGAATACATGTCATGGTGATGATAATTAGCTGAAAGCATTAAACAATACAAAATTCCAATAATAAAGTAAATACACCAAATCCCCAAGGGATATCTCCATGAACATCTTAAGTTCCAACTCAATCCCTTTATTATAACTTCTAGGTACAAACATCACATCATAAGTAATCAATCATGGTCTTTAGTCCTATGAACAACAAATGTCTTCTTAGGTAACCCAATGTAATGGTAGCTTTATTGGGGTGTGATATATAAATATTAGTAATCCAGCACCACCTATGTCTAGACAAATCCATAAAATGAAATATAAATTAATAATTTAACCATATAAAATAAATGGGGAGTGATAACAAGTTTGTAATAAAAACTTGGTTTGGGTTCCTAAACATACACCCTTCCCATACCACCCACTTCGGCCTAAGCCAGAATTTATAATAAGGTGCCTATACAATAATAATTTGGGTACTAGTTCCAAAAGTAACAAGTATACTAAAAAAGGTTCACCCCCAAGATTTTTATTAGGCTTGGGGTCTAATTCCCTTGTCATTACATAACTATGCTAACAATCAAGAGAGAAAAGTTACAATTTCATGATCTAATAGAAATAGAAACAATAAGTATAGCATAATAAATTTAATCAAAGTAGTCATTCAATAAAATTCAATAAAATCTAGTGTTAGAGTCTGATCCCATCCCGAAGGTATCACTATGGAACATCATTCAATTTATCCAATATCATCGAGCTCATCCATAGAAATATTCCAAAATATAAAGTATTACATGATGTGTGGTGACTCTAAGTTTGTCTCAGGTATCTCATTAGAAGACCTAGTATCAAACAAGGTATGGATTAGCCATCTTTTCAATGGGCCCAACCACAATTGCTCTCCTAGGAAACCAGTTTTACTCATGAGTATATTAAACTGCCTAGGAAACCCTTGCCTGGCAAGCCAAAGCATCGCACCCAGTGCATCATGGTATAACCACCCGAGTATATGAGTTCATCCATGATTCCTTAATACGGAACCAATGTTCTCACCTAGACCACATCAAGTGAACCATAATATCCAAAACACATTGCTAGTAAAACCTCAATACATATATCACATGGAAAGCATATACATTAATTGGGATAATAAAACAAGCATCATGAGACACAAGTTACTCAAGCCATCAAGTAAAATAATCCAATCTGTCGACATTTCATAAGGCATTTATCAAAATATTAAGCATAGATAAATTTCATGATAATGTTATCATTTTAATATATCAAGCTAACAAGCTAAGAATACATATCAAACTACTACAACATGGCATAAAAATTGGGAACTTGTATGAGAAAAAGAATTTAAACAAAAGTATATGGCATCAATATTCCTCAAACCATTTATTATAAATTAAATTAAATAATACAAGATAATAATCTTGTTCAATCATGACATTCAATTCAAACCATCTCATTACATTTATAACATAAGGCATATGGAAAAAAGGTCATTTAGGCTAGGTACACCCAAAGGGGTGACCGAGAGGAAAGGTGAACACCCCAAATGGGTTTATCCATAAGAAAAGGCCAAAATGACATGATATAAAAAGATGAACAATTTAATAAGAATTAAAAAAGGCATTGTAGAATGTTTGCAGCGAGCGGTACAAAGGTGTGACATGAAATAAGAGACTAACTAAAGAGAAGAGGGTAGTCTCCCTTCACTATGAATTCTAATTACTTTTCAATCCAGGCACTTAGGAGGCATCTTGGATCATCAATCATTTTTCAAGGAAGCGGTGTCATTTAGAAATAACCAAGAAGGGTCATGTACAATCATTCTATTTAAAAATTATATTCTCAAGCATAAAGATATACCATTGCATTAAATAAGGAATGCATAAAAGTCTATCACTATATTTTTAGATTGAAGGAAGCACACTTCAAAAGAGGGGTTTTATTATAAAACCATAAATTATCTTATCAAACAATCATTTATCACATTTAATCAGTTCTTAAACTTTATCAAAGGAAACATTTAATCTAAAAACCATACTTTATTGATTTAAAAACTAAGAACGGTGTGATAAGAAATTAATTAATGCATTATGAAAATTAAATAGGAAAGGAAAGGCACCATACCTTAAAAAGAAAAACTAATTTAACTATAGGCACTTGACCGATTTATCAGTGACCACTTGGAACTGCTCCACACACATTCGCATACCTTCATATAAATATAAATATATATAAATATATATATCCCTTAAACCAATGTAGGTATTCCCCGATACATGAGGGAATAAATTCATAGAGGATATATATATAAAATACATACCTAGATACATGCGTTCACGAATCTCTAACACCGATCAAAACTTCATAGAGAAAAAGCTAGGCATCCTCGGATGGCAGTGGCGAACCAAAACATCCTGAATGGCTTCGCCTTTGGCGGCATTTACCACAACATGAATGAACAATTCCCGAGAGGCCATTCAAAAACCCTTGAATAACTAAACATGAAACACGAATAGAACTGAGATAAATCATTACAGAAGGAGGGTGCTAAGGGAGGTGTCACGTGAGAGGGAGGTTCGGCCGAGGGGGCACCGCAGGGAGGTTCTGCTGATAGAGGGTCAAGCACCGTAGGAAGGTTCGGCCTTGGGAGGGTCATGCGCCATAGAGATATTTAGTCAAGGGAGGGTTATTCTCCCTGGATGAGAGGGATTTCTCACATGCATTGTAGAGGGAGGCAGTTTGGTGTAGCGCGATTTGGAGAGAAAGGGAGGATACACCTTAGGTTTTCTTAAACCTAACATAAAAATAATATTAGAAAATAAATAAATATAATAATATTAATAATAGTGATAAAAATAGTCAAATGATAAAAAATAAAAATAAAAATAATAAATTATAATAATTATAATAATAATAATCATCATCATTATAACAATCATAATAATAATTAAATTTTTATTATTACTAAAACCATTATTATTATTTTTTCATTTAATTAACATTTAATTTACTTTAAATTTTAACTATAATTTAATTAATTTAATTTACTTATAAAAAACACATATCCTTGCATTAACTCTTGGAAAAAGAATATTTTTAACACTCAGCTTTAAAAAAACTCTTCCCAGCTAACAGAAAAATTTAATTTCTTTCGCTTTTTCATCCGGTTCAAAACACAGGATGCTAAAATTTAAGGGCCAATATGCAATTACTAAATTATTAAGAATAAGAATAAAACCTTAATTATATAATTTCCATTGGTATATAGAATCACATGAATAATGGATTCTCCTAGGGGATTATCTCAAATCCCTAGAGTTAATTTTTCAAGATCACTCTAAAATATGAGTGATTATCCTCCCTCTCCCTTTAAGTATGGAGGGAAGAAGATAGATAATTATTAAAATATAAGATAATTCTTGTTCTGATCAATAGTGAATGATGCACTACATTTGGTACCTCTGTGTTAGAACCTGGGATAATAATGATGATGTTTTGAAATTCAAGGAGTATGTGTTAATACCACCACTAAAGGGATTGTGATTTTATTATTCACCATGAAAATGTAAACATAAGATAGGATATAAAATTGATCAATACAAAGGAATAATTTTAAAATTTATGTAATTATAGTTATAAATTAAATAAAAATTATAATAAAAAGGGTCTGCTCAATGGAAAAATCAAGGTTTCATCGTCCAGTTCTGAGGATTTTAACTGAATAAATAGAAGAAACACAATAAAAAATAAACCAAATTGAAATTTTTGAATTGATATTTTTTAGGACGTTTCAAACTTAGATATATATATAAGGTTTGGGATAAAAAAACATAAACATTAAAATTCAAATGAATAAAATTAGAGAATAATTATGGCATGAAAATACTAGTGTAATGAAAATCTCATATAAAGAAACAAAGTTCACTAGATTTCTCCTTGGTTATATGATCTTGTAGATTATATTTACTCACTTGGAGAAAGATAATTATATTATTCTATGTGTCTTATATTATTTTTATGTATAAATTAATTATTATTTGTTTATTCATAGATTAGTAAGAAAATTTTCTTAATTTTACATCCATATATTGGAATTCTATAGTTGTTTATCAAATTGATGGTTGTTTATATTATTGATAATATAAAAAGTTTTATTTAATAAAAATTATATTATCCACACAAACATTAATTATATAAATTGATAGAGTCAAGTAAGTGCATGGAAAAATTTTGATATACTATATGATATGTGATTATTTGTTTCTAGTTAACCTACATAGAAAAAAAATTAATGTGTTCTGTAAAACATGAATAGTGAGATACATGTGTTATCTTGAACTAATAAAAAATATTAATATAAAAATGATATTTTTTAATCACCTAACTCTTTTTTTCTTCATTAATTATTATATGATATATTTTTTCACAATGTATGATCATGATTTAAAATTCATTCTCATTTCTATAACTATAAATATATAAAGGGTCATTCATAATGCTACATGAGTATCGATCATGAATGAAAATTCACTTGCATTTTTAAAATTTTGAATAATTGAAGTCCCATGCACAAGGTTAAGTTAGTATAAATTTTAAGTCAATAATTTATCCAATAGGATTTTAACTAATCTAATAAGATTTATAATGTATACAAAAACATTGAAAAAGTAAATTTCAATTTTGAAATGAAATTTATTTAGTTAATAATCCTTAATTATAAATAAATATATATCTGTGTGTCTCTATGTCTGTGTTTTTTGGTCTATGTTTTTTCATGTAAGCAGATACATACATGCTTGTTCTTGTGTATCTACTTGTGTGTGATGCATATATGTGTGAAACATGTCTATGTGATACATGTATGTGACACATGAATATTTTCATTAACATAAGTGGTAATGTGATTCCCTAAACACTAACACATAAATATAACTATAGAATAATAAAACTTTCATACATAACATAAAAATATCATTCCTTAAATAATTTCAAGAATCATAAGTACAATAATTTTGGGACCTAAGAACGTAATACAATACAATACACTATTATTTATTTACAAAAATTTATATGTATACTTATTCTCTTAGTGTCCCATAAATATTTTATAAATGATACTATACAAGTTCACATGAGTATTTTACATAAAAATAAAAATTGTGATGTAAAATCCTACAAATGGGAACATATCACCACCCTATATTTTCTTACATGACTATTACATCATTTTTAAGATAAATAACACAATAGTTATAGAAATCTAGGATCCAAATGTTTAATATCTTGGAAAAATTAGGATCATACAACAATTTTACATAATAAAACATAAACATTAATTAAATTATTATTCCATATCCTTCTAAATCTCTCACTATCTTCTTATTAAATGTAGTCACCTGATGATATAAAATCCCTTAAAGGGGTGATATAAAATCCCTTAAAGGGGAGGAATAAAGGGCATGAATAATTAATACGTGGGTAAGCATAATAAACATCATTATATCATAAGTATAAGATAATCATCAACATAATGAGGGAATAATTTGATAAAGGCATGGAATGTAGAATATTCATAAAAATGAAACAACATGTAATAGTGGTCAAATACCACACATAGTTGTGAACAAAACTAACATCATGTTCACGCATAACATATGTGTATACATCATAACATCATCATTGTTAAAAAAATATAGCATTATTTTCATGAATAATATACATTATCTCATGAGATACATCACATTTCCCAATTAATTGGGGGGATATATAATTATGGTCCCACTTGTCACATCATAAATGCTCATAATCATGCATGCCACATATAATATATAACAATAATAGTCATGAAATAACCCTTCAAAAATAATGAGTTTAATAAGTATTTCATAAATCAAATATTAATAAATAAAATCTAGTATCCACAAATGAATAAGGGAAACAAATCTCACATAAAAATCATCAATCTTTAGAGAAGAATAAATAACTCAAGATGAGTTAAAGATGTGTTTTGGAAAGAAAAATCTTTTTGGGAAATATTATATTTGGCATAAATATCATTTTGGGAAGAAGAAAAACATGTATATCCCCTAAAATAAAAAGCAAATAATAGTAGAACAACTTTTAATTAATAATAGGCGATTATATAGTTTTAAAATGGAAAGAAATATGGATAACCTAAAGAAAAATGAGTTGGGTTTGGGAATCCCCTTACCTTAAATCTCGTTTTATTTCATCACCTTTATGCCTCCTGAATAATAAACTTAGGATTAGTAAAATATTGAACCAGAAGTGAATTATTTACATTTTCAACATATTTATAAATTATATTAATCATATTATATTTCATAGTTCCCTTTTTTAAATGGAATATGTTTTGATATCATTTTTCCTTAAAAAATCCATTTCCTTCGTTTTCACTATTTTGGTTCAAGGTCATTTATACTTTATTAAAATTAATTATATAAGTATAAAATAAATATATTTAATCTTTTTTATGTCATATGTGATTTATTATAACCATCCATAAGTTTGGTGATAAGTAATATTTTGGGAAATGTCATTGTTGGCGGTAAACCGACCGTTATGAGGAACATTGTTCAAAAGAAGAGAAAGAGAGGTATAAAAGATATATATTTCAAAAATTTAATTTTTATAGTATTTTAAAATCATTAATATAATGTTAAAATACTTAATAATTAATCTTAGATGATTTTTTTTGAAATAAATTGGAAAAAAATAGGAGATATGAGGAAAATGAGAGAATAGTTAATAAAACTTTACTCTTTTCTTGGTGTTACTTCTCTTGTATGACATTAAATGTCCTCAGATAATGGAGTTAGTTTACTCTAGAAAATATATTAGGATTCTAAGGGCTTAATAGAGTTTATTTGGGTAGTTATTTGGCATTGTTAAGTGTGGGAGGAGTGACCTTAGAAGGGGAGGAGAGGGGTTATTTATACTTGGGGAGAGGGGTATTTTTGAGTTAAAATATTGAATAAAATACTATATCCAAGGTAAACCTTGTAATAGAAATATATTTTACATAATGAATTATAAATAAATAAACTATAATTTTTTTACGTTTTTAAACCTATTGTAAACCAAATTCATTAATTTATTAAAAATGCAACTGGAATAAATTAAAAATTATTATTTAGAAGGAATACTTTTGACTTTAGAATTTGGAAAGTGATTTTTTGGTTTGGAAAACATGTTTATTTTATTTTAATGACTCATTTATCAAAATAAATATGTTATTAGTGAACCAAAACTTCTATAAATGTTTATTTGATTACTAGATCATGAATTATTTAATTCAAGATACACATGTTATGAAGAAAACTATATTTTTACGATTCATATGAAAATTAAATTATTTCAGAAAATTAGAGAAAAACAAGAACCCTTGAAATTTTTTGAAATTTTTATTTTAAAAATAACATTC
The DNA here is from genome assembly GCA_963277665.1 of Viscum album. NCBI lineage: Eukaryota > Viridiplantae > Streptophyta > Magnoliopsida > Santalales > Viscaceae > Viscum > Viscum album. The sequence continues at coordinate 819,353,640 of OY728157.1, forward strand.
ATTTTACCAAAATAATTTTCTAACATATGTTATTTTAATTTTTGATATAAAAATTATTTTTTTTACAAAATGCCTTAAAATAATGTTTTTTTAACATGTGCCAATATTTTATTTAATATTTTAATCATTATATTTATTTTATGGAATTATAATTTTTATGTTTTCTTAAATTATTCAGTATAAATATTACTTATAATAAATTTTATTATTTTTAGGTCAAATTACTATTCCAATGATCTGGTTACTATTCCCGAAAATTAGGTTACTATTTCTAATAGCTAGGTTATTATTCCAACTTTTACATTACTATTCGAACAATCAAATTTCATCTTATAAATACTAATTTATTTATTCATTAAATATTCACATCAATTAACCTCAAGGTTCTACATTTATATTTTCTATAATATTGATTGGTTTACAAAAATTTTGTTTCTTTTTATATTGTATTGTTTTTGGAAGGGGTGATTCGAGCTTATCAGGGTGACCCAAATTTCGCCATTGAAATTTTTCATGTTTTATATTTTTTCCCTTGTAATATTTGGAATTTTAATGGGTTTAATTTTTGAATAATGTAATTATTTTCATTAATGAAATAAAGTGTTTTTTATTTCACGATGTCCTCTATGTGCATTATACTTATATAATGTAACACACATTTATTTTAAGAAATAAATATCATTTATAAACTCTAGGTTGTTACATTATTCCCATTTTATAAGTTTTATCCCCTACATTTCAACACATATTCTCAATTTAGAATATATGATAGTGCTTTTATTTTATTGTTTCATCTAGTTCCTACATCACCCCTTTATTTTTATGCTTCATACATGATAATTTTACAAGGTGAGTTGTCTTCTTGCATAGAACTTTTTTTCTATGGTTCATGGTTTCCACTAGATACTCCTCAAATTAGTGGTAATTCTCCACTTGTACCACCTTCAAATTCAACACAAGTGAGGGATCAAGTGTGTACTTCCTCAAGAGAGATACATGGAATACATCCTAAACATTAGTTATAGTTTTTGGAAGTGAAAGTTGATAGGCTATTGATTATATTCCATTGAGAGTCTCAAAGGGGCCAACATACCTAGGTCTAAGATTACCTTTTTTTCAAACCACATGACCCTCTTACATGGAGGTATTTGAAGGAAATCATTGTATATGACTTCAAACACCAAACATATTTAAAGGTTTTTATCATAGCTATTCTTTTAAAAATGAGCATTTTTTATATATTGTTGTATAGATCGACCCTTATATGTCATCTCTTGCACTAGATCAGGTCCAAGTAGCTTTAATTTCCCAAATTTATACAAACAAGTAGGAGTTCTACATTTATTTCTATACAAAGCTTCATATGGAGCCATTTGAATACTTGATTAGAAGATGTTAATGTTTGAGAACTCAAGTAATGGGAGATGTTTATCCCATAAACTTTTAGATTACAATGAGTATGATCTCAATATGTCCTCTAATTTATGAATAGTCCTTTCAAATTGACCATCATTTTCTAAAATTCAATTCAGTATTCAGATCATGTTGATCACTTCTCTATAATTTATATGTGAAACTTGGATCATGATTATAGATGATTAAAATTGGTACCCCATGATTTCTAAACACTTATTTACATATATATTGTCATTTTTATGTGATAAATCTTCCCAAATTGTGATGTAGTGGGAAATCTTGTTGACTTGATCCACCACAACCTATTTCACAATGTTTCCTTTAGATACCTTCGTGAGACCATTGAAAAATTCCATAGTGATTTTCTCCAATTTCCACAGGGGTATATGAAATGGTTGGATCATCTCATTATACTTTTACCTTTAATATTTTACTTATTTACATACCAAGATTATTGAGGTATACTCGGTGATCTCTTTCTTCATGTTGTCACAGAATAAGTACTTTCAGAGATCATGGTACACCATGATGCTTCCAAGATGGATAGAGAAATATGGTCTATGTTTATTATCCAATAGATCCTTCTTTATCTCAGGTGATTAAGGAACACAAATCCTAGTTCCAAAATCAATGACACAATTTTTATCAATATGGATCTCATGAATCTTCACTTACTTTATTGTTTTCACCCTTTTTTGAAGCTTCAGATCATCCCTTCATGCCTCCTTGATCTTCTCTTAGATAGATGGTTGAAAAATCATTTGGGGAAGGTAGGGTGTTTTCTATTCCATTATGATTTCTAGATCTATCCTTTACATATCCCTGAATATAGGATCTTTCTCAATCAGAATCATGAAAATAATTTAATGTTCTTTTCTTCTAGGATAATTAGCGACATTTTTTACCTTTCTCAGATGGTAGTGAATAGATCAATCATAGTCATTGAATATATATAACTATCTTATTTGATGCATGTTTAGATCATTCTTTATAAATATATAAATTAGGAACTTATGATTATTCTATATATAAAATTTCTCACAATAGTGGTAGTACTTCCAAATATTCAGAATGAATATCACAACTTCTAGCTCTAAATCATGGGGCAGGTTGTTATTCTTCTGGATATTCAGTTTTCATGATGTTTAAGCTATCAATTTATCATTATTCATGAGTACACAACCCAAATGTTTCTTCAAAGAATCATTTTATTTCACAAAACCTGCTTCTCTTGATAGTAATGTGAGTATAGGTATAGTGATTAGCCTATTCTTGAGGTCCTTAAAGATTTCAAAATATTCTTATTCCTAGAAATACATTAAAACTTTTTTTGTTAACTTAGTTATAAGGATACATAAATTTGAATTTTTTTTAAAGAAACAAAGGTAGTACTCTACTATAATAAGAAATATTTGTATTTCTATGACACTGGTGGGTCTCGTCCATTCTTCAACTAGATTTTTATTTGAATGGGCCACAAAAATTATCTAAATTTTGATCATGTTCCCCAATAATGTGGATAGATAATTTCAAAACCCACACTTTCTAAACTCAATATACATTTTATCCTTCCTTAAATTCACTAGAACAATCCTTAGATACTCTTCATTTTCCTCCTTTCACATGAAGTAAATAAGAATATCATTGATAAACAAAGCCAAAAAAAATTTAAGGTAGTATCTAAAGCATAAAATCATTAAATCCATGAATATTTCATGGGAATTAGTATTTCTGAAATATAATCTCTTTGAACTCACAGTTCCCTTACATTTTATGGAAAGTATTATTTTTAATATCTTCATTCTTTACCTTCAGATGATGATATCCAGAATAAAGATCCACCTTTGAGAAGTACCTAGATACTCATAGTTGATAGAACAAGTCATCAACACTTAGTAGGAGATAATTTTTCTTTATGGTGATATTTTTTATCCACTTTTAATCTATATATAGACACATTTATCCATTCGTTTTCTTTACAAAGAGCACCGGTGAACCCCATGGTGATTCCCAAGGGAGTATGAACCCTTTTTCCAAATTATCTTTAAGATGATTCTTTAACTCCTACAGTTCGATAAGGGCTATCTTATAGGGGAAGTTTGGGATAGTATTGGATCCAGGTGTGATATCGATTGATATCTCTACCTTATAATCAAGTGGATGTTTGAGTAACTCTATAGGGAATACATCATTGTATTCCTTCACAATGTGAATTTTTTTATGGTTTATAATTTCCTTTGACTCAACCATTGGGAATGGTATTCTTATCTATAGAGTATAGTCACCCAAACTATTGATGGATTCTTAAAATTATATTCATAGTCATCTTTGAATTTTTACAAGTGCACTAGATGGTTCGGAAAGTAGAAATAGATTTACATTTCCATATAGTTGATGTGTGCACTATATAACAATAGCCAATCTATACCCAATAAAACATAAAATTCCACCATGGGAAGGATTTTAATTTTTTTTGGACGAATCCTACCCCATACACTAATTGGAGAGTAGTCTAACACTTGAGCTGAAATGATCACACCACTATGTTTTTTATCTATATCTCTACTTCATGGTATTAGGGATTTGATTTAATAGTTCTATAAAACTTTTAAAATACAATGGAATGTATAGAACTAGAATCAAATATAAAATTTTTCATTATTATTTAAATAGAAAGTTTAACTTGTATGAATTCAATTTCAGGATCAACATGAATATTGGAGATGTCATAATCTTTCACTTTCTCCTTTATATTTGGTGCTTGATGATGTTGATTACAATTAAGGACCCATAGTTTAGTGAACTGGCTTTCATAGTGCCCTAAATATTTATAGTTTAATAATTGAACCATGGTTGGTTCATTTAGATGTTTCTTACTTTCCCCCATCACATTGGTAGTATTATTCATGTCTCTTAGACATTCCTGATCTTGGTGGTCTTCTCTCTCACACTTAAAGTATTTTCCTATCCCTTTGAGGAAATTTCCATGATACTTCTTCCCACATTTTTTGTAATTTGGGTGGTTGGATACTATTTTCTCATTTTAATTTTACCCAACATATTGAACCTTCATTCTTCTCTTATTATATATATTATCATGGTACCATTCACTAAACTCCATTTCTACATTGATAGCACATCGAACTACTTCTTCGTAACTCCCAATGTCGAAGATATCTAGGGCCTTTCAAAGGTGTGGTTTTAAACCACTAAATAATTAATCAAATTTTCTATCATTGTTGATAACAAATCATAAGAAAAATTCTTTAAACCTCATGAATTTATCCTCATATTTCATGATAGATTCACTTTAATTTTTATTTAACTCTAATAATTCTATCTTCATTTTTTTTAAAAGATTTATAGATCAATACTTATTACCAAATATTTTCTTAAATTATACCCACTATATCTCTTCCATTTCATCATTTGGATTAGTGTTCCTTTTAAAAACCTAACATTTATTTCCTTATCCATATAAATGAAATAAGACCAGGGTTACCTTCTCCTTCTTAGAACAATGCAGGAGAGAAAAGATCTTCCCCATTGTGTTAACCCATTTTTCAATGAAAAGTGCATCGGAAGATCCATGAAATGTCGGTGGTCATTGATACATAAAGGTATCAATGTCTATTTGCTCCTTCATGGGTAAAAAAATACATTACACTTGTTTAAGGTTGTTATTAATACCCAAATACAACTGGATAATAATTTCCATGATGTTTTGAACTCACCTCCCATGGTATTGGGGTGTATTTTGGACAATCGTTACAGTGTCCCTCAAATGGGTTGTTGGCCTGGTTTCTTTTTCTCCCTAAATTTTTCTAAAATATAAAATGTTTTACCAAAACACAAGTCAACAAGTCATGAATAAATAATTTATTCTTATATGAAAATTAACTCTAAAGGCATATCTTATGGGATCCCTATGTTTATCATTTTTATAAAATGATTCTTCTAGGGTTTTTAACTATACATAGACTTATACTTATAGTTTTCACTAAGTAATCCTAATACTAATTCCAAAATTATCTAAACCATTCTATAATACTAATTCTATGATAGTGATTCAAATCCAAGATCCAAAGGTTTAGTGTCATGGGAAAATAAGTCTCATACATCTATTGTACATAATAAAAGGTATAAATTAATTAAATTATTTGTCTATAACATTATAAATATCACATGATCTCATTATTAAATTTAGTATTCTAGGGATATACATCAAGTAAAGGGGTGAACTAAATCCTAGTAAGGAGTGGAATAAGGGACATGAATCAATAGTACATGGGTGAGCATAATTAACATCATCATATAATATGTATAATATCATCATCACAATTGTGAGGGAAACAATTTACAATTGCATGGAATGTGTAATATTCATAATAATGAAACATCATTTTATAGTGACCAAATACCATACAAAATTTTGAACAAATCTAGCATCATGTTTATGCATAACTTAAATGCATAAATCAAAACATCATCACTGTGAACAAATATAGAATTTTTTCCATGAATAATACACATTACCGCATGATATACAATACATTATCCAATTCATTTTAGGTTTATATAATTTATGTCCCACCCATCACATCATAAATTCTCAAAATCATGCATGACACATAGAACATATAACAATCATAGTCAAGAAATAACCCTTAGAAAGGAATGGGTTTTATCTGGATTTCATAAATCATACATTCATGAATAAACATTGGGGTTACAAAATGAATAATGGAAATATATATATGGCATAAAAATAATCATTCTTGAGAGAATATTAAACAACTAAACATGAGTCAAATATGTGTTTTCGAAAGAACAAGCTTTTTGAAAAATATTTGTATTTAGGTTGAAAACATTTTGGTGAGAAAGAAAACATTTATATACCTGAAAAGAAAAAGGTTAGAAGAATGAAATAATATTTAAGGAATATTAGTAGAGTATCCTTACTGAAAACGATGACAAATATTGATAACCCAAAGAAAAAGGAGTTTGTTTGATAATACCATAACAATAAATCCCGCTTTATTTCATCACATTTATGCCTCCTGAATAATAAACATAGGTTTATTAAAATATTTAAACAAAAGTTAATTGTTTCTATTTTTCTAAAACTTATAAATTATAATCATTGTATTTTGTTTCTTAAATATCTCAATTAAATGGAAAATGTTTTGAAATCATGTTTTTCTTGATAATTTTCTTTTTTCTTTTGTTTTCATTATTTCTTTTCAAGGTAATTTATAAATAGGTAGAATAAATTACATAAGAATAAAATAAATATATTAAAACTTTTATATGTTATAAATATCAATAAGGTTTTTGATATTTAATGATGATAGAAACTTCCTCACACTAGTAAAAAATATATTTTTTACATCGATTGTTTTTTGTTTTTAACGTCAGTTATTATGAGAAATTATTACAGATGATGTTATAAATAATTTTTTAACATAAATTAATAAAATTGTATGTTATGAATACTTTTTTTTGAATTTTTTAAAATCGCTTATTTAATAACCAACATAAATTTTTAAAAACAACATTTACTACATCTATTTTTTTTAAAAATGATAAATATTGTTTTTAAATTTTTCTCCTTTGTTACAAAATAACTAATGTAAAAATATTATCTTATTTATTCCCCTACTATAATAGTAGAAATAGAAAAATAGTAGTAAAATAGATTAATATCCATTTTTAGAATATGAGAAACATTTACAACTTGAATCTTCATGTTTACAATTGATATTAATAATAACTAAATATAGTAAAACCTATGATATGATTTTCCAAATAAAATTGTAAGTGTCCTGGATTTTTTTAGTATAAATATGAGGTTTATCAAAAATTTAAAAATTAAAAAGAATGAATTTAACATGTATTCTTAAGAAAATGAATCAACAGTAAAAGGAAATGTTTATAAAAATATATATCCTTTTAAAAACTCATTATTATCCTGATTGAAATTATTTCATTAATAAATATTAAAATTTATTATCTACATTTACTTACTCCTTATTATTTAGGACACTACTTTTAAAAATAAATTTGAAATTCAAAATAAAAGTTTTATGTACTACATCAAAAAATTAGTAATTTTAAATGAAATGACCTCTTTGATTTAACATATCTGATCACGGTGCTCTTTTTTCTTGTTGTATCTCAAAATTAAACCATTACCTATTTGAAAATAATATTAATAAAATAAATTTAAATTTCATTATAATATAAAAAACTATTAAAATATTCAAACTTATTTGTTTAATATAGTTTTAAAATTTTATCACACTTCACCATGGATAAATCATAGCCAATATAGTGTCTTCCCTCTTGGACAAAAAACACCCATAATCCAATAAAGAATTATATATAAGAAAATTTAAAGTGAATGGTTATTATTTTAATATATATATAACACTTTATAATATATATTTTTTATACTCTTGAAGACAAGGAAGCATCCAACACTGAATAATTTCTTCTTCTGAAGTCTTTTATCAATATAAAATTTTCTTCCCGCATCAGTCATTGTCTTCAATATAGTTAGAATAAATTTTTGGTCCATAAATCCATATAATGTTCTTATTTCATGATATGTAAAAATTTTAGAAAGATAACTGATACAAAAAAACATAACAATTAATTTTTAATAAAATAAAATAACTTAAATATTTATGTCAATCGACTTACATAGAAAACAATTTCATCATTTTGATTCCCAATTTATCTCCAATTAAAAACTTCATGATATGTTTTACAAAAAGTGTCACGGACATTATACATCCAAAAATTCTATATTTCATTATAATCTCATAAACATCTAACAAAAAATGAATATGTTAACAATATATCAAGACTAGTATAACTTGAATATGAGGTCATAAAATTTTGTTTTTTCTTTTCTATACATTATTTCATTAACTTTAAAGTATTTCTGTAAAAAATAAATAAATATTTAAACATTAAATGTTAAAAAAATTAAAAGTAAAATTAAATAAAGGATATAATATACACATACATATATAGTAATCCATCAAACAAGTATAGATGGACAATCTAAAAATTGGTTGATACATTGTCCAATTGTACTGACCTCATTTATACGAAATGATATTCTTATTGATATATCTATAATATTCTATATAGTTACCCTATGATTATTTATCTCTATCTTTTAATGATAAATGGTATCTCTAATATAATATATCATCCCACATGCAGAAATATGATGCTAGGGATCATCAACGTATAACTCACTGTAAATGGGAAGCTGTGGAGTATGGGGTGTAGAAGTAGGATAAGTAGAAGGATTTTAGTCTATAGGAATAGGTGTAGTATGATAATTAGTAGGAGTGGGATTTGAAGGTGGAGGTGGAGGATTTTTATCATTAGCCTAAAACTATTTTTGCATGTATGGAAACATTTACTATACTAAAGCTTTGACCATATCCTCCATTATCTCATGAATATCATGAACTATAACTTCCAAATATTCTATTTTTCTATAAACATCATCCATTTAAGAAACATTTGAATATGGAAAAACTTTTTTACTCATACACCTACTAGGTATCCTCGTACATGACCTGGGTGTTCAGTCTTTCCCAATGATATAATAAAAATATCCTTCCAACCCTTTTTTAAGAAGATCCCTATGTGCTCTTATCCTCAATAGAATCCAGTATATAATATATAAAAAATCTACAATGAATCAAAATATATAAAAAATTGATTTGATATAAATAAATAAATAAATTTAACATTTTGAAATCCTCTCAGCTATAACTATAAACTCTTCAATAAGATATTGTCCATTTTTTCTCATCTAAGACCTCTTCTATTTATCATATCTAGAAAGGGTGGGTCAAGATCTATGGATCCTAAAGACTCAACTAACCATTTTTGAAATTTTTCAACAATGATTTGTTCTTATAAAAAGTTATACCCTTACCGAGATAAATTATGAGGGTATATATTTCTATATAGGATCTCATTATGATATCTCATTGATTTCTACAAATTGTGAATAAAGAAATCATTAATATGATCATTAATATAAAAAAACATCAAAAAGGTAACATTGCACTTACAAAAAATGATTCTTTTCATATAAATTAAAAAAACTTATTCCATTTATATTCATATATAAATGGATATATATATATATATATCACATTGATTTTTATGTTGTTGTTCCTAAAAAATAAAATCTGGTGTGAGGGTTAATTTAAAATCCCTTCATCTTCTAGGAGCCAATGATAAAAAAGTATTCCTGACTCCTCTAATATAAGTTATATCATATTTCATCTAATAAGATGGGGAAAATATATTAGTATAAAAATTTCATGAAAAGTAAAATAATAACAAACATGATTACCAAAATGGTCTCCCATAAGTGAGATATTTTAATTTTGTCAACACTTCTCCAATCATCATTCAAAATACTAACTTTCCTTTTATCCTATACTAAAATTAAGGTTTTTAATTTTTTTTAATTTAGATCTGTTAAAATATAATTATCATTAATGTCAAATTCTATCTTCTGGTCCTTTCTATGGAAAACTAATAATTTTAGTAAATGCGTGCTACCACATTTACCAACCCTTAAACTATTCTTTCCCATGTGAAAGTAGATTTCTCTTTTAGAAAATGATGAGGAGGCTCATTAATGGGATAATTTATACATTACTCACCAGAGGTATGTGAACGATCCTCTTTATAATTATGTGGTGGATCAGATGTTTTATCATTCATTATCCTACAAATAAAATTAACAAAAAATAAGTAAACACATATAAAAATACAACAATTATATACAGATGTAAATAAAAAATGAAAAATTATCAAACAATTAAAATAAACTAAACACATTTTTATTCATATATTACATAGTTAAATAAAATTATAACAAAATTCATGAGATATTAAATGACATAAAAGAATGAAAAAAAATTAAAAAATGGTGTGTAAATAGTAAAAAACCTCCAATATATAATGTCATTTTTTACACCAAAAATGATGACTTTGATTATATGAAAAATGATCCAATAAAATTTAACTAAAATTTCCACATTTTTATTCATATTTGTTTGATTAGTTAACTAAAATGCTTACAACATTAATGGGAGTTGAAAATATATAAAATAATGTAAATATATACAAAAATGTTGTGGGAATAGTAAAAATGATCTAACTTTATAAATAATTTTTTACACCAAATATAATATTTTTTAATATAATCATTCTCCTGATATTTTTATTTTTATTTAAAATATTAGATTTAAAATAAATTTGTTTCAACAAAATCAATAAATAAATAAGTTACATAAGGGTAATCATGCTGAACTAAGAAAAACTTAACTAATGTAAACACAAAATTCATCTTATTAGTTATAATATGTTTTTTAATAAATAAAATAAAACTAAAATATCTAAAATTTTATGAAATTTAATAAATTAAACTAGAAATAAAAATATGTTACATTTAATATTAGGAATGTACTAAAGAATTTTTTTTCAAATTTCTTCATCATGATCATTATATATAGCACAAATCATGTCTATGACGTGATCATCAATTTTATCTATTAATATTTCCATGGAAGTAGGTATATCACATAAATAAAAATATTCATAAAGTTTATCATCACCAACATATTATTTTTTTACTTGTAAAATAATATAACACTGCATATCATATTAATCAAGAACTTAGAAAATAATTCATGTGTTTCAATGATAAAATGATCAACTGTCTATTCCTATCTATTTGGATTATCTAGTGACATTCAAAATTCATCATATTTGACACTCTTGTTACCGATAAAAAAATAATTAAACATCAGAACTTAAAACTTAATGTAATCAACTTCCCATATTTCTTAAATGAATCTATAATATGCACTTGATGCTGAGATTGGGTTTTTTCCATTATCACTTACATTTCTTCTATGAACACCAATACACTACTATTCTAAAATACACTTATATTATCCCTATATTTTGTATGAACATGTAGATATTAATTTCATAATCATACTATGCTATCAAATTTAAACATGAATTCCCCACTAACCATCTCAATTTTTCTGATGAATCTTATCTACCAATCATGATCTCTTAAAACCATGGAAGAAATTTTTTTTATGATCATTCATAATTCAAATATATTTCTTCTTTGGATAACATTTTTTAACAAATAAACATGAAATTTTATATATGGATGATCATTATATATGTTATTCAATATATATAAATTTACTTTATTTATCTGTTCACCTTTCAACGATTTTACTTCCAGGCCATGGATCTTCTTTCCTACATAATTGACTCATTCATGTAAAGATTTAGGCAACCCAATGTGATCCATGGTATATATGTATCTTGTAAAAAACTCTAAAAGCTCCTCATAATTGTAATTCTCAAAAATAGAGGTATCAGTTCAATATGGATTCTTAACATACCCCATCAATGTCTTTATATACCTTTAAAAAGGATACATCCAATATAGATATACATGTTCTAAAAGATTTATTTCTCATGCCAAATTAACCATTAAATACACCATGGTATCAAAAAAATATAGAGAAAAATACATCTCCAATTGAAAATGTATATAAACTACTTTATTCTCCAAATTATTTGAAGCATTCCGATCAATCAACATATTACAAATTGAATTAAAAAAATAACACACCTTCATGATATCCATTCTGACATGGATGGAAAATATTCCATGTAATGAGAAAAGTAGGATTTATTGCATCCCAAAGTGACAATCAGGAGATTTCATACCTATCAACTTCAAATGCTTTTAAAGACACAAAATTTTATACATTTAAATAATAACCATGTGGTACTTTGATACCATAAGGAAAGTAAAAAATATAATTTTCTAACTTATTGATAATGTATGAAATGTTGGGGGAAGGAATATTTTCCTTCCATAAGGATTGGGATATAACTCCAAATGTATTCTCATTTAGAGTAAGTACAATATTACATTCAACCCATCTTTAGTGTCTTTTTAATATATAATAATGTTCCAATCAATCTATTAGAAAAATTATTCTCCTTGTTAATTAAATAAATTTTATGTTTGACCTCATGATATATATAATATGAAAGATCATAAAATATTTATTGTTTCTTACAAATATTTCTAAAGTTACAAGATTTTTATGTCTTCCTGAATGTTACATCAATGTTTTTCACCCTCTCAAAATACAAATTAGTGAACAAAGTTTTTGGTTCAATATGAAATTATCATGAATAGTTGAATGAATTTTTTAATATTTTATATTACTGATCCATAGAAAAAAAAACCTTTTATGACCCATTTATACAATTTTTATCCCATGTTTCAGTTGATAATATGATGTTTGTTGTTTCAAAATTAAAAAAGATTTATTTCCCTTAACACTGTATCTAGAAAAAATTCCATATGTTAGGAAGTCATTTATAGTGAACATAATAATTGAATGTAGTTGAAAATATTCTATTTTATAATAATAATACACCCTTATACCTTCCCCCCATAAAATTTTCAAATCATCAATTAATGGTGATAAGAAAACATCAATATCATTTCTGGGATATTTTGGTTCAGTGATCATTAAACTCAACATGACATATTTTTTCTCCATACAAAATTCTGGAGATAAGTTACAAATTACCAATAAAATATTAAATGAACTATGTGTGCTATTAAGGCTTAGATATAAATTTATTCCATCCATGCAGAGTCCAAGTCTATGATTTATAACAATATTTCAGAATGTAGGAAACTGTTGATCAATTTTCTTTCACTTTGGATAATTAGTTTGATCCCTTGATTTTTCATCACATTTCCACTCATATGAATTCAATGTTAACCTTTCTCCATCATTTTAATTTGAAAATAAACGTTTCAAATGTGTAATTATATAAACATACACAAATTCACTAGAATGGGTCTCTATAACTACTAAATCAACCTGTGATTTTTCTTTCAACAAATACGATGATGTCCCGCATTTAAGAAACCATCATAGAAATTCATGCTCCTTCCTATATTCCACACAATCATTCAAATAGTCATGTATTTTATTATAACACAATCCTGTTGGGAATAATATTTTATTCTCTTTATAATTTTAATATAGATGATCATTGTTTTTAGGAATAATTTCCTTCAACAAATTGTAGCTACTCCATAAGAATCTTGTTAGTACATCCTCTTTCACCTTCAATTTAATCAATATTAACACCGTAGATAAAACCATAAATTCCATATAACCTAGAAAAAATGGTTTTTCAGCATCACTATATAGATGGTCAATTTTTGGTTCTTTATTAATTTCCACTACTTCAATATCAAAAATAATTTCTTCAATTTGATCACACTTATCATCCTGAAAATCATCATCATCAATAGATCTGTAATTTTTCACAATTTCACCATGCCAAATCTAAGGGTTGTAACTCGAATTAAAACCATAAAAAATTTAATTATCTTTGGTCTCTATAATTTTCAACTACTTCATATTTAAAAAATTTAGGAATGGATATAAAAACATGTCATTGTTTGCAACATTTCATTTATAAATTTATAAAAAAACATTGACACATTCCTCATATCCATCACTTATTTAAAGTGAAAAAAATCCAAATTCAAATAATTATTATCTATAAACAATATCAAAAAAAATTATCTTGTCAAAATAATATAGTAGTTATGAAAGTGAGGTATATGGATAAATAGTATATTATTTCAATGATAATCAAGAATGAACACTTATGGTTTTATTCATCAGTAATTTGTTTTATGATTTTCTACTATTGTGAATATAATGTGAAATAAGTTAATAACATTGGATATTAAATTTAATGTTAATTGGAATTATTATAAAATCAAAAAAAATAAAGTAAATAAATTTATATCATTTGAGTGTAAAACAAAGCATTTTTTGAAAATAAATAAAAAATTAAAGCCTTAAAAGTCAGACTAAATATCTATAAATATTAGGGGAAGATTTCATTGAAATGGTAGTAAAAAAATTGAACAATAATATAGGCTAATTATTGATTATAATGAAGTTGTTATAAATAATATATTAAGTATAAGTGTTGAAATAATTATAGGTTTATTGAAAAAAAGGTGGAGGTTGAAGTTAATACAATTAATGATAAAAAAATTCTCACATTAACTGTAAATCTAATAAAATTTCAAAAAAAATCTTAGTGAATAATAAAAAAATTGGATGAAAATTATTAACATTGAATGATGAAATTTATTAGAAATATGACACTTATATTTGATTATTATATTCTTCATCAAATAAAATGAAATATTTTATTGAACAAAGGGATCAATTTTGTAAGTGATAAAAGGTAAAATTTTCTATCTAACTACATTAAAAAAATAGGGTGTTAAAACCCTAATATATGTTTTATTGTTAAATTATTTTTTACCCCAAGTGAATATTGCACATTAATTTTCACTATAGATAGTTCTTATAGGAAGTACCAAAAAGGAAACACACCCCGAATGGTAACAAAATCCCGCCTTATAATGACATGCTTCAACAAACACATTGAGTATAATATGTTTAAGGGAAATTGTAATATATTGGTTTTATATTAACAAATAATAATATAAATATAATGGACTGAGAAATAGGAATATTATATAAAGGTATATTATAAGGAAGAAATGGTATACACATATTAATAGAAATTATCTAACATAATGTTGATAGATTTATACAAATAAATATACATGAAGAGACACATAATATTAGAAATAAGTTTGAGAAACACATATATATATTAGGGAAAAAATATAATATAATGTTAATATATTAATATAGAATAATATACATAGTAGTAAAATATTTAAAAAAAAAGAAATTATGCACAAAGATAGAAGATTAGAGACCTAAAAAATAATGCAGATAGAAACAAAATCTATAGATTATAGAATATAATACACATACAAATTGAAATTATGATAATGATGATTATGAAATTATAAATCAAAGATTATAATATATAGAATTAAAATGTTAAAATTATAAAAAATAAAAAAAATATTAAGATTATATTATATAATTAAATATATATTGGATATAATATAGATTATGTAATAATTAAATACAAATACTAGAGATTATAATGTTGAGATTATACTCAGATTAATCCATGGATTAATATACACATGGATAATAAATTATAATAATTTAAATGAAAAAAAGAAAATATTATATAATATAATACCTATAGATATTATAGATGATAATTTACTTATTATAATACATATTTTATAATTTCCAATTCAAATCATTGTTATTCAAGACTTGAAAAAATCATATACAAAAGGATAATATATATTAATATACACTAACAAAATATATTACCAATATAAAAAAATAATGACAATAATAGAAAAAAAATTCATATTAATATTAAAAATTGTAAACAAATATGAAAAAATATTTTTATTATGTATAAAACCACATAACAAAGAATTATATATAGAAGGAAAATAAATTCAAATCTGCAGGGATCTAGAGAGAACCAATTTTGTTGAAGGAAACCTAGGTTTGTAATAATCATGGTTTCAAAATTATAGCATTGTCATGTGATGTGTAAGGGAAGAGAAGAAGAATATAAACTTATAATAAAATACTATCAGCATAAAGGATGGTTCAAGAAATAATCTAAAATTAAAATTAATCAATTAAAACATACATTGTTTTATAGAAAAGAGAAAAAATAAATACAAACTGCAAATATATATGTGATAGTAGATGAATGAGGATATCAAGAAAATGGAATACAGTTTAGAGTGATCAAAAGTAGTTGCTGATGATATATAAGGGTATATAAAGTTGTTAATGTAAGATTAGATTCTATCAGATTGATAAAACGAAGGGTTATGGCTTTAGCATGAGAGAATCGAGATTGCGGTTGCGAGAAGGTAAGATCTCAAAAAGAGTCCACCTAACTTTTCATAAAATTTTAAAATCTATTTTATATGGGTTATTTAATAACTGATGTAAGAAAACTATTTTTTAAATTATTTTAATTAAAATCAATTAATAAAAATAATTTCAGCATCAATTATTTAGAAATTGTCATGGTAAACCTAATTTTCAATGTCAATTTCTAGATAAGAGATGTTCAAATTCACCTAAATGTCAATTTAATGTCCGTTATTTTATAAACGACATTAAAAATATTTTTTCACATAAATTATAAAATAACTGATGTTAATAATATAACATGAAAAATATAATTTGTACTAGTTTTGTTGGCGGTTAATGGACGGTTATTAGGAACATTGTCCAAAGGAGGATAAAAGGAGGTATAAAAAATAAGTACATAAAAAATATAATTTTAATAGAATTATAACATCATTAATGTAATATTAAAATACAAACTAATTAATATTATAGGATTTGGTTTTGAAATCAATAGGAAAAAATATAAGAGATGTGAAAAAATAAGAGTTTCTAAAAACTTACTCTTTTCTTAGTGCTACTTCTCTTGTACTGAAATTGACTTCCTCGATGAATGGAGTTGGTTTACTACAACATGTCACTAAGTTTTATATGGTCTTAATAGAGAGTATTTGAGAAGATATTGGTCTTTGGTATGTGTGGGGGGATTGTTTTTCAAGGAGGGGATAGGGGTTATTTATACTTGGGGAGAGGGGGATTTTTTAGTTAAAATATTGAATAAAATACTATATCTAAGGTAAACATTGTAATAGTGATATTTTTGACATAATGAATAGTAAATAAATAAAATATAATTTTTCTTGAATTTAAACTCCTTAATGAATATAATTTATTAATTTATTAAAATGGAGAGTGGAATGAATGAATTTTTTAAGAAATACCATCAACTTTACACATTTGAAAATAATTTTAAGGTTTGGAAAACTTGTAGAACATATTTTAATGACTCATTTATAAAATTAAATATTGTTTGTTCGAGCCACTGTTTTATGAAATTATTATGATATTCTTACATCATTAATGATGTAATTCAAGATACATTCATTAAGGAAAAAACGATATTTTTACATTTCACCTGAAAATTGAAGTATTACAGAAAATTACCAAAAAATAAACCTTAGACAATTTTAACATGATGATTTCAATAAGAAAATTAATTATATAAAAATAGTTTTCTAAAATATGGTATTTTAGTTTCTAATATAAAAAATTATTATTTTTTATGAAATACCACAAAATAAAGTTTTTTTTAAAAAATGTGCTTATATTTTCTTTGAGATTTTAAAAAAGATATTTATTTTAAGAAATTATAATTTTTAATTTTTCTTAAATTAATAATTTTAAATATTATTTATATTAAATTTTATTATTTTTAGGTGAAATTACCATTCCAATTGTCATGTTACTATTCTCAATGATTCAGTTACTATTCCAACGATCACATTATTGTTGTAATGGTCACATTTCCTCCATAAATACTACTTAATTCCATGATTCATTATTATCCCTAATTAATTTCAAGGTTATAAAATTCCATTTTCAATAATATCAATTAGTTTAATAATATTATGTTTCTTTTCTATAGTTTTGTTTTTGGGAGCGATGATTCTAGCTGATCGTGGTGACCCAAATTTCCCCATTATAGTTTTTTCTATTTTATATTTTTTTCAAACCTTCTAATATTTATAATTTTAATGGATTTAATTTTTTAAAATTTTAATTATTTGAATTAATGAAATAAATTGTGTTTTATTTCACTATGTAGTCTATGTGTATAATACTTAGATAATATAACAAACATATAATTCAAGAAACATATATCATTTATAAACTATGGGTTGTTACATACTGTATAATCATGGTAGTGTTTCAAGGAAGGTTCACACATATATATTGAATTAAAACATATAAAAAATTATCAATAACCATTATATATACGTAAATCATGATACTTTTCAAATATAATATCGTCTAAAACTTAGAACAGAACCAATTATTTTATTTATATCACTACGTACGTTATGAATTGTCTAACATGATATTGTAATGACCTAATATATCACATGTAAGATATTATTTTTGTTCCCACATAGGTTTTCAAGGATAAATTAATTAATATTAGATAATGAATTTATGGAATTGTATCATCTAAAATTAATTATTTAAACATTAAATTATAAATGTGTTAGTTTAAGTTGAAACTATTACAAGAGTTATAAATTGTTATATTTTTAGAAATTTAATTGCAATGATTGATCCTTTAAGTCTACTTGAACCATATTATGAATTAATAGAATCACATAAGTCCTAAGAATGGGGTGATGTGGTCATTAAAAAATACTTAAAAAGGCATAACTCTTTTTTATCTTCTATTTAATCTTAAGGTTCTAGGAGGTTATGGGAAAGAGATAAGTCATACCTCAGTGTTAGGATATTATTATAATCTATAAACTACCCTTTAAGGAGGTATTCTATTAGATTCCTCTAATATATCTCTTTTAAAAACTTTTGAAGTAAATTTTTTAAATCTTTAAAAGAGGCTTTCTCTTTATATTTCATTTATTCAATTAAAACATATCATTGTTTGGTATTACAATAATGGTTTTGGTAGTTATTTTCACTACAAATAGAAAAATATTTCCCCCAACATAACTCTTCATTAATATCAAATACATTTACATGTTTTTTTTGAGTTTGAATTGATAATGTAATAAAAATGTTGATAAAATTATTATGAATAAGAAAATATGGAGATATCACAATATAGTTTAAGTAATAGATTGAAATGATGAAATCCTATCCATTCATTAATACATTATAATAATCACAATGATATAATTCTACCCCTGGTGAACATGAGTTATATATATATACATATCCCAAAATAGAGGACTATAACACTTCATTTTTTTGGTGATAATGTTATACATTGTACAATTAATAATATAGTATTTTGGAATTCATTTGGTTATATTATATTGATAACACAACCCACAAATGTAATGTTGAAAAGGATAGGATATATTTTATCTACAAATCATTAGTAAATGTTATAGGATAACACTATCCTAATTGACAATGATATATAATTACTCTATAACACAAACATATGGTATGTCACCATATGTGATATAATATGTTTTTATTTTAAATTTATTCATTTATATAATGAATTGACTCTTTTTGAAATTTTTATAAAATTTATTCAAGATATTTTTAAATAATTTATTATGGGTTAATAAATTATTATAAAATTATGAATGGTTCATAATTTAATTATTAATTTTAAGAAAAATATATAATAAATATTTTTTTATTATTATTTCATATATTTAAATACATTCATCAAAACAGACATTATGGATCTACAATGAATATTAAGAGAACATTAAACAATACTATTTTTTTATGGATGAGATTCAGGTTTAAATTTTCTCAACATAATCTTAACATATATGATTAAATATAAAATATTTTGACTAAAAGATAAAAAATGATCATATGTTGAGGAATATGAAAATTTCATATTTCTAAATGAATTATATATTTTATAAATTATGAAAGAGTTCATAAAATACCATGTAAATGTTAAATATAGATATTTCATATATGTATTTTAAATGTGAATCTTTCCTGATTATATGATATGTAAAGTTTATACATTATTGATCAAAATTATAAATTTTTATAATTTATTTAACTTATAATTTGTTCATGAATGTAATTCTCATCTATAAGTATTTGATTTTTTATTTTTTATTTATTTTTTATTTATTTAATGTTCTTGAATATAATGTAGTTATATTATTAATTCTCATAAGATTTAGTGTAAAGTTTTTAAATTTATTTTTATAAATATCATAAAAATATTATAAAGAGTTTCATGCTATGTACACCATTAGTATTAGTTTCATTTATTCAAGACTATGATTCTTTTGTTATAAATTCAATAATATATTTTTATAATGATTCATTCATATTAAGAGTTATAATTACAATGGTATTGTGATATTTATTAATTATTTATCCATAGATACTATAAGTTTTTTCAGACTATACTAGCTTGAGGACTTTGGTTTTTTCTAAACAGTTGTTAGCTAGATACATGTCGTACCATGCTTTTTCTTGAGTATGAATTTGAATTTATAAAATATTAACCAATTACATCAAAGAGTTTAATATAAAGTATGCTTAAAAATAAATTGCATATGTGATAGATTTAGTCCTGAAATTATTTTTAATAAATAACAAAATCATTAATTTTATAAGTTCTGTATATTAATATATGTAAAACATATTAATTTGGTTGAACATATAAGTCACACAGTTAATTTTTTTGAAGAATGAATGAATGTATGGAATACATAAGATTAATATATATAATATATATGGAATAATTTTTAAAAATTCTATAAAATAACAAGTTTTTTATTTCTTCTAGAGTTGACACATGCTAATTCCACAATCATTCAATAAGGGTTTCCCTAAAAACAATTTGCTCTAGAATTGTCTTATATAAGAAATTAAGGGTGTGGTTACCATTAAATGTTAGTTAACCACATCATATTTGCATCTTTTTGTTATATTTAACTAGGTTACCTTAATAAAATTATGTTCCTAGAGGAATGGTGTTGAAAATATACATATGATGGTTTATAACAAGTTCTTCACTTAACTATCCAAGAGTCATGTATGATATAATTAACATGATAGTCTACATAAATACTAATGTGATTGTAGAATCACTAAATAATTTGTCTTTATTACTCATAGTACATGATTAAAATACCCCCATATATTTATTTACATATACTAGAACATATGTATATTTATTCAAGTAAATGAAACGTATTTATTCATTTTATATTTCTAAATCATGAATAAAGTACAGAAATCATGGAAGATGATTAGAGTTACTCCATAATTATTCACTTTGGGATGGATTAAATCAAAAGTCTCAAAATTTATAATGAAAATACTAAAGAATTATCTATTACATACATAACTATGTAAATATTTATATTTAAGTGTTGAAGTGTTTAATATCTTAAGGACAACATTCAATGATAAAATGGATGGAATGTTTATAAAAATATTGATAATATTTGAAGACTATATTATATGAATAATAAAAGTATTTTATTGAAATAATTCAATGTTTACTTTATATACTGATATAAATATATATAAATGATATATATCCATGTTTTATGATGAAAAAAACAACTTTCTATAATATTTGTATCCTTAATTTTTTGGTGACTAAGTTTTTTTCCTTTGAATTTTTATCTTTCTTCATATTAATTTACCTGTTTTATTTTATATATCACATATAAATAATAAAAAATTTATCTTTTGTAATTTTATTTTATTTATACTGATATATTGATAAATAAAGTACTTACCCAAAGAATATGATTATAAATGAACATTTTTTTCACATAGAGTTGAACCATATTAACCTAGGTATAAAATCCCCCTACCACTTTGCATCAAAAATAAAATATTTTTCATGTATAAGAACTTATTTGTATCCAACTAATTGATAAATTGAAGACTATATAACCATTATACTAAAAATATTTAATGATTTTTGTGTTATTTCAATTTTTTAATTTATTATTTTCTTTTCATCTACAGCTTTTTTTATAAATTCTAAATTGTCAAATTTTTTTATATTTTAAAGTAATATCAACTCATTCTAGTTTATGAAAATTATTTCCTAATTTCCATTTTTGTTTCCAAATGTTTTTAGAATATTTTAATTTTACTAAATAATCAATTTTCAAACCTTTTATACATTTAAAATTATATAAAAAACCTAATTTTCATTTAAGGGTATTTTATTTACGATGTTTTTAAATATTCAATTCACTACATTCTTTTTGCTAATATATTTTTTTAATTTTTTTGTATTGAAGTTAAGAATTATGTTTTTTATAAAACTAGTGAATTTTTAGAGATAACAAATTTATAAAGTCTATAAAATTCCTAAAATAACTTTTGATATATTTAACATAAATAAAAAACCAATTTCATGCCAAATTTAAAAAAAATTATACAATTTTCCTTATTATAGATTAATAAATAATTATAATCAAACATTATCTTTCATGATTTAAATTGAAATAGAAAAACATCTTAAGACTAAAAAATTTGGTATATAAATTTTTTTTGAAATGAAGCTAATGATGCTCTAGGTTGAATATAAAAAATTCATATTATTTAGGAGATCCTCTTAAAAATATGTTCATAAAGTTTGTGGCTATAGTTAATGGTTTGAAAATATTGGGTGAAGATGATACCACTAAAAATAATATATTTGATAAAACCATTTGTATATTTCTTATAATATGGAATTTTAAGGGAACAAAACTTAAATATACTAAATGTATAACATATATTAACATTAATTAACTTGTTAGAATATTAATATAGTATGAGATTCAGCTTAAGAGAGATTATTATAAAAAAGGCACTATAAAAAAGGATAACAATTTAGGATTAAAACTAATAAAACTCCTTTTAATGATAGTGATATTAAATTATAGGATTATGAATTTACAAAACTATCAAAATGTATGGAAAAAATGTTAAAGATAATATTACCCTAAAATAAATGTAATGAAAGGAAAGTCACATATGATAGATGTAACACCCATATCTTGGGTTGTTATGTTTATATATGAACTGTCATGACTAAAGTGATGTTTTAAACCTTTTGGTGGTTAAATTTTGTATTTGTAATTCTTTTTTGGGGTTTGTGATGTTTTGTGTTGCATAGAATATGTTTTGGAGATCACATTATTCAAAATGGACAACACCATTCCCTGGTGAATGTTTTTTCACCATAGGATTTCTCTATGTAAAATGGGAATGTGGGAAAAGGATTAGCCAAGTCGTAAATAATCTGTGGTTCATGATAGGGGATACTATTGGAAAAAACCAGGGAGACCCCACCATGTCCATTCCAGAGGAAGTGTTGATAGAAAAATAAAATGGTCTTGGGTATCACACCATAGGGAAAATTATTTTAGGTTGTGTATTCAAGGACACCATGACCAATACCAAGTCATGGAATTGGGTGTGAAAACTATAATTTTTCCTTATGAAGACTGAAATAACCACATTACCCCTTGAATATCTATCAATGTTACATGTTAGATCATCAAACATTGTTTTAGCATTACGAGATACCGATTAATACCCTTTTCACTTATTTTATCCCTATTAGACCTCTCAATTATTCTCCCTTTTTGATTGTTGATTATTTCTAGGATCATTATGATATAAGATTGAGTTATACTATATATTTATTTTTAGAAAACATTTTTCCCTATTTGGGTCGATCTTACCTTCCATTTGATTGATATATAGACTAAGTTCATCGTCCTTTATTGGTTCTTCTGGGTCAGGGATTTTCAATTGAGATTTATGGTGAGTTATTCTTATTCTAGATGAATTTAAAATTATGTCCATGATATTTCATGTAATCTAACAAGGATTTTATTGATGATAATGGGAAAATAAATTTTCACGAGGACCTTTTTCATTATTTAGTGTCTTGGGGATGAACCTCTTAGTAAATTCATGATAAGTAAATCCCTTGAATTCTATTTTTGGTGTCCCTCTTTTGGAATGATAATTCTTGAACTCTTGTGTGATTTTGGAGATGAATATTAGGGTCTTAGTTATGAGATTTTTTCTAGTGACAAACTTCTTGGTGATCCTTGATATTAACATCTATGATTATAAGGTAGTAAGTTATTTACCTTATAATGCCTTGTATATGATGTTTCATGATATCTTTGCTTACTCTTGATAATCCATGTTGGGTATGTGTTTTAATGTGGGTGAGTGAATGTAACTTGATACAAATTCTTTATATATGATCATATGATTTATATATAACCTCTTGAGAAATGTCTTTGATATGCATTATTGTTCCTTGCTATGATAAATATTCTTGTGGTATTACATTTCTTATGGAACCTTACTTAAGGTTTGAGGATGATCATGTTCTTCTATTTTAGGTAAATGACCCCTTGTAGGGGGACGTGAGGAATTGAAGATGGCCATGAACTATAAAACATTTGATGGTATTTTTCAGATCATGGACATGTATATTGATATGGGAGTAGACCATGCATGGGAACTAAGAATACATCAGTTATATAATAAAGTGGGAGAATTCCATTTCGAGGTGATGTGCTTATCTAATTATGTCAAACATTTCATTTGAGACTTACTATCATATAAGGATAATGACCGCCATCAGGGTAGTTTGTGTGATGTTCATGATAGAAACCACCACCGAGGTGGGGTGTACAGTGTTTCATAAATGAAAAACATAGGTTGATAGGCATAGGGTTCCAAATAATGCTAGGAATTATAGAATGTCTTGTGATGTGTGGTTATATACATTGACATCCTTAATGATGTTGTGTAAAAGTAGGCGGTGTTTGAGTTCATGGTGGATTTGTTAGTACATGATGACTCGGCACATGTGTGGATGTATGTTTACTTGTATTGTTCATTTATGTATGCTGATATACACTATCATAAAATCATGTGAACATATATTAGGGAAACATTTTTTATTTCATACTAGGTCAAGTAAATTCCAATCTCAAACCCACCACCTTCTCATTTTTATTATCCCTTAATAACCCAACAATCATAACAATCTAATAAATAGATAAAGACAAAAATTCCCTCCCCAACAGGTAACACCACTTCCCTCAAATGATTTTCTAAATATCCTCACAAAAACATTATCTCTGATAACCCCAATCATCCCCACATTCCCAATATTTTCCCTATACTCAAAAACCACATTTTCAATAAGGTGGACCATAAAGACCATTTTCATTCCTTGAGCCTCTGATGTAATTCATCACCATAAGGTAGATTTTTTACTCTCCAGTATCTATATGGAATGTTTTTCTACAATACAATATGTAGCTAATTTTGGGAAAAAAGATAATTTTGAACCCATGTTTAAAAAACTATTTCCATGGAACTCAATAGCTAATACATCAACACCAATTTTCATGAAATCAGCAAGAAAAATTGCAATACAAGAACCACATTTGCTAAATTTTTCTTTAAGTGAAAGATCTAGACCAAATTAACTATCAAAATTAGTAATTCTCTTTCCATAATGAAAACCATCACCTTTCAGATTCAAATTTTCATCATTAGCTAAAATTCCACTAGTAATGTTTTCAATCCAAGAAATGGATGAAATTGAGTGACTATGAGAAAATTATTATTTAATAGTCTATAATTAAATAGATTAAAAAGTGTATGGATCAATTCATTGGTACACTTCTAGATCATATTTATGATATCTATTCTTGTGGAAATAATACAAACCATAAATGAGAACCAAACTCACTATATCGACTACTGCATAACCAACATGCCACCAATCTACATCATTAGGGGATTAGGATAATCTTCCTATTTTACAATCAAAAAACAATCAAAATTCTTACCAAACATTTCCAATTCCAAGGGTAAACCTAGGTGGCTTCATTTTCCCTATCAAATACCTTTATGCCCAATAATTTTTTAGGGAAACACATTCCCCAAATGATACCAAGAGGAAAACAAAAAATTCATATGGCATTGCTTCTACCACTACAACTAATAAGTCAAGAACCGATGTATAATTTTTCCCCAAAGAACCATCCTGGGTGGTTGGTATAATGATTCTTCTCTAATAAATCTTCCAAAGTTAACAATTTTCCAAATATAACAAAAATTTACTATAAAACATGTAGATATAATCCAACCTCTTTCAAAGGAATTCCAAGAGACACCACCCTTTTAACTATAATAGAATTTGCTTTCACTTTTGAAAGATAATTTCAAACAAAATGAAATTCCTTTTATTGTGATGATTCTTTAACTTCTACCCAATTACCTCACCACACTTTTTCGACCATAAGAAAACCCGATATTTGTTCTTCCATAGGAAATGAATACAAACCTCATTCAAATTTATTCTCCATACAAACAACCAATGATATATATTTTTATTCTTAAACTATGAGAAACACTCCCTGATCTCTCATAGCCAAATAGATCATCATTAGTTAATGTTCTAAACTTACTAACACCAAAACTACCAATATCTACTTCAGATTACTTAGAATATCCAATATCGATCACTTTCAAAGAAATAGGTTTGACTTCTGCATAACGATGATTCACATCAATCTTTGAAAAATAATCTTTAACTATTATTGAAAATATATGTATCAAACTAGAGAAAGTCCCCTGTTGTAGGGAAAATTAGTTTTGGAATCTTATTCTATTCATTTCCTCTAATGTTTAGTTGAGCATTCGGTCGACCCAATTTATTTCCTAGAAATACATTTCATTTATAGACCTAGAGTTTGCTTCTCCTCATTTTCATGCATCCAATGTAACGATCGTTATTTATTTTTACACAAAAAATCATTCACCAAGTGTAGGTACTTGACTGTTCATGTTTCAACTTATCCAAACTATCCTACACAGTCATCAATGTCTGTTGTTTAATTTCCAAGGCTAATCCAATGATAGATACTATGTTCTTCATCAATGATCTTCATTCTATGATCATCCTCTCCTATCAACTTAATCTAAATACTTTTCTTGTTTTGAACATCCACAAAGTGATTATAGTTCTCTTAGTAGTGATTTCACATAAAATATCATGGTATAAAATCATATACAGGAAGGAAAAAATAGTTCAAATTATGACTTCCACAGTGGTGATCATGAATTCCAATGACAACAGTTCCTTAGTAGAGTCTCCCAATGTTCGGAATGTGAGGGTTAACAAGAGGGGGGAGAGAGATAATTGAAGAAACTAATTGAAACATTGTATATTGATTCTGTATTCTATAGTTATAGTAGTGAGAGGCGATAATTATATAAATGAGTAAGAACCAAGATAAAAAACCTAATTTGGATACCACTATTTTTTTGGATTGGGTGTTGGAGAGAGACCACCTCACCTGCCCATTTGCTGCCAATATACCTACTACTATGTAAATTCAAAAAAAAAGTTATATCTAACTCTCTAATAGACTATATTTATCATCCCCTACCAACCCAACTATCGTAACAAACTAATAAAGTGATAAATACAAAACTTTCCTCCCCAAAAGCTAACCCCACTACCCACACATGACTTCCCTAATATCCCAACACCAACTCTATCTCTGATAGCCCAATCGTGTAACGACCCAAAGTTTTATCAATGTAAATTCACTTATTATAATTATTTCATATAGTATAATCACATAAAATCACATAAATAATGCAATATAAACCTTATAAATGACGAATTAATTAAATAAGAGGTATTTCTAGAAGTTATTGAAACTATATTGATGAAATGGTAACTTGACCTAAGGAATTGTAATATGACTTTTATGAATAGTAAATTAGAAAATGGAATAGTAACCTCACCTTTGAAATTATAATTAAAATTTAACCATATTATAAATAGAAATATGAGAAAGGTTTCATAGTCATTTCATCATAGTATAACCCTTGAAAGGAAGAAGGTTTCATAATAATATAATCTGTGAAATAGAAACATGTTTTATAGACATATAACCCGTGAAAGGGAAACATGTTTCATAAAAATAAAACTATAAAAACACAAACCACTCATAGAAATAATGTGAATGTAACCTTTGGATCATTTTACTATTAAGTTATGAGTAACACCAATGGATATCATATTATATGGAAAATAATTTTTAAATATCCTTTAAAACCATTTCTTAAGGAAAATATCCTTTTTTATTTGAAAAAATATAATTTTAAAACATAAATACTTTTAAAACCATTTTGAAAACTTTTTTATTTGAAAATAGATTTTAAAACTTATAAAACATTTTTCATGTCCTTTTTTCTTAAAAATTATCTTTAAATACCAATTTAAAATCATTTTTGATAACATGGTTTTTGAAGTAAACAGATTTCCGACCGAGAAGAGAAATGAGATGAGATTTTTGTAAAAACATTTTCTTAATTATGTTAAGTAAAAAAAGAGTGTAAAATGGTAAAAATACATTAATATATCATGAATAATCATATTATAATAAAATTAATGAGATTTCTTGGGATATGGATCATAATATTTCATCAATGGAAACATAATCATAAATAATCTCGATAAACAATGATGTTGCTTCAATAGACACATACCACTGGGTAACTTTGAATCATACACCCTATTTAGGAAAATTAAATTAAATTAAGAATAAAATATCATGAAAATAATAATCTTAATGATATAACATTCCAACTATATTTGTATACACATCATAGAAGAATAGAGGTGCATATCGTGACATGTGTCTCAAAAAGGAAAACGGAGACAAAACTACTTTACTGATTTGGTAACCTTTGAAACACAAAACCCATGAAATAGAGATAAAAAAAATGATATTTAAATACCCATAAATTTAATTATAATAATTATATAATACATTCATCATTGGTATATACACCACCCTAAATAAATTAGTGGTGAATAAGACCTAAGTCTCACAGAAATAAAAGTTATACGAGAAAACCCTTACCTTATGTCATGAATCTTATTGTACACATTAAAACCTAATGTATAATAATTATAAGTTTATTATACTTATATAAATGAAAAATATTAATATATATAATAAAATATATTACTTATTTATGACTTTATAATACTCTTCCATTAATAAATCCATGCTAAAGTTATGCTTCTGGTGATAACTGCCTTGTTTTTCATACAGGTTTTGAATTGTTATTCATGGTCCTATTACCTAGATAATTATTTAATTATTTAAATAATTTAAAACATGATATAAATATAAAATATTTTATGTATATATGTATTTATAACAATCTATAAAATATATAAATATTAAATGAAATGCGCCTTTCAAGGAGACGGTAGACCGTACATACGCATGAACATTGTTTCTATTTTCTTATCATATTGAAAGAAAGAAAGTAAATGACGTATATAAATATAAATTATAATTATATTAAAATTATTATTTCATATATATCATAAAATGTTACTAAAACAATCATTAATATGTTCCATGTAATGTGTGAACGAATCACATCGCTTTGAAGAGGGGGTAGTTCACATGTCCACAAACGAAGTTATCGTATTTACCCAAAATGGGAATAATGAAGGTATTTTTATATAATAATTAAATAAGATTAAATGAATCATAAATATCTTATATATTATATAAAAACATATTGTCTATCATAATTATGATCCATTATAACTGGTAATGGGAAAATTAACAACATCGTTTCGTGAGTTGGTAGTTTTCCACACACAAGAACAATATGTTCATTTCACATTTGATGGAAATGTGTGTAAGTTTAGGTAAAACCATTATAATTAAAAAATATCATAATATATATGATACTGATATTATTATATAAACATGGAATAAAAAATTAGGGTGTGAAGAATGAAAATAAAAAAAATGAGCTTGAGGATGGGTGTTACCGCTTCTTTGGGTAACTTTTTTTAGTTTGCACCAAAGGGATTCCTTTGATTAATTTATGTACAAATGGAGGCTAATAGAATGATTTATTGTATACTGGGAGGATATTTATTCATATTTTTTTTATCCAAAGTACATGATAGATTGAATAAGTGGGAGGGGTGAGTTCCTTTTAATAATGGAGGAGTGGCATTCTTGTAAATTTTTTAAAAGAAAATTATACCCATATTTCTACCATAAAAATTGGCTCAAATAATGGTAAAAACTGATAAAAGGGTGTATATTGTCAAAATATGGTTAGAAAGTGGATTTTGGAAAAGTTTCTAGGTAATTTTGGTCCTTAAGTTTAGGGTTTGGTCCTTAGTTAAGAAAATTTTTCTCTTAATCGCTGTAATTAATTTTAATCATCTTCGCTAATATTTTTGGTAAAAACCTAGTTTAAATTATTTTAAATTATAAATTAAATTTATTATAGATACGGAATTCATTTTTCTAAATTTCAATCACAAAACTAGTAAAAATTAATTTAAAATTAATCTCGCAGACATGTCACAATAACGAGTTCTTAAGCGAAAATGTTTAACATTTTGAAATATTTTTATATCCAATTTTAATGTGAAACTATATAAAATGACCAAAATTGGATTAATTAATTTAAATTTGGTCTAATTAGACATTAAACCAAAATTAAAATATAATTTAACTATATAAATATGTTATATTAAAGTCAATTTTGAATTAAATTTTGGTATTTTTCATTATTCATCCAAATATGATGTTTTTTTAGAAAATCCCAAAAATCCCCCCTATGATATTTTTTACATTATAAATTAAAAAATTAATTTTATTTTATCAATTTAAATTTCTAAAAGTGTCTAAATTTTATTTTATTATTATTCACAGATGGACATAAAAATAAGTTCTTTTAAGAATATAATATTTTCAAATTTATAAATACTTTACTAAAAACTATATATATTATTATAAATATGTTTTATTTATATAAAAAAATATAAATAATATTTAAAAATTACTTATTACTAATTATATTACTATGTTTAATGTCTAGGTTGTATCTATCTCACTTAAATAATTATAACAATAAAATGTTGTTTCGTAGAAACTCATTTTTACATGTAACGAAATCCAAGTTGGTGTTGTGTTTAGAACAAGATTAAATCACTGTATAATATAAAAACATAACTTGGTGTAGCAATCAAATCAAGATATCAAAGAAAATTGATTTATATAGAAAAAAGGTTCATAAAAACTCAGGGTGTTAAATTCTACCCCCTTAAAATGAATTTCTCCCTAGAAATTAATCATTATGATACAAAAGAATGAGGATAATTATAAATCAGAATATCCAAAAGTTCCATCATATATTCTTCTAATTAGTGATCTCTCTAAAAAATTGACTATGTGAGTGGTACTGTTTCATAAAACTTTCTATGTACGATCCATAATTTTAACTGGTTATTCCTTGTAAGAGAGATCCAAATTCAAAGGTATGACCTCTACGTTCAGTACATGTAAAGGTTAGGTATATAATTATTCAATAGAGATACATGGAAGACATCCTGAAATTGAGAGAGATTTTGAGGAAGTTCCATACGATTTTCTACTATCCCGGTAGGTTCAATAATTTCAAAGGGACTGATATACCTAGGTCTTAGATTCCATTTCTTCTCAGATCTCATAACCTTATTCCATGAAGATATTCATAGAAAATAATTCACACCAACTTCATATTCAAGATCACACTAATGGTTATCAACATAACTTTTCAACCAACTTTGAGCTTCCTTGATATGATGTTGAATGGCTCTGACCTTCTCTCTCATTTCTTCAGTTATCTCAGGTCTCAATATCTTTCTTTCTCCAACTTCATCCAAGCACATTGGAGCTCTAAATTTATTACTATAGAGGGATTCATAATGAGCATTATAAATTCTTGAGTGAAAGATATTTTTGTAATAAAACTCAACGAGAGGAATGTGTTGATCTTAACCACCTTTGAAATCCAACAAACAAGATCTCAACATATCCTCAAGGATTTGAATTTTTATTTCAGACTGACCATCAATTTGTGGGTGATAAGAAGTTAAAAAACTAAATTTTGTCTCAATTTCTTGATGAATAATTCACCCAAGGTTTTAGGTAACCCTTATATCCTGATTATACACAATAGAGTGTGGTACTCTATACAACTTTATCAATTCCTTAATGTATATCCTAGAAATATAATCCAAATATAATTACTCTTTGTTTGAAATGTAGAGTTCTGACTTAGTAATGTGATCTACTACCTCACATATATCATTAAACCCTTTAGAGGTTTTGGGGTGTCCAACAGAACAATTCATAGTGATGTTCTCTCATTTCTATTCTGGTATGAGTAATGGATGCAACAACCCCTTAGACATTTTTTCTTTATACCTTAATTTGCTAGAACATCAAAAAATGAGATACAAACTCTTTGATATCCATGTTCATGTCATCCCACTAGAATTATTATTTCAAGTACATATACATCCTCATACTTTCTGGATGAATAGAGAATGAAGAACTATGAGTTTCCTCTAATATATCTTTCTTCAAATATGGTATGGAAGAAACACATACACGGTTCCAAAACCTTATAATTTCATCCTAATCAAGGTTAAACTCAATAACATTTTTAATTTTATTTTTCATCTCTATATCTTCCTTATACGCCACTTTAATATTTACTTGTATAGAGGGTTGAACATTCTATTGATAAAGATAATAATTATCCCCTTGATTAAATCTATCCTTATCCATAATTTTAAAATCTATAAATATTTTATATTTTGAGATCCTTAAAATGCATAAGATAGCATAATCCTTTCGACTCAAATTATTATCCTCCTTATTCACTTTCCCAGGATGGTAGCTTATTGAGCAGTCATAATTCTTTATCATATATAACCATATTCTCTAATTCATGTTAAAATCCTTCTATGTAAATATATATTTTATACTTTTATGATCAGTGTATATATCACACTTTTCTTTATCAAGATCATGATTCTATATCTTTAATGAAACAATTACCGTAACTAACTCTAAATCAAGAGATGGGGGATTTTTTCCATGAATCTTTAATTGTCACGAGGAATAGGATATAACCATGATATTTTTTAAAATAAAACATTCCAATCCCTTCTTGGAATCATCACTATATATTAAAAACCATTGAACTCTCTATGAAATGGTTATTTTAATAATCACAAATCTTGGTTTTATTTATTTCAATTTAGTCATTTTTTCAAATTGTTCTAAATATGCGTAAATCATGTCTACATGTGTTTATCTACGTTAATTTTTGTTTTACGGTTGACCTGGAAGTATTCTATATTGAACAGACACTATGAAAATTTCATGTCTTGACTCACCATTAGTTATTTTCCAAGGCACCGATGATGAACGGTCGCAACGATGATGAATGGTCGAACCAATGATAAACGGTTGCACTGATGATGAATGGTCGCACCGATGATGAACGGTCACACCGATGATGAACGGTCGCACCGATGATGAACGGTCGCACCGATGATGAAGGGCTGCACTGATGATGAAGGGTCGCACTGATGATGAACGGTCGCACTAATGATAAACGGTCGCACCGATGATGACCGATCACACCAATGAAAATGGTCGCACCGATGGCTACCAAAGATCTAAATAGCTACTTATCTCATGACTCGCCGATAGACATGATGATTAATGATCCACCGATGCTGATTCTACCAAAATCGATGCAGATTCAAAATGACCCACCAATATTATGACTCACTGATAATTATGATGATTAATGAGCCACTGATGCTGATGCTACTGAAACCGATGCAGATTCAAAATGACTCACCGATCTCATGACTCACCGATAGTCATGAAAACTATTTGAATTTCTATAAACTCTTATTTAATTCCAACGGTCATATTTTATGCTTTTAATACAATTAATGATATTTACTGTTAGTTGTTGGCATGTCAGGAGACCGTACCTCGTACCTATGAAAAAGCTAATCATTCCCATTACCAGAGCATGTGGAATAAAAGGAAGATCGTGATACAGTAAAAGTGAGTGAAACAAAAAGGCATTGAGAGAGAATTATTCCATGAATATACATACAAAAAGGGAGAACACACGAGGAACTTGAAGAGGGCATTTTCAAGATATTAAACGAACTCTCATGCATGCAATCCAGAACTCTTGAAGAACACACGAAGAACACTGGAAATCAGAAAACACGCTCACTTGTGAAGGACATCAAGTTGAAACATGATACTCTATTTTTCAATAGAAAAACCACAGAAGGACTCAGAAGCATCTCTACTAAATCCAAAGAGTCCAGAGCTACACTGCCAATCACTAGAGCTTTCTAAACTTTCATATACTCTCTCCAAGTGAATTGTTATTTACTATTGAGCAGTTTGTGTACTCTGTATATATTTTACACACACACTGTCTCCTGTGCTAAATTGGAGGATACTAAATCCTAATTCCAAACTCCATACATCATACTGTATCCCACTGAGGATAGTGGTAGAGGTCAAGTGTGACCTAGATAGCCTGTGTGTTGTTGTCTTTTTTTTCCCATGAAGAACTATGGTAGAGGTCTTAGGACCTGGATAGTATTGAACTGTCGTTAACCCCGATCCAGGGTGTGGATCAAATTTATATATAAATTTTAGAGGACTAAGTCTCAGCTTGAGACTGAACCTCTTGGTTATATCTGCTGTGTTTTTTAGTATAAGTTAAAGTATACTACATGTATCTTTTATTCCGCTGCTATTACTTTGAAATACAAAACTATTTTAAAGTTACTTTGATAGTAAAATTAGCAAGTGTTTATGCTTACTGTGAACCAGTAGGTTATTTTAAAAAGCCAATTTAATCCTGTGATTAAATTGACTGAGATCTAATCAATCTTTAAGAATCCAATTGAACATTTTCAATTTGTATAAATTCACTACAGTTTAACTTTGGTTTTAATTTGGGGGATTTTAAGAGAAATATTTTTAACATAATTTTTTATTGTAACTCAATTCACCTCCTCTTGTGTATCCACTCCGACCAACATTTGGTATCAGAGGGTTTGTTTTGTTTATCAACGTTTTCAACTACTCTATTTTCAACTGTGATTTTAGTTATATTTTAAAGATCTTAAATTTCTGTTAGTTCTAAATTTTATCTCTTTTAATTTATTTTCTAAACTCTAGTACTCTAATTATGGATAATAGATTAGAAGGTGCTGCTACCAATAGGCCACCTTTATTTAATGGTAAAAATTATGCCCAGTGGAAACTGAAAATGAAAATTCATTCAGAAAGTATGGGATTTGATATCTGGACTGCTATAGAAACTGAATATAAGATTCCAGCAACTGTTAGAACTACTTGGGATGAAGCTACTAAGACAGCTTACAATAATAATTATAAAGATATGAATGCTATGTATTGTGCTTTAGGAGATGAAGAGTTCAACGGAATATCTACCGGTAAAACTGAATATGAAATATGGGACACTTTGAGTGTTTCTCATGAAGGAATAACTAATTTTAAAGAAATGAGATTGAATACATATATTATTAAATATGATAATTTCAAAATGAAGACTGATGAACCTATCTCTGACATGTATCTCAGGTTCAATGAAATTTTCAATACAATGATCTCTCTTAGAAGAGATGTCACTGTTAAGGAACAAATTATGAGGATATTAAGATGCCTACCAGATCAATGGAGAGGAACTTTTGTCTCAATTAGAGAATCATGTGACATAAACAAACTACCAGTCAAGGAGCTTATTGGTAAGCTTATGATGTATGAAGAAGAACTCAAGGTGAATAAGGAAGAAGATGATGAAATTAAAAGGAAGTATGTAGCTTTAAATCTACTACTTCAAGGAGTAAGGACAAAGACAAAGTTCAAATACAAACTGAAAGTTCAACAAGTGAAGATTCGGACTCTGAAAGTGATGTAGAGATGGCTCAAATAGCTAGGAGATTCAAGAAGTTCTATAAGAAGAAGAGATTCTTAAGAAAATCAAACTACAAAGGAAAGTATGACAACCTGGGACATTGGAAAAAGGATTGGAAAAAGCATGACAAGAATGATGAATTTTT
Source organism: Viscum album (assembly GCA_963277665.1). Lineage (NCBI taxonomy): Eukaryota > Viridiplantae > Streptophyta > Magnoliopsida > Santalales > Viscaceae > Viscum > Viscum album. The sequence continues at coordinate 819,389,754 of OY728157.1, forward strand.
CTTCTATGAAAGCAAAAGTAAAGGTCACATTAAAGCATACTTTCCAAAATTGAAGTTTAAAAGGAAATATGACTAAAAATACAATAAGTACAAGAAAGCCATGAAATCTACTTGGAGTGCTTCAGAAGATAGCACAAGTGAATCTAAAGTTTCTGATTCTGAAAAGAATCATGCCAACATGTGCTTCATGACCAATACCTCTGAGGTACATGTTTCCCCTATACTGAATGGTTATTATTCTAGAACTTATTCTGAATCTGAAAACATGTATAGTGAGGAACTATTTGAATATTGTAACATACTAGAAAAAACTTGTAATGAACTTAAGGACAAATACAAAACCTTAAAGAAACAACATTCTCTCACTGTCAATGTTAAATCTTCCTTTGATATAGAAAAGGAAAAGAATGCTCAACTGTTAAAGGAAAATACAGAACTGAAAATGTCTAATGAGAAACTTAGAAAGGACTTAGAAAAATTCACAAATGGAAAGGATACTCTAATTCAAATGTTAGGAAAGAAAGTGGCACCAAAGTATTCTACTGTAATAGGTTATCAACCTGGAAAAAGACGATTTGCTAAAACTAGATTTCTCTCCAAATCTGGACAAAATTCTGCTTGTTCCAGTTCTGGAAATTCATATGCTAAAACTAGTTATCTGTATGGTTATAGATCAAATAAAGTTTATCTTTTAAAATCTATTGGTTCTATAAATTATATGAGACCCATAATACAAATCTGGGTACCTAAAGCTTTGATTGCTAACCTATCTGGACCCAAGAAGATCTGGGTACTAAAATCATTCCCCATCTAAATCTATTTTGTAGGAAACATGTTTGAATAGTTCTCACAAGAAGGTATGGTACTTGGACAGTTTATGTTCAAGACATATGTCTGGAGATTACTCATGCATTAAAATCTTAATAAATTTTGATGGAGGCCATGTCACCTTTGGTGACAATTCTAAAGGAAAAATCATCGGCCTAGGACAGATTGGTAACACTAATTCAGTTTTGATTTCTAAAGTTTTATTTGTTGATGTACTTAAGTATAAACTATTATGTATTTCTCAATTATGTGATGATGGCTTTAATGTTAAGTTTAAAAAGTATTCCTGTAAAGTTTTTAACTCTAAAAATGTTTTAATATTCTTTGCTTTGAGAAATAAAAATGTTTATGCTGTTGATATGAATTCTTTAGCCAAACAAAATGTTACTTGCCTAAATGGTTTTCATAAAAATCCTTGGCTTTGGCATAGAATATTAGGACACTGCAATATACATTCACTTAGAAAGATGACTAGGAAGAACTTGTTTAGAGACCTACCTAAACATGAATTCCCAAATGACAATGTTTGTAATCCATGTCAAAAGGGAAAGCAACATAATGTTTCTTTTAAATCAAAGAAAGAAGTTTCAACTTATCAACCTATCGACTTGGTTCACATGGATTTTTTTGGACCTTCTAGAGTTTCTAGATTAAATGGGAAGCACTATGTCTATGTCCAAGTAGATGACTTTTTCTAGATATACTTGGGTATACTTCTTCGCTTACAAAAGTGAAGCTTGTTCTTACTTTATTAGATACTCCAAGTCTATGGAAAAACTTAGTGGACGAAAGATTAAAACCCTGAGAAGTGACCATGGATGTGAGTTTTAAAATCATGAGTTTGAATCTTATTGCTCACAAAATGGTTATAGTCACAAATTTTCTGCTCCTAGGACACCTCAGCAGAATGGTGTAGTAGAAAGAAGGGATATAACCTTTCAAGAAATAGCAAGAACCATGCTTAATGAGTATGATATAACTGTTTACTTTTGGGCTAAATCTATGAATACAAATTGTTATATTATTAATAGAGTCTTAATTAGACATGTTCTCAAGAAGACCCCTTATGAATTATGGAATAATAGAAAACCTAAAGTTAGTTACTTCAGAGTCTTTGGATGAAAAGTTTTATTCTTAATACAAAGGATAATCTTGACAAGTTTGCTTCTAAGAGTGATGGAGGAATTTTTCTTGGTTATTATTTAACTAGAAAATCCTATAGAGTCTTTAAAAAAAGAACCAAATGTGTGGAAGAATCTGTTCACATCAAGTTTGATGAAACTGGTCCACATGAGCCTAAAACCTGTCTTGAAAATCTTGAAGAAGATTTGACTATTCTGGACCTTAATGATAAAACTAAAGAACCTGCTGTAAAAATATCCAGTTCTGGACATATTCCAGAATCTTCTTCTGTTGAACCCGAACTTAGAGATGAACCTGAAATTTCTATCCCTACCTTTACTAGTTCAACTATGATTCTAAAGAATCATCCTTTAAATGTTGTTGTTGGTAATATTGATAGAGGGACACAGACTAGAGCTTCTTTAAGAAACCAGGTTGAACATCAAGCCTTTCTTTCACAGCTAGAACCTCAAAATTTCAATGATTCTATCAATGATGAATTTTGGGTAATGGATATGCTAGAAGAGTTAAATCAATTTGAAAGAAACAAAGTCTGGGAATTAGTTGATAGACCTAAGGACACTTTAACAATAGGCACTAAATGGGTTTTTAGAAACAAAGTTGATGATTCAGGAAATATAGTTAGAAACAAAGCTAGGATAGTTGCACAAAGATATACACTATTGGAATTTAGCTTTTTCCCAACGGCAGTATACCAACGGTTTACTTAAACCGTTGGGATAGTGAGTCTTTGCCAACGGTTTAAGAAAACCGTTGGCAAAGAGAATTTCAGCAGAACTTTCCCCAACGGTTCACTGGAACCGTTGGGAAAAGGAGACCTTTCCCAATGGTTCAATGGAACCGTTGGGAAAAGGCAATCAAACTCACACATTCCCAACGGTTCCTGTAAACCGTTGGGAAATGTGTGCCTTTGCCAACGGTTTTTATAAACCGTTGGCAAAGGTTTCCCCCAAATTGCAGGCCGCGATCTCCTCTCCCCATTCGGACAGAGCCCTAATCTATTCACTCCGCTGCTCTCCCGAACCCCATCTCACTCCACTGCTCTCGCAAATCCGAACACCAGTACCCCCATCCCAACAGGTACACCCCATACGAATAGGTGAAATTTGATCTCAACCATATTGTTGTAGTTTTTTTAATGAATAGATTTTTTCCAGGTGTTGGTAGTTTAATTGATTATCCAGGTGTTGGTGATTTTTAATGTTTTTGTATTCTATGTTTGGAAGGAGAGTGTTCAAAACATGTAAATCAGACCAATTTGATATTACTCGTGAAATCAATTTGATAATGGATTGTGAGATTTTTTAATGTTTTTGTATTATGTTAATGTTTTTTGTATTCTATGTTTGGAAGGAGGTGTTGGTGATTTTTAATTATTTTACAATGGTCGAGCATCATGTGAGATTTTTTCTATGTTTGGATAATGGATTGTGGGAATTATGGATTGTGTTCAAACCAATTTGATATGTTTTGGATAATCGATTGTGGGGGTAGGGGCTATCCACGGGGGTGGGTGGGTGTCCACGGGGGTGGGCGGGGGTGTCCACGGGGGTGGGAAAGGCTGTCCACGGGGTGGGCGGTGCTGTCTAGGGGGTGTGGGCTGTCCTGGGGGTCTGGGTGGGGTGTCATGGTGGGGGAGGGGTGTGTGGGGTGTCCACGGGGGTGGTATGTCTAGGTGGTGGTGGTGGGGTTACAGGGGAGGGGGGTGTGGGTTGTTTGGGAGGGTGGGCGGGGCTATCCAGGGGGGTACGGTGGTGGGCGGGCTGTCCACAAGGGTGGACGGGCTGTCCACGGGGGTGGTCGGGCTGTCAAGGAGGCGTGGGTGGGCTGTCCAGGGGGGGTGGGTGGGCTGGCAACAGGGGGTAGGGGTGTCCAGAGGGTGGGCGGGCTATCCAAGGGGGTGGGGGGCTGTCCATAGGGAGAAGGGGTGTCGAGGGGGGTGGGTGGGCTGTCCACGGGGGTGGTTGGGCTGTCTAGGGGGTAGGGGGCGTCCACGGGGGTGGGTGGGTTGTCCACGGGGGTGGGCGGGGCTGTCCACGGGGGTGGGAAAGGCTGTCCACGGGGGTGGGCGAGGCTGTCCAGGGGGTGTGGGCTGTCCTGGGGGTCTGAGTGGGGTGTCCTGGTGGGGGATGGGTGTGTGGGGTGTCCAGGGGGGGTGGTATGTCTAGGTGGTGGTGGTGGGGTTGCAGGGGAGGGGGGTGTGGGTTGTTTGGGAGGGTGGGCGGGGCTATCCCGGGGGGGTACGGGGTGTCTAGGGGGGTACGGGGGTGGGCGGGCTGTCCACAAGGGTGGACGGGCTGTCCACGGGGGTGGCCGGGCTGTCAAGGAGGGGTGGGCGGGCTGTCCAGGGGGGGTGGGTGGGCTGGTCACAGGGGGTAGGGGTGTCCAGGGGGGTAGGCGGGCTATCCAAGGGGGTGGGGGGCTGTCCATAGGGAGAAGGGGTGTCGAGGGGGGTGGGTGGGCTGTCCACGGGGGTGGTTGGGCTGTCTAGGGGGTAGGGGGTGTCCACGGGGGTGGGTTGTCCATGGGGGTGGGCGGGGCTGTCCACGAGGGTGGGAAAGGCTATCCACGGGGGTGGGCGAGGCTGTTCAGGGGGATGTCCAGGGGGTGTGGGATGATCATACATAATGAAGCCTTACAGGATGTGAGATGATTATATCTATGAAATCTACTCAGGTACCTGGTGAGGAAGTGCATATTAATTCAAAAAGGTAAATCGCATATGAGGATACCCTACTAATATGGTTATGGGATGAGGCATGCTCTGATGTGATAACACATTAAGTTCTTGTTGGTTTTACATTTTTTCAATAACACATTAGTATGTTTTTTTTCACATGTGTAGTTGATACCATGATTATTTTCTTCCTTTGTCATTTACTTAAATGTATTTTCTATTAAAGTTCAATCCTATTGAATTGTTTATGACAAAATGACTTATATGAATTCTTTTTTACAGGAAATGCTGCCGATTGACGTGCCGTCTGTGCCTACACGTCACGAATAATAATTAGAATGTTCCACGGTGGTTTCAACTCAATCCGAGGCCGTCCGCTATGAATTTGACCGTTGGACGCCCGTTCTGGCCGTTTATGACACCAGAACTGCGTTGTCGGTCACCGCGGGCACACGGCACGTCCGATTGACGTGCCGTCTGCTCGACCACTTCAGAAATCACTCACCCGTATTTTTTGTCTGATTTCAGGCCATTCCGACATCGTTCGGCCCGTTTGGACCCCCCTCACGCGCGTTTACGAAGTGCGCGCATCACTTAAAACACGAATATTGAGTCGTACCGCGCAAACCGCGCGTCCGATTGACGTGCGGTCTGCGCGTACACGTTACTAATAATAATTAGAATGTTGCACGGTGGTTTCAGCTCAATCCGAGGCCGTCCGCTATGAATTTGACCGTTTGACGCCCGTTCTGGCCGTTTATGAAACCCGAACTGCGTTGTCGGTCACCGCGGGCACAATGCACGTCCGTTTGACGTGCCGTCTGCTCGACCACTTCAGAAATAACTCACCCGTATTTTTTGTCTTATTTCAGGCCATTCCGACATCGTTCGGCCCGTTTGGACCCCCCTCACGCGCATTTACGAAGCGCGCGCATCACTTAAAACACGAATATTGAGCCGTACCGTGCAAACCGCACGTCTGATTGACGTTCCGTCTGTGCCTACACGTCACGAATAATAATTAGAATGTTCCACGGTGGTTTCAGCTCAATCTGAGGCCGTCCGCTATGAATTTGACCGTTGGACGCCCGTTCTGGCCGTTTATGACACCAGAACTGCGTTGTCGGTCACCGCGGGCACACGGCACGTCCGATTGACATGCCGTCTGCTCGACCACTTCAGAAATCAGTCACCCGTATTTTTCGTCTGATTTCAGGCCATTTCGACATCGTTCGGCCAGTTTGGACCCCCCTCACGCGCGTTTACGAAGTGCGCGCATCACTTAAAACACGAATATTGAGCCATACCGCGCAAACTGCACGTCCTATTGACGTGCGGTCTGCGCGTACACGTTAATAATAATAATTAGAATGTTGCACGGTGGTTTCAGCTCAATCCGAGGCCGTCCACTATGAATTTGACCGTTTGACGCCCGTTCTGGCCGTTTATGACACCCGAACTGCGTTGTCGGTCACCGCGGGCACAGGGCACGTCCGTTTGATGTGTCGTCTACTCGACCACTTCAGAAATAACTCACCCGTATTTTTCGTCTTATTTCAGGCCATTCCGACATCGTTCGGCCCGTTTGGACCCCCCTCACGCGCATTTACGAAGCGCGCGCGCATCACTTAAAACACGAATATTGAGCCGTATCGCGCAAACCGCACGTCCGATTGACGTGCCGTCTGCGCGTACACGTTACGAATAATAATTAGAATGTTGGACGGTGGTTTCAGCTCAATCCGAGGCCGTCCGCTATGAATTTGACCGTTTGACGCCCGTTCTGGCCGTTTATGACACCCGAACTGCGTTGTCGGTCACCGCGGGCACAGGGCACGTCCGATTGACGTGCCGTCTGCTCGACCACTTCAGAAATAACTCACCTGTATTTGTCGTCTGATTTCAGGCCATTCCGATATCGTTCGGCCCGTTTGGACCCCCCTCACGCGCATTTACGAAGCGTGCGCATCACTTAAAACACGAATATTGAGCCGTACCGCGCAAACCGCACGTCCGATTGACGTGATGTCTGTTCCTACACGTCACGAATAATAATTAGAATGTTCCACTGTGGTTTCAGCTCAATCCGAGGCCGTCCGCTATGAATTTGACCGTTTGACGCCCGTTCTAGCCGTTTATGACACCCGAACTGCGTTGTCGGTCACCGCGGGCACAGGGCACGTCCGATTGACGTGCCGTCTGCTCGACCACTTCAGAAATAACTCACCCGTATTTTTCGTCTGATTTCAGGCCATTCCGACATCGTTCGGCCCATTTGGACCCCCTCACGCGCATTTACGAAGCGCGCGCATCACTTAAAACACGAATATTGAGCCGTACCGCGCAAACCGCACGTCCGATTGACGTGCCGTCTGTTCCTACACGTCACGAATAATAATTAGAATGTTCCATGGTGGTTTCAGCTCAATCCGAGGCCGTCCGCTATGAATTTGACCGTTGGACGCCCGTTCTGGCCGTTTATGACACCAGAACTGCGTTGTCGGTCACCGCGGGCACACAGCACGTCCGATTGACGTGCCGTCTGCTCGACCACTTCAGAAGTCAGTCACCCGTATTTTTCGTCTGATTTCAGGCCATTTCGACATCGTTCGGCCCGTTTGGACCCCCCTCGCGCGCGTTTACGAAGTGCGCGCATCACTTAAAACACGAATATTGAGCCGTACCGCGCAAACCGCACGTCCGATTGACGTGCGGTCTGCGCGTACACATTACTAATAATAATTAGAATGTTTCACGGTGGTTTCAGCTCAATCCAAGGCCGTCCGCTATGAATTTGACCGTTTGACGCCCGTTCTGGCCGTTTATGACACCCGAACTGCGTTGTCGGTCACCACGGGCACAGGGCACGTCCGTTTGAAGTGCCGTCTGCTCGACCACTTCAGAAATAACTCACCCGTATTTGTCGTCTTATTTCAGGCCATTCCGACATCGTTCGGCCCGTTTGGACCCCCTCACGCGCATTTACGAAGCGCGCGCATCACTTAAAACACGAATATTGAGTCGTACCGTGCAAACCGCACGTCCGATTGACGTGCCGTCTGTGCCTACACGTCACGAATAATAATTAGAATGTTCCACGGTGGTTTCAGCTCAATCCGAGGCCGTCCGCTATGAATTTGACCGTTGGACGCCCGTTCTGGCCGTTTATGACACCAGAACTGCGTTGTCGGTCACCGCGGGCACACGGCACGTCCGATTGACGTGCCGTCTGCTCGACCACTTCAGAAATCACTCACCCGTATTTTTCGTCTGATTTCAGGCCATTCCGACATCGTTCGGCCCGTTTGGACCCCCCTCACGCGCGTTTACGAAGTGCGCGCATCACTTAAAACACGAATATTGAGTCGTACCGCGCAAACCGCACGTCCGATTGACGTGCGGTCTACGCGTACACGTTACTAATAATAATTAGAATGTTTCATGATGGTTTCAGCTCAATCCGAGGCCGTCCGCTATGAATTTGACCGTTTGACGCCCGTTCTGGCCGTTTATGAAACCCGAACTGCGTTGTCGGTCACCGCGGGCACAGGGCACGTCCGTTTGACGTGCCGTCTGCTCGACCACTTCAGAAATAACTCACCCGTATTTGTCGTCTTATTTCAGGCCATTCCGACATCGTTCGGCTCGTTTGGACCCCCCTCACGCGCATTTACGAAGGGCGCGCATCACTTAAAACACGAATATTGAGCCGTACCGCGCAAACCGCACGTCCGATTGACGTTCCGTATGTGCCTACACGTCACGAATAATAATTAGAATGTTCCACGGTGGTTTCAGCTCAATCCGAGGCCGTCCGCTATGAATTTGACCGTTGGACGCCCGTTCTGGCCGTTTATGACACCAGAACTGCGTTGTCGGTCACCGCGGGCACAGGGCACGTCCGATTGACGTGCCGTCTGCTCGACCACTTCAGAAATCACTCACCCGTATTTTTCGTCTGATTTCAGGCCATTCCGACATCGTTCGGCCCGTTTGGACCCCCCTCACGCGCGTTTACGAAGAGCGCGCATCACTTAAAACACGAATATTGAGCCGTACCGCGCAAACCGCACGTCCGATTGACGTGCCGTCTGCGCGTACACGTTACGAATAATAATTAGAATGTTGCACGGTAGTTTCAGCTCAATCAGAGGCCGTCCGCTATGAATTTGACCGTTTGACGCCCGTTCTGGCCGTTTATGACACCCGAACTGCGTTGTCGGTCACCGCGGGCACAGGACACGTCCGATTGATGTGCCGTCTGCTCGAACACTTCAGAAATAACTCACCCGTATTTTTCGTCTGATTTCAGGCCATTCCGACATCGTTCGGCCCGTTTGGACCCCCCTCACGCGCGTTTACGAAGCGCGCACATCACTTAAAACACGAATATTGAGCCGTGCCGCGCAAACCGCACGTCCGATTGAGGTGCGGTCTGTGCGTACACGTTACTAATAATAATTAGAATGTTGCACGGTGGTTTCAGCTCAATCCGAGGCCGTCCGCTATGAATTTGACCGTTTGACGCCCGTTCTGGCCGTTTATGACACCCGAACTGCGTTGTCGGTCACCGCGGGCACAGGGCACGTCTGTTTGACGTGCCGTCTGCTCGACCACTTCAAAAATAACTCACCCATATTTGTCGTCTTATTTCAGGCCATTCCGACATCGTTCGGCCCGTTTGGACCCCCCTCACGCGCATTTACGAAGCGCGCGCATCACTTAAAACACAAATATTGAGCCGTACCGCGCAAACCGCACGTCCGATTGACGTGCCGTCTGTGCCTACACGTCACGAATAATAATTAGAATGTTCCACGGTGGTTTCAGCTCAATATGAGGCCGTCCGCTATGAATTTGACCGTTGGACGCCCGTTCTGGCCGTTTATGACACCAGAACTGCGTTGTCGGTCACCGCGGGCAGACGGCACGTCCGATTGACGTGCCGTCTGCTCGACCACTTCAGAAATCACTCACCCGTATTTGTCGTCTGATTTCAGGCCATTCCGACATCGTTCGGCCCGTTTGGACCCCCCTCACGCGCGATTACGAAGTGCGCGCATCACTTAAAACACGAATATTGAGCCGTACCGCGCAAACCGCACGTCCGATTGACGTGCCGTATGTGCCTACACGTCCCGAATAATAATTAGAATGTTCCAAGGTGGTTTCAGCTCAATCCGAGTCCGTCCGCTATGAATTTGACCGTTTGATGCCCGTTCTGGCTGTTTATGACACCCGAACTGCGCTGTCGGTCACCGCGGGCACAGGGCACGTCCGATTGACGTGCCGTCTGCTCGACCACTTCAGAAATCACTCACCCGTATTTGTGGTCTGATTTCAGGCCATTCCGACATCGTTCGGCCCGTTTGGACCCCCCTCACGCGCGTTTACGAAGAGCGCGCATCACTTAAAACACGAATATTGAGCCGTACCGCGCAAACCGCACGTCCGATTGACGTGCCGTCTGCGCGTACACGTTAAGAATAACAATTAGAATGTTTCACGGTGGTTTCAGCTAAATCCGAGGCCGTCCGCTATGAATTTGACCGTTTGACGCCCGTTCTGGCCGTTTATGACACCCGAACTGCGTTGTCGGTCACTGCGGGCACAGGGCACATCCGATTGACGTGCCGTCTGCTCGACCACTTCAGAAATAACTCACCCGTATTTTTCGTCTGATTTCAGGCCATTCCGACATAGTTCGGCCCGTTTGGACCCCCCTCACGCGCGTTTACGAAGCGCGCACATCACTTAAAACACGAATATTGAGCCGTACCGCGCAAACCGCACGTCCGATTGACGTGCGGTCTGCGCGTACACGTTACTAATAATAATTATAATGTTGCACGGTGGTTTCAGCTCAATCCGAGGCCGTCCGCTATGAATTTGACCGTTTGACGCCCGTTCTGGCCGTTTATGACACCCAAACTGCATTGTCGGTCACCGCGGGCACAGGGCACGTCCGTTTGACGTGCCGTCTGCTCGACCACTTCAGAAATAACTCACCCGTATTTTTCGTCTTATTTCAGGCCATTCCGACATCGTTCGGCCCGTTTGGACCCCCCTCACGCGCATTTACGAAGCGCGCGCATCACTTAAAACACGAATATTGAGCCGTACCGCGCAAACCGCACGTCTGATTGACGTGCCGTCTGTTCCTACACGTCACGAATAATAATTAGAATGTTCCACGGTGGTTTCAGCTCAATCCGAGGCTGTCCGCTATGAATTTGACCGTTGGACGCCCGTTCTGGCCGTTTATGACACCAGAACTGCGTTGTCGGTCACCGCGGGCAGACGGCACGTCCGATTGACGTGCCGTCTGCTCGACCACTTCAGAAATCACTCACCCGTATTTTTCTTCTGATTTCAGGCCATTCCGACATCGTTCGGCCCGTTTGGACCCCCCTCACGCGCGTTTACGAAGTGCGCGCATCACTTAAAACACGAATATTGAGCCGTACCACGCAAACCGCACGTCCGATTGACGTGCCGTATGTGCCTACACGTCACGAATAATAATTAGAATGTTCCAAGGTGGTTTCAGCTCAATCCGAGTCCGTCCGCTATGAATTTGACCGTTTGATGCCCGTTCTGGCTGTTTATGACACCCGAACTGCGTTGTCGGTCACCGCGGGCACAGGGCACGTCCGATTGACGTGCCGTCTGCTCGACCACTTCAGAAATCACTCACCCGTATTTGTCGTCTGATTTCAGGCCATTCCGACATCGTTCGGCCCGTTTGGACCCCCCTCACGCGCGTTTTCGAAGCGCGCGCATCACTTAAAACACGAATATTGAGCCGTACCGCGCAAACCGCACGTCTGATTAACGTGTCGTCTGTTCCTACACGTCACGAATAATAATTAGAATGTTCCACGGTGGTTTCAGCTCAATCCGAGGTCGTCCGCTATGAATTTGACCGTTGGACGCCCGTTCTGGCCGTTTATGACACCAGAACTGCGTTGTCGGTCACCGCGGGCACAGGGAACGTCCGATTGACGTTCCGTCTGCTCGACCACTTCAGAAATCAGTCACCCGTATTTGTCGTCTGATTTCAGGCCATTCCGACATCGTTCGGCCCGTTTGGACCCCCCTCACGCGCGTTTACGAAGCGCGCGCATCACTTAAAACACGAATATTGAGCCGTACGACGCACACCGCACGTCCGATTAACGTGCCGTCTACGCGTAAACGTCACGAATAATAATTAGAATGTTCCACGGTGGTTTCAGCTCAATCCGAGGCCGTCCGCTATGAATTTGACCGTTGGACGCCCGTTCTGGCCGTTTATGACACCAGAACTGCGTTGTCTGTCACCGCGGGCACACGGCACGTCCGATTGACGTGTCGTCTGCTCGACCACTTCAGAAATCACTCACCCGTATTTGTCGTCTGATTTCAGGCCATTCCGACATCGTTAGGCCGGTTTGGACCCCCCTCACGCGCGTTTACGAAGCGCGCACATCACTTAAAACACGAATATTGAGTCGTACCGCGCAAACCGCACGTCCGATTGACGTTCCGTCTACGCGTACACGTCAAAAATAATAATTATAATGTTGCACGGTGGTTTCAGCTCAATCCGAGGTCGTCCGCTATGAATTTGACTGTTTGACGCCCGTTTTGGCCGTTTATGACACCCGAACTGCGTTGTCGGTCACCGCGGGCACACGGCACGTCCGATTGACGTGCCGTCTACTCGAACACTTCAGAAATCAGTCACCCGTATTTGTCCTCTGATTTCAGGCCATTCCGACATCGTTCGGCCCGTTTGGACCCCCCTCACGCGCGTTTACGAAGCGCGCGCATCACTTAAAACACGAATATTGAGCCGTAATGCGCACACCGCACGTCCGATTAACGTTCCGTCTGCGCGTACACGTCACGAATAATAATTAGAATGTTACACAGTGGTTTCAGCTCAATCCGAGGCCGTCCGCTATGAATTTGACCGTTGGACGCCCGTTCTGGCCGTTTATGACACCAGAACTGCGTTGTCTGTCACCGCGGGCACACGGCACGTCCGATGGACGTGCCGTCTGCTCGACCACTTCAGAAATCACTCACCCGTATTTTTCGTCTGATTTCAGGCCATTCCGACATCGTTCGGCCCGTTTGGACCCCCCTCACGCGCGTTTACGAAGCGCGCACATCACTTAAAACACGAATATTGAGCCGTACCGCGCAAACCGCACATCCGATTGACGTGCCGTCTGCGCGTACATGTCACAAATAATAATTAGAATGTTCCACGGTGGTTTCAGCTCAATCCGAGGTAGTCCGCTATGAATTTGACCGTTGGACGCCCGTTCTGGCCGTTTATGACACCCGAACTGCGTTCTCGGTCACCGCGGGCACAGGGCACGTCCGATTGACGTGCCGTCTACTCGACCACTTCAGAAATCACTCACCCATATTTGTCGTCTGATTTCAGGCCATTCCGACATCGTTCGGCCCGTTTGGACCCCCCCTCACGCGCGTTTACGAAGCGCGCACATCACTTAAAACACGAATATTGAGCCGTACCGCGCAAACCGCACATCCGATTGACGTTTCGTCTGCGCGTACACGTCACGAATAATAATTAGAATGTTGCACGGTGGTTTCAAGTCAAAAGGACGTCATTTTAAGTGAAAAGCATCAACTGACATACGGAAAACCGACCAAACACATTCCGAATCTGTTGATAATTTATCTCAACAATCCATGGGTCATATGTGACGTGTACGAGCCAACCCGGGATGAATCCGAGTCGCGGTGTGGCCGGGATAAGTCTAAATGGCTCTCTTTTGTTTAAAATGGACACCATTTTAAGTACATACGGAAAAATGACCAAACGGATTCGGTTTCCGTTGAAACTTTAGGAGAACGATCCATGGGTCATATGTGACGTGTACGAATCAACCCCGCCACAATCGGAGACGCGGTGTGGCCGACACCACTCAAAGTGTCGGTCTTTTTTTTTCAAAAAGACGTCATTTTAAGTGAAAAGCATCAAGTGACATACGAAAAACCGACCAAAGGCATTCGGACTGTGTCGATACTTTATCACAAGGATCCATGGGTCGTATGTGATGTGTACGAGTCAATCCCGCCTCAATCCGAGGAGCGGTGTGGCCGACACCGTTCTAACTGTGTCTCTTTTGTTTAAAATGGACAGGATTATAAGTGAAAAGAACAACTGGCATACGGAAAACCGACCAAACGCATTCCGAATTTGTTGATAATTTATCCCAACGATCCATGGGTCATATGTGACATGTACGAGCTGACCCGGGATGAATCCAAGTCATGGTGTGGCCGAGATCAGTCTAAGTGGCTCTCTTTTGTTTAAAACGGACACTATTTTAAGTACATACGGAAAACCGAAGAAACGGATTCGGTTTCCGTTGAAACTTTAGGAGAACGATCCATGGGTCATATGTGACGTGTACGAATCAACCCCGCCTCAATTGGAGACGCGGTGTGGCCGACACCACTCAAAGTGTCTGTCTTTTGTTTCAAAGGGACATCATTTTAAGTGAAAAGCATCAAGTGACATATGGAAAACGGAGCAAATGCATTCGGATTGTGTCCATACTTTAGGAAAAGGATCCACGGGTCGTATGTGACGTGTACGAGTCAATCCCGCCTCAATCTGAGGAGCGGTGTGGCCGACACCGCTCCAACTGTGTCTCTTTTGCTTAAAATGGACAACAATTTAAGTACATACGGAAAACCGACCAAACGCATTCGGTTTCCATTGAAACTTTAGGAGAACGATCCATAGGTCATATGTTACGTGTACGAGTCAACACCGCCTCAATCTGAGGCGCGGTGTGGCCAGAACCACTCAAAGTGTCTGCCTTTTGTTTCAAAAGTACGTCATTTTAATTGAAGAACATCAACTAGCATACGGAAAACCGACCAAACGCATTCGGATTGTGTCGATACATTAGCACAACGATCCATGGGTCATATGTGACGTGTATGAGTCAACCCCACCTCAATCTGAGGCACGTTGTGGACAGTAGCACTCCAGGTGTATGTATTATGTTTAAAACGGACATTACTTTAGGTAAAAAATATATGGTATACAAAAAACAGATCAAATTATGAATTGACTTCCAGATTCCACATATAATTGTCATCTACATTTTAAATTGAAATCTAAATGAATTATGTATGTTTATAATTACATTATCAATTCTAATTTAATTATGGATGTGTATAGTTCTACCATTATATGTTAAACGTGTATGAATTTGTTCTCTATATGTAAGGTTAGTTGGTTACTGCAGGTACAATAATTATATATGTATGTGTTAGTTTATTGCAGGTACAATAATTGGATTGAAAAATGAGAGGGAACCCACAAAACCAGATGTGGTGCTGGTCAAATTGGAGACCTGGTTGGGAGCTGCTGGGCAAATTGGGGAGCTGTTGGGTGATTTGCCCAGCAGAGGCTATGCCAACGGTTCAGAACCATTGGCATAGAAATTGGAGATTAGTTTTACCAACGGTTCATCAAACCGTTGGTAAAACACTTTTCCCAACGATTTAGAACCGTTGGGAAAGAGTAGATGTGGGGTTTTTGCCAACGGTTTACCAAACCGTTGGGAAAAACATGAAGCCCCTGTGCCAACGGTTTTAAACCGTTGGCAAACCTTTTTCCCACCTATCTCCACCCTATGCCAACAGTTTGCTGCAAACCGTTGGGAAATGTTTTTCCCAACGGCTTACTTACCTACGGTTGGAAGAACCGTTGGTATATGTTATACCAACGGTTTTCCAACCTTTCCCAACATTTCTCAACCGTTGGTAAATATATTATTTCCAGTAGTGATAGTCAAGAGGAAGGTATAGACTATGAGGAAACCTTTGCACCTGTAGCAAGATTATAAGCTATTAGAATTCTACTTGCCTATGCTGCTCATCTGAATTTCAAGTTATATCAAATGGATATTAAAAGTGTATTTCTAAATGGTTTTATTGTTGAAGATGTTTTTGTTGAACAACCACCTGGATTTACTAATCCTCATTTTCCAAATCGAGTTTTTAAACTTTCTAAAGCTTTATATGGTTTAAAACAAGCTCCAAGAGCTTGGTATGATAGACTTAGTAATTTCATTATTTCAAAAAGTTTTACTAAAGGGATTGATGATCCAACTCTTTTTATTAAAAGAATTTCTAAAGATGTTTTGATAGTACAAATCTACGTTGATGATATTATTTTTGGATCTTCTAAACATTCATTATGTACTGATTTTTCAAAGAGTATGCAAAATGAATTTGAAATGACTATAATGGGAAAACTCAAATATTTTCTTGGATTTCAAGTTTTACAAAATGAAAATGGTATTGTTTTGAATCAAAGTAAATATACATTGAATCATTTAAAATGTTCTGGTTTGGATAGTATTAAGGAAACTGATACTCCTATGAGTATAGTCTATAAATTGGATGCATATGAAACTGTGAAACGAGTGGATCGAAAAAATTACAGAGGTTTGATTGGAAACTTACTTTACCTTACTGCTAGTCGACCAGATATTATGTTTAGTGTGTGTATTTGTGAAAGATTTTGTTGGTTGAAAGTTTGATAGGAAGAGCACATATGGAACATGTTATCTTTTGGGAAAGTCCCTAGTATCTTGGTGTAGTAAAAAGTAGAATTTTGTAGCTTTGTCTACTGCTGAAGCAGAGTATATAGCTGCTGGTAATTGATGTGCACAGATTCTTGTCGATGAAACACACTCTTTTAGACTATGGATATGATTTTAAGCATTTTTCAATCAACTGTGATAACACTAGTGCAATTAACATTTCAAAGAACCCTGTGTCTCACTCTAGAACCAAACACATTGATGTAAGGAACCACTTTTTGAGAGACCACTACCAAAAATGTGATATTACTCTTGAGTTTATCGGTACTGAACATCAATTAGCTGACATTTTAACCAAGCCCTTAAATTATGAAAGGATAGACTCGATTAAACAAGAGTTGGGTATGATAGATCTGTGAAACTGATCTGTCAAACCGATCTGTCAAACTGATCTATTAAACCGATCTGTGAAACCGATCTGTGAAACCGTTCTGTCAAACCAATCTGTGAAACCGATTTGTGAAACCGATCTGTGAAACCGATTTGTGAAACCGATCTGTCAAACCGATCTGTGAAACCGATTTGTCAAACCGATCTTTAAAACCAATCTGTCAAGTCGATTAGTACTACCGATTGGGTTGTACTATTTTTAAAATCATTATTGTCTGTTTAAAATGACGTTGTTTTACTTAATCAATATTTTATTGTTTTTAACCCTAAATGATACAAATAATGACACGCGGTTATTTCATTCTCTAAAGACTGTTAACCTTCCATTTCCCACCGATCTCTCTCTTCTCTTTTCTGTAACCTGAGCCTTTTGAATCTTTCCAAGCCTCTCAATTGTCTCAAACCTCAGAATAGCCATGCAAAAGAGGTAGGGAAAGGAATCTGAAGGAACTTTACCTGTGAAGCATGATCAAGGTGAGTCAAGCAGTACGGCGTAGAGGTCTAGGAACCCGAAGCTAGAAAAATAGGATGTTATAGCTGAAAAAGAAATATGTTCAGAACTAGTTTTATCTAGAAAGTACGTTCTCTTGAAAGTATTGGAAATGAGAGGTTAGAAGAATTGGTTCTGCGATACTGATAGGGTCTTTTACCCAAATCTCGTGCATGAGTTTTATTTGAACCTGGATGTAGTATTGGACGGAGTAGAGGCTGCGAGATTGTCTTCTATAGTAAAAGGGAAAAGGATTACTTTTTCATCAAAGCAGTGGGCTGAATGTCTAAGAGTACCTCAAAATGGAAGATACGAGGACTATTCTGGTAATATTCCTCCCACAACTGATTATTTTTCTTATGATCTAGCCCTTGAGTTATTGACTGGGATGTCTAAATCATGAAGGATAACTACTGCTGAGTTGGATGGTGAGAATCGAATCCTGTTTAAATTTATTCAACATCAAATATGTCTTAGAAAATGTGAATTTGCTTCAGTAAAGTATCAGGATGTGTTTCTGTTATTCCTCTTGTTGAATAGTGAAAAGATCAATTTGTGTAGATACTTTTTTGAGCATATTGTTGAGATGATAAAATCTTCAAAGAAAGATACTACTCTATTTTATTCTAAGCAGATTTATGCCATGCTGAAAATCTTGGGTTGTGTGGATTATGGAGATGAGTGTATCTCATAAATTATCTTCTGTTTAAACAAACTTATTTGTAAGAGGATGAAAATCAATTGCAACCCATAGACGAAATCTTGGGTTGTTGATGAAGAAAAGTTATATGAGTCCTTAAATCCTACCGATCATCCAAGGAGAACAAAGGAGACAAGAGATCCTATTTTAAAACCTGGTGAAGAAGTGGTTTATTCAGATGAAGAAGTGGAAACAGTAGTTCCTAAGGAAATTGGTGAATTCAGTAAGCAGGGAACAAAGGAAGAAGAATCTGGTGATAATCTAAACGCTGAAGAGGAGGCTGAATCATCTCTTGATGAGAGGAGTGATCTTGATACTGTTAGCCTGAAGAAAAGAAGGATGGAATTTGGTTCGGCAATCCCTTCTCTCAAATTACCAGAGATTGAACCACTCTTAGATGATGAAGAAGAAGATGAGACTGATGAATCAACCTTTGAGGAGTATGAATCCAGAAGTACAAATAGGTCAAGTGAGAAATCAGTTAATGATGATAATGATGATGATGATGAAGGAAATGATGATGATGAGGTTGATGCTAATGGTGATGGTGGTAGTGGTGGCAGTGATAGAGATGGTGATGATGATGATGATGCTGATGCTCGACCTATAGAAGGTCAAAATGTGATCCAAGATGATCCTAAACCCCAACCAATTGACCAATAAAATGTCCCTGAGGCTGAGAGGACAGAATAGTTGGAGAGTGATGAGGATGAGGAATTCCTTCCTGAAAATTATGGACGAGCTCAGTTTGTGAAACCTATGTATCCTTCATGCAAAGCCGCATGGGAAGAACATCCAGGTATTGCTATTCTGGGATTATATTACCAAGAGGAACAAGAAGGTGTAGAGGTGGATCTTATAAGTGTAAATATTTCAGTTAAGGCTCAATTAGTTGTAGATTTTTTGCAAAGAGCAGATGTTCGACCTGATCCTTCAGTGTTTCATGCTAGACTTGATCCTGTAGTTGCTAAATCTGAATTTGATAGATTTAAGGTTGAATTGATTCAATCTATTAGGGAGACTTTGAAAGATGAACTATCTCATATTCTTTCTCATGCTCCTGTGACTTTATCTGTAGCTGTTATGGATGATTTGGCTCAAAGAGTGGTAATCCTTATCAAAACAGACCTATGAAATTATAGTGAGTCAATTGGCAGGCACATTACCTCTTTGAATCAAACACTCACAGATTTAGGCAGAAATATATTTTCTCTATCTAGAGAGTTTAGAACAACCATCTCGGGTATGATGTAAGTATTAATAAATCTAATAAAACATTTGAAGAAGGAAGATTTGAGGAAGTTGAAAGCTGAGATCATGCAAATTGTTGCTTAGTCTAGTTCTTCAAAAGTAACCAATATTACTGGTCATGAGATTAATACTTTAAAAGATGTTTTTAGAGAAGATCTGGCATCTCTTGGAAAGATTTTGGATTTAGATTCCTTGAAATTGGGAGCTTCGCAAAGTAGAGTGCTTTGCGAAGGTGTTTCCAAAAGGAATTGCCCAGTGTTCAGAGGCAAAGAGGTATTCATCAGTGGATGAAATTTAGACATTAACAGAGCATCCATCATCAGTTAAGGATGCATGCATTCATGAAAATGAAGAGACCTACAGGTCTATAAACTGTGAGTGTATTCCCTTCTAGAGCAGTGGCTTAGGAAGAGGAAGAAGGTGATCCTATCCACCGGCAGTGATCCAGAGAGAGAGAAACAGGGAGTGGCCCTTGGGAAAGCAGTGATATGACCCTAAACTTTGTAAAGGCAGTGAGCCTGGGCATATAAGTTATCTATCCCAAACATTGTAATCCACAGCTAGTTAAGTTTAGTGGAATTGGTACGATCGGCAACTTGTCGGTGTATGCTCCTTGGACGTAGCCCTTTGCGGTGAACCAAGTAAAATTGGTGTGTCTTGTGCATGCTTTACTTTCTGTTTACGTTGTGCAATAGGAAAGAGAGAGAATAGTGTTTTTCTTAACAGTAAAACAAGATTAGAACGGGCGTTAATTTTAAATTAGTCATACCCTGATTCACCCCCAATCTCAGGGTATTCAACTTTGTGGACCTAACATGATCATATTCATAAGATGGTGCAGTTGTATTCAACCGATGCTACCAAGGATCAAAAAGAGATTAAGGAGAAAGTGGATCATTATTTCTCTAAGATTTACACCAAGCATGAGTTGAATAATAATTTTAAAGTGTTTTCTGAAAATTTGAGACTCCCTCTAGTTACTCAAGCTTTTAAGGCTCAAGTCCAGTAGTTGAAGGATTTTACTCCTACTTTAGAAAACTTCATGCAGAATAAGGATGATTTTGAAAAGGCTATGAAGTACGGTGGAGAAGTAATTAATGACTTCATCAATTTTCTCAAACCCTACCTTCATGTACAAGCTAAGACCATTGTTTTTCCTACTGCTAAGTCTCTTCAATCATCATATATTTCTCCTGGTCAGCTGTCTATTTCTCATGCTCTCTCCAGTATTCGGCCAGTCTTTCAACAACCTTCTTCAGAAATAACTTCTCCACAGATGGTGACCTTGGAACCATCAATTCGTCCATCTCGGGTCGTCCTGCCTCATTTCTCCATCCGGCCAATTCAACCTTCCACCCAACCACCTTCTAGACCATTCATTCCTCCCACTGCTAAAGGAAAATCTCCCTTTCACCCCGAGAAATAGATGTATCTATCAATTTTTTATAGGGTGTCTATTTCCCATACTTTTTACTTATGTCTGTGATTTTTGTACTCATTATTGATATGGAATCTTCTTGTTTATCTTCCTTCTCTCTTATTTTTGATAATCCCAAAGGGGGAGAGAAATCAGGGAGATCATGCATATGAATGGGTGAACTAAATGTGCATATGAGCCCTTGCTGGCTATTTAGCACATGAATGCATACACAGGGGGAGAAATGATGCCTCTTTATCTCTGTGGGAGTAATAATGAGAATGAATTGTATTATATGACTTGTATTATATGGGGTGAATGACTCAGTTATATAAGTTCTGTTTGCTATTCTAACCCTGTTTTATCTTTTGGAATATATTCTTTTTTATAGGGGGAGCATACTGAATGACATACTATATTCTCTCTTCCTTTATTCCATTGATTTGTGATTATCAAAAAGGGGAGATTGTTGAACTCTCTATAAAATGGTTATTTTAATAATCACAAGTCTTGGTTTTATTTATTTCAATTTAGTCTTTTGTTCAAATTGTTCTAAATATGTGTAAATCATGTCTACATGTGTTTATCTATGTTAATTTGTGTTTTACAGTTGACGTGGAAGTATTATGGATTGAACAGACACTTTGTGAAAATTCCATGTCTTGACTCACCGTTATTTATTTTCCAAGGCACTGATGATGAACGGTCGTACCGATGATGAACGGTCACACTGATGATGAACGGTCGCACCGATGATGAAAGGTCTCATCGATGATGAACAGTCACAACAATGATTAATGGTTGCACCGATGATGAACGGTCGCATCGATGATGAACGGTCGTACTGATGATGAACGGTCACACCGATGATGAACGTTCGCACCGATGATGAACGATCACACCGATGATGACCGATCGCACCAATGACAATGGTCGCACTGATGGCTACCAAAGATCTAAAGAGCTACTGATATCATGAATCACAAATAGTCATGATGATTAATGAGCAACCGATGATGATGCTACTGAAACTGATGCAGATTCAAAATGACTCACCGATCTCATGAATCACCGATAGTCGTGATGATTAATGAGCCACTGATGTTGATGCTACCGAAACTGATGCAGATTCAAAATGACTCACCGATCTCATTACTCACCGATAGTCATGAAAACTGTTTGAATTTCTATAGACTATTATTTAATTCCAACGGTCATATTTGATGTTTTTAATGCAATTAATGATATTTAATGTTAGTTGTTGGCATTTTAGGAGACCATACCTCGTACCTATGAAAAAGGTAATCATTCCCATTGCCAGAGCGTGTGGAATAAAAGTAAGATCGATCTGCAGTAAAAGTGAGTGAAACAAAAAGGCATTGAGAGAGAATTCTTCCATGAATAAACATACAAAAAGGGAGAACACACGAGGAACTTGAAGATAGAATTATCAAGATCTTAAATGAACTCTCATGCATGGAATCCAGCACTCCTGAAGAACACACGAAGAACACTGGAAATCAGAAAACACACTCACTTGTGAAGGACATCAAGCTAAACCACGATACTATGTTTTTCAACAGAAAAACCAAAGAAGGACTTAGAAGCATCTCTGCTAAATCCAACGAGTCCAGAGCTGCACTTCCAATCACTAGATCTTTCTAAACTTTCATATACTCTCGCTAAGTGAATTGGTATTTACTGTTGAGCAGTGTGTGTACTTTGTATATCTTTTACACACACACTGTCTCCTGTTTTGAATTGGTGGATACTAAATCCTCTTTCCAAACTCCATACATCATATTGTATCCCACTGAGGATAGTGGTAGAGGTAAAGTGTGACCTGGAAAGCCTGTATATTATTGTCTTTGTTTTCCCATGAAGAACTGTGGTAGAGGTCTTAGGATCTGGACAGTATTGAACTGTCGTTAACCCCAATCCAGGGTTTGGATCAAATTTATATATAAATGTGAGAGCACTAAGTCTTAGCTTGAGACTGAACCTCTTGGTTATATCTGCTGTGTTTTTTAGTATAAGTTAAAGTATACTACATGTATCTTTTTTTTCCGCTGCTATTACTTTGAAATACAAAACTATTTTAAAGTTATTTTAATATTTAAATTAGCAAGTGTTTATTCTTGTTGTGAAACAGTAGGTTAGTTTCAAAAGAAAATTTAATCCTGTGATTAAATTAACTGAGATCTAATCAATCTTTAAGAACCCAATTGAACATTTTCAATCTGTATAAATTCACTACAGTTTAACTTTAGTTTTAATTTTATGGATTTTAAGAGAAATTTTTTTAACAAAAATTTTTATTGGAACTCAATTCACCCCCCTCTTGATTATCCACTCCGACCAACAAAAATTTTATCCACTATAGGGTATTGTAAGCACATGTGAGATGACTAACCTTATATTTAGTTCCTTGAAATTTTCCTATCATTCGTATTTCTAGAAGAACAAGTAACCCTTACAAGTTAACTTGGTCAAAGGATTATATATTAATGAAACATTCTCTAAAAACCACTGATAATGTCCCTCCATACCAAGAAAACTATGGATCTCAGTCACTATGGTCGGTCTAGGACTACATTCAATAGCCTCCTTCTTTGATGAATCTACTTCTATACCATATCTTAAAATTATGTGACCCAAAAATGAAACATTTTTCATCCAAAATTCACAGATTTTAAATTTTTCATACAACATCTCATTCCTTAGGGTATTTAGTACCATTATATAGTTGTATTCTTTCTATTCATTTTTCTTTGAATTATATTAATATCATCTATAAAGACTTCCACACACTGATCATGGTAATATCTAGAGAATATATTCATCAAATCCATAAAGATAGTAAGGGAATTTGTAAGACCCTAATTAATCACTATATATTAATAGTTTCTATACCTTTTATGAAATA
Organism: Viscum album; assembly: GCA_963277665.1. Classification (NCBI taxonomy): domain Eukaryota; kingdom Viridiplantae; phylum Streptophyta; class Magnoliopsida; order Santalales; family Viscaceae; genus Viscum; species Viscum album. The sequence continues at coordinate 819,413,227 of OY728157.1, forward strand.
TCATATTGGTTATATCCTCTTTCATGACCCTCAATTGATGATATCATTAAGGAAGTTAAATCTTGGAAAAGTATTGATCTCTACACAATTGATCAAAAAATTTATCAATACGGGGGAAAAGATACTTATTATTGGTTGTGATCTTGTTCAACTATCTGTGATCAATATAGAGTTTTGTTGATCCATATTTATTTTTTAGGAAAAGAAAAAGTGAACCCCTTGGTGAGAAAATTTTCCAGATGAATCCATTATCAATTTTTCTTGGATTTTCATCATCAATTCCTATGAATTAATTGGGTTTGTTCTATAGGGAGTCCTTGAAATTGGTGAGGAACCAGGTATGAGTTCTATTGAGAACAAAACTTCATGTTTTGGTGGAATGTTACGAAACTCTTCCATAAAGACATCCACAAGAACATAAATAATTTCCATGTCATTGATATTTATTTTCTCCCCAACCATTTGAGATACAGAACCCATTTGAATGATAATTAATACCCATACACTAGATGTAATCTCTATAAGAAGTTCATAATTATCTTCAAATTGATAGAAATTCATATATTGGTTTGATATATAAAACATAATTTGCCTTCCTTGACAATTGATGTGGTATTTATGAATATAAATTCAATCCATGCCTAATATTACATCAAATTCAACCAAAGGAAGAATGAAAATATTTGTAGGAAGAAAATTCCCAAAAACACAAACCAAAGAGGAATAATAGACTTGAGATGAAGTCATCATACCATTAGGGGTTTAAACTACTAATTATAGAGCTAATGGTTTGGGTTTAATCTTAATACCCTTAGAAAATTCTTTTGATATGAGAGATTGGGTAGATCCAGAATCAAATAAGACATTATCAGTACTAAATAGGATGGTAATTGTACCTTTCACCACATTGTTATCACACACTTCATAAAAAATAATTATTGAATGATATTTCCCATTATCCCTTGGATGGAGAGGTTTCTAACACTGATCATCATCACTAACCCTCAGGTTTGGTCACTGGTCAGCATAATGCCTATTCTCCTTACACTTGTATCACTAAAGTGGGGGAGGTTCATTCTGTTAATTTTTCTCTTCATTCACATTGTTAACTGACTTCCTCCCATAACATAAACAATAAAGTGCTCAATGAAATTACCTTATGCGCTTAAATATTTTATTATACCCCTTAAGTCAGTTTTCTCCATGCTTATTTCCACCCACAGAGCATAAATGAAAGCTCATCTTCTTCTCTTCATGATTTTTTAGATTTTCCTTTGAACTATATCTTCCTCTTTTTATCAAAACTATGATATTGATATGTGACTAAAACAACCATTTCATCCTTTATTAAAAAATTCACAATCTCTTCATAACTACTAAAATATCTTATAGAGAATTCCCTTCTGAGACTTGGGTTTAATCCCCTAAAGATACTATAATCTTTACATTCAGTTTGAATGATAAATTCCGAAAAGTACCTCACAAGTCTTGTGAAATTATCCTTGTAGGTACAAATAGATTCATCATACCTTTTCTTTAACTCAAGTAAATTTTTCTCCATATTTTTATGAATAGCTCAACAAAAGTACTTATTGAAAAATAAGTTTGTGAACTTTTCCCAATCCATGGATTCAATTTTTTCTTATTGTCTCATATTCTTGATTGGAGTCTGCAACTTTTCTTATTTTCCTTCTAACCAATAAATAGATAAAATGACTTTTTCATTTTATTAACACTAGATAATGGAGAATATATTTTTAGTGGTACTAATCCATTTTTCAAAAACAAGTGGAGAAGACCCATTGAAAAAGGTGGATGTTGCCTCAGGAATAACTCAACAGAATTTTATTCCATCCTTTTCTCATTTGGAAGTCCATAATGATTCATATCTTGAGAATGTTGAGTGAGTATAGTAAATAGATTTTTAATTCCATATCCCATATCATTCATATTCTCAAGAGAACAATCATTACATTTTTAGTCACATTCAACATTGATGTGGTTCCTTCAGGTTCCATCCATTGACTAAAACCAAAAAATATAGAGTAATAAAAATAAAATCCTGAAACTACATAATCTTGAAAAACCACATATATGATGTCTAAATGATGACATATAATTTAATCTATGACACCTTATATTTATCCTAGGTTATTTATAGACAACTCTTATTTTAATCCTTTATGATGGTTCATGAAGAGTTTGTGAATTTCCAAAGCATGTCCCCCAGTAGTTTCAAACAAGGTGTGTAGCAAGGTTCATTTTCATATACCAGAATACCTTCAAGTTAAACCCATCATTCCTTTTTGGATTTGTTACCCCTAGGTACATATATTTCATATCCACATCCACTTATAGTATCCATACATGGATATATTTATAGGAAACCACTCACTTAATACATTACCAAAATTCTAGTACATTTTCATATACTTTTCTTTATCCTTAGACATATCCTTAGACATTTGATTATGGTTCTCACTATGGTTTTCTCATCCAAGTTTCCAAAGTCTAACTAAAAATTTTCTCTAGAAGCCACTATAGTGCCCCTCACTTAACATACATTAACATTAGATCATTTTTTGTGGAATACATAATACATTACATGAATATATGCCCAAAGACTATATTAGTCTAGTGCCTTTGAAAATATGGAAACATAAACATTGGTACATAAGTGAGTTACATTATCTCCCATTGTGTTCTCCATGACTACAACCCTTGTTAAACATATCATGCATAATTCATCTTTTCATAACCTGGGAAAATGAAACATAAAAAGTGGTGATCTAAAATTATTAGTAAGAGTAAAAAAGGAGATATGTATTCATAAACATGTGAGTAAAGGTATGATAATGTGATCATGACATTATAATATCATAACCTTTGTAATAAGAATCACAAAAATGAATCATGGGATAAATATTGGCAGTTCATAAGAAATGAATCATAAGGGAATCAAGAGCATAAGACATGAAATCATAACATAGGAATAAGACATGGAATTGTGGAATACACATAAATATATAAAATTATTTCCATAGTATTCAAGGAATCACTGAAAAGGACATATTACTAGTATGGTTTCACTCCCCATACCATCTTGGTGGTCATGGTTCACTCCCATGACTATCTTAGTTGTCAAGGTACACTCCTAAGACAATATTAGTGGATAAAGTCCTTTACTGAACCAAGTTCAGTCCCCATTCCAGCCATGTCTATCTCATGAGATATATATCAGTACTCAATACATTGGAGGTAGATATATGTCCCACCCATCTTATAATAAAATCATACATACGTGTTCCATAAGATCATAAACAATCATATCATAACCCAAGAGATTAAATGGGTATCATAAACATGTAATAATACCATAACCTATAGAAAAATATATAAGTTTGATATTTATTTAATCAAAGAATAACCCATGAAAGGAAGCGAGTTTTATAATAATATTACTTGTGAATGAGAAACAGGTTTCATAGACATATAAACCATCCATGATAGATAGGTTTCATAAACATCATGAAATAAAATCAGTAACCATTCAGAGAAATAATATGAATGGAACCTCTGAATCATTTTCCTAGAAATGAATAATTAACATCAACATATGTCATATTAGATGTAAAATAACTTCTAAATATCCTTTAAAACTATTTCTTGAGGAAAATATCCTTTCATCATTGAAAAAATTATTTTTAAAACATAAATCCTTTGAAAAAACATTTATCTTTGAAAATGGATTGGGAAACATAAAAACATTTTTTAAATCCTTTTTACATGAAAATTATATTTAAATTTAATTTTAAAAACATTTTTTAAAAACAATTTTCAAATATGGTTTTTGAAGTATATAGATTTCCGACCGAAAAGAGAAATGAGATCAAATTTTATTAAAAACATTTCTATAATTATCTTAATTACCAAAGAGTGTAAAAATGGTTCTAATACATTAATATAGCATTAATGGAAATATGATAATAAAATTCATGAGATTTATTGAGATATGTATCATCATATTTCATTAGTGGAATCATAATCATAAACAATCCCGATAAATGATGAGATTCCTTTAATAGACTCTTACCACTTGGTAACTTATAACCATACTCCCTGTGTAAGAAAATAAAATTACATGATTCTTAAATTATTATTAAAATATTTATATTAATTATATAACATGACAAATATAATTTTATACACCTCATAGAATAATATAGGTTCATATCATGGCATAATTCTCAAAGAAGGAAAATTGAGACAAAACTACTTTACCGATTTGGTAACTTTTGAAACATAAACCCCATGAAAGAGATATCATAAAATGGATATGTAAATAAAAATAATATTAAGTATAATAATCATATAATACATTCATTTTTGTTACATAAACCACACATAATAAATGAATGGTGAATAAAGCATAAGTCTCACAGAAATAAAAGTGAGAGGAGAAAACCCTTACCTTATGTCTTGAATCTCATTGTACTCATTCAAACCTCCTATATAATAAGAATAATTTTATTATAAATATATAATAGAACCATATTAATATATATAAAAACAAATATTATTAAATTATGACTTTATAATACCCATTCATTAATAACTCCAAGCTAAAGTTTCTTTTCATGTGATAATTGCCTTGTTTTTCGTACATGTTTTGACTTGTTATTCACGGTCCTATTATATAGGAATAATTTGATTATTTAAATAATATAAAAAATTATATAAAATCATATATATTAATTATATATGTATTTATAATAATATATAAAATATATTAATATTAAATAGAATACACCATTCATGGAGACGGTAGGTTGTACGTATGCATGAACATTGTTTCTATTTTCTTATCATACTTAAATGAAATATATATGTGAGTGTGTGTGTGTATTATCATTAAAATATAGTTATTATTTCATATATATCATATAATTTTACTAAATTCATCCTTAACACATTCCTTGTAAATTTTTCATGAATCACATTGCTTTGAGGAGGCGGTAGTCCACACTTTCGCAAATGAAGTTATCATATTTACAAAAAAATGTAAAGAAAGAAGATATATTTTATATAATAATTCAAAAATAAAAATTAAGTCATATATATATAATATAAAAATATAGTCTTTGTCATAATTCCCAACCATGAGATATGGTAAGAGAAAAAAACAAACAACGTCATTTCGTGAGGTGGTAGTTCATTGTACACAAGAATGATAAGTTTGTTGACCATCATATTAATGTGTGTGTAAGTTTAGGTAGAAAAAATAAAATAAAAACATCTTATTATATCTAGGATACTTATTATATTATATAATAAGGGTATAATAATAGTTTATGGGGTGCATAATGAAAACAAAACAAAGGAGCTTGAGGAAGGATGTTACCTCTTCTTTAGGTAACTCCTTTCAGTTTTCACCAAAGGGATTCCTTGGAAAGATTTATGCCCAAAGGGATGATTCTAGTATAAATTTAAGTATTTTTGGAGGATATTTAGGCATGTTTTTTAAAATCCAATTGGATTAAGAGGTGTGAATAAGTGGGAGTGGTGAGTTCCTTTTTAAAGTGTAAGAGGAGTTGCATTCTTGTAAATTTTGAAAAGGGGATTCCATCCATGTTTCTTCCACAAACCTGGATCCTATAATGGTAAAAAACCTATATAATGGAGTATAGGGTCTAGATATGGCCATCCAATGTATTTTTGGACATGTTTCTAGGTCATTTTGGGCCTTTAGTTTAGGGTTTAGTCGTTTAAAAAAGCTAATTTTTCTCTTAATAGTTGTAATTAATTTTAATCATCTTTACTAATATTTTTGGTCAAAAACTAATTTGAACATATTAGAAATTAGAAATTATTTTTATTTTAAATATAGAATCTGTGTTTCCAAATTCCAATCACAAAAGTGGTAGAAATTAATTTAAAATTAATTCCATAGACATGTCATGACAATGAGTTTTTAAACGAAAATGTTTAAAAGTTTGAAATTTTTTTCTATCCAATTTTAATGTGAAATTGGTTACAATGAACTAAATTGGATTAATTAATGTAATATTTATTTAATTAAACTTTAAAACCAATATTAAAATATAATATTTCTATATAAATAAATTAATTTAAAAAGTAGTTTTGAAATTAAAAATCGGTATTTGTCATTATTCATCGAAAATTGAATTTTTTTAGAAAAATAAAAAAATCACCCTAAGAAAATTTTATCATTATGAATTAAAAAGTGAATATTTTTTTATAAAATTGAATTTATTAAAGTAACTATAATTAATTTTATTTTTGTTCACAAAAGGATATAAAAATAAATTCTTTTAAGAAAATGGTATTTTCAAGCATATAAAGACTTTACTAAAAATTATATGTCTCATTATCAATATGTTTTATTTACATAAAACCATTATAAATAATATTTAAAAATTATTTATTACTATTAATTTATTATGTTTAATGGCTATGTTATAACTATCTCAATTAAATAATTATAATAATAAATTTTATTTCGTAGAAACTAACTATTGCGTGTAACACAAGCCAAGTTATTGTTTCATGTAGTACAAGATTAACTCATTGTAGTGTATAATGAAAACTTTAATGGGTGTAGTTTTCAACACAAGAAATCAAATAAAATTAATATATTCAGAAAAAAGATTCATAAAAATTTGATGTGTTACAGCCCCTGCTAGCCGTCGTTGGCTCAGCCTCGTCTGGCTTGGTCAATGCCACCCCAGACGAACCTCGGGTAAATACCTTCATCAATATAGTCATATATTTTCCAGATCTCATAGCACACTTATGGTCATCTCCCACTAGAGATGACCTATTCCATTACCTCCAGGTGACCGTGAGGTATGGGACTGCATAGGCCTAGGCAGGTATGCCTAACCCAAAATGGGCTTGGGCAGGTTCTCCTAGCCTAGAATACCTCTTCACATGGTCTACCCATCCTGGAATGGGCTTCCTAGGGTCATCCCAACCCGAATTGGCATTGCGTAGGGTTTTTGGGCCCAGGAAATTTTTATATATTGAAAAATTAATTTTTTGTTTAAAAATACAATTATTTTAATATTATAAAAAATAATTTAATTTTAGTAATAAATTAATTTAATCAATTTCTTTAATTTTTTTTAATAAAAATAAATTAATGATTTGACTGAATCGGAATAAATTATTTTAATTTAAATAATTCATTTAATTTATTTAAATACATTCATACTTTAAATATATTGCAATTTTATTTTATCATGCATTTATTTAATATACTGACGAGTCTTGAGCTGTAATCGGTTATGTGTATGTATGGTTAATTTCATTTAATTATTTATTACCCGTGTGTGATGTTTGTAATAAGTAGTTAATTTTTATGATGATTTTCACATCATCATCTTCATTTTAATATGTATAAGGTTCTTCACGTCCATCGATATTTCAATATATACATTACACTTCCTGATATCCCCTAACATGTGTGTGAGTACATTTTTATTATGACTAAGACAATGTATGTCCTGGACCATGCCAAGTCGTGGTGAAAACCCAGATGAGATATGGGCAAACTGGATAAAGGATGAACTGCATCATGAGTCAATACCTGACTCAGATATGATACCGCTAGGTCATGGTTTATCCATTGAGTTTAAATTGGTCAACCAATATTATATTCTCAAGACCATTCAGGTAAAATTATTTCTTTTATGCATTTATAATGTTATGCATGTTCATGTTGACTATGAGAACACATAATATAATAAACAAGAAAAATGAATAAATACATGATGAATTTTTTCTATTAATATTCAGTTGTGAGTGTGACAACATAGTATGAACATATTAATAGAAATTGATTAAATTCATCAAAAAAAATATTAAAACACTCAAATATTAAGTCACCAATGTTTTAATTTGAACAAAAACGGATGTACGGGGTACTCATAAACCGTAGTTGAGGGTTACTCCTACTACTAATGAGTTCTTGTGAGAGTGATGGGTTGACTTCACTAAAGTTGGAAGAAAATGGGTATCCATAATTGACTTATTTCACATTTAAATATGACTTGTGAGTAAATAATATTTACGATTTTAGAAGATAATATTTCACTCAATATATCATGGAGTCACTAGTCAATGTAGTTTTTCAATCAAATGCCTACCTTAAAATGTCTGAATAGTGGCATAGGCATATCCTATAGACTATGAGGAAAGGTTTCAAAGATATGTTTCAGTAGAATTCTCAAGTGATGTAGTATTTTGAATCTAGTATAGAGGGTTTCTAGAGTTTGAAAAAAATATTGGGCGACATTTAAAGATTTTCATAATCTATAATGTCTAATCAGTAATCAAGATGAAATAACTAGTCTGTTAGATTTTTTTTATAGAAAATAGAAATTCATACCACAAGTACACTGTGATATCTTTTGTACAAGGAAAATGTTTTATTGAACATGAATCTCTAAAGAGTAGAACAGTTTCTTGTATAAAGTACTAAGATGCTGGGAATTCAACGTTCTGGTGTCCTTAATACTTGTTAATCCACCTCATGACGCGCGGGTGAGAATAATACTTACAATAGATTCAGTTATAACACATATTATGGTTATGTCATAATGTTATCATCAACATATGATGTGATTTGTGGATGAAACATCAGGACATGGATGATTTCACATGTTGTATCATCTCTGAGAATATTTCAAGGAAAAATTGAAGTGATATATGAATAGATGATGATTATACTGGTTATATGTAAATAGAAATATGGATCATGATCTTTTAATTAATCTATTTCTCATACCATTTTACCCATTTACTCTTGTTTCATTTAAAATAACAAAATTAACAGTATGGAGAAAACCCTTTGTTACCTTTTAGGTAAGGTTCTCCAAGAAATAATAACATTCAATAAATATTAATATTTTTTTCTTATGGTGAACAAGTTGAATGACAATGTAAAAAGGACAATGACAATACTGACTCCAAAGGAACCTTCATAATGCCTTTCAATGAAAAGTGGTGTTAAACAAGAGATTATTTTCATCTCATATCAAGAAATAAATCTATATAAATTTAAATGATATTGTTATAATGGAAGATTGGTAACCAAATACCCAAGATACCTCTCTAAGGAGTACATGGTGTTTATTTATAATGAATAACAAAAATAACATAATATCTTAAGTCTGATGTGCACTTGACTCAACTTAACCTCTAAAACTCCCCCTCATGCATGGTATACCTGGCTTGGATACATAAGAATACAAAAAATAAACATTCTCACACTCTTAATTCTCCCCCTACATCTCGACATTCCAAAATTGACTACATAAAAAAGGACTAAAAATAATAGCATCTCTTTATGCACTACCAATGGGTTTTCCTCTTTAACATGGTATCAGAGGAGGTAACATAACCACATCTCTCTAGATATGATGTGTTGGGTGGGGGGTTTTCATGATGGGAGGGATATGCATAGGGAGGAAAATGAAGAGGATAGGAGATGAATGATTTTAATTAAGGTTTGTTGTGTGGGTGGGGATCTATGTCTAGATGGGGCCATCATGGGCAATCACAACCACTAGATAAGGGCGGCATAGGGAGTCATTGTGGGTGGGGGTGGCCGGTGGCCCATCATATTTGGAGGTGGGGAGCATGATAAGAACCTTTGAGGAGGGTATGATAGGTTAATGGATGGTGGTTAATAAGTCTAAAATGGTGGCTGTTGGCTGGGAGTCATTTCCCCCTTTGTGGGAAAAGCCTAGGTTTCCTCCAAGGAAAAAAAGACAGAGGGGAGGGAGGGTTAGATTTAGGGAACCCGCTCTGATACCATGTTAGAATGGAATAGTGGTAACCAAATACCCAATATATATCTATAAGGGGGCTTGGTGTTTATTTATAATGAATAATAAAAATAACATAATACCTTAAGTCTTATGTGGTACTTCACTCAACTTAACCACAAACAAATATAAACTAAATTAAAGAAAAATTTAATTTTTTCTTCAGGTATTTTCATCAATTGTAAGTATTTTTTCTATTATATTTTTTTGGTATTAAATACAATATTCCTATTACAAGTTTTTATTGAAATATAGTAACCAAGAAAGTAAATAAATATCACTATAAGTAATGTGTGTTCTCTAAGTGGCTGAGAAAGGGTGGTTTCTAAGTTAGTGGTGATAAGCACAGAACTTCTAATTTCCAAGTATATGGTTCAAGTTGAAATTTAGTTAAGTTTTACTAAAACATTTATCTCAAGTTACCTTTGTAAAAAAATATTGATTATTACAGTTCTAAAATGAATTTTATTTGTAGTATTTAATACTCAAACAATAGTTTTATAATTATAAAATCATAGGAAATATGTGATGAATACAAAATATAAGACTTATATACCTAGTTGTGGAAAGATAATACTTAGTCAATAAAAACTAAATGGTTCTACAGTATATAACTATTATGGTTTTAGAAACTTTAGAGTTAAACAACTTAGGTATTATTGACACACTTATGTACTATGTTTTGGAAAAAGAGTCTTTTAGAAATAAAGCTAAGCCATAAAGCTATCATTTTTAGTTCAGGTAGAGTGTGTGAACTATTCATAGAGTAAGATAGTGGTAAATATAGTTAATTATATTAAAGTGTTTATTAAGGAATGTGAAAGTTAAGTATGGTATATTCATGGACAAAATAAGAGCTTTTTTAGGCGGGAGTGCCAAATAATATTTTGACCAAGCATTCATCGATCAATATAATGTAGAATGGAGTAATTCCTTAACACACATTACCTTATCCACATCATATCTATGATGATAATAAAGAGGATTGATGATGAGTTGTACATGTTAAATTTGTTCAATAAAGTGTATCATTAAGCAATTATGAAAAGAAAATTTTCTTATATATATCAGATTCATGATGTAAGTAAAAGGAGTATCAATGTTGCAACTTATATTCATTGCATATACTTCTAATATTTAAAAAGATATGCATCAAAAATAAAAACATTATCCTATAACCATATGATAACTATAATGATAAATGGATATCATATGAATTTTAGTATGATATAAATCCATTTTCATAATAATAAACATTTAGATGAAAAGAGTTTGTTGGGGATATAAAAAAACTTTCACTAAGAAAAATACAATGTGGATATATAGTAATCATCATAAAATTTTCTAAGGATATTACAGAAATCCATATAATAGAAAATATTTATTCATGTAATAGACTATATTTATATAAAAGTGTGAATGTATCTATTCAAGATAGTGGGATCCAAAATAAATTGGATTTTGTCAACAATGGAGATATAAAAATAGTTTTCATTGGAATAAGTTCCACAAGATTTGTGAAAATGGATTGTTCCATATACACATACTATATAGGAAGGATAAAACTACTGAAATGGTTTTATATTCAGTGTGTCTGGTGATTCATTCTTCATAGAGAATAGTGAATCATGTACGTAGTAAATGGTAATCAGCTAAGATTGACAAGATCAATTAAAATTTATTAATCTATTCCATGTATCAAATTGTAGGTCCTTATTATTTTGAATATTTTGGTGGGTATTCAAGTGAGACTATAAATGGATGGTAAATGCATGGTACCAATAAGTCTCAATTGGTAACACCAATTTTTTATGTCTAAATCCATTAAAATTTTACTTTTCATGACTACTTTCTATGATCATTAAATTGAGAATTGGATTTCAAGATCATCAATCATGGAAGATGTGTATATGACACAACCAAAAAAATTTGGTGACATAATTAAATCTCAATAAGTGTGTAAGTTACTGAAATCCAATTTGAAATTAAATTATGCAACTAGATAATATAATATTCATTTGGGATGAATATTTTACATGTTTCTACCAAAGTGTAATGGGATTTCTATCGTTTTCCAAGTAAAATATGTTTGACAACATATGGAAATCAACTATTGGTCTTACAATTAGTTAATACCTGGATGAATGTAACTCTATAGTGATTGACTTAAAGTAGCAACCAAAGTTCTAGGTAATAGATCTAATGAGGTAAATCTAAAGGTTTCTTAGACAACTTAAATAGTGCATATAAAAACAATTTATTGAAAAATACAAGTTGGAACATTTCTAGAGATAATTATTACCAATGTAACATGGAATAAATATCTCCAAGTAGACATGTACGGGGAATAGGAGGAGATTAATGTGGTGAGTCAAATTCCATACATTTCTGCAATGGATAAATCATGTATTCTATGATATGTACAAGATATTATATTTCAAATATATAATTTATAATGGTAAAATATAAGTTATATCTTGGAGAACTGTAAGGCAAGTAGTCATAACTGTCTGATTGTACTTGAGAAAGAACAAAAGATAAGTACTTGGTATGTATATAGGAAGGGATTCTAGTTATAGAGGGTTAAAAAATAGTCTTCATAAAATTTAATTATGTTATAATATCATATTTTTCATAAGTTAATAAGAAATAAAAACTCATTCAAGCCAGTGGTAGCCATGTCTACAAATACTGAGTGCATTGTAGCTTCTGAGGCTGCAAAAGAAGGAGTGTAAAATACAAAAAAAAATTAAATTCTTGGAATAAAACCTATTAAGTAAATTTTTATCATTATGATAATTCAATTACTAATAATATCCAAGTTTTCAAGTTTAGACAATGTACAAAAGATAATTTACTCAGGGATGACATCTCTTGAGAAGTCTTACTCAAAGTGGTAAAGTCACAGATATCAGAATTTACACAGAAAAGATAGGGTAGGACCCATGACTAAATCCATAACTCATCAAAGACATGATATTATCATGTGAGAGTTAACAAGAATGGTTATCACGTTGGATATAGTGAAAGTGAGGGTGTTTAAAAGTGCGTTCCCTAGACCTAACTTTATGAGTACTTTTGGATTACCGTACTATGTGTATAGTGAGTTAAGCATGATGTGAACTTACTATCATAGTGTTTATATTTCTAAATCCAATATTTAAATTGTAATCTATAAAGATTATTTATTATATCAAATTGTTATAAAATTTCTCATGTTATAATTATAACCTCAAGATACATTGAAATTAATCTTAAACATGTGTCCTATGATCTAGATACATTATACTGATTAGACACAGTTAATATCTAACTATCAAGTTTTGGGGCCCAATAATCATTGATACTTCTTATAATGTAGTTCTCATTTGATGGTCTCTAGTAGGTGAGATCATGAGGACATACCCCCAATAGAAAAAACACATGTTTCAAGTTTCATTGGTGGTTCCTATCTATAGACATGCCCATTAGTCTCCTAAATTGATATTATTATCAACATGTGCCATTTGATCACGTACTTTGATGAAAGACAAAAACCATGACATTGAAGTCATGCAAAGGTAGCTTGTTTTGGGTGTGTCATTAGTGGTATGACATTGGTTGAATGATCAAGATAGAATTTTCCACTTCTGATTTAAGGAAGTGATATCTCGAGCCTGGTTAATTAGGATGGTAGTACCTTCATAAATCCATGTCCATGATAGTTGAATGTAAGTTTTTTCAATTAGATCAAAAAATAATAAAGCAAGAAAGGATGATGACATGATTGTGTATCATGCTTTATGAAATATCATATGATAAAGAGATAATATTACATAGTGTTTATTAGTAGGATAGTTATTAATTATATGAATATTCCTTATCTCTTTAGGGGCCTTGATTAGTTTTTACACTCCACTCTAGGTATATGGATACTATTCACTTCTATCGAGATAGCGTATTCAAGAATATTCCCTAATTTTCTGAATAGGTATATAGGACATGGTGGACCCCACCACTAGGTCTGAGTGTTTTCTAAGAATAATCAATCACTGATAAATAAATTAATTCATTATTATTTCAGTATTGAAAAATTGGGTTGAATTTATTTATTTAAATTATTTACAAGCATTTAAGTAAATACAAGGAATAATATTATATGAATGAATATTATTTTAATATTCAAGGTTTATTTAATATTAGTGGGAATTATGATTAAAGTTAATTAATTAGGTTTATCATGTAATATATATTACAAGTATGTGATAAAATATAAATAATATTTAAGATGCAGTCATTTTGTCATAGTTATTTATTAATTATCTATTTAGTGAATTTTAAATATCTGAGGGTTAGGGAACCCTAACTGAGTATTTTATAAATCCACTTTATAAGTAAGGAAAAGATTATTACATGTATTATTTATCTTGAAAAATTGGATAGATTCTTTATCCTCCTAAATCGTGAAGAGGGAAACATGTAACATCCTGGACCCGGATGTCACTCAAAAATGCCTTGATCATGGTTGTCTACATGGCCTCAAATACATCTATCCTAACTCCAATTTTTTTTGACTTGCATAGAGGGCCTAAGGCATGTCTATGGAGAGACTATTCCCTCTTATCTGAGCATAACACATCAATATAAATCATATAGATCAAATAGTGGAAGAAGATAAATAACCGATAGATGATAAATAACTGACATATGATAAATAACCAAGACATGAATATATAAACTATACCAAAAGTAATCTCATATAAAATGATGATAATGTCATGTATCTACCAACAAACCAAAAAACATATCCAAGAAACAGTACAATATATGTAAAAAAATACCAAAAAGAGCAAAAACTATCCGAGATAGCATTACGAGTCTTAGCTAAATCCTATGCTCCCCTACTCAAAAGTATGGAACAAATAAAAGAATTTTACTATTGGTGCTTTTCCCAGTCCCTAACTACATCCATAAAAAAATTGGGTATCCAATGGCAGCCAGAATAAGGTGTGAGATACAATCCCTCTAGGACATCGCCCAAAGGTCTATAACAATCCTGGTTTTTCAATATAATCTAAAGAATAGTGTTATATATATATCATAGGTAATAAGGAATATAAAGGAAGTTTTCCATGGAATGTATACTAAAAAACATGTGATACTATATATCCATACAAGGCTCCCTACAATACAATTTTTAAACTCCTATCACAAGGAAGTAGTAAAGTAAAAGGAATTAATCACCATGGCCATGTCGTACACACAATATCTCATATAATTGATATCATTGGCGTAAAACTTATAATACCATGTCAACTATGGTTAAACTGTATACATATAAATGTAATATCAACCTTGGTCACACCATACAACCAAGAATATCACATTAACCACAGCCGAGATGTTGAATCAAAGTGTCAGATCCCTTAGGGCGGGATCCAAGGTATAAATGTTCAAGGATTCCTCATCGAGTCTACGTAGAATCTTGATGGAAAATAGGTAATGAAACTAGTGAAGTCCAAGAATCATGTCAACAGAGCATGTCTAATGCGAGTCCAACAATCTGGATCTAAGGGGTAGATATTCCCTTAGCAACCTACAAAATCAAGATTCAAGGATCATATAGGTCCAAGGTATCTTCTACCATAAATCAAGATCCATGGTTGAAATGAGCATGGAATATAAATGGAATCAATATCCATGGTAAACCAACCATGTCATCTACTACAATTTCAATTCACATCCCATTCCTTTCATCAATTCACAATGATTCAAGTCCCATGAGTATACCCAATCATACAAAAAATCAAATTCAATTACATTCAATGATTTTACCTACTGATATAACAATTCCATATAAACCATTTAATCAAAAGAATCAACATGCAAAGAATGAAAACATCTCTTAATTAATCAATTTAGTTTAGTTCATTATAATCAGGATTACCTTAACTAGAAAAGAAATAACTCACCCCATGGGTGGTTTAACAAAGGAATAGGTTAAGGAAATTCACATCAAACGCCATATGGGTGGCCTTGGTTGGGTCAAAAACCTATAATACATATCAAAGGAACTAAAAATAATCCTTAACAGGTTCCATTATGTTTAATTAAATTATTAAATTCATTTTCAGGAATATAGGGGAAGTTCATGTGGGTGAAAAAAAAAGACAACTTCCTCTATAAAGCACTAAACCACTCAAGAAAAGTATAGACCACCTATCATCAGTTTTTAGTAGATTTATCTTCAATTGTCAACTACTGATTCAACTTATATCAAGAGAAAAATTAATAACGGCTGAAAACCCTAAAAATAGGGGAAATTCGATCAGACCTAAATAACTATATCGAGACCAATAAGAATTAATAATGACACAAAAGGAATTGAGTACTCACTGGAATGAATCAAATAACATCGATGATGCTCGATTACAATTTAACTAGAAAGAACGGTAGCAAAGTCAAAGATTTGGCTTCAAGAGGAGATCTCATGCCTCCCTGCTAACCGACGTAGGAAAAATAATAGGTTTTAAATTTCTAATAAAATTTATGTTAAAATTGGTTATTTAACTCAATTTGACTGGGCCATATGGTTTGTCCACATAGTTGGTCAAACAGTGTGCCAGTTGTGTACCCTCTACTATGCTAAGGGGGAACCTACATGGTCACTATGTATGGTTTGACTAACCATGCAAAGAACATGAAAACACATCTTTTAAAAATTACAAGTTCTCTTGTATGGGAACTCGCCTCCATCCAAATTTTTTCCTAAAACTATGCAGCCTATAGAACCATACAATCCAGCCTCGTACTATTAGTAGTAATCATGCGACCTATCCCACATAGTTTCTACTAACTGTGAGGTATGCCGTGATTTCCCAAAAATATAATCTTTAGGCCTAAAACAAGACCTGAACACCCTCAATACATCCCTAACCTTAAAGGGTATTTACATTTGGTCATAATTAATCATTTAAACTAAAAACAAAACGTTCTTTACCTTATAGGAAAACCTGAGAACTTATAATCTTACCCCCTTAAAGTAATTCATCCCTGAATTTCCCTCTTAATAGTGGTCATGAATCTACCAGTAATTACTCTATAAATTGAGCACGTATGTCATCCTCCCACTTCCAAGTCTCATTATGTAAGTGGCTATACTGCTATACAACTCGTACTAGAGGATCTGACTGGCCTTAGAGAACATTGGTTCTCCTATCAGCAATATGAATAGGATACTCCTAAGAGGATGCATCTTCATGTAACTCAACCTCCTTAGACTAAAAAGCATGATATAGGTCTTAATGATAATAGTGGTTCAGATATACAAAGAAGATGGCATGCCTGGCTTGGTACCTCTGAGCTAACTACGACTAATAGACTAGCGTCCCTACTCTCTCCAGAATCTCAAATGACCTGACATATCACAATAAAATATTACCTTCTCTATTAATATTTCTATGTTCTGGCCTCGATGAAACACATAAAAAGACCTAATCCCCAACCTAGAATTTTGTAGGCTATCTGTGGAAATTTTTATAAGATTTATATCAAGAATGTACAGTATCCATCCACTTCCTAGTCAACTGGACCAACCCAAAAGCATAATTCATGATAAGTGGTCCCATTAAAGCTGCCTCACCGGCCTCTAACTAGTACAGGGGTGATCAACATGGCCTACATAAAAATCCTCATAAGGTTCCATCTGTATAGTCTCCTAATATCTACTATTGTAAGTGAACTCATTTCAGGTTATATTCCTCTCCCAAGAGACCCCAAAATTCAGGATGCATGCTCGCAACATATCCTTAAGCACCTGTATCATATGATATTACTAGATATTAGTTTGAGGGTGGTATTTCAAGCTTAGAATAACCTATATTCCCAGTTACCTCTATAAAATCTTCCATAAAAATGTCATAAATCTGGCATCACTATCTGAAATGATATTACAAGGGACCTCATCAAGTCATATTATCTCACATATTTACAACCTCTGAGGATCATCTATGCTAAAGGTCTCCTTGATCAGTAAAAAATGAGAAAACTTCATGATCCTGTCAAAAACAACCCAAAAGACATAACTACCTTGAGGTAACCTTTGAGAACTGGTTAAGAAATCTATCACAAAATCATCCCATTTCCACTCAAGAATAGGTAACTATTATAAAATCTCAGCTGGTCACTGATGTTATGCCTTCTCCTTCTGACAGGTGGAATGCCTCGTGACAAAACTAGATAACTCTCACTTTATACCCAGGCACCAGTACTGATGAAATAAGTCACGATACATCTTGATGACACTAGGATGTACTTCCCAAACTAATGTATGAAACTCCCACATCATATCCGCACATATGTCCACTAGAAACCAAATACAACCATGGATATGTAGAATCTCATCCTCACCTACGGTCCAACTAGGATGTGGGTCCTCACCATTAAAACTCTCCTATAAGACTGGGCCCTCGTAATCTGACAGTTTCCTCATCCTAACTCTATTCAAAAGGGTATAGGTCACAAATAAGGATAAAAGAAACTTATTCTCCTGACTGTACTAAACCTCCAGGTGCATCTCAAACAAAAAATCCATAATCTTCCACTCGCTACTGGCCTACTGACCTACCTTCATCTGATTCCTCCCGCTCAGTGCATCAATGACTACATGGCCCTTTCAAGGTGTGTAACCAATCTTGAAGTCAAAGTACTATAGGTACTCAACCCACCTTAGTTGTCTCAAATTCAGATCATGATGTTTAAATATGTACTTGAGTCTTTTTGGGCCCGTGTACACCATAAAATACTCTCTAATTAATGTATCCAATAGTGCAAAGCAAGAACGGTTGTAGACTACCCTGGATCTTGCATCGGGTAATTCCTCTCATGTGGCCTTAGCTACTGATACCTATACCCCACGAATTTGTCTCCCTAAATCTGCACTACTCTTAAATCGATACCCGATGAGTTACAATACATACTGTAGCTTCTACCCTGCTCTAGAAAAAACTTGGACTGACACTGAATTCAATCTTCCTTTCAACTCTTGAAAGGTTGTCTTGTAGGTATCTTACCATAAAAACTTCACACCCTTCTTAGTCAATCCCATCAACTATGCTTCCAAGTGTGATAAGTCATGTATGAATCAATTGTAATATCCATCTAGACCAAAGAATATTTATATTTCAAAGACATTATTGAGATGATCCTGGGAAACTATATTTCTCACCTTCTCTGGGTCAACTGATACTCATGTTTATGAGATAATATTACCCAAGAAGTGAATACGATCCATTCAGAAGTGGAACTTTGTGGGATTATCATATAAATGATTATCTATTAGTGTATCCAAAGTGATCACAAAATGTATGGCATGGTCTTGTCCATTTAAAGAATCCACCAAGATATTATCCATGAAAAAAACCACAAATGAATCCAGTTAAGGATGGAAAAATATTTTCATCGGTGCCATGAATACTCTAACACCCCAAGATTCCACGGTACGTTTCCCTTTTAATAATACAGTAGCTTGCATTATACGTGACTTCGAGATTCTAACACACCACGACCAATCAAAATAGTCGTTATGAATAGTAATAAATAATTTTTAAGATTATATAAATTTTATTTTTCAAAATGGACTTCATTTTTGAATTTGGAATATCAAAATCAGCTTAGGGTGATTTTTTAGTATTTTTCTGAAAACTTTCAATTTTTGATGAATAATGAAAAAAACTACGTTATTGGTTATGTAATGCCCCGACCCCAGTTACCCAGAGTCGGTGCATTATTACATAACATTGGAATGATCAAAAGAAAGATCAAGTCTCGAAAGACTGATTAGTTTAATATCCTTGGAATAACTAGATACATTAATAAAGTTTACATTACCTCATAAAATGAAAACTACAACAATATAGTCTCCATAGTCCACACTATTATCCCCTCATACTATCCCTGCAGGTCATTCATAAATTACTTCTTCACATCCTAGGAAAAATAAAACACAGAAAAGGGGTGAGCTCAAATTCCCAGTAAGGATAAAAATATAGCGGAAACTTTCATAAATAAGAATAAACATTTAAGGCAATGTATAACTAAAACAAAATCCTTTTAAACTTGAACTTCAACGTAATATGGCCGAAATAAAATGAAATAATTCCATTTACTAATTCACATGGATATTCTACTAATCGAATAATCACATGCAATATAAATAACCACTTTAATAATTATGGAATGCATAATTCCAAACAATCATAACCACGTAGCCAAGGCCTCGTGCCAAGACTACAAATAAGATTGTGTCAAGGCCTCATGCCAAGACACTAGTTTGTCTCATGAGACCTATCGATGCAATTTTTTTAGAAGATACTTACATTTAAAATTTCTCAAATATACTCCAGTTTTTTTCTGAAAACATTATGCAAGCTTCAGAAAACAAAATAACTAATTCTGAAACTGCTCGACTAATTACAGGCCATGATGGGTCCACTCCCAATCCCTTCTTGTCTACCACACTTGAGAGTCGGGTTTTCTGAAATCATTTTTAAGCTTACATTAAATATATATACATTTTCACTGGGTTTTCATATATTTGAAAGAATTATCTCTTTTTCATGAAAAAAGTTAAAAGTCGCACAATTTAGAAAATAAGTCATTTAAAGACATTTTTGAATCAAAATGTCCCATACCACTTTGAAACATTTGAAAATAATTAACATTTTAAAAAAATTCATGTCCATATAAATAAATCCTTTCAAAACCATTTTGAATACATGAACATTAATGAGAAAGTTTTAGAAGAATAAATATTTAAAACATTTAAAATGATGTTTTAGTAAATATTCCCTTAAAAACAATCCCTTTGAAAAATCTTTCATAAAACATGGAAATGGATAATAAATATGTCCCAGTAGATACTTACATAAAAACAACCTCAGATAATAAAGATATTCTCAAATTAACCCTTACCAATTTGGTAACTTACGAAACATACACCCCATGAATGAGGTATCATAAAATGAATATGTAAATAAACATAAATTAATGTTTATTACATAAATAATACAATTATGGGAAGTACATACACCACACAAAAGGTAACAGTGGCAATATGGCATGAATCTCACGGGAATAAAGAGTGAGATGAAAACCCCTTACCACGTTGTAATCAATCGAGCCGTATGAACAAAAGTTAATAACCACCAAATGAATCACAGAATACCTTGAATATAATGAGAATCATGATAATATATATAAAATTACAGTACACAATACAATACATGCAATGAATAAGTGGTGAACAATGGAAATCTCACGGAATTAAAAGTGAGATAAGAAAATATCTTACCACGTTGTAATCAATCGAGTCGTATGACCAAAAATTAATAACCACCAAATGAATCACAGAATACCATGAATATAATGAGAATCATGATAATATATATCATGTTACAGAACACAATACACCACATGTAATGAATAAGTGTCAAACAATGGAAATCTCACGGAATTAAAAGTGAGATAAGAAAATCCCTTACCTCGTGTCCGACTTGACTCGATCGTTCTTTAATATTCTTAATAATAAACTAGAGTTAATATCTAATTGATTAAGAACATTTTTCAATTTCATTATTCCTTTTATTTCACTTATTACCATGTTATGAACATTATGTAGTCATTTAAGTTAATAACGGTCGTTTTGTTGATCTTTTGTACTTGAGTCAACAATAAACTTCTTATAATTACAAGTTGATCATGTGGTAAAATATCCATTATAACCAGAATTATATACATGATTTAGATATCATATATATAATATATATCCATCATATACATTCATTTATAATATTATATAACATTTATAGGTAAGAAATGAAATGCACCATTCATGGAGACGGTAAGCCGTACGTACGCATGAACACTACTTTCATTTCTATTTCATATTTAATGGAATTAAAACTAAATGAGATATATATATATATATATATATATATATTATAATTATATTATAATATATATGTTCTATAGTTCACATAAGTTCATTAATTTCATTATTTATACATTCCATGTATTGCATGAACGAGTCATATCACTTGAAGGGGCGGTAGTCCACACTTCCTCAAATGAAATTATCGCATTTTCACAACATTCAAAGCATAAATGTATGTTTTAAATGTAAAATACAGAAGCATAGAGAGGAACTAAATATAAAATATATCATAAATAAATATATTTTCATCATAATGGACACCTTGAGGGGTGGTAGGAGAAGATAGAACAATCATCGTTTCGTGAGGCAGTAATTCGCCATCCATGGAAACAGTATGTTACCTAACCATTAGACAGAGGTGTGTGTAAGTGTAGCTCGAATAATTATCATAAAAACATCTTATTATATTTAAGATACACGTGTTGTTACAAAATAAAGGAATAAAAAGAGTCTAATGGGTTGGAGAAGCAAAATAATACAAAAGAACATAAGAGAAGACATTACCATAAAATCGGGTAACTCTTTTTGATTTGAGCCAAAGGCTTCCTTGGGAATACTTCTGCCCAAAGTGATGCTTCTAGGAGTAATATTGGGATGTTGAGAGATTATTTGGGAAGATTTTGGCTGATCCAAATGGCTTGAAGGTGTGAATAAGTTGGTAGAGTTGGGGGACTTTTATAAGAGGAGTGGAGGGGCACTCTTGGAAATTCAAGAAATGTTACTTTATTATATAATGCGTTTAAAATTTTAAAGGTCCCACAATTATATATTTCTAGTATAAGGTGATAAGGGTTCTAAATATACTCATCCAAAAGGTTTTTGACAAGTGTATTCCCTAGATTTTACATTATCGTTTCATTTTATTTAAATCGTTAATTAATGAGGTAATCACTGCATCATCATTATGTCATTAAAAATTTAATTTATTTAATGTCTAAAAATTATAAAACAAAAATAATGATGTAGGAAATAGTTTTATATTTCCAATTAATATTTATAGTCTAAAAGTTAACTTATATAACCCCATGTAATAATTGTTTTAGTAAAACAACACATGTTTGTGACAATTTTATTTTTACTTTAAATAAAAAGTTATTAATGTCATTTTCTTACCCAAGTGGCTTCATGGGGTCCCCAAGTTGACCCATGGATTGTATTGGTAGGCCATGAATCACCCAATAAGGGTAAGACAAGTGTAAAGGTATTTTATTATTTTTATAATATCATTTTTACCTTAAATTTCACTAATTACCTTTAATCGCGATTAATAAAACTTAAAAGTTACTATTCACCAAAAAATTATTTTAATCCCATTGAAGCACATTTTACTTCCTAATGAAAACCATATATGTCAGATTTTTGAAAATCAAATCACAGAAGTGGTAATGTTTCATTTACACGAAAAATTAGTTTTTAAACTACCACTTAGTGGTTTCACTATTCATCAAAAATTGATGTTTTTCAGAAAAATACAAAACATTCACCCTAAGCTATAATTGATATTCCAAATTCAAAAATTATGTCTATTTTAAAAAATTCCAAACATATAAGTTGCATTAATTAATTTTATAACTAATTCCCGTTGTCAAAACAAATAGCGTATTTTTAAGAAACAATATATATCAAAAGATTGACAATTGTTTATGCCCATTTTCAAAGTGAAATTAATTCTAATGACCAAAATTGGATAAAATGGTAAAATTATATTTTAATTATACTTTAAAATCACTTAATAGTATAATTTATCACTATAAATTATTTTGATTAAAAATGTTGTTTTTAAGTATTTTTTTATTATTCATCGAAAATTGGAAGTTCTCAGAAAAATACCAAAATTTCAACATAGGATAATTTCGATATACCGAATCCAAAAATGAAGTTAATTTTGAAATATAAAATTTATATAATTTCAAAAAGTGGGTATTACTATTCATAACGGCTACTTTGATTGGTCGTGGTGTGTTAGAATCTCGAACATGCGTACAATGAAAGCTATAACATTATTGAAAGAGAAGCGTAGCATGGAAGATTGGGGTGTTACATTCTCCCCTCCTTTAATAAATTGCATCCTCGCAATTTGAAAATGTTCTTTGAAAATAAGATGATGAAAGTAGAAAATACCTTTGTGGAAAACTCACATCGGAAATAAGGTTAATAAAAATATAACTTTAAAAGAAAGAAAGAGAAGTACAAAGGTCACCCGAGATAGCCCATACTAAGATTATATGAAAATATGGATATGGAGGAGAAACAAACCATAAAGGTCTGATGAAGAGTTGTAGAAAATAGGATTAGGAGAAAGTTTAACTACAAGAAAATCACAAACTTGTGATTGGTTAAACGATCATTGATTCCTCACTAGGAAAAGTTAACCGACAACATTTTTTTTAAGTTACCTTTCATAAAGTTGAGGAATTTATTTAGGAGATTTACTAAGAATGTAAGGAAATATACATAATTGTCATGTAGACTTTCATTCTTTTATAAATTTTTACCACAAACACATCTTTCACTCAAAACAATAATAGAAATCAAAAATATTATATTTATCCTAATTGTACAAGGTTCCAAATATTAACACATACCATTTATATTAGGTAAACTATTTTTTAATAACCAGGGACATCCTATAGGCTAGTGGTAGGTAATAAAGGCATGTCGCACTATGGTTGTGGGTTTTATTCCTACATCTTTGTCCGATGCGACGGGTTATCCCCCAACCTACAGGTTGTCCTTTTCTAAAAACAATAGTATTATAATATTCCAAAAATAATCTTCATAACTGTTTTAACCTTAAACAATACTATCCAAAGTTCAACTTAATCCATTCCGACCTTTATAGTTATCCAAAATACCTATGTCCAGACTTTCTCTAAAAGGTCTCTAAATTCCAAAATCAATTGTGTCATCAGATTCCTCATACAAAGTAAAGTTTCTCTTATTGTCACATACAAAAATATGATTACCTTAATAATATTAAAACCTTAATGAAAACAACAAGTACTGCAGTATAATCCTTATATATATATCACTTTATTCAGAATATAATCCTTGAGTCTTCCACTTCAACTGTAGTAACATCATAATATTGTCCTTGATCCCTTGTCCTTTTCTGAGGTAAGTTTCCCTAACGCTTAGGACATCCATTTCTATAATGCCCCATTTCCCTACAATTGTAGCATTAAACATTGATATCCTCTTTCTTTCCCTTGAAATCACGAGCCTGGTAACCTTTTTCTACACATTTATAAAAAAACTCCCATTTCTTTTAGGCAAGTACCGGGGTGATTCTTCCCACAATTATCACATAATGGAAAATCCTTCTTTCCCTTTTTCCCTTTATCTATCTCTTGTTCCACCGTTCTCTTCTTATCTTGATTTACTTTATTGTCATAAGATTTAGAGAATTCCTTTTCTCTCTTGATATCACATGAAACAATATCTTCGTACGATGAGAAAGATTTTGAGACTAAGGCTAGATGGAGAAAAGGTTTTAACCCATAAAAGAAACGATAAATCTTACTTCTTGGGTTACGTATACAATCTGTTGTATGCCTTGCTAACCTTGTAAAGTTAGCCTCATAATTTGCGACATTCTCATCCTCCTTTTGTCTCAGACTCAGAAATTACTTTTCCATATCTGCTCGATGGTCATGTGGAAAGTATTTTTCTAAGAAAATTTCCTTAAACTCCCTCCATTCCATACTTGATACTTCTTCATCTTCCTTTGTGTTTTGAATCAGCGACCACCATTGATCAGAATCTCTAGTGAGGCGGTAAACTGCCATGACAACTTTCTCCCTTTCGCTACTCCCCAAGGTGTGGAATATTTTCTCTAAGGAGATTATCTATTTCTCAGCTACTAATGGATTTGTACCCCCATTGAATGTTGGTGGTTGTGGCCTCATGAAGCATTATAACATTTATCCTCCATGTTGTGGATCAGGGTGCTCCATACGAGTAAGGTTATTAATCATAACCTGAGTGAGTTGTCCGAGTATGGTGATAAGCTGATCAGCACCAGTTGTATCACCAGCTCCATTATAATTATCTTGAGCAGGAGGGAAATCCATACATGGAGTGAGTCCATTGATACGATTTCCATTCCTTCCAATAGGCGCCATTTCTAAACAATGGCATAAACTAGATCAGTTTATGAATCAAAATAAATAATTCTATACTTGTAAAACACTTAACATAAATTGAACAGTCTATGGATATCATCCATAATCATAAAAAATGTTTTCTTAGAGTAAGTATATACTCATAAACCCTTCATAATGATTTGTAAATAAAATGAGAATTATCCTAAGCATATCCCCCGGGAGTGTCGTAACCAAGAGTGCAGCAAGGCCCGTTGTCATGTACCAGTTCTCGTTCGAGTCTAGCTCAAAGCGGTGTTTTCGGGTTTTACCCCTAGGTGCATCTGTCCCAGAGCTGCCTCTACCTTCTCGTATCCAGACAGGGATGTATTGCTCGGAAAACACACAAAATCTCTATAATACCAAAATTATAGGAAGTTCTTCTATACTAATCATCAAAGTCTATCTTAGGGATATGTTCTCTAATCAGATTTTATCTAAAAATAGCTTCCAAGGTTAGTACTAAACTGCCTCTGATACCAACTGTAATGCCCCGACCCCAGTTACCCAGAGTCGGTGCATTATTACATAACATTGGCATGATCACAAGAAAGATCAAGTCTCGAAATACCATTTAGTTTAGTAGCCTTGGAATAACTATATACATTAATAAATTTTACATGACATCATAAAATGAAAACTACAACAATATAGTCTCCATAGTCCACACTCTTATCCCCTCATACAATCCCTTCAGGTCATTCATAAATTACTTCTTCACATCCTGGGAAAAATAAAACATAGAAAAGGGGTGATCTCAAATGCCCAGTAAGGATAACAATATAGCAGAAACTTTCATAAATAAGAATAAACATTTAAGGAAATGTATAAATAAAACAAAATCCTTTTAAACTTGAACTTCAATATAATATGGTAGAAATAAAATGAAATAATTATATTTACTTATTCACATGGATATTCTACTAATCGAATAATCACATGAAATATCAATAACCACTTTCATAATGATGGAATGAATAATGCCGGAATATCATAACAACGTAGCCAAGGCCTCGTGCCAAGACTACAGATAATATTTTTTCAAGGCCTCGTGCCAAGACACTATTTTTTCTCATGAGACCAACCGATGCTATTTTTTAGAAGATACATTCGTTTAAAATTGCTCAAATATACTCCACTGTTTTTCTGAAAACATTATGCAAGCTTCTGAAAACAAAATTAATAATTTTGAGACTGCTCGACTAATTACAAGCCATGATGGGTCCACACCCAATCCCTTCCTGTCTACCACACTCGAGAGTCAGGTTTTTTGAAAACATTTTTAAGCTTGCGTTAAATATGTATACATTTCCACTGGGTTTTCATATATTTGAGAGAAATATCTATTTTTCATGAAAACATTTAAAAGTCACACAATTTGGAAAATAAGTCACTTAAAGAAATTTTTAAATCAAAGTGTCCCATACCACATTGAATCTTTTGAAAGTAATTAACATTTTAAAAACATTCATTTCCATATAAATAAATCCTTAAAAACTATTTTGAAGACATAAACATTAATGAGAAATATTTAGAAGAATAAATATTTAAAACATTTAAAGTGATGTTTTAGTAAAAATTCCCTTAAAAAATCCCTTTGAAAACTCTTTCATAAAACATGGACATGGATAATAAATATGTCCCAGTAGATACTTACATAAAAACAACCTCGGATAATAAAGAGATTGTGAAATTAACCCTTACCAATTTGGTAACTTACGAAAAATACACCCCATGAAAGAGGTATCATACAATTAATATGTAAATACACATAAATTAAAGTTTATTACATAAATAATACAATTATGGGTAGTACATACACCACACAAAATGTAATAGTGGCAATATTGCATGAATCTCACAGGAATAAGGAGTGAGATGAAAACCCCTTACCACGTTGTAATCAATCGAGTCGTATGGCCAAAAGTTAATAACCACCAAATGAATCACATAATACCATGAATATAATGATAATAATGATAATATATATCAAATTACAGTACACAATACACCACATGAAATGAATAAGTGGCGAACAATGGAAATCTCACAGAATTAAAAGTGAGATAAGAAAATCCCTTACCACGTTGTAATTAATCGAGTCATATGACCAAAAGTTAATAACCACCAAATGAATCAAATAATACCATTAATATAATGAGAATCATGATAATATATATCAAATTACAGCACACAATACACCACATGTAATGAATAAGTGTCGAACAATGGAAATCTCATGGAATTAAAAGTGAGATAAGAAAAACTCTTACCTTGTGTCCGACTTGACTCGATCGTTCTTTAATATCCTTAATAATAAACTAGAGTTAATATATAATTTATTAAGAACCTTTTTCAAGTTCATTATTCCTTTTATATCACTTATTACCATGTTATGAACATTATGTATTCATTTAAGTTAATAACGGTTGTTTTGTTAATCTTTGGTACTTGAGTCAACAATAAACTTCTTATAATTACAAGTTGCTGATGTGGTAAAATATCCATTATATATAGAATTATATTAATGATTTTTATATCATATATATCATATGTATCCATAATATATATTCATTTATAATATTACATAAAATTTAGAGGTAAAAAATTAAATACACCATTCATGGAGACGGTAAGTCGTACGTACGCATGAACGCTACTTTCATTTCTATTTCATATTTAATGGAATTAAAACTAAATTAGATATATATATATATTATAATTATAGTATAATATATATGTTATATAGGTCACATAATTTCATTAATTTCATTCTTTATACATTCCATTTATTGCATGAACGAGTCACATCACTTGAGGGGGCGGTAGTTCACACTTCCTCTAATGCAATTATCGCATTTTCACGACATGAAAAGAATAAAGGTATGTTTTAAATGTAAAATACAGAATCATATAGAAGATATAAGTATAATATATATCATAAATAAATATAGTTTCATCATAATGGCCACCATGAGGGGTGGTAGGAGAAGATAGAACAATCATCGTTTCGTGAGGCAGTAATTCGCCATCCACAGAAACAATATGTTCCTTAACCATTAGACAAAGGTATGTGTAAGTGTAGCTTGAATAATTATCATAAACACATCCTAGTATATTGAAAATAATTTTTTTGTTACAAAATAAAGTAATAAAAAGAGTATAAGGGTTTGGAGAAGCAAAATAATACAAAAGAACATAAGAGAAGACATTACCTTAAAACCGTGTAACTCTTTTTGATTTGAGCCAAAGGCTTACTTGGGAAGACTTATGCCCAAAGTGAGGCTTCTATGAGTAATAGAGGGATTTTGAGAGAGTATTTGGGCAGAGTTTGGCTGATCCAAATGGCTTGAATGTGTGAATAAGGTGGTAGAGGTGGGGACCTTTTATAAGAAGAGTGGAGGGGCACTCTTGGAAATTCAAGAAACGTTACATTATTATATAATGAGTTTCGGATTTTAAAGGTCCTAAAATTATATATTTCAAGGAAACGGTGATAAGGGTTATAAATATACTCATCAAATAGGTTTTTGACAAGTGTAAGTCCTAGATTATACATTATCTTTTCATTTTATTTAAATCGTTAATTAATGAGGCAATCACTGCATCA
Source organism: Viscum album (assembly GCA_963277665.1). NCBI lineage: Eukaryota > Viridiplantae > Streptophyta > Magnoliopsida > Santalales > Viscaceae > Viscum > Viscum album. The sequence continues at coordinate 819,442,801 of OY728157.1, forward strand.
TCATGGTGTCATAAAAACATTAATTTATTTAATGTCTAAAAATTATAAAAAAAATATCATGTTGTAGGAAATATTTTTATCTTTCCAATGAATATTTATAGTCGAAAATATAATTTATATAACCCCATTTAATAATTTTTTTATTAAAACAACACATGTTTGTGACAATTTTATTTTTACTTTAAATAAAAAGTTATTAATGTCATTTTCTTACCCAAGTGGAACCATGGGGTCCCCAAGTTTACCCATGTATTTTCTTGGTCGGCCATGAATAACCTAATAAGTTTTGGACAAGTTTAAAGGTATTTTCATATTTTTATAATATCATGTTTACCTTAAATTTCACTAATTACCTTTAATCGCGATTAATAAAACTTAAAAGTTACTATTCACCCAAAAAATTATTTTAATCCCATTGAACCACATTTTTCTTCCTAATGACAACCATGTATGTCGTATTTTTCAAAATCAAATCACATAAGTGTTAATGTTTCATTTACACGAAAAATTAGTTTTTAAACTACCACTTAGTGGTTTCACTATTCATCAAAAATTAAAGTTTTTCAGAAAAATACAAAAAATTCACCCTAAGATATAATTGATATTAAAAATTCAGAAATTATGTCTATTTTAAAAAATTCCAAACATATAATTTGTATTAATTAATTTTATAATTAATTCTCATTGTCAAAAAAATAGCGTGTTTTTAAGAAACAATATATATCAAAAGATTGACAGTTGTTTATGTCCAATTTCAAAGTGAAATTAATTCTAATGACCACCATTGGATAAAATGGTAACATTATATTTTTATTATACTTTAAAACCACTCAATATTATAATTTATCACTATAAATTATTTTGATTAAAAAAGTTGTTTTTAAGTATTTTTTACTATTCATCGAAAATTGGAAGTTCTTAGAAAAATACCAAAATTTCAACATAGGCTAATTTCGATATACTGAATCCAAATAATTAAGTCCATTTTGAAATATAAAATTTATATAATTTCAAAAAGTGGGTATTAATATTCATAACGGCTACTTTGATTGGTCGCGGTTTGTTAGAATCTCGAACTTGCGTACAATGCAAGCTATTGCGTTATTGAAAGAGAAGCGTACCATGGAAGATTGGGGTGTTACAGGTTAAAACCGAATTTTTTTATTTAAATAATTATATATTTTATTTAATTTTTTTAGGTCAAAATAGATACATAATACCTATATAATTTCAATTTAATTCATTGGAGTCATTTTATAATAGGTTTAGATATATAAAAATTTTATTGAACTTTTAACCGTCTTTTACCCACCTCTAAGGAGCATTTGTAAATTTGCATAAAACTTAATTTTACAACTTCTGTGAGTTTAATTTAAAGAATCCAAGAGACACAGTTGACATCACAAAGAAAAATGTGGTTCAATAAGATGAAAATAATTTTTGGTGAATCGTAAGTTTTTACTTTTATTTACCACAGTTAAAAATAAATAGGGTAATTAAGGGTAAAAATGATATTATAATTACCCTAACACATGTCCTAATTATATTGGATAAGTTTAATTCGACCAAAAACAACCTTAGGAATAAAATATGATCCCCTTTGGTCCACTTGGATTAGATTAGGACATTTATTATTATTTTATTTAAAGAATAGTTAAAAGAGTTAAATTTAAAGTTTAATAACTAGACCATTTTTAATATAGGGTTACACACAATATAAATTCGAATATAAATTTTCATTATAAAGATAATAATATTTCCTAAATAATGGTACTTTATTTATAATTTTTGTACATTAAATAATTTAATTTATTTATGACACAATGATGATGCAGTAATTACATTATTAAAGAAATATTAAAATAATTGATATTATAAATATCCAAACAAATGTAATTTGAGACTTTTGATTAATTACACTAATTTTATAGGTTAATACACCGTGTTATGGTTGATTAAATAACCTTTTTTCTAAGTAATAATGTTGTTATGCTTTTCACAAAAATCAAATACTAAATAGTATCAAAATTGACATAATTGAGTTTTTAAAAAAAATACTATATTATTAATGGATATAATATTACTAAAAATATAAATCTCAGCCAAAGGACTTATATAAGGTTATATATATTAATAATTAACAACTTGGGGTTCTCTTGGAAGTTTATAGTAAGTTTATTAACCATATAATATAAAAATACAAAGAGACATGGTAAATGGAAAACCATTTAACAAAGGGTTAAATCTAAAAGATAAGGTTAATATGGTGACCTAAACCTGTCCAAAACCTAGTTTTTGATGTTTTTTCGACCCATACCCACCTTAGAATCTAAATAAATCATTTTTTTGCCCTTATAAACCGAAAATGATTTTATTATAAAATAATATTTCAAGCTTTTCCTAAAGTAACCCTCGCCTCTCTTATAAAAGGGAACTTCCCCTTCTCTTAATTTCACACATCCAAAGCCTTTTTTCTAGGCCAAAACCTACCAAAATATCCTCTAAACGTTTCTATATTCATCCTAGAGGCCTTCCTTTGGTCATAAAGAGAACCTAAGGAGCCCTTTTGATCAAATCAAAAGGAAGAACCCGAAGAAGAGGTAAATATTTCATCACCTCTTTCAAGTCCTTTTATTCTTACACTTCCCCTTTCTTTGTTGTTTCCATTATAAAATAATAAATCCAGTATATTCTATATATTTTGATGTTATTATATAAATGGTACAATCATATTCATTATTTTGTACATCATATGAATGACAAAGTCACCATACGTGCGTGCGTATGGCTTACCGTCTCCGCGTCATGGTGTAGTTTTCTTGTCAGACACTTAATTATTTGGATGGGTATAATAATGAGTATAAATAATTTAAAAAATAAATATAACATGTTATTTATTATTTATATATTATATACCATCCAATTATATATGATTTCACCATCAATATAATGATATTGTCGCTCGTGCGTATGTACGGGTTACCGTCTCCACAAACGCGATGAGATTCATTCCACATCGTAATCATTAAAGAATAATTTTCATTTTATGATTAAAAATAATGTTTATAAACATAATATAATTCTGTATATGAATAAAATACATCCTATCCATAACAAACATGACTTACGTAACCATGCATATAAAGGAAAATGAATCAGTTAACACCTGAAACGATGATACTACTGAAATATTATTAACAAAACAATATTAGAGGACCATATATAATATCATATTTATGTTTATAGTTATTGTATAATTTGATAACAATTTTTTAACTATTATAAAGTATGTTAACATTCCATCTACTAAGAAAAATTACAAGTTAAGGTTTAATTATACAATCACTTTACTTAACTAAGGTTGTTAATACGTAAGTATCTACTGGGACCTCTTTATCATCCACATTCGTGTTTTCTTAAAAATGTAATTCAAAAGATTTTTAATATTTACTATAAAATGTGTTAAATTCATTTACACCCTTATTTTACCATATATTTTTTGAAAGGAATCTTTCCGTCATTTTCCAAACAAGGTACATTATGACCTTTTCAACAAAATTAAGGTAAGAATTATTTTTTTAACTTATACGGTGGGTGAGGCTATTTTCTGCCGTTATAACATCATCAAAGCTTCACATACAAGCTTATAAGAATATTTTCAAAATAAATGTTTTATTTCATAATTACATGACTTTTAAATGATTTCAAAATAGAAAGATATATTTCTCTAAAAAAGTTTCGATTTCATCTATGTCAACATCTTTTTATGGGTTTTAAGATTGTTTGAAGTTGATTTATTATGATACAAAACATTCATATTGTATTGAAGGTTTTGTGATATGTTTGACTACGGATGTGTTATTTTTACAGCATTCATGGTTTATGGATAAATTATTGACATTTTTTATGCTAGTTTTAATACGAATTTTTATGTTATGTTTAAAACTTTTCATATGAGGAATGCATTAGACATAGTAAGTGACGGGTGGAGCCCGATATAGCTCCTTGATGCAACGGTAGGTCTCATGAGACAAACTAGTGCCTTTGAACAAGGCCTTGAAAAAATCTTATTTGTAGTCTTGGCACCGGGCCTTGACTATGTGGTTATGAAGTCTGGAATTATACATTCCATCATTATGAAAGTGGATATTGATATTGCATGTGATAATTCAACTAGTAGAATATCCATGTGAATAAGTAAATGGAATTATTTGATTTTATATTTTCCATATTATGTTGATGTTTAATTTTAAAAGTATTTTGCTTCAATCTTATACATTACCTTAATTTTTTATACTTATTTATGAAAGTTTCCGCTATATTGTTATCCTTACTAAGCATCTGAGCTCAACCCTTTCTATGTTTTATTTTTTACAAGATGTGAAGAAGTATTTTATGGTTGACCTTTAAGGATTAGGCTAATGATATAAGTGTGTTCAAAAGGAGACAAATTGTGGTTGATGTTTTTATTTCATGATGTAGTGTAAAACTTATGAATGTATCTAGTACTTTCAAGGCTACTAAACTGATCGGTATTTCGGGAAATGATTCCTTGTATCATGCCAATGTTATGTAATAATGAACCGAATTTGGGTAACTAGGTTCAGGGTGTTATAGTTGGTATCAGAGAAAATTTAGTACAAACCTTGGAAGCTAGATTTAGAAAAATTTTGATTAGAGAACATTACCCTAAGATAGACTTTGAGGATTAGTATAGAATAACTTCCTATAATTTTGGTATTGTAGGGATTTTTTCAGTTTTCCAAGAAATACATCCCTGTCTAGATACGAGCAGGTACAGGCATCTCTAGCACAGATGTACCTATGGGTAAAACCCGAAAAAACCGTTTTGAGCTGGACTCGAATGGTAATGGGTGAATGACAAAGGGCCTTGCTGCACTCTTGGTTACGACACTCCCAGGGGATATGCTTAGGATAATTCTAATTTTCTTTATAAACCATTAAAAATGGTTTATGAGTATATACCTCCTCAAAGAAAACATTTTTATGATTATGGATTATATCCATAAACTGTTCAATTTATGTTAAGTGTTTTACAAGTTTTGAATTATGTATTGAAATTCATAAACTAATCTATGTTTGCCATTGTTTATAAATGGCACCTAGTAGAAGGAATGGAAACCCTATCAACGCACATAATCCATGTAGGATTTCTCTCCTAATAAAGATAATTATAGTAGAAGTGTTGATGAAACTGGTGTTGATCATCTTATCACCATACTAGGACAACTCACTCGGGTTTTGAATAATAACATTACCGATATAGAGAACCCTGATCCACAATGCGGAGGATCAATGTTAGACCACTTCATGAGGAAAAACCCACCCACATTCAATGGGAGTAAAAATCCATTAGTAGCTGAGCAATGGATAAATTCCCTAGAGAAAATATTTTATGCTTTGGGGATTAGCGAAAGGGAAAAAGTTTTCATGGTAGTTTATCTCCTCACAAGAGATGCAGGTCAATGGTGGTCATTAATCCAAAACACAAAGGAAGATGAAGAAGTATCGAACATGGAATGGAAGGAGTTTAAATATATTTTCTTGAAAAATAATTTCATCATGACCATCGAGCAGATATGGAAAGACAATTTCTGAGTCTGAGGCAAAAGGAGGTTGAGAATGTCACAAAGTATTAGGATAACTTTACAAGGATAGCAAGGCATGCAGTAGATTATATACGTAACCCAAGGAGTAAGATTTATCGATTATTTGATGAGTTAAAACCATTTCTCCTACGATCATTAGTCTCACAATCCTTCTTATCATACGAAGATATTGTCTCATGTGATATGAAGGTAGAAAAATAATTCTCTATGTCTTACAACTTTAAAGCAAAGAAGAAGAAGAAGAAGAGATCTGTTGAACACTCTGGAAATGGAAATTAGGGAATGAAGGGAAAAATTGAATATCCATCCTTTGGTAAATGTTGGAAGAAACACCCCAGTACTTGCCTGAAGGGAATGAGGGTCTATTAAAAGTGGGGTGAAAAAGTCCACCAAGCTCATGACTGCAAGGGGAAGAAAGAGGCTGTCAATGTTGAATGCTACAATTGTAGAAAAAAGGGACATTATGAAAATGAATGTCCTAAGAACCAAGGGAACTTACCTCAGAAAAGGACAAGGGAGAAAGTCCAAGCTTATGTGATCTCTACTACTGATGTTGAAGCTTCGAAACACTTTGTAGCAGGTAATTTAAAGGTTTCTTCAAGTTTACCCAATGCTTTATTTGATTCTAGATCATGGAATTATTTCATATCTTCCCAGTTTTCTAAGAAAATAAGATATTTCCAATTTGATTTAACAGGGGATTTTTCAGTCAAAACTCCTAAGGTAATTATCATTACAACAAATTTTTGTGAATCATTTTCCATTAGGGCATATAAATGTTCTTTATCTACTAATCTCATCATCATATACATGAATGAATTTGATATAATCCTTATTATGGATTGGATTTCGTACCATGATGTGAAAAATTATTCTAAGAAGGAGGTTATAATTCTCGATGATGATAAGAAGTACCTTATCTTTAGAGCAGAAATGTCACCACCTAATTATTATCTATATCCAATCCCAGTAGTTGTACTAAATTCAATTATTGGGGAAGAAGAGAATTAAATAACTATGGGTGAGGAAAAGAATGTTTGAATAGAGGATGCACCTATTGTGTAAGAATAGGTTGATTAATTCCTAGAGGATTTACCATGATATCCTCTAGAATGAGAAATTGGGTTTTCCATTGATTTAATTCCTAGTTCAAGGTCCATATCGAAGACCCCTTATAGAATGGTCATTGTGGAATTAGTGGAACTAAAGAAACAACTATAGGAATTGAGTAATAAGAGATTTATTTTCCCTAGTGTTTCTTCATAGGGATACCATTATCTTTTTTTAAGAAGAAAGATGGATCTATGAGGTTGTTCATTGACTACAGGGAGAACAATGTTATAACAATAAAGAACAAGTATACCCTACCTCACATTGATGATTTATTCGACCAAAATCATGGAACTAAATATTTTTCAATGTTTTACCTTCAATCTAAATATCATCAGTTGTGTGTGAAGAAGGAATACATTTCGAAAATAGCATTTTGAACTAGGTACGGGCATTATGAGTTTATAGTAATTCCTTTTGGATTGACTAATGCACCCTCTATCTTCATGGAACTAATGAATAGAGTTTTTGAGTAATATCTTCATGACTTTGTAGTGGTATTTATTGATGGTATTTTGGTATACTCAAAAATCTACGAATATCATTAAAATAACTTGCGCATTATCCAAAGGACTCTTAGAAGAAATGAATTATATGGGAAATTTAGAAAGTGTGAATTCTGGCTTCAGGAGATTTTGTTTCTTGACCATATTATCTCTAAGGATGGAATCTCTGTTTATCCTTCAAAGACCAATGAAATCCAAAAATGTCCAGCACAGACAAGTATAACTAAGGTATGCAGTTTTATTGGTTTAGCAGGTTATTATCGACATTTCAACCATAATTTTGCCTTATTGGCTAACCCATTAACCAAGCTCACACGTAAAGGGGTTAAATTTGTTTAGACAAATGAGTGTAAAGAATGTTTTGAATAACTGATGATATGATTAGTCAATGCTCTTTTCTTTACTCTACCATCAGGGAATGATAGTTTTGTTATTTATAGTGATGCTTTAAATAAAGGAATCAGTTGTGTCTTTCTGCAGAATGATAGAGTTATTGAATATGCATCACGATAGTAAAAATTCATGACAAAAACAATCCCACTCATGATCTTGAGTTATCAACAGTAATCCTTGCTTTAAAAATATAGAGACACTATATCTATGGTAAAACTATGAGATTTATACTGATCACAAGAGTTTAAAGAATATTTTCTCACAAAAAAACTCAACATGAGGAAAAGGTGATGGCTTGAACTACTCAAGGATTATGATTTCACTATACACTACCACCCAGGGAAGGAAAATAAGGTGGCAGATGATTTTAGTAGAAAGGATCATGGAGTTGTGAAGAAGATGATAATTGAAAGGGATCATATTTTCATGTATCTAGTAAAGATGGATATGGGAATAACCATAAAAGTTGAAACATCAATGCTTTTTCAAATGGTTTTCAAACCATCTTTACTAGAAATTATAAAGAGTTCTCAGACTGATGATGAGGAGTTTCAAAAGAATATTAAAGCTGTGAATGATGGGAGAATGAGTGACTTCGTATATAAAGATGAAATTTTGAAATTTGGGAAGAAACATTGTGTTCCCGATATACCTGATCTAAAAAGGGAATTGTTGGATGATGATCATAGCTCCAATTTCTCTATACACCCTGGGAGAACCAAGATGTATAGAGATTTGAAGGAAAATTTTGGTGGGACAACATGAAGAGGGAGATTTATGATTTTGTGTCAAGATGTATGGTTTATCAACAAGTGAAAGCTGGAAGGCAACAACCTGTAGGAATCATGAAACCTCTTCCGATACTTGAGTGGAAATGGGATAATGTTACGATGTACTTTGTCATGGGGCTACCAAAGACTCATAGAAGAAATGATGCAATATGGGTCATTGTTGATCGTCTTAACAATTCAACACATATTCTTGATATAAGAAAAGATTTAAAACTTGAAAGTATGGCAAGACTATATATTAATAAAGTTATAAGACTTCATGGAGTACCCCTATCAATTGTTTCTGATCGTGATCCTCATTTTACATCATGATTTTGGAAAATTCTTCAAAAGGACCTAGATACTGAACTTTGTTTGAGAACTACATAAAACCCTCAAACCGATGGACAATCAGAATAGACTATTCAAACCATAGAAGACATGTTGAGATCTTTCTCACTTCACTTTCAAGGTATGTGGGATCAATATTTTCCTCTAGTATAATTTTCCTAAAACAATTGCTTCCATTCAAGTATTCAGATGGCACTATATGAAGCGTTATATAGAAAGAGATGTCACACACCAACTTATTGGGATGATATTGGTGAAAGAAAACTCGTAGGCCTAGAACTTGTGGAGGAAACAATGGAAAAAGTGAAGATTAGCCAAACCCCCAAAAAAGCATCTCAAAGTAGGTAGAAGATCTATGCCGATAACTGAAGGAAGGATTTGGAATTTTAGGCAGGAGATCATGTTTTATTGAAAGTATATCCATGGAAGGGTGTTATACGTTTCGGTAATAAGGATAAATTGAGTCCCAGGTACATCAGACCTTTCAAAATTCTAGAAAAAATTGGAGTTGTAGTTTATCGTTTGGAAATGCCTCCATGTCTCTCCAAAGTTGATGATGTGTTCTACGTAACACTTTTGAGAAAATACATGTCTGACCCAACGCATGTATGTGGAAATTGAACTAGAACCTGATCTATCCTATTGTGAATATCCTATCAAAATTATTGATACCAGAGAACAAGTGCTGAGAAACTGGAAAACTTTTCTGGTAAAAGTTCTTTGGAGAAATCATAAGATGGAAGAGGCAACTTGGGAACCCGAGGAAAAAATGATGAAGAACCACCCGAATAATTTTATGTAGTAATATTCTAGAAATTTCTAGGATTAAAATTATTTTAAGGAGGGAATAATATAACCCCCAAGCTTCCATGGTATGTTTCCCTTTGAATAATGCAATAGCTTGCATTGTACGCAACTTCGAGATTCTAACACACCGCGACCAATCAAACTAGTCGTTATGAATAGTAATACCCACTTTTTAAAATTTTATAAATTTTATTTTTCAAAATGGAATTTATTTTTTAATTCAGAATATTGAAATTAGCTTAAGGTGAATTTTTTGTATTTTTCTGAAAATTTTCAATTTTTGATGAATAGTGAAGAACATTGCGTTATTAGTTAAAACTGAATTTTTAATTTAAATAATTATTTATTTTATTTAAATTTATTTTAGGTTAAAATAGATACATAATACTTATATAAGTTCAATTTAATTCATTAGAGTTATTTTATAATAATTTTAGATATATAAAAATTTTATTGAACTTTTTATCGTCCATTACCAACCTCCTAAGAGCATTCACAAATTTGTATAAAACATAATTTTACCGCTTTTATGAGTTGAATTTTAAAAATCTGAGAGACACGGTTGAAATTAGTAAGTAAAATTTGTTTCAATAAGATGAAAATAATTTTTAGTGAATGGTAAATTTTTACTTTTATTTACGACAATTAAAAGTAAATATAGTAATTAAGGGTAAAAATGATTTTAAAATTACTATAACACGGGTCCAAATTCTATTGGATAAGTGTAATTAGACCAAAAAAACATTAGGATAAAAATATGATCCCCTTTGGTCCACTTGTATTAGATTTGGACATTTATTATTATTTTATTTAAAGAAGAGTTAGAAGAGTTAAATTTAATTTTTAATAACTAAACCATTTTTAATATAGGTTTACACACAATATAAATTAGAATAAAAATATTCATTAGAAATATAAAAATATTTCCTACATAATGGTATTTTATTTATAATTTTTAGACATTAAATAATTTAATTTATTTATGACATAGTGATGATGCAGTAATTACCTTATTAAAGAAAGATTAAAATAATTGATTTTATGAATATCCAAATAAATGTAATTTGAGAATTTTTATGAATTACACTAATTTTATAGGTTAATATGACATGTTAGGGTTTATTAAATAATTTTTTTTGAAGTTATCATGTTGTTATGATTTTCACAAAAATCAAATACTAAATAGTGTCAAAATTGACATAATTGAGTTTCTAAAAAAATACTATATTATTAATGGATATAATATTACTAAAAATCCAAGGCTCAACAAAAGGACTTAGATAAGGTTATATATATTAATAATGAAACATTTGGGGTTAGCTTGGAAGTTTATAGTAAGTTTATTAAACATATAATATAAAAATACAAAGAGACATGGTAAATGACATACAATTTAACTAAGAGTTAAATCTAAAAGATAAGTTTAATTTGGTGACTTATTCTCACTCAAATTTACCCAAGAGAAGAAGGTAGGATGGTCCTTGTAGTTTAGCTTGGGTTGTCGAATCCTCAGAGACCTAAGAAGTAACCTATAGACACATACATATTATGGACTGTTTTTGGCTATGAAGTGGCCAACTTGGGTTGATTTTAGATGGGTCTAAAGGAACTCTAAGAGACTTAAGTGAATTCAATTTAAAAGAATGAGTTGATCCTAGGTTATCGCTCGGGGTGGATTGGACGTATTTCCTTTTTAATGATTTCAATTTCTTATATTTGAGATGGGTTCATTTAAGGTGATAAAACAACATCATCTCTTACTGGTTTAATGCCTACACCCTTTAATACTAATCACCTATACACTTGAAGGATCAAAGTTTTGAGCACTTCAAGGTAAAGGTTCGTATTAGCACTTGAAGCGTGTGACCTTAAATTCAACAAGGACGATGGAGTTTAAAAATCATCAAATAAAAATCTCAATTAAAGAAGTGATTATACATTAATGGGGTGATAAATAACATCCAATCAAGCCTCTTGATACTCCCTTGGATCAACCCATAAGTGGGTTATCCCTCCATTGATCCCATGGTTTCAATGGAAGAGGAAAGTAGACTCATGAGGGAGGAAATGGAGAAGTAAAGAAAACAAGAAAAATAAAATGATCACTCCACCGTTGTGTGAATAATTTCACAAGGTTTGGTGTGAATAAATTCACACATTGATCCAATGGTATCAAAGTGATATGAATAAAAATAGAATAAGAGTATAAGAAGAACTTTTATTAAGAAACTAAAGTGAATTGAACAACTTACATGTGAAAGACAAATTTGAGACAACAAAATTGCAGCATAACATTACAATTGATCAAAGCACCAAAATATTAATAACTCCTTCACCACCACTACCTTAAATAGGAATTTTGGGAGCCTTGGGTCGAGCCTCCAATAGTACAAAGGATCCCACTTGAGTATGGTAGGCCTAGGGTGGTGGAAAGTAAGTGAGAGGAGACTTTTCCACCCTTGACCCGAGGTGGAAGCCAGCTTGCTTCCACCGAACAGACGTGCTTGTAAGTCCTTCTAGATGGACGAATCAGAGTGGGCCATATAAAAATAAAATGTATCCCCGGATGTCTTCTAATAGTCTGTAAAATGTGGGCTCATTTGGAGTTTTGGATTCCGAGATATGATCATAGTAGTGGGATGTTTTTCTGGGCCGTAGAATCTGGCCTAGAATTTTATCTCTAACTTTGGCTGCCTAAATGGACACCATGGACACCGAATTAGCATTGGATCCTGAAGAGTTATTTGTTCCTATATATTTCTTCTATCATCCCAAGAAATTAACAGTTAATTGGGCCTATATTTTGGGCCCCACAGTCTCATCAGTGGGCTGGTATCCAATCCGCCTTCTCCAGAATTGCTTCTTTTCATTGCCAAATATCTCCATCATCCTCCATGAATTATCCATTGATCCCTGAATCAAACATGTTCATATTTAAGTTTAGATCAATTTTCAAAAATATAAAATTAAAATATGTATAATTACATTCCTTAAAATCAGATGAACCATCGGTTACTTTAAATGATGTTCAAAAATGTACCACATAATAGTGCGTTTTAAGAAGGTATTACAATCATAATGTGAAATGATGTTCAAAGTGTAAAATGAACTAAAATGGTGCTTATTAATAATAAAGAACATGAATATTATATATATTACCAATGAATATTAGCCTCATTTAGTGGCTAATCAGTGACCTAAACCTATCTAAAACCTATTGGTTGAGAATTTTTTGACCCATACCCACGTTATCCTCTAAATAAATCATTTTGTATCTATTAGAAACAGATAATAATTTTATTATAAAATAATATTTCAAGCTTTTCCTAAAGTAACCCTCCCCTCTCTTATAAAAGGGCACTTCCCCTTCTCTTAATTTAACACCTCTAAAGCCTTTTGGCTCGGCCAACCCCTGCCCAAATATCCTCCCAAATTTCTTATATTCATTCTAGAGTCTTTCCTTTTGTTATAAAGCCAACCTAAGGAGCCATTTTGATCAAATAAAGAGGAAGAACCCGAAAAAGAGGTAAATATTTCATCACCTATTTCAAGTTCTTTTCTTCTTCCACTTTTCCTTTCTTTGTTGTTTCCATTATAAAATAATAACTCCAGAATATTCTACATAATGTGATGTTATTATAAAAATTTTACAACCATATTTATTATTCTATCGATCATATGAATGGAAAAGTCACCATACATGTGTATGTACGACATACAGTCTCTACGCCGTGGTGTAGTTTGTTATTCAAACACTTAATTATTTGGATGGGTTTAATAATGTGTATAACTAATGTAAATAATAAATATAACCTTTTAATGATTCTTTATATATGATATACCATCCAATTACATACGATTAGACCATCAATATAATGATATTGTCGCTCGTGCGTACGTACGGATTACCGTCTCCACAAACGCGATGAGATTCATTCCCCATCGTAATCATTCAAGAATAATTTTCATTTTATAATTAAAAATAATGTTTATGAACATAATATCATTATGTATATAAATCAAATACATCCTATCCATAACAAACCTAGCTTACATAACCCAGCATATAATGGAAAATGAATCAGTTAACACCTGAAATGATGATACTACTGAAATATTATTAACAAAGAAATATTTTAGGATCATATATAATATAATATTTATGTATATAGTTCTTGTATAATTTAATAACAATGTTTTAACTATTATACAGGAGGTTAACATACCATCGACTAAGTAAAAGTACAAGGTAAGGGTTAATTCTACAATCTCTTTACTTATCTGAGGTTGTTAATACGTAAATATCTATTGGGACCTCTTTATCATCCGCATCTGTGTTTTCTTAAAAATGTAATTCAAAATTTTTTTACTATTTACTATACTATGGGTTAAAGTCATTTATACCCTTATTTGACCATATATTTTTTGAAAGGAATCTTTTCATTGTTTTCCAAACAAGGTACTTTATCACCTTTTCGACAAAATTAAGGTAAGAATGTTTTTTTTAACTTATACAATAGGTGCGGCTATTTTCTACCGTTATAACATCATCAAATCTTCCTATACATTCTTATAAGAATATTTTCCAAATAAATGTTTTGTTTTATAATTATATGACTTTTAAATTATTTCAATATAGAAAGATATATTTCTCTAAAAAAGTTTTGATTTCATCTTTTTCAACATCCTTTGATAGATTTTAAGATTGTTTGAAGTTGATTTATTATGATACAAACATTACATATTGTATTGAAGGTTTTTTAATATTTTTGAATGTGGATGTGTTATTGTTACACCATTCATGGTTTATGGATAAAGTATTGACATTTCGTATGCTAGTTTTAATACGAATGTTTATGATATGTTTAAACCTTTTCATATGAGGAATGCATTGGACTTAGTAAGTGATGGGTGGAGCCCACTATAACTCCTCGATGCATCGGTAGGTCTCATGAGACAAACTAGTGTCTTGGAATAAGGGATTGACAAAATATTATTTGTATTCTTGAAACAAGGCCTTGACTATGTGGTTATGAATTTTGGAATTATGCATTACATCATTATAAAAGTGGCTATTGATATTTCATGTGATTATTTGACTAGTAGAATATCCATGTTAATAGGTAAATAGAATTATTTTATTTTATCTTTTCCATATTATGTTGAAGTTTAAGTTTAAAAGGATTTTTTTAGTCTTATAAATTGCCTTAAATGTTTATTCTTATTTATGAAAGTTTCCGCTATATTGTTATCCTTACTGAGCATCTGATCTCACCCCTTTGTATGATTAATTTTTCCCCAGATGTGAATAAGTATTCTATGGTTGATCTACGGGGATTAGGCTAAAGATATAAGTGTGTTCAAAAGGGTGAAAATTATTTTTGATGTTTTTATTTCATGATGTAATGTAAAACTTATGAATGTATATAGTACTTTCAAGGATACTAAACTAATCAGTCTTTGTGACATTATTCCTTGTATCTTTCCAATGTTATGTAATAATGCACCGACTCTGGGTAATTGGGATCGGGGCATTACAGTTGATATCATAGAATGTTTAGTACAAACCTTGGAAGCTAGATTTAGAAAAACTCTGATTAGAGAACATTATCCTAAGATAAACATTGAGGATTAGTATATAAGAACTTCCTTGAATTTTAGTATTGTAGGGATTTTGTGATTTTTCCAAGAAATACATCCTTGTTTGGATATGAGCAGGTAGAGGCAGCTCTGGCACAGATATACCTAGAGGTAAAACCTAAAAACACCACTTTGAGCTAGACTCGAACGGGAACTGGTGAACAACAAAGGGTCATGTTGCACTCTTGGTTATGTCACTCCCGGGGGATATGATTAGGATAATTCTCATTTTATTTACAAACCATTATGAAGGGTTTATGAGTATATACCTCCTGAAAGAAATCATTTTTAAGATTATGGATAATTTCCATAAACCATTCAATTTATTTTAAGTGTTTTACAAGTTTGGAATTAGGTATTGCAATTCATAAACTAATCTAGTGTATGCCATTTTTTAGAAATGGATCCTAGTGGAAGGAATGGAGACCATAGAAAAGCAAGTAATCCATGTAAGGATTTCCCTCCTACTCAAGATAATTATAGTGAAGCTGGTGACGCAACTGGTGCAGATCATCTAATCACCATACTAGGATAAATTACCTAGGTTATGAATAATAAACTTACCTATATGGAGCACCCTGATTCACAACGCGGAGGATCAATGTTAGACCACTTCATGTGGAAAAACCAACAACATTCAATGGGAGTAAAAATCCATTATTATCTGAGAAATGGAAAAATTCCTTAGAGATAATATTTCATGCTTTGGGGAGTAGAGAAAGGTAAAAAGTTGTCATGGAAGTTTATCACCTCACGAGAGATGCAGATCAAGCGTGGTTATTAATCCAAAACAGAAACGAAGATAAATAAGTATCAAACATGGAATAGAGGGAGTTTAAAGATATTTTCTTGAAAAAAATACTTTACTCATGACCATCAACCGGATATGGAAAGACAATTTTTGAGTCTAAGTCAAAAGGAGGATGAGAATGTTGCAAAGTATGAGGCTAACTTTACAAGGTTAGCAAGGCATCCATTAGATTATATACATAACCCAAGGAGTAATTTTTATCGATTCTTTGATGGGTTAAAACTATTTCTCCAGTGATAATAATCTCACAATCCTTATTATCATACGAAGATATTGTCTCATGTGATATCAAGACAGAAAAATGATTCTCTATGTCTTACGACTTTAATGTGAAGAAGGAGAAGAATAGATCTTCTGAACACTATGGAAATGAAAATAAGGGGAAGAAGGGAAAATTTGAATATCCATCCTGTGGTAAATGTGGGAAGAAACACCTCGGTACTTTCCTGAAGGGAATGAAAGTCTATTATAAGTGTGGTGAAAAAGGCCACCAAGCTCGTGATTGAAAGGGGAAGAAAGAGTGTGTTAATGTTGAATGATACAATTGTATAGAAAAGGGGAATTATGCAAATTAATGTCCTAATCACCAAGGTAACTTACCTCATAAAATCCCATGGGAGCAAGGCCAAGCATATGTGATCACTACTACTGATTTTGAAGCTCCAAAATAGGTGGTGGTAGGTAATTTAATGGTTTCCTCGAGTTTAACCAATGCTTTATTTGATTCTAGATCATTTCATTGTTTCATATCTTCCCAGTTTTCCATGAAAATAATATATTTCTAATTTGATTTAACAAGGGAGTTGTTAGTAAAAACTTCTAAGGGATATATCATTACAATAAAGTTTGTGAATCAATTCTCATTAGGGCATATAAATGTTCTTTATCTGTTGATCTCGTTTCCATACCCATGATTGAATTTGATATAATCCTTGGTATTGATTGGATTTCGAACCATGATGGGTAAATTTATTGTAAGAAGAAGAAGGTTATAATTCTCGATGATGATAAATAGTACCTTATCTTTAGAGTAGAAAAGTCATCACCTAATTCTTATCTAGATCCACCCCTAGTAGCTCTACTAAATTCAATTATTGGGGAAGGAGAGTATGAAATAACTATGGGTGATGAAAACAATGTTCGAATAGAGGACATACCTATTGTGCAAGAATATGTTGATGTATTTCCAAAGGATTTACCTGGAAATCCTCTAGAATGAGAAATTAAGTTTTCCATTGATTTAATTCCTTGTTTAAGGCCCATATAGAAGACCCCATATAGAATGGCCATTGTGGAATTAGTGGAAATAAATAAACAATTAAAGGAATTGAGTAATAAGGTATTTATTCACCCTAGTGTTTCTCCCTGGGGATCCCCTGTTCTTTTTGTTAAGAAGAAAGATGGATCTATGAGGTTGTGCATTGACTACAGGGAGATCAATGCTATAACAATAAAGAACAAGTATCCTCTACCTCGCAATGATGATTTATTTGACCAACTTCATGGAGCTCAATATTTTTCAAAGATTGAGCATCGATATGGATATCATCAGTTGTGTGTGAAGAAGGAAGACATTCTGAAAATAGCATTTCGAACCAGGTATGGGCATTACGAGTTTACAGTAATGCCTTTTGGATTGACTAATGCACCCTCTGTCTTCATGGATCTAATGAATAGATTTTTCAAGGAATATCTTGATGACTTTGTTGTGGTATTTATTGATGATATTTTGGTATACTCAAAAATCTACAAAGATCATGAAAATCAATTGTGCATTATCCTAAGGACTCTTAAAAGAAATGAATTATATGGTAAATTTAGAAAGTGTGAATTCTGGATTTAGGAAATTTATTTTCTTGTACATATTGTCTCTTAGGATGGAATCTCTATTGATCCTTCAAAGACCAATGCAATCCAATAATGGATAGCACCGACAAGTATAACTAAGGTACACAGTTTTATTGGTTTAATAGGTTATTATCGACATTTCATTCAGAATTTCTCCCGGTTGGCTAACCCATTAACCAAGCTCACACGTAAAGGGGTTAAATTTGTTTGGAAAAAAGAGTGTAAAGAATGTTTTGAAGAACTGAAGTGAAGATTATTCAATGCTCATATCTTGACTCTACCATCAGGGAATGATGAGTTTGTTATTTATAGTGATGCTTCAAAGAAAGGACTTGGTTTTGTCCTTATGCAGAATTATAGAGTTATTGACTATACATCACAGCAGCTAAAAATTCATGAGAAAAACTATCATACTCATGATCTTGAGTTAGCAACTGTAATCTTTTCTCTGAAAATATGGAGACACTATCTCTATGGTAAAAAATGTGATATTTATACTGATCACAAGAGTTTAAAGTATATTTTATCACAAAAAGAACTCAACATGAGGCCAAGGTGATGGCTTGAACTACTTAAGGATTATTATTGCACTATACACTACCACCCGTGGAAGGAAAATAAGGTGGCAGATTCTTTGAGGAGAAAGGATCATGGAGTTTTGAACAAGATGAGAATTAAAAGTGATCCTATTTTCATGGATATAGTAAATATGGATATGGGAATAACCATAGAAGGTGAAACATCAATGTTTTTTCAAATGGTTACCAAACCATCTTTACTAGAAAGGACAAAGAGTTCTTAGACCTATGAGGAGGAGTTTCAAAAGAAGATTAAAGCTGTCAATGATGTGAGAATGAGTGACTTCATATATGAAGATGGAATTTTGAAATTTGGGAAGAGACTTTGTGGTCCCGATATACCTGATCTAAAAATGGAATTGTTGGATGATGGTCATAGATCCAATTTCTCTATACACCCTGGGTACACCAAGATGTATAGAGATTTGAAGAAACATTTTTTATGGGAAAACGTAAAGAGCGAGATTGCTGATTTTTTGTCAAGATGTATCGTTTGTCAACAAGTGAAAGCTGGAAGGAAATATCCTGGAGGATTCTTGCAACCTCTTCCCATACCTGAGTGTAAATGAGATAATATTACGATGGACTTTGTCATGAGGCTACCAAATAATACTAGAAGGAATGATGCAATATGGGTCATTGTTGAATGTCTTACCAAGTCATCACATTTTCTTGCTATAAGAAAAGATTTACCACTTGAGCATATGGAAAGACTATATATTAATGAAGTTTTAAGGCTTCATGGCGTACCCCTATCGATTGTTTCTGATCGTGATCCTCGTTTTACGTCAAGATTTTGGTAAATTCTTCAGAAGGCCCTGGATACTGAACTTCGTTTGAGCACTGCCTACAACCCTCAAACTGGTGGACAATCAGAATGGACTATTCAAACCTTAGAAGACTTGTTGAGATCTTATTCACATGACTTTCAAGGTATGTGGGATCAATATTTACCTCTAGTATAATTTCCCTATAACAATATCTTCCATTCAAGTATTCATATGGAACCATATGAAGCATTATATGGAAAGAGATGTTGCACACCAACTTGTTGGAATGATGTTGGTGAAAGAAAACTCGTAGGCCCAAAACTTGTTGAGGAAACAATGTAAAAGGTGAGGATTATCCGAACCCACATCAAAGCATATCAAAGTAGGTAGAAGAGCTCTGTCGATAACCGAAAGAAGGATTTGGAATTTCAGGTAGGAAATCATGTTTTCATGAAGGTATCTCCATGGAAGGGTGTTATACGTTTCGGTAAGAAGGGTAAATTGAGTCCCATGCACATCGGACCATTCGAAATTCTGTAACGAATTGGAGTTGTGGCTTATCATTTGGAAATGCTTCCAAGTCTTTTCAAAGTTCATGATGTGTTCCATGTATCACTGTTGAGAAAATACATGCCTGACCCAACACATATACTCACCTATGAGGATATTGAACTGGAACCCGATCTATCTTATTGTGAAGAGCTTGTCAAAATTCTTTATACCAGAGAACAAGTACTAAGAAACTAGACGACTTGTCTGGTAAACGTTCTATGGAGAAATAATAAGATGGAAGAGGAAACATGGGAACTTGAGAAACTTTTGATGAAGAATCACCTGAATCTTTTTATGCAGTAATATTCTAGAAATTTCGAGGATGAAATTATTTTAAGGATGGGAGAATGTGACATCCCAAGCTTCCACAGCGTTTCCCTTTGAATAATGTAATATCATGCATTGTACACAACTTCGAGATTTTAACACACTGCGGCCAATCAAACTAGCCATTAATAATTGTAATACCCACTTTTTGACATTTTAAACGGACTTCATTTTTGAATTCCGAATATCGAAATTAGCTTTGGGTGATTTTT
The DNA here is from genome assembly GCA_963277665.1 of Viscum album. Lineage (NCBI taxonomy): Eukaryota > Viridiplantae > Streptophyta > Magnoliopsida > Santalales > Viscaceae > Viscum > Viscum album. The sequence goes on from OY728157.1 coordinate 819,463,106, forward strand.
TTGTATTTTTTTGAAAACTTTCAATTTTTGATGAATAGTGAAAACACTACGTTATTGGTTAAAACTGAATTTTTTTGAATAGTTATTTATTTTATTTAAATTTATTTTAGGTCAAAATGGTTAAATAATACCTATATAAGTTTAATTTAATTCATTTTAGTCATTTTATAATAAGTTTAGATATATAAAAAATTTATTGAACTTTTTACCGTCTTTTACCCACCTCCTAAAAGCATTTGTAAATTTGCATAAAACTTAATTTTACCGCTTATGTGAGTTGAATTTCAAAAATCTGAGAGACACAGTTGACATCAGTAAGTAAAATGTATTTCAATAAGATGAATTTTTTTTTGGTGAATAGTAACTTGTTTACTTTCATTTACCACAATTAAAAGTAAATAGGGTAATTAAGGGTAAAAATGATATTATAATTACCCTTACACACATCCTAATTCTATTGGATAAGTGTAATTAGACCAAACAAAAACCTTAGGAATAAAATATGATCCCATTTGGTTCACTTGGATTAGATTAGGATATTTATTATTATTTTATTTAAAGAAGAGTTAAAAGATTTAAATTCAAAGTTTTATAACTAAACCATTTTTAATATAGAGTTACACGCAATATAAATTAAACTATAAATATTCATTAGAAATATAAATAGATTCCCTAAATTATGGTATTTTATTTAGAATTTTTAGACATTAAATAATTTAATTTCTTCATGACACAATGATGATGTTGTAATTACCTTATTAAAGAAGGATTATAATATTTGATATTATAAATATCCAAATAAATGTAATTTGAGACTTTTTATGAATTAAACAAATTTTATAGGTTAATATGAAATGTTAGGGTTGATTAAATAATTTTATTTCAAAGTAATCACGTTGTTATGATTTTTATAAAAATCAAATACTAAATAGTGTCAAAATTGACATAATTGAGTTTTTAAAACAAATACTATACTATTAATGGATATAATATTCATAAAAAATATAAGGTTCAGCCTAAGAACTTAGATAAAGTTATATATATTAATAATGAAACACATGGGGTTCTCTTGGAAGTTTATATTAATTTTATTAACCATATAATATAAAAATACAAAGAGACGTGTTAAATGACAAACTATTTTACTAAGAGTTAAATCTAAAAGATAAGGTTAATATGGTGACCTAAACCTGTCTAAAACCTATTGGTTGAGATGTTTTTAACCCATACCCACCTTATACTCTAAATAAATCATTTTGGAGCCATTAGAAACCGAGAATTATTATATTATAAAATAATATTTCAACACTTTCCTAAAGTAACCCTCACCTCTCTTATAAAAGGGCACTTCCCCTTCTCTTAATTTCACACCTCCAAAGCCTTTTGACTCGGAAAAACCCTGCCCAAATATCCTCCCAACATTGTTATATTCATCCTAGAGTCCTTTATTTGGTTATAAAGCCAACCTAAAGAGCTCTATTGATCAAATAAAAAATAATAACCCGAAGAATAGGTAAATATTTCATCACCTCTTTCAAGTTCTTTTCTTCTTCCACTTCCCCTTTATTTGTTGTGTCCATTCTAAAATAATAAATCCTGTATATTCTATATACTGTGATGTTATTATAAAAATTGTACAACCATATTTATTATTCTATCGATCATATGAATGAAAATGTCACCATATGTGTGTACGTATGGCTTACCGTCTCCACGTCGTGGTGTAGTTTGTTATTCAAACACTTCATTATTTGAATGGGTATAATAATGAGTATAACTAATGTAAATAATAAATATAACATGTTAATTATTCTTTATATATGATATACCATCCAATTAAATACGATTTCACCATCAATATAATGATATTTCTGCTCGTGCATGCGTACGGATTACCATCTCTACGAACGTGATGAGATTCATTACCCATCGTAATCATTCAAGAATAATTTTCATTTTATGGTTAAAAATAATGTTTATTAATATAATATCATTCTATATATGAATCATATACATCCTATACATAACAAAAATGGCTTACGTAACCAGTCATATAAAGGAAAATGAATCAGTTAACACCTGAAACGATGATACTACTAAAATATTATTAACAAAGCAATATTAGAGGATAATATATGATATAATAATAATGTATATAGTTCTTGTATAATTTAATAACAATGTTATAAATTTTATATAGTATTTTAACATACCATTGACTAAGGAAAATTACCAGGTAAGGGTTAATTATACAATCTCTTTACTTATCTTAGATTGTTAATACGTAAGTATCTACTAGGACCTCTTTATCTTCCACATCCATGTTTTCTTAAAAATGTAATTCAAAACATTTTTACTATTTAATATATTATGGGTTAAATTAATTTATACCCTTATTTGACCATATATGTTTGGAAAGGAATCTTTCTATCATTTTCCAAACAAGGTACTTTATGACCTTTTCGACAAAATTAAAATAAGAATGTTTTTTAACTTATATAGTGGGTGCATCTATTTTCTGCCATTATAACATCGTTGAAGCTTCCCATACAATCTTATAAGAATATTTTCAAAATAAATGTTTTCTTTTATAATTATATAAATTTTAAATGATTTCAAAATAGAAAGATATATTTCTCTAAAAAAAATTTGATTCCATCTTTGTCAACATCCTTTGATAGATTTTAAGCTTGTTTGAAGTTAATTTATTATGATACAAAAATTCTATATTGTATTGAAGGTTTTGTGGTATGTTTGACTGTGGATGTGTTATTCTTACACCATTCATGGTTTATGGATAAATTATTGACATTTTGTATGCTTGTTTCAATACAAATTTGTATGTTATGTTTAAACGTTTTCATATGAGGAATGAATTGGACTTAGTAAGTGATGGGTGGATCCCCCTATAACTCCTCAATGCATCGGTAGGTCTTGTGAGACAAACTAGTGTCTTGGAATAAGGCCTTGAAAAAATATTATTTTTAGTCTTGGAACAAGGCCTTGACTATGTGGTTATGAAGTCTAGCATTATGCATTCCATCATTATGAAAGTGGATATTGATATTGCATGTGATTATTCGACTAGTAGAATATCCATGCGAATAATTAAATTGAATTATTTGATTTTTTTTCTTTTCCATATTATTACTGAAGTTTAATTTTAAAAGGATTTTATTTTAGTCTTATACATTGACTTAAATTTTTATTCTTATTTAGGAAGGTTTCCACTATATTGTTATCCTTACTGAGCATTTGAGCTCACACCTTTCTATGTTTTATTTTTTCCAGGATGTGAAAAAGTATTTTATAGTTGGCCTATAGGGATTAGACTAAGGATATAAGCATTTAAAAAGTGGAAAATTGTTGTTGATTTTTTTTATTTCATGATGTAATGTAAAACTTATGAATTTATCTAGTACTTCTGAGGCTACTAAATTGATCGGTCTTTTGGGACATGATTCCTTGTATCATGCCAATGTTATGTAATAATGAACCGACTCTGGGTAACTGGGGACGGGGTGATACAAATATTTTTGGCATGTTTTTGAGACAAAACAACATAACCAAATACTCATATAGACCATACCTTATACAAAAATTTTTATGAGGTATATCTATTGGTCGAACATGAACCTGATGATATATGGATCTCAAATTAATTTTTAAGAAAACCTGAGCTCCTAAAAGATGATAAAAAAGGTTAGCTATCCATGGAAAGGGATATTGGTTCTTAACCATCATCTAGATCAATTTTTTGATAATATATTCATATAAAAAGGGTACAAACCAACTTTTTCACAAAAAGAACTAGAAAACATCATGGAGAAGTGTTGGGTTGTATAAACCCCTTTTCCTTGAAATCCTCTAGCTGCCTCTTGAGCTCCTACAACTTCACAGTATCTATCCTGTTAGGAGGAATAGAAACTGTTTCAACTCCTGAAACTATCTTTATGGATAACTCAACCTATCTCTTATGAGGTAAACTATCAAATTATTCCAGAAAAACATCCCTAAAATGATAAAACACTAGAGGAATGCCCTCCTCATGTGATCCCTAATCATCTAGATACAAACTAGAAATATATACTATCATTTTTTTCATCCCTCGATGTTCTAGTTGATCTCATATCATATGTACATCCCATTATCCCTTTTGAATATAAACTCCTCCCTCTGGAGATTTTAAATTCACCCTCTGGTGATAGAAATAAATTAAGGCTTGGTAAGAAACTATCCAGTCCATCTTGAGTACGACATAAAACCTGATCATCTCAAGGACAAAAATATTCCTACAAAGAGACATCCATCAATCTCAAGGGGCACTCCTTAAAATGATGTACATATTACATTATGATCCACAACAGAATGTCTACCATCATAACTCCCTTAAAAATTGATCCATAAGCCCAAGTATTTCCACCATAGGTATATATATAAAACTTTGTGATGTACTTGTATCAAAAAGAGAAGATACAAAAATAGAGGCTGTTAGGATCGTACCTCTCACCATAGACGATTGTGTGCCCTGCTCCTTAGGGTTAGGTTGTACATAATATATCTGGCCTAAATCATTGCCTTGTGACACAACCTCACTACCCAGAGCAAGACCAGACTAATGTCTCTACAACTGGTGTCTGGATACCTAGACCTCAACCACGACCACCTTAGCCTGACCGACTGATATTGCTCCAGTTCCCAACCTGACGTGGAGCTGTAAAACATGATCTTGGACCTGGTGTCGGAACTGGCCTCGTACCACTCACTACTAGAGGTAAGGTCCTAAAAAGAATTTCATGTGCCCCATCATGTAACAAGATCAGAACTCAATTGGGTCACAATTACACTAATTCCTCAAGTGGCCCCATCTGCCACACTGATAACAGAAAACTTCAATGCCAGCACTCACATCCCGGATGGTACTCATCTCTTGGAAACCCTCAAAATGGTTCTTCTTACCTAAAGATGTTGAACCACTAGATCGAGATATTTCAAAGCTATGTTATGCGCCCCCAGCCTCCCTCTGGTTCTGCTCTGTGCTTGATTAACCATATTAGTCATATTCATCAACCAGAAATCATTGACCTGAGATCGAATGGAATGTCGGGGACCTTCCTTGAAGCATTTTTCCCTTGATTCCCAATCAGCATGATTTATCATCTTTAAAAAATGAATCTCTGGAAAGCATTCCATATAATCCATAATTGTCATCGCGCCCTACTCTAGACACATGAACTCACTGGCTCACACTTCTCACATAGTCACGAGGAAAAAGTAGTTATAGAATCTAGTTTGGAAATCCCCCCAAAACATTTCATCTAGTGCCTTATCCTAGTTTAAAATATCCCACTAACGCATTGCTTCTCCTCGAAGAATACAATTCATGAGCTTCACTCTCCTCTTAGGAGTTGTCTCAAGATATTCAAATGTCGAAAACGTAGTCTCAAGCCATAGCTCAGCAACCAGTGGACTGTTATCCCCTAAAAATGTGGGAGGATGTTGTGCTAGAACACACGTGACACCTAACCCATATATGGTTCTGGTTGTGGTGCTCCATAAAAAGTCTACATATAGTGGAAAACCCCATCATAGAATAGTGCCTCGACAACTATTAGTATATAAAAAATAGTGTTTCTTGGTAGTTGTTTTCCCATTTAGCAGTAGTTTAAACCACAACTAAATGATGTGCGGTGCTTGTAAAACTGTTGTGAATTTGTGTGCTGAGAATCATTTTGTGGCACTTTTTATGCAGTGGTTTTTTTTATCAGGGTTTTGTTTGGGGGAAGTTTAAACGGACGCTAAATATTTAGCTGGGGTTCTTTTGCATTGTTTTTAAAAAAATTATTTACGTAATTAATTAATTTATTATTATTTATTTGCAAAATTAGATTATTTTTTATTATTATCTATTATTATTGTTTTCTTACTATTTATTATTATTTATTATTATTTATTATTATTTATTCATAGTTTTTATTGATTTATTTATTATTATATATTTATTTATTCTTAATTATTTATTTATTATTATTATTTATTTATTTATCTTATCATGCTTGCCATGCAAAAATTCGGCATATATATGCACTCGAAGAGATTTGAACCCCTTACCTCTTTGATATACTGTAAAATAATTTATCACTCCATCATGCTCTTTATGTAGTGAGTAAATAGTATATAATATACATACACATATATAGATAAAAAACAATTGGTGATATTAAATAATAACAGATAATGAATATATAATAACAAAGTAATAAAAAAGAATAAATTAATAAATAATATATAATAGATAAATAATAAATAGACTATTAATAATTACTAAATAAATAATAAATACATAATAAATAAATAATAATTAAATATTATATAAATAAATAATAATAATAATAAATGTTAATAAATAATAAATAATAATAATTAAATAATTATTATCTAATAAATAAGTAAAATTATTATAATACATAAATAATAAATAATAAATAAATAACAAATAACAAATAATAACTAAATAGTTAATAAATATTAAATAAATAATTAATAAGTATTAAATAAATAATAAATACATAATAAATACATAATAAATAAATAATCAATAAATAATCAATAATCAATAAATAATCAATAACTAAAAAAAATATGAATAATAAATTAAAATAAATAAAAATAAATGATAATAAATAATAAATAATTATGTATTAAATAATAAACAATTATTAAATAATAAATTAACAATAAATAATTAAATAATAATTAAATTAATAGTCACTAAATAATAATAAAAATTATAATATTAAATGATATTAAATTATAAATAATAATGAATAATAATAAATGATAATAAATAAATAATAGAAAATTAATAAATAAATGATAGATAATAGATAATATAAGAAAGGATCAGTCATGGATTTGGAGACCGAACCCATGACTCCAAATTATTACTAAAAACAAAATGCACATAAAGAGAGAGACAACTCAAATCAAGACATAAAGCCCACATCAAAGATATAAGCTAAAGGAATATCAATCCCTATGAAACACCTAGGAGCCCAAATTCCTAGAATGCCTTCCTATGGATTTTGAATGTCGTCCTCTTCACTAAGTATTAACCCTTGGAGAAGCTTCCTTCTCATCCTCCTATGATGACTCAAATGGGTCCTCCTTCAAGGAGAAGATCCTAAATTTCCAGGATAAATCCAAAAAGTTCATCTTCAGGTTGGATCAAAATCCATCCTCAATGTTAAATTATAACAGCTTCTGAACTGTTATATAGTCATAAAAACCAAAAAAATATGGCTCCATAGATGAAAAGTGGGATTAAAGTTGAGAGAAATACCAGTCAACTACATCCTTACTAAGAACTTCAGGAGTCTATTCACCTTCTTGACCCTCAGGAGGAATGATGCTAGATTTCTTTTCTTATACAATTCCACACTCTACATTTGAGGACTTCCCAAATGAGTCATATGAATTCTTAATTAAATCATTGAATTTGGGTGGGTATGACTACACCAGATTATTAGCATCATTTGAATGCCTAATCTGCAAAGGACCATCCTACCTTTGGGAAAGGTTAGGTAGATCCTTCACACCCTGATAAATGGATTTACGAGGAATAATAAGTTGAAAGCCCTCTCCATCCAATAATTTTTACTTACCATTACACTTCCTTTAATTAATCAATTTTTCATGTCTTAAATGTCATTAATCAAGCATTTGAGTTGCATCCTTGCCAATAAATTGATCATCCATTGATGTCCTATCAAATCTAGTGGATTGTTTTGTGTCATACTTTGAGAGAGTGATCATACGTATATGATTGAAATATGAGATGTAGATACTCAATTAAAATAGGGGTTGAATTTTAAGTTTAAAAACTTTTGTTTTTAACCTTAAATAAACTTTTTTTAACAAAGTTAAGAAAATATTATTCACTTAAACCATCTTCTGTAAGTTCAAGTAAAAATAATTTGGGTTTAATAAATATGTGTAATGAAATTAGCACATTGGTATAATTAAAAAATATTATAACGTAAAGAGTATAGAATATTTAATCGAAGATACAAAAAAAATAAATTAAAAGAAACACATTTTATTGTTACATATTTCATCAAAAAATTTAAAGTACATGTAAAAGAGTGCAAATATTTTAACCCAAAGAGTAGGGAATCCAAAACACCTTGTACAAAGGTCCCTTGATTTATACTTTCAAGAAAGTTTGTCTTATCCACACCATGGTAAGCCCTCGATATGAAGATCGGTATCTGTCTTTATATGCCTGGAATCCCTCGATCTAAAAGATGATTGACACCACTATCTTCCTTCAGCCGGAAGCCATCGATTAAGAAGGTAATATGAACCTCTGTCTTCCTTCATCTTTTCAGCCCTCAATTGTATATTTCAACAATTAGAATCTCACAAAGCAAAAAAAATCTTGTTGAAAAATTAATTATGTGGAACAAGCTATTCACAACTTAAAATCTTCAATGATTTCGCATGAAGCAATTTTGGCAGAGTTCTCATAGAGTATCAAATATCCAAAAATATCACAGCATCAAAAACGTTCAAATGACTTGGTATTTATAGGTGAGATTTTCAACGGTCAAAATGTATTCCAACGACCATATTTTTTCTGAAATTTTAGAGGGTCTTGTACATTTGGAACTTATAATAGTCATATAATAATAGATTTCAAGAAATCATTTAATATAAAAAATATCATGAGAAAATTTAAGTATGTATGAATCTGTTTATATAAAACATTATGTTATGGAAAAAATTAAAATTTTAAGAAAGATATAAAATCCTACATTAAATATATATCTTCACTTTAAGAAAGTTATAAAATCAGATTCTTAAACAAAAGATAAAGCTTTAAGAAAGATATAAAATCAGATCTATAAATAATTGAGAATCTGAATTAAAGAAAGGAGAATTAGATTTAAAATATTCTACATTTCATAATTGATAAAGTGAATCAGATTCAAAAATTTGAGATAATTGGAATCAAAAAATTAAGATAATTGGAATGACAATTTTGGTAGATTCAAAATTGAGAAATATAAAATAAAATTCACAAATTTGAGAGAATAGAAATTAAAAAATTGAGGGAATCAGAATCACAATTATGGTCGATTTGGAATTGAAAATTATAAATTGGATTCATTTTTTTTATTCAGAATTGAGAAAGATTAATCTGATTTTATTTTCAGTGAAATTTGTAATTGTGAAACAGAAATCAGAATCACAATTTTGAGAGAATCGGAATTGAGAAAGAAAGGGATTTCATGTTTCATTAAGAATCAGACTTATTATTTTGATATAAGTAAAATAATGTTAGACTTATCTATAAAAAGGTTTAATAACATTCATACATATTTCCTTATAGATAGAAATAATTATTAAGTAAATGTATAAAAAAATATTATAGATAAAAAAAATATTATTAAGAAAATTTGTTTGTGATTTCCAAAACATAAAGGAATGAGAAAACATTTTGACTCAACAATCTCTCCCTTTTTATAAAGAATATACAGTTGATTTAAGACAAGAATATTAAGAATGTAATTCATCATATTTTAATGTAAAAGAAAAAACTTATATCCCCCTTAGTTTATTACTCAAGATGAATATGACTAAATCCCCCTTAGGTTAAGAAATCCCCCTAAGGATCATATTCTAAATTTATATATTTTTATTTATTTTTTAAGGAAACACCTCCCCCTAAATTAAGGATTTATTATTTAACATTTTCCTCCTTCGACTAATATTATTTTTAGAACATTATTCACCCCCTTTTTGATTTTAAAACAGGAATGGAGAAAGGTATAATGTTACTGAAAAGTTAGAAAACAAACTATAATAAAACAAAAGACATAAACATTTCTTATCATTGAAAAAGGTTTTTACAAAAAAAGATCATAAATATAATAAAGATCAATATTTCTTTAGTATTAAGGGCCTCATCAGAACCATCAACTTCTTGATCTCCTTTTCATTATCTTGAAACTTTAATAGGAGTACTTCCTAATCTTGACTCTTCTTCTCAAGGTTTTGAGTATTTTATTGATTGATCATTATTTATTCCTAGGACTTAAGCTTCCAATCCACCTATTCTTTATAAGATTTTAATATTTTAACTTATTGAGAAATAGAATTTAGTTTCCAATATAAATGCCTTTCTTCTTGAAACTTAACAGATTGTTCTTCCTTTAACCTTTCTAAGAAGTTTTTTGAAAGATTTTGGATTTTGGATTTTGATTTTTTTGAAGGAACCCTTTAATATCTCAAACATATCATCGAAAGATTTAATATCATTGTTGATGTGATTTTACCACTTCATTGTATCTCTACAAGACTTACTTTGATCATCATAACTCTGAAAAAGGATTTTTAAATCGACATCAAGTTTTATGTAATTTTCCATGAAAAGGTTTGTGGATTCTAATTTCTGATTTATAGAAGCTTGAATAAGTTAAAATTTTGACTCAAGGTTTGGTAAATAAGTAACGGATTTCACCATCTTCTTTAAGGATTGAACCACAAAATATTCTCCCATAGAGGATGGATATCTTTTTGACTTTGATTCAGCTTTCTTAGATGTTCCAACATCTACTTTCTTTCATTTTTCTTTATTAGACACTATTTTTCATGACCTATAAATTTCTTACCTATCATAAGAAACTTGAATGATTTTATCATCATCATTTTCACCATCATCTTCTTGATTTTCATAATTTCCACCATCAACATTACCATCTTCATCAACTTCATCATCGAAAGGTATTTGTTGAATTTCACATTCAATAACATTGTCTTTATGAGCAGTATATTTTTCTATTGATTTTCCTTCTGAGGCAGTATTTGTGGAAGATTCATGATATGTTCTTAAATATAACCTATCAGAATGGATTTGCCTATGTGTTTCTTTGATTTTTTGAATCTCATTATCACTTTATTTATGTTGGTTGTAAACATATTCTTCTTCTTTTTCTTCTTGAATCTGTTCATGAAAAAATGGAACTAATCCATAAATAACTTTTTTCCTTTTACAGATTGGATAGCCTCTATTTCTAGTAGTTGATATTGTTGAGGGAGTTCAGTTTCTTGAAGAAAAAATTTTGGAACATCAATTTTTTCTGAGGCTATTTATGTATCATTTAACAAAGCTTCAAAAATATCAACTTCAATTAACTATTTCTTAAGCTTCTTCTCTTTTTCGTGTTTCTAAGGTTCTTAAACTTCTCTGATTTCAAATGCTTTTGCTTCTACTAGATCTAACCCAAACACGATATCTCCTTATTTTCTTATCTCTTTTTCTTGTCTCTAATTTTCTACAACTTCATCTGGGTAAAATTTATGTTTCTTCAACCTTGGAGGATCCAAATCTTGGGTTTATTTTTGTGAATCTGAGACTTGATACATTCTTTTCTTAGCCTCAACTGACTATTTCTTTGAGCTTTCTCAAACTTATTCTTTATTTCCAGATAAGTCAACAAACTCATTTCTCTTGTCACTAAAAGAATATTTCATTCTTTTAAGTGTGTCACCACCTAAAAGAAGAATCTTGAATTTATTTTACTTTTAAATGTAGGTAAATTTGAAGAAGTTTAAATAAATTATGATGATCTTGGACAAGATTGATGGATACATCAAGATCTGAGATTTGATTGATTCATCCTTAATCTTACAAATAGTATGAAATATGTAATTGACCAAGTTAATCTTAAATTGATTAACTAGAATATCCATAATGATGATATCAGTTATTTTTAGGGTATCCATGTCTCCTTTTATTGGTATTAAAATACCTTTCATCCATAATTACACAATTCTAAAGTTTGTTGAGAGGTTGGAAAGCTTGGGATTTTTTATTCTTATAAGACCTAAGCGATCTATAGCCTTAATTGTACCAGAATATCCTTCTAAATCTAGAAACTTATGAGATAAATAGTAAGCTTTAGAATCATATGGTATCTCAATGAAATGTGTGGATTTATTATAAGATAAAGAATATGTTTTCTCATAACTCTTAAACTAAAATTTATCCTTTGCACCTTTATTGAAAAACTCGACTGATTGATATAATTAAACAACCAAGTCTAAATAAACAGGATCTTGTTCACCCTTATTTTTTTCAATAAAAATACTTTCCTAACCTTGGTATTTTATAATCTTTCTTATCAAAGAATCATAATTAAGGAATAAATCCTGATCAACTAAACTTTCTCTTAAGATTGAACAATATTTAAGTTCATTATTCACATGCATTGAAGTTTGAGAGAATATTGATGAAGACATTTTTAACAAAAGAAAGTGATCTAGAAACCAAAATAGAAACTTTGAAGGGTGGTAGAAAATCAGAAAAAAAAATATCTAGAATTTGATGTGGGACATGGGGGTCCCATCCTTTATATAGGCATCAATATGACATTTCAGCTTACAAGATAGATCAAATAGTTGACATTGATCTAATCTGATCTAATGGTTTTGATTAATTCTATGAAAGTTCATAGATTCCGATCTTTTGATGTTTTAAGAAAATAAAACTGATTTAAGGAAAGATGAATACTTTGATTTTTTTCTTAAAACAAGATCGAAATTCCAACAAACAAAAAAAAGAAAATAAAAGGTAAAATGTAAGAAGATTACCTTTTGGAGTTCTTAAAATATTTTCTAGTATTTTATAATATTCTTCTTACATATCTTAGATTCTGAAAAATTTTATTAGAGTCTAAAAACTTTTGTAAGGTTTTGAAAACTTTTATTAGGTTCCGAAAAATTTTATTTGGTTTAAAAAACTTTTGTTAGGTTCCAAAAACTTTTTAATAAATCAAGTGTACACAAGTAATTGAGTATCTACAATTCACCCCCTCTTGTAATTGAGTATCTACATTTCATATTTTTATCCTAGAATTGGTATCAGATGAGGTATCTGAGATATTGATACTTACACTTAGATTCAAAATGAATATTTTAATTGTTTAGTTTAGTTACACTTTTTTTACTTCTAATAGTTTTTACTTTTATAAAATTTTTCTTTATAAATACATACTACACTAACTTGTGTTGTGAAAAAATAATTCTTGAAAGATGGAAGGAATGAATTCCAAATCCTTAGATAATCGGAACCCTACAAGACCACATATATTTGATGGGAATGATTATGAATACTAGAGAGATAGAATGAATAATTTTGTTATCAATACTAGCATGAACAATGTTTTTATGCTTACTATAGATTTGATACTCGGTGAGAACTCTGCCAAAAATGTTTCGTATGAAATCCTTGAAGAGTTTAAGTTGTGAACATATTGTTCCACGTACTTAAATATTCAACAATAATTGTTTTACTTTGTTTGATTCAGATTATTATTGTATAAAATCGAGGAATTCCATGATGAAGGAAGATAGAGGTTATGATTACCTACTTAATAGAGGGATTCCAGGTAAAGGAAGACAGAAGTGTCGATCACCTTACAGATCGATGGCTTGTGGGGATAGTAAGACACATACCAATCTTTTATCAAGTGATTACCCTAGTGTGGGTAAGACATAATTTATTGAAAGTATAAATCAAGGGAAATTTATCCAAGGTGTTTTGGATACCCTACTATTTGGGTTAAAATATTTGTACCCTTTCACATGTACTTTAAATTTCTGTTGAAATCTGTAATAATAAGATAGTGTTTCTTATACTTCTTTTTTATTGTAACTCTGATTAAATATTCTATATTCTTTAAGGTATAATCTTGTTTAAGTATACCTATGTTCTTATTTCATTACAAAACTTTATTAAACCCAACGTGTTTTTATTTGAACATACAGAAGAGGGTTTAAGTGAATATTATTTGTTTAACTTTGCTAAAAAAATGTTTTCTTAAGGTTAAAAATGAAAGTTTTTAAACTTAAAATTGACCCCCCCCCCACATCTTGTAATTGAGTACCTACATATCATATTTAGATCTTACAATACGGTCTCTCGCATTCAAAGCAAGTGTAGCCACAGTATCCTACACTACCTTAGCTCGCGCACCTGCCACACTCCCAAGTAGATTAAGACATTGCTTTCCTCATAAAGATCCAAAATCCACTACTAAATCTACCTTAATAGCTATCTCAGCCCACAATTTATTAGTGCCTTCGGATCTCTATTCACCAGTTGGGGAAACATGTTGACTACCCACCACAATAGGTTATTGTGAATCCACCATTATTTCATGGTCCACATGAGTAGGCACTTGCAGGAGCTGATCAACACCACTAGAAGAGGTAGCAGCAAGGTAAGAAATTTCTCAGGGAAAAATATCATTCCCCAGCTTATCTTCTTGCTCAAAAATCAGAAAATCACACCTACTATATATTCTAGGACTTTCCAACATAGGGCTTCCTACCTTGGTTGGGGAGCCTTCATTAAATATGACCATGAATATAATAGAAAGAACAAATTAGATTTCACTGACAGTTCATCTTCTCATGCCCAATCACCTTACATTCTGAGAAGAAACGAGGGATTCTCTCGTACTCAATTAATATGAAATATGTAAATAATTAGCGAATAATAAATAAATAATGAAAATAATAATTAATAATGAAAAGTAAATTAATATGAAATAAATAAGTTGTATATAAATTATAAATCAATATATAATAAATAATAAATAAGTAGAAAATAAAAAATATAAAAATAATAAATAATAAATAGATAGATAGATTATAAATAAATAAGTAATTCATTAAAAATAAATTAATAATAAAGGATAAATCGATAATAAATAATAAATTAATATAATAATAATAATAATAATAAACATTATGTAATAATATGTAATAAATAGTAACTAAATATTAAATAATAATTTAACAACAAATTAATAATAAATAATAAATCAATATATAATAAATAAGTAATAGATGAATAACTAATAAATAATAACTAATAAATAGAAAAAATAGAAAATTAATATGCAATAAATAATAAATAATAAATAATAAATAATAAATGAATATGATTATCACTAAATAAATATACATATAATAAAATTTACATAAATATATATAAACATGTATTTATGTAACGTAAATATATATAAAAACACACACACAAATAACTATATATGGATATATATATATACACACAAAAGTAAATATAAATATCTATATATATATATATATATAACCATATAATATATAATATATATATATATATATACGTGTAAATATTTAAAAATGTATATAAATGTTTAAAAATATTCATTAATACATATAAATATCCATGCATGGGTATAAGTATTTAGATTTTAAAAAAAATTATGATAAATATATATAAATTATAAATAAATATACAAAAATGTATAGTAGTACATACAAATATATAGATATATATGTGTGTGTGTGTGTGTCTAGATAATAAATCACCAAAATAGGAAAACAAATACAATAATTACAACACCATCAAATCAATAGGAATGTAAATCAATGGAATAAAATCATATATGACATGAAATGAAAATGAAGAGACTCTTAAACAAAGATAAAATCTCATCGAAGTTTCAAAAATCATGATATCTGAACTAAAAATTCAATTTTGGGGGCCTTATAGGCCTTTTTTGGCCTCGAGAAATGTGACCAAGTTTCCCATAGGTCTCTAGAATGTATATATATTTTTAGTATTCTATTTGATATGTGGTAGAGCCCAAACGGACACCTGGATCAAAAGTTATGATCATTTGAAGTTTATGTTTGATTTTCATCTTCTGTTAAAACTATAATAAATTTTATTCAATTAATAATTACTAAGTTATTATCTAATATGGTTGTATTTCATTTAATAATATTTGATTTTACTGGTTGTAGAGCTAAAATGAACACCTGGATCAAAATTTATAGTATTTTGATATTTAATTCTGATTTTCAACTTATACAATAACTAATTTAAGTTTCAGATAACTATTAACAAATAATTATATATAATTAATAATTAATATATTATAATTTATGAAAAATATAAATAATAAATAAATTCGTTTATATAATAAAAAATAGTTATTAATAATAAATCATAATTTAATATTTTTTATTTAATATTTTTTTCATTAAATTAGGAGTGATTTTATAAAAACCACAGAAAAAAATAAATATAATTTTTTTTGAAAAATAAAAAATATAATTTAATAGTGGTTTTAAAAAGTGCCGCTAAAAACCAAAGAAAAAAATAATAAAAAAATAACACATTTAGAGGCGGTTTTAAGAACTGTTGTGAAACCCCTTTTTTCTTGTAGCATGTGTCCGATAAAATAGTTGTTGTCACGGATCATGTTAAAGGAGGATCCACTAGTAGCCCATGACCCAGCACCTTCATAGTGTGGTCGTCGCCACACTCCTAGCATATAATTTGAGTTCATTTTGGTGGCATATCTCTATAATGTCAATCACATACCTTAGAAAAGAACGATATCAAAGTTCAAATCTCAAAAGCATAGGACAGGTCAAAACCTTCTAATAAACAGGCCATACAACATAAAATTCTCCTAAATCCAGGACTGGTAAAAAGAAACAATCGCAAAATTCACTAGAGACACTTCCTCTTTCCGACTCAAATGTTGGGTCTAGGTCAAGTTCTCTATTTATCATTTCAATTTTCCATTTAAATTTCATATTCTTTTCACTTTTCATTTTAATTGGTTGAACCAAATTGTGTGTCACTTTCTAATCCATAAGGGCCTATACTCCTCATGAACTAAAATATGACATCCACTTAATCCACACCATAACATTTTCTAGTCCATGTGACTTATGTTCCATGACTCAACGAGCCACAATTGGATGCTTAGGGCGTCTACTATAGCCTAATCAGGAAAAAACTGATGAGGTTACGGTAGGCACACTATGTTCCAACCATATTTCTCAATTCCCTGCACATAATTTCTATTACAATAGTAGGTATATCTATCATGACACTTATTATAACATCATAAAAACAAGAAATACATCCTATATGGCATGACATAATGCATGACATTTTATTTCAAGAAGGTGCCTAAAATGATGAATGAGATGGAATAATCTCATCTCATCGGGTTGAAACAAAAATATAACCCTCAATCATATCAATAATAACATCAAAATTCAATTTCATCAACCAACTGTGGAATAAAATCAACTATAATAGTCAAAATTCAGAAAACATCAATTTTATTTGAGGCAATTTGTCTTTTTCATGTATGTGGGTTGGCTACTCCCAAGCACAAATAATTATGAAATTCTAATACATTCATATCTCTGTATATTTTTTCTAAATAATAAACTAGAAAAATAAAGGCCTTTGATACCACATTCTAATGGCTTGGACCTAGATTTCACTCAATAGTGCCCCGAGCCCAGTTGGCTACATGCCCTCAAACTCATCTCTTATAATTCCAGAGTCTACTGACTATCAGCAAGGGCCAAGGGTGTGTTTGTGAGGAGATTATTCCTTCTCATAAATGTGTAACTCAATGGTATCAATCATATAGATCAAATATTGGAATTAGATAAATAACTAACATAAGATAAATAACCAAGATAGGAATACATAAACTATACCAAAGAGGAATCTCATATACAATGATGATAATGTCATGTATCTAAAAAAACATCCAAAATAGGTATCTAGGAAATAGTACAGTATATGTAACAAAATACCAAAAATACCAAAAATACCAAAAATTATCTCATCTATCTTTACGAGACTTAGCTCAGTACCTTTCTCCCCTTCTCCAAAACATGGCACAAAGTCAAGCATTGAACTATGGGTGATTTCCTCAATCCCTACCAATATCCGTAAAGTTTTCCACGTACCCAATGGTGGCCTGAATAGGGTGTGATATGAAATACTAGTAGTTCAACACCCAAAGTTAGATAACAATCATGTTTGTGAAATAAAATCTAAAGTAGAGTGTTATATATATCACAAGTAAGTAGTAATAAAAAAGGAAAGTTCCTTTGGTATGTATACTAAAAAATGTGTGAAACTGTATAGCCATAAAAGGCTCTCTATGAAACAAGTGTCAAGATCATATCATAGGTTAGTAGTAAAGTTAAAGGATATAATCACTATGGCCATTCTTTATAGACAATGTCTCATATAACCCATGGCCTTTCCGTACAACCTATAATACCATATCAACCATGGTTGAGCCGTATAATCACAAATGTCATATCAACCATGATCGTGCCATATAACCAAGAATGTCATATTTACCATGGTTAAGCTATATTATCAATGTGACATACCCCTCAGGGCTGGATCCAAGGTATTGAAGACCAAGGCATCCCCATCAAGTCCCAGGAGAATCTTGATGGAAACTCATTAATGGAACTGGTGGATTTCAAGGATCATGTCAACAGAGCATGTCCAATGCGAGTCTAGCAATCTAGATTCAAGGGGTATAAATTCCCTTGGCATCATATGGAATCAAGATCCAAGTAGAAAATAGGTCCAAGCTATCTCATAATATAAATCAAGATCCATGGGTGAAACATCCATGGCATCTAAATTGAATCAAAATCCATGGTATACCAACTAAAACATCCACTACAATTTCAATTCACATATCATTACATTAATCAATTCAAAATCATTAAAATTTCATGAGTATACCCACTAATACAATAATTCACATTTGGCTATATTCAATGAGTTTACCCACTCATATAACAATTCCATATAAACCATTTAATTAAAAGAATCAATATTAAAAGGAGGCAAAACATCTCTTAATTAATGAATTCAGTTCAATTCATTTATAATCAAGATTCCTCTAACTAAGAAAGAACTAACTCACACAATGGGTGGTTTAACAAAGGCATAGGCAAAGTAAATTCACATGGCACACCCAATAGGTGGTTTTTGTTGGGGTAGCAATGTCCAACACATCTAAAATGAACTAAATATAAACCCTAACAGGTTCCATTATGTTCAATTCAATTATTCAATTCATTTTCAATGTTTTTCTAAATATTATGATGGTAGTAACAACATATAATAGATCTATAAAGAACCAAGTCACTCAGGAAAAGTATAGACCTCCCACCATAGGTCTGTAGTGGATTTCTCATCCAACATCAGTTCTAGATTTGACTCAAATTAAGAGAAAATTGAAGAACGACCAAAAACCCTAAGATAGGGTAAATTATCTTGAACATAAATAACTATACAAATACCTAGAATAATGAATAGTGAAACAAAAATAATTGAATAATCACCAATAGGATTCTAATGATACCAATAATTCCCAATTCCAAGATTAGACAGAAGAACGATAGCAAAGCCTAACATTTGGCTTCAAGATGATCTCCCAAACCACCCTACTATCCAAAAGAGGAGAAAAGAATAGGTTTTAGGTTTTTAATATGATCTAAGGTCAAACTGTTCATTTCCTACTTTTTAACTAATCTTTATGGTTTAGCTTCTTTGTTGGCCAAAACATGCACCAATTGTGCACCATCTGTTGTGCTAATGGGGTACCTGCATGGTCACTACGCATGGTTTGAATAACCATGTGAAAGCCATGAAAAAAACCTCTGATAAAAATTACAGGTGATCCTACATGGGAATGCCTCTCCATATGCACAGTTTCTTAAAACCATGTAGCCTATAGAACCCCATTTTCTAGCCTTGTCTAGTTAGTAGTAATCATGCAACCTGCCTCACACGATTTCTACTAACCATGCCGCATGTCCTTGTTTTCAAAAAAGATAGGATTTGGGATCCGAACAAGCCCCAAACACCCCTGATGCACTCATGACCTCAAATCATATTCACATTAGGCCATAATTAATAATTTAAACATAAAAAATATATGAACCTCGTAGGAAAACTCAGGATCTTACAAAACACTCTAACTGAATAAATGATCCAAGAACACCATTGCAGATCAAAGGAACGAGATCTAGGTGATCATCATGATGTTGAAGAAAACATTGAAGATATTTGATAGAACCCAAAATTAGATGAATGATGTGCATGTAGATTTTTTAAGCATGTTTGGTTGATATAGAGGGGTTCATCTTCATGTCCTTCGAGCAATGGTCACTGTCAACTTGTGACACACATGCATGATTTGATTGAAACAAAGTACTTGTTTAGTTTTAATTTCATTTATCTAGTTAATTCATATGAGATCCTTGGACCGTACCAGGGCATGGGTCATAAGAGATGATGAATTTTTCATCATTTTAGGGATGAAAATTTTTAAATCCCTATCCCACCACCTTCTGTTGCACACCCTAATACCATTAATACTACTATTGACATTCTTAATCAAGTATAGATAAAACTTCTATGAAAACAACATGATTTAAAGTATTCCATACAAGCACAAACATGGATTTTAACTGAGATTTTTGATCAAAAAATCTGTTTGAATCTTCAAATTCAGTGACTATATAATTAATAATTCCAGGAGTTCCAAAAATTAAACATGATTGGTGAGGAAAAGGGAAGATCCCCTATCATTCTAAGCACCGCGATAAGGATCCATGACATGTAGAACTATCTAAACATTTTTGTACAATGCATATATCAAAGAATCCATGATATGATGTATATATTCATGGAATCTTGGTTATATGGTATCACTAATAATCACAAAATGTTATCATCCACCAAGACATAGTCAAACCTCATGGTGGATCTGACCATGATGAAGTACTCGGCTAACCACATCATGGTGATTTTAAATATGAAACCTTGTTTTACGGTTAGATCAACCTCGACATATTCCCATAAGCCATGCACTTTTCCTTATAAATATTAACATTCTATAATATGGTGATCAGATAACCACATTGTTTTTATGAAAAGTATCATGGACCATGACATGGATATATAACCAAGATCATGGATCTTGATAGGGGTTTCCATTGGTCGGGTTGGGTCGGGCCAGGTCTTCTGGGTCATGTAAAGAAAAATTATAGGAAATAATAACAAAAAACTAATAAAATTTAGAAAATTTAAGATCTTATAAATACAAATAGACCAACAATCCTTGTTAACTTCAATTGAAAATTGTAAAAAAGTTTTCTTAAAAAACTAATAAATACAACATCACATAGAGCACCCAATATATTTTTATCAACCAAAAAACCTGTCATTTATGTAATGTCAAAATAATTTAGATATGTTCTATAAAATGACCTATAAGTTGTATCATCGAACAAAAAAACATAAATTCATATAAAAATGCATCCAAACAAATTCAACAAACTATTATATTCGCCAAAAAATTCAAATCAAAAAATCAAAAAACATTAATTGACTTTTCTCAAAATGGTATTGTGATGACCCAATACCCAATATTCCTATTTAGGTAGGCCTTGGAGTTTATTTATAGAGAATTATAATGATAACAAAACACCCAATTATGATGTGGGAGGAACACCCCAACACTCCCCCTCATGCTATGTCTACCAAGCTTGGATAGATAATTAATGAAAATAAGAAAAAAAAACATTGTTAACACTTCCCCTCAAGTTTTACATACCCAACATGAGGGGGATCTATTATTGTAGATGATATCATGCAGGGAGGGATGTCACACGAGGGCTAGAGGAAACTAAAATGATTCAGTTGGGATCTGCCTCCCCCTATCAAGGGAAAATCCCTAAGAAAAACCTAGGAAAAAAGAGAGAGAGTAGATATGGGAGTGAGGTTTTTTTATTAGAGGTGCTCTAATTCCATGATAAAATTAATGAGTGATGACCCAATACCTAAGATTCATCTTAAGTGAGAGGTCTTGGAATTTATTTATAGATAATTAAATTGATAAAAAAACACTCAATCATGGTGTGGGGCACACACTCAAAAAAATTTATGTTTAAATTAAATGTATCTTATTTGTACATTTTATTAGTAATTGAAAAAACAAAACATTACTCATAAATATTAAAATCAATAAATATTACCTGTATGAGTGGTGATAAGAGGGTATTAGAGAACCCAACCCCCTAAATAAATAAATTAGGGATTTGTTGCGTCAGGTTTGTTCATTATTTTTTCAACCCATGGCTCGACCCAACTTGACCCCAATTAATTCTAGCCATCCATATCACGTGTGTAACCTGAACTAACCCGGTTGGGTTGAGTTGGGTTGATTGGGTCGGTCCGGGTTAGGACACCCCTAGTTCTAAAAAATAAATTGATCTTCATCATATGAATTAATCATCGACCTTGAATTTGATACATCTGAAGGGTTTCATAGGACATCATTATTCCCTCATATTCTAAAGGAATACACAAAACCCATTACAATATCAAATGAGAGTTGAATCAATGACATGAATCAAGAAAAATATAAAATAATCATGCCTCATTGTCCCTTATTTTGATATTTTTTTGAAGTAAGTTTAATCGAGTCCCCTGTGAAGTAACTGATGACTTCTTGCCTCTAAAGATATTCACCAACCACTAAAATCATTGAATGATTCAATATAAACTCTTCATAAAGGTGTTCTAGCACCTCCTTCTTGAGGGAAAATATAGAGAATGACCATTGAGAAATATTATTCAAATAGAGAATGAAATTTTATGCATAGTGTAGAATGATAATACCCAAAATTTGTTCCTCAGATCAAGGTTTGGTTGTTTCATTTATAAAAAAAAGTTAAATATATGGATCATAAAAATAATTCATCACACTAAACTATAAAAACCATTGAACACTAACTCATATAATAAATATCTAATTACCCTAATGATGAAAGGAATGTATCTCCTAATACTCACTTGTAAGGAATATATTCCCAACATGATACATAAAAAAGAATAAAATAAAGAAGATCATCCTCATAATTATTGCCTGGTGATTTTGATCTAACCTCCTATCTGTGAACTTATCCTGATAGAAAGGATTTAGAAATAATATTTGATGGTGAATATGATATTTCCACCATATAACTCCGACTATAATGATTAACATTACTAAATATTCCTGATTAAATGGTGAATAACAAGTTGCATTAATATTTTTGAGTGAAATGGCACCTAATTTTTAGACCAAAACACCCTCGTAAAATGGCGCCCAATTTTGTAGATACAAAAATTTGGGAGATACGATGCCTTATTTTGAAAACCCAAATTCCAAGTTACATGGGACCAAATTTTATAGACTTAGAAGACCAAGAGATGTGGTGCTTGATTTTGTGGACCCTAAAGGTCAATTTTTCAGACCAAGAGATATAATGATCGATTTTGTGGGCCCAAAAGATCATAATTATTCCTTATCTTGAACTATATTCATTTTAATAATATGAATTTGAAATGTTCAACCTATTTTTATTTACCCACTCACACATAGTGGTAATCATATTTTCAATCATTTTCTTTCTATTCTCTTTCACTATTTGTGGGTATATCTAGGATAGAATGATGTGTTTCTTTCTCTTATATGTATCCCCCCATTATATTATATTCACATAATATTTTTATATTTTATCCCACTCTTTATGTTATTTTCCATGACTTTATATGGTGGGATATTTACAATTTCTGACATATTTTACAAATTGGTGCCACCTCATATCTCTACCAACTCACTATATGTTCAGCCGACTTTCTCTTTAGCTAGTACAAGATCATTATCCTCATGTTGACAATTATTATCTCCCTTGGATAGTTATAGATTCATTTATGCTCAACCCCAACCTCCCAAGATCTATTACCATATTTAACAATCAACAACACCTTCTTATTTAGTGATTTGTAACTTGATCACACCATATTCTTCATGATGCTCCCATGATCTCCATGTCTCTTGCATGTATTCTATGAATTCATCAAGAAAACTTGTATCCCTCATAAAATATAATGGATCAAAAAGTTCCATGATCCACTAACATCAATAATTTATTCTTAATTTTCAGACACCCATGATATAAATATCTTCCAGATCAATGACCATTCTCTCTCCATGTGTGAAGACCACCTACCCCATCACTACCACAAAACAAGGCAAGGGAAGCACTAACCTTTATAAATGATAATAAGAAAGCACTGATAAAGGGGTGGGCCTTTATCAGTGCTAGCTAAAAGTGCTGATAAATGTACCCTTTATCAGCGTTAAAACAAGTGTTGATAAAGGTGTACCCTTTATCAGCAATTTTTTAGCACTGATAAAGGGTACATTTATCAGCACTATTATTAGCGCTAATAAAGGTTTTTATTATTAATTTATATTAATGTATTATATTTATATTCAAAAATAATATTTATTTGAATACATTAAATAAAAAATAAATGTTTATAACTAATATATATTTTTTAATAATTCAAAAATATATATATAATGTTTTAATTGAAAAAATTATTTCTAAGATTATAATTAAATAAATATATATATAATTAAATAACTATAAGATTATAAAAATTACATTAAATAATAAATACAGTTATTAGATTAATTATATTTATTAGAGATTTATTAGATTTATTAGATTAATTCATTGTATTTACTATATTTGTTATATTTAATTTATTTAATTTATTTATTTTATTTATAAATATATAATACTTTTTAATATATATATTTATAATTTAAATTATTTAATGTATATGTGTTTTCCAATGAATTTGGTCAATGAATATATGTGTATATGTTATGTATCATATGCATGAATGTTCATTTATACATTACATGATGTGGTATATTGATTAATTCTTAATGTTACCCATATAGACTATATATGTTCTAAAAAATGTACTTCTAAAATTACATTAAATATATTTAAATAATGAATTTTTTATTTTTTATTTTTAATGATATATATAAATACTTTCCAAATATATTTTTAATTATAATTTAATTAATATAAATATATTAACAATTATATACCAATATTTATAAATATATACTATTTATAGTTATAATAATTAATAAATATATATATATTTATCCTATATATCATTTTAAATAAATATATAAAAATATAAATAAATTATTAAAATTATACCTTTATCAGTGCATTTTTACCCCAGATAAAGGCATATATTTATCATCCCTAAAAAAGGACTGATAAAATAAGTATTTATCATTACTATAATTTTAGAACTGATAAATTGGTGTTTTAATAGAACTCAAAAAGTGATAATTAAGGTATATTTTATCAGCGCTTTTAACTAGCATTGATAAAGGTTTCATCAATTTTTATAACCCTAACATGCCCTTCCTCCCTCGCACCAATTCAAGGCTTCATGGAAGCTGAACCCTGCATTGTCAACCTCTCCTCCGCTGCGACCCCTCCTCCTCATCCTCATCCTTCGCCGCTACCTTTTCCTCCTCTGTCGTGACCGTCCTCCTCCTTTTTCTCCGTCGCTTCCTTCTCCCCCTCCTCCACTGTGATCCCTCCTCTGTGGCGACCCTGCTTCTCCTCTGTCGCTTCCGCCGCTGCCTCCTCCTCCTCCTCCTCCATCCACTGACTCATCCTACTCCATCGTGGACACCTCCTCCTCCTCATCCTCCTCTGCCTCCTTCTCCTCCTCTTCCTTGTGCGGTCCCCTTGTCCATGTGAGCTACTTTGGTGCGCCCTACTCATCCGAAGATTGTCTCGACAGCCTCTTCTATAGCACATGGATTCCCACCAGTGAGTCTATTATGTAATGAATTTTTACTCTTATGAATTAGAAATATAGTTGGTGTCCAGAGTTAGGTCTAATGAACCCTATAGTGGTATTAGTTCATGTTATTAATTACTAATAGCCTAGGTTTATACTATATGAATGGTATTATGATCAATCATGTTGTATGGGTCATGGGTGGAGGTTTTTGTGAGGGAAGAATTATGGTAATCACATGTAAAGGGTCTTTATATGGATTGTTAATTTGGGTAGACTAATAGTGATGTGAACTTTATTTGTAAATACCATGCCCTTACTAGAGATTTGGCTATCCTGAGTTGTGGACATTTGTTGTAGTACTACATATTTTGATTGGGGGTGCCTTGGTGGGTACTAGTGATGGAATAACCAGTGGTTAGGTTGTTGTGTGAGATATATCAAGGATTATTTTAAATCTTATATCATGTTGAGTATGTGCTTTGTATTGATTATCCCAAAGGAAATATTTATCATGGCTATATAAAATTGTGAAATCTCTCTTAGAACCCTTATAGGTACAGTATATGGAAAGGAGTTGATTATGATGTTAGTGGAAATGATAATGTAGATTCCTTATAACCTTAAGGGTAGGGAAATCCACACATGGGGTGGTGTAAGTTGGTATCTAAATAAGAATAAAGATATTTCTTGTTGATATATTGTTACCTATAGGTCTTGGGATCATCATGATATAATTTTTAACTATAGGATATGCTAATAATGGATACGTTTAGTAAGGCTTCTTATGATGGGTCATGTATGAGAATCTTATGTAATAGTATCTTGCTCGATGATAGGTATCAATAATTGTCTAGTTAATATCTAGGATAAAGCATATCTTCCATGCTTGTTCATTATATATTAATCATTATTATATATATATGATGAGGATGAGGACTAGAGACCTTGGGATGGCAATGTAAATATACTCCACCAAGGAGAACATTCTTTCAAATTTTTTAAAGTCTATGTTTGGCTATACATCATGGGGTATATGTGATTTTCTACAAGACATAAATTATTTTAGTGGTTCGGGTTTTGTTGATGGTAAGCTATGTTATAACCTCCCTAGGATCTGCTTTAAGTATGTTTATTTAGCCAAGGTATTTGTCTTACATTGGTAGTCCTTCTTAGGCAGTAAGTTGGCTCTTTTATGACCTTCTCACGATCTACTTCTAGTATATCTTTTTATCCATACAGAATACCTTTTATAAGTGATTTAGATTATGTTAGAGGTTATATTGGATATTCCTCTTTAGGACCTCCTTTATGTATGTGAGTTTATCCATGGGACCCGCCTTATTTTAATGGTTTGGATCATGTGGGAGGTTGGCTATGATATTCCCTCCATACTATTTTTTTGGCTGTGGATGTTATTCCATAAGGTATATAGTCACATCAAAATTCATGATCAAGATTTAATGGTTCTTCCTAGGGGATGAGTGTTGTAGTGTATACCTTGTGGTAATTCAAAAATGTGACATCATATGGTGCACTATGAAATAGACTCTTAGGCTACACCATAATGTACCCTATTCTTGAAATGAAAATATATTTTTTAGTCTTTTTAATGAGGTTACCCTATTATTTATTATCCACTAGACCCTATCACCCAAACCCCTATTCCTCATAATTGTTCCCTCTAATAATTCACTCGTTAGGATCCTTAATGGTCATTTCATAGTGGACATCCCACCCCCCCTGGATAGCCCACACCCTCCCCCCCTCCCCCACACCCCTGCAACCCCCCTACCTAGATAGCCCCCCCCCACTCACTGGACAGACCACACCCCCCCCCCCTCCCACACACTCCTATAGCCCTCCAACCCCTAGTACAACCAACCTCCTTCCCCTTTGAACCTATTATGTTTTACTAGATTTTTTCCCTTTTCTTGTCCAAAACCCCTCTGTGTTACGCCACCCTCCCCCTCCTCTCCTTAGGGTGGTTCCCCCTCACCTGGTGTGTGTTTCATCATTCATCACTTGTTTTGGAGATCCTAGGATAACTTTTTAACTCTTTTATTCCTTCTATATATTAGTGTCTGACCCCCCCCCCCAATCCTATATTTAAATGGACATGCGTCAATTACAATTGGAAATGTAATGATACGGCCAAGTCTGGTATCATAACCAACAACTGATCTGACTTTCCACTGACCTAAGAGGTGTTCATGATCCATATGGGATAGAAATGATCCCCTGGAAAAAAATTAATGTGGAATATTTTACCCCTAAATTAGAGTAAATTTAAAATGATATTTCTCCTGAAAAGCAGAAATGTCCCACTCTTAAGTTAAAAATTTAGGAAAATAGTAGATACGCAAAAATAAAAAAAATAGGAAGAAGATATCATAGATGGAAAATAAAATCCCACTATTGACCCATAAATTTGTTTAACATGTGATTTATCATTTTATGTTCTCTTTTTAGTTGTAAATATCCTATGTCGTATGCCACTCCTTTGTCATGAATTCACCTCTACTGCGCACTAAATGAAACATCACAGTGAGTTTTATACTATTAATCATTGGTTTTCTCTTGTTCTCATGTTATTACTATTTTATTTTGATGGTTATGTTGTGAAATGTACGGGCCAAACGCCCCACTAAAAATCATGGTCATTGGTTGTCCTTGTTTGTGCACTAAATGAATTGCATGTTGGTTTGTTCCTGTTGAACATTTGAATATAAAAATTTGTAATTTATGTATACTTGAATAATGAATGAATACCCTAGGATGATAAAACTTATGTGATAACCCCTGAATTAACCAAAAGAATTGAATAAGGTGTGCTTTGTAAAATCTGAAATCATGATTGTTTGGTTTGTATGGTTTTGCCATTGTGAGCATGATTTTGTGTTTGTATGGTGTTGGGGTTGTTTTCATGATTGGTATACCATTTTTTCTATGTTTTAGTTCTTACACCATTGAATATAAATCCAATGTTTACCCATTTTAATGGAACCACCACTTTGTTACTAGTGAAACTCCACTAAATCCTAGAAAAACACTTCACTAGAGGACTCTATGAGACACTTTATGGACACCCTAGTCAAATAACCATAACAACACATGTAATGAATCCTTCCACCCACAAGCACTCTATTGAAAATCCAACCATCTATTAGTTTAGTACCACAGTTCTTGAATAGAGACATTATGTTTCTAGAGAAACACTAAAAAACTATTTTACAGCAATTCATATAGATCACATGTGGGATACTAAAACATTATAGTGAAAGGGCTTCTCATAGCTAGTTCCATTGATCAGGTGGTTCGGAATACGGGTGTTATCTACTTTGGTCCTAAGTAATGCATAGAGAGGTAAGGGTATTGTTTACCATAGATAGTTACATTTATTATAGTTGGATGATGACCCTAGTTGAACATCTTTTGTGTAATTATTTTTTTAATTATTAATATTACTGTATCAAATAGGATTAATGTGAATAAAAAATGTATTAATGAAAATTGGTAGACAAAAGATTATGAACATGGAGTGAAATATTTTAACATGTTTGCAAAATATCATGCATATGAACCTTCTCAAATCCTCTGTCCATGTTTACACTATTTTTATTCAAGACAAATTAGTCCAGAGGAGTTGGAAGAACACATGATTTGTCACGGAATAGATCGAACTTATAAATATTGGAATAAACACACGGAAAAAAATAATGCAGGTAGTGGATGGGATAGCACTACGTTTTATGGATCATCTGATATGATTACAAGCGTGAACAATAAAGAATATCATATAGAGGATGTGATTATAGATGTGAATGCTGATGAAGATCATATTGAGGAAATGAAAAGGATAGTTGGAGATGAAATTTGTAATTGCCCAATATTTTTTAAAAATTTATAGAGTTGTGAAAAGACACTATTTTATGTTGGTTGCACTAAATATACAGCATTGTCAGTTGTATCAAAGTTGTAGAATTTGAAAACAGGCAATGGGTGGACCATTTTCACAGAACTACTTTCTCTTCTGAATGACATGCTCCAAGAATATAATGAGATCCCGAGCCAAATATACAATGCCAAACAAATGCTACGCTCTATGGGTGTGATATCTGAAAGAATACACGCCTACCCAAATGATTGTATATTATTTATCAAAGACCAAAAATCACTTAAATAATGCCCAAAGTGTGGTGATTATCAATACAAGAAAGAGGAATCCAGTCCTACAGAAGTTTTATGGTACTTTCCAATCATTCCAAGGTTTAGGAGCCTATATGGAAGTGATGATACTGTGGGACAATTGACTTGGCATGTAGATATAAGAATTAAATTTGGGAAACTACATCACCCGGAAGACTCTCTTTAGTGAATGAGAATTGATCATGAGTATCCAGAATTTGGAAAAGAGCTGAGAAACCTTCATCTTGCGTTATCTATAGATGGAGTGAATCCTTTTGGTTTTCAAAGCAGTAGTCACAGTACATGGCCTGTTATGTTGGTAAATTATAACATACTACCGTGGTTATGCATGAAATAAAAATACATCATGCTATCTATGCTTATATTAGGACTAAAACAATTGGGTAATGATATTGATGTTTATTTGGATCCATTGATCAAGGATTTGAAATTATTGTGGGATTCATGTTTTATAATGTATGATGCTTACAAAAATATATATTTCACTTTGAGAGCCATATTGTATGGGACGATAAATGAATTTCTGGCTTATGGAAATTTATCAAGATATAGAATTAAAGGAACTCAAGGGTGTCCCATTTGTGAACAAGGTAAAAAGTCAATTATGTTGAAACATTCATCGAAAACTGTGTTTCTAGAACATCAAGTATTTCTACCTTGACGACATAAGTACTGATCTTGGACGACATCATTCAATGGAAGTTCAGATGAACGTACAGTACCATCTCCACTAATAGGTGATCAATTGTTTGAGAAAGCAAAATATGTGGACACTACTTTTGGTAAAAAAAAATCGAAAAACCTTATGAAAACTGGTTGGAAAAAGAGATCAGTTTTGTTTTTGAATTATCATACTGGAATTGTCTATATTTCATACATTTTCTTGATGTTATTCATGTTAAAAAAATTTATGTGATAGTGTCATCGGCACATTTCTAAATGCACCTGACAAAAAAAAGGACGGAATTAGGGCTAGTTTGGACATGGTTGATATGGGAATATGAGAAGAGTTGGTACCAGTGAAAGGTAAAAAATGAACATTTCTTCCTCCTACTACTTACACTCATTCCAGGAAAGAGAGATATCAATTTTTCAACTTATTTAATAACGTAAAGGTTCTAGAGGGGTATTCATCAAATATCAAGAACATCGTGTCAATGAGCGATTAAAAGGGTCTAAAATCACATGATTGCCATGTTTTTATGTAATATCTAATTCATAAAGCTTTATGTTACATTTTTTCCAAGAATTTCTTCCATACATTAACGAATCTCTATTTCTTCTTCAAATATATATGCAAAAAAGTTAGACTCGATGAAATTTCTAACTATGGAAAGGGAAATTACCATCATATTATGTGAATTGGAAATGTTCTTACCGCCAAAATTCTTTGATATGATGGTTTATTTGGTGAGATAGATTCGGCTATGTGGTCTTGTACATTATAGATTGATGTACCCCATTGAACGGTATATGAATATTTTTAAAGGCTATGCCAAAAATAGAAGTCGGCCAGAGGGTTGTATTGCTGAGCAATATATTGTTGAGGAAGCCATTGAATTCTGTACCGAATACCTGTATGGTGTGGAAAACATTATCCTTACGGAATCTCATCACACTGGGTAGTTTGAGGGTGAAAGAATTTCTAGAAGAGAGATTGTCACAATAAATATTACAGATCGGGAGTATGCCCACATTTACATTCTGAATAATAGTTTCGACATTGACCCATATGTTTAAACCCAAAAATAAATTATTAGGCATTTGAATTCATATAGGGATGAAAAATGGATATCAGATACACATAATAGATAGTTTATATGATGGTTTTGGGACCATATTTTTAAGAATTTAGAATGAAAATCTAAACTCAATTTCATAACAACTTTGATGGCTATCTGGAGGAGCAAGTGTTTATGTATTATCTTACAATGATTATGTAGTTAATGGCTATAAATTCTATACTAATGAACATGATGAATACAGTACCATGCAGAATAGTGGGGTTACACTTGTGGATGAAGTGAGGTGTGTTTCCAGTGCTAAGGAAAGAAATCCAATTTTTGTGAATATGTCATACTTTGGCATCATCAAACAAATATGGGATTTGGATTATATGAAATTCTAAGTGCCGATTTTTCAATGTAAGTGGGTTGATAACAAAAATACTGTTAAAATATATGAATTAGGATTCATAAAAGTAGATTTCAGTAAAGAAGAGGAGAAAGACGAACCATTTATAATAGAACCATAGGCAGTACAAGTATTTTATGTTCCATATCCCACAAACTGAAACTGGTCAATTGTTCTATTATCGACCAAAACAACTGAAAGGTCAGATGAAAGTTCAATAGAGGATGACCCTTTAATTGGGACTTCACAATAACTTCACAGTGGTCCCAATGTAGATGGTATTTTTTATTTCAAAGGAGACTGCAATGAAGGGATTCACATAGTCGATAGAGGGGTAAAATCTCTTAAACCTTTAAAAAAAGAGTTCAATAATCAGTTTATTTGTTTATTTTAATATACATTGTATTACATTGTGTTATTATATGTTCTCTGCTACTTTTATGTAATATAAATTAAATTTTAAACCACTTTTTAAGATAATGGATTATGCACCTACTAATGCACTCAATCCCAAGGCACAACAGGTCTATCAACCTACGGCTGGTGGTCCCAGTGAAGTGAAACAACAGGTTTCTCAACCTGTTGCTACTGGTCCCAGTGCTGAGGTACAACAGGTTTCTCAACCTATTTTTTCTGGTCCCAGTGCCAATGATAGTGCTCCGGAGGAACATAATGATTATTCTTATGAGGAAATGGTAAGAAATGAATCCCTGACAGTGCAAAAAAAATAATAAGAGCGTTGTATTTTGACAGTGTTAGCCAAAATCCTTAGGGAAAAAGAAAAACGTATAAAATTTGAGATGGTATGGAATAAGAGAGGCCAACATGTTAACCCCAACAAATCCATCTTTAGTACCTACATTGGAATCTTCACTTAGAAATTCAGTCCGATTGATGTGTAGTTGTGGAACCATTTTGTCACTGAGATTAAGACACTAATTTGGGAAGATATTACAGTAACATTATGATATCATTTCTTTAATTTATTAAAATAAAATAAAATACTAAAACAATGACTTACTCTTCATCATCCATTGTAGAGTGTATTTATTGTATATTCCTTGTACAAGTAATATGTATTAAGAGTTGCAGGATGGATTCATAGAGGCTTCCGCACAATTTTAAGGAAATATCATCTTAAAGATGCTAAAGGGAAAATCAAGTTGCACCCACCTCCTCTTTATGCACACTTGATATACCAAGGAGCGTGGGATGTGCTTATCAACTGTCATGGGGAGCATACTTTTCTGCTATATTGTGTCTAGTAATACATTTTTTGATGTTTCTTGTATTCACCACTTTGATTGAGAACCTTTTATTTATGAAACAACAACTAAGTGCTGAAAACATGGAATCGGCAACAAAACCATTGTACCCCTACCTTAAATCAAGGATGGGGTATGCTTCACTTGAGAAAAAATTGGTATTTATTTTAAATCTTATGTAATACTTTTATGTGACATAATACAAAACCATAACCATGTTCCTCTGTTTATATGCAGATTGATGAATCAAAATCATAATCCACTTCTATCCCACACCATGTGCTATGGAAGGAGTCTTGTGTAAATAAAGAGGGGATAGTGATAGATGAAAACACACAAAATGTGTGGGAAACATGTGTAAGTATGTCATAAAATAAATTACATTTTCTTTAAAAAGATATTACATAACAATGAATACTTATTTTCCTATATTTTCTATCTGACATAGTCACAGGAATCAACAACACCCGCACCAGATGCAGACATACATTCAATGGCCATGAAGCTACCAAAACAATATGGTTGTGTTAGAGGTGTGGGTTTTGGGGTGATAACCCGAACATATTTTCAGAAAGAAAAACAAGTGGAGGATCAAATTGAAAAAATGAAAAAGATGAGAGAAATAATAACTATGTTTCAATAATAATTACAATACTAGAGAGAGATGATATAAAGTTTCATGGGAGGGAAAAGAGATGAAACAACTCAATAACAACCCGTGCGTGAAGATCCTGCCCCACCCCCCACCAGCTTTGAGGTGAGCCATTCCCCTGAAAAACCTGACTTAGCTGAGGTAATAAATGTTATGATAATTGTTTCTATGAAATTTTAATCACATAGACACAGATACCTTTCCTGTACTAATATTCTACATGGTGAAAATGAATGTGGTTTATATCTATCAACTCTCACCAATCACCTTGTAGCGAGGGCTACGGTGTTCAGTATGCATAACGACATTCTACACAATAGAAAACATCCAACAGATCATGTCAGAGTGTCGATTAATGTAGAAAATGATCCAAGTTCCAAGCTACCTGTTCCAAATAATGATGACAACATTTATACGGTCGAACAAGCTGTTGGAAAATTCAACACATGGCCGTCAATTCTTGTAAAAAACATGTCGACAAATAGGTATCCATTTCCAATTTATTTTTCAATCTAAACCTTTAATATTTAATGAAAAAAATTATGAATTGATGAATATTATTAAAAATGAAAAAGAGAAGGGGGTGAAATGAAAGATCAGCTCAATACTATCTCAAGGATCAACCAACTGATTAAAACGATCTACTGAGAGCACCTTCACCCCTCCTGTTCTATATCCACATTTAACATCATTACAAGATCATGTGGAAACAAAGTTAATAGACTATAATTCTCACACAATTTATTTTGAAAAAAATATGTACAGAGAGGAAAAATCATATTTCATTAGTTCTGAAAATGTAAATGAAATCATCAAGTTTGAATGTCTAGGTGCCTCAATTGTAAATGTATACATGAGGTATGTTTTCATGATTTTATTTTACAAAATATGATATACTATGATAATTATGACTAAATACATTTCATATTTTTCGCAGGTGTATATATGAAAAAAAATTGAAGGGATTTTCCCATGAACAAAAATTTGGACTCGTTAGTCCTCACATCATCACTTGAAAAGAAGAAATAGATTATGATAAACATGATGAAATAATTTCATCCCTACTCTAATCATTTGGAAAGAAAATTATGGATGACAGGCTTTTCTTTAATACCAACAATATAAGGGTAAAACTCTAAAATTTAATCATATCAACTATATTTTCATTTCTTTTATTATTTATTCATTTTTGTGTTTTTAGGTAGCATTGGATACTGATTGCAGTCAATTTGGATACTCCAGAGACTTATTTTCTGGATTCAATGCATGGATATGCAACAAACCAACCACGAATGATGGTGTTTTTTAGTTGTAATACACTAGATCCAACATTTTGGAACTAAACATCTATTTATATAATTTATATTATCTTTAATGAGGATTCTATTATGATAGGGCGGTGCATCAATATCCTCTACTTTATGGAATGAATCCAGGGCCTATGGACAAGAATGCCTACAAGATCTACAACTGGACAAGTATCCTGGTATGTATAATAAGATTTCACTATCCAAACACATATCAAAACAAATTACTTATTTTTCTCGATGTTTCTGTGGTTTCTAAAACAAACAAACAGAAAAGGATGTGGTTATTATGTTTGTAAATTTTTGAAAGAAATTGTATTTCATCAACAAACTAGCATCCCTGAAGAGGTATTTTTGAAAATCATTACGAGTTCATTTAAAATATGTATTAATCCTCTATATATTTCTATTTTTTCAGTACTACTATGACTGTCGCAAAAACTCATATTCAAAGGATGATATAAATGTGTTTAGAAATGAATGGGAAACATACCTGGTGGAATATTGTACACAAATAGGATGAAGATGAATTCCTACTACTTATTTTATCCTTCTTTGATCATTGATATGTCCCTTTTTTATACTTATTGAGCATATATGATCACCCTCTATTTTGTTTTATATCCTTAGGTTATGAATAATGTTTTTAGAAATGATTTGTCTGTATAGTAAATCATAACTTAATGACGGACTCTTATGAATTATTTCTTTATGTTTCCATGTTTCCAAAATCAGTAGACCTAAACTATTATGGCATTGATCATTTATATTTTGTATTTTGGTCATTTATGCAATTGTTTCTACTGATGCAGTGTGTTGGAAGAATATTGGTTTTGAAACACTCAAAATTTTAATAAAAAAACTAAGGATTATTCACTACTATTGGTTAACTATTACTTAGCATACCATCTTATCTGAACTTCTGATCCGACGTCCCCATGATTCTCTCATCTGACACCATCTCTATGATGTCATTATTCAGCGTTCAATTTTTTTTTATTCCTGCACCCATTTACTAGGTAAATGGGTGAAGAAAGAGAAGTAAAAGTGAACGGTGAATGATGATATCATAGAGATGGTGTCATATGAGAGCATCATGTGGAATCTGGATCAGAATTTCATATCAGATGCTATGCTAAGTGGTAGTTAACCAACACTATTAAAGTGCAAAAGAATCATTAGTTTTTTTATTAGCTTATATCTGGACCAAAGAGACCCTTTGGAAAGATGTAAAGGTAATTTTATGATATAATATGTCTATTTTAACAAAAAATTATATAATGAAATGTTGATTTATTTTTCATTATTCCTTGAAGGGTTCATTTATTTTAGAAGATTTTTGTCCATGTGGCATGTCTTTGTAGGAAGAGCAGAGATGTTTTTTCTGCTCAATCATATAGGTGATCTTGATGTTTTCATAGTAAAATCATTGTTTGTAGATCTTTCATCTCAATAATTGCTCAAATAAACCTTCATCATATATACATATGCATGACCATCAAAATCTGGGTTCCTACACACCTCATATAGAACCTGCATCACATCAATACCCAGAAGCATCCATACCTCATATAGAACCTGCATCACATCAATCATCATGTCACATAAGATTATTTTTAGGAATTATTCATGTGAACTAATTGTGTGATCTCATCACATGATCGAATCACATAAACAAGTCACATAATCAATTAAGGTAATTCACTTGAACCATGATTTGTGTATTCTTATCTTATTTACATGATCGAATAAAGATTCAAGGGTCATGTAATCGTATAAATCTCCCAGGTTCATTTGATCATGTGATCCTTTTATGGTCATGTGATCATATGACTTTGAACAATTCATGCACTTAATATGATATTTCTAATTATTCATGTTCTCCTTTCTTACTCAATTCCATTTTTTAACCCAAAATTTTCCATTTTCGTAATTAATCTAAATTTTCTCTTTCTTATGATACAAATGAAATCAGTAATTTAAGCTGAGGAGGATATAGTTCTTTGGACTATAATGGTCGATAGTTTAGAAGTTGATCAGTACATAGTCATTCAGTCCACTCACAAGCATCTTAAAATCTTGATGGGAACCAATATCTTGGATTTTCAATTTTCTAATTAGTATTCATTATATGGGTTTGTTATTTGAAATGATATTATGATCTATCCACCTCATGAAGGGATCTTGCCTCATTCCTATATCCTTAATACTAATAATATGTTCAAGGAGAACATCTCATATATATGTAATTTCATCTCCAAAGAATACATATCTAAAGGTTAATTTTAAAGCCTATATGGATTGATTTTAAAGGTTATAACATTATTTGGAGCTTAAAACTAATATTTACATATCAAAAATTTAGAATTCTATATAAAATTATAAGTATGAGTGGTTATTTGGGTGGGTTATTTGATCTGGTGAAATCTTTGGGATGAACCGGGGTTGTCCCTTCTTGGTTCAGTGTACTGTCATAGAGTTTGTGGTTGAGCTAAAAAAGATAGTATTTTATGAATCTATTTAGGCTTACCAAACCCTTACTTATTCAAAAAAAAATATGATGGTAGATCTATTCAGTTTATAGAGTCAATACATGAACACATTTCATTTTATGAATGGTGAGTTCGACATCAGTATATGGTACATTATGATGATCTATGGTGTGATGATTTTAGGAGACAAGTATGATCAGTAAATTCATCCCCCATATACTCAGTATGACATGGAATAGAATCCTCCCATTATGAAGTATCTCATCAATCTGTCGAAAACATCCCTTAGAAAGGACCTATATCTAGGGGTTAACTTCCCCTTCAAGAAGTGGGCTGACTTGTTCATCAAGAAGACTTTGCTTGAGTGTCTAAATAAAAATACCAAGGCTTGGACATCATGATAATCCTTTGGGGAAGAGGATTATTACTTTAAAATATTTTAAGAGTGTCAATTATATGACTAAGGGTGGTCAATCACCTCTCATTACCATGACCTTCTTCATCTAGTAAGCTTCTTAACAATGTACCTAAGAGGGTACTTATTCACAATGCATAAAAAAATTGGATTTATGGTATCCACCTTAATGATGGTAGAAGTAATTGTAGGTGGTATGGTTATCGTCTTGTTTTTCCCATGTTGGATAAGTTATATTTCCAACTTCACCACATCTATAGGGGCATGCCCCATTCAAAATATTCATCCCCTTCCAACTGTGGTGGGGTGGATGGGGGCCCACATTGGTGGATATGAGTTACTTAATACTCACAACATTCCAAGTTACCAGTTTAGGAAATTTCTATAAATTATCAATGAGGTCTAGTTAATCACACTAAAGAACTAGGAGATCAAGAGAAAAGTGAACTAATATGATCAGTTTTTTTATACCATATGGAGCACCAACCTGTAAAATTACTAATAATGTAAAGGGTGATCCTGTAGACTAAGCCTATCATTTATCCATATGTGAGGGTGTTTTATCCAATTGGATTAATTGAAAGATATTATATGATTGGTATGCATCATACAACTTTGGGATATAGTTGAGTGTATTCAGATGAAATTCCCCACTCCTCCCTACATCTGTTCAAAAATGCATCCCACGGTGGCTCAGAAATTTTGGATAATGTTCACCTGATAGTAAACTTTAGTTCGGGTGACCATCCCTCTAGATAGTGTGGGATTTTACCTCTCCAAGGCTTATATTGATACCTTGGTCCAATCATACCTAAATGGTCAGTCGGATCCATTGGTGATAAAGCACATATAGATTTTAATAGTGGATGAGGAGGAGGACACTGGGGCTCTAGAATCATCAAAAAGTTAGATTCCAGACAAAATACATCTTCTAGAAGACCCAAATCTCTCTACATGTCTTAGAATAAAATGATTCACTTAGATCCAACACCATCAACAAAGATGGTGCCAACAGATTTGGAAACAACGTATAGGGTTCCCGTGAAATAATTTCCAGTCAGTGGGGGATCTTCAATAATTATAGTGAGCTATATTATCAATAACTTAATGCTAGTGTGAAATAGGTGGTCACTATGAAGGATAAAAATAGGTTCATCAAGCTGAGAGTATCGATGGTGGAGGCATAAAATTCATACATTCAACATCACAATGAGTACTTGAATGAAGAATCCATGTGTACAATATAAGTAGAAGCTCATAAAAATTTAATCATTGATGGGATGAATGAGATAGATATCCTCTAATATTAATTTTATCACCTATAATAAATTCTCAATGTTGTAGTGAAAACAATGATATAGCACCATAATCTTATCAATGTGGTAGAAAAGTCCAAATTTGATGCGGCTAGTAGGGAAGAGGCACTAAAACAGGGTGTATATATGGAAACTAAATTAGTTGATAATTTTTTATAATCCATAGCTACTCTAGAGCATTAGATAGTATAGCTCTAGGGGGTATTCTGAGCGTATACTATTTTGAGTATTCTAAATTTATCCTACCCACATATTTGGGGAGTTATGGGAGAGACTCTAGACTATGGAGATTCCTCCCTTTTTTATTTTCAATAAATGAAACCTTTTGGATTCCATGTTGTTGTTGACATTTCTTCCTCTTCTTTTTCTCATCCATGTAATATTAACAAAACAATATTTATAATTCAATGAATCATGTTTATCCTCTTCTAAAATATTAATTCAATCCAAGGAAATATACACATGTAAAATTTGTAACAGGTAACACATTTCATGATGGTCAAACAACCATATCATTATATATATAAAAATATCTTTAATAGAAACGGTTGTAACAAGTAATACATATCACCACCCTTACACTTCCTTACCACACCATGTCACACAACATCTGGTCTCAAGGCTACTTACCTACCCATATCAAGGTCAGGTATCAAGTATCATCTAGTCTTATGGCCCCCTACCTACCCAAATGTGTTTTTATTATTAAAAATTGACATTTTATTAATTTAATTTTATATATTAATGTTTAATTTATTTCATTATTGTATTACTAACATAATATTTGTTTTCTTATATAGGTGGAATTTTTTTCTTGAGTTCGGTTGCTTTGTTCGACAACTAATACCATGGACGAAATTTTTTGAGAGGGGATCACAAATGAAAAAAGGATGAAACATTAATGTTTTTAACTGTTTTTTGGATAATTGTAATTGTAACCATATAAAACATTGTTTGAAATGTATATAGTAGTGTTTTTTTGTATTTGTTATTTGATGTAAATGTATATAGAATTATTTTTGAAAGTCATGTGTGCGGTGTTTTGTTCTTATATTATTTGTTTGTGTATAGTTGTTCTGTTTTTTTCTATGTGTTCAGGTGTTTTTTTGTGTTATGTGTGTAGTTTTTGTTTGTGTGAAGGTGTGTAGGTGTGTAGGTGTGTAGGTGTGCATGTGTTATTCAGGTGTACAGGTTTTCTCAGGAAACTTGGCCTTTATTAGTGCTAATTAAGCACTGATAAATTGGGACTTTACCAGCACTAAAAATAGCACTGATGAAGGTTTCTTTTATCAGCACTCAAAATAGTGCTGATAAAGGTGTCCTTTATCAGCGCTCAAAATAGTGAAGATAAATTGGACCTTTATCAGCGCTCAAAATAGCCCTGATAAAGGTGACCCTTTATCCGCGCTAAAAACGCTGATAAAGGGGGTCCTTTATCATCACTGTTAAAGGGGACCCCCCCATCTTCACTTCGATTAACAACGCTTTTCTGTCACTGTTAAAGGCGGATTCTATCACTTTTAAAAGCCCTATTTGTAGTAGTGCATGTTCTTTCCAATTTAGAACTAAAATCCGCTATCACCTTTTTTATAGAACATGAAAACCAATATATTTAAGTACCATATATACTATGGTCCTCCTTTATATAACCCAATATATTCACTTTATTTTAGACATTCCACATAGACCCTCTCATAACCTTTATTTCCCATGAAATATTTTCTTGATAAAACATTGATCAATAGATTTCATTAGAGATCATATTCCTGTTTCATATCAACTCAACTCATCTAAGTTGCATCAAAAAACTTATCCAATGATATATCCATATCACTCATTTTGATATACATGATTTCAATTAAAAATGTATTTTCGGTTGATAACAATTATATGCTCTTATCACTCTCCACAGTTCTAAGATAGGAAGCATTATGTCTTTGTTGATTTCCATATTTTTTATAATGATTCCTGTGATTGTTTCTATTATTTCATGCAACAACCAAAATTTCTCCATCATGAATCACATTTCCACTAAATTTATTTCTATGGAATATTCTACTGTTACTGATGGAATCCCTCATTATAATGTTTTCATGAAACGAAGCAACAAAATTTGTACCAAATATCTCCCCAATCACTATCTTAGATAGCTATTTTATCATATAAAATTCTCATAGTTTCCTCTATCATTAATAGAGAAAAAAATCTTCCAAAATTTTCTATTCTAGTAAGGTTCAATTATTATTTATAAAATCAACACTTCTAAGGAGAGAACTATTCTTTAGGCCTGGGTGTTTCCCTCAAACAACCAATTACCCAACTGTTCTTGATGAAACATATCTTACCCATTTATATATTCTTGAATCTACCTTTAGTTATTTGTTTAAAAAACTTCCCCAATTAAAAACATAACACATAACCCCCAATACCCTTCCCATCAAATGATACCCCCTTTGATAGGTAAACCGAAAAAGTGGTTGGGTCCCATGGCTAGTTTGTTTCCAATTGAGATCCTCGTCCAAATAAATACATGCCCCTTGTTTTTACACCTTTTACTCAAGGTGGATGTTTAGGGATTGGAGAGAAATTGTGTGGGCATCTTCCCAAGTCTCTTTTTTGAATGCTCTTCATTTTCATTGAATAAACCACTAAATGATGTTTCCCAAATGTTGGGCTTCCAAAACATTCTATAGATGTTTCCCATCATCTGTAAAGGAAATGGGTAGAGTACTGGTGATGTAGTGTAGTCCAATATCTTCCTATGGCTAGGACACATAGAAATATTTTGGGTATCCAACTATGCTTTAGTAAGGTAATTCAGTAAGCAATATCACCCACTTTTCCTGCAATAAAAAACAATCCATAATATTAGTAATCTAGATTTTGGTTAATTATAGATTTGGTTTTGGATACAGTAATTCATAGTTTCACCCATACATGATCCCACACTTCATAATACACTCACATCATTGATTATTGGCGTGTTTGATCATACTCTATTGTTCTCTATGGAGATTTTCACTATGTTTTTTAAGGGGCTCATCCTAGTTAATTGAGGTAGAAACTAAAACTTCCACAGTTGTCTTTCTATCTAAATAGTGGCAAATATGAGGGGGTATGTGACCACACACTACCTTAAATGGGGTTTTTAATTTGATGTGTGTAAGGATTTATTGTAACTATACTCATCAGAGGCCAACCATTTGATCCACTTCTAAGGATTCTTTATTGAAAAACACCACAAGTAAGCCTCCAAAAACTGGTTGACCACCTCTATTTTTCATCAGTTTGGAAGTGATGGGAAGAGATTATTTTCAGTGTTTTTCCTTGTAATTTGAATAACTAATTCCAGAAAATACTAGTAAAAATTATTCCCCATATCTAACTATCACCCATGGCATTCCATAAAACCGTATGATTTTTCTCATGAACACATAGGTAACTATTTTTTCTATAAACAGATGCTTAATAGGTAGGAAATTTCCATATTTTATCAACAAATCAACCAACATGAATACCACATCATACTCCTATGATTTTGGAAACCCAAATACAAAATTCATTAATATATATATTTCTAAATAATTACGGGTATCAGTAGTGTTTGGAGAAACCTAGTAGAAAACACATTTTTTTAAAAACTTCACACTCCCATACAAACTATTTCATACATTATGAATCTTCCATAACACCACCCCTTTACTAGGGAGCTTGTATATCTTCAAATACCTCAGATATCCCCAATTGGCGAGTAATGATAAAACTTTAGATGTTTTGGTATCAAAACTAATTTTTGAGGCAAAACCAACCTGTTCTAGAAGTATGACAATTCATTTTGATAAGTATAATCTTGTATCACTAACTTGACTTAATGATAACCGTAAACAATTTCATTCAATTTTTCATCTTCGTTTACTTCCCCCTTTAGAATTCGGAGCTCCTCTAATCTATTTTATGACCACATCAAAGTCATCATTTTCCTATATGTCTCTACCTGCAACAAAGCATCATCCATGGAATTTTTTTCAAGTCTGTATATGACATGTCATATCCCAATAGCTTCTCTTTCGAGTATTTTAGATGAATTGAGATAACTCACTGAATAATAAAATTGTTTAAGCTTTAATGGTTGGTAAAAATCTCAAATTTACAACTGATGAGTTACTATATCTAATGTTGAACCTGTTAGGTCAGAATGGTCAGAAGAAGGTCTAGAGGTGGTGGTGAATTGACCTTATAAAAAAGTGATAAATAAATGGAAATTAAAATTAAATAGATCGCATATAATTTTTATAGTGGTTTAGTTTAAATTGGACCTAGTCCACTCTTACACCTCTATACTCAATGAGGTATATTTTTTCACTACATGATTTTGGAGGGGGATCATAACTTGGTATAACACATGCATTTTCTAGTGGAGGTATAACTAAAAAAATGAATTGTTTGGGGGGAGTCACAACCCTCACAATCTTTTTGAGTAATTTTTAAACTATCATGACTTTTATAATTTGAGATTCAAAACCTGAATGACCTAAATTTAGAATCTTGGAGTCACAACCTAAATGACCCAACATTAGAATCTGGGATTCACAACTCAAAAAAAATAGAATTATTGTGTTTGGGAAAATAATAATCCAATAGA
The DNA here is from genome assembly GCA_963277665.1 of Viscum album. NCBI lineage: Eukaryota > Viridiplantae > Streptophyta > Magnoliopsida > Santalales > Viscaceae > Viscum > Viscum album. The sequence continues at coordinate 819,507,131 of OY728157.1, forward strand.
GAAAAAACATTTAAGATATGAGAATAAGTGTTACACACATAAGAGACCCAAAAGGAAAATAAAGATAAAATAATTATCACAGGTGTTGGTTCTTGAGTATTAAATCGGCTTATCTTATCAAGGAAGTACAAGTCGAATCAGTTTAGGTATTGTACTTGAGAGACTGTAAAAAATGGTAAACAAAATGTACAAGATCACTAGAAGTTTTATATATTGTAAGAAAATTTTATCACTTTGAGTCATATGTACTCGTATGTAATAGTCATATCATAATTTAATATCTTACTATAATCCTTTAAGACCCTTCACAAGATTATGGAAAGCTATAATAGATAAAGAGAACTGGTGAAAACGGTTAAAATAATTCAATAATAGAGTCAACCATCTTTATTAGAGAGAAAACATATCCTAAAAATTTCAAAATAATTCAAACTAATTTAAAAATATTATTTGAACCATTTAAAAAATGTCAAAAAAAATTCAAATTTAAACATTCAAACTAATTCCATAATACCATGTCAAATAAATCCAGAAATATCGTAAGAAAGTTGAATGTGTAAAAATAAATTCTAAATTAATATATTAAATATTGAAATAAATATACTTTTAAGACATTAAAAACACATTTAACAAATTCATAGACATTTAAAATTAATTATATAATACTAAAAAATCATTTAATAAAAAATTATATTCAAATATATTTGAAACATGTAGTTAATTTCTTCTATGGAGATAAAAATATTATCGAATCATCACTAAATATAATTTTCAATATTCTAAAATAAATTCACATAGGCTCCAAAAATTATAATTAATTTAGAAACCAATAAAATAGTAAAAACATGGAAAATAATGTATAAAATTAATTTAGAAATAAAAATAATTTTTACTCAAGAATGATAGCATAAATTAAAGATCATGGTATATTTTTTATCATTATAAGGCACATTCCAAATATTCATGCAATTAATAACTAATGGTAGCATACTTTTTGAACTGCTGGTATAATATTTTTTTGCATCGATGGTAGAATATCCATTGAACTTGTAACATCCCAGGTAAATAAAGAATATAATTTTTTTATATTTATTAAAATTTGTGACTTAAATTTTAATTTTACCTTAAATGGGATTCTTTTTTCGGTGGAATACCTGATACGTAACAACAGGTTTCATTGGAAACTTACATTGCACACAACATTGAGTTATACTGAAAAATATTAATATAATATTATTATTTTAAATGGTAGTTAATGCATTTCCATTTTATTGGTAGGAATGAACAAAACTAACCATATTATGAATAAATATGTTTCTTAAATGTTTTTACATTTATCCAATAAATTTTAGAGGCTTAAAATAAGAAATAACTTGATTTTAAGCATAAATACTCTAATATTCATTAAAAGGTCGATTTATCACCTTTTGATGGAGAACCCTCATTAAATATAGTTTGGGTCACTTTTATATATTATATTTGAAAAAAAATTCTTATTTAGAATTGGTACATCAAAATTTTCTTTGGGTATATTTTTGGTATTTTTCTGATAAAATTCATGTTTTCATGAATAGTGAAAAATACTGTATTTTAATTCAAAATTGACTTTTAATCTAATTTATTTATAAGGTTATATTATCTTTTTAATTGGTTTTGAAGTGTAATTATATTATTTTCTTACTATTTAATACAATTTTGGTCATTGGAAGTAATTTCAATTTGAAATTGGTCATAAATAAGTGTCAATATTTTTATAGTTATTATTTCTTAAAAACACGCTTTTTGTTTTTACAATGAGAATTAATTTTAAATTAATTTCTTCCACTTATTTTTTTTTAATTTGTAGAAATAGGTTCCATATTTGGAATTATGAGGTCCAAATTCTGTAAATAGGTAACTTTTATTTTTAGACATTTTAAATATTTACCTTAGTAAATATTTTATTTACTATGGTTAAAGGGTAAATTTGGTAAATAAGGGTAAACAAATAATATTATAATAATATTAAATTACCTTAACATGTGTAATAATCCTATTGGTTGACAAATTTCAGACCATGGGCATCCTTGGGTCGATTTTGGGACCCCATTGAGCCACATGGAAGTGATAATGACACTATATATTAATTAATTTAAAGTAAAGACAAAATGACTTAAAAATATATCTTTTAGTAAATAAATTATTAAATGGATTTATATAAATTATCTCTTTTAATATAAATATTTTTTTGAAATCTAAAAATATCTCCTACATCATGATAAATTTTTATAATTTTTATACATCAAATAAAAAAAATTATGACACAATAATGATGCAGTGTTTACCTCATTAATGAGTGATTTAAATAAATAAGATTATAAAGATTAAAACAATATCCAAAATATGTTCAATTATTATTGAATGATTTTATTTCTAACATGAGTCATCTTATCTTCTACTTTATTATGTTTTGGACCTTTAGAAACATAAAATCATTATATAATAAAATAATATTTTTAAACATTCATAAAGAGGTCCTCCTCTTCCTTATAAAAATATCTCACTTATAACCCATTCCTCACACTTCTCAAGCCCCTTGGCTCATCCATACTCTAACCAATAAATATCTCTACATATCTCTACTCCTATAAAAATCCTTCCCCTAGGAATAAGGCAATTCAATTAATCTTTTTGGTTTAAACCAAAGGGAGATACCCGATTTAAAGGTAACGTCTTCTCTTAAGTTCTTTTGGTTTATTTTATTTAACCAACCCCTAAATTCTTTTTATTCCTTTATTTTATAACAACACTAGTATCCTCAATATAATAGGTTTTTTTATGATAATTACTCTAATTACACTTACTCAAACCTCCATCTAATGGGTAAAGAACATATTGTTTCTGTGGACGACAAACTAATGCCTCACGAAATGATGATTGTTCAATATTCTCTTACCACCTCTAATGGTGTCCATTAAGATGGAACTATATTTATATGTGATATATATTATATTTATATTGTTTCTATGCTTTTTTATTTTTCATTTATAGAATACCATTATGGTTTTCCATAGTGGGTAAATACGATAATTTCATTTGAGGAAGTGCGGACTACCGCCCCCTCAAAGTGCTATGACTCGTTCATGTCATATGTGGAATGTATAAAGGATGGAGATAATTAAATTATATATGATATTATACTATAATTATAATAAACCTATGTATCATTATTTTTTAATTCCATTAAACATGAAATAGAAATGAAAGTAGCGTTCATGCGTATGTACGGCTAACCGTCTCCATGAACGGTGCATTTCATTTCTTATCTCCAAATGTAATGTACTATTATAAATAAATATATATACTGGATATATATGATATCTAAATCACGAATATAATTTTTTAGATAATGTAATTTCCACTACATGGACAATTTATAATTATAACAAGTTTATTTTTAACTCAAGTTCCAAACATCGACAAAATGTCTGATATGAACACAAATAATTAACTAATTATTATAGAAAGATAATAATTGATATAAAAGGAATATTAAAATTGAAAAAGTTTCTTATGAAAGTATAAATTAACTTTATTTTATTATTCAAGAGATTAAATAACGATCGATTCAAGTCGTACATGATGTAAGGGGTTTCTTATCTCACATTTAATTCTGTGAGATTTTCTTTGTTCACCACTTATTTATTGCATGTGGTGTATTGTGTACTTACATTTTATATATATTATCATTATTATATTTATATTCATGGTATTATGTGATTAATTATTTGTTTATTGACTTTTGGTCATACGACTCGATTGATTACAACGTGCTAATGGTTTTCATCTCACTTTTTATTCTCGTGAGATTAATGCTATATTTTCCACTATTTCCTTTTGTGTGGTGTATGTACTTCCCATGATTGTATTCTTTGTGTAATATAATTTCATTTAAGGTTACTTAAATCTTTATTTTATGATCCTTCCTTCATGGGTTATATGTTTTTTAAGTCACCAAATCGGTAAGAGAACCTTTCACCGTACTTTTTTAGTCAAAGACTTCTTTTATGTCATGTATTTTATTTTTATTTTTATTATGTTGGGATATGTTCTTATATATCCTTGTTGCTGTAAATTTTATGTCCATGTGATTAGGGACCCTTTTCTCTCTCATCAAATCATTTTTTGAATTTTAAAGCGATTTTGTTAGGCTATCGAATTTTTGTAAGAGAACTTCTTAACCCAATTTCAATTATTTGGGTTAAACTTATACTTCTTGATTATGTTGTTCTATGAATATGAGTGAATGACCTATGATTGTTTTACACTAAATATCCACTTATATTGGGTGTATTATTATTTTTCACACATAATTATGTCCTTGATTTGTCCTTAATCTAAGGATATCATCTTTATAAGGGACTTGGTCTCAATATACATTCCACTGAGACTTATTTGTTGTTCTACACCAATTCACTTTTATATGGTGTATATACCGATCCTTGAAATATTATATCATGAATATCTTTATTCTCATGATATTATAAGCTTTGATTAATGTTATTCCTCAATTATTTGTATTCAAGAGTCTCTAATTTGGTTAGGAACTCTTTAACTGAAATATTGTTTTAAATGTTTTAAAGATTTATTCTTCTAAATATTTCTCATTAATGTCCATGTTTTAAAAATGGTTTTAAGGATTTATTTATATGGACGTGAATATTTTGAAATTAAAATTTCTTTCAAAAGATTCAAATTGGTATGGGACACTTTGATTCAAAAATGACTTTATTAAATGTTTTAAATGGTTTTGAAAATGGTTTGATAAAGCATTGTTTATTTAAATATATTGATATGATATATTGTGATTGAATGTGGAAGTTTTTTCTTTCCTTTATGCTTGTGTTATGTGTTATTATTATGTTATGGTTATTGGGCATTGTTTATGTATGCAGGTGGTTCCATGATAAACCTAGGGCAGGTGAGCCTGAGATAGCTCTCCAATGAATTGTGTAACGTGACGGAGGTAAACATTAATGATTCTCCTAAGAGATTTTGGGAATATACTGTGATGGGTATTCCAAATGTAACTCCCTACGTAGTTGTGAAAGCTACAATGTAAGTATGTTATGTATGCCATAATTTTCCTTTATGATTTATGATTTCCGTGTGTTATTCATAAATCTTATGATTTCATAAGGTATGTTATGATTGAAAAGTATGGTTTCATTGAATTTTATTTATTAATGGGATAATGTTTTCTTTCTTTATTTTATAACCCTTACTAAGCTTTTTATGCTCATCCCATGTTTCTAAAATGTTTTTCACAAGACTTAAAGATGAATAAGGTCAAGGATGGGATCGAGTAAAAGTCATGTTGTCTAAAACATGGAACTAGACATGAATATTTTTTTTATGAGTTTTTATTTTATGAAAAAAAATGTAAACCGAGTTAAATTGTCTACTTTGTAATTTTTGAGATGTAATGTAATAGTTATAGCCTAATTCTCTATAACTATAAAACTAAAAAGATCCTCAATTTGAATTATTCATTTAATTCAAGATTATATAATGTTTTAAGGATATCTCCATATAGTTGGTATCAAAGGTCATTTTAGATAACTTTAGAGGTTAGGGTGTTATTTAAGCATAAGTGACATAACTATAATGGTTAGCATATTATAAAGATCCATAGTTATTTTAGATAAATTGAATGAGTTTAAGATAACATGAATAAGTCTATCTTAGTATTTACCCTCCTCATAAAATATTATATGATGATTTTACTGATATAATCACAATGACCATTTTGTTTTTAGTAAATGGATGAATCTAGAAGGCACCAAAGTAATAGTGGATGTGAAGAAAACTATGGTGGTTTTATGAATGAGCAACTGAATAAAATGGGAGCTATAATGAGAACTCTTAAAGTTATTCTCAACCAACTATCTGGAGTCATTATTGACCACCTAAACCATGGTGATTTTTATAATGCATTGTACATGCGATAAAAAAATACCTACAAAGGTTCAGGTAATAATCATACATGAAAGTATGTTCAAAAACCTATGTGTCAAGAATGTGGAAAGAAACACCTAGTAAAATGCTTCAAAGGTATGGGAAGATGTTATAGATGTGGGAATGAAAGTCATAAAGCAAGAATCTTCCATGAAAAAAAGAAGCATCCATTTGACTCTAGGAAAGGGAAAGAAGTTATTTCTGAGGGATCAATTGAATGTTTTAAATGTGGTGTGCATGGTCATTATACAAAAAAAATTCTTATAAAGAAGTTTTAGGAATGGGATCACCATGATCATACAAATATATGTATACCAATACCTAATTCCATTCCGATTTAGGATGAAGAAACTGACAATGACCAATGAAAGGTATGGATTATTTCTTAACATATGTTTTGATATTATTATATCTTAGGATATGATTCATGATTTTGTTTGTAGGAATGAAGTATTTCAGAATAAGTTGGTAAATAATGGTTAATATATCATGAAAAATGTTGAATGAGTTATAAGTCAACATATAATGGATTCAAGAGTTATGGTAGATTTTAAGATGATGAAATGCTTAAAAGTATTAAGTCTCTTTTGAGGATGGAATTACATTGGAAGACTTTTTATAGTATGTGTAACCTTGAAGTTTGATATATTAAAATGTTATTCAAGGAATAATTACCTTTTCTTTTGATGAGTAATGGTGGAATTTTATTTTGGAAGAATATATGTTTTTATTATGCACATATGGTGACTTGGGTTATTTATGGAAATGGTTAAACTATCAAATAGAATATGTGATTTGTTTAATTACACTTCAGAATGAGACTTTAAGAGTAGTCAATTTTTTTGGATATAAATGTTAAGATTTACTATGTAAGACTTTGTGATTAAATCCTTCTGAGTTTTGGGTTACAATCTTATCTTGGGTTACATTGAAGAATTTTAAGGATATTTGTTTATTGAACGGTCTTTTCCAAACTTTGGGTATTGTTTATCGAATTTTTCGGATTAAGAGTTGTATTTCTTTTTATAAAGTATTGTCATTTTTTGAGGATTATCTGGTCTTGTAATAAATGTTTTTTTTTGGTTGACGTCTAAAGACAGGAGAAATATATAGTTCATCTTTTGTGGATTATCTGATAATCTAGAAGTTGATTCTAGCACTTTAAATGTGACCAAGTCAGTTTGAATACTCATCGTTTGGATAAATGATGTGTTTATGGTAGAAATTTAGAAAAGGATGAAAGTATATATGACAAGTAAGTATGTTTCTTTATGTTTTTAGTTAATCTTATAAATAAATTTCTCAACTTTATGAAAAGTAACTTAAAACAAAAACATTTTCCATTAACTTTTCTTACTGGGGAATCAAATACCATTTAACCCATCACATGTTTTTGATTTTCTTGTGGTTAACATTCTTTTAATCATGTTTTCTACCACTCTCCATAAAACCTTGATGGTTTGTTTCTCTTCCATATCCATGTTTTCCTACATGGAATCCTAGTATAGGCTATCTTGGGTGACCTTTGTATTTATATTTCTTTCTTTTAAAGTGATATTTTTATTGACTCTTTTTCCAATGTGAATCTTTCAATGAATTTTCTAAGCCCAATTTTAAAATTGTGAGGATGCAATTCCCAAAAGGGGGGAAGGATATAAAATCCCAGTTGAATAAATAATATAACTTTTTTATATTTATTAAAAATTTTAAATTAAATATTAATTTTACCTTAAATAGAATTCTATGTTCACTGGCATACCCGATACACAACAACAGGTTTCATTGAAAACTTAATTTGCATGCAACGTTGAGTTATACTGAAAAATATTAATATAATATTATTATTTTAAATGGTAGTTAACGCATAATCATTTTATTGGCAGGAATGAACAAAAATAACCAAATTATTATTAAATATTTTTCTTAAATGTTTTCACATTTATCAAATAAATTTTATAGGCTTAAAATAATAAATAATCTGATTTTAAGCATAAATACTCTAATATTCATTAAAAGGTCGATTTATTACCTTTTGATGGAGAACCCTCTTTAAATATAGTTTTGGTCACTTTTATATGTTCTATTTTACAAAATAAAATTCTTCTTTAGAATCGGGACATCAAAACTTACTTTGGGAAAAACTTTGGTATTTTTCTGATAAAATTCATTTTTTATGAATAGTGAAAAATACTGTATTTTAATTCAAAACTGCCTTTTAATATAATTTATTTATAAGGTTATATTATCTTTTTAATTGTTTTTAAAGTTTAATGATATTATTTTTTTACTATTAAATACAATTTTGGTCATTGGAAGTAATTTCACATATAAAATTGGACATAAATAACTGTCAATATTTTGATAGTTATTATTTCTTAAAAACACGCTTTTTTTCACAACGAGAATTAATTTTAAATTAATTTCTGCCACTTCTGTGTTTTAAATTTGGAAAATGAATTCCATATTTGGAATCATGAGGTCCAAATTTTTTAAATATGTAACTTTTATTTTTAGGCATTTTAAATATTTACCTCGGTAAATATTTTATTTACCATGGTTAAAGGGTAAATCTGGTAAATAAGGGTAAAAAAATAATATTATAATAATATTATATTACCCTAACATGTGTCCAAATCCTATTGGTTGATACATTTCTGACCATGGGAATCTTAGGGTCTATTTTGGGACCTCATGGAGCCACATGGGAGTGATAATAATACTTTATATTAATTAATTTAATGTAAAGACAAAAATGACTTAAACATATATCTTTTAGTAAATCAATTCTTACATGGGGTTATATAAGTTATCTCTTAGACTATAAATATTATTTTGAAATATAAAAAAATTTCCTATATCATGATAATTTTTTTATAATTTTTAGATGTCAAATAAATAAAAAATATTTATGACACAATAATGATGCTGTGTTTACCTCATTAATGAATGATTTAAATAAATAAGATTATAAAGATTAAAACAATATCCCAAACCTGCTCAATTATTATTGGATGATTTTATTTAGAAAATTTTTCATATTATTTTTGACTTTAATAAGTTTTGGACCTTTAGAAACCCAAAATCATTATATAATAAAATGATATTTTTAAACATTTCTAAAGAGCCCCTCATCTCTCTTATAAAAAACCCCCATTATAACAAATTCCTCACACTTCTCAAGCCTCTTGGCTCGTCCATCCTTTGCCCAATTAAGATCTCTACATCCCTATCATTCTCCTAGAATATTTCCCCTAGGTAGAAGGCAATTCAATTAATCCTTTTAGTTCAAACCAAAGGGAGATACCTAATTTAAAGGTAATGTCTTCTCTTAAGTTCTTTTGTTTTATTTTATTTCTCCAACTCCTAAACTATTTTTGTTCCATTATTTTATAAAAAACCAGAATCCTAAATATAATAGGTTTTTTTATGATAATTACTCGAACTACACTTACACACACCTCCATTTAATGGGTAAATATATTGTTTCTGTGGACGGCAAACTAACGCCTTAGGAAATGATGATTGTTCAATATTCTCCTACCACCTCTTATGGTGGCCATTAAAATGTCACTATATTTATATGTGATATATATTATATTTATATTTTTTCTATGCTTCTGTATTTTTCATTTATAGAATGCCTTTATGGTTTTCCATAGTGGGTAAATATGATAATTTCATTTGAGGATGTGTGGACTACTGCCCCCTCAAAGTGATATGACTCGTTCATACCATACGTGGAACATATAAAGGATGGAGATAATAATATTATATATTATATTATATTATAATTATAATATACCTATTTATCATTATGTTTTCTTTCCATTAAATATGAAATAGAAATGAAATTAGCGTTCATACGTACGTACAGCCTACCGTCTCCATGAACGGTGCATTTCATTTCTTATCTCAAAATGTAATGTACTATTATAAATACATATATATATATATATATATATTTGATATATATGATATATAAATAATTAATATCATTCTGTAGATAATGTAATTTTGACCATATGGACAATTTATAATTATAACAAGTTCATTTTTAACTCAAGTTTCGAACATCGACAAAATGTCCGATATGAACTCAGATAATTAACTAATTGTTATAGTAAGATAATAATTGATATAAAAGGAATAATAAACATGAAAAAGTATCTTAAAAAAGTATAAATTAAATTTAGTTTATTATTCATGAGATTAAAGAAAGATCGAGTCAAGTCATACACGAGGTAAGGGGTTTCTTATCTCATCTTTAATTCCGTGAGATTTCCATTGTTCGCCACTTATTTATTGCATGTGGTGTATTGTGTAATTCCATTTGATATATATTATCATGATTATCTTTATATTCATTGTATTATATTATTCATTTGGTGGTTATTAACTTTTTTTCTTACGACTCGATTGATTATAATGTGCTAAGGGTTTTCATCTCACTTTTTATTCCCATGAGATTCATGCTATATTTTACACTATTTCTTTTGGTGTGGTGTATTTAATTCCCATGACTGTATTATTTGTGTAGTGTAATTTAATTTATATGTATTTACATCTTCATTGTATGATCCTTCCATCATGGGGTGTATTTTTCGTAAGTCACCGAATCGGTAAGGGAAGCTTTCACTTTACTCTTTTAGTCAAAGACTTATTTTATATCATGTCTTTTAATTTCCTTTTTATTATGTTGGAAAATTTTCTTCTATATCCTTATTACTATAAATTTTATTTCAATGTGATGAGAGACCCTTTTATCTCTCATAAAATCATTTTTTTAATTTTAAAGTGATGTCGTTAGGTTGTCAAATTTCGGTAAGAGAACTTCTTAACCCAACTTCAATTCTTTGGGTTAAACTTATACTTCTTGATTATGTTGTGATATAAATATGTGTGAATGACCTATAATTGTTTTACACTTAATATCAACTTATATTGTGTGTATTATTGTTTTTTACACATAATTGTGTCATTGATTTGTCCTTAATCTAAGGATATAATCTTTGTAAGGGACTTGGTCTCAATCAACATTACATTGAGACTTATTTGTTGTTGTACACCAATTCACTTTTATATGGTGTATATACTGATCATTGAAATATTATATCATGAATCTATTTATTCTCATGATATTATAAGCATTGATTAATATTATTCCTCAATTATTTTTATTCAAGCGTCTTTCATTTAGTTAGGAACTCTTTAGCTGAAATATTATTTAAAATGTTTTAAAGATTTATTCTTCTAAATATTTCTCATTAATGTCCATGTTTTAAAAATCATTTTAAGGATTTATTTATATGGATGTGAATATTTTGAAATTAAAATTTCGTTCAAAAATATCCAAAGTGGTATGGGACACTTTGATTCAAAAATCTCTTTATTGAATGTTTTAAATGGTTTTATAAAGCATCGCTTATTTCAATATCTTGATATGATATATTGTGATTAGAATATGAAAATGTTATCTTTCCTTTATTCTTGTGTTATGTGTTATGATTATGTTATGGTTATTGGGAATTCTTTACGTATACTGGTGGTTTCGTGATAAACCTAGGGAAAGTGAGCCTCAGATAGATCTCCAATGCATTGGGTAACGTGACAGAGGTAAGCATTAATGTTTCTCCTAAGAGATTTAGGGAATATAGTGTTATGGTCATTCCAAACGTAACTCCCTACATATCTGTGAAATCTATAATGTAAGTATGTTATGTATTCCATAAGTTACTGAAATTCATGGTGAACTAAAGAATATAAAGAAGAGATATATCACCCAGCTAGATAATCCCATGTAGAACATAACATTTTTGATGAAGCTCCACTACACAATGTAATATTATTTTTCCATTATAATTTTTATGACTATGTTGGATTCTGAGGTCTTAATGTTAATATCACCAATAATTTACTGATCCATGGCGATGGAATCTTGGGTAAACCTACCTCAAATGAAGCCTTACTCTTCTTCAGAGACCCATTTATGAAGGTTCACTGATATTATTATATTATTAAAGGAATTAAGTATTTTTTAGGGGAAATTTCATATTCTAATGATACTATAATGTTTTTAGGAAATAATGGTATTTCACCTTATGAATGAGGATCAGGGTGGTGGCATAGGCCACCCGATGTAGGCCCCCTCCCTAGAAATAGTTATGAATGATTTTCATAAGATCTTCCTTGATGAGGTCCTAAGAGTATGTATATAATGAACCTAGAAACCTATCAGGGATAGGGAAATTTCATGATTGAGGGTGGAAAACATCCTATATATCCTTCTTCTCTAATATAATCTTGAAAATATTATTGATATCATGTAAAACCACTTAGAGGATAGTGTCAAACATGTTATCATGACCCCTTCAATATCTATCCTACATGCAAGGGTTAACATTCATGAGTAGAGAGTTAAAGTGAGACATGGATATACCTCTTACCACATCGGAATCATTGGTGAAGAAACCATCCTTGAGAATGATATTTAGGATGATGGATCACTTCTTCCCCTTGATGTAGGACTGAAAAAATGTAGTTTTTCAATCCCCCACCATTTATCCATGAAGCTCACAATTATGATTTGGATATTATTTCTTACTCCAGTATCATTTCATTCAAATGTTTTCTCTTACAGACAAGGTTACTGAAAGACTCATCATCCCACCTGGCTTCAAGCTCAATCTCTTTCTGCGTGATATGTTCCTTGATGTATTCCATCTCTGATAAGTAGGAGGGATAACTATTATTCCATGACTAGAGGTACCCTTTTAATTTTATTATCTTTTTGTGGATTCCAACTCATGAGTGATCATGCATGGGTTTACTCCATGATGATCGTGCCACATGGTGGTAGATGGGGTATGCCTCCCACCAGCTAGAATAAACTAAATGACCACTCTCCACTCCACCATGAGTAGAGATGATGAGAAGTAGGTCGTGGTCTAAAAGTGCACAAACCATGTGTTCAACTCTATAATTACAGATGGTGGAAATGGATTTAAGATTATCCAACCACTATTAGGAAACACCAAGTGTGTTGGATCCCATTCTGGTTATTAAACTAAGTGAATTTTTCCCCTATATATCTTATGTACAAGAGTCCATTCTAGTATGAAAAAGTGGAAAAAATATTTTCTATCATTCCTAAGATAGACCCCTCCTCATTTTTTTCAATATTACATCTAAAATGGAATTGAAATCCCCTTTGATGACCCATGTCGATTCTCTAAGATTGAATCTTCCCAAATCTCTCCATAAGGATTCTCTCTCCCATGCATCTCATTTGGCATAAATAAAGAAAATGAAGTAACTAAAACTTCATGAATTGAGATTTGTGGATATGTTCTCATAGGACAAAATGAGTTTCATCAAATATAGTGTGGTGTTCCAAAAAATACATATATGTTGATTAATGGGTTTACCGTGCATGTAATCATGAAGTCCAAGTATAAAAGAGAAGTCACAATTCATAGAAGTTTTTTTGGGGTTCAAGAACCGCTACTAATGAAACCTTATTGTTATGAATATTAATAGAAATAAAATCCATCTTCACACGATCTTATAGCCCTGTGAGTTACAAATAATGAAGGAAATCATTTTATAAGGATGGTCCTAGATTTGGCCCCCAACATTGATGAGAACCTAGACTGAAATGAGGAGGATAAATCCATTTTGGTTAAATCTCTAGTGTGGACACCATTGGGGGAGTAAATCAATGAACATACATTCATGTTTTATCCAAAGTATACAATAATTAACTCTATCCATTGGATAAGGTAATGGGTGAACTAATGGAGAATCTAGGATCACTGGGATTTTGAACCATGGGAAAGTATGGGAAAATAACAATCTCTTTCTGATGATGAAGGTCTTGTTCCTGGTCTGTGGAGTAAAGAGTCATCATTCAAGGAGTGGGATTTAAACCCTAACCTATGAATAGGGATTTCACTGGACCGATATTGAGGTGATGAACTAGAGATGGATGATACCATACTACGTCCAGAAATTGGCCCCCATGTCATTAGAGGGAGACCCCAAAGGCATTGCTAGTTTTGATGGCCGAGAATAAATAGAAGAAGAATCAAAAACCTGGGGGGGAGGACGATAGTGGTAAAAAGATACCCTCATAGTGGAGGAGGCAGCATTGGGGGTCCAATATTACCCCATACATCAACTAGGATGATGGATAACATAGAATGAAAGGTTTCATATCCTGATAGGTGGAAATCCTAGCTAAATTATTTCTACAGACTAGGAGGAAGTGAACTTGAAGATGGGATCCTATATAAAAATTCACTGGAGATGGGCAGGATAAACACTGCCACCAAGAGATATCATCGCCTTCCTTGAGAAAGATACATTCAAGAAGGGGATGAGAGAAATTTATCACCATAGATAACCAATACACCTTGACATCTTGGATATGGATCATATAAAAATCTTTATAGAGTAAAAAAATGATTCTGACTCATATGCCTTCGAGGAATGAAATATTGTTGAAGGTAGGGGGGGCTAGGAAGGATGTTATATACAACCACTTGAGTGGCATATTAACCAAAGTGACCTTCCATAGACTAGAGAAAGAGGATAAAACACTATTTTCCAACAAAATGAGATCTTTGAGACCATGCCTTCAGAAATTCTTCTCTGAATGTAAGGACCCAAAAAAATCCTTTGAATTCAGGACTAAGACCCAGGACAGAACTTCCATACCACAAGTGCTGAAAAAATCTAGAAGAAGGGGAGGGGTATCTTATCGGTGAAAAACCTTAGCACCAACATCCACCTATGAAAATTAAAATCCACCATGAAGGAAGCCATTGGAAAAATTATTATCGAATACCCATCCACTATTTCAGATCATGGCTCCCCTAATAGTATCTCAGGGATCAGATAAAGACGGGTTGATTGATGCTAAAATCATATACACCTTAATGTTTTCAAAATCTATTTGAGTTATTATAGATCATTGATATTATAATATCATTGGGAGTTATTTTATTGTTCAATCAGTTTTACCATAATCTTTAATAAACATCCTATGGTAGCTAGTGAGACATAAAACTCTTCACACCTCCTTAACAATCCATGACTCTTTCCATCACTGAATCACTTCCACCTTCTTAGGGTTCATGAAAACTCCCACATATGAAATTATATAGCTTAAATATTACATAGAGACTCACCCAAAAGGAATCCTTTTTTCATTGTAATTTTATTTATTCTCTATCATGAGATTTAGTATTTTCTTTAATATCACAAGATATTTTCACCAGCCTCTACTATAAATAAATATGGAATAAAAAACTAGGACCCCATTCTAAAATAGTGGCTGGAAAAAAATGTTCATAGACTCTTGGAAATTGGTGAGTGTGTTTGTGAATCAAAATGTAATTAATAGTTATTTTTAATGTTCTTCATGAGTCTTAAAATTTGTTTTAGATGCATGATCCACCCACACCGACACTTGGTGGAAATATGACTTCAAATATGTCTTAGTGAAATGTGTTTCCCCTGAAAACTCATCCAGAAACTCATAAACCATATGTATTAGGTAGCAGTTTGGCACTATTAAATTATTAAATTATCGATATTCCACACACATCCACCACCCTACTATTTTTTTAAAACCATTATGAAAATACTATAATAAGGGATATTGTAAGGCTCAATGAACCCAAGTGTCAATAGTTTCTAAAAAGTTTTCCCCACCTCATTTTTTATTTGGAAATAAATTTTATATGGTATTATATTAAGTTTACTATTCCCATTTCTCATTTTTATAGGGTGATTGGTGTCCCTACATGGTGGTAACCCCTTTAGTTCTTGGAAAATAGCTCAGTAATACTAGAAAATAGAACTCAACTACCTCTTTGACACATGAGGAAACTTTGAAATCTTCAATTCGACATACCTAGTTAATTCCCACTAGAGGACCTTAATCAATTTCTACCCTTGACCCAAATACTCTGAAAAATATCTTAGTGCACAAATCGGTTGTTAAATCCCATTTGAGGTAACCACATGACCCCCCCCAGTAATTCCATTGGTTTTTATAAAAAAAATTATAACATACCCTAGAGTTCCAAGCCAAAAATCTTCAATACTAATTATGGTATAGTGGTATCAAATATGTATGAGTCAACATAAAACTTCATGGTACGAAATTGTAACTTCATGTATCTAGAAACACCCTTATAAACCACCCATTATCCATATCACAATCTTATTTATAAGGGCTTGGTCTCATTTTTTTCACTAGAAGATATTTTAACATCTGATTAGAAATAAAATTGTGGCTTGAACCACTATCGACCAAAAATAACAATGGTACTCCCCCTATAATCCCTTACACCACCAAAACTAATTTCCTTTTGTAAAATATTATCTTATCTCATTTTCCATTGTTACAAATATTTCCATATCACTAATTTCTCTCATTTCCCACCATATGTCTCATGAATAGATTGTGTCTCATCCTCATATCAATATGGATCAATGCACTCCCAAGACATAAGTCTATATGCCTTTTTGGGAATCTTATGACTAGGTGTGTATTTCTTTCTATAAGTGAAATAATTTCCTTTATTTTATAAATCTTTCAATTCTTCTCTAATTAAATTTTGGAGTCTTTTCTATTTTGGAATGATTTCATTCCACTACTCTAATTCATTACCCTCTCATAAGGTATGTTGTGATTGAAATGTATGGTTTAATTGAATTGTATTTACTGATGGGATAATGTATTGTTTCCTTATTTTATAACCCTTACTGAGCTTTTTATACTCATCCTAAGTTTTTGAAATTCTTTTCACAGGACTTAAAGATAAATACGGTCAAGGATGGGATTAAGTGAAAGTCATGTTGTCTAAAACACAGATCTAGACATGACTCTCTTTTTAAGAGTTTTTATTTTATGAAAAAACAGAAATTTAGTAGAATTGTCTTCTTTGTAATTTTTGAGATGTAATTTAATAGTTATGGCCTAATTCTATAAAACTCTAAACTTGAAAAGATCCTCTATGTGAACTATTCATTTAATTCAAGATTATGTAATTTTTTAAGGCTGGGTCTTTATAGAACTAGTGGTAGAATATATTTTGAACACTCGGTAGTAGAAATATTGAACTAATAATAGCAAACATTTTGAACAAATAGTATAATACATTTTAAACTAATAGTAGAAAACATTTTGAACAAATACTATGAGACATTTATAACCAACGGTAGCATAAATTTATAGTCGATTGTAACATAAATTTACAACTTAAGGTAGCATAAAATTACAAATAATGGAAGAATTAATTTATAACTAATAGTATAAAAAATTTATAATAGTAGAAAAAATTATATTAAAATATAAGAAAACTAAGACATGATACTTAGAATTAAAACACTAAAATATCATTAAACGTAAAGAAATATTTATTAAAACCATTATATATATGATTATTATATAATCACATTAAATAGTCCAATACACCAAAAATTAAAAATATGAAGTACATAAAACAACTAAGATAACATGTAATGGAATGTAATCAGATAAAAAAACACAAAATATTTAAAAAATCCATGTAATCAAACAAAATACATACACTTAATATTTAAAGAACATGCATAATAATCTCCCCATGCAATCAAACAAAATAAAATTTAAATAATCTCCCACTTTTTGTTTGATTAAAAAATATAACATGTAAAATTAAAAACATTTATATTCTCCCCCTTAGTAAACAAAAATGAATAGGAAATCCCCTTATACAAATGTAGAGATAAAATAATTACTCTTCCCATATGTCATTTTCAAATTTATTTTTTTCAAACTGAGAAAATTATAAAGGATTAGTAAATATTCCCATTCTATCTTATCCTAAATGCATTTCATGGTTCCCATAAAACTCCATAGATTAATGCCTTTATCCTCAACCACCTTGGTCGTCTTATCCTAGGATTTCTAGTGATATCTTCCTTCTATATTTGCATCCCCGAAGAAGTCTTATAGAATGATTTCAATATTACTCAAAACCAAATTTGGCCCATTGATGGATGATAATACATGCATGGGGATGGAGGTAAGAATTTGTTTAATGGGAGAAATATCCCCCCCCCCAAAATGAGAGGAAGAGATTTTTCTAATTCAGGATGCAGTAAGATATTTTATCGACCAGGCCATCCAAATTGTAAATATGAATTCTATCAAGGGAGATCAGATCTCCCATATGTTCCATGGGGAAGTGTCTTCTGTGTACTCCCAGACTATCCTATATTTTATTCCACCTCTTATATGATCAATACATGGATATATAAAAACTTATCTTACCTCAGTTAATAATATGACCACTCAGGTTACTACTTACATAAAAAATTCCATTGTGTTCTCATATGGGCTAATTGTTTCTATTAATAAAAATTATTATATAATCTATAAAGAGGAGGTGAGATACCCTAGTAAATTCCTTACTACATTGTAAAGGATGAATTCTACCACTTATAATGCTACTTATTAGGTATATATTGAGATTTTATTAAACCAGATTGTAGATTTTGGGGGACAAACATTCCCCCAGCCTCATCCCCTAGATTGATTTAAGGAAGTCATAATTTTTCTCATGAAGGTGACTGAAATTCATGGTGAACTGAAGCATCTAAAAAAGAGATATATCACCGATCTAGATAATCCCATGTAGGACATAAATGTTTTGATGATGCTCCACTACACAATGTCATATTCTTTCTCCATAATGATTTTTGATGACTATGTTGGATTCTGAGGTCTTCATGTTAATCTCACCAATAATTTATTGATCCCTGGCGATGGCATCTTGTGTAAACCTACCTCAAATGAAGCCTTACTCTTCTAAAGAGACCCATTTATGATGGTTCACTGATATTTTTATATTATTAATGGAAGTAAGTATTTTTTTAGGAGAAATTTCATAGTCTAATGATCTTATAATGTTTTTAGGAAATAATGGTATTTCACCTTATGAATGAGGATCACGGTGGTGGCATAGGCCACCTGATGTAGGCCCCCTCCCTAGAAATAGTTCTATATGATTTCTATAACATATCTCGTGATGAGTTCCTAAGATAATGTATATAATGAACCCAGAAAACTATCAGGGATAGGGAAATTTCATGATTGAGGGTGGAAAAAACATCCTAGATATCCTTCTTATCCAAGATAATCTTGAAAAAAATGTTGATATCATGTAAAACCACTCAGAGGATTGTTTCAAACATGTTATCATGACTCCTTTAATATTGATCCTGCATGAAAGGGTTAACATTCATGAGTAGAGATTTAAAGTGAGACATGAACATACATCTTACCACATCAGAATCATTGGTGAAGGAACCATCCGTGAGAATGATATTTAAGATGATGGATCACTTCTTCTCCTTGATGTAGGACTGAAAAATGTATTTTTTTTCTATCACCAACCATTTATCCATGTATCTCACAATTATGATTTGGATATTATTTCTTACTCCAGTATCATTTCATTCAAATTTTTTCTCTTACATACAAGGTTACTGAAAGACTCATCATCCCACCTGGCTTCAAGGTAAATCTATTTCTATGTAATATCTTCCTTGATGTATTCCATATCTGATAAGTAGTAGGTATTACTGTTATTCCATTTCTAAACGTACCCTTTTAAGTTTATTATCTTATTGTGGATTCCAACTCATGAGTGATCATGCATGGGTTTATTCCATGATGGTCATGACACATGGTGGTAGATGGGGTATGCCGCCCAATAGCTAGAATAAACGAAATAACCACTATCCACTCCACCATGAGTAGAGATGATGAGAAGTAGGTAGTGGTATAAAAGTGCAAAAACCATGTGTTCAACTCTATAATTACAGATGGTGGAAATGGATTTAATATTATCCAAGCACTAATCTAGGAAACACCTAGTGTGTTGGATCCCCTTTTGGTTATTAAACTAAGTGAATTTTTCCCCTATATATCTTATGTACAAGAGTTTATTCTAGTATGAAAAAGTGGAAAATATATTTTCTATCCTTCTTAGGATAGACCCCTCCTTATTTTTTTCTCTATTACATCTAAAATGGAATTGAAATCCCCTTTGATGAGCCATGTTGATTCTCTCAGATTTAATCTTCCCAAATCTCTCCCTAAGGATTCTCTCTACCATGCATCTCATTTGGCATAAATAATGAAAATGAAGTAACTAAAACATCATGAATTGAACTTTTTGGATATGTTCTCATATAAGACAATGAGTTTCAACAAATATAGTGTCTTGTTCCAAAAAATACATATATTTTTATTAATGGGTTTACCGTGCATGTAATCATGAAGTCCAAATATAAAAGCGAAGTCACAATTCATAGATGTTTTTTTGGGTTCAAGAACTGCTACTAATGAAACCTTATTGTGATGAAGATTAATAGAAATAAAATCCATCTTCACATGATCTCCTAGGCCCCATGAGTTACAAATAATGAAGTAAATCATTTTAGAAGGAGGGTCCTAGATTTGGCCCCCAACATTGATGAGAACCTAGACTGAAATGAGGAGTCTAAATCCATTTTGGTTAAAGCTCTAATGTGGACACCATTGGGGGGAGTAAATCAACTAACATGCATAAATGGTTCATCTAAAGTATACAATAATGAAATATATCCATTGGATAAGGTAATGGGTGAACAAATGGAGAATGTAAGATCACTAGGATTGTGAACCATGGGAAAGTATTGGAAAATAACAATCTCTTTCCGATGATGGAGGTCTAGTTCCTGGTCCATGGAGCAAAGAGTCATCATTCTAGGAGGGGGATTTAAACCCTAACCTATGAATAGATCTTTCACTGTACTGATATTGAGGTGATGAACTAGAGATGGATGATACAATACTTGGTCCAGATATTGTCTCCCATGTCATCAGAGGGAGACCCCAAAGGCATAGATATTTTTGATGGCCGAGAATAAATGGAAGAATAATCAAAAACCCAGGGAGGAGGAGGATAGCATTAAAAAGATACCCCCATAGTAGATGAGGATGCATTGGGGGTCTAATATTACCCCATACATCAACTGGGATGATGGATAACATAGAATGAAAGTTTTCATAGCATGATAGGTAGAAATCCTAGCTAAATTATTTCTACAGACTGGGAGTAATTGAACTTGAAGATGGGATCCTATATAAAAGTGCACTGGAGATGGGTAGGATAAATACTGCCACCAAGATAGATCATCGCCTTCCTTGAGAAAGATACATTCCAGAAGGGGATGAGAGAAGTTCATCACCACACATAACCAAACCACCTTGACATCTTGGTTATGGATCATATAAGAATATTTATAGGGTAACAAACTGATTGTGACTCCTATGCCTTGGAGGAATGAAATATTGTTGAAGGTAGTGGAGGCTAGGTAGGATGTTCTATACAACCACTTGAGTGGAGTATTGACCAAAGTGACCCTCCATCAACTAGAGAAAGAGTTTGAAACACTATTTTCCAACAAAATTAGGGCTTTCAGACCACTCCTTCACAAATTCTTCTCTGAATGTAAGCACCCAAAAAAATCCTATCAAATTAGGACTGAGACCTAGGCCAGAACTTCCTGACCACAAGTGCTGAAAAAATCTAGAAGAAGGGGAGGGGTAACTTGTCCGTGAAAAACCTCACCACCAACATCCACCTATGAAAATTCAAATCCACCATGAAGTAAGCCACTGGAAAATTTATCATCAAAGACCCATCCACTACTGCAGATCAGGGCTCCCCAAATAGTATCTCGGGGATCGGATAAAGACGGGTTGACTGATGCTAAAATCATATATGCCTTAATGTTATCAAAATCTATTTGAGTTGTTGTAGACCATCAAAATTATAATCTCATTGTGATTTATTTTATTATTCTATCAGTTTTACCATAATATTTAATAAACATCCTATGGTAGCTAGTGAGACATAAAAATCCTCACACCTCCTTAACAATCCGTGACTCTTTCCATAAATGAATCACTTCCACCTTCTTAGGGTTCATGAAAACTCCCACAGATGAAATTATATAGCCTAAATCTTCCATAGAGACTCTCCTAAAAGGAATCCTTTTTTCATTGTAATTTTATTGATTCTCTATCATATGATTTATTATTTTCTTTAATATCAAAAGATGTTTTCACCAGCCTCAACTATAAATAAATATGGAATAAAAAACGAGAACCCCATTCTAAAATAGTGGCTGTAAAAAAATTTCATAGCCTCTTAGAAAGTGGTGAATGTGTTTGTGAATCAAAATGGAATTAATAGATATTTTTAATGTCCTTTATGAGTCTTAACATTTGTTTTAGAATCATGATCCACCCACACCGGCACTTGGTGGAAATCTGACTTCAAATATGTCTTAGTGAAATTTGTTTCCCCTGAAAACTCATCCAGAAACTCATAAACCATAGGTATCAGGTAGCTATTAGGCACTGTTAAATTATTCAATGCTTGATAGTACACACACATCCACCACCCTACTAATTATTTAAAACCATTATGGAAATACTATAAGAAGGGATATTGTAAGGATTAGTGAACCCAAGTGTCATTAGTTTCTAAATAGATTTTCCCACCTCATTATTTATTTGGTAAGCAATTTTATATGGTATTATATTAAGTTTATTGTACCCATTTCTCATTTTTATAGAGTGATAGATGTCCCTACATAGTGGTAACCCCTTTAGTTCTTGGAAAATAGCTTAGTACTACTAGAAAATAGAACTCAACTACCTCTTAGACACATAAGGCAACTTTGAAATCTTCAATTCGGCATACCCAGTTAATTCCCACTAGAGACCCTTAATCAATTTCTACCATCGACCCAAATACTCTGACAAAGATCTTAGTGCACAAATGGGTTGTTAAATCCCATTTAAAGTAACCACATGACCCCCACCTAAATAATTCCATTGATTTTTATAAAAAAAATTATAACATACCCCAGAGTTCCAATCCAAAAATCTTCAATAGAAATTATGGTGTAGTGGTATCAAATATTTATGTGTCAACCTAAAACTTCATGGTACGCAAGTGTAACTTCATTTATTTAGAAACACCCTTATAAACCACCAATTATCCATCTCACAATCTTATTTATAAGGGCTTGGCCTTATTTTTTTAAGTAGAAGATATTTTAACATCTGATTGGAAATAAAATTTTGGCTTGAACCACTATCCACCAAAAATAACAATGGTTCTCCCCCTATAATCTGTTCCACCACCAAAACTAATTTCCTTTTTTAAAATCTTATCTTATCTCATTTTCCATTGTTCCAAAAATTTCCATATCACTAATTTCTCTCATTCCCCACCATATGTTTCATGAATAGATTGTGTCTCATCCTTATCTCCATATGGCTAAATGCACTCCCAAGACATAAGTATATAGGAATTTTTAGGAATCTTATGACTAGGTGTGTATTTATTTCTATAAGTGAAATAATTTACTTTCCTTTATAAATATTTCAATTCTTATCTATTTAAATTTTAGAGTCTTCGCTATCTTGGAATGATTTCATTACACTACTCTCATCCATTACCCTCTCATGAAGGGGAAAATCATACTGTAGTAGTGTTTAACTCTGGCTGTGTCCCACTCTTGGAACTCCACCCCAAGGTCATGATTTTTTCCACCTAAAAAAACTTTCACTTTTATATCCATTATAACACATTGTACCAAGGTCAACAAACATTTATTTCATGGTGGATTGTGTGTCAATACTTTACTTCCATTTTTTTGTATTCATCCCATTTATAAACACACTCATATAATATTTTTTAAGAAATCTAGTATTTGTTGGGATAAAAGTTTTAATGTGTCGGTGTAGAAATCTATCTATTCAAAAAAATGTAATCCCTTTTGATACATCAAAGTAAAATCCTCCCCTACACTATCATAGCATGCTGGTATTTGTTTTTTGATTTATTTCCATGTAAAACCAAGATTATCATATTTTAATGAAATTATCCTATATTACACTAGTCCTTATATGAATTATTGATAGAGTTGTGCCTTAAAGCCTTACCATGTCTAAAAGACTCATAAATATGTGTCATCTCATGCTATCCAAGTGACTAGATCCTCTCCCATAAATGCTATCATATGCATTAGATTGGTAAATATATACATTCCATCAATATCTAAAGGGAGAAACTTAGGGTTTTATATTTTTTCTTCTATGATTTGGTCTTAATTTTATTTCTTGGTTCGAGTATGGTACTCTCCCTCCTCAACCACACCCAACCGTACTTGGTTACTCCCTTGTGTCGTACACTATCTTATCATTGTACATCTATGTTAACAGTACATTCACATATCACATCATCATCGATATATCTAAAATAGTGTTTTTGAGTCTTTCAATAGTTTTCTTAGACATAGATACCCACATTTTCATCCAAGTGGTCATCCATGTGCAGAAGTATCAACATGAGAAACAAGATGATAGAGACAGAAATAGATAGAGACAGAGGGAAACCTTGTTTGCATTTAGAGAAGTATATGAGAAACAAAATTAGATTGTATGTGGGAGAATAAGATAATAAGATATATAGGAGGCACTTATACTCCCTTACCATGTTGAAAAAAATCCAAGACAAAGGCTGAATTTACCAATATATTTATCTCTTCCTTCCCTCACTCCAAACTCCCCTATTAGACAACTCCTCCATGGACCCCCACTCAAATAAAATTGTTTATTCACCCTAGATTCTCTCTAAATAAGAAAAATTTACGCATTTTTAGAGTATTACCTCCATCTAGATAGCTGGTCTCTATCAGAAATCATAAAAAATTAATATGTATATAATATAAACTTCTAAAGAAAAAACTCAACCTCGTTTCAGGGAACTTACATCAAACAAATAACTACCTAAATATTCTCAATGACCTCTCTCTTACCCATTTATAACTTCCTAAATATTTATTTATTTATTTTTATTTACAATACACCCCCCCCCATTAAAAACATAACCCTGGACCCCCAATACCCAACCCCTCAAATGATACCCCCTTCGATAGGTTAACTGAAGGGGTGATCAGGTCCCATGGCTAGTCTGTCTCCCAGTGATCCCCTCATAATTTCTATCAATCACAACCTATGATATGTCTCCATCTGTAATACTGGTCATGTTATTTCTGTGACCTATGATAATCATCATCCTTGAATTATTCATGGCCTATCATTGCAGCTTATCACACCATATGATATACATAATCTCTTATATTATTATTTGGTCCATCCTATGACTTCTTATATTTCTTCACTTTATCTCTATTTTCTTCAACTATCATGGAATGATTAACCAAATGTTACCTTCACTTGTAATAATTCCAAAAAAAATTGATGGAAAACTTTAAAAAAGGCCCATGATCCCTCATTTAATATCCATGCTCAGTCCACTTTCATTCATCATAAAACATAGTGTGTGGAAAGTAAAGAGCCTCAAATTACTTTAACTAATATCACTCAATTTGTAGCTTTGATATTCCCCTATAAATAAAATCACCATAACACTTATATATTAAGTATATTGATATATTAATATCATAGTCTATGATTCATTTCATAGGTTCTAATATATGTCACCATCATTGTCTCTAATCTTTGTATATCATTCAGTGCATCTTGTTGTGACTTGCGATATATTTTTTTACATTATATGACACAATATATTATCCACAATACTTTTTTCTATGCTTTTGGATATCCATTACTATTTTAATATCCTTATTTCTAACTATGATATTACCATATCACCATATGTGATATGAAATGTCTAGTAACAAGGTGTGAAACATATATATGGTGTACTGTGATATGTATCATAGTTCAATTCACTTCTCCATACTACTTTATTTCCACCCGAAATATATGTATTTCACCTCCTATAATAATAACTTAATTATTTTATATTATCTTTACTCAACAATCCATCCTTCATCTAATATCTCCTTAGAAACATCAATATGCTTCAAAAGCATGATCATTTTCAAAATAAATTATTCAATTTCACCCAATTCAGGTCACGTCACATTATAAAGTCATAAATTTTCATCACTAGTCATCCAGTCCAAGTGCTACTTAAAAATTCTTTCATGAAACATACCTCACTCTATATACATAATCTTTAATATTCTAAGACCCTAGGGCGCAAAAAAATGAATAATATTCAATCATTGATATAAAATCACTAGCATGGTTGGTTTTCATGTAATGGTCACTTTAAAACTATCATTTTATGAAGGATTGCTATTGAATCAATTTGGAACCCAATCACTACCATATTACATTGAAATAGTATCTTTAAAATTTGATTTTCTATCATTGAATTTGTTTCCAATGAAAATTATACTAAAAAATCAACTGAAAATTCAACACTTAGGAATGTTATTGGTTAAAAATAAAAGTAGAAAAATACAGCTAGAAGTTATAGTGAAGATTTTCACATGATTATTGATGTTAAATTTACCAATGAAAACTTTCACTAATACAATGCACAAGATGTTTTCAGTAGGGAGATTTATTGAAATTTTATAGTGAGTATACAACCTATTAAATAATTTACTAAAAGTAGTGTTTTCTTTCAAAAAAATGATTTAAAAATTTTCATTGCAAAAAATACACTAAGAAATCATGAAATTCAAATATAATGTAGTAAAGTTCACATTTTAATTTTCCTTATTATTAGGTACATATGATTTCCATACATAAGGGAACTATATTGGGATGGAATGAAATTATTAGGTTATGCCTTGAATCTAAGAGTATATTTTTCTAATATTTACACTGGACTTTATTTTTATTATTTCTATTTTCCCATTACTTTATTCCATGAATATATATTTTTTTGAATAGTGGGTAGAACAACGGAATCTATGTAGTAGTAAAAAGTATGATATTATTTAATCTTATTACTTTTTTGAAGCATTTTAGTTTGAATTATCATTATTTGTTTCACATATTTCATGGTATTTCAAGTTTATTGTTCATAAATATTAATGTTTTTCAGAAATTAAAGTGGAATTATTTTTTTAAAATATATATTGTCATTTTTTAAAATTATATTAAAAAGTGTTCATGGTAAATCTGTTGAAGTTTATATGTCCCCTCTAGCCATACATGTCAGATGATGAAGGATAAGTTGTGATGTGTCGAGTTACCTAATGATCTGACAATGCGAAGATTACATTTTGAGAAAAGTGGGTTTACTAGAATATATATATGTTAGGGTAAAAGAGGTAGTCTCTCACTGTGATATTCTATTACAATGTATATATTTAGAACATTAAGAAGAAGTATGGTATGTGTGTGGATTATATTCCATTGAATAAAGTGATAATGCTTGACAGATATCCTGTTCCAGTTATAATAGAGTTATTTTATAAATTATAAGGGTAAATTTCTCCAAAATATTTGATCTTATGTATAGATTTGGTAAGAAAAGGTGATATAAGTAAGAAAAAATTAATACTCATGAGGGATACTGTGAATACCTTCTTAATTATTTCAGATGAATGAATTCCCCTACATTTTTTAGTGGTATATATTCCATGGAATTTTGAGATAATTTTTTTCATTAATGAAATATAGAACCCCTTGTTTGAGTTATTTAACCCTTAAATTATTATTTTTATGTATATAAAGTAATTGTGTAATGATTTTCAGAATTTTAAAGGTTTTTGGAAAAGTTTTGGGGCTTTTATAAGGGTGCACGGTTTGAGCAAGGTTAGTAAAAACCATGCAGAATCTCCAAGAAACCATGCGGAATGGGACATTGGGCTTTGGCATGATTGGTGGACAATTTTTCTAACTGTGTGGTCCAACCATGCGAGGTTCCCCTTGAGGTAGTTGTAGGAACATAGTTAGCACTCTGTTTTTCTAACTGTATGGGTAAACCATGCGTGACTTAAAATTTGGGTTTTTAAAAATGGGATTTGGTTGGGATTTTCCCTAAACGCCCCATTCTTGCTTCCATGTGTCCCTAACTTGGTATTCCCTCTACTACAAGGTTATGGAACCTTTCCCCATCATTCTAGAAGTGATTCAACGGATGTTTTTAGTGCTTTGATGGTAGATATTCATTAGAAAGTCTCTTTTCTTAGTAGTTTCATGGTCTTTATTACATCTAATCTTACCACTCTCATAGTTTCTTAGATCTAGTTATATTATTTATAGATCTAGGGTTTTTTCCAATAATTTATTGTTTTGGAGTTGTTGATGTTAGGGGAAGGGATCTATAGTGGTTTTGTGGAGTTTTGACCCAGATTTGGTGAGCGTTGTGTTGTTAATCATTTTTTCTAAATCCTTAAATGTAGGTGACTTCAATCTCGACTCTTATTTCTAGAACTAGAAGGCTTAATTTCAAATTATTTTCTCTGGTTGATATTGGTTGTGAAATTTTTTTGTGAATCTTAAGTGAAACCCCTTTAATGTTATTTTTTGGGTTTTGTGGGGAAATATGATATTGTTGTGCAATATTCCTTGTTGTTGGATTTTAAAATGATGATTTTTATTAGTTTGATTTATGGAAAATGTTGTAAAAGTGTTTTTCAATAAAAATGTTGTTTTATTTAAATGTTGTTTAACTTAAAGGGTTGATTTGGTTTGGAAATTGTTGGTTGATATGATTTTGGTATATGTTAATTGGTATGATTGTTTGTATTAAATAGTTAATTATGAGTTATAATGGGGATGTTTAGTGGTCATGAAATACCACCATAAATGAATTGTAATGTGGTTGTGAAGTACAGTAGTAAAAAAGGGGAAGGGGTTGGGCATTAAGTTCCACCATTAATGGTAACACCAAACTTGGGTGGTTGAGTTCTGTGTGTGGTTTAGGTGTTTGTGTTGGGTCATGTGAAATGGGATGGGTTGTGCCAATATGAAATAGGTAAAATTCTTAATGTTTTTTTTGTAACTTTCCATGGAAATGTGTTTATTTGGGAAAATTTTTCAGTATAGCTTGTTTGGGTTATTGGTAATTGTTGAACAGTTTTATTGGTTTCATATAAATTGTTTTATATAAATGTGATAAATTTTTATTTCCTAATGGTTTGAGTAGGTAATTCATTAGAGGATAACCTACTGAGTATTATTTCTCACCCCCTACTTTGGAACTTGGGTGCTTTTATAGATGTTGTATTTCGAGACATAGGTAAAAGCGAAGCATCTCATTTTTTTTAATGGAACATCATGATGCTTGGGAAGTTTTGGAGTTGGAGTATGGAGATTGGAATGGATATATGGAGTTATGTCATTGTTTATTGAGTTTTTTAAGTCTTCTACTTGGTAAAATAATGTGTTATTAGTATGGTTTTTCATTGTTATCATTTTGTTTGAGGTTGAATTGTAATACATTGTTTACAAGCATCTTGTAGTAGTTTTTGGTAATGACACATTTGGTTGGTTGTTTTTATTTTAAAGGGAAAATAATCCACACTATTATTGAATCCCTTAGAATTTATTTCAGTCCTTTGAAAACTTGGGAATGTCTATTATGGCCAAGTATCACTTCCGCCTTAGCTGAAGCCAATGAGGATGAGTGGGATGTTACAAG
Organism: Viscum album; assembly: GCA_963277665.1. Taxonomy (NCBI): domain Eukaryota; kingdom Viridiplantae; phylum Streptophyta; class Magnoliopsida; order Santalales; family Viscaceae; genus Viscum; species Viscum album. The sequence continues at coordinate 819,536,725 of OY728157.1, forward strand.
GGGTATCAGTTTGTTTAGTCCTTTAGCATCGGTCATCGGTCTTGGATTTGACATTCATTCTCGGTTTATTCCTTGATTTGGGATGGTATCAAGGATTATTATTATCGTAACTTAAAATTTATAGCATAAAAATACATATCTAACCTTTTTATGTTGAACTTCAAGTTACTAGGTAGTTGGGTACATAAGTGTTTTGGCGACACTTATAGGAGCGTGATCTCATTTTCGTGGGTTTATCCAATAAGAAGAGAATGGAATGAATTGTAGAAATTAATTCCCAATAGGATTTCATATTTCATTTTCATTAATTATTTATGATATGGGATGAATGTGTTGACTTATGAAAAATATTGAAATTGTTTTCAAATGTGTGATTTTTTAAAGAAAATGGATGTGGTATTTTGAAAATGGTTTTATTTTTAAAAAATGGTGGCATTGCTCTCAAAAAAATTAATAAACATGGGACTTGTTTGATTTTTGAAATCATGGTTGTGATAGTTTCAATGTGCTAAAATTTTAAATTTTAATAATTCAGTTGTTAGAGAGTTAACCTTATGTTGTTTTTATTGTGTTGATAGAAATGGAACCGGGTAGGCATCATAGAAACTAACCAAAGAAAGCTACTGAAAATGTTGTTTCACCTAATCCTTATATGTGCCATCTCCTGGTTCACAGTATCGTGAGATCCTTTCAGGCTATGGATAATGGGAATAAAAGGGATGTTCTGAGGCATGTGGATCATTTGGTTCATTTTTAGAATCAGAATCCACCTATATTTTAGGGTTATTTAGAACCAGAAAAGGTGGAGGTGTGGATGAATATGAGGAATTGAATCTTTGATTTCCTAGGAACTCTAGTAGAGTTTAATGTCAAGTTAGAAACATACATGTTGGATGACCTTAAATGTCAATCATGGTAGTTAGTGGTCTATGTAAAGGGTGACCAAGGCATGAAATGGGAGTATTTTGAGAGATTATTTAACAAACAAATATATCCTCAAACATTCAGAATTAATATAATGATATATTTAATCATAATGAAACAATATAACCTTTAAGTGATGGAATATGTGGTTAAATTCATGAATTTAGTCTGGTTTTCACCTAAGGTTGCTTCTAGTACATCATTGGAGGCACATATTTTTTAATCTGGGCTGAGGCAGGAAATTAATTTGATGATTGTAGTGATCTGTATAACAGATTATACAAAAATGGTAAATATAGAAATAGTGGTTAAAAGAGATATCTTGGTAGCTACGAGTGGAGGACGTATGTTGATACCCACAGGAAATTGTGGGAACTCTAATGCGAGGAGAAATAGGAAGAGGGATCCATATTTCCAAGAAGGGAGTATGGCTCTGAATTAGTGAAAGGGATCAATAAGTCTTCCTCTAAAGCCTAAGTGTAAGTCATGATGTTTCCAATTTGGCTCTTTAAGCCACATTAAGTGAAAATATATAACACAACCTAGATAATTTCATAATTACAACTATATGGGACATCTTTAGCATTATTGTTGCAATGTAATGAGGTCAGCTATTCGTGACACTTATTAGGGGTCGTGGGCCTCCTATGATTCCACAGGATGAGGGAAGAAACATACCCATCATTATTAGAATAGAGTTAACCATGGGTATTCTATAAACAACATGACTTCTTAGTATGGATAGTTTCAGCATGGTAATAAAGAGAAAAGTATGTCCATTAAACAGGTTTTTGGAGATTTGAAAGTTTGTGATTGATTATCACACTTGACCATCAACAGTGTGAGGTATGATTGTTATAAATTATACTTTTATATAGTCGTTGTTTGATATGGTTGTTTCTCATTCTTTAATTGTTTCTCATGTTGTTTATTTGTTGTGATTAAATATAGAAACTATACCTTCGGTTCTGAAACTTCAAACTTATCTAAGTCTAAGAGAGTATTAAGACTTTATGTGTAGATCATTTCATATAGTTTTATATGGGGTTAAATTTATATGGGACTTCTAAGTGCTTGATATAGAATCCAATGATATAATCCTGGGTATGGATTGGTTGATGATGTTTAAGGCTTGCATCGATAGTTATGCACAAACAGTATGTTTCAAGACTGAAGATGGTGTTTAGCATATCTTTAGCGAGGAGAATAATGAAAACTTGGGTGAAACAGGACTATTGGAACCATCTGTTGGGATGATCTCATATCAGTTGGTGGATCTATCTTTTATATAGATGAAATAGATTCGGAGATGAAGTTTTTCACCAATTCTTCATCAGTTTTTAGATGTCTTTCCCAAAAATTTCTCAAAGTTTCCACCAGTAAGGGAAGTTGAGTTTACGATTGATCTCCTCTAGAGTAACAGTCCTATCTCAATTATGTCTTAGAAAATGGAACCATCAGATTTGAAGGAATTGAAAGTTCATTTGGAAGAGCTGAACAAAAAATGTTTCATTCATCTGACACATCTCTATGGGATTCACCAGTCTTATTCATTAAAAAATATAATGTAACTCTTTGATTATTTATGTATTATCATAATATTAACCAAGTTATGATAAATAATCAATATCCACTCCCACGTATTCATGATATTTTCAATCAGTTGAGAGGAGCTCAATGGTTCTCCAAAATTGACATGGGATTGGGATATCATTAGTTGTGGGTGAAGGAAGTGGATATTCTAAAAATATCTTTCAAAGGTATATATGGCCATTATGAGTATGTGGTAATTCCCTTTGGTCTTACAAATTCACCAGTGGTCTACATAGAATTGATGAATTGTATATCTCATAGATATCTTGATTCTTTGGTGGGGGTGTTTTTCGATGATATATTGGTGTATTCCAAGACAAAGGATGAGAAAGAGAAACACTTGGAAACAGTGTTGGGAATTTTGAGAGATCACCAGTTTTATGCAAAATTATCAGAATTTTATTTTTGGATACAAGAGGTACATTTTCATGGCCATGTTATTTCTGAGAAAGGGGTTTCAGTGGAGCTGGAAAAGATAGAGGTTTTTACCTCTTGGTAACCACCAAAGAATTTTTTTGAGATATGAATCTTCCTAGGTCTAGTTGGTTATTAACAATGATTAATTCATGAATTCTCATGATTAGCTTCACTAATGAAATCTTTGATAAGGAAAAATGTTCCATTTCAATGGAATGAGAAGTTTCATAGGCCTTTTTAAGAGCTTAAGGGAATCCTTAAATCATCACCATTTTTGGTTTTTCCAGAACTTTGGAAAGGGTGCGTAGTGTGTTGAGATATGTCAGGATTAGTTTTGGGGTGTTTTCTCATGAAAGGGGATCATTTGGTTTAATATGGATAATGCTAGATGAGGTTTCATGATAAAAACTACCCAACGTATTATTTTGAGTTAGCGGTTGTGGTGCATGATTTGAAAACATGACGACATTATCTCTTTGGTGATAAATTAATAGTATTCACTAATCATACGAGTTTAGAAGAATATATTACCAAAAATAGATTCAAATTTTAGATAGAGGATATGGATTGATTATCTTAAATAATTTTACTTCAACTTTATGTACACATTGAGTAAAGGTAATTCGGTGGTGGATGATTAATGAAAGAAGTAATATGATAGGGTGGCAAGAGAAGGTGTAGATCAGTGGAAGTTGATTTTAGTCATAGCTGAAATGTAGTTGGAATGTGGAGACTGAGGTGATATAGAAGCTTTCTTTATATTTTCTTAGGTTCCTAATTTTTTTGTATTAGTTGGAGAGGAAAATCCTCTGATTCAGAATACATGACTATGAGGTTGATACTGAATGGTGGGAAGATCATTGAGTGATAGAAACTTGATGGGAATTCATTGTTGTTGTTTCAGAATTGTATAGTTGTCTTAGTGTATTTTTAAGAAAAACTTTTTATTTCTTATCATCATTTGGTATGGGTTTTCCTTCCTAAAATTTATAAAATATATATGGCATTGAAAGTGCAGTTTTTGTGGGAACGTATGAAAAGAAAGGTGGCTAGTTTTTATCGAGATTCCTGACTTGTCAACATGTCAAGGTAGAGTATCAGTGTCCAGAAATTATCTTGCAATCTTTACCTATCCTTATGTGGGAATGAGAGAAGATAGCTATATATTGTGTTACAGTTCTCCCAAGAATAGTTAGGAAAAGAGATGTCATATGGTTGATTTTGGATCGGCTCATAAAGTCGGCCCATTTCATCCCTATTCAATAATATCATATGGTGAAGGATCTTTCAATAATCTATATCTATGAGGTGTTAAAGAGAAATGGTGTACCGGTTTCAATTTTATCAGAAATATATCGGAGTTTCACATCTCATTTTTATTAATCCTTGCAACAAGCTCTTGGGACTTAGTTGACTGTGAGAACAACATATCATCCCTAGATGGATGGGTAATCTGAGAGGATGATATAAATTTTGGAATACATGTTGGGGGTTGTGTGATGAACTTTGGTGGATCATGGGAGAATCACTTACTATTAATGGATTTTCTATACAATAACAATTATCAAGCCTCAATTCATACACCTTCATTTGAATCATTGTATGGGTATTTATGTCGTTCTCCACTTTATTGGGTGTAAACTAGAGATACTTTGATAGTTGGTCCAATCCTTGCCCAAGATACTACATATAAGATTATGTTGATCAGGAAATGAATGGAGATGGTTCATAGTCATCAGAAATCGTATGTGGACCATCCTTGATGGTTCTTAGTATTCGAGGTGGGTAATCATGTGTTATTGAGAATCAGTTCTATGATTGGACATTATTGTTTTGTAATGAAGGAAAATCTATCCCTGAGATATATTGGGACTTTTTAGATACTTGAATAGGTTTGAGAGGTGGCCTATCATTTGGCTTTGCATCCATGGTTTAGTGCAGTGAACAATATGTTTCATGTATATTAGTTAAAGAAATATTAGATGGATCCTGACCATGTGATTTGATGAGATCATGTTGATCTAGAGTTGGATGCTTCATTAGATCACATTCCAATGTGGATTTTGGACAGGAAAGAGAAATTATTTCATGTAGAAAGTATCGGTCTTGTGTGGGTTTGGTGGAAACACGGTCAGATTTAGGAGGAGACTTGGGAATGGGATAAATAAACAGTCGAGTAATGGCCTAATCTTTTTCAAGAAAGTGATGGTTTTATAATTTACATGGAAATAAAGGAAATTATTAGGGAGAATTTTGAACCCATATTTTGAGTTATATAACCCATTAATTATTATTTTTTTGTATATAAAGTGGTTGGGTAATTTTTGGGAGAGTTTGGAAGGTTTTTTGGAAGATTTTTTGTCTTTTCTAAGGGAGTACGGTTTGAGCATAATTAGTGAAAACCATGAAGAATATCTAGAAAAATATTTATCATGAGATAGTTGAATTTGACACAGTTGTCTTACAGTTTCTATAACTATGTGTTCCAACTATGAGAGGTCCCCCATAAGGTAGTAGTAGGTGCATGGTTAGTGCACAGTTTGTCTAATCGTGTAGCTAAACAGTGCACTTCTTAAAAAGTGTGTTTTTTAAAATGGGGTTTGGTATGGATATTCCCTAAACACCCCATTATTTCTCCCATGTGTACCTTACTCAATATTTTCTCTTCTCCAAATTTAGTTAACGTTTCCCCCTCATTCCATAAGTGATTCGAACGGTTTTCATGGTGATTTGAAGGCAGATCTTCCTTGGTATGTCTTCTTTCTTTATAGGTTAATGGTATTTATTAGACATACTCTTCCCTCCCTCCCATTTTATTATATCTACTTCCATTTTAGATATATCTAGGGACTTTGTTTCTAGTAATGGTTAGTTTTGGCCTTTTGATGTTAGGTTGAGGGATCTAAGGCAGTTTTGTGGAGTTTTGACCCAGATTTGGTGATCGTTGTGTTGTTAGTCATTTTTTCTAAAACCCTAAAGGTATGTGGATTCACTCTTGACTCCTCTTTCTATGACTATAAGGATTAATTTCAAATTATTATCCTTTTTTGATATTGGTTGTGAAATTGGTGTGCAAAGCTTGTTTGAAAACACTTTGGTGTTTATTTTTTTTCTTTGGGGGGTATGATATTTTTATTCAATATGCCTTGTTGTTCGTTTTAAAATGATGGTTTTAAAATAAGTTGATTGGTTTGATTTATGGAAAATGTTGTGAATTTTTTTTTTCAATAAAAACATTTTTTAAATGCTTTTATGAATAAAGGGTTGATTTTGTTTCGAAATTAATTGTTGATATGAATTTGATATATGTTAATTGGAATGATTGTTTGGATTAAATGGTTTTGTACGAGTTAGAATGGGGATGGTTAGTGGTCATGAAGTACCACCATCAAATAATTGGAATGTGTTCATGAAGTACCACAACAAAAAGGTGACGGGGTTAGACATGAAGTTCCACTATCAATGGTCACACCAATCTTGGTTGGTTGAGTTGTGTGTGTGGTTGAGGTGTTTTTGATGGGTCATATGAAATGGGATTTGTTGTTCCAATATGAAATTGGTAAAATGGTTAATGGCTTGTTTGGTTTCTTTCCTTTTAAATGTGTTTATTTGTGAAAACTATTCGGCATGGCTTATTTGGATTATTGATAATTATTGAACTGTTTTATTGGTTTTATATAAATTATTTTATATAAATGTGATAAATTATTCTTTCTTAGTGGCATGAGTAGGGAAATAATTTGGGGAGAACCTACTGAGTATTATTACTCGCCCCCTAATTCGGTACTTGGTTTCTTTTACAGATGTTGTATTTCAGGACACAGGTAAAATAAAAGTATCTCATTTTTTAGTGTAACATCATGATGTTTGGGATGTTTGGGAGTTTGAGTGTGGATCTTGGCATGGAGCTACAGAGTTATGTCATTGTGTATTGAGTTTTGTTTTTTTAGTCGTACTCTTGGTACTCTGATGTGGTATTGGTACAGTTTTGCATTGTTGTCATTTGGTATGAGGTTTAATTTTAATACATTGTTGAAATGAATCATGTAGAGGTTTTTGGTAATGAAACATTTTGTTGGTTGTTTTTATTTTAAAGATAAAATTATCCCCCACTGTTCTTGAATCCATTGGAATTTATTTTCAGCCTTTTCTTCCTTGGGGATGTCTCTTAAGGCAAAGTGGAACTTCCACCTCAATTCAAACCAATGAGAAGAGGTGGTATGTTAGATGGCATCCTTGTTTATAGTAAATATTGAATATAACATTTAACTTATTTTAAGACTATTATTAGGTTTTTTTATCAAAATAGTAAGGGTTAAATTATAAAAAAATGTTTTCTTACTTGTGTGATGGTAGAATATGTTGGGAAATTATCTCAATGGAAGGTGTTCATAGTGTATCATGACCAAACACTACTAGAACTCCTCCTCAGTAGACACCAAGATTTAATGAAACACCAACTTAAATATGTCATAGGATAACGACTGGCACAAAGAGTTTAATATCACTTAAATGGAAGACATTATTCTTTTAAATTCTTGTCATTTTAGGAAAAATACAATCAATTCCAAGTCAAAAGTGGTGGAACAATAACAAAACTAAAATACTCCACTATACCTCTAAAAAGGTATAATACAAATAACTGATAACAAAAAATCTATTATGAGATAATGATGCAAAAAATCCATACAAAAAGATATATAATAATATAAAAACTAAAGGAATCTTGTATACCTCCAACATGGTATAGTTTAAAACACTTCCACCAAGAAATGCCACCAAGAAATATTTTGTGAGTTAATATCGCTTGACACCACCATCATCTCTATTTAAAAGATTGGAAATAGTATATATAAAGTAGGGGTAAACATCAAAATATACTTTATATTTTCCTCCTAAAATTTACTATGTTCCCATGTGAATAAAACATCCTAATGTATTCATGAATGTAATAAATATAAATGATGGTCAATCAAAAAATCATAATGTCAATCCTCAAATACATGCTCACTGCATACCTCGTAACCCACACTCTCCAATTCATGGAAAATAATACAAATATCATTATATGAAACCTGGTTTTTATAATATATATATAAATAAATTCTATGTATTTTTTCACATATTATTGGAAATAATGATATTGAATTTCAAATAATCATTTTGTAAATAATGATATTCACTTTCTCAAAGTAACTAAATATAACCATTTACATTTTTATTTATTTCTATACCATAAAATGTTTTGGATACTAAGTGAAATTCACTATGAATTTTAGACTAGTATAATTTTATTTTTCAAACTTGAACCTCTTAAGTCCAAACATACTCTCACTATTCACTTGAACACTATATTTTTTAGAATACCATTCTAATATAAATTAACTTAATTTTGTTATGAATTAAAATTTATTTCCATTCAATGTGAATGTTTATAAAATAATCTAGAGTTTCCATAACACATATGGAAATTTATATATTTTGAGAATTTTCATGAAAATAAGTTTATTCTTTAAAATATGTCACTAATGAGTGGAGTGAAAAACTAAACTCATTTTTTCAAAACCAACGAATGAATTACCAAATATTTTAACAAATAACTAGATAAAAATTTTATCATGGATAAAATACATTTTATCCTCACCTCTTAAAGTATATTATAGAATGGTATGAATCATAAATCATGTGTATTCAATTTTTCATATTACATTATTTATAACAACTACATGTTAACAATAAAATCCCTATATCATATAAGATAAATGAGATAAAGATGCATAAAATAATTTTTTAAAATTCATATGAACCTATTATATTCAAATTATTGATGAAAAATACTTTTATTCCCCGCTTCAATACAAACTACAAGTTCTTTTAATTATTCCCCTGATTTTTAACATGTGTATATTTAAAATGTTTGTAAATGATACATTCAGTATAATATACCCATAAAAATCATAGAATCAATTCTTAAACACTAATACCTGACATGGAAATTCCATGGAGTTTCCTAAAACTTCCTTAGGTATCCTCAAAATTTCATATTATGGATTCATCACTTCTTTCTAATAATAACCAAAAGTTACAAATAACCACAATTTATTATTTGAAGAAACATTGGTCATCTCTCCAACTTACTTTTCCTCTCAAGGTTAGAAGTTTTACCTACTTTTACAATCAACATAATACCAAAATATAGATATCATATTCCTAGTTCATTTATTCTAAACACTTTAAGAATATTGAGTAAATTTTCTTTTAACATATCTATATTTTTGGACCTTTACATCAGAAAACACTAGATGATTTCCTTAACTAGAAAAAACCTTATATAAATTATTTAGTCTCTCCAAGTCTTTAACATACTCAATCGTTTTTATGATCATTGTCATATAAAATCACATTGAGAATATGAGTGGAAATTAATATTAATTAGGTTATTTATCCTCCAATGCCTTTGAATCCTTAAATTAATCATTATATTCTTTATAATAATCTAGATTCATTTGCTTAACAACATCAATATTTGGTTGATCTGAATGGTGCTACTCTACCACATTGAATTACTTCTACTTAAAAAACTTTTTTTAGGTTACTAGTCTTGGGAGTTTCCTACTGTAGGATTTTCCTTTTCAAGGATTTTTTTATAAAACTTTGATGATAGTTATGTTATTATATATAATAAAAGATTTTATCATATGAACATCATGTCCTATATATTTCCATCAAGACTTTTAAATGAAAGTGGTATTTCTAAAATTGTGATCCCATACGTTATATCCATTTAGTGATCCAAGATCCATATTTCACTAATAAATGATTCCCTTGTGTAATTTATATCACCGGTTAGCTTTTTATGTTGGGAATCATCCTAATTACAACAGTTGTGATGATTTGATAATTGAGTATACACAACTTTGTATATTTCCATGATATGAACAATCCACAACTCTATTTTTTCAGTAACCTAATCCTATTAGGTTCTCCCGACTAGTGTAATGAAAATAAAAATCCAAGAATAGGTTTACACTAGACAATCCATGGGATCCCAACTATGGTATGACCTACTCATTGGATAATAAAAGTAACATATTACTTTTTTCCTTAAAAAATAAAATATTTTTTCACCCATCAATGGACAACCTACTCAGTTGGATGATCAAGGTCTTGATAGGTGATTCTTGGTAAGGAATGTCACACTTAGTATTTTCAGGGGTTTTAAAGTCTCGCCTATTTAATATACATCACATGCATGTTAAATTTATAACTATTTCATGGAATGAAATATTTATCTTCTCATGTTTTATTGCTTCTTTTATTCATACTTATAATGATTTAGTTTTATTTTAGAACCCATATTTCATTCACTGAATTAATGTTTTCATGACACATTAATGTGTAAATTTTACACAACCTAAATGTTATTTTTATTTACCCAAAAATAGAAACCAAATATATTCATACATATCTGATTTCTCGTATGAATAAGGTAAGTTAATTGATCATGTAAAGACACGGGGATATACAAAATTGATAATATCCCCATTAGTTGGATCTTAGAGAAAGATATCCATCCCATTCATGTTTTTATATAAAGATTGATCCTCTAGGTTAATGGGTAGTCTAGCCCCAAGTTCCTCTCCCTATGAGACTTTACTCAAGATAGAATCAAATTAATTATAACTCTAGAACCTAATATGAATATATTATTCCAAATGGACAATTTCATGCTAAGAATTTCAATTACAAATCATGGTCAATGTATATGAAAAATAACTTTGGTGGTGTCATACCAAGCATGTAATACAGGGATCTATCTCATATAAGAATTTTATCATATAAATTAAGCATGCATATTATTCACATTATATAAACAATTTATATACATGAATAAACAAAATAACTTCTGAATAAATGATCATTTAAAATATTTAACCATGAGATAACTATTGATGAGCAATTCATAAACAAAAGCTAATTATAAACACTTTATAATATGGATAATATTGTGGAAATTCAATAATCATGAATATAAATACATTATATATTCTTTCAATATGAATCTTTTATATTTTACATTATGTGAAATTTTAAATTTTATGAGTTATAACCATTTTTATAATTCAATTTCTATTATGTAAAAATTTTACATGATCTAAATATCATATTTATCACATTATTTAAAACTTTTGATCAAATAAATTAACAAAGCATTTTTTTGATGAGATCTAAAGAATATATTAAATAAGGTTTTTTTATTTAAACCATTCAAATTAATTAATTAAAAATAATTCATAATTATAAATATAAAATAATTTATATTTTGGACTTATTTTTGTAATCTATAATATTTTTATAAATTATTCTTATGATCACTAAAAAACATTGTATTTCAATATCACACGTAATGCCATGTAATCTGATAAAAGGTATTTTAAATATTAACATTTAATATTTGGAATATTTTATTAATAAATGTTTCATAAACATTTATATAATTAATTATAGACTATTTATAAATACTTTATAAAATAAAATATTATTAAGATACATTTTACTTTGATTTATTAACATTTTATAGACTATATAATGTTGAAAAAGATATTATTAATATTAACTCTTTAATATTGATATAATTTTATATTAAATGTTTCAAAAAAATTTAATAAACTAAAAATTAATAATTTATAGTTAATTTTTAAAACAATTTTACTATAAATATTCATAAATTACTTTCCACTTATTTACAGATAATTTATAAATAATCTAATTCAATTTATAATTGAATCTTTTTAGTGAATAAATAACTTATTTATTTATCAAAAACATGCGAAACAAATTTTAATTTTTTCATATTTAATTTAGACTTGAAAAATATCATTTTACAAATTATATCACATTTCAATTATAAAGAAATTACAAATTATAAGTTAAATCAACTAAATATTAAATTTAATTAATTTTAATTTGGTATGGCCACTTGACATTATGTTGACACATAACTTACTATCACAAAGGATTTTTGAAATTCTTATTACACTGACCCTCAATATAATTATTAGGAAGAAACCTCAAAATACATTAACACTCAATGTATGATAAAGTAACCTGAAAACAATACTCTATTTTCACACCATATGCTATGTTAACCCTTAAATTATGTTGTCCTAGTATCCACATTATGCTAAATTTTTAACCTTATATTGAATATACAACTCATATTACATTATGTTAATAATGCAGTGTCATGATCTAAGGTAGGATATGTTTTTTTTACAAACATATCCTCATAATTTTCTTGAGATTACTTTGATGACCAACATAGTGATATATGGGAGCACCTCAGGTTATGTTGTCATACAATGTTACCTCAGTTATCGAACTTAACATTACATTGACACTTCAATGTAATGTTAAGTGGGATGGTTCTAGTATTGTTTCATAAACATGTTCTTCATTAAAAAAATGGAAACCACATGTTCATTTGTAAAAGAACATGACATAAATATAATTAATTTGTTTTTTTGGATCATCGTATGATCAAAGATAGTATAAGAAAACTTATAAATGTTCCAGATATATCCTAGAAAGAATCAACATGTAATATAAGTGAAGAACATAAACATGTATACCTAGATAAATGATTTCAATATATTCAATATTTGATGGAGTACATTTTATGTTGCTTACTGTAGTAGAAGACAAAATCTTTCTTGGATGGTATTACACTAACCAAAGTATCCTAAAATATTTCTTGAGGATCCCAAAATATTTCTTGAGGATCGCTAAATACAGAAGGGGAGCTAGTGCCTTTACCCGGTGAAAATGTATGTCTTTAGAGGAAGAGAGTATCAGAAGTCTTGTATAAAATTTTTATATCCAAAAAGAGTTATCTAAACCCATTAAATAGACATCCATGATGCATTTCATTTAATCAAATGTGCCAACTATGTTCAATGTATCAATATATGTTTATTTCTATTGAATTAAGTCATTGACCTACTTCGATAAATTCTATCCATTTAATGCATTAATAATAGGTGAAATTTAATCTATTCATAATTGATTGCAACCAATGAAACCATGTTGGAATATTCAAAATCCTAAATCTAATTCATTCACATGCATATTTTAGTGGACATCTAACATGACCAGCGCATTGTCACTATCATCACGTCATTCTACACTCTTTATTCATGCATCTACTCAAGTTTTCTTTAGGAAATTATAGATTATATGGAAGGATACACTATCAATATTGATAGTGTCTCATTTCCTTCTTTAATGGTTTATCCTTATAGTAACAAATTTTTTTGAGTCTAGATTTTTTCTTATCCAGGGTTTCCTAACCCAAAAAATGAATGATTTTTATAATAAAAATGATTTTATGCATGTGTTGGTGTGTGTTTCAGTAATTATTAGTGTATTTTCACATCATAATTGGATGTGAGTATGGATAATGTGATAATGGGAGAGGGTGTATGGTGAAAAGTGGTAAAAGGATGCTTTTATAGGAAAATTGCATGGAAGGCTAGGCTACGCACCCATGAATGATACAACATAATCTGGATGCCATTAAAATATAATTTTTTATAATTTTTTAGATGAAAATTTTATTATTGTGTTTTATTAAAATTAGTTTAACGTGAATAAATTTATAAATAAATAAATAAATAATAAAATTTAGAATCTACAAGTTTTTTTAAATGATTTCAAAAAATCATTATAAAAATAAATGAAATTAAATGATTCCAAGTCATATAAAAGTTTAAAATTGTTATCAAAGTTTATGTATTAATTTTTTAAGTTAATAAGGTTGGTATCCAAGTTTTTTTTTCAATTTCTTAATTGGTTTTGAGGTATGGTACTTTAATTTTTTCATATATAGGACCACAACAAATTATTTTTTTATTTTTTCATTTATGATTCTTGTATCACCTTTCCATATAGGGACTTATCAATGGAACATCCATCAATCCCTCATATATGACATAGGTAACATCCTATAACTCTCATCCCCTTATACCCCCTCTCTTTTACCTACTCCTCACAATGCAACCAGCACCTCCACCCAAGAGATTCAGTTTCTGAATCCAATCCCCTAACGCCCTCCATCTTCTGGTGTATCAGCCTTATCTCCCATTATTTTACCGTCCTCTCTTTCGCTCCCCTGTAACTAAATTTATTTTCATGTCATCAACCAACTCTTACTTCCCTTTCCGATGATCGAAAATGGTCCACGTCTCACCTCTCCTTCCACCTATCTGGACACTGCCCCCATCTCACCCCACCCCTCATCCCTTGGGATTCAACATATAATAGTATCACATACAAAGTGTTTATATCAGTACATAATAAATCTGATCTCTCTATGCATGTCATTATTATTCAATATCCTTCAAGTTTTAGGGAACATATTTCACATGAAATAACCCATCCATCCTCAATGTGGTCATCTAATTCGCTAATTCCTATATCCTCTTGTTTAACATCCAAGACTACAACTCCCACACATTGCTTATGGAACCAAGTGGTGAAAATTTCCTTTCTTAACTCTAACTGTATGTAGAGAAACATCCATGGGCCATAAATTTTAAACAGTATTAATATTTTTTCTTTAGAATGAGTTTTTTCATTTAATATTTTTTCCTTTATAGGAATGATATATTTTTAATAACCATGTTCTAATTAGAATAAATAACATGTATTGGTTGTTGATATAAAGGTGACATTTTATAATTACTATGTTTTTATTTTTTGATTTCAATTTTCTATAATGGACTTGTTATTTTACGAATTTGAATTTTCTTATATGTGTGAAATTCAAGGGAATTTTTCAATGAAATGTGTTCAAAACAATAAAATTATGAATAATATATTTTCTACAATATTCAACCAAGATTTAGATGCAAATACCATTTTGTTACCAAAAAATAAAAATATAATTTATTTACATAAATTTTAAATGGTCATAAAAAATACATGTATTCTGAGAATATTTGGCATTTTTGAAATTGATAGTCATTATAAATTGTGTCTTATCTCTAAATATGTTGAGTCCACTCTTGTGGGTTCATTTCATAATATTAAAATATCATATAAAGATAATTTTTTAACTAACCTTATAAGTTAAGAATTAGTAGTGATATTTCAGTGAGTATTATTTTTTATAGTTTTCAGTAATAAAATATTACATTTATATGAGTTATTATATTTCATAATCAACTTTCATGAATTAAATATAATGCATAGATATCATAAATGAAATAATACTCTTAAATGGCTCAATGAAATTTCATCATGGGTGACTTAATGCTAAAAACGTTTTTATAGTGGGGTGTCGAGAAAAGCTAATTAATATTGGGCTCTCTGATTTCAAATATTCCAAGCATTATTATATTTTTTTAAAAATATGTTAATTCATCTATTTAAAACAAATAGTATAATTATTCTATATGAGCTAGATAATTTCCTTGAATATGTGAATAAATGTCATGCAATGTAAGATAATTAAGACCTGTGTTATATGTTTACGTTTTATAAACTGAATCACACAAATTAATTAATTGTTTATATGTAATAAAAAATATTTAATGTCTTTACTGTATCATCTAAAATTATTAATTAAAGAAAAAATATTTGACTTCCAACTTATTATTGAAAATAATTCTCAATTTTATAGGCTTAATCTCTATAAAAATTATCATGGATAGATGTTATCATATAAGATTTCTCCCTTGGACCCAATGTGTGAATGATATAAATTTGAAAAAAGTTCTTCATTTTATGGAATATAAGGATAAAAACTCTTTGATTTTTTATATTTCTAAAAATTGTGTGGTACATGTAAATTATTCAATGATTTTTCAAGTAAGTATCATCACATTATGTTTTTTCTTAATTATTTACTTTGATTTTAATAAGTCTCATTGATATTATTTCTTGTTAATTTAGGATTATTTGGTTTTATGAGATTGGATGGATCATAAACTAATTGAATTTCAACCAAATTTTATAATTTAATTGTCTTTTGTTCTCATTGAATCCAGACTAGATATAACACTTGTTACATAGTAAGCTATTTCAAGATATTTTTTATTTTTATTTTTTGTAAATTGATATAGATTAATTTAATTGTTAATTACTTGAATTGTAATAAAGTATTTCCAAGGGTTCAAAAATAATAATAATAATCCTATTAAATTTTATTATTTCAATATTTAGATAGATATTTATTATTTGTTATGGAATGTGGTGATAAACCCTAAGTCACTTATAATTTTAAAATGGCGATATCAAAGTCTACTAACCACTAAATTAATGTGAGATACACATGATATGGATTATGGTGCATGTTTTCACATAATTATTATATGTTTTTTAGGATGAACCCACCACTATGATACATTAAAATATTACATGTTTTTTTCATGTTTGAGTGAACAATTCCCTAATTTTCCAACTTCACCAAACTCCTTTGATTATTGTTGAATGAAATAGCTTTATATTAGCTGAAGTGGATTTTCCTAGTGTTAGTAATTTCTTAAATTATTGCATATGCTTTTGTATATGAATTATATATAGATATGGTTGTTAATTTTATTCCTAACATTCTTTTTGTACTTTTTAAAGGAAGGTTTGATGTAATTCCACTATTAAATCAAGGTGATTTTTTGTTTCTAAAAAAATAAATATTTAACAACAATGTTTTATTATGCATAAAATCCAATTCTTAATTGATGATTTTTTTTCATTCCACCATTAATATATATTTTGATGGTGTATGTCACTTATTTTTCAATAATAACCTTGCATATTAATATATATTAGTAAGTATTTTTATATTATTTTTTGACATTAAAATTTATTTTATGTGTAGTGTGATCATGTTATTGTTACAATCAGTGAGTTCCCTATATGTAGTGTAGTGGTCTCTTTTTAATTTATTTGTTAATTGTTTCCCTTTAGTTTCACTGTTTACTGAATGTTTACCAGATTTTAGTAATCAAGTTCTAAATTCTGTAAGAAAAAAATTCGTAGAAACTTTTCTATGGTTAATAGATAAGGTTTTTTTTTTGGGATGATGACAAAATAAGGGTAAGAATTGACAACCTCTTAATATTTTTTGGATTCTTTAGTTTCTTTTTTTTTCTTTTTTTAAATTAACTTGTTTGAATATTATTGAACAAGGATTGAATATTTTATTTAAATAATTATCTAAATCATGATTCAATTTTTATTATTTGATGTTGCACTCTATATTTGTATTTATTGAATACTCGTGAATTTTTTATATGTTGCTATAGAATTTAGATGTTAAATGATTTTATGATATCAAGGTATGTTTTGAGTTAATTTTACCATTTGTTTTTTAACATTGATGATACAACATTTAAGTACACAGTGTGTGTGAATTTAGCTCCTCCATGATTGGATTCTCTTCATCTTATTTTCTAGTCTTTTGGATTCTCTGACCATGATCTTTTACCATGAATAAAACATTTATTATATGAAACTAAAGTAACCAAAAGTATCATTGAAGATGAAGTTTTATTTTTTTTAAATATGATTGTGATAAAGAAAATCAATGTGTGGTGTAGGTAGGTGATGGGGGGAGAATCTACAAAATCAATAAGCTAAAAAAGTGATGGATTCCCAGGAAGTCTTCTTAGGGTTTTGTGATCAAATTTGATATGGGTTAATAATAATTATATTTTTTTCTCTTGGATGAAAATATAATATCTTGGGAAAATTATCTTAAGAAAAGGTTTTGATATTGTTTCATGGCCTGACCCTGCTGGAACTCTTCTTAAGCCGATAAAAAAAATTGTGTGGCACCACCTTCAATATGTCTTAGGATGATTACTAGAACAAAGGCTTTAATATCAATTAAAAAGAATGCATTGATAATTTAAATTTATTTTCATTTTAGAAAAAAGATACACAATTCATAGTCAAAAGTGAAAAAACAATAAAAAGACTACAAGACTCCACTATACCTCTAAAAATGTATAGTACATATAGCATCTCGTTACTTGTTTTTAGTTACTTCTAGACCTATTTTCTTATAATAATTTTGTTGGGAATTGTTTTTTGTTGTTTTATGTTAAATTTATAGAATTTTGGAATCCCTTTGGGTTGTACATGGTTGGCGTATAGTTAGGGAAACTCATGCGGTTTGGCCTAGAAAACCGTGCACCCTTTGATGGTGCTCTAGAGTGGGGGCGTGTGGTTTATCCAAATGGTGTGGCTAGACCCTCCCGACCATGTTGACTTAAAAAGTGGTAATTTTCATGTTTATCACATGGTTAAAAATATTTACACCCACCAAGGAGAGATAGTGCACCCTATAAAATAGGGGTGCACGGTTTTTCTAACCGTGTGGCCCTGCCCAACAAACTATGTGTGTGGGTTTAATTTGTTTTTGAAATATTATTTTAAAATACTAAAACCACAAATTTAAGTGTATAACCTACCCATTTGACTCTAACATGATTTCCTTAGCTTTGGAGGCTCTCATGAAGTATATTTTTGACCTCAAAACCCTTTCATTAGTGGATTGGAGAAGTGTTGATCTCGTTTGATCTCCTCTGGGTAAGTGTATCTCCTTTCTAATAGTTTCTTATGATCTAACCTTCCTTCATCATTATATTTTGATGGATAATCATGTATTGGATAGATATAAACTCTGTTTTATTGGACCTTTATTCTAGTCTTGATTTATAGGTCTCTTTCACCTTTGATCTATGTTGGGGTTCCGGTTGCGGGTGTTGATCATTTGATTTCTCTGATTAAAGTTAGGTTGTTCTATTTGATAATTTCTATGTAATAGAAACCTTGATTTGATTGATTTTTTTATAATGGATTTCAATGGACTTATAAAACCTTTATTCTAAGTGATTTGATTATAGAAATTGAAATGGAAGGGATTTTGAGGAAAACCCCAATTCCAATGGAATTTGTATTGTGCGGTGAATTTTGAAAATTACGGAATTGATGAAATGATTTGAGAATTTCTTAGAGAATAATGGATTAAATTGAAATGATAAAAACCTATTATTTTTTTTATTTTATTTTTTTGAGAAAATTGAGTGTTGAGGCCCTTGGATTAATTCAAATAAAAATTACAAGAGGTGAATTGAATAAATATTACATTCATCTCAAAGAAAAATAGAAACCATGTCATCAGGAAAATTAGGTAAGTGAATTCATTATTCGACAATGACCCTTTTTTTGTAATCCCATTAGCAACATAATTAGCTTCCCAGAATGTGTGAGTGATGAAGTAGTTCATACAAGAAAACCTTTCAATAAATTTTTCCTATT
Source organism: Viscum album (assembly GCA_963277665.1). Taxonomy (NCBI): domain Eukaryota; kingdom Viridiplantae; phylum Streptophyta; class Magnoliopsida; order Santalales; family Viscaceae; genus Viscum; species Viscum album. Next base: position 819,555,985 of record OY728157.1, read on the forward strand.
TCGTAGTTAGCTTCCTTGCTAAGTGAATCTGACCCACTCGGATGGATTGCACAAGAGTAGAAGAGTCACATTCAAACCAGATATGATTCCAACCTCTTTGATAGGAAAGATCAATTTCCATGATAAGTCCTTTTACCTCCGCTTTCAGTACAGTCAAAATTCCACAAGGTCCATACATGCATTCCACAAAATTTCCATCCTGGTATCTGAAAATCATGCTAAATATTGAAGGACCTGGATTACCCCTAGAAGCCCCACTAGTGTTACACTTTAGAAATCCAAAAATGGGGGTGTCCAGATAATTTCCAATGTGACATGAGGGGGAGGTAATTTACCAGCAATATTCAGGTGTTTAAGGATCATGAGGTCACGCACAAAGTTGATGCATTTTTTTGAATGCAGGTTGTTGGCAGCTTGCACTACAGTAGATATTGACTCCACTGCTCGATCAGCATTGAAACATACCCTATTGTGAACATCATTGTTCATGCCACTCCACATAGAATGAATCACCTCTACAGATGCCACCTAAAATAGAATAGTGATCTTCTTTGAGAGGTCAGCAGCAAACAGATCTCGAAGAAGGTTCTGAACAGAATCAGTTTGTGGGGGCTGAGTTTCAAACATATTAAGAACAGTCTTCCATAAATTAGAGGTGGTCTTAGAGAACAAAAATAAATGATCTACATCATCTATATCCTGATTTAATAAGGAACATTTGGAGCACAAGGATATCCCAACTCTTTGAAGATTTATATCCACTGGAATCTTGTTATAAACCAGCCTCCAAAGTAGGGGAAACTAGGAGGGTGTCATCCACTTTTTATTCCAATCACCAATCCACTGTTGTTATCCTTAAACTAGATGCCTATAGAAGGATTTATAATCAATAAAACCATTTAAAGACCCTATTAGATAATAAGGTACTCCTGAATGATAGAGTCATGGCTTTCCACAGTTGAAGAAATTTCAACTAGAGCCTATTCCATGCTTTCTAGATAGTCCCTAATCATGATGTTTTGAGAAATATAAGTATCCGCAGTGTTAATCTGGTTGATGAGTGGCTCACCTATCCAGTTGTCATACCAAAAGCGCAGGGATGATTTCTTAGTCACTATCCATTTATAGTACATGATAATTTTCTAGAAGATGAGCTTCTAACTGGGCGAGATTGAGTACTCAAGGTAACAACTTTTTTCTTATTAAAAGTATTGCCATAAATATGGTTCTTAAGAAATCTAAAGCGTCAGTTTTTTCATTTATGAGTTCTATATGAACTTGGCCTGCAAATATTAGTTGAAGAGTTATAGATTCTTGATTCCAAGCCCTCCATGTATGTATGTAAAGCAGCATTATTTCCATGGGGTAGTGATGATTTTCATTTCCATAATGTTGCCACTCAAGATGAAATTTTTCATCATCGTATTAATCTTTTTTATGAAAAAACCATGTTTTTGGTTTTAGAATTATATTTTCATATTGAAACTAAAAATTTATGCAATTGGACTGTAAATGATGATTATTTTTAAATGATAGTATTTTCCATTTTTCTATTTATTTATTGAGAACATGTGAGCCTAGGTAGTTGGGGAGTTATTTGGGATAAGCATGATATGATATTGATCCTTTATCATTATATTGACGATGAAAAATCTATTAAAAATTAGGTTCGATAAGATTATCCTCGGTAGGATGTTCATGAGTCTTATTTATCCTGATCCTGAGGGATGTGTGTACACATACAAAGTCGTGATCACTGATTTGAGAAGTGTGAGGATCCTGTAGATAGAAACTAATAAACTACATGGAAGATAAACATGGTGCTTGTTGTTATTATTTTGATTATATTTTCCATTGATTATATATCTATTTTACTCATACTAAATGATTTATATAAATGCTTTTATTAAAAAAAATATTTAATCCAAAATTCAAATTTTTTCCATATATTGAAAGAAAACAATGTTTTGTTTTAAATATGCAAACAATATGTCATTTCATGCCCTATTTTATTTAAATTTATAGCATGATTGGTTGATTATTATTTCATATATTATGGAGCACTTGGTGATACCCTACTGGTCTTTATCACTCACACCCTACCTGTATTAACTCAGAACTCTATTAATGGAAATTCACTTATTATAATTATTTAATATAGTATAAATCGCATAAAATCACATAGAGAACCCAATAAAAACTTTATAAATGTAGAATGTATGGAATAATAGGTATTTATATAAGTTAAAGAACTTATACCAATGCAATAATAACTTGAACTTTGGAATAGTAATATGACCCATATGAATAGTAAACTGGCCAATAGAATAGTAAACTAACCAATTAAATTATAATAAAATTTATGAATCTTATAAATGAAAATATAAAATAATTATACTATAATATAAGAAAATAAATGTTTTGTAAATGATAAATTAAGTTTTTGTATTTTTGTGAAACAATAATATTTAATTAAAATTTTATAATTTATATTTTGATTTAAAGTAAAATTAATTTTCATAAAATATATTCATTAATTAATATTTTTTTATATTATAATTGTAAGATAATTTTATGAGACCTTTATTAATTTTTCAAATTGTCATAAAATCAGTTAGAATTTTAAAATGAGTATTTTCCAACTAAATGGTGATTTTAATTAAAAATTAAATTTCTCATATTTATAAAATTATTTTCATAAAAATGAGTTTATTTTTTAATTCTACACATATAAAAATGTTTAGGGTATATTTTTTTGTTTTTTCTAAAATACTTGAATTTTTGTGAATAGTAAAATATGATAATTTATGATAAAAGATAAATACATGAATTATTGAATCATAGATTATGTATGGATGATTAAAGCCCATAATATAGAACTATAATTTATTATTTTAATACATTTAGTGATAATTCTCAAATTATTCATATTCTTGAGGTAAAATAATAAACTAATGTATAAAATAATGAGAAAACACCCCTCTCCTCCACTATAAATACCACCCCTCGCCACCTCTCTTCCTCACACCTTTAAAAATTTTATCATTGTAAAAATTCTTCCCAATACTCTTCCCAAGACTCTAACCCATGTACAATATCCCTTTGTCTAAAAAAAACACCAAACCCTTTTCCCTAAGGAGGTTCTCATGGAGGAGAAATTCAAGAGGTAAAATCCTCGTTAATTTTTCTTTTAATTTCTTTTCAATTTATTTTATTTTATTATTATCTAATCAACTCATATTATTCTAGTAGAATAAAAAATAAATTATCTTATATATAATTTAATTTTATCAAGTTAATATAATAATTCATCATCTTTTCTTTTCCCTTATCCTTTTGTACTAAAATTGAAAACATCATCAGTGATGTGTTAATTTCTCGTATTAAAGGATGATGATGTTTTAAATTTCCATTACCTCCATCAATACTGCTCATAAAACAATTTTTATTTTTAAAAAAGATTATAATATATGTATTACATGTTATTTTATGTTCTAGAACCATTTTATATACATAATATTAATTAATAAAACAAAACTAGTTTGTGATGATCGAAAAACCACCAAAATAATATAAATGATTATCACTAACATGTTATCTAATGATTCATCCTGATACCAAATAACCAAATTAATTATATAATAATTTAATATTCTATATGTTCATTAATAAAATATAACTTCAATTCTATACAAACATTATCATTTTACATGATTTTATGTATATGTATACAAGTAAATCGATCATGAAAACCAGGGAAACCAACGCTCTCAAATGAAGGAATTGAATCTCATAATCCATTAAAAACTAAATAAATGAAATTAATAAAATTATAATAAATAAAATTCAAATAGAAAAGGCTATAAATTAATTAATTTTATTATCAGATACATTAAGTTCAAGTGAAGAACACTTTCAGACATAAGGTAAGGGATTATACCAGAACCTCCATTTTTTTCTATAGGTTACTTTTTCTCTCTATTTATCCCAATGTAATGTTTATTTATTTTAGTTTAATTCTTATGAATTATATTCATATTTTCTATAATCATGTATATATATTATATCATCCTTATTTTATTGGGAAATACATGTTTTAAAGTAGTTCCCATCTTAATTATTCCCTAAAATCAATCCCAATTAAAGGGAACTTCTTATTTTCTTATCCATTTCTAAGTGCACTAAATAATATGTTTTAATCCACCATATTTTTTTATAAAATCACTCATTTAATCATGAAAACTACCTTGGTTCATTTTTTATTTTATTAAAATAAATATACCTTTCCTTCTTTAAATGTTCTTTAATATTTTCCTTAAACCACACCAAAATGTTTCATTTCTAATGTCTCTTATACACTATTTTTAACTATATTCACTTAATAATGACAGAAATTATCATGATATATTCCTATTTTAACTTATTAATGTTAGTTTATTATTTAAATCCATTATTTCATGGAAAATATCATGATATTTCCTTTTCTATGACTTATGACATGATTATGATACCCAATTCTTTCCATGGGTAACCCTTTTTCGTGATTCTTCAAGTGGTGAACATATGCATGAACATGTTATAATGGGTTTTCCTAGATAGTTATCTAATACATTTTTTAATGTTTAGTCTCATGAGATATCATTATGGGATAGGTAGTGAACTTTATTCCTTTATGAGACTTTGTTCACCATGTGAAATGGTCTTGGCATGTTTATGTTATGTTGTGTGTTGTAGTCACCATTAAATAATACCATGATTACATATAACCATTCTCTACATGTTATTATTTATTATGTTTATTTATTTTCTATTCCTTTTTCATCATGTTATGCCTTCTAACCCGTGTATTTTTTTATTCCTATGTTTATACCCTTACTGGTCTTTTTAGATCATCCCTTTGTTCATGTATTCCCTAGGTTATCAATTGTAGATGTAAAAGATCAATGGATGTTAGGATATCTCTATGGATGATTAAAATAAATTTGTTTTATTCTATTTCCATGTTTTCATATTAATATACCTAATCACCCAAATACACTAGACTTTATGGTCTTTTTCTTGTAATTTGATGGTTAATTATGCTTAAAATCATGTCATAATATGTTTAAAATGATAGGGTCACTATAGTTGGTATTAGAATAAGGTCTATTTATTTTTAGAGATTATTAATATAAAACATTATTAATAACCCTAGGGATAATTCTATAACCGCATATAACATATATTAAAACATAGGGTATCACAAGATAGGATATACTTTCTATTTATAATTTTATCCCTTTATGTTCAAAGTTTCCTTTTATTGTTCCTATTAGATTAGTATTCAAGCCCCCTAATTTTACATTATTTTTCTTAGTTAATGGATGAAAATATAAGAACACATTACAATAATCAATGTGATAGTAAATGTGAATATTTCCCTAATGATATCAAATATTATGAGAATAGGTTCTCAAAACTTCATGGAAATACTTGATCAATTGTCTCAAGTTATGAATAATAACTTGAATCATGTAAAACACCTCCTAATCCTAAGAAATATCATGTTGTGGTTGAATAATTTATGTGGAAAAGTTCTCCTATGTTTAGTGGATCTTATCATCCCCTTGTAAAATAATGGATTAACTCCATTGAGAATATATTATCTATCCTCCAGTGCTCAGAAGAAGAGAAAGTTGTGCTAGTGGTATGTCATTTTGATGGGGAAGTTGATTAGTGGTGGAAACAGATCAATAACACAAATTACAAGGAGGAAATTTATTCCATGTGATGGGAAGATTTCAAGAAAATACTTTTCAATAAATATTTTCCCCAAACACTTCTTCTTAAGATATAAAGGGAGTTCCTCGGACTAAAGAAAAAGGAAGAAGATTCTATCAAGTCATATGAAGTAAACTTCAAAAGTATTGTAAAATATTCCCCCATCTTTATCATTAACTCAAAAAAAGGTGAATTGATTATTTAATAGACTAAATCTATGTTTACAAAGTGTTGGTGATTCAATAAATTGACAGGTACAAGAAGATTTTCCATTGTTCTCTTAAGGTTGAAATAGAGATCATAGAATCTCAGGGGTCTCATTGGCCCAAGGAAAAAAATGAAAAATATAGTTTAATATGGGATGATAAATAGATAAATCTCATGATTTAAAGAGGACACAACATCCCACATATCAAAAGTGTGGGAAGAAACATTCTGAAAACTACTTAAAGGGAACCAAAAAATACTTCAAATGTGGGAGAGAGGGGCATATGAAAAATAATTGTGGAAGGGATATAAATAATCCCACTAATGAATAAGAATAAAAAAAATGTTTAGATCAACACTCGGCCTGTATTTTAGTGTTTCAAATACAAGGAACATGGGAATTATATAAGCCATTTCCTTAATCGAAGGGTTGATGGAGGAAAACAACAACAACAACCTCCAAGGCAGTAAGGAAGGGAATACGATATCACTACTGATGAAGTAGAACCGGAAAATTATGTGGTGACTAGTGCGCTAGTTATTCATTCAAGAAGATAAAAATATTATTTGATTATGGTTCTAAAAATTCTTTTATATCATTCAAGTTTAGTATAACTATTCAAACACCACCTCGAAATATAGAGGTTAAGTTATCTCTTAGAACATCAAATGGGGAAATTATTGAATCCAAAGTATATAACTCCTCCCTGATTAATATTTTTGGACTGAACCTCCCATAAAATATTGTCTTACTTACTTTAGTGGAGTTTGAATCTATATTGTGATTGAATTTTATATCTTTATAAAAATCCAACATCAACTTTCAGGAAAGGTAGATAACTCTTCACATCCTAAGGCATCCTCCAATTTTGTACAAGTGTAAGGAGAAAAATGAATATCCTTTAGAATCATCATCTCAATTATGGATATTATTAACTTATAATCAAGTATATCTATCTCAAATTATTGATACAAGGGAGATAATAATGCTCAAAGACATTCCCATTGTGAGGGAATACACTGATGTATTCCCTGCTGAATTGTTTGGTCTTCCTCTTGATTGAGAGGTTGAGTTCTCAATTGAACTTATTCTTATATCTTTCCCTATATCAAATAAACCATATATAATGTCCACCATTGAGTTAGAATAACTAAATAAGTAATTACAGAAGAATCCGAAAAAAAAATTTATATGCTTGAGTGCTTCATCATGGGGTTTACCGGTCCTCTTTTTCAAAATTAAGAATGAATCAATGTGCCTCTACATTGATTATCATGAGCTCAACAAAATCATGATAAAGAAAAATTATCCCCTACCATAGATAGATTAATTTTTTGATCAACTATGTGGGGCCAAGTATTTCTTTAAGGTGGAACTTTGGTCGAGATATCACCAATTAAAGGTGAAGAAGGAAAATATTTCCAAGACTGCCTTTAGAACAAGGTATGAACACTATGACTTCATAGTGGTTCCCTTAGAACTAACTAATTATCTATAAATTTTCATGGATTTAATGAATATATTATTTATATATTAATAAGAAAAAAAATTCTTAGTCTTTATTAATTATATTTTGATATACTCCAAGAGAAAGGAGGAACATTAAGATCATTTGAATATTGTTCTAAAGAATTTATGAAGGGAGAAACTTTATGAAAAGTAAAATAAAAGTTAGTACTAGATGGAGGAATTATCATTATTGGGGAATGTAATCACCAGAAGTGGGATATCTATAGACCCTTCCAAGACAAAGTCAATCAACGAGTGGCCTAGAACAATATCCGGAATAGATACCCACAGTTTCCTTGCTCTAGTTGGGTATTACCAAAAAAAATTGAATAACTTATCAAGATTTTAAACCCCACTAACCAAGATGACTCAAAAGAGAGTAATGTTTTTCTAGAGTATTGAATGTGAAGACTGGTTCAGAGAGTTGAAAAATAGGTATATAACTTCACTAGTTCTCACACTACTATTAAGTGGGGAACTCTTTGTGGTCTATAGAAATTCTTTCAATAAGGTATTTGGCTATTTACTGATGTAAAATGATAAAGTGATAGCCTACTCATTAAGGAAGGTGAAAATTCATGAGAAAAACTATTCCACATATGATCTGGAGTTGGCAACAGTGACCTTTGCATTGAAAATAGAGCGGCATTATCTCTATGGGGATAAGTGTGAGATATATACTGATCATAAGAGACTTAAATATATATTCACACAAAAGGATCTTAATATGTGTCAGCGGATATGGTTAGAGCTCATCAAGGATTATGAATACTCAATCCACTACTATCTTGGTAAAAAAAATAAGGTGGTGTATGATCTAATTATAAATGATCATGCATATTTATAAATAATGATAATTGAGAAGGATCCAATATTCTTAGACCTTTAAAGGATGGACATGGAAATAATTTCAAAAGGAACATCATCAATACGTTCTCAAATGATTTCTCAACCATCCCGGATGGAGAAAATAAATGATTCTTAAATAAATAATGTGGAAATTTATAAAAAGGTGGAAGCTATCAGAAATAGAAAATCCTCAGAGTTCTAAATAGATGAGAAAGGAGTCATGATATTTGGTTCATGAATATGTGTATCATCTTATCCATAGATAAAAAAGGACCTTATGAATAACATACATATCTCAGCCTTCTTTATTCACCCAAGGATCACAAATATGTATTGAGATCTTTGTGAGAACTATTGGTGGGAAAATATAAATAAGGATATCGTTGAATATACATTGAAGTGCATGGTATGTCAGTAAGAAAAGTATGAAAGTAAAATGTATAAGGGTATGATGAAACCATTACCCATACCAACATGGAAGTGGAAAAAAATCATCAGGGACTTTGTCACCATACTTCTGAAGAAATCTATAGGAAACAATGCTATATGGTTTTTCGGATCATCTCACAAAGATAGCTCACGTTATCAAAATTAGAGAGGAATTATCACTAGATTAAATTACAAGGATATACATTAGATAAGTGGTAAAGTTGCATGGAATACCACTATCGATTGGATCTGATCGATATCCGAGATTCACCTTGATGTTTTGTAAAATCCTACAACATGCTCTAAACACTGAGATGAAATTTAGTATGGCTTATCATTCTATATTTGATGGATAATCCAAAAAGACTATTCAAACCCTAGAATACATGTTTAGATCTTGTTCTACAGACTTCAAAATTGGATGGGAACAGCATCTACCTCTAGCTGAATTCTCTTATAATAATATTTTATACTTGAGCATACAAATGGATCCATATGAAGCCCTTTTGGGAAAATATGTAAAACACTAGCACGTTGAGATAAATCTGGTGAAAATAAGTTTCTAGGACCATAAATGGTTGCAAAAATGCTGGAGAAGGTGAAAACTATTAAGCATCACATCAAGGCATCCCAAAGTCGACAAAATAGCTATACAGACAATAATTAATGAGACCTTGAGTTTAAGGTTGGAGACATGGTATTCCTATGAATATCTCCATGGAATAGTTTCATGAGATTTTGGAAGAAAGGAAATTTGAGTCCCAGGTACATCGGACCCTTCGGGATTCATGATCATGTTGGAGCTTGGGCCTATCAACTAGCACTTTCAGCAACCATGTATCAAGTACAATATGTATTTTATGTATCCCTCCTAGGGAAGTATATACCATATCCATCACATGTACTGAATCCAGAGTTGGTACAGTTAGAAAATGATCTTTCATACGAGGAGCAGTCAGTGAAGATCTTGGACCATAGAGATAAATTTCTATGCAACAAGACTACTCACCTCCTCAAAATACTATGGTGGAAGCATAAGTATAAATAGGAAACATGGAAACTAGAGGAATAAATGAAGGATAAGTACCCTCAATTTTTTAACCATAGTATGTAAAATGATTTTTTGAGGGTGAAATTTCATAGGGGTGAAGAATGTGACAACCCAAAATTATATCAATAGGAATTACCTTCTTAAAATTAGTCTATATAGTATAAATCACATAAAATCACATAGGGAAAACAATTCAAACTTTATAAATGGATAATTAATGGAATAATAGGTATTACTAGATGTTAAGGTACCTATATCAATGGAATATTAACTTGCCCATTGGAATAGTAATATGACCTTTATGAATAGTAAACTGGCCAATAGAATAGTAAACTAACCAATGAAATTATAAGAAAAATTTAGGCATTTTATAAATTAAAATATAACATAATTATACCATAGTATAAGTAAATAAATGTTTTTTAAATGAAAAATTAAGTTTTGGTATTTTTTTGAAACAAAAATATTTATTTATAATTTTATTATTAATATAATGATTTAAAAGAAAATTTATTTTCATAAAATATATTCACAAATTAATATTTTTTTTACTTTATGATTATAATATAATTGTATGATACCTTTATTAATTTTTCAAAGTTTTATAAAATCAGTTATAATTTTAAAATTAGTATTTTCCAAGTATATGATGGTTTTAATTAAAAATTAAATTTCTCGTATTTATAAAACTATTTTCATAAAATATAGTTCATTTTTTAATTCTACACATAGAAAAATGGTTAGGGTAATTTTTTGGGATTTTTCTAAAATACTTGAATTTTTGTGAATAGTAAAATACTATAATTTACGATAAAATCTAAATACATGAATTATTGAGTCATAGATTATGTAAGATCATAATATCAAAATCTCTTTAATAATTATAATATATTTAGTGATAACTCTCAAATTATTCATAATCTTAAGGAAAAATAATAAACTAATGAATAAAATAAAGAGAAAACACCCCTCTCCTCTACTATAAATATCACCTCTCACCACCTCGTTTCCTCACACCTTTCAATATATTTTCCTTGTAAAAATTATGACCAATATTATCCCCAATAATATAACAAATTTCTAGTATCACTTGTTCTCAACAAAATTACAATCCCTTTTTCCTAAGGAGGTTTTCAAGGAGGAGAAATTCAAGTGGTAAAATCCTCTTTCATTTTTCTTTTAATTTCTTTTCAATTTTATTTCTTTTTGTATTATATCCTCACCTAAACTTATACAAGTGGAATTAAAACTATATTATATTATATATACTATAATTTTATCATGTTAATGTAATAATTAATCATAATTTCTCATTCCCTCTCCTTTTTTACTAAAAATGAAAACATTATTCGTGATGTGTTAATTTATCGCATTTAAGGATAAAGAAGTTTTAAATTTTCATTTCCTCCTTCAATACTTATCATAAAAACATTTTCATGGTTAAAAAATGTTATAATATATTTATTACATCCTATTAATATTTTTGAACCATTTTATATACATAATATTAATTAATAAAACAAAACTAGTTTGTGATGATCGAAAACCCGCCAAAATAATCTCTATGATTATCACTAACATCTTATCCAATGATTCATAATCACACAAAATTACCAAATGAAACATAAAAACATTAAATATTGTGTATTTTAATTAATAAAATATGACATCAATTCTAGAAAACCATTCTCATTTTACATGATTTTCCATACATGTATACAAGTAAATCAGTCATGAAAACCAAGGAAACCAATGCTCTCAAATGATGGAATTGATTTTCATAACCCATAAAAAAGGCCATAAATGGTATTGATAAAATTATAATAAATAAAAAACATGTATAAAATGTTCTAAATTAATTAATTAATGGATTTAATTTGATTATCCAGGACATTAAGTTCAAGTGGAGAACATTTTCATACATAAGTTAAGAGATTCTACCCAAACCTCCATTATTTCTTTTAGGTTATTCTTTATCTCTCCTTACCCCAATGTAATGATTCTTTATTTTTTTTAAATCTTCCAAATTCTATTAATATGTTCCAAATTCATGTAACCATATCATATCGGACTTATGTTATGGGGAAATAAATGTTTTAAAAAAGTTTCAATCTCAATTCTTCTTGAAAAGCAAGCCTGATTAAAGGGAACTTCATGTTTTCTTACCCATTTCTAAGTGCACTCCATAATCTATTTTAAGAGAATATGTTTTTTTCTAAAATCAATAATTTTATCATTAAAAACTAGCTTGGATCATTTCTGGTTTTATGAAAATAAATATTACTTTTCTACTTTAAATTCTCTTTAATATTTTCCTTAACCCGCACTAAAATAATTCATTTATAGTGTATATTAAACAATATTTCAACTTGTGTTCACATCAGTTTGACATAAATTATCATGATCTATGAAAATTTTACCTTATTAATTTTTATGTATAATTTAAATACATTCTTTCATTGAAATCATTATGATATTCTATTTTGTTATGCCTTATGGAATGATTATGATACTTAATTCTTTCTATGGATAACCCATATGCTTGATTCTTTAGGTGGAACACATATTCAAGAAAATTTTATGATGGATGTTCTCATATAGCACTCCAGTTAATTGGGTAATGTTTAGTCTCATGATACGTCATTTTGGGCTAGGGAATGAACCTGATTCCTTTATGTGACTTTGTTCGCCATTTCTAATGGTCTTGGTAGTTTTACAAGACTCATATTTATGTCATGTTGTGTGTTATTTCCACCTTCCTATAATTCCATGATTAAATGTACCCATGATCTACATGTTATTCTTCCTTATGTTTATTCATGTTCCATGCCTTTTTATGCCATCATGTTATGCCTTCTAACCTATCTATTTTTCTTTATTCTTATGTTTATACTATTACTCGACTTTTTAGCTCATCCCTTTGTTCGTGTATTCCCCAATTTATACTTTGTAGATGTAGGAGCTCAAATTAATTTAGGATATCTTTATGGATGATTAAAATAAATTTTTTTATCTAATTTACATGTTTTTAGTTTTATGTACCTAATCATCCAAATACACTTGATTTTACGATCCTTATATTGTAGTTGTATAGTTAATTATAATTAAAATCATGTAATAATTTGTGTAAAATGCTAGGTTCTCTATACTACCATTGCCTTTAGGCATTTTTAGATTTTCTTATTATAGGTCTGAGAAAAAGGAATGTGCCACTTGGAGGTGGTGGATGTTCTTGATCCCTTGGGATTTGAGTGATAGAGGTGACCGGTGGAGATGTTATCCACTTGTTTCTGGGGATGTTTGAGTTTTCATCTTCTTGGATATTGAGTAATTTGATTATGTACTACTTTGGTTTTTGTTATACCTATTTGGTTTTTGGTACTTTCTCCCTTTGGAGTGTTGATCATACTAACTTTTAATCTTTTATCTTTGGTTATTTTGTGGCAGATTTGTTTCCTCTTGATTTAGTATGATACCAAATGCTAGTCGCCAAAATATGGGGATTGGGAACACCCTTCGAGCCTTGTAAAAGTCGGCTCAGGTATCAGGGTACCTGTGTTGGTTCATGATAAAGTGGTATCAAAGATGCATGTTTTTCATCATTCGTTGATGTAATTATAAATTTTGAGATGCCTTTTCGGGACTAAGGAGGTAGTTACAAGTGAGTTTCTCACCATCACTCATTATAGTGATACTTAAATCACCATGGGTGGTTTGGGAAAGGAGTTTTGAGAAATATTTTGATCTAATTCTAGTATTTTCCCTACTTTTGATTTGTATAGGTTGAAATCCAAATCTTTATAACTTATATGATGGGATTTATGTTCTCATTTATCTTATTTGATTTTTCAATCTAAGTAATATTATTATGAATTTAGGGTTGTTTATTGATATTTTTTAATGGAACTCGCATCACAACATGTTCAATTTTCAATATTTATTAACCTACTAACCATTGTAGAAGTGATGAGAATGGCCAAACCATATAGAGAATGTGCACAGATGCTAGAAATATCCTCTTGAAAGGATGTCCCAGAAAATGTAATTTAGATGTGATTGTTGATCAAGTGTTGTTTTCAACAATACATAATATTTTTATTTAAAGGGTGAGTTTGTTGAGAACAATACTCTATCTATTTATGATAATTTTTATGCTCACAAATACCCTTAATTATTTTCTAATGATTTTATATGTTAATTATATTGAAAGAATTTATTATTCATTATATTTTTATTTCTGGACTAAATATTTAAGTTCTTGAACAACGAGGATTAATTACTAAAGTATTCGCATTAGAGTATTCTGGAAACACTGTTCATGCTCTACATATTCAGGATCTACTTACACGTGTTCTGGAAACACTTTTCATACCCTACGTGGAGAAATGTAGTGTAAGGATGAAATTCAGTGTATACTTTATGAGTTATCAGAAAAGTATGGAAGAGAAACCCTACGTTTGGGTTATTGAAAAAGTGTGGAAGAAGAATTGTACGTAAGTTTTAAACATTACGTTTTTCTCTCAAAAGTATGGTTCATCAACCTTACTTTTGTAAACAACCATACGTTCTTAGAAAAGTATGGATCAAGTACCTTTTGTTTGAAAGATTATAAAAGTATGGATCTTTTATCATATGTTTGAAAGTTGAAGAGAAAAGGTATGGATGGGAAACCCAACATTTATGATCAACCATATGTTTCCAACCCTACGTTTGTGATCAAACATACGTTTCCAACCATACATTTGAAGGCTACATCATCAATCTTACGTTTATTATCCACGTTACATTCAGAGGATGCATACTTTACATCTCCACCTTACGTTTGGCGTTGGAGAGTTTAAAGTCGATATTATTATGCAACGGTCAGCAAGCTATTTATTTGGCTGATTTCAAACCAGATTAAAAACTGATTTTAAAATGTGTATTTGACGAATTTAGAGCCATTTAAGGATCAAATTAAAAGGATATTTTCTTGGCGGATTTCAAGGGAAGTTACGACTACTCTGTAAATTCAAATGTTTGAATATCATGAGTTAGAAGGTGACTTTTGTGGATCTAAATTTACAGGAGAATTGATCGACGTTATTATATAGATGTGATATTTTTTTAAAGATATATGTGGGTATTTTAAAACTACATCAGTTGATCATATTCATAAAAAGGAATAAAAACAGAGACTATAAAAAAACACAGATCTACTGATTCAAAAGAATAAAAAAGCTCTATTTATTGAAGAAGAAGAATCACGATAGAAGATTCACTCGTTCTACATTGAAGTTCATTTGTGAATTTTCTACTGCTGAAGTTTTGAATTATATTTCTATATCTACTGCAACATGATCGACTTAGAACGACTCTTATTTTAAGATCATTATTTCTGAAGGTGATGATCTATATACTATCAATTGCATTCTGTTGCAATTTTTAAGAACAACTTGAAAGTATTTTCAAAAGTAAAGATACCTTTCTTTTCTATTCTTGAGTGACCGACTTCTTATACTAAGTTGTGTAGGTTTTTTGAGTGAACCAAAAGGCTTTGTTTTGCCTTAGATTGTAAAGGTGCCAACTGCTTGTACTCAGTTGTGAAACGGTCTGTGGAAACGAGAACCAGATAGTGAAAATCACCAAGCTTGTGGAGTAGAGAATTGGTGGAGTGGACTAGGGGTCTTTTGTTCCCCAAACCACTATATATCTTGTGTATCTGTTATTTAAATTTCCACTGCATTAATTCATCTGATTAAAGTTAAAGGCCAGAACATGATCTCGCGAATATTTTTGAAAAGACACAATTCACCCCCCCCCCCCTCTTGTGTATATTTAGTATAATCCTATCCAACAATTGGTATCATAGGTTGAGCTTTCTGATAAAGCCTTAACAAGCTAAAAGTGATTATACACAAAGCAATATGACTGATACAAAAGATGGAATTTCTATGGTCAGAGCATCGTACTTAAATGGAGAAAACTATGGATGATGGAAGTCGTGAATGATTATCTATCTGAAAAACCTTGGATACAGAGTATATTATAATATTCTGACTCCATATGAAATACCAGAAAAACCTGAAACATGGAGTACAACTACTGAAGTAGAATATGATATGAACTCGAAGGAAATAAATTCAATTATATGTGGTCTAGGACCTGATGAATTTAACAGAGTATCTCAAAGCCCGACAACATATGAGATGTATAAAACTATTGTTGTTGCTTATGAAGGAACTAAAAATATCAGGGAAATGAGATATGCTACTACTAATCTTAAATTTGATACATTCAAAATGGTTTAAGTTGAAAGTATTACTCAAATGAATGGAATATTGACAGAGATTTTCAATAACATAACTGCCTTGGGAGATCCCATTAAACAAGATAATAAAGCTTAAAAAGTACTGAGAGTACTGCCTACAAGATGGAATAGAATCTCTACTACAATCAGAAAATTGACACCTGTCAAAGACTTAACCATGAGAGAAGGAAGAAGAAAATCTGAAATCTAACATGTGTTTTATGGCAGAAACAGATGAGGTACAATCTTACTACTCTTCTGACTCTAGTTCTAAATCTAGTTACTCTAATGAAAAACATGCAGCCTACTGCAATATGCTTGAAGAAAAATATAATTATCTATTTAATAAGAATAAGACATTAAAGAACTGTCATAAGGCTATTTCTGATGAAATAAATATAATGCTGAAACATTATAAAGAGTTAACTGAAAATTTTAACTCAATTAACACTAACAACACAGATTATGAATCAAAGATAAAAACACTGCAAACTGAAGTGTAAACTTATAAAAATTAAGTCTTTTTTTTAATTAAGGAGAAAATACTTTAAATTAAATACTTAGAAAAAATTTCATTAAAAATGAAATATTTGGAATTGGTAGTAAAGGTGAAAACATAAGTTGTACAAGAATTATTTTATTCCAAGTACAAAAATATTAAATTGTAATTACTGTGGAACAAGGGGACATATTTCTAAAAACTGTTTCTTAAGACAACCCTAAATAAGTGGTATTAAGAAATCTTTTGTAACAAATAATTTATTTGAATCTTCTGTAATTAGAAAATCAAAGAAAGTCTGGATTCCCAGATCTTTGTTGGCTAACACCCCTAGACCCAACAAAATATGGGTACCAAAGAAAATTATGTAAATGCCTTTGCAGGGATTATGTCACAAAAGTAAAAAGGAAATGTGGTATATATACAGTGGCTGCTCAAAGAATATGAGTGGAAACTCATCAAATTTCTCTACAATCACTCAAAAAGATGGTGGACTTGTCACTTTTGGTGACAATACCAAAGGAAAAATCATTGGTATTGGAACAGTTGGATATCCAGAAGCTTTCTCAATCAACAAATTACTTTATGTACAAGGATTGAAACACAATATGATAAGTATCTCTCAACTATGTGATGATGGTTTTGCTATTGATTTTTCTAACAATTGTTGTTCTATTTTCAAAAATAAACTGCTTAAATTTAGAGCACCTAGAACTGACAATGTTTATACCCTAGATTTAAATTCCTTGTGTAAACAACAAGTAAACTACCTAACTACTAAATTAAATGAATCCTGGATCTAATATAGAATGCTTGGACATTGTAATGTATATGTTTTACATAAATTATCTAAGAAACAATTAGTTTCTGATTTGCCTAGTCTCAGATTTTAAAGTGAAAAATTCTGTGATGCATGTCAACTTGGCAAGAAAGACAAATCATCCTTCAAAACTGTTAACAAAATTTCAACATATAAAGCTATAGAACTTATCCATATGGATTTTTTTGGACCTTCAAGAGTACCAAGCTTGGCTGGTAAATTATATGTATATGTTTTAGTTGATGACTATTCTAGATTTACATGGATTTTCTTTTTAAAATTTTAAAATGAATATTTTACTTTATTTGAAAGTTTTTGTAAAGCTGTTCAAAATGAAAAAGGTTTTAGAATAATTTCATTAAGTAGTGATCATGGTGGAGAATTTGAGAATCTAGAATTTAATTCCTTTTTCACAAATATGGGTATTAAACACACCTTCTCTGCACCAAGAACAGTTCAACAAAATAGAATTGTTGAAAGAAGAAATAGGACTATTTAGGAAATGGCTAGGACTATTCTAAATTAATACAGTCTTCCTACCTATTTTTGGGCAGAAGTTGTAAGCACGGTCTGCTGTATAATGAATAAAGTTTTAATTAGACCAATTCTGAAAAAGACACCCTATGAAATCTGGAATAACAAAAAACCTAAACTAAATTACTTTAAAGTTTTTAGAGGTTTACACCTTAAACACCAAAGACAATCCTGGTAAATTTGATCCAAAATCTGATGAAGGCATTTTCTTAGGATATTTTGTGACTTCCAAATCATAGAGAGTCTATAATAAGAAGTCAAGGATTTTTGAAGAATCAGTTCATGTGAAATTTGATGAATCTGATCCCTTTGAGAAAAGGATAGATCAAATGGATGAATCTAACTCTAATGATAACATGATACTTGAGAACTTTAAAAATTATTTTTAAAAAGATATAAATGAAATTCAGTCCAGTTCAGAAGGTCATGATACTGAAGAACCTATAAGTGTATAGCTTAGACAGACAAGAACCCTAAAGAATCATTCTTTAGAAACTATAATAGGTGACATAGACACAGAAATAAAAACAAGAAGAAATATTGGAAATATTGTATAATTATCTTCCTTTATATCCCAATTAGATCCCAGGTCTATAGAATAAGATTTAGATGATGAAAGATAGATCATAGCAATGCAAGAATAATTAAACCAGTTCAAAGGAAATGATGTCTGGGAATTATGTGAAAGACCATCGAATTATCCAGTGATAGGAACCAAATGGGTCTTTAGAAACAAACAAGATGATCAAGTAATAATAACTAGAAATAAATCAAGACTTGTAGCTAAAGGATATAATCAGAAAGAAGGTATAGATTAAGATGAGACCTTTGCACCTGTACCTAGATTAGAATCCATTAGAATCCTTTTAGTTTATGTATCTCATATGAACATTAAATTATTTTAGATGTATGTTAAGCCTGCCTTTTTAAATGGTTATTTAGTGGAGGAATTTTATTTTGAGCAACCTCCAGGTTTTGAAAATTCACAAAAACCAGATTCTGTTTTTAAACTTACTAAAGATATTTATGGCCTTAAACAAACACCTAGAGCTTGGTATAAAATATTAAGCTCTTTTCTATTAAAAATGATTTTATTGTTGTAATGATAGATCCAACACTTTTTAATAAAACTATAAATTCTAATATTTTATTGGTTCAAATTTATGTTGATGATTTAATTTTTGGATAAACTAATAAATCCCTTTGTCATGAGTTTTCAAATCTAATGCAAGAAGAATTTGAAATGACTATTATGGGAGAATTAAATTTCTTTTTAGGACTTCAAATTTATCAAAAATATTTTGGAAATGTTTTAAATCAAAGAAAATACATTACTGGTTTACTGAAGAAATTTGGACTTGAAAACAACAAGACATATACAACTCCTATATGTACTAATATAAGACTTGATTTGGATGAAACAAGAAAATCAGTTAACAACAAGTTATATAGAGGTATGATTGGTATTTTATTATATCTTACTACTAGCAGGCCAGATATAATGTATTCAGTATGTCTTTGTGCAAGATTTCAATAAAATCCTAAAGAAACCGATTTAACTGTTGTTAAAAGAATTTTTAGATATTTAAAAGGAACTGTTTTTCAATCTCTTATTTATCCCAAAATGTCTGATTTTAATTTAATTTCATATTCAGATGCTGAATTTGGAAGTTTTATATTAGATAAAAAAATCACTTCAGGAACATATCACTTTTTAGGGAAATCCTTAGTGTCATGGTCAAGTAAGAAACAACATTCAATTTCCCTATCAACAGCTGATGCAGAATATGTTTCTGCTGGTAGTTTTTGTGCACAAGTGTTGTGGATGAAAAACACTCTTATGGACTTTAGACTAAATTTTAATAATATTCCTATTTTATGTGATAATACTAGTGAAATTAATATTTCAAAAAATTCTATTAATCATTCTATAACTAAGCATATTGATATCAGACATCATTTTCTAAGAGATCATGATCTTAAAAAGGATATATCTTTGGAATTTGAAAGTACTAAAATTCAATTAGCTGATATTTTTACTAAACCACTTCCCACGACAAGGTTTGATTTTATTAAGGGGGGTCTAGGTTTATTTAATTTTATATAAAGTTTTATTTTATTATGATGTTTCTTTATCTTAATACTGTTTTAAAATAAATTATTTATTTGTTTTTCACACAGAATAAGTATTTTTTTCATGCAATCAATTTTATTCGTTTTTAAAACCTAAGTAATAATTATTAATGACAAAATAATAAAGGCTGTCAGAAACCTTTTGAATTCTGAATCATTTCATTTCTACCAAAAACCCTTTCACACTCGCAGCGCTTTAATTCTCTTTGTCCATTCGAACCTAAAAACCTCCGAAACCCTAATCCTATTTCGAACCTTTAGAGATTTCTCGTAGAAATGGACAAAACAAAGAGAACCGATGAGGCTGAGACCAGCAACATCAAGAAACAGCGCTCCGAAGGAAAAAGAATTTTTCAAGGAAAGGTCATAGACTTGGAATGGCTATATCAGACAAATATTTTGTTGAAATAAGCTCTCGCTTTTCAAAATCTAGATCAGACCTTAAATGGTGAGAAGTCTGAGTTTTTTTATGAAGTAGAACTCTGATATTTCTTCAAGTCTATATAATTTAGTCTCGAAGATGATGAGGATACTATGGTAACTAAGATAGAAGATCGAGATGTCTTGATATCCTCTGTGGAGATTGGTCAGATTCTGAACTGCCATCATGAAGGAGTTTTTCATTTTGATTTGAAAAATATAAGAGATTTTGTGCATAAGTCTGAATATATCATGTCTTTTCTTTTTGGTTCTACTCATATAAAAAAGATGTTCATAAAGGACCTGAAGCCAGATCAGAAAATTCTAGTAAAATTTGTGAAAATAGGGATTGCACTGAGGATGTCTGAGATGGAAAAAATATTGTATCCAGATATGTATATAATGTTTCTGTTAATGAGTGATATAAGCCTAAACATTCCTAGGTACATGATAAGGTATCTTCATTACTGATGTCAAAGTGAAGCTGTGATGAATTTTTATTCGTTTGGTAGATTCATCTCAAAAATTATATTCAAAAAGGATATGGTGAGGCTAGTGGAAGCCAGAGTTAGATGCCATTATAGTAACACCTTTGGTGATGGTACCCTGAGAAAATTGGCTATTTCTGGAGCACATTAAAAGGGAAACTTTTTCCAGTAAGAGCTGAGGAAGAAGAAGAGAGTGCTCAAGCTCAGTCTGCTAAGTCCAAATAGGAGTAGGCTAAATAAAGAGTAATCACTTCTACAAGAAGAATAAGATTTGAAACTGAAGACACTCAAGAAGAAAGAATTCAATAGGGACTTCAGACTCAAAGAAAAAGAACTATTAATGAGGAACTTGTTTCCCCTGTAATGAAAAAAAGAGATTTACCCTCTTACAGTTTTGTCAGAGAAAAAGCTATTGAGAATCCACAGGAAGAGGATACTACTCAAATTACAGTGACTCCACAAGTCCAAACTGAAATTGAACCTCAATTTGTAGTTGATACTGAAGTTACACTTTAACAGGAAAAAGAGGTAGAGCCTGGTGAGGAAGTGGACAGTCCTCAGGAAAATCCAGAAGATATTATTTTAGAAAATCCAATGGAAGAACAGAATGTTGATGTTCATGATGAGAATGTTTCTGAAGTTCAAACTGAAGTAATTCATGAAGATTTTTCTATGGAAGAGTCTGTAAAAGACTCTAAGGAAAAATCTGTGGATCAACCAGCTTTGGAGAAGGAAAAGGAAAAATATGATGTAGATTCGATGCCTTTAGTACTATTTCATCACATTGAAACTGAGAATGAGAATCAAGAATAGGGTGCCTCTGATTCAGTGAATAAGGAATTAGAATATCTTTACAGAAAGTTATCTAATTTGGAATCTGAAAATGTTACTCTAAGGAGAGCCTTAGAAACATAAAAGTTGAAATTTTAGAGACTAAAGGGAAGTATAGTTTCACGGTAATAAGTTGAAAATTTTAAGCAAGAGATGTTGACAGAGGTATACAAGATGAAATCAGAAATGGTAAAGAAGTCAGATCTATTAGAGTTTAAATAATTTCTGGAGACACAGTTTGCATCTGTCGGGACAAGTGCTTCTAGTGGATCAGGTACTTCACCTGATTTAATTAGAAGGTTTCAAGCTATCACAGTTTCCATGAGCAATATGAATGATAGATTGCACGATCTTCAATGTAATATTTCTCCTTTTTCAGTCTTTTTAGATAGTCAGAAACTTTTTTTTGATCAGTTGACCTAAAGTAAACCAAATATTAGACATGTGCTAAATCAGTTCATAGAAAAGTTGTCCTTGTTTATGGAAAAAGAAGAAAGACTACATGAGTTTTTCAGTGTAAACCTCATAGAATACAGTCATATGACTCAAGAGACCATGGATCTTATTTTTAGGCTTGGTGATGGAATAAGGAAAAGGCTGAGGGAGCAGTTGTCAGAAATCAAGTCTGTAGTTAATAGTATATAGAACTCATCTCATACCCTTACCAAACCTTGATTCATGTGTTCATCATGATTGTACCTATTCCATGTTCTCAATGAAAATTTGGATTCATTTATTATTATTATTATTATTATTATTTGTTTCACTATCCTTGTTTTGATATGCCAATAATCCAGATTTAATTATTGAAAACTGGTTAATAATATAGCATTTACTTAAGTTCTATGA
Organism: Viscum album; assembly: GCA_963277665.1. Classification (NCBI taxonomy): domain Eukaryota; kingdom Viridiplantae; phylum Streptophyta; class Magnoliopsida; order Santalales; family Viscaceae; genus Viscum; species Viscum album. Next base: position 819,578,654 of record OY728157.1, read on the forward strand.
TACATTAAATGTGTTCTATTTCATATTCTATGATTATTTTTTATATCAAAAAAGGGGGAGAAATTTGGATAAACACAACATTTTATTTTAAGTGTTTCATATTATATACTTTAAATGTTTCTTTCTCTTTATTATGGGAGAAATTATAGGGAGAAATTAATTTAAATCTAATATTGTATTTATCTTTGAAAAATTCAAAACTATATGTAATTAATTTTTCATGTTAATTTCATTGGTTATTTTATGGGTTTTGTGATCATCAAAAAGGGGGAGATTGTTGAGCAAGTGTTGTTTTCAACAATACATAATGTTTTTATTTAAAGGGGGTTTTTTGAGAACAATAATCTATCTCTTTATGATAATTTTGATGCTCACAAATACTCTTAATAATTTTATAATGATTTTATTTGTTAAGTATATTACAGGAATTTATTATTCATTATATTTTTATTTTTTGGACAAAATATTTAAGTTCGTGAACAATGAGGATTAATTACTAAAGTATTCACATTAGCGTGTTTTGAAACATTGTTCATTCTCTACATATTCAGGATCTGCTTAAGCGTGTTCTGGAAACACTGTTTATACCCTACGTGGAGAAACGTAGCATAAGGATGAAATGCAGTGTATACTTTATGAGTTATCAGAAAATTAATGAAGAGGAACCCTACGTTAGGAAGAAACCCTATGTTTGGGTTATTTAAAAAGTGTGGAAGAAGATCCGTACGTAAGTTTTAAACGTTACGTTTGTTTCTCAAAAGTATGGTTCATCAACCTTACTTTTGTAAACAACCATACGTTATTAGAAAAGTATGGATCAAGTACCTTTCGTTTGAAATATTATAAAAGTATGGATCTTTTATCATACATTTGAAAGTTGAAGGGAAAAAGTATGGATGGACAACCCTACATTTGTGATCAATCATACGTTGCTAACACTACGTTTTTGATAAACCATATGTTTCCAACCTTATGTTTGAAGGCTACATCATCAATCTTACATTTATTATCTACGTTTCATTCAGAGAATTCATACTGTACAACTCAACCTTATGTTTGGCGTCGGAGAGTTTAAAGTCGATATTATTATGCAACTGTTAGCAAGCTGTTTATTAGACTGATTTCAAGCCGGATTAAAAGATGATTTTAAAATGTGTCATTGACGAGTTCAGAGCTATTTAAGGACCGAATTAAAAAGAGATTTTCTTGGAAAATTTCAAGGGAAGTTACGACTACTCTATAAATTCAAATGTTTGAATATCAAGAGTTAGAAGGAGACTAATGTGGATCTAAATTTACAAGAGAAGTTCTCAACGTTATTATATAGATGTGATATTTTTTTAAAAGATATATGTGGGTATTTTCAAACTGAATCAATAAATCGTATTCATAAAAAGGAAAAAAATAGAGACTATCAAAAAAACACAGATCTGCTGATTCAAAAGAACAAAAAATCTATGTTTCTTAAAGAAGAAGAATCATGATAGAAGATTAACTCAGTCTACATCGAAGATCATTTGTGAATATACTACTGCTGAAGTTGTGAATTATATTTCTATATCTACTACAACAGGATCAACTCAGAATGACTCTTATTTGAAGATAATTATTTCTGAAGGCGACGATCCATATACTGTCAATTGCATTCTGTTTCAATTTTGAAGAAAAACTGGAAAGTATTTTCAAAAGTACAGATACCTTTGTTTTCTATTCTTGAGTGATTGGATGCTCATACTAAGATGTGTAGGTTCTGTGAGTGAACTAGAAGGCTTTGTTTATCCTTAGACTGTAAAGGTGACCACTAACTGTACTCAGTTGTGAAACAGTGTGTGGAAACTAGGACTAGATAGTGAAAATCACCAAGCTCATGGAGTAGAGCGTTGGTGGAGTGGACTAGTGTCCTTCTGTTCCCCAAACCACTATATATCTTGTGTCTCTGCTATTTAAATTTCCGTTGTATTAATTCATCTGATTAAAGTTAATGGGTAGAACACGATCTCACGAATATTTTTGAAAAGACACAATTCACCCCCCCTCTTGTGTATATTTAGTATAATCCGATCCAAAAGTGATTAAAAAATAAAAATTATTAAAAAAAATAACAATTTAAAAATGATTAATTAAATTAACTAAAACTATCTAATTGATCTTAATTAATCTATGGTAGAAACTAGTGAAGATGGAAGTGTCTAATTTATGATATCTATTCAAGTGAATTCAATGTCAATTATTTAATTCCCACATCTGAATTTTTATTTATTCAATAATCACTGATTCCAAATTTAATCAAAATACTATTAGAAATCATTCTATGATGTTAGATAGTATTTTAGTTTTCACAAAAATCATCTATCATTTTGTTCTCCAGCATGATGAATAATTTGTGAATCATCATAACACGGAATCACTTAGTGAAATACAATGACCTATTTCTCACAATGTTGAAGTATCTACCTGCATCAGGTTCACTTGCATGATATTACTAATTAAGTATCACAAATATTAGTTCTAAGGGGAACATACACAAAATATTAATTTTTTCAATTAATATATTTATTTATTCCAAATTTTATTGTGTATGAATTATGATTCTATCACCCACATGATCAAATTTTAGATAAATAAACTCTCTGATTATCTCCCACCCCTGGTCACTTATTAGGTATCACACAGATGATCATCAAAGCATGTTTGCAGACTTTGAATGAATATTAATTCAAACATAAATAAAATTAATTAAATAAACATCCTATTATTATTAAATTATTGGAATTCAAATATGGAAGTAAATTAAAGGAATGAATACACCATCACATTCATCACAATTCTAACACATGAAAATTAGACCAACATCACGACAACACGGAACATATAATATTAAAAAAATTAGGGTATCACCAATTTTGATCATTGCAAATGTTATAGCAAGGCACCATAGATGATTGAAAAATGAAAACCATCACCCCACCGACCACCATCATATCAAACCAAACCATCAATCCACTGAAAAAATGATTGGATTATTGTTCTCTATTGGTGTTCAAATCAATCACCACTCATTGATCACTGAATGAAAATTGAACCTTCATGCATGCGCCAATGCTCACCACAATGAATTCACACCCACCCATAATTTGAAATGTTCCCTCTACTTTAGTGAATGAGGTAAAACAAATAATTCTTTGTTGTATAGGAGTGATGAAGGAGAGAGCATGTGGCCTGGGTGTGCTTTAACGAAGAGGGGGGCAAGTGGATGGAGGGAGTTCGTTGCTCATGCACTACTACATATGCAGATGAGGGTGGTGTTGTGGGTGAGAAGGGATGGCCTCCATGAGAAGGGTTATGTTGTCTAGTCAAGGAGGAGAGGATATCTTATACTATTTAGCTAGGGTTTTCCCATTTGTATAAGAAAACCCATCTCACCATGTTGTGTTGTGTGGAGGAGGTGAGTTTGTTCTACCTGGGTTACTGGGTGAGAGAGAGTGGCTGCCAACATTGTGTGTGGATAAAGGAGATGGAGGTGGCTTGTGGTGGTGGTGGAGGCACTGCCTCTTACTGATTAGGGTTTCCACCCTCTGCCTGAAGAAGATGAAGCCTCTCATATTTATGTGAACTCATATGGCAAAAAAACAAAAAAAATCAAAAATTAATATTTCCAATTATCTAAACTATATAAAGTGTTAAAAAATAATAATAATAATAATAAAATTTATAATTATATTATACTACATAAATACATTATATTACTTATATAAATAAATATAATTAAAAGATAAAGTTGTGTGTGTGTGTGTGTGTGTCTGTATGTATATATATGTATATATATGTGTGTGTGTCTATGTACATATATATATATGTATGTATATGTATATATAATTAGGTATATTAATATAATATAATTAGTAATTATAGAAAAAATACAATTATACAAATAATAATAATATAGTAATAATAATACTAATAAATAATATAATAATAATAATAATATAATAATATTAATACTTTTATTATTAAAACAAATAATATTAAAATGACATACACTGATATATAATACTAATATAGAAAATTAATATAATTAAAAAAAATTATAAACTAATAAAAAAATATATTAATTAAACTAGTAAAAATAATAAAAGCATTAGATATTAAATGTTAATTAAGTATAAAATTATAAAAACTAATATTAATATATAATTAATAAAAAATTAAAAAAATAACAAAAACACTATAAAACTATAAAAAAATAAAAACACTAACAAAAGTTATAATAATTATTAAAACTAGATTAGAAATTTATAAAAATACTAGTGAAATACCTGTACATCAAATCCCCCACACTTAACCCTTTTCACTCCTAGGAAAAACAATATAAAAGAATACACAACTAGATCCATAGACAATTCAAAACATAAAAATTACAAGTTCAAATTTATTGAATCCCTTTTACCTAGAAAATATCTTGCTTCATTTAATGTCCTAATTTTCAAAAATATTTTCCCTTATACTCACAATATTTCCAAAACAAATACGTAGACTCATGCATCATGTGACCTACCTCTCCATCACTCTCCTATCTAAAATAATTTGATCAAATATTTTCTGAATTCTCATAAACCTACATTCTTAGCATAGGATTTCCATGAATTTTACATCTCCACTGGTGAAAATCAAAAGAATTCATTAATCTCAAGTACTTCACAATAGGTTTCAATGTCTCTGAGGCTGAGGGAGAATTGGTCATAAAAAAATTGAAAATTTATGGCAAAATTATGGTTGAATCTTGAAATAAATTCATGATAAGTTTCAATCCAAATGTATCCCTCAAAATATCAATCCCCCGTGCTTAAAACATCTCTTGTTCCCAAGTAAATGAAAATACAAAGGTTACACTTATTTTTTTCAATTTTTGTAGGGACATAACTCACTCAAATAAGATGGGAAGAAAACACTAGTGAGTATCAACAAAAAAACCCCGTGAAATAACTATCAGACAAAATCCAAAATAAATTTACACAAGTCACAGATATGTTATAGCATCTTAGTGAAAGTATGTCATATATTAAACTCTCTAGCTTCTGTAAAAATGGGTCATCACTTTTATAGGTATCCTAAAAAGAAAGGGTTACAACATAATGACCAGAAAAGTACTCATTATTGAAACCAAAAAGAATATTAATTCCCCTAACAAAATACCTGAAATGAATGTGGATACTGTGAAATATAACACATATGATTATGATGAGATAATATCAATCCATGTGAATCAAATTTTTCGCTGTCCCTTAAATAACCCTCTCTATGAAAAAGTCTCTCCCCCATACTTAGATTGAAAATCATCATAAAAATAGTCAAGAAATGGGTAGGGAAGGGTATAATCTATGGGATCATCCAAAAAATTATTATGGATGTATTATAAGGGCTAATTGATGGAGAAAATTCAAGGGTGTATCAGTGAGTAAAATGGGAAAAATATCTCAAAAAAATACACAGTCATTTTAGTGAAACTTTCTAAATTTTTATCGCTTTTATGGAAAAACGTGGAAAGTTATAGAAGAAAGAACATGGTTGAGATTACATCAACAAAAATATAAATAAGTGATGATGTAAAAAATGGATCATAATCCTCATGGTAATGGAAATATAATGTTGGATAACACAAATGAGCATGAGTTCAAATAAATGTCTCAAAAATATACAATTTTTGAAAATCATTTTCAATGAATGTAATAATATACACAATAATATAAATATATTTATCAAGCATCAATGAATTCCAAGTACTAATAATATACTCAGACAGACCAGGGATACAAGTGATATTCCCCCGACCGTGTTACTACAGAAACGTAGTCGTTTTCATGTGGGTTCAACAATGACAGGAATGACAGTTTTTTTCAATTTTTTTAATTAATTTTTTTTAGTTAGTTATATTACATGGTATTTTTGGAAGTATAAAATATGAAAGAATATAAAACACTTCCCTGAGTAAGTTCATATAGATTCGTAAAGGCTGCCTTTATCCGATTAACCTCCAAAAATGATATACCTATAAAATCTATACATGGACAGCACATACCCAAATTATATCAAATATATGACACAAAAATAAAATTAACACCAAGATGGTAAAAATATATATGATAAAATTAGATGCACTTGAGTGCCAGAATAAAACAAATTTGGTAAATTCATTCCATTTGAATAAACTAAAAAACTAAACAAAGTGAAACTAAATGAAATGAAAGGAAAACAAAAAAATGATGGGTTACCTCTCATTGAGAGATAATTTTACTTTGTCTTCATCCAAACATTGATAAAACTCCACCAAGATCAAAAGGAAATGTATACCATGAATATTATTATTTTTCAGTAGAAGTGTGTAGTCCATTTATTGAAAAAGAAATGATCCTGAAAGTTGTACCATATCTCAATGGAAACCTGTTATTCAAATGGATGTGTGGAATGAAATGAAAATATACTAGCTCATTAGGGAATCAATATAGATCTTTTGAATAAAAACTAAATGAATAACTAATTTTTAGACAAAGGGTGTTAGTTGGAAGAGAAATAATATTACCTCTTTGAATGTGTGCGAGATAAAAAATACCATTGATATAATATTTTAGTGGTTGGCCTATATCCATAAAATAATTAAATATAGATCTAGGTTGATTTAGTTTCCCAATTTGGTTTCACTGAAAACCACTAGCACTGGAAAATACTCTGGTTTCTAACTCAATTCATACTCGATTCATGGAGCATGTGGGGCAGGATCAATTGGGGTAGGTGACTCCATTGTGTCAAGAATGATATATTTTCGAAAATTTTCTTCTATATCTCCCCCTTCATATTTTTACATTGGTTCATGTGGAACCACAAACTCTGAATCGTCCATAAAATCCCATTCATCCATCATTTCTAGAAAATTATGAGTGTTCTCCACCACAATCTCGCACTCATTTTCTAACTCTATAAATTTTTTATATGACTTCATTTTTTAGAAGGTTTCAAACTCGTAGATATTTTTAGAATGAGTTGATTTAATGTCATTTGAAGATATTTCCTCTTGAATGTGGAAATATATATTGTCTTGGATCAATTATAAATCTAACATGGTAAATAAGGGTCCAATTTTAATGTCCTCTTCATCCTCAAAATGTGTAATTTGATAGAAATTGAATGCATCCTTTTTCACTTTGAGATGGATGGGTTTTGAACTCATATAATAAGAAAGTGAAATCACATTGTATGATGCGAAATTATGTTTGACTGAGTGGAAGTCCAATCTCTCATATTCTTGGAATGTGATTAGATTGCAAGAATCAAATTGTGATGGATAGGATTCATCAATGGTATAACAGGAAGAAGGGTCGATCAAAGTAGTTTCATTTTCATAATCTGGAACTGGATGTTGTTCAAATGGAACGTCTAATACACTTTCTTCATCAAAATTATTCAGAATTAGATCATTGAGTTATAATGAGGTGGATAGTTGGACAAGATGAGTCAATTGATTTTCAAGATTCTTTGTTTGATTTTCTAGATCTTTTGTTTTATTTTTTAAATCTTTTGTTTGATTTTCTAAATATTTCATTGTAAAAATAAACTTGGAATTATATTTATCTTAAAGTTCAAACATCTTATTTGTCTTTGTGATAGCAGAATGCAATATGTGCACAAGTATTGAATCATTTTTTTCTCATAAATAATAATGTTCTAAATTTATAGTAATTCTTGGACTTTGAAAATGATTAATAGTTTTATAAGGAATTGTATGATAACATAGTGAATCATTATCATATAGATCAGAACATAAACATGAAGAAATATCATTAAAATAAAAAGGATTACCTAGAGAGATCATGTTTGGTGAATAATCATACTTCATACCATGAGATGTGGGTATGTAGGGAAGGACTTTATTGTATTTGTGTGGTCTGAACCACAACATTTAGAAATTTTTGGGTGTCTTGAATTTTCCTACAATTTCAAAAAAATTACCCATAGTGGTAAACTAACTTTTTGTGTTATTTTTATTTTTAACATAAATCAATCTCTTTGTGGGTATGTAGGGAAGGTTTTTATGTGCATGAGTTCATCTATGAGTGGATGGGGATGACTCTACGTGACAAGGTTGACCACTTCCACCAATTTTAGCAAGCCTAACCTCATTAAATAGTTTCTGTGGTCTTTATTTGTTCTGATTTTTGAGTTTGTAATTGTCTTGCTTGTTTTCCTTGCTTCTTAATAAAGTATTACCCAGGTGGTGTTATTTCCATTCAGAAATGTCCCAAAGGGGATGAAGCATGTTATATCTTCTATCCATTTATATTTCTGTATTCATTGTTTATGTTGTTCCAGTAACCTATATGTGAATATTTCTTGATTTTTTTTGTTTATAATCAGTTGATTTATTAAAATTATCTCATTGTTTCCATAATAAGTGATAGTGGGTCTTGGAAATTTAGGGTTTAAGTGTTTAACTCCAACAAGTGGTATCAGAGTGTACTATAATGTTAATATGGGTTCTACTAAATTAAACATTGATAAGTTTGATGGTGATTGAAAGGCCCGAAGGCCGATTTTTTTTTTTGATTTTGGATAAGCCCCCTTTTAAGGGTAAAGGGGAAAACCAAGACTTGAAAGACACCTACATTAACAAAATTCGAAAAACAAGAGGGTTTAATCCCAGAACAAGACAACGAAAAATTACATAACACACCATCAATATCATTAAGGCGCGCCTCCACCAAAGAATGTTTGCTCAGTAATTTATCATGTGCAAGAATGCATGGGCCTAGTACCGATGGTTGCACCATACCTTCTCGATCTTCCAAATCTGAAAAAGAAATCACCACTACTTTCCCTGATTGGAAAATTATTATTACTTACCTTTATTTCCCTTAGGAGACCTTTAGGAATGTCTGTAGTCTAATACTTTTATAATTAGGAGACAAAGTGTTAAGATAAGTTGTGTATGAGTCCTATACTGCTGGTATATGGTCTAAACTTGAATCTCATTATATGATTAAGTCTCTTGTTGGTATATTGTATAAGAAACTGATACTGTATACTCTCAAAATGCACCCTGGAACTATAGTCAAGATACACATTGATAAATTTAATAAAATATTGTTAGATCTAGCCAACATAGATAATAAATTGGATGATGAAAACCAGACCATTATATTTTTGACATACTGAGATGATTCCTTTGATTTTGATAAATACTCTATGATGTATGAAAAATACAAACTTACTCTTGAAGAAGTCAAATTTTCTTTACTCTCTAAATACCTTCAAAATAAGTGTAGTATTAAAACTGAGGTTGAGGGTTTAAATGTTAGGGATACAGGTGATTATAGGGACATAAGTGAATCTAGAGTCCAAAGTGATTCAAGGGGTAGGAGAAAAGAAAGGGGTAAATCCATGAAGCATAGAAACAAATATAAAATAAAGGTTATCAAATGTTTCTAATGTAAACAACCTAGAAATATTAAGAAGAAATTCCCTAATAGGAAAGTTGAGTATAGAGATAGTAGTAATGACCATTCCTTATTAGTTTAGTAGGACTTTGAAATTGTTGATGTGTTAAAAAATTATGACATAATCATCTCTGATCAATGGATCCTAGATTTAGAATGCTCATTCCATATGTGTCCTAGGAAGGATTTCTTTACTAAATTAATGGAAATAAAATCTAGTGAGTTTTTTCTAGGGAATAATTGGAGCTACCACATTAGGGTAATATACTCTATTATGTTATAGCTTCATGATGGGACTATCAAATCTCTTGAGTAAGTTAGGTGGGTACCTGAATTGAAAAGAAACCAAATATCCCTAGGAATCCATGACTAGAAAGGTTATATCTTCAAGTTAGGTTCTAGAAGTTTTAGAGTTGCTCGATGATCCCTCAAAGTTATAAAAGTAACCCTTCACAATGGCCTATATGTGTTGGATGGTAATGTCTATTGAAGCTAGTTGAACACCCATACTAGTTCAGAACTTGATTCCACCACTTTTTGGGATAGGATACTAGGGAACGTTAGTGCCAAGGGTCATATTGAACTTAAAAATAGGTCTTTTAATTAATGTTTCTCCTAGAAGCCTACCATTCTATGAGGACTATGTATATGGGAAGTCCAGAAGATTTTTTTTTAGTATGTCTATGTATAAAGATAAATAACCCCTTGAATGTGTACATTCTGATTTGTGGGGTCCTTCTAGGTTTACCTCCCATGGTGGAGGCTTATAATTTGTGACTTTAATTAATGAATTCTCTAGGAGAGTATGAATTTATATACTCAAACACAAGTCTGATACTTTTTAGAACATTAAAAAATAGAAAGTTAGAGTAGGGAGTGAGAGTACTATAAAACTTAAAGCATTAAGGACTAATAACATTTTAGAGTATCTATCCATAGAATTCATTGAATACTATGAATCTAAGGGAATAAAAAGATAAAAAACTGTTGTGGAAACCCCACAACAGAATGGGTTAGAAGAGAGAATGAATAGTACTATTATTGAGAGGGTGAGGTGTATGAAATCTTTCTCAAAACTCTCCAAGTCCTTCTGGGATGAGGCTTCTCCGATAGAAGTGTACCTCATTAATCATTGCCCATATTTTGCCAACCCCTTTAAGACACCCAAAGAACTCTGGAAAGGTTCACCCTTGATTCTAGCACAACTTAGAATTTTTGGATCCATAGATTATTCCCTTACATGTAATGATAGGCTAGGTCATAAAGATGTTAAGTATATATTCATGGGATATCTAGTGGGTGTTAAAGGGTTTCATTCATCAATAGATAAACCAGGTTATCAGAAATTTATTGTTATTCGAGACATAGTTTTTTTTAATCTAGTTTGTCCAATGATAAGGGACCTAAACCTATTGCAACTTATGATGATGTTATAGGACCCTCAGGGATCAAACACCTTTAGGTTTTTAATCCCTTTTGAATCTAGTGACCACTCCCAGTCCATGGCTGGTCTAATTTCCCCTATTTCCCATACCCAAGTTGAATATGATTCTAATTCAGATTCTGAACCCGAGACTGAGGGGCCTGATGATTTGAGAAATTATCATCTCACTCGGGATAGAGAGAGGATAGTTATTATACCTCCATCCCATTTCAATCAAGAAGACATTGCTGCATATGCATTTAATATAGCACATGACTTGTTTAATGATGAACCTAAAACATACAAGAAAGCAGTTAAGTCCAAAGAATCCACTAGTTGGTTGAATGAAATGCAAGAGGAGATGAATTATCTTCTTAAGAACACATATTGGGTTGTTTTTCCTATACCCAATAACCATAATTTCATAGAATCTAGATAGATTTATAAAAAAAAGTAATTTTTTTTGGAAAAATTGAAATCAAATTTATTGCCTAAATGGTTACTAAAGGATTTCTTTAGTCTGGAGGCATTTATCATAGTGAAATTTTCTCTCCATTTTTTAAACATTCATATATTATAATTCTTCTTTCCTTTTAAGCTAATTTTGATTTTCACGTTGAACAATTATATGTAAAAACTTCTTTTTTACATGGTACTCACAATGAAACAATTTATATGGCTCCTTCTGAAGGATTTTAAAAACTATTCAAACCCAATAAAGTATGCATTCTTAATAAGTCCTTATATGGGATTATGAAATATTCAAGGTAATGGTATAAAAGGTTTGATTATTTCATGATTAAAAATAGGTTTTTTAGAAGTAGATTTTATGCATGTGTGTATTACAAAATTGTTAAACATGAGTTGGTTTTCCTATTGTTATATGTTGATGACAAGATTTTAATCTGTAACAACATGAGGATTATAAATTCTATCAAGAAACAATTTAATTGTGACTTTGAAATTAAATATTTATGAAATTCTAATCAAATTTTAGGTATGGATATAATTAGATATAGGAAGGATAGAACCTTGTACCTCTCCCAATCTGCTTTTTTAAGGAAGGTATTAAAGAGATACTTCTCTGAGCATAGTAAAACTTTTAGTATTCCTTTAGGAAAACATTTTAAATTTTCCTTGAACTAATCCCATATAAATGAATATGGAGCTACCTTTATGAACAAGATTACATATGATAATGTTATAGAAAGTCTTATGTATGCCATAGTCTATTCTAGTCCAGATATTACATTTACTATTTGTACATTGAGCAGGATTGTGGGGAAACCTGGTAATCCTCATTAGAAATCATTAAAATGGATATTAAAGTATGTTTATATGTCGGATAAATTATTCATTAGATATTGCTTTAATGATAGTTTTGACGATGATATAGCCGGTTTTGTTGACTCTGATTATGCTGCAAATATTGACACCTGAAAGTCTATCACTGGTTCTTTATTTATTTTATATGGAGGATTGGTCTCCTATAAGTGAAATATGCAATCAGTGGTTGCACTTTCCACTACCAAGGAATAGTATATTTCCATGACATAAGCTATTAAAGAGGCTATGTGGTTGAAAGGTTTGTTTTCTGAATTTTCATTATCTTTTGATCGCATATTGGTCCATTGTGATAGCCAATATGCTTTAAATTTATCTAAAAATTATGTATTCCATGTTATATTGAAGCACATTGATATTAGACTACATTTTGTTAGGGATGTTATAGAATATGGGAAAGTGAGTGGCACAAAGATACCCACTGGAGACAATTCAGCTAATAGTTTGACTAAGGTCGTGCCATTGTCTAAATTCATTCAATGCCTAAAATAAATGAATTTGGTCCCAATTATATAACTTAGGTTGTGAGGAAATCATCATTAGATTTATTTTAATTGCAATGTGGAGATTTTTTGATTAATTACCCTACTTTTTATTTTTGAAATTAAATTAATATAACATGTTATATGAATTTAGTTCACTTGGTTATATTATTTTTCTTTGAATGGGTTTGCATGGCACTGTGTACATGGATTTTCTTATTTTCTGTTGATATTTCTTTCACTTGGTTTTGTTATGTGGATTATCATGCTTTTGGTGTCCTTACATTATTAGCAGCATGAGATTTGGACTGTTGATCAGTTGTGATCCAACGGCCCAGTGTGGCTCCCGGTGTGTTTCTTTATTTGGCTTCAATTTGCCATTTTGCCGACACTTCAATCCAGCTATTCCACCTATCTATGAGTTGTGCTGCCATTTGTTATAAGAAATATCTCATGGATCTGGGTCGTCATTGTGGAATTCATCATGCGCCTTCATCTAATGATCCCTCGTGTGCCTTGATAGTGATATCGGTGCATTGATTCATGATTAGCTCTCTTTTGACTCAGGGGTCTCACCTGGTTCCTCTCATCTGGTTTGAGGGTTTCTCTAGATGTGGGGTTCTGCTTTGATTTTGTAGAAAATAATGGAACTAGGGATTCCGGTCACCCTCACTCTCCTTAGTCAAGTTGTGACACCTCCTGTAATCAAAGTACTTCTTTGGTGAATATTTAGTGGGGAATCGTCTCTTTTCTGGGTTTCAAATGACTATGTTCCAAAAAGGTTCAATTCTTGACACATCTTCAATCGTAACCAAGATTCGGTATATGATTATTGGATCTATATTAATTTACATTATTTTTTCATGTATTCTAATGCATCCTACTTAGATGTGTGTGTGAGTCTGTCCAGGAGTGGATAAGGATGACTCTACATGACAGGTTTGACCACTGCCACCCTGTTCCGCAAGCCCGACCTCCTCATATAGTTTCTATAGTCCTTTTTTCCTTCATTTCAAGTTATTAATTGTCATGCTTGTTTTACTTTCTTCTTAATAAATTGTTACACGGGTGGTGTTCTCGCTGCGCAAGTAGGTCCCAAAGGGGCTGAAGAACGTTATATCTACGGTCTATTTACATTTCCTCATTTGTTGTTTATGTTTTTCTAATAACCCATTTGCAAATAATTCATGATATATTCATTTTTTAATAAATTGATTAATTAAACTTATCTCGTTGATTCCATCATATGCGATAGTGGATCATGGGAATTTAGGGTTTAAGTGTTTAACCCCAACAAAAACCATCACCCCGCTGATCACCATCATGTCGAACCAAACCATCATGTCACTAAAAAATGATCAGATCATTGTTCTCTCTTGGTACGCAAATCACTCACCGCTCGTCGATTTCCAAATGAAAATATAACTTTCATGCATGCGCCAAAACTCACTACAATGACTTTACACCCACCCAAAATGTGATATGAGGCCTCTGATTCAATGAAGAAGGGAAAATCACTGATGGTGCACTACAGTAGAGAGATCAGGTAGAGAGGGTGTATCATGGGAGTGCTTCAGTGGAGGAGGCACACGGTTGGATGGGGTTCGCTACTCTTGCATTATTGCAGATGAGGTGGTGGCGGCCGCCATGAGAAGGGAAACATCGTTTGGTTAAGGAGGAGAGGATACCCTCTAATGGTCGGCTAGGGTTTCCCATTTCAGATAAGAAAACTCCTCTCACCCTACTTTGATATATGGAAAAGGTGAGGTTATTTAGCCCGTGTTGTTGCGTGAATGAGAGTGGTCATTAGCGTTGGGTGTAGATGAAGGAGACGGAGGTGGCTTATTTTGGTGGTGGAGGTGTTGTCTCTGGTTGGTTAGGGTTTACTTGAGATTTTTTATGTGTTTTTAGATTTTTTTTAAAAAAAATATGTGCATGTCAAAAAAAATTCAAAAATGTGTGTGAAAGACGGCAGGCCCCCTGCCGCCTTTCAGCTATGTTTTTAAAAAAAATTACTATTTAAATTATACTTTTTGTATATTTAAATTTTTTATTTGTTGTGTTTGTTTATATATATATATATATATATATAATTCAGCAGAGTTTATATGCTATTTAAAATCCAGCAATACTACCATTACAACCGTCTCGAATTTGATAGAAACCCTCACCCCGTGCACCTTTTATAAGATGGGTTTCCCTGGAAAACATTCTGCATTTCCGATGTGGGATTAAGGTTCTCCCTTTCCTACATAAAATTACTAATATATTATTATAAATCATTTTAAATCAATTAATTAGTACTTTTAATTACTATTAAATAGTATTACTAAACAACTAATTAATTTCTAAATAGTTAATAATATATAATAGGTTTTAATTAATTATAAATTAAATAAGATATAAGTAATTAAGAATAATATTAATAATAACAAAATAATATTGGTTAATTATATAACTAATAATTATATAATTAATAATTATATTATTAATAATTATATAATTAGAAATTATATTACAAATTAACTAATTAATTTTTAACTGATTAATAATTATATTACTAATTAACTAATTTATTATTATATAATTAATAATTAATAATTATATTACTAATTAACTACTTAATTATTATATAATTAATAATTAATAATTATATTACTAATTAACTAATTAATTATTATATATTGAATAATTAATAATTATATTAATAATTAACTAATTAATTGTTAAATAATTAATAATTATATGAATAATCAAATAATTAATTATTATAAAATTAATTATTAATAATTATTAATTATTAATTAAAATGAATGATTATAATTAATAATTATATTAATAATTAACTAATTAATTATCACATAATTAATGATTATATTACTAGGTAACTAATTAATTATTATATAATTAATAATAATATTACTAATTAACTAATTAATTATTATATAATTAATAATTATATTACTAATAATTATATTACTAATTAATTATTATATAATTAATAATGATATTACTAAATAATTATTATATAATTAATAATGATATTACTAATTAACTAATTGATTATATAATTAATATTTAATATTTAATATTTAATAATTAATAATTATATTATTTATTAACTAATTAATTATTAAGTAATTAATAATTATATTACTAATTAAATAATAAATTGTTAACTAATTAATTTAATAAGTAATTAAATACTGTTTAATTACAAATTAATTAATAATTATACATTATACATTATATAATTAAGAAATGTTATTTAGTTGTTTTTAAGATTATTTTTATTAATTATATTGTATTTAATTTCTAATTAATTAAAACCTATTATATTTTATTAACTATTTAGAAATTAATTAGTTGCTTAATAATATTGTTAAATAGTAATTAATACTACTAATTAATAGATTTAAAATTATTAATAGTAATTTATTAGTAATTCTGCGTAGGAAAAGGAGAACATGAATCTCACATTGGAAATGCAGAATGATTTTCAGAGGAAACCCTCTTATAAAAGGGAGCTCTAGGTAAGAGTTCCTATCAGAATCCAGATTGTTGTAAGGGAAGTACTACTAGATATTAAATAGTAGATAAATTCTGCTAAAAAATTTTATTATATATATATATATATAAAACAAAACAAAAAAATTAAATATAAAAAATGTATATTTAAAATAATAAAGAAAAATAGAATTTTGGTAGAAAGGTGGAAGGCCCCTTGCTTCCTTTCACACATATTTTTGGGAAAAAATGACCTAGCCATTTTTAAAAAATCAGAAAAAATATATAAAAAAACTTAGGTTTACCCCCCTCCACTTGAAAAAGATAAAACCTCTCATATTTATGCGACCACCTATGGAAAAATCAAAAAACAAAAAAAATAAAAATTTAAGATTTCCAATTATATAAACAATCTAAAGTATTAAAAAAAATAATGATAATAAATTTGTATTATATTATACTATATACATAAATTATATTACTTATGGAAATAAATATAATTAAAATATACAGTTATATATATGTGTATATATATGTGTGTGTACATATAATTAGGTATATCAATATAATAAGATTAATAATTAGAAAAAAAATATTATTATAAAAATAATAATAATATAGTAATGACACTACTAATAAATACCAATATAATAATAAAAAAACTAATAATATTGATATTATTATTATTAAAACTACTAATATTAAAATGACATAAAATAATATGTAATACTAACAAAATAAATTAATATAATTATAAAAAAAATAAACTAATAAAAAAGTTTTTATTAATTAAACTACTAAAAATAATAAAAGTGTTAGATATTAAATGTTAATAAAGTATAAAATTAATAAAAACTAAAAATAATAATAAATAACTAATATTGATATATAATTAACTAAAAATTTTAAAAATAACAAGAAACAACAAAATAATAAAAATGAAAAAAAGCACTAAAATGGTTATAATAATAATTAAAA
The DNA here is from genome assembly GCA_963277665.1 of Viscum album. Taxonomy (NCBI): domain Eukaryota; kingdom Viridiplantae; phylum Streptophyta; class Magnoliopsida; order Santalales; family Viscaceae; genus Viscum; species Viscum album. The sequence goes on from OY728157.1 coordinate 819,595,873, forward strand.
CTAGATGAAAAAATTATAAAAATACTAGTGAAATCCATATACATCATGTAACATCATACCTTTTAGAAAACATTTGAATAGGCTCTAGGAGGAAGCTGCTGGTGAACCACAATGAGTGGATCCTCCCATGGACAAGAATCTTGTTGAGATTATTGTGAGTGCTCTCCAAGATCTGGGACAAGCACCTCCACCTATTCCTATTTAGGATCCATCTATGAAACCTTAGTTGGATGACCCTTAGAATCATGCTAAGAAGTTCCTTCACTAGAATCCACTTGCATTCCAATGCTCTAATGATCCTCAAGAGGCTGAGGATTAGTTGACAAAGATAAATATTATTTTGTATTTCTTGGAAATGCCTGATTCGATCAAGATGAAATGTGTCACCTTTAAGTTATATTAACCTAAAAGTAGATAGTGGGATTCATTGGTGACGGTGAAGAATCACAAGGGTTTAGAGTGGAAGGACTTATGAGTTAATTTAATTAATAATCTCTCTCCAAAATCTATGGTGATGACCAAGGTTATAGAGTTTTTCAATCTACATCGAGCTAACAAGACTATAATGAAGTGTGGGAACCACTTTGCTGAGCTTTTACTGTTCACACCAGAGATTGTATCGAATGAAAAGATGAAGACTTGATGGTTCGAGATGGGTATCCGACCTAACATCTATTCATAGGTCTTCTTGCTGAAGTTCTCTTAATATGCTATCATGGTGGATAGGGAATTGATGGTTAAACTTGACATGGCTAGTAAATCAGGGTTAACGGGAGTTCATTTTAATCCCAATGGTAGTTATGTGAGTTCATTTAAAGGAAATAGGAAGCGTGATGAGTGTCATGGTGGATCTAGAGAGAAGTTGTCCTCTAGACCTCTTGAAGTTCCTAGTAGAGGCCCTTTACTTTGCTTCCAATGTGTAAAGGTTAGGCTTTCAAAATGGGTTTTCACTGAGGCGCCTAAGATTTTTAGTTCATGTGGATGCTTAGGTCACTTACAGAAATTATTTAATATCATTTTTCCCTAGGTAGTGTCACAGACTCATCAACACCAAAAATTTTGATGGTGCAATCATATACTTCACGAACAAAGGGGTTCAAGCCATGGGCATCTGGAACAAAGAATTTTACATAGTGCAAGAGTCTCCAAAGGAATCTGATATAGGTTTAGTGACTGTGGGAGGTACCATCACTATATATTCATATTTAGTGATGACTTTATTTGATACCAGTGCAACTCACTCATTTATATCAAGTCGTATTGTAAAATTACTAAATCTTACTTTGAAGATTTTATCTTATGTGATGGATATTACTATACCCCTCATAATGAAGATATAACAGGGTGTCCATTGTCTTTCTTATGTCTTATATTTATCATAGATCAATATTACCTAGGATTTTCTATTTTTCAACATGAAATATATTGATGTAATTTTCTAAATGGATTAGCTCCTTGCTAATAAGGGATGAATTGACTATTGTCTTCAATGGGTCTTCTTTGTTATTCCCAATGGGGTGTTTCATATCTTTCAGGGGGAATGGGACCTGGGGTTGAGTAGAGCCATACCTTCTTATCCAATGTTAGGGAAAGTAATATCGTTGTTTTCTTTTGTTCGGGAGTGAGAGTCTTTGAGTGATTATCACCCTACATATGTCATCGAGCTTCCCAATGTTTTTCCTTATGATTTACCTGATTTGTCACCAGTAAGAGAGATAGAATTTTCTATTAATTTAGTGTCTAGTACTCATCTAATGTCTATTACTTCTTACTGCGTGGTACTAGCTGAAATGAAAGAGTTGAAGACTCAGTTGGCTGATCTGTTAGAGAATGTATTTATATGCCCGGGTGTTCCACCTTGGGTGATACCTATTATATTTTCTAATAAATCTAATGAAACACTTCACGATTGAGTTGATTACTATAAACTCAATCAATTTATGGTGAATAAAACGTATTTTTTTCCTAAGATAGATGATATGTTTGACAAGTTTAAAGGGGGAAAGTGGTTCTAAAAGATTGATCATTGATCTGGTTATCACCAGTTGAGAATGAGAGAATATGACATTCATAAAACTACCTTCCAGAGTAGGTATTCCCATTATGATTATCTTTTCATGTCATTTTTTTCTAACCAATGCTCCTACATTTTTTATGGATTTGATGAACATGAACTTCCATGAGTATCTTGATATGTTCGAGGTGGTCTTTGTGGATAACATCCTCGTTTATTCTCAGTCCGAGGAGGATCATGTTCCCCATCTTAGATTAATTTAATAATTATTTATAAATCCCTGAATCTAGTACAAGATATTGAAATGTGACTTTTGGATTCAGGAAGTGAATTTCTTAGGACATGTAGTCTCAGAACAAGGTATCTCAATTGACCCTGAAAATGTTAAAGCTATTATTACATGGGGACAACTGTAAATTCTTTTCAAGATTCAAAGTTTCTTGTGTATAGTGGTATATTATCTCTAGTTATAAAAGGATTTATCAATGTTGGATTCTCTAATGACCACTCTCACTCCTAAGGGGGTAAAGTTCATTTGTGATGAAAAATTTCATATTACATTTTTTTTATATGAAACGTATTTTGATTTCTATTCTAGTGTTGACTCTTCTAGAGGCTGAGCAAAGCTATGTGGTCTTTTGGGACACATCAGGTTTGGGTTTGGTATGTATTCTTATATAGGGTGATTACATGGTGTCCAATGGTTCTCAAAAGCTTAGGCTTCATGAGAATAATTATCCGACCCGTGACCTTAAACTGGCAGTTGTGATGCATGTGCTTAAAAGTTGTCAGTGTTACATTTTCAAATAAAGGTTTATCATGTATTCTCATCACAATGGCTTAATTTATATCTTCTCCCAAAAATATTTGACCCTCTTCCAAAGTATTTGGGTGGAATATCTAGATTCATTTGATTTTGACATTGCTTATACCTCATACAAGGGGAATGTCATCATATATGCTTTGAGAAAGAAACTTTCGAATCACGATGTGAAAGAATCATAAGAAGAGAGGAACTTGATGGATATTTTTATAAAGTATTATTTAGGATTTTAGGAAGAGGAGTCTGAGGTTTTTTTGGCCATTGTTTAGTTTTCATTCTCTCTTCTCGAGATGATTTATTAGAAACAACATCTTGATGATGAATGTCGTAGCATTAGGGACTCTCTTTGTAACAACCCATAATATTATCAATGGAAATTTCCTTCATATAATTATATCATACAGTGTAAAGAACATACATAACATACAGGACCTAATGAAAACACTATTAAAATAAATTAATAATGAATTAAATAAGAGGTATTTATAGAAATTCTGGAATTTGTACCATTGGAATAGTAACCAGGTCATTGGAATAGTAATGTGGCTGTTATGAATAGTAACCTAGCCGTTAGAATATTAATCTCACCTGTGAAAGTATAAATAATATTTATGCATCTTATAAATAAAAATATAATATATTTATATCATTTTATAAATAAATAAATGTTATAAAATGATAAATTAATTGTTGGTATTTTTAAAAAAACTTAAATGTTCATTTACAATTTTATAATTAATATTATGATTCAAAAGAAAATTTATTTTCATAAAATAGATTAAATAAATTTAATATTTTTTTATTATAATTATAAGATAATTTTATGATACCTTAATTAATTTTTCAAAGTGTCATAAAATCAATTATAATTTTAAAATCAGTATTTTTTTAATAAATGATGATTATAATTAAAAATTAAATTTAGAAAATTTAGAAAATTATTTTCATAAAATGGAGTCCATTTTTAAAATCTATATATTGAAAAAAATGGTTAGGTTGAATATTTGGTGTTTTTCTAAAATAGTTGAATACTTTATGAATAGTGAAATACGACAATTTACGGTATTTAACATTATATGTAAATAAATGAATTCTTGAGTCATGTATGATGTAAGTGCCCATTATCTTGAACTCACATTCTATAGTTTATTTATTCATGTTAATCAACACTATTTATATTTTTGATCCAAAATAATAAACTAATGAATAAAATAATCAAAAACAATCCTCTCCTCTCCTAATAAATATCACCTCTAACCACCCCCTCTCCTCACACCCCCCTAAGCTTTGTATTGTAAGAACCCATGTTTTTCTGGACATTTTTTTTGAGCAGAAATTTGAATTTTATTGTTGTTGGATGCTCGTGAGGGATAAAATGGTCATTTTCCCCGACCAGCTGATCTTGGATACTTTTTCCGACCACTCTGTTGGTCCTCGAATAGGGTGTTTACCCTAGGAAAAGTGTTTGGTAGAAATCTGAGTTGTTCAAATTTTAGCAGAATATTTAATATTTAATATTATTAAATTAAATATTAAATTATTCACGCAGGTTTTTTTGTAAATAACTTTTAAACGGAGTGTCGGGTTGAGATTTTTTCTGTATCGTTGAGTTCGGATTGGGGAGTTTATTCTAGGGAAGGCATAAACTCATGTCGGGCGTCGGGGCTGGCCCGGACCCCTTTTTCTTCCTTTTCATTTCTTCTCTCTTCTTTCCTCCTCCTTGCGCACATCTTCTATGCCGCCCCCTTGACCATGACCTATGGGAGATATGTATATTGAGATATATGGAGAGTTGGGAGTCAAGAGGGGTACCGATTCGATGTTCTCGACACGCTGAGTCGGCGTGCGGCAACCGTGAGCCATGAAATCAACCAAAGCTTCGGTGGTTTCCGCCCAAAGGTAGGTACGTTTATGTTTTCACCATATATACCCTTTAAACATGTTGTTTTAAGTCTTTAAATCCTTATATTTCTTGCTTGTAAGCCCATGGGGATCGATCTGTTGTTTTGGGGGTGAAAAACGGCGTTTCGGGGCATTTTGAGGGATTTCTCATCGAAAATTCCAAAATACACAGTGTGTATTCTAGGGGTACACACCATGTGTTCTTCCCGTTTGGGGAAGACTAAGTTTTCTTAAGTACACATCATGTAATTTGAGCACACACCGTGTAGTGGGTGTCCGTGTGGCTGGCCGTGTGAAATAGAACACGGAATAGTGGTTTTTAAGGAGTACACGTCGTGTACTTTGAGTACACACCATGTAGTGGTACTTGGGCATGTGTTTTAGTGAAAACGAACATAGGGTGACTTTTTGTGAATATTATACGCCATGTAGATTAAAGTACATGTCGTGTACTATTACACAGGTAGGCCCATTATGCTCTGGCCATGTGCTCTAGCCATGTACTACTTCAATTTAGTAATTTTGGGATATCTTGTGATTTGGAAGTCATATTTGGGCATGTGAGTAGTCGATTATGAGTGTTTTCCACGTGTATATCAATGGTGGAATCCTTTTGGCATTTAAAGGTCATATAAAGGGGGTTTGGTGGGTTTATATCTAAATGGAGGGGTTCTTCTTCCAGTTATCGAGTCCAGTTGACACCTGAGAGTGATACTTGGCGTGGATGATAGGTTTGGTGTTCAGACCAACTTAGTGGAGACCTTTAACAGGAGAAAAGCTATGAGCTATCTCCTGTAACCTATGATTTATAAGATGTTTCCCTTGTGAGAAATTCCCTTCTAGCCTATGAGGCTTTGAGACTGGGTACTTCTAAGGATCCCCTGAGGGATGCCTTTGCTTGGGTGATGACCTAGGGAGTCCCTTATAAGATCTCCCTATTGTTCTTCCTTTGATAGGAACAGTGTTATAGAATGCTTATGTTGTCCTTCCTTTGAGGATCCCGTGTAGGATTCCTACCTTTCTCTTTACTAAGGATCCCTCTTTGGATGCCTTCGCTCGTGTTTACCTGGAGGATCCCGAGTATAATGCCTCCTATTTGTTTGACTTTAGGGACCCAGTGGGTGCTCATTGTTTGACCATCCCTGATTTGTTATTTCGGGTTTTGGTAGATATGGTGATCGGGTTTCACCTAGAACCCGCACCAAACTGTTGATCCCTTTAGGCTTTGGATGTATTGATGGGTTGGGCATTCGGGCCACCCGCACTCATTTGTTTATATCTGACTTGGGTTGATGATTTTGTAGTGTTTACCAGAGGTGCTTCTTGGTTGGTGGCTGCTGATCCTGACACGATGCGTCTTTATTGTTTGTTTGGATGCCTACTATTCCTTGTATTTCTGAGTAGAGGTGGTTTGTTTTTAAATAGTGCATTTTACCTTTCTGTGGATGTGTTTTCCCATGTTTCTTGATTTTGACCGTTTGGTCTAGCTTTGCCTATTAGGCTACCTTTTTTCTATGCCTAGTATTGTTAGGATGGAGTGGTTGTATTTATGACCAGTTGTGATATGTTGTAGACTATTAGCCAAGTAGTTCTTGAGGTTTACTTTGTCCATATTTCATTACTATGTGTTGACTTACACGGGGCCGTGAGAACCTAGTGTAGTATACTATAAGGGGATAGATTGAGTGAGCTTCCTCATAGAGACTTTGAGAATTATAGACTATAAGAGTATAGACCGAGTGAGCTTCCTCAGAGAGTCTTTGAGCATTATAGACTATAAGAGGATAGACCGAGTGAGCTTCCTCAGAGAGTCTTTTCACATTATAGACTATAAGGGGATAGACCGAGTGAGCTTCCTTAGAGAGTCTTTGAGATTTATATACTATATGTGGATAGACTGATGGAGCTTCCTCAGAGAGTCTTTGTTTTACTTGAATTACCTCGAACCACTCCAAGATATAAGAGGAATTGACCGAGTGAGCTCCCTCAGAAAGTCTATGAACGACCTGGGGCTATAAGAGGAATTGACCGAGTGAGCTTCCTCAAAGAGTCTCTTGACCTTGGGGATATAAGGGGAATTGACTGTGTGATCTTCCTTAGAGATTCCCTGACTACTTTAGACTGTAAGGGGAATTGACCGAGTGATCATCCTTAGAGAGTCTTATAATTTTTGTATGACCAAACCAGAGGGGTTAGGCTGAGTTTACTGCCCAGAGGGTTTTTGGTACTTGTTAGGTAGGAACGGCTCAAGGGGATAGATGTGAGTACTTCCCAGAGGGTTACCTGTTATTTTATCTACTTTCTTATGTTTGATTGGTTGAACTAGAGGGTAACTTGTCTTTTTTTAGCTTGTTCAGAGGCATATTTTCCGGCATTGGCCGAGGAAGGTACATGTCGATGGGATTACAGACCCATAGATTGACTTATTGATACACGGATTGAGTGGCACTACATCTAGCTCAATGCCCTTTAATAGGATGTCTAGGAGATCAGGCTTATGGTACCAAGGATCGTCTGCTTATGTTGTTTCTTGTTATTTTAATCACTTCATCGTGAATATTCATATTTATGTATATGTGTATAGGTATGGGACTATACATGTGTACGTATATAGATATGGACATCTATGGTGGAACTTACCCAGTCGACAGGGATTACATTCCCTAGGTTTGATTGTGGTTACACGTTTGGTTTACTTCCTTTATTGTGTTCTAGCTAGGCTGAGCATGTTGTTGTTACATACACTTTTAGCAGCACAGTTATAGGTTGCTTGTTGGGGTGACCTATTGAGATTATCTCTCACCCCTAAATGTGCACCTCGGTGTACGTGTAGACCTTATGTCTGATTTTCAGGTTGAGCACGAGTTGCATGGTGAATAGGACTGAGGCCTAGTGTTTCATGATTGAACGGATCTGCTCGAGTGGTTCTACTGATCAGGATACTACAGTTCGACAATGTCTAGAGATCGGGTATGTGGTTTCGCTCGGAGTTAGCAAGAGAGCCCTGTACTTTTACTTTCAGTTTCTTTTGTACTTGTATCTGTATGGTCAGACCGGTGGGTGACCAGTGTTGTATTGTATTGCATAGTTGTTTGGGCTTTTACAACATTTTACTATTACACCTTGTTCTATTTCAGTTGTTTTTTTATTTTGCACTCTGTTTACTTTCCGCTGTGTATGATACTTAGTTATTTCCACTGTTTTCTTACTTTGGTATGAGGGCATAGTCTCCCCACTACCACACCCTAGGCCCTTGCTTCTAGTCATCATCCTCTAGTGTACGGGGATGCATTCTTGAGGCCTTGTGGCAAACCGTTTCGGAGCACCGTTTTAGTGGCTTCTGGGTCGGGATGTTACAAAGTGGTAACAGAGGAGTTTTCTTTCCTAGTCTTTACTATTTGGGATATGGTATATAGGATTATTAGTAATGTGTCAGAACCTATGATGGATATTGTGTTGGTATGTCGAGAACACTTGTTCCGGTAAGAAGTCCTAGTTTCCAGGGTTTGGGATTGTTATTCTGATTTTGCGATGTTAAAGTTGTATATGATTTTCACCTTGAGAGATGCACATGTTGTGTGGTTTTTTGATTTACTATGTATCTCTGGCTCTTGGCCATTGGTAAGATGATAGAGAATGATTTTGAATCTTGTCTGGCAAAGGCAAGAGGCGTCTCATGCATCATACTAGGCACATTGGATTCAAAACATATAGGCCTGCTAGTGTGTGTTTTTACTGATGACTGAGACCTTTAGGTCTTCTTACACATACTTTTTACTCTGATGGAAGGTTATGTGGATCTATGTTGAGGCGTTGGTGTGAGGATAATGACTTAGTCCTTGTGCATAGGTGGTTCAGTGACCCCAGTTGTCCAATATGGCACGTGATGCCTTTATGTTTAACCCTTATTGGGTGTTGTTTCCCGAGTCTGTGGTTATCTAGTCAAATCATTGAGAACGATGTCGATAGATATCAAGGCTTTTCTTGTGAATTGGACATCCTTATGGTATTTCTGTATACAGATACCCGATAAGTGTTAGTTCAGCATATCTCTTCTTTTTTGTTTGTGAACTCCAAGGAGTCGTTCCTTCTGAGGATGCTCGGGGAGGATCGGGGCCCTTGAAGGATGTTTTTTGGTTTTGACTTTCTTTGGTCGTTGTGATATTTACCATCATATGAGTGGTTTTGGATAGTTTGGGGTAGGTGGTTAGACATTGTGACCCAGTTGTGAGGCTTTTTCTGTAGGGCTAGGTGGAAGACCTAGAGACCATTGGATTTCACTCGAACCCTTATAGATCAATGTCTATTCTGTTCTAGGGAAACCTTTGTGTGAAAGTTTGGCCAACATTTTCCAATGCCTTTTAGCAATGTTTGTTTTTCACAACTGGTTTCAACGAGCAGGCATGTTCGGGTGCTTGGCCTGGTCGACCAGTGTTTCTGATGTTGTTGTTTCATGTGGAATCATTTGAATCTAGATCGGTGAGTGGCTGGGTGTGATCCGAGGACCGATGTTTCAAGACATTCTATGGACTCGGATCCCGTAAGTTGTGTTGAAATTTCCTTATGTTGTAGAGGTGACTTTGTGATATTTCGGGTTACCGTGAAATGGTTGACCCATGCTTGAATCCTCGTCGGGTTTTGGCAGGATTTTAGTGTGGCTCGGAGGGATCTAGACATGCCTTCGGTAAAATTTTATTGTACTCCTGTAAGAGACGATCATGTGCTATCTTGGTTCGTCTTGAGTATACTGAGAGATCTTCGACCCTACATCTAGCTCTTTCCTTTTTCTGTCTTAATGTTCAGCCCTGTTGAGGATGGAACCTGTTATGGTTTTTCTCTCGGAGTGATGTAGGGAAAGCCATATGGTGGGGAGTCCACTATTGGCCTTTTGGGGGTTGTTTTCCTTGTTCAGGTTAAACTTCGGTGTTTTCCAGTGGGCTTTTGAGATCAGAGTTTTCTTTTAAGATGACAACAAGGGTATTCCTATGGTGGGAAGTACCAGTTTGGTCATAGTTGAATATCTTCTGTATAGAAGATGGTTGTTAACTCTATAAGTCAAGTCATTGGACAGTCTAGAAATCTTGGTTGTGCAGATGCTCAGGTTATGATCATGGTTTTTGGTTCATTCACTGGGCTTCTCGGGGACAATAAGGTTTATGGTGGGAAGTTTGTAAGAACCCGTGTTTTTTCGTACAGTCGTTTTGAGCAGAAATTTGATTTTTTTTTGCTATTGGATGCTCATGAGGGGTAAAATGGTCATTTTATCCTATGAGATGATCTCGGATAATTTTTATGACCACTCTGTTGGTCCTATAATAGGGTGTTTACCCTAGGACAAGAGTTTGGTGGAAATCTGAGGTGTTCGAATTTTAGCGGAATATTTAATATTTAGTATTATTAAATTAAATATTAAATTACTCATGCAAGTTCATTTGGAAATAACTTTTAAACGAAGTGTCGGATTGAGATTCTGTCTATGTCATTGAGTCTGTAATAGGGATTTTATCCTAGGGAAGTCATAAACTCATGTCGAGCGATGAGGCCGGCCCGGGCCCCTTTTTCTTCCTTTTCTTTTCTTTTTTCCTTTTCTTTTCTTCTATCTTATTTCCTCTCCTCCTTGTGCATGTATCCTATGCCGCCCCCTTGATCGTGACCTATGGGAGATGTGTAGATTGATAAATAGGGAGATTTGGGAGTCAATATGGGTACCGATTCGAAGCTCTCGACGCGCTGAGTCGGCGTGCGGCAACCATGAGTCGTGAAATCAACCGAAGCTTTGGCGGTTTCCACCCAAAGGTAGGGTAGTTTATGTTTTCACCATATATCCCCTTTAAACATGTTTTTTAAGTATTTAAAGACTTATATTTCTTGCTTGTAATCCCAGGGGGCTCGATCTGTTGTTTCGGGGGCGAAAACGGGCGTTTCGGGCGTTTTGAGTGATTTCCCATCGAAAAACACAGAATACATGGCGTGTATTCCAGGGGTACATGTCGTGTGTTCTTCCCATTTAGGGAATATGAAGTTTTCTTAATTGCATGCTGTTTACTTTGATTACACTCTGTGTAGTGGGTGTCCGTGTGGCTGGCCGTGTGAAATAGAACACAGAATAGTGTTTTTTAAGGAGTACACGCAGTGTACTTTGAGTACACATCGTGTAGTGGTACTTGGGCATGTATTTTAGTGAAAATGAACATGGGGTGACTTTTCTTGAATAGTACACATCATGTACAGTAAAGTACACGATTTTTACTATTACACAGGCAGGCCCATTGTGCTCTGGCCATGTATTACTTCAATTTAGTAATTTTGGGATATCTTATGCTCTGGAAGTCATATTTGGGCATGTGAGTAGTCAATTATGAGATTTTTTCCATGTATATCTCAATGGTGGAATTATTTTTGAATTTATAGTTCATCTAAAAGGGTTTTGGGGGTTTCTATATAAATGGAGGGGTTCTTCCTCCAATTATCGAGTTCAGTTGACACATGAGAGTGAGACTTGGCGTGGATGATAGGTTGGGTGTTCAGCCAACTTATTTGAGACCTTTAAAAGGAGATAATATATGATATATCACTCGTAACCTATGATTTAAAGTACTTTTCCCTTGTGAGACGTTCCCTTCTATCCTATGAGGCTTTGAGACCGGGTACTTCTAAGGATCCCCTGATGGATGCCTTTGCTTGTGTACTGACCTAGAGAGTCTCTTGTATGATCTCTATCTTGTTCTTCTATTGACAAGAACCATGTTATGTAATTCCTATATTGTCCATCCTTTGAGGATCCCATGTAGGATTCCTCCCTTGTTCTTCTCTAAGGATCCCGTGTTTGATGCCTTCGCTCATGTTTACCTAGAGGATCCAGAGTATGATGCCTCCTCTGTGTTTGACTTAAAGGACCCAGTGGGTGCTCATTGTTTGACCGTCCATGAGTTGTTATGTCGGGTTTGTGTAGAGATGGTGATCAGGTGTCACCTAGAACTCATTCCAAACTATTGATCCCTTTAGGCTTTGGATGTATTGGTGGGATGGGCGTTCGGTCCACCCACACTTGTTTGTTTATATCTGACTTGGGTTGCTGATGTTGTAGTGTTTACCAGATGTTCTTCCTAGTTGGTGGATGTTGAGCCTAATGTGATGCATCTTTCTTGTTTTTTTGTATTCTTGTTATTCCTTGTGTTCCTGAGTAGAGGTGGTTTGTTTTTAAATAGTGTATTTTACCTTGTTGTGGATGTGTTTTCCCATGTTGCTTGATTTTGACGGTTTGGTCTAGATTTGCCTGTTAGGCTGCCTTGTTTCCATACCTAGTATTGTTAGGATGGAGTGGTTGTATTTATAACGTTTTTTGATATGTTTTAGACTGTTATCCAAGTAGTTCTTGAGGTTTACTTTGGCCATATTTCATTACTATGCGTTGACTTACACGGGGCCATGATAACCTTGTGTAGTAGACTATAAGTGGATAGACTGAGTGAGCTTACTCATAGAGTCTTTGAGCATTATAGACTATAAGAGGATAGACCGAGTGAGCTTCCTCAAAGAGTCTTTTAGAATTATAGACTATAAGATTATAGACCAAATGAGCTTCCTCAAAGAGTCTTTGGACATTATATACTATAGGGGGATAGACTGAGTGAGGTTCCTTAGAGAGTCTTTGAGCTTTATAGACTATAAGGGGATAGACTGAGTGAGCTTCCTCATAGAGTCTTTGTTTTACTTGAATTACCTCGAACCACTTTAGGGTATAAGAGTAATTGATAGGGTGAGATTCCTCAGAAAGTCTATGAATTACCTAGGGATATAAGAGGAATTGACCGAGTGAGCTTTCTCAAAGAGTCTCTTGACCTTGGGGATATAAGGGGAATTGACTGTGTGTTCTTCCTCAGAGAGTCCCTGACTACCTTAGACTATAAGGGGAATTGACCAAGTGAGATTCCTCAGAGAGTCTTATAATTTCCGTATGACCAAACCAGAGGGGTTAGGATGACTGTACTTCCCAGAGGGTTGTTGGTACTTGTTAGGTAGGACTGGCTCAGGGGGACGGTTGTGAGTACTTTCCAGAGGGTTACCTGTTGTGTTATCTTCTTGATTATGTTTGATTGGGTGAACTAGAGGGTAAATTTTCTTTGTTTATCTTGTTCAGAGGCATATTTTCTGGCATTGGACGAGGAGGGTACATGTTGATGGGATTACAGACCCAGAGATCGACTTATTGATTCACAGATTGAGTGGCACTATGTCCAACTCAATTCCCTTTTATAGGATGTTTAGGAGATCGGGCTTATGGTCCCAAGGATCGTCTGCTGATGTTGTTTCTTTTTATTTGAGTCACTTCATCATGAATATTCATATTTATGTATATGTGTATAGGTATGGGACTATACATGTGTATATAGATATGGACATCCATGGTGGCACTTTCCCAGTCGATAGGGATTACATTCCCTAGGTTTGACTGTGGTCGAATGTTTGTTTTACTTCCTTTGTTGTGTTCCAGCTAGGCTGAGCACGTTGTTGTTGCATACACTTTTAGTAGCATAGTTATAGGTTTCTTGTTGGGGTTCCCTTATGAGATTATTTCTCACACCTGCATGTGCATCCTGGTGTACATGTAGACCTTATTTCTGATTTTCAGGTTGAGCATGGGTTGCATGGTGGATAGGGCTGAGGCCCAATGTTGCATGATCAAGAGGAGTTGCTCAAGTGGTTCTACTGATCGGGTTACTGCAGTTCGACAGTGTCTGGAGATCAGGTACGTGGTTTGGCTCGAAGTTAGTAGTAGAGCCCTGTACTTTTACTTTCAATTTCTTTTGTACTTGTATCTGTATGTTCATCCCAATGGGTGACCAATATTGTACTGTATTGCATATCTGCTCGGGATTTTACAGCATTTTACTATTACAGTTTGTTCTATTTCAGTTGTTTCTTGATTCTTCACTCTGTTTACTTTCTGTTTTGTATGATACTTAGTTTTTCTATTGTTTTCTTACTCTGGTATGAGGGCATAGTCTCCCCACTATCACACCCTAGTCCCTCACTACTATTCAGCAGTCTCTGGTGTGTGGGGAGGCGTGCTTGAGTCCTTGTGGTGAACCGGCTCAGAGCACCATTTTAGTGGCTTCCGGGTCGGTATGTTACATATATATTGTATAATTTATGCCCAATTCATATCCCAATACTCTTCCCTAGATCCTAGACTTTCTAGTCTCACCAAAAGACCAAACTCAAGTGCCTTAAAGAGGTTCTCAAGGATATGATATTCAAGAGGTAAAATCCTCCTTTATCTTTTGAATTATTTTATTTTCTTATCCTCCACTCACCTCCAATATACAAAGTGACATGATAACTAAAATATCATACATATATTTTAATTTTATTGTTTTAATGTAATATACATCATAAAATGTCTTCTCTTCTAATTTTATCTTAATAACGAAAACATCATCTCTAATATGTCGATTCACTACCTTCTTGGACAACAATTTTTTTCCATTACTGCCTTCGAGGATGGTTATAAAACCATTATTATGGTTAAATAGTATTATAATTTATAAATTATAACTAGTTTATTTTTCTAGAACTAATATATATATACATAATATTAAATAATAAAACAAAACTATTTTGTGAGGATTGAAAACCCACTAAAATAATCTAAACGTTTATCATTAATGTTCAATCCAATGAATCATTCTCGTATCTGAAAAAAATGATACCATTTAAAATTATTTAATTATTATAATATCATATCATCCCACTTCTATATTTTTCATTCCATTTGATAAGAACTCCCATAATTAAACTCAAGGGAACTGATCATAAAATCATGTAACAAATGCTCCCAGAACAATAAAATTAAACCTTATAACTCATAGAAATGGATATAAATTAATGTAGTAAAATTATAATAAATCAAATATATGTTGAATATGTTATGAATTAAATTTTTAATGAATCTAATTTGATTATCATGAACATTAAGTGTAAGTACAGAACACATTCGTAAATAAGGTAAGGGATCTCTTCGAACCTCCAAATTTACCATTGGATTATGCTTTATCTCTCTTTACCCCAATCTAATTCTTATTTATTCTTATATACTTTTATAAATTATGTGTATGTGTTATAAAATTATTTTTCCAGATCAATTAAACCTTATTTTATGGATAAATACGTATTTTATAAGGATCACTTCTCAATTCCTCCCGATAAGCAAGCCCGATTAAAGGGAACTTCCCAATTTCTTATCCTTTTCCAAGTACACTCCATTGTCCATTTTAAACAAAAATTATTTTTCTAAAATAACTCATTTAATCATAAAAATAATCTTAGTTCATTTTTTGTTTTATAAAAATAATTATTCCATTATCCTGTTTGAATACTCTTTAATGTTTTCTTTTAAACCACACTAAAGTGTCACGTTTCTAGAGTTTATTAAAAACTATTTTTGAAATGTTTTTACTTAATTTGGACATCATTTATCATGATCTATGCCTATTTTCCCTTATTAATTTCCAAGTATTATTTAAATACATTCTTTCATGAACACCATTATGATATTCTCTTTGGTTATGCATTATGACATGATTATGATACCCATTTCTTTCCATGGGTAACCCTTATATTATTATTTATGATTGATTATTTATGTGGAATGAATATGCATGAACATGTTATGATGAGTGAACCTAGATAGAGATCTAATTAATTGGGTAATTTTTAGTCTCATGAGATGTCATGTATGAGATTATGGATTAAACCCAATCCATTATAGAACTTTGTCCACCATGTGATATAGTCTTGGAAGTTAGACTTGACTCATGTTTATGTCATGTTATTTGTTTCTTCCATGTTCCTATGTTACCATGATCACATGATCCCCTGTTCTATATGTTATTATTCCATATGTTTATTCATGTGACATTCTTTTTTATATCATCATATTATTTCTTCCAACTCATGTGTTATGATTTATTCTTATACTTATTCCCTTACTGGGCTTTTTACCTCACCTTTTTGTCTATGTATTCCCTAGGTTATCCTATTTAGATGTAGGATCTCAAATACTATTGGAAAATGGACCTATCCCCATGGTTTTGGGGAAAACCCTGGGGATATGTACCCCTATACCCATGGTTTTTGAAAACTCTGGTCATAGGAAACTTTTCAGGACCTATACCCACGGTTTTGGAAAACCATGGGGATAGGGGGGCCTATACCCATGGTTTTCCAAAATTATGGGTATAGGACCTGAAAAGTTTCCTATGCCCACAGTTTTCAAAAACTGTGGGTATAGGGGTATATATCTCCACGGTTTTCCCCAAAACCATGGGGATAGGTCTGGGCTAAAATATGTATACCCACGGTTATGAAAAACCATGGGTATAGGTTTCCCGTGTGTGCACGGGAAATTTGTTTCTTGTGGGAAGGAATTTTTTTTAGCGGGAGTTCTATACCCACTATTTATATAACTATATTTAACTATATATATATATACATAAGTGATGTTAGGGAAGTGGTAAGATGCGGTGTTTGCAGCAAAGCGATTACGGGATCGAAACCTGCTGCCCACATTCTTTTAGGACTTATACCCACAGTTTTAAAATCATGGGTAAAAGACTTTGATAGCATGGCAATTGTGTATGATGCTTTGACACGGTGGCAGAACAATTATACCCACGGTTTTGAAAAACCGTGGGTATAGGAGGGGGACCTATACTGACTCCACCAATGACCACGGTTCCCAAAACCGTGGGTATAGGATATACCCACAGTTTGGGGGGCTATACCCACAGTTTTGAACTATGGGTATAGGCCATTTTTCCAGTAGTGAAAGAAATTTAGGAGATCATTATTTAATATTAATATAAATATGTTACATTCTATTTCCATGTTTTTTTTTTGTACTTAGTCTTCTAAATACACTAGACATTGTGATCCTTGGTTTGTATTTGATGGTCAAATATGCTTAAAATCATGTATTAATATGTTTAAAAGGATAGGGTATTTATAGTCGAAAATAGAGCACGGTCTAGTTTTTTAGGGACTAGGATTATAAAAAAATAGTAAGAACCCTAGGGATAATTCTATCACTATGGATAACCTAGATTGAAACTTAGAGAATCACAAGTTAGAATATATTTTTCATTTATAATTTTATCCTTCTATGTTCAAAGTTTTCTTTTTATATGCTTATTGACTAGGTATTCAAACCCCCCTAATTGTACTTTATTTTTCTTAGTTAATGGATGGAAATAGGAGAATCTGTGTCAACAATCAATGTGATAGGAAATGTGATTATTAATCTAATGAGATACCAAATCTGATGAGAACATTAGCTCAGAAATTTATGATAGTACTAGAACAACTGGCCCATGTTATGAAAAATAACTTCAATCATGTGAAATTCCCACCTTTTCCTAATAAATAAAAATTTTCGTTTGAATCCTTTATGCGAAAAAGGTTCCCTACCCTTAGTGGATATTTCAACCCCCTTGAAACAGAATAATGGATTAACTCCATTAAGAAGATATTATATGTCTTTTAATGCTTAGAAGAAGAGAAATTAATGCTGGAGGTTTATCATTTTTATGGGGAAGCTGATCAATGACGGAAACTGATCAAAACCACAAATTCTTTCATGTAATAGTAAGGATTCAATAAAATATTTTTCAATAAATATTTTCCCTAAACTCTCCATCTTAAGATGGAGAGGTAGTTACTCAGACTAAAAAAGGAGGATGAGTCTATCAGGTCATACAAGGAAAAATTTACAAGGATTTCATGATATGCCTCCATATTTTTCATGAACAATGAAAGAAAGTTTTATCACTTATTTAGTGGATTAAATTCAAGTCTACAAAAATCCTTGGAGATTTGAGACTTCGACAGCTATGAGGATATTGTTCGATGTGCCCTAAAGGTTGAGATGGAGATCAGATACTTTCAATGTTTTCATGGAATTAGAGATAAAAAGAGGAAAATATAGTTTAATATGGTAGTATTAACAAGTAAATCCCATGATGAAAATAAAATCCAACATTCTACATGTAAAAAGTGTGGGAAGAAGCATTCTGAGGACATTTTGAAGGGAACCGATAGATACTTCAAATGTGGAAGAGAGCGGCATCAGGCTAATTTTTACTAGAGGGAATTGGAGAAGCCCACTAGTGCAGAAGAAGAAAAGAAGGTTCAGATCAATACTTAGACTGTAGTGTAATGCTTCAACTTCAAAGAACATGGTAATTATGTGAGCTAATTTCCTAAGCCAAGGGTTGTTATATGAAATAAACAATTACAACATCCAAGGCAGTAAGGAAGGGAATATTTCATCACTACTACCTAGGTGGATCCCTAAAATTATGTGGGGATAGGTACATTGGTTATTAATTTAATAATAGAGAACATAATTTTTTATTACAGTTCTACACATTCTTTAATATCTTTCAAGTTTAGTATATTTATTCAAACACCACCACAAAATATCAATGTTGAGTTATCTATGAGAACATCGAATGGGGAAATTATTACATCCAAGTTATATAAATCCTCCTTGGTTAATGATTGTGAACTGAAAATCCCAAAAAATATTGTCCTACTTACTTTGGTAGATTTTTATGCTATTTTGGTCATGGATTGGATATCTTTATATAAATCCAACATCAATGATCAAGAAAGGGAGATCAATCTTCACATTCTAAGACATCCTCCAATTCTATACAAGTGTAAGGAGGAGGATGAATCTCATTCATAATTATCATCTCAATTGTGGATATTATTGCCTTATGAGAAATCATATCTAGCTAAAATGATTGAGACAAAGGAGAGGATCATACTAAAAGAAATTCCCATTTAGAAGGACTACATAGATGTGTTCCCATAAAAGCTTTATAGTCTTCCTCCTGACCAAGAGGTTGAGTTGTAAATTGATCTTATACATGTATCTCTGCTTATATCAAAGACTACTTATATGATGGACAGTATTGAGTTATAGGAATTAAATAAAAAGCTACAAGAAAATTTAGACAAGGGAATTATATGACCAAGAGCTTCACCATGGGGTGTGCCAGTCCTCTTGATCAAGAAGACAGATAGATCAATGCACCTTTGAATTCATTATTATGAACTCAACAAAATCATGATAAAGAAAAATTATCCCCTTCCATGGATAGATGAAATGTTTGATCAGCTACTTGGGTCCAAGTATTTCTCTAAGGTGGACCTTCGGTTGAGATATCACCAATTTAAAATTAGGAATGAAGATATTCCAAATACCACCTTTCGAACAAGGTATTGGAGCTATGAGTTCACTGTGTTTCCCTTTGGACTCACTAATTATCTAGTAATATTCACAAATGTAATGAATAGAGTATTTAGATATTACCTTGAAAAATTTATGGTAGTATTTATAGATGATATTATGATATACTACAATAGTAAGGAGGAACATAAGGTTCATTTGAATACTATGTAATGACTTTGAAAATAGAGAGACTATATTAAAAGTATAGTAAATGTGAGTTCTAGATGGAATAATTATCATTATTGGGGCATGTTATCATGAGTAAAGGAATATTTGTGGACCCTTCTAAGATAGAGACAGTCGTAGAGTGTCCAAGGACAAAATTTGTGACGAAGATATGTAGTTTCCTCAGTCTAGCCAGGTATTACCAACAATTTGTAAAGAATTTATCTTGATTATCAAACCCACTAACCAATATAACTTAGGAGGGAGTAAATTTTTTATGGACCATTGAATGTGAATAATACTTCAAAGAGTTGAAAAAGAGTCTTCTCATTACACTATTACATACACTACTGATAAGTGGAGAACTCTTTGTGGTATACAGCAATGCTTCAGATAAGGTATTAGGTAGTATACTCATGAAACATGATAAATTTATAGCCTATGCCTCAAGACAACTGAAATTTCATGAGAAAAACTATCCCATTCATGATGTAGAGTTAGAGGCTATGATATTTGCATTGAAAATTTAGAGGCATTATCTACATTGGGAGAATTGTGAGAGATATATACTTATTATAATATCCTTAAATATATATTCACACATAAGAAAATTAATATGTGTCACTGAAGATGGTTATAGCTCATTGAAAATTATGACTACTCAATCTACTAACATCTTTGTAAAGAGAAAAAATTGGTAGATGGTCTAATTATAAAGGATCTTACAAATTTATCAATGATGATAATTGAGAAGGATTCAATATTCTTATACTTTCAAAGGATGAATATGGGAATCATTAAGGAATGAATATAATTAATCCTTTCTAAAATTATTTCCCAACCATGCCTTTTAGAGAAGACAAATGATTCTCAAAGACATGATATGGAAATTCCAAAGAAGGTGGAAGCTATCATAAAAGTGAACACCTTAGAGTTCAAAATTGATGAGTAAGGAGTCGTGAGATTTGGGTCGTGAATATGTGTACCATCGAATCCTAATATAATGAAAGATATTTTGAATAATGTGCATAGCTCAACCTTCTCTATCCACCCATGGAACACAAAGATTTATTAAGATCTCTAAGAGAACTATTGGTGGAATAATACAAAGAATTATTTTGGTAAATATACATCAAAGTGCCTATTATGTTAATAGGTTAAGGCTAAATGAAAAAATTATAAGGGTATGATGAAACCATTACTCATACCAACATGGAAATGGGAAAACATCACCATAGACTTTTCCATTAAACTTCCAAATATATACAAAGAAAATAATCCTATATGGGTTGTTTTGGATCATCTTAAAAATACAACACACTTTATTACAATTAAAGAAGATTTCTCACTCGACCAACTTGCACAGATATACATCAAAGAAGTGTTCAGTCTGTACAGAGTTACATTATCAATTATATCTGACCGTGATAAAAGATTTACCTCCAAATTCTAGAAAAGTCTCCAATATGCTCTAAACACTCAGCTGAACTTCAGTATGATTTATCATCCACAAAATGATGTCTAATCTGATCGGACTATTAAGACACTAAAAGACATGTTGAGATCATATACTATGGAATTCAAAGGGGGATGGGATCAATATATTTCACTGGTCGAGTTCTCTTACAACAATATTTTTCACTCAAGCATCCCAATGGACCCATATGAATCCCTTTATGGGAAAATATGTAGAACACTGACATGCTAGGATGAGGTTGGTGAATGTAAGCTGTTGGGACCATACATTGTTGAAGATATGATATAAATAGTGAAAACCATTTAGCAACACATGAATACATAACAAATTAGACATAATAGCTATTCAAATGATCCCTAATGAGACTTAGAGGATGAGGTTGGTAAAAAAATATTCATTCACATATCTCAATGGAAGAGAGTCATGTTATTTGGAAAGAAAGGAAAGCTAAGTCCTAAGTACATCAACCCATTTGAGATTATTGATCTCAACAGAACTGTGGAATATCGACTAGCACTTACACCAACCATGTCTCAAGTACATGATGGATTTAACATATCTCTCCTGAGAAAGTACATACCATATCCTTAACATGTATTAAATTTAGATATGATATATATACCTAAAAAATGATCACTCTTATGAGGAGTAGTCGGTGAAGATCTTGGGCCATAGAGATAAAGCTATATACAACAAGACTACACACTTGGTTAAAGTACTATAGAGGAATAAAAATATAAAGAGGTGATATGAGAACCAAAGGAAGCGATGAAGGAGAAATACCCTCTCCTTTTTTCACCTTAGTATGAAAAACAAAACTTCGAGGGTGAAATTTCATAAGGGGGGAAGGATGTGATAGACCAAAATTTTATCAATGAGAATTAACTTCTTATGATTATGTCATATAGTGTAAAGCACATACATCACAAAGAGAACCCAATTAAAAAATTATTCTCATAAATTAATAATGAATTAAATAATAGGTATTTATAGAAATTATGTAATCTAAATCATTAGAATAGTAACCTGACCGTTGGAAGAGTAATGTGATCGTTAAGAGTATTAATATGGTTGTTAGAATAGTAACCTCACCTATAAAAGTATAAATAAAATTTATTCATATTATAAATGAAAATATGATATATTTATATCATGTTATAAGTAAATAAATGTTTTAAAAAATGATAAATTAAATGTTGGTATTTTTATAAAAAATAAATGTTTATTTACTATTTTATAATTAATATAACGATTTAAAAGAAAGTTTATTTTCATAAAATAGATTCAAAAATTAATATTTTCTTGTATTATAATTATAATATAATTTTATGAGTCCTTAATTAATTTTTCCAAGGGTCATAAAATTAGTTATAATATTAAAATCAGTATTTTTTTAAAAAAATGACGATTTTAATTAAAAATTAAATTTATAATATTTGGAAAATAATTTTCATAAAATGGAGTGTATTTTTGAAACCTATACATAAAAAATGGTTAGGGTGAATTTTTTTATTTTTCTAAAATAGTTGATTTTTTTAATAGTGAAATATGGTAATTTATGGTATTTAAAATTATAAGTAAATTAATTAATTTTTGAGTCATAGATGATGTAAGTGACCATTATATTGAAATAACATGCTCTAGTTAATTTATTTTTTCATGGGAATCAACACTATTGATAGTCTTGAGCCAAAATAATAAACTAATGAATAAAATAATAAGAAACACACCTCTCCTCCCCTTATAAATACCACCCCTCACCACCCCTTATCCTCACACCCCCTAAGATTTGTAGCTTGTCTAAGTTCTACCCAATTAATCTACCAAGCCTCTTCTCCACATCTTGGTCTTTCTGGTCTCACCAAAAGACCAAACCCAAGTGACTTTAGGAGGCTCTCAAGGTGATGATATTCAAGAGGTAAAATTATCATTATTTCTCTTTTAATTTCTTTTATTTTCTTATCCTCACATAACATACACTATATATTGTGACATTGTAACTAAAATATAATAAATATACTATAATTTTATTGTGTTAATGGAATATTCATCATCAAATCTCTTCTCTTCTCTTTTTATCTTAAAAACAAAAACATCATTTGTGATATGTCGATTCACTACCTTCATGGATGATGATTTTTCATTTTCCATTACCACCTTCAAGGCTAGTCATAAAACCATTATTATGGTTAAATTATATTATAATATGTAAATTATAACCATTTTTATGTTTTGAAACTAATATATATAAATAATATTAAATAATAAAACAAAACTTGTTCGTGAGGATAAAAAAACAACCAAAATAATCTAAATGTTTATCATTAACATTTTCTCTAATGATTTATTCTAATATATAAAAAATAAATGATATGTGAGACCATTTAAAATTATATAAGTATATTTATACCATATCATTCCCCTTATTTATTTTTTCTTCCATTTAACAAGCACTCTCACAATTAAACTCAAGGAAACCGATCATAAAATCATGAAAATGAATGCTCCTGGAACAATAAAATTAAACATTATAACTCTTCAAGAGACCCGACATAAAATCTAGGTGGAGACATGTTTTCAGGTCACTATAGCAGGTAATGTAGCAGGAACTGTAACAGCCATAACTATTCATCCATATGGGCCTTTGGGCCATCGATTTGGTCCTTGGGTCCTAAAAGGCTTTTGGGACACCCAAGGCCTTTGGTCCAGTTGTTTCTCAAGGCCTTCAGGCCACCTTAAGGCCTTAGGGCCACCCCAAGGCCTTCAAACCACATGATGCTGATGTACTAGTCAGACTACAAGTGAAAAAGACTTAAAATGGGGTTCAGGGCAGGTGCATTCACTAGAGTAGAGCTAACCGAATTTGGAAGAATGAGAGGGTATGGAATTTCCATCAGTATCAGGCATGTGTCGCTTTGCATAGGATATCTAGACGACCATCCCTATAAAGGTGGAGTGATGATATCATGACACATTTTGGGGAGGATTAGTTCCAAGTTGTCTTGTCTTGGTGATTCCCTATAAGACCTATGATTCATGTAATTGTATCTGAGCCTTCAGGCCTTTAAGGGTTCCACCTCACCCCTTGAAAGGTTGATTATCAAAATAATAAAAAAATGAAGTCATTCAGGCCATTCTGACTAAATATAAATTAAATTAATAGAATTATAATAAATAGAATATATTTTGAATAGGTTCTAAATTAAATTATTAATGACTCTAATTTGATTATATAGGACATTAATTTTCAACTACAGAACACATTCTGATATAAGGTAAGTGATCTCTCTGGACCTCCAAATTTACTATTGGGTTATAGTTTCTCTCTATTTATCCCAATGTAATTATTATTTCTTCTTATATACTTATTAAAATTCATTTTATATACTAAAAAATTATTTATTCCCATTAATTCATCTTTATTTGATAATTAAATGCATATTTTATAAGGTTATATTCTCAATTCATATCAATAAGCAAGCCCGATTAAAGGGAACATCACAATTTCCTACCCATTTTCATTACACTCCATAATATGTTTTAATCTACCATTATTTTTCTAAAACCACTCATTTCATCCTTAAAAACTATCATAGTTCATTTCTAGTTTTATATAAAAAATTATGTGTTTTCCCTCTTTAAAAATTCTTTAATATTTTCCCTTAAACCGCACTAAAGTGGATCATTTATAAAGTTTATTAAGCACTATTTTTACATGTTTTTACTTTAGTTGGAATTAATTTATCATTATATATTCTTATTTTCCCTTATTAATATTCATTTATGATTTAAATTTGTTCTTTAATGGACACCATTATGATATTCCCTTTGGTTATGCCTTATGATGTGATTATGATACCCATTTATTTCCATGGGAAACCCTTACGTGTATTCATTATGATTGATTCTTTATATAGAAAACATATTCATGAATATGTTATGTTGGATGTTCCTTGATATTGATCAAATTCATTGGGTAATTTTTTGTCTCAATATACATCATGTATGAGATTATGGAGTAAACCTAATACATTATTGGACTTTATCCACCATGTGATATAGTCTTGACAGTTAGCCTTGACTCATTTTTATGTAATGTTATGTGTTTTTACATATTTTAATATTTTCTTTATCACATGATCCCATGTTCTATATGTTACGATTCCATGTGTTTATTCATGTTCTATTCCTTTTTATTTCACCAGTTTATGATTTTTAACTGATGTGTTGTGATTTATTCATATACTTATTCCCTTACAAGGCTTTTTTCTCATCACTTTTTTCTATGTATTATCCAGGTTATCCTATGCAGATGATGGAGCTCAAAGTATGTAGGAGAACATTATGGAAGATTAATATAAATATTTTAATTCTATTTCCATGTTTTCAGTTGTATATACCTAGTCTTCCAAAGACACTAGAATTTACGATCCTTGGTTTTTATTTGATGGTTAAATATGCTTAAAATCATGTATTAATATGTGTAAAATTATAGGGTCATTATACTAATTATAGTGGTGAGACCATTGTTTAGCGGTCATTCTCTACAAATAGTGTTCCATGTTTCCAGAACTGGTATGTTGTGCCTTCTGGAGTGAGAAAAATAGTAAGGGGGGATTGTGATAATTCTCAATGGGTGGCACACCCAGGAACCATAGAGTTGTTTTATGATATGTAGTAATTTAATGTCCTGAATCAAGTTCCCCACATTGGTTCCCCGAGTCGGTCGGTCACATGACCTCAAGCGCACCTCACTATATGTTAGAGGCTGCCAACAAGTAGTGAGGGTCTAATATCAATCATGGGGAGACTATACCCTCTTTATCAAAGTATCATGACAACAAAAATAAATAAAAAATATCAAATAATATAACCATAACTTTAATGATACCAATATCACAAGATTACAAAAACTGGAAATAAAATATACAACTAAATAGTAGATATGTCATGTTAAAGTATGTTCCATGTTTCAAAATGAAACTCAAAATTAAAGACACTGACAACTACTAGGTGGGTCCCAAACCACATCTGGTTCCCTCATCCATACATCATCCCAAATAATCCTGCTAACACAATTCCTTTTCCCTTATGCTATCTTGAAACCATGAAATCTATCCGGGTACTCATCAAGCAGCCTGAGTAGGGTGTGAGTACAACTCAATAGATCACCACCAATGATGTCTAAAACAATATCCATTGAAACAAAGTATGTAGTTATATAAAGGAATAAATAAAATTCTTAAATAAATAGTTATCACATTTTCAATGATTCTTTATTTAACCACATAAACCTCCATATGTTCTTGAGGACACCCGAACCTCAATATCAGCTTCATCCCATGCCAGAGTCTAAACTATCCTCAAGGGATATCATATCTAAAAATTCCATTATCACCATTCCATATCACAATTAACTTATTAATTTCATTGTTACCATTCATCATTTCAATTCACATATGAATTCCATTATTATGATTCATCATTTGAGTTTACTCATGAAATCCATTATTACCATTCATCATTTCATTTCACACATGAATGAAATTGTTACCATTCATCATTTCAGTTTACTCATGAATTCAATTGATACAATTCATTATTTCAATTCACTCATGAATACCATTGTTACCATTCATAATTTCAATATCACATATGAATTCCATTGTTACCATTCATCATTTCAAATAACTCCATTAATTAATTAAATAATTAATTAATCATCTCAATTCAATTAATTCACTCAACAATTAATTAATCATATCAATTATATTAATTAACTCAATAATTAATTATTAATCTCAATCTCATTACTAATTCAATAATTATTTTATCACATAAATACCCTTAATTAATTCCCCAATTAATTATGTACAATGATCCCATTAATTAATTCACCAATTAATTAATCAATATCCACAACTCAATATCCCATAATTAATTCAAAAATTAATTATTTAATTCACAATTCAATATTCTGATAATTAGATCAATGATTAATTACCCCCAAATCCACATTTAGTATTCTGATAATTAACTCAATGATTAATTATCCCCAAATCCCAATTCAATATTATGATAATTAACTCAATAATTAATTATCCCTAAATACCAATTCAATATTCTGATAATTAACACAACTATTTGTTATCCCCAAATACCAATTCTATATTCTGATAAATAACTCAACAATTAATTATCTCCAAATACCAATTCAATATTCTGATAATTAACTCAATAATTAATTATCCCTAAATACAAATTCAATATTCTGATAATTAACTCAACAATTAATTATCCCCAAATCCCAATTCCAAAATTAATTAATTTAGCAAATTAATTAATTTAATTAGTAAATTAAGTTTCTAAACAAACTATATCAATTAAACAATTACATAAACATAATTTAAATCATGACTATTGGATTTGAATAATAGAACACCTACCTATATTCATTGAGGAACAGTCGCCCAACAGAAATCCCCAATTTGTGTGGCACAACAATGTAGAATGATATCTGGATCTTAAACCCTATTTCAAGATCGAACAATTAAGATCCCATAATCATGGAACTTGATAAAACAATCCTAGATCAAGATACAATAATATAGAGGATAGCTTCTATCTAAAAGATGAGGGGGAGATGTGAGTGAAGAATAAAACCACACAGGATTAGATCCTCTTACTGGGAGAGATGAAAATCTTCAATATGGGATTTGGATCAAGAATAAAAGAGGTCAAAATGTCTTGGAATCTATCTGGTAGGATCAAAAATTGTGAAGTGATGTTAGGGGTCAATTTAGGTCTGAATAGGAGTTAAAATGGTGGTTTGGGAAATGTTAAAACTAATTTTCAGGGGATTAAAATATTATATGCATGGTTTGCTTCTTAGGGATCACAATTTCCCCTAACTATGCGCATTAATCATGCACCTATTCAAGGGTTTCATAGTTTATCCTAAGAGGTCACACTGTTTGAAAATCCATGCACCAACCATGTGAATCCCCTCTGTTAGGGTTCACAT
Source organism: Viscum album (assembly GCA_963277665.1). Taxonomy (NCBI): domain Eukaryota; kingdom Viridiplantae; phylum Streptophyta; class Magnoliopsida; order Santalales; family Viscaceae; genus Viscum; species Viscum album. Next base: position 819,623,577 of record OY728157.1, read on the forward strand.
GGTTTTCTAGGTTGGGGCACATGGTCTGGGAAAACCATATGCCAATCATGAATTTCCCATCCTTCTTCAAAAAAATTCAATTTTCACCCAAACACACTATAACGACCCATACTTTACATACATTGTTAATACTTCAAAATTGAAGCACACTTATTACAACATATGACAAAACCACAAAGGACCGTGTAGGTATAGTGTCTTTAGAAACTGGGAAACATAAACAACTAGTTCATAAATCTTCTATAGTGTCTCCCATTTATTTCATCATATCTAGGGTCCCTTTTAGCATATTCTACTTAATATCCATCTTCCTGACCTGGGGAAAAGAAAACATAAAAGGGTGAGCTCAAATGCTCATCAAGGGCAAATAAAAGAAATAAAAATCATATCATATCTTTTTGAAAATCATAACCTGCAAAAGAGATCATAATATCTTAACATGGAATAAATCATAGAAGTTAAAATGAGATCCCCATAATCATAACATGAAACTTGAAACTTGGTGGCATGCACACATAATCATGGAAAATCATTTCTTGTTAGTCATGACTCATTGCCAAGACTATCTTAGTGGACAAAGTCCCTTTCTGAAACGAGTCACCCTCGTTCCAGTCCTGTTTCACTGAACCGGTATAACCTACCATTCCAGCCATGTCTATCTCATGAGATATAAAATCTTTACCCAATGCATTGGAGGGAGATATAGGTCCCACCCATCTTATAATGAATCCTTTCTTATGTGTGTCACATAATCATAAACCATACATCATAGCGTAACCCATGTAATAAAAATGGGATTCTTGAACAACATGACATCATAAAACAATTAATATAAGATAAAGGAATTCATAAAAATATTTCCATCACAACATAATCAAACCAATGTAATAATAGGGATAAAAACAGAACCCTTTTATTATCTTAGATGGAAAATAATTTTGATAAAATACTTGAACTCCATTCTTGAGGAAAATATCCTTTCTACTTCAAAAACACTTTTCCTTTCTTAACATGTCATACGACTTTAAAATAAATGAAGTTGATTAAAAATAAACTTGAAAACTTGTAAAGGAAGTTTCTTGGAAATAATGTTTTAAAAATCCATTCATGCCGTATAAGTTAAAAAAAACATTCTTCGTACTTTTGTCGGAAAAGTCAAAAAGTACCTCGTACGAAAAACGACAAAAGATTCCTTTCATATATTTTACAAAAAAACTTACCGAAGGGTAAAATTGGATATAAACTGTTGTAGAAGGATGTAAATAATATTAAATATTGAGGGAACATGGATGTGGATGATAAAATACACCCCAGTAAATACTTACGAATAAACAATCTCAGATAAAAATGAGATTGTGATATTTTCCCTTACCTTAGGTCCGATTTGCTTTGTATGTGTCCGAAGATCCTGTATAATGGTTTAAATAATGTTATTGACTTATTCTAGAATCATAAATATTGATATGATATCATATATGGTCATATTCTTAGCTTCTTGTTAGTAATATTTCATTGTTACTTGTTACTCGGGTCTTTATTGCCTTTTGTTCTTATGCGTGTTTTGCCGAATAAATTCTTATTCTTCTTTTAAGGTTATAGATACCTTATATCCAGAATGGTATTAGTGTAACATATATCATATTTATTTATTCAATTCATTTATATAATTACTATGTAATGATGATCATGTAGAACGATTCGCATCACATCGTGGAGACGGTATTCCGTACGTACGCACGAGTGATGATATCGTTCATATGATCGTGGAATTGTATTGGAGTATATATATATTATTTCAGTATCAATATTACTTTATAATAATCATAAATAGTTACTCATTACACCATTATACCCATCCTTGTATGGTGGTGGTGGAAAATAGATTACACCACGGCGTGGAGACGGTATTCCGTACGTACGCACACGCGGTGATTTCATTTTTCCGTAGGATGGATAGAAGGTGAATTAGGGCTGTTTCATATTTATAATAACATATCAGTATTTAATTAATACTGATGTTATTACTTTATCATTAAACAGCTAAATAAGAAGAAGTTGAAGAAGAAAGAAATTGAAAACATCGGTAATGGATATTACCTCTTCTTTGGAACGCCTCTTTGAATCCTCCACTTAGGGAACTAAGATTGGTATTCGAAGAAGACAAGGACCTCTAGGATTATTCTAGGGAAGTGGAGAAGAGAAAATGTCAGGGTTTTTCCGAGCTTGAGTGCTCAAATTGGTGTGAGGAGGAGGGGGAGGAGGTTCCCTTTTATAAGGGAGGAGAGGGGCACCTTAGGAATATCTCAAAATATTATTTTATATTAAAGTCAAAATCGGTTTATAATGGTTCCAAAGGGTCTTATTTCGAAGCTAAAGTGGGGATGGGTCGAAATCCTATCAACAAATAGGATTTAGACAAGTTTAGGGTATTATTTTAACCTTATCAATTAGATTTAACTCTAAGTTAAATAATTTAACTTTTACCGTGTCTTTTTGTTTTCTTCCACTATATGGTTAATACACTTACTATAACATGCCAAACGAACCCCAAATTGTTTATTATTAATATATATATCCTTATCTAAGTCATTTGGCCGATCCTTAGATTTTTATGAATAAAATAACAATTAATAATATAATATTTGATTTAAAAACTATTTTGTGTCAATTTTGACACTATTTGATATATGATTTTTGTGAAAGTCATAAAAGAATTATATATTCGAAACAAGTTGATTAAATCAACACTAATATATCATAGTAACCTATAAAATTAGTGTAATTCATAAAAAGTCTCAACTTACATTTATTTTGGTGTTTATAACATCAATTATGTCAATATTTCATAAATAAGATAATTACTGCATCATCGTTGTGTCATAATTAAATTAAATTATTTAATGTCTAAAAATTATAAATAAAATACCATTATGTAGGAAATCTTTTTATATTTATAATGAATATTTATTGTAGAATTTATCTTATGTATAACCCCATATTAAAAATGATTTACTTATTAAACTTTGATTTTAACTATTTTAACCCTTCTTTAAATAAATTAATAATAAATGTCCTAATCTAACTCAAGTGGGCCTAAATGGTCATATTTTATTCATAAGGTTGTTTTTGGTCGAATTAAACTTATCCAATAGAATTAGGACATGTTTTAGGGTAATAGTAATGTCATATTTACCCCTATTTACTATTAACCGCGGTAAAAAAAGTAAAAAGTTACTATTCACCAAAAAATTATTTTTATCTCATTGAACCACATTTTACTTACTGATATCAACCGTGTCTGTCGGATTTTCGAAATTCCATTCACAGAAGCGGTAAAATTAAGTTTTATGCAAAATTCAGTTTTTAACCTACCACTTAGTGGTTTCACTATTCATCAAAAATTGAAAGTTTTCAGAAAAATACCAAAATTTCACCCTAGGCTAATTTCGGTATTCCGAATCCAAAAATGAAGTCCATTTTGAAAAATAAAATTTATAAAATTTCAAAAAGTGGTTATTACTATTCATAACGGCTAGTTTTAATAATATTTTAATAGCATATCGTTGTTTAGTGAAACTCGGTATTGCGTACGACGCAAGCTATCGAGGAAGGTCGCGATTGCGTGTAAAGTAAGCCAAGCTAGTATGTAGTGAAAGATTCCTTTGATGATATATAAAAACAAAATATTACTCATAAAAATCTCGGGTGTTACATTCTACCCCCCTTAAAAAGAATTTCACCCTCGAAATTCGTCACTTTGTAACAAACAGATGAGGATACTTCTCCCTCATCATATCCTCAAGCTCCCATGTAGCTTCTTCTAATTGGTGGTTCCTCCATAACACTTTCACCAATCGAGTGGTCTTGTTTCGTAGGACTTTTTCGCTACGATCCAGAATCTCTATCGGTTGTTCTTCATAAGAAAGATCTTGCTCCAGCGGTAAAACTTCTGAGCTGAGTACATATGAAAGATTAGGTATGTACTTTCTCAGGAGAGATACATGGAACACATCGTGAACTTGAGAGAGATTCGGTGGAAGCGCCAATCGGTAAGCTACCTTTCCAACACGATCCAGTATTTCGAAAGGACCGATATATCTAGGGCTCAACTTCCCCTTCGTTCCAAATCTCATAACCCTCTTCCAGGGAGATATTCGTAAGAACACTTTATCACCCACTTCAAACTCTAGGTCTTTTCTTCGGTTGTCGTCATAACTTTTCTGTCGACTCTGAGCTGCTCTTATGTGTTGTTGAATAGATCTGACCTTTTCTGTCATTTCATCAACGAGATCAGGTCCTAATAGCTTTCTTTCCCCAACTTCATCCCAGCAAGTTGGAGTTCTGCATTTCTTTCCATAGAGAGCTTCATAAGGAGCCATCTGAATACTGGAGTGAAAGCTATTATTATAAGAAAATTCCACCAAAGGTAGGTGTTGATCCCAACCTCCTTTGGAATCCATAGAGAAAACTCTCAACATATTTTCTAGGGTTTGAATTGTTCTCTCAGACTGACCGTCTGTCTGGGGATGATAAGCAGTGCTGAAACTCAACTCTGTATCCAGAGTATGCTGAAGACTTCTCCAGAACTTCGAGGTAAATCTCGGATCCTGATCAGATATAATAGAAAGTGGTACTCCATGTAATCTTACCACTTCCTTTACATATATCCTGGCAAGCTGATCTAGAGATAAATCCTCTCTAATATCAATGAAGTGTGTAGACTTTGTAAGACGATCAACTATGACCCAGATAGCATTATTGCCTTTAGATGTTTTGAGGAAGTCCTGTGACAAAGTCCATAGTGATGTTTTCCCATTTCCATTCGGGTACGGGTAATGGTTGTAACATCCCCTTAGACTTTTGTCTCTCAGCTTTAACTTGTTGACAAACCAAGCATCGAGAGACATATTCAGAAACATCTCTTTTCATGCCATCCCACCAGAAGTACTCCTTCAGGTCCCTATACATCTTCGTGCTTCCAGGATGAATAGAGAATGAAGAACTATGAGCCTCATCTAGCAGCTCCTTCTTTAATTCGGGGATGGGAGGAACACAAACCCGATTCCTGAACTTTATTATCCCATCACAATCAAGGTTGAATTCAGGAACATTTCTCACCTTCTTTTGTAACTCTACATCTTCTTTCCGTGCCTCTTTAATCTTCACATGTATAGATGGTTGAACATTCATTTGAGAAAGATAAGATTTTTCCCCTTCCATTATAATTCCAAGATCCATCCTTTGTAAATCCATAAATATTGGATCTTTTGTGATCCTCATCATGGATAAACTAGCATGGTCTTGTCGACTTAATGCATCTGCCACCTTGTTTGCTTTCCCAGGGTGGTAATGGATTGAGCAGTCATAGTCCTTAATCAGCTCCAACCATCTTCTTTGACGCATATTCAACTCCTTTTGTGTGAAAATATACTTTAAACTTTTATGATCAGTATAAATATCACACCTTTCACCATAAAGGTAATGCCTCCAAATCTTTAATGCAAAGATTACCGCAGCCAACTCCAAATCATGTGTTGGGTAATTTTGCTCATGGATTTTCAACTGTCGTGAGGCATAAGCTATCACCATATCATTTTGCATAAGAACACACCCCAATCCCTTCTTGGATGCATCACTGTAGATCACAAACCTTTCTCCACTACAAGGCAGTGTGATCACAGGTGCACTGGATAACCTTCTTTTCAACTCCTTGAAATTCTCTTCACATTCCTCTGTCCAAACAAACTTAACTCCTTTCCGAGTCAACTTGGTGAGTGGATTAGATAATCGTGAAAAATCTTTTACAAAGCGTCGATAATATCCATCCAAACCAAGAAAACTTCGGATCTCAGTTACTGTTGTTGGTCTTGACCATCTTTCGATAACCTATGTTTTTGCTGGATCCACAGATATACCCTCTTTTGAGATTATGTGACCCAAAAATGCAACTTTTTGAAGCCAAAATTCACACTTGGTAAATTTGGCATAAAGCTTCTCCTTTCTCAGGGTCTTCAATATAATTCTCAAGTGATCTTCATGCTCTTCCTTTCTCTTTGAATAGACAAGAATATCGTCTATAAAGACTACCACAAATTGATCAAGATAGTCTCTAAAGACTCTATTCATTAGATCTATGAAGATAGCAGGGGCATTAGTAAGACCAAATGGCATCACTATAAATTCATAGTGTCCATACCTTGTACGGAAAGTCGTCTTTGGTATATCCTCCCTTTTGACCCTTAATTGATGATACCCTGAACGAAGATCAATCTTGGAAAAGTATTGAGCTCCGCGTAGTTGGTCAAATAGGTCATCAATGCGTGGGAGAGGATATTTGTTCTTGATAGTGATCTTGTTAAGTTCTCGATAATCAATGCAGAGTCTCATTGATCCATCTTTCTTCTTAACAAATAGAACAGGTGCTCCCCAAGGTGACGCACTAGGGCGTATGAATCCCTTATCAAGATTCTCTTGGAGTTGCTTCTTTAATTCCTGCAACTCAATTGGGTCCATTCTATAAGGTGTCTTTGAAATAGGCAAAGCACCCGGTACGAGTTCTATTGAAAACTCAACTTCACGATTTGGTGGAAGACCCGGTAATTCCTCCGGAAAGACATCATAAAACTCCCGTACGATGGGAATATTCTTAATAGTGAGTTTCTCACCAACCATTTGAGATAAATAACCTTTATTTAGTGGCATCAAGACCCATAAGATGGAAGGAATTTCCACTGGAAGGTTATATTCATCCTTGCATCGATAAACGATTGTAGATTGATCTGGAATATGAAATGTGACTTCCCTTCTTTGGCAATTGATATGAGCTCCATGTAGAGAAAGCCAATCCATGCCAAGAATCACATCAAATTCCACTATAGGAAGGATCACAAGATTTGCAGGAAGCACTTTCCCACAAACTTCAATCGAAGAAGAATTATAAACTTTTGATGCGACTGTTGTGCCATTAGGTGTTGTCACAGCTAACTCAACATCTAATTGTTGAGGTAATATGGTGATACCCTTAGAAAATTCTTTAGAAATAAAAGAGTGGGTGGATCCAGAATCAAATAAAACATTTGCTACTTTAGAGTGGATGGTAAGTGTACCTTTCACCACTTCGTTATCGTACTCCACATCGCTGATAGAAATTGCATGTGACTTTCCTTTGTCTTTAGCCTTAAGATTTTGTTGACATCGACCATCATCATCAACCCTTGGATTTGGGCATTGATTGGCATAATTCCCCATCTCCTTGCACTTGAAACATTGAAGTGTAGTAGGTTCATTCTGTGTATCCCTTCCTTTGTTTGCATCATTAGACATCTTCTTCCCATTATCGCGGCATTCAAATGCCTGATGACCTTCCTTTACACATTTGAAACATTTACTTGTCCCTTTAAGACAACTCCCTCCATGTTTCTTTCCACACTTTGAGCATAAGGGAAAGATCATCTTCTTTTCAGTGTGCTCTTTAGATTTTCCTTTGAATTCCATCCTCCTATTCTTATCAAACCCATGTGACTGATGGGTTACTCCAATCTCCATCTTGACTTTGAGAGCACATCGAACGATTTCCTCGTAGCTATTGAAGTCCCTTATGGCTAATGCCCTTCGAAGACTTGGTTTTAAGCCACTAAAGAATCGATCGATCTTACTCTTAGGTTGGATAATAATACCAGAAGCGTACCTTTCAAGTCTTGTAAAATTTGCTTCATAGGTACCAACAGATTCATCATCCCTTTTCTTCAGTTCAAGAAACTCTTTCTCCATATTTGTTCGGAGAATACGAGGGAAGTACTTATTGAAAAATAAGTTCTTGAACTCGTACCATTCCATAGACTCAATTTCATCCCTTTGCCTCGTATTTTTAATAAGATTCCACCATTGATCAGCATCTCAATCCAAACGATACACTGCTAGGATGACTTTATCATGTTCAGAACATTGAAGAACTGAAAATATCTTTTCAGTAGTACTAATCCATTGTTCAGCAACTAATGGATCAATAGACCCACTGAAAGAAGGTGGACGCTGCCTCATGAAGGATTCAACAGAATGTTTCTCCTTCCTTTGTTCGTTTGGAAGTCCTGCATGATTCATAGCTTGAGAAAGTTGTGTGAGCATGGCTACAATATTTTGCATTATAGCTCCCATATCGTTTGGTTGCTCAGGGGGACAATCATTTCATTGGATATCACATTCCGCATTAACACGGTTCCTTCGGGTTCCAGCCATTGACTAAAACCAAGAAGAATAGTGTGAGCAACACTAATTATAATAGGAAAACCACATAATCAAGGATAAAATTTCACACTTAAGGTCTTATCCTAGGGTATTCATGGCCATTTCTAAAACACTAAGATTGTGTTCTATGCTTAGACTTATCCTTAGGGTTCTTACTAAGGCTTTCACATCCTAGTTTCCAAAGGTTGACTATACCTTTCCTCTGATACCAACTATAACGACCCATACTTTACCTACATTGTTAATACTTCAAAATTGAAGCACACTTATTACAACATATGACAAAACCACAAAGGACCGTATAGGTATAGTGTCTTTAGAAACTGGGAAACATAAACAACTAGTTCATAAATCTTCTATAGTGTCTCTAATTTATTTCATCATATCTAGGGTCCCTTTTAGCATATTCTACTTAATATCCATCTTCCTGACCTGGGGAAAAGAAAACATAAAAGGGTGAGCTCAAATGCTCAGCAAGGGCAAATAAAGGAAATAAAAATCATATCATATCTTTTTGAAAATCATAACCTGCAAAAGAGATCATAATATCTTAACATGGAATAAATCATAGAAGTGAAAATGAGATCCCCATAATCATAACATGAAACTTGAAACTTTGTGGCATTCACACATAATCATGGAAAATCATTTCTTGTTAGTCATGACTCATTTCCAAGACTATCTTAGTGGACAAAGTCCCTTTCTGAACCGAGTCACCCTCGTTCCAGTCCTGTTTCACTGAACCGGTATAACCTACCGTTCCAGCCATGTCTATATCATGAGATATAAAATCTTTACCCAATTAATTGGAGGGAGATATAGGTCCCACCCATCTTATAATGAATCCTTTCTTATGTGTGCCACATAATCATAAACCATACATCATAGCGTAACCCATGTAATAAAAATGGGATTCTTAAACAACATGACATCATAAAACAATTCATATAAGATAAAGGAATTCATAAAAATATTTCCATCACAACATAATCAAACCAATGTAATAATAGGGATAAAAACAGAACCCTTTTATTATCTTAGATGGAAAATAATTTTGATAAAATACTTGAACTCCATTCTTGAGGAAAATATCCTTTCTACTTAAAAAATACTTTTCCTTTCTTAACATGTCATACGACTTTAAAATAAAATAAGTTGATTAAAAATAAACTTGAAAACTTGTAAAGGAAGTTTCTTGGAAATAATGTTTTAAAAATCCATTCATTCCGTATAAGTTAAAAAAAAATTCTTCGTACTTTTGTCGGAAAAGTCAAAAAGTACCTTGTACGAAAAACGACAAAAGATTCCTTTCATATCTTTTACAAAAAAACTTACCGAAGGGTAAAATTGGATATAAACTATTGTATAAGGATGTAAATAATATTACATATTGAGGGAATATGGATGTGGATGATAAAATACACCCCAGTAAATACTTACGAATAAACAATCTCGGATAAAAATGAGATTGTGATATTTTCCCTTACCTTAGGTCCGATTTGCTTTGTACGTGTCCGAAGCTCCTGTATAATGGTTTAAATAATGTTATTGAATTATTCCAGAATCATACATATTGATATGATATCATATATGGTCATATTTTTAGCTTCTTGTTAGTAATATTTCATTGTTACTTGTTACTCGGGTCTTTATTGCCTTTTGTTCTTATGCATGTTTTGCCGAATAAATTATTATTCTTCTTTTAAGATTATAGATACCTTATATCCATAATGGTATTAGTGTAACATATATCATATTTATTTATTCAATTCATTTATATAATTACTATGTAATGATGATCATGTAGAACAATTCGCATCACATCGTGGAGACGGTATTCCGTACGTACGCACGAGTGATGATATCGTTCATATGATCGTGGAATTGTATTGGAGTATATATATATTATTTCAGTATCAATATTACTTTATAATAATCATAAATAGTTACTCATTACACCATTATACCCATCCTTGTATGGTGGTGGTGGAAAATAGATTACACCACGGCGTGGAGACGGTATTCCGTACGTACGCACGCGCGGTGATTTCATTTTTCCGTAGGATGGATAGATGGTGAATTAGGGTTGTTTCATATTTATAATAACATATCAGTATTTAAGTAATACTTATGTTATTACTTTATCATGAAACAACTAAAGAAGAAGAATTTGAAGAAGAAAGAAATTGAAAAGATCGGTAATGGATATTACCTCTTCATTGGAACGCCTCTTTGAATCCTCCACTTAGGGAACTAAGATTGGTCTTTGAAGAAGACAAGGACCTCTAGGATTATTCTAGGGAAGTGGAGAGGAGAAAATGTCAGGGGTTTGATGAGCTTGAGTGATCAAATTGGTGTGAGGAGGAGGGGGAGGAGGTGCCCTTTTATAAGGGAGGAGAGGGGCACCTTAGGAATATCTCAAAATATTATTTTATATTAAAGTCAAAATCGGTTTATAATGGTTCCAAAGGGTCTTATTTAGAATCTAAAGTGGGGATGGGTAAAAATCCTATCAACAAATAGGATTTAGACAAGTTTAGGGTATTATTTTTACCTTATTAATTAGATTTAACTCTAAGTTAAATAATTTAACTTTTACCGTGTCTTTTTTTTTTCTTTCACTATATGGTTAATACACTTACTATAACATGCCAAAAGAACCCCAAATTGTTTATTATTAATATATATATCCTTATCTAAGTCATTTGGCCGAACCTTAGATTTTTAGGAATAAAATAACAATTAATAATATAATATTTGATTTAAAAACTATTTTGTGTCAATTTTGACACTATTTGATATATGATTTTTGTAAAAGTCATAACAGAATTATATGTTCAAACCAAGTTGATTAAATCAACACTAATATATCATAGTAACCTATAAAATTAGTGTAATTCATAAAAAGTCTCAAATTACATTTATTTTGGTGTTTATAACATCAATTATGTCAATATTTCATAAATAAGATAATTACTGCATCATCGTTGTGTCATAATTAAATTAAATTATTTAATGTCTAAAAATTATAAATAAAATTCCATTATGTAGGAAATCTTTTTATCTTTCTAATGAATATTTATTTTTGAATTTATCTTATGTATAACCTCGTATTAAAAATGATTTACTTATTAAACTTTGATTTTAACTATTTTAACCCTTCTTTAAATAAATTAATAATAAATGTCCTAATCTAACTCAAGTGGGCCTAAATGGTCATATTTTATTCATAAGGTTGTTTTTGGTCGAATTACACTTATCCAATAGAATTAGGACATGTGTTAGGGTAATAGTAATATCATATTTACCCCTATTTACTATTAACCGCGGTAAAAAAAGTAAAAAGTTACTATTCACCAAAAAATTATTTTTATCTCATTGAACCACATTTTACTTACTGATATCAACCGTGTCTGTCAGATTTTCGAAATTCCATTCACAGAAGCAGTAAAATTAAGTTTTATGCAAAATTTAGTTTTTAACCTACCACTTAGTGGTTTCACTATTCATCAAAAAATGAAAGTTTTCAGAAAAATACCAAAATTTCACCCTAGGCTAATTTCGGTATTCCGAATCCAAAAATGAAGTCCATTTTGAAAAATAAAATTTATAAAATTTCAAAAAGTGGTTATTACTATTCATAACGGCTAGTTTTAATAATATTTTAATAGCATATCGTTGTTTAGTGAAACTCGGTATTGCGTACGACGCAAGCTATCGAGGAAGGTCGCGATTGCATGTAAAGTAAGCCAAGCTAGTATGTAGTGAAAGATTCCTTTGATGATATATAAAAACAAAATATTACTCATAAAAATCTTGGGTGTTACACACACCCCGAAGAAAAACCCAACCAAGTATGCTCAGAAAATAAAAAATAATACATGAAAACAAGACCAATATAACTCCAGAAAAGGTCGGGATCTTACAATATCACCACCTTATAACATCTCATCCTCGAGTTATACTCCCAAGCACCTCTATGATTCCGAGTCAAAAATATCATGACATTGAGCCCTCATATCTACTTCTCTATCAAATTTTTTTTCATGAACACTCCCATGCTTCTACCATACATGAAATATCAACACATTATTTCCTCACAACAGTTTCTAACTACAATCCAACACACATATCATATGCTACTCAAATGAAGCATTAGTCTTAAGCTCAATAACATCCACATAGATCACATGATAAGGGTCAGGGTGATACCACTGAAGTTGTGACACGTGGAAAACATCATTCATAACACTGTATATCTGTGGAAGATTCAATCAATATGACACCAACTTGATTTTATCCACTACCTCAAACAGTCCAACGAACCTGGGTATAAACTTTCCATGTCTCTATATCCTGTGGTGACCCAACCTAGGAGACACCCAAAAGAATACACAATCACCCTCATTAACTCTAGGGTTCATCAACATCTATTAGCATATAAATTCTTCCTACTCCGAGTTTTAGTCATATACTTATGAATTATCTAAACCTGCTCTGACCACTCCTATATGAGACTCAGTCCCAACAACTCTGACTCACCTATATCTATCCATCATAGAGGTGATCTTCATGGTCTACCATAAAGTTCCTCATATGGGTCTGTCTGTATCATCACCTAATAACTATTGTTATAAGATAATTACACTAGAGTTAGGTGCCTATCCCAATACCCATCAATGTATATAACATATGCTTATAGATAGAGGGTTTGATTGAACATCCTTGGATTCCTTCTAATATTCCATTGATGCTTCATCTCTCAGATCAAGATCATTTGTGCAGATCTGATTTAGATCTGAACTTTATAACCTTCTAGTTGGCTGAAGGATGTGACATAATCTGCAATGATGGGGGTGTGGCTTCCACGCTGGAGGGATTTAGGGATGATGGTAGCATCATATCCTAGGTAGTGCATCATAGTTGTGCGGAAACAAGAGAATACTTCTAGAGATGATGGTGGAGATGACTGGTTTTGACTAGAGGTGGTGTCTGGAAACATTTGGTGGCTACAGCGGTGTTTTCTCATGGTATTATTTAGTGTCACATGCTCATGGAAGATGGTGTGGGAGGGAGTCAGGGTGGTCGGTGGTGGATTGTAGGGTGATTTTGGGGATGACTTGGGTGCACAAGGAATGAGAGGCAATGACCTCAGTATGATACTCGGGTGTCTTGACCTCAGGTCTGAATTTGTTTCTTATTTTGGTTTTGTGCCAATGGGCTCTTGATCTAATATTTTATTGTATTTGTGCTTTGTATTTTAATGGGATTTTATTTTGTAATGGTTTTTGTCCCACTGGGCTCTCGGGCCACTGATTTTTGAGGCTATGTGTATCTAGGCCTATGGGCTTGTAATGGGTTTTACCTTACCCAGTTCAAAAGGGGCTCATATTATCTTTTTCTCTTTTTAATAAAGGGTCTTTCCCCCAACCTTTCTGGTAAAATGAAATTTGTGGTCTGAAACAATAGTTTGTAGCACCCCATGAAGATATAATATATTTCGAACATACCGTTATCCCAACTGTTTCATTAATAAAGTCTCCCACACTTGTAGAAAATGATCTACCTTCATATTTTTTCTGCAATCACCTAGATAGCATCTTTCTTTTGGATCATCCTCAAAAGACCCACCAAAAAATCCAAAGTAACATTTTTCCACTTCCATTTCATAATGGGAAATGGATATAGTAAACCACTAGGTTGTTGATTCTCAGTATTCACCTACTAAAAGGTGTAACATCGTATCATGAACCATGTTATCTCCTTTTTCATGACTGACCACCAAAACTATCAATGTAGGTCATGATACATTTTGTTCACTACTAGATGTACTTACCACTTCAAGGCATGAAATCCATGCATCAGCTCATCCCACATACTCATTAGCACAATTACCCAATTCCTAACATAGATGTCCTCATCCTCATCTATGCTCCAATCAAAACGTGACCCCCAAAATTCAAGGATTTACCTCAAGGTCAAGCACTCTAGATCCTCATATTGCCTATCTCTAATCTGGTTCAAAAGCGTATAATCCACTGAAACTGACATTAAATTCATCTTCCCCTAACTCTCCTAAACTGCTACATGCATGTCAACTAATAAATTCATCATCTTCCACTCATCACTAGACTCCTAAATCACCTGAGTCTGAGTTTTCTTATTCAAAGCATGAGACAAAATATTCCCCTTTTTAAGAATATATTCTAGCTCAAAATTAAATGACTACATAAACTAAAACCACCTCCTCTATCAGCAATTCAAATATCACTATGACAATACATACATTAAACTCATATGATCCATATACATAGTAAAATTTTCACACTATAGATAATTCCTCCAACATTTCAAATCATAAACCACTAATGCCAACTCGATTTCATGCATAGGGTAGTTTCATTCATGTAGACTCAACTGTCGAGACTCATATTCCACTACTCGATCTCCCTGCATCAACACGACTCCAAGTCCGATCCCAAAATTTTCATAAAATAATATGTACTCCTCACCTGGATCAGGTAGGATCAATATTGGTGCTTATTTCAACCACTTATTCAACACCTAGAAATAAGTCTCACTTACTTCCAACCTTTTAAACTTTATCCACTTCTTGGTGAAGATCAAAAGAGGTGCTTCCAAATGGAAAAAAATCCTTAATGAACCTTCAATAATATCCTTCTAACCCAGTAATACTATGAATATCAAAAACATTCTTGGGTTTCTCCCAAGGAACAACTACATGAACTTTATATAGGTCCACAAAAACACCTTCCTCCGAGATGATGTGACCCAAGAATTGTAATTGATCAATCCATAACTGACACATAAATAGCTTGATGTATGTCTGATGCTCTCTCAATGTACTCAAGACGATGTCAAGATGTTGGGCATGATTATCTTGAGTCTTGTAGTATACCGAGATATCATCCAAAAAAAACCTCAAACAGATCCAGGTATAGATGGAATATTATGATCATCAAGCCCATAAACACTATTGGTTCATTCCTCAACCCAAATGGAATTACAACAAACTCATATAGGCTATACCTAATTCTAAAAGTAGTATGTGATATATTATAAGTTTTAACTCTCAACTAATGATACTCTGATATCAATTCAATCTTTAAGAAAACACAAGCTCCCCTTAAATAGTCAAATTGATCATTGATACACAGAATATGATACTGGTTCTTTACGGTCATATGGTTCAACTTCTAGTAATCGACACATAATTGAAAGTTTATTCTAGCCTTCCTTACAAACAAGACTAAAGAACCCCAAGGAGACATACTCAGTCAAATAAACCCTTTATCATCTGAGTCCTCTAGCTGATTATTGAGCTCTTGAATCTCCATTGATGCCATTCTGTATGGTGGAATTGAAACTGAATCATCCCCCGATATGAGCTCAATTGTAAATTCCACATCTCTCTCAGGTCGAATCCCTGAGAAGTCTTCATAAAACACATCCTAAAACTAATCCACTATGTGTGGAAAGAAATCCCACTTCAATTCACCTTTATCCAATAATAAAATAGAATCATGGGCTATGATTCCTTCTAGTTAATGGGTAATTGTCCCTACTCAGCCTATCTAGATATCCCACTCTCTATAGTGAATATAATTCTCACCCTTAGGAGACATAAAAGTCACTATCCTCTAGTAAAAATCTATGTGGGTTTAGTATGATACTAAATATTTTATATCTATAATTAGGTTGAAGTGCAACATATCAAGGATTTAAACATCCCACAGAAAAAATACTCCCCAAACTCAAGAGAACACCCATTACAAAAACATATGTCTATCGACCATATTCCCATAGGTGTGTCTATCATCAACACCCCAATCATGAACTCCACTTCTAATATCAAACCATCCATAGGTTATACATAAATAAAATAATGGGAGGAAATAGTATCAAATAAGGAACTATATTTCATATAATCTATAATAAAAGTATCTCCCACTATTCATGGTCCAACCTCGTTATCCACAATTGTAGGATGAATGACTTGCATCTATCCTTCCCCTCCTCCCTTCAATGCATTTTGAGTCCCTTGAATAGAACCACTCTGATGATATGGGTGATCTTTTCTTAAATCACCACATCCACCACCTCTACCACCATGGCTAGTAGAACTGTAGCTACCAGACTAATATAGTGCAAAATATACCCTTCCTACACCCTGGTTCTTTCTAACTCCTTAATCACTACTTGTATGTCACAGGTGCCTTCAAAACATCTACATATGTCCCATCCTGCTGCAATATTGACACTCTACTAGTGGTCGGGGAGAGTGTCTATGATAGTGTACCTACCTACAACACTAGTCACATACAATCAAAGTAAGGTCATATGTGACTGACCCTTCCCCCTGGCCACTCTTCTTGTTATCCCCCTAGCTAACACCCTCATAGTGATGCTTCCTACTCTCAGAATACATACCTTCTTATCATCCAACAATAACCAACTTCCAAGCATTGTAAGCCTCTTTCTGGTTCCCCTTAGCTATGATTGCCTGATCCACTACCTCAGGAAACTTCTTTAACCAGAAGAGGTTAACCTAAGACTTAATCTCACATTTTTAAGTCCATCCTAGAAATTTTTTTCTGTAGTTGTCTCATCCCCTTCCAATACAGGATAATACCACTTCAAATATTTAAAGCATCCATCCTAGTCTATCACGAACATACTCCCTTGAGTAAAACTCATGAACTAAGAAGTTCTCTACCACCTCAGCATCTCTGGATAAAAGTTCTCTAAAAACATCTCCAAAAATTCCTTCCATAACATACCATTAGCCTATCCAATCTGAGCCTGAATATCGTACTAGCACTTCACCGATCCTCATAGAATAATAGTATCCAACTAAACCATCATATTATCAGGAGTCTCCAAATGTTCGATTTTAGTCTGGATGGACTCAATCCATAACTCTGTTGCCTCTGGTCTACCCTTTTTAGTAAAATTTAGAGGGTGTTGCAACTGAAACTCCTAAGTAAGGTCATAAATACTCTTCACCACCCACTCTGGGTCTCTCTCCATAAACTTCATGAAGTAGTAAAATTTCTCACATAACATCTCTCCTACTTCTTCATCCATCACTATCGGTGCCTCAAATTCCCCTACTGGTAGATCATCTCCATCCATAACCCCTAGTCATCCTATCAACAATAATCATCATGGAGGAATATATCTATAATTTTAAACACACATCTTAGGACACATAACAAAACTTTAACACATTTATGTAAGATATCAACACAATAAGTTACAACAATTCATTTCCTTAACGCCCTCCAGATAGTCAAAAATGAGGCGTTATATGTACCCTTAACCATTTTACATCCAGGTCATGGTTAACAAATGGTAAACTAATTATCATATTCAATTTTCTCATTAGATACCCATATATTCTCATCTTTCATAATTTTACAATATTTCTCAATTTCACATTAGGTGCATTTTTATTTCAATTTCACAAGTAGGGAAAAATAGTTCAACTTCAACAACATACCCAAAACTCATTTTCCCATGCATGCCTAAAGTAGTGCATGTCACAAAATAATCCTAAGTGCCTAGAATGATACATGAAAACTCAACTCTCATGTCATAATGGTCCACGAATCAAATCTCAACAAATCTATGAAATAATAATCACATCACACAACAAGTGTGTTACCCAAGGTGAAATAATATTCACTTGTAATAGAAAACAGTAATTAAAATCCCACCTTAGGTACTTGGTATCTCCCCCATTAATGGTTTATCTGCTCCCATACATGAGCTCATAACCAAGGCTCAACTCTTCCTAATATCCTGTATACCTTTCCAAAATAGTAAGAAAAAATAAAAAGAAAATAAAACTCATTTGATACCACTTTGTAATGTCCCAACCTGAGTGCCACACACTGGTTCCCTAAGTTGGTCGGTAAAATGACCTCAAGCACACATCCCAATATACCAGAGGCTACCAACTAGCAGTGAGGGTCTAATATTGATCATGGGGAGACTATAACCTCTTAAACAAAATAACACAATAGTGGAGGTAAATAAACAATAGAGAATAAAATAACTATAACCAGAATGATTCCAATATCACAAGATGACCAAAACTAGAAATACAATATCAAAGTAAATAGTAGATATGTCATGATAAAGTACGTTCCAAGTGTTAAAATGAATCTAAAAAGTAAATACATTGACAACCCCCAAGAGGGTCCCAAACCACATCTGGTTCCATCATCCATGCTCCATCCCAAACCATCCATCTAACACAAGGCCTTTTCCCTTATCATTTCCTTAAACTATGAAATCTATTCAGGTATTAATCAGGAAGCCTGAGTAGAGTGTGAGTACAACTCAATAATCCACCACCAATGGAGTCTAAAACAATATCCAGTCAGAAAATGTATGCAGTTGTATAAAGGAATAAATATAATGCATAAATAAATAGTTATCAAATTATCAATTATTCTTTATTTAACCACATAATCCCCTCTGTTCTTGAGGACACCCTAATCACAACACCTTCTTTGGCCCATGCTAGAGTCTTAACTATCTTTGAGGGATATCATATCTTATAATTCTATTGTTACCATTATTTATAACAATTCACATATGAATTTCATTATCACCATTCAACATTTCAATTCAAATATGAATTCCATTATTACCATTCCTCATATCAGTTTACTCATGAATCCCCTTGTTACCGTTGATCATTTCATTTCACACATGAATTCCATTGTTACCATTCATCATTTTAGTTTAATCATGAATTCCATTTTTACCTTTCATCATTTCAATTCACTCATGAATTCTATTATTACCATTAATCATTTAAAAAACACATATGGATTTCAGTGTTACTATTCATCATTTCAAATCACTCCATTAATTAATTCAAAAATTAAATAATCATCTCAATTCCATTAATTAACTCAAAAAAATAATTAATCTTCTCGGTTCCATTAATTAACTAAAACACTAATTAACCATCTCAATCTTGTTACTAATTCAACAATTAGTTTATCACATCAATACCCATAATTAATTCACCAATTAATTAAGCACATCAATCCCATTAATTAATTCACCAATTAATTAATAAATATCCACAACTAAATATCCCATAACTAATTCAACAGTTAATTATTCAATTCATAATTAAATATTCTGATAATTAACTCAATGATTAATTATCCCCAAATCCCAATTCAATATTCTAATAATTAGCTCAATGATTAATTATCCCCAAATCACAATTCAATATTCTAATAACTAAATCAATAATTAATTATCCCCAAATCCCAATTCAATATTTCAATAATTAACTCAATAATTAATTATCCCCAAATCCTAATTCAATATTCTGATAATTAACTCAATAATAAAGTATCCCTAAATCTGAATTCATTATTCTGATAATTAACTCAACAATTAATTATCCCCAAATCCCAATTCAATATTTCGATATTTAACTAAATAATTAATTATCCCCAAATAAAAATTCAATATTTCAATAATTAACTCAACAATTAATTATCCCTGAATCGCAATTCAATACTCCGATAATTAACTCAATAATTAATTATACCCAAACCCCAATTCAATATTCTGATAATTTACTCAACAATTAATTGTCCCAAAATCCCTTTTTATAAATTTACTAATTTACCAAATTAATGAATCTAATTGTGAAATTAAATTGCTAAAAAACTATAGAAATTATAAAATTACATACACGTAATTGAAAAAATTACTATGGGATTTGAATAATAGAATACCCACCTCAATTTTTTGACAAATGATTGCCCAAAGGAAATCTCCAATTTTTGCAGCACAATGATGTTGAACAAGATATGGATCTTAAAACCTAATTCAAGATCAAACAATAAAGATCCCATAATCATAGATCTATATCTAACAATCATATATCTATATACAATAATATTGTAACACCCCAAGCTTCCACGGTATGCTTCTCTTTGATTAATACAGTAGCGTGTGTTGTATGCAACTTCGAGTTCTAACACACACCACAACCAATCAAACTAACCGTTATGAATAGTAATACCCACTTTTTGAAATTTTATACATTTTATCTTTCAAAATGGAATTCATTTTTGGATTTAGAATATTAAAATTAGATTAGGTTTAATTTTTTGTATTTTTTTGAAAACTTTCAATTTTTGATGAATAGTGAAAAACACTCAGTTATAGTTAAAAACTGAATTTTTATTTAAATAATTATTTGTTCTATTTAAATTTATTTTAGGTCAAAATATATACATAATACCTATATAAGTTCAATGTAATTCCTTGGAGTCATTTTAGAATAATTTTATATATATAAAATTTTTATCGAACTTTTTACCGTCTTTTACCCACCTCCTAGGAGAATTTGAAAATTCACCTAAAACTTAATTTTACCACTTATGTTAGTGGAATTTCAAAAATCCTAGAGATTTGGTTAATATAAATGAGTAAAATTTGGTTCAATAAGATAAAAATAATTTTTGGTGAATAGTAACGTTTTACTTTTATTTGCCATGGTTAAAAGTAAATAGAGTAATTAAGGGTAAAAATGATATTAATATTACCTTAACACATGTCCTAATTATATTGGAAAAGTTTATATTGACCAAAAACAACCTTAGGAATAAACTATTATTATTTAGGTCCACTTTAATTAGATTAGGACATTTATTATTATTTAATTCAAAGAAGAGTTAAAAGAGTTAAAATCAAAGTTTAATAACTAAAACATTTTTAATATAGGGTTATACATAAGATAAATTCAATTATAAATATTAATTATAAATATAAAAATATTTCCTGCATAATGGTATTTTATTTATAATTTTTAGAAAATAAATAATTTAATTTATTTATGACACAATGATGATGCAGTAATTACCGTATTAATGAAATATTAAGATAATTAATATTATAAATACCCAAATAAATGTAATTTGAGACTTTTTATGAATTAAAATACTTTTATAGGTTAATATGACATATTATGAATGGTTATATGAATTTTTTTCGAATTAATAATGCTTTTATAAATTTATAAAAAACAAAATACCCAATAGTGTCAAAATTGACATAAAAGAGTTTTAAAACAAATATTATATTATTAATTGATATTCTATTCCTAAAAATCTAAGGTTCAGCCAAAGGACTTATATCATGATATTTGTATCAATAATGGACCACTTGGGGGTTGATTGGAAGTTTATAGTAAGTTTATTAACCATATAATATAAAAATACAAAGAGACATGATAAATGTCAAACTAATTAACTAAGAGTTAAAACTAAAAGATAAGGTTAATAAAGTGACCCAAACCTATCTAAAACCTATTGGTTGAATTTATTTTGACCCATAACCACCTTATAATCTAAATAAATTAATTTTGAGCCATTATAAACCGAATATGAATTTATTATAAAATAATATTTTATGTTTTTTCTAAGGTGCCCCTCACCCCTCTTTTAAAAGGGCACTCCCCCTTCTCTCAAATTCATACCTTCAAAGGATTTTGGCTCAGCCAACCCCTGCCCAAATATCCTCCCAACTTCTCCCACTTCAACCTAGAGTCTTTATCTTGATCATAAATCCAACCTAAGGAGCCCTTTTGATCAAATCAAAAGGAAGAACCCAAAGAAGAGGTAATGTTTTCACCACCCTATTTCAAGCTTCTTTCTTCTTCAACTTATTCTTTCTTTGTTATTTCCATTATAAAATAATAAATCCAGTATATTCTATATACTGTGATGTTATTATAAATATTGTGCAACCATATTCAGTATTCTATTCATCCTTTGAATGACATGTCACCATATGTGCGTACGTACGGCTTACCGTCTCCACGTCGTAGTGTAATTGTTATTCGAAACATTATTATTTGGATGGGTATGATAATGATGTGTAATTGATATAAATAATAAATATAACATGATAATGATTCTGTATATATGATATACCATCCATTATATACTATTTTAAGATCAAAAGAATGATATTGTCGCTTGTGCGTACGTACGGACTACCGTCTCCACGAACGTGATGAGATTCATTCCCCATTGTATCCATTAAAGTATAATTCTCATTTGATTATTAAAAATAATGTTTAAGGACTTGATATCATTATAGATATGAATAAGATACAACCTATCCATAACAAACATGACTTATGTAACAAAATATATAAAATAAAACGAGTCAGTGAACACCCGAAACGACGATAATACTAAAATATTATTAACGAAACAATATTAAAAGATCATATATGATATCATATTTTTGTATATAATTCTTGCATAATTTAATAATAATGATTTAACTATTATACAGGAGGTTAACCTACCTTCAACCAAGGAAAAGTACAAGGTAAGGTTTTATTTCACAATCTCTTCATTATCCGGGATTGTTTATACGTAATTATCTATTGGGACCTCTTTATCATCCACATCCATGTTTCTTAAAAATGTATTTCAAATCATTCTTACTATTTTACAGACTATGGTTTAAATTAATTTATACCTTTGTTTGAATTTTTATAAGAAGTTTATAAAGGAATATTTCTGTCGTTTTCCAAACAAGGTCCTTTTTAACCTTTTCGACAGAATTAAGGTAAGAATGTATTTTTTAACTTATATAGAAGGTGAGACTATTTTCCAGCATTATAAAATCTTCAAAGCTTCCCTTACAAGCTTATAATAATATTTTCAAATTAAATGTTTTCTTTTATAATTATGTGACATTTAAATGATTTAAAAAAAAGGATATATTTCTCTCAAATAGTTTTAATTTCATCTATTTCAACGTCCTTTGATGGATTTTAAGCTTATTTGAAGTTGATTTATTATGATACAAAACTTCCATATTTTATTGAAGGTTTTGTGATATGTTTGAGTGTGGATGTGTTATTTTTATACCATTCATGGTTTATGGAGAAAGTATTGACATTTCGTATGCTAGTTTTAATACAAATGTTTATTTTATGTTTAAACCTGTTCATATGAGGAATGCATTTGATTTAATAAGTGACGGGTGGAGCCCGCTATAGCTCCTAGATGCATCAGTAGGTCTCGTGAGACAAACTAGTGTCTTGGCACAAGGCCTTGACAAAAGCTTATTTCTATTCTTGGCATGAGGCCTTGTCTATATGGTTATGATAGTCTGGAATTATGCATTCCATCATTATGAAAGTGGTTAGTGATATTGCATGTGATTATTCGACTATTAGAATATCCATGTGAATAAGTAAATGGAATTATTTCATTTTATATTTTCCATATTATTCTGAATTTCAAGTTTAAAAGGTTATTTTTATTTATACATTGCCTTAAATGTTTATGCTTATTTATAAAAGTTTCTTCTATATTGTTATCCTTACTGAGCATTTGAGCTCACCCCTTTCAATGTTTTATTTTTCCCAGGATGTGAAGAAGTATTTTATGAATGACCTGCAGGGATAGTATGAGGGGATATGAGTGTGGTCTGTGAAGACAATTTGTTGTTGTAGTTTTTCACTTTATGATGTAATGGAAGACTTATGAATATATCTAATGTTTCCAAGGCTACTAAACTAATAGATCTTTCGAGGATTAATCTTTTGTGATCATGAAAATGTTATGTAATAAGGCACCGACTCTGGGTAACTGGGGTCGGGGCGTTACATTTGGTATTAGAGGAAGTTTAGTACAAACCTTGGAAGCTAGATTTAGATAAACTGTGATTAGAGAACATAGACCTAAGATGGACTTTGAGGATTAGTATAGAATAATTTCCTAGAATTTTGGTATTGTAGAGATTTTGTGAGTTTTCTGAGCAATACATACCTGTCTGGATATGAGTAGGTAGAGGCAGATCTAGTACAGATGTACCTAGGGGTAAAACCTGAAAACACTGCTTTGAGCTAGACTCGAACAAGAACTGGTGCATGACAACGGGTCTTGCTACACTCTTGGTTACGACACTCCCAGGGGATATGCTTAGGATAATTCTCATTTTCTTTACAATCTATTATGAAGGGTTTATGAGTATATACTTCCTCAAAGAAAACATTTTTATGATTATAGATTATATCCATAAATAGTTCAATTTATGTTAAGTGTTTTACAAGTATGGAATTATGTATTTTGATTCATAAACTGATCTAGTTTATGCCATTGTTTAGAAATGGAACCTAGTGGAAGGAATGGAAACCATATCAATGCATGCACTCCATGTAGGGATTACCCTATTACTCAAGATAATTATAGTGGAGCTGGTGATGCAACTGGTGCTGATCAGCTAATCACTGTATTGGGACAACTCACTCAGGTTATGAATAATAACCTTACCCATATGGAGCACCCTGATCCATGGCGTGGAGTATCAATGTTAGATCGCTTCATGAGGCAACAACCACCAACATTCAATGGGAGTAAAAATATATTAGTATCTGAGCAATGGATAAGTTCCCTAGAGAAAATATTCCAGGCTTTGGGGAGTAGTGAAAGGGAAAAATTTGTCATGGTAGTTTATCGCCTCACTGGAGATGTTGATCAATGGTGGTAATTGATAAAAAACACAAAGGAAGATGATGAAGTATCAAATATGGAATGGACGGAGTTCAAAGATCTTTTCTTATAAAAATACTTTCCTTGTGACCATCGAGCAGATATGGAAAGGCAATTTCTGTGTCTGAGAAAAAAGGAGGATGAGAATGTCGCATAGTATGAGGCTAACTTTACAAGGTTAGTAAGGCATGCAGCAGATTATATACGTAACCCAAGAAGTAAGATTGATCATTTCTTTGATGGGTTAAAATCGTTTCTCCGTTGAGCATTAGTCTCACAATCTTTCTCGTCGTACGAAGATATTGTCTCATGTGCTATCAAGACAGAAAAGGAATTCGCTAAGTCTTACGACTTTAAGGTAAAGCAAGAGAAGAAGAGATTTTTTGATCACTTTGGAAATTTAAATAAGGGGAAGAAGTGAAAAGTTGAATATAAATATTGTAGTAAATGTGGTAAGAAACACCCAGGTACTTGCTTGAAGGGAATGGGTGTCTGTTACAAGTGTGGTGAAAAAGGCCACCATGCTCGTGATTGCAAAGGGAAGAAAGAAGCTACCTATGTTCAGTGCTACAATTGCAGGGAGATGGGACATTATGCAAATGAATTTCCTAAGCATCAAGGAAATGTACCTCAAAAAAGGCCAATGGATCAATTCCAAGCTTATGCTATCACTACTGCTAAGGAATAAGATCTGAAAGACATGGTGGTAGGTAATTTAATGGTTTCCTCAAGTTTAGCAAATGAATTATTTGATTCTGGATCATCACATTGTTTCATATCTTCCCAGTTTGCTAAGAAAATTAGATATTTCCAATTTGATTTAACAAGGGTGTTGTCAGTCAAAACTCCTAAGGGAAGTATCATTGCAATAAAGTTTTGTGAATCAGTCCCCATTAGAGCATATAAATGTTCCTTATCTGTTGATCTCATTGTCATACCTATGATTTAGTTTGATATAATCCTCGATATGGATTGGCTTTCGGACCATGATGCAAAGATTTATTGTAAGAAGAAGGAGGTCACAATTTTTGATGATGATGATAAGGAGAACCTTATCTTTAGAGCGGAATCGTCCCCACCTAATTCTTATCTTGATCCACCCCCAGTAGCTCAACTAAATTCAATTATCGGGGAGTAAGAGAATGAAATAAATATGGTTGAGGAAAGGAATGTTCAAATAGAAGATGTACCTATTGTGAAAGAATATGTAGATGTGTTTCTGGAAGATTTACCTGGACATCCTCTAGAACGAGAAGTTAAGTTTTCCATTGATTTAATTCCTGGTTCAAGTCCTATATCAAATACCCCTTATAGAATGGACACTATGGAATTAGTTGAACTAAAGAAACAAGTAGAGTAATTGAGTAATAAGGGATTTATTCGCCCTAGTGTTTCTCCATGGGGAGCCCCTGTCCTTTTTGTTAATAAGAAAGATGGATCTATGAGGTTATGTATCGAATATAGGGAAATCAATGCTATAACAATAAAGAACAAGTATCCCCTACCTAGCATTGATGATTTATTTGACCGACTGCATGGAGCTCAATACTTTTCAAAGATTGACCGTCGATCTGGATACCATCAGTTGTGTGTGAAGAAGGAAGACATTCCGAAGACAGCATTTCAAACCAGGTATGGGCATTACGAGTTTATAGTAATGCCTTTTGGGCTGACTAATGCACCCTCTGTATTCATGGATCTAATGAACAGAGTTTTCAAGGAATATCTCGATGATTTCATGGTGGTATTTATTGATGATATCTTGGTATACTCCAAAATCTACGAAGATCATGAAAATCACTTGCACATTATACTGAAGACTCTTAGAAGACATGAATTATATGGGAAGTTTAGAAAGTGTGAATTCTGGATTCAGGAGATTTCTTTTCTTGGCCATATTGTCTCTAAGGATGGAATTTTCATTGATCCTTCTAAGACCAAGGTAATCCTTGAATGGCCAGCACCGACGAGTATAACTGAGGTATGTAGTTTTATTGGTTTAGCATGTTATTATCGGTGTTTCGTCCAGAATATTTCCCAATTTGATATCCCATTAATGAAGCTCACATGTAAAGGGGTTAAATTTGTTTCGAAAAAAGAGTGTAAAGAATGTTTTGAAGAATTGAAGAGAATATTAGTCAATTCTCTTATATTGACTCTACCATCGGGGAATGATGGGTTCGTTATTTATAGTGATGCATCGAAGAAAGGACTTGGTTGTGTCCTTATGCAGAATGATAAGGTTATTGTCTATGCATCACGACAGCTAAAAATTCATGAGAAAAACTATCCTACTCATGATCTTGAGTTAGCTTTGGTAATATTTTCTTTGAATATTTTGAGACACTATCTCTATGGTGAGAAATGTGAGATTTATACTGATCACAAGAGTTTGAAGTATATTTTCTCACAGAAAGAACTCAACATGAGGCAAAGGTGATGGCTTGAATTACTCAAGGATTATGATTGCACGATACACTGCCACCTAGGGAAGGCAAATAAGGTGGAAGATGCTTTGAGCAGAAAGGATCACGGAGTTTTGAACAAGACGAGAGTTGAAAAGGATCCTATATATATGGATCTAGTAAAGATGGATATGGGAATCACCATGGAAGGTGAAACATCAATGCTTTTTCAAATGGTTTCCAAACCATCTTTACTAGAAAGGATAAAGAGTTCTCAGACCGATGATGAAGAATTTCAAACGAAGATTAAAGATATGAATGATGGGAGTTTGAGTGACTTTGTGTATGAAGATAGAATTTTGAAATTTGGTAAGAGACTCTGTGTTCCCGATATACATGATCTAAAAAGGGATGTGTTGGACAATGCTCATAATTTCAATTTCTCTATACACCTTGGGAGCACGAAGATGTATAAAGATTTGAAGGAACATTTTTGGTGGGACAACATGAAGAGGGAGATTGCTGATTTTGTGTCAAGATGTATGGTTTGTCAACAAGTGAAAGCTGGAAGGCAACAGCCTGGAGGATTCATGCAACCTCTTCCCATACCAGAGTGGAAATGGGATAATATCATGATGGACTTTGTCATGGGACTACCAAAGACTCCTAGAAGGAACGATGAAATATGGGTCATTGTTGATCGTCTTACCAAGTCATCACATTTTCTTGCTATAATATAAGATCTACCACTTGAACGTCTAGCAAGACTATATATTAATGAAGTTGTGAGACTTCATGGAGTACCCCTATCAATTGTTTCGGACCGTTATCCTTGTTTTACATCAAGATTCCGGAGAAGTCTTCAGAAGGCCTTGGATACTGAACTTCGTTTGAGCACTGCATACCACCGTCAAACAAATGGACAATCAGAACGGACTATTCAAACCTTAGAATAAATTTTGAGATTATGCTCACTTGACTTTCAGGGTATGTGGGATCAAAATTTACCTCTGGTAGAATTTTCCTATAACAATAGCTTCCATTCAAGTATTCAGATGGCACCATATGAAGCGTTATACGGAAAGAGATGTCACACACCAACCTGTTGGGATGACGTTGGTGAGAGAAAACTCGTAGGCCTAGAACTGGTGGAGGAAACGATGGAAAAGGTGAAGGTAATCCAAAACCACATCAAAGAAACTCAAAGTACGCAGAAGAGCTATACCGATAACCGAAGGAAGGATTTGGAATTTTAGGTAGGAGATCATGTTTTCTTGAAGGTATCTCCATGGAAGGGAGTTATAAGTTTCGGTAAGAAAGGTAAATTGAGTCCCATGTACATCGGACCTTTCGAAATTATAGAACAAATTGGGGATGTAGCTTACCGTTTGGCAATGCCGCAAAATCTCTCCAAAGTTCACGATGTGTTCCACGTATCACTGTTGAGAAAATAAATGCCTGACCCAATGCATGTACTCACCTATGAAGAATTAGAACTGGAACCCGATCTATCTTATTGTGAAGATCCCGTAAGGATTCTTGATACGAGAGAACAAGTTCTGAGAAACCGGACGACTCATCTGGTAAAAGTTATATGGAGAAACCATAAGATGGAAGAGGCAACATGGGAACCTGAGGAACTTATGATGAAGAACCACCCAAGTCTTTTTATGTAGTAATATTCTAGAAATTTTGAGGATGAAATTATTTGAAGGAGGGGAGAATGTAACACCCCAAGCTTCCACGGTACGCTTCACTTTCATTAATACAGTAGTGTGTGTTGTACGCAACTTCGAGTTCTAACACACACCACAACCAATCAAACTAGCTGTTATAAATAGTAATACCCACTTTTTGAAATTTTATACATTTTATATTTCAAAATGGAATTTATTTTTGGATTCGTAATATTGAAATTATCTTAGGTTGAATTTTTGGTATTTTTCTGAAAACTTTCAATTTTTGATGAATAGTGAAAAACACTGAGTTATAGTTTGAAACTGAATTTTTATTTAAATAATTATTTATTATATTTAAATTTATTTTAGTTCAAATAGATACATAATACCTATATAAGTTTAATTTAATTCATTGGAGTTAGTTTAGAATAATTTTAGATATATAAAATTTTTATCGAACTTTTCACCGTCTTTTACCCACCTCCTAGGAGAATTTGCAAATTCACCTAAAACTTAATTTTACCGCTTCTGTGAGTGGAATTTCAAAAATCTAAGAGACATGGTTAATATTAAGGAGTAAATTTTTTTTCAATAAGATAAAAATAATTTTTGGTGAATAGTAACTTTTTACTTTTATTTACCACGATTAAAAGTAAATAGGGTAATTAAGGGTAAAAATGATATTAATATTACCTTAACACATGTCGTAAATCTATTTTACAAGTTCATCTCGACCAAAAACAACCTTAGGAATAAACTATTATCATTTAGGTTCACTTGAATTAGATTAGGACATTTATTATTATTTAATTCAAAGAAGAGTTAAAATCAAAGTTTAATAACTAAAACATTTTTAATATAGGTTTATACATAAGATAAATTCGATTATAAATATTAATTAGAAAGATAAAATTATTTCATACATAATGGTATTTTATTTATAATTTTTAGACATTAAATAATTTAATTTATTTATGACATAATGATGATACAATAATTACCATATTAATGAAAGATTAAGATAATTGATATTATAAATACCCAAATAAATTTAATTTGAGACTTTTTATGAATTACAATACTTTTCTAGGTTAATATGACATATTTGGATTGGTTATATTAATTGTTTTTGAATTAATAATGCTGTTATGAATTTATCAAAAACAAAATACCCAATAGTGTCAAAATTGACATAAAAGAGTTTTTAAAACAAATATTATATTATTAATTGATATTATATTCCTAAAAATATAATGTTAGAAAAAGGGACTTATATCATGATATTTTTATCATTAATGGACCACTTGGGGGTCTATTTGAAGTTTATAGTAAGTTTATTAACTATATAATATAAAAATACAAAGAGACATGGTAAATGTCAAACTAATTAACTAAGAGTTAAAACTAAAAGATAAGGTTAATAAAGTGACCCAAACATGTCTAAAACTTATTGGTTGAATGGATTTAGACCCATACCCACCTTAGCCTATAAATAAATCAATTTTTAGCCATTATAATCCGAATATGAAATTATTATAAAATAATATTTTAAGTTTTTCCTAAGGTTCCCCTCACCCCTCTTATAAAAGGGCACTCGCCCTTCTCTCAAATGTATACCTTCAAAGCCTTTTGGCTCGGCCAAACCCTGCCCAAATATCCTCCCAACTTCCCTAACTTAAACCTAGAGGCCTTATATTGATCATAAATCCATCCTAATGAGACCTTTTGATCAAATCAAAAGGAAGAACCTGAAGAATAGGTAATGTTTTCACCACCCTCTTTCAAGTTCCTTTCTTCTTCAACTTATTATTTCTTTGTTATTTCCATTATAAGATAATAACTATAGTATCTTCTATATACTGTGATATTATTATAAATATGGTTCAACCATATTCAGTATTCTATCCATCCTTTGAATTACATGTCACCATACGTGCGTACGTACGGCTTATCGTCTCCACATTGTGGTGTAATTATTATTTGAAACATTATTAAATGGATGGGTATGATAATGATGTGTAATTGATATAAATAATAAATATAACATAATAATGATTCTTTATATATGATATACCATCCATTATATACTATTTTAAGATCAAAATAATGATATTGTCGCTCGTGCGTACGTACGGACTACCGTCTCCACGAACGCGATGAGATTCATTCCTCATCGTATCCATTCAAGTATAATTCTCATTTTATGACTAAAAATAATTTTTAAGGACTTGATATCATTATGTATATGAATAAGATACAACCTATCCATAACAAACACAACTTATGTAACAAAACATATAAAATAAAATGAGTAAGTGAACACCCGAAACGACAATAATACTAAAATACTATTAACGAAACAATATTAAAAGATAATATATGATATCATATTTATGTATATTATTATTGGATAATTTAATAATAATGATTTAACTATTATATAGGAGGTTAACCTACCTTCAACCAAGTAAAAGTACAAGGTAAGGGTTTATTTCGCAATCTCTTCATTATCCGAGATTGTTTATACGTAATTATCTACTGGGACCTCTTTATCATCCACATCCATGTTTCTTAAAAATGTATTTCAAATCATTCTTAATATTTTACAAACTATAGATTAAATTCATTTATACCCTTGTTTTACTTTTTATAAGAAGTTTATAAAGTAATCTTTCTGTCATTTTCCAAACAAGGTCCTTTTTAACCTTTTTCGATAGAATTAAGGTAAGAATGTCTTTTTTTAACTTATACGGAAGGTGTGTCTATTTTCAGGCGTTATAAAATCTTCGAATATTCCCTTACAATATTATAAGAATATTTTCAAAGTAAATGTTTTCTTTTATAATTATGTGACTTTTAAATGATTTCAAGAAAAAGAGATATTTCTCTCAAATAGTTTTGATTTCATCTATTTCAACATCCTTTGATGGATTTTAAGCTTATTTGAAGTTGATTTATTATGATACAAAACTTCCATATTGTATTGAAGGTTTTGTGATATGTTTGACTGTGGATGTTTTATTTTTATACCATTCATGGTTTATGGAGAAAGTATTGACATTTTGTATGCTAATTTTAATACGAATGTTTATGTTATGTTTAAACCTGTTCATATGAGTAATGCATTGGACTTAATAAGTGACGGGTGGAGCCCGCTATAGCTCCTCGATGCATCGGTATGTCTCATGAGAAAAACTAGTGTCCTGGCACAAGGCCTTGACAAAATCTTATTTGAATTCTTGGCACGAGGCCTTGGCTATGTGGTTATGATAGTCTGGCATTATGAATTCCATCATTATGAAAGTGGTTATTGATATTGCATGTGATTATTCGACTAGTAGAATATCCATGTGAATAATTAAATGAAATTATTTCATTTTAAATATTCCATATTATGCTGAATTTCAAGTTTAAAAGACTTTTGTTTTAGTTATACATTGCCTTAAATGTTTATGCTTATTTATAAAAGCTTATGCTATATTGTTATCCTTACTCAGCATCTGAGCTCACCCCTTTCAATGTTTTATTTTTTCCAGGATGTGAAGAAGTATTTTTTGAATGACCTACAGGGATAGTATGAGGGGATATGAGTGTGGTCTATGAAGACAATTTGTAGTTGTAGTTTTCACTTTATAATGTATTGGAAGACTTATGAATATATCTAGTGTTTCCAAGGCTACTAAACTAATCGATCTTTTAAGGATTGATCTTTTGTGATCATGCCAATGTTATGTAATAATGCACCAAATCTGGGTAACTGGGGTTGGGGCGTTACACATATAGAGGAAAAATTCCCTCTAAAAGATTAAGGGAATATGGGAAAGAAGAAAGAAACCAAATGGTATTAGATCCTCTTACCAGGACGGGTGCATATCTTCATTCTAGGATTTGAATCATGAAGAACAGAGTTGGAATGGATTGGAATCTATTTGGGAGGCCCCAAAATTTTGAAATGACGTTAGGGGTCAAGTTAGGGCTGAATAGGGGTTAAAATGGGGGTTTAAGAAATTTCAAGACCAATTTATAGGGGATTAAAATTCTGTATGCATTGTTTGCTCCCTGGGGTGCACGGTTTCCCATAACTATGTGCCTTAATTGTGTGCCTCTTATAGGGGGTTCATGGTTTCTCCTGAGAGGGAGTGTGATTTTACAAACTGTGTGAAATCTGTGTTAATCCCCTCTATTTGGATTCACATGATTTGCTAAGCTGGGACACATAGTTTGGTAAAATCATGCACTACCCATCCTTCTTCCAAAATTTTCAATTTTCATCCAAATTCACCCCCAAGAAAAAACCAATCAAAGTATGATTATAAAAAGAAAAAAAGAATACCTGAAAACAATCCTGAGACATATTTATAAAATGTCAGGATCTTACAGGTGATGGTTTGGGTGGATAGGTATGATATGATATATTTCTGACTTTGTTTCACATTGTTATACTTGTCAACAGGTCAATGTCAAGCACCAGAAACCTTCAGGTTTTCTCCAGTCCTTTCCATTGATGACTTGGAAGTGGGACGATATTTATATGAACTTTTTGGTTGAGTTATTGTGTAATCCTATAAATAATAATGTGATATGGGTTGTCATCAATAGACTAGCCAAATATGCTCACTTTATACCCATTTAGGATAAAACTAAAGTTGAGGAGTTGGAAAATCATTATGTGAAAGAGATAGTTCATTTTCATAGAGTCTCATCTATTATAGTATCTAATATAGATCCCTATTTTAAATCTCATTTTTTGTGAGGAATTCAGGAGGTGATTGGATATCAAGTTTTTTTGAGTATGACAAACCATCTATAGATAGATGGCCAGATAGAGAGGGCTATACAGATTCTTGAGGACATGCTTTGTGCATGCATCCTCAATTTTATCCAAACATAGAATAACTCCTTTTGACGTCTTATATGGAATATTGTGTAAATATCCATTTTTTGGTCGAATATTGGATAAACTTCCTTGGTTGGACCAAGTTTCGTACAAGAGATAATTATGAATATTTAGTAGATTCATCAGATAATTTTGATGACTAAAATCTTGTATAAATCCAATAATGATCATTGTCATAGAACATTGGAGTTCCATGTTAGTGACTGAGTGTTCTTGATGAAATCATGGTTTTATTGAATCCAAACCCAAAATCATTTTCTTGATCAATATACAAGAAAAAATAAATAATTCCCCTTGTAATACAATAATAGTAAGAATCCATCAATATAAGATAATAGTGTATGAAAAACAACTTTAATGTACTTTTCACATCATTAAAATCTTAATTTGTAATAAAATATTATTAAAAAAATGAATTGTCTTACGCAAAACCTCTCATTCAATAGTTTTTTTTCCAATACATATCTGATTTATAAAACCAGTAAAAAATGATTTATAATCTTGATTGTGAATTTAAATAAAATTAATTTTATAATGCTTATAAAAAATAATATTAAGCTTGAATGAATATAAAAATGAAAACAAAATCAAGTAACTAATCAAAAAATTTGGGACGCATATTTAATTGAGTTAATTTTATCAAATTAAAACTCTAAATTTATAAATATGTATATAATGATATCACAAAAATATGAAATATTTAAGATAAATAGAATATCATAAACTATTTTTGTGTGATAAATATATAATAAAAAAATTGACCTATACTTATACACATCAATATTTCTTAAAAAATCACCAAAAAAACTAAGAACATTACAAACAAATAGAGAATATATATACACTGATGTAAGTTGAAAATTTAAACATTTTTTGTTTCTTATTCATTGAAAATATACGTAATACAAACCATCGGAAAAATATGCATTTGGGGACTTTTTAAATTCTAGAACATAATTGATAAATGAATCAATTATTGATTTTTAATGATTCATTTTTTTTACTATAAATAAGAGGCCCACACTTTTTTTTTGAAATTTAAATTGAAACTCTTTTAAAAATAGAATTGTGAATTTTTATTTTATATTCGAATTAGAGTGATATTTTTAATTGTGGAAATTGATATCATTTTGTTAAGACCAGATTTTAATTTCGTTTATTTAAGTAAATTTGAAATGAATTGGAAATTATTTGGTTCAAGGATGAAATTATGATTTATATTGTTTTTTTGAAATTAATTAGAAAAAATACTACATTAAAGAAAAAAATTTAAAATAATGGGAGCAAAAAATAAACATCTCCACCCCCACTACCATCAACCTATCGTGTATGCTTCTTCAAAGGTATCCATGTACCCTCTCCATGGTTAATTAATAAACCTGGATAAGCTACATCACATACACCCCACCCTCCTCAATACCTAAACCTACTGTGATTCCCATCCCTATGAAATTCCCAAGATGGTTAAGAAGGAACTATTCTGCCGGTTGATGAATGTCGGCAGTTTTTTTTGCAGGA
The DNA here is from genome assembly GCA_963277665.1 of Viscum album. NCBI lineage: Eukaryota > Viridiplantae > Streptophyta > Magnoliopsida > Santalales > Viscaceae > Viscum > Viscum album. The sequence goes on from OY728157.1 coordinate 819,658,903, forward strand.
CGGCACCGTCCCTTGCTTTGTCAAGGGAGACGAGCAAGGCTAGTTGCAGCTGTTAGGTTATTGGCCAACCCCCCCACCAAACCCATCAGCAGGAGAGGCATAGAGAGAGTCTAGCAGTAGCATATAAAAGGCACGTGCATCTTATGCTTTCAACATCTCATCGCCTTCACATATCATCCCATTCCGAAGTTCTTCATTTATGTGAAATATTTGTGAGGCGATTTCCCCATCATATTTAAGAGATATTTTATGAGTATTTTCTCCTTGTATTAAGTGAGGGAGTGTGTACCCAATTTACTCATATTTATCCTTCTATTTACCCGTAGTTTTCTTACCCCTTCTATTTGGGGATTTTTCCACATTACATCTGGTGTCCCTTTTATTTCTACATTTTGAAATTTATTTTATCTTGTGATTATTATTGCACTGGTGGGCCAATAATTTACGTTCCCAACATGTTGTATTAGAGGCGCAAGTTCTGGCTCGGTGTTGTTCACATTTTTGGGTGTTAATAATTCTCGTAAATTTTAATATGCTCTGTGATTCCGACTCTGGTTGATCTTTCACATCAGAAAAAATTTAATGAGATTATTAAATACACCGTTGTGAAACTGATGAGGTTCTATACTGATAGCGTGTCCAGAAGACGACAAAATTTGAGATCAAAAAATTCAACGGGAATAATTTTTCATTGTGGAAAATGAAGATGTGGGTAGTGCTAAGGAAGGATAATTTCCTACTGAAAATTGATGAAAATCCAGCGGGTGTGACAGAGGAGAAATGGAACCATATGGATGTGAATGTTATTTCCAATATCCATTTGGCTTTAGCAGATGGGGTCCTATCAAGCATTATGGAGAAAAAGACAGCAAAGAAAATATGGGATACTCTTAAAGAAGATATATGAGGCCAAGTCACTGCACAATAAAATTTTCCTAAAGAGAAAATTGTACACTCTTTGAATGGTGGAGTCATCATCAGTGACTGACCACATCAAAAACCTCAATACCATATTCTCTTAGCTCACGGAGTTGGGCTATAGAATTTTTGACACTGAACGTGCGAAGATTCTACTCCAGAGTTTTCTAGATTTTTATGACCAACTCATCATCATCCTCACCAACAATATCCCAAAAGATATACTGGCCTTCAATGATGTTGTAGCTGCGGTTCTTAAAGAATAAATTCAGCGCAATAACAAGGAGGACAGATAGACAACTTCTCACCAGGAGGAGGCTCAATCAATAGAGAGAAAGGATGATGGAGTGTGGTTCTAATGGGAGCCAAAATCATGGCAGGTCCAAATCAATGAGTAAGAAGAAGGATTTCACATGTTTCAATTGTAGAAAGAAGGGGAACATCAAGAAGGATTGTTGTAATAAGAAGAGTGGTGAAAAGAGCTCTCTGGGGAATGTGGTGAGTACTTCTGGAAGTGGAGATATACTAGTAAACGAAGCAGCGACGACTGTTGGAAGCAGACAATATCTTAACGATGCATGAATAATCGACTCAGGAGAAACATGAAACATGACGTATCTATGGGAATGGTTTGACCAATATGAAACCATCCTGGAATGACTTGTGTACATGGGGAATGATCACACCTTGAAGATCATTGGATTTGGTACCATCAAACTGAATATGCATGATGGCATAGTATGGACCGTCCAAGGAGCACGTCATGTAAAGGGCCTAAAGAATAACATATTGTCTTTGGGACAATCTGATAATATCAGATGCAAGACTCGCACCAAGAACGGATTTATGAGAATTGTTAAAGGCGCGATTGTGGTAATGAAGGCATAGAAGATCTCAAAGAACCTGTATGTACTTATAGGTGAAACGTATAAGGAGGTGGAGATATTTTTTGCATCAACTACCTTGATGGAAGCGTTCACGACGTTATGGCATTCACTACCACAAAAACAGTTTTTCCCAGCACCACACTTTTATTTGCACTAAAGAAAAAGCGCTGATAAAGGGGGGGTCTTTATCATCGCATTTTTTAAAAGCGCTGATAAAGGGTTTACTTCCAAAAAAAATCATTAAAGAAAATATTTTAATATTTTAATATATAGATATAGTTATATTGATATAAATATAATATATATTTTTTAAATATAATTTTAAATATAATTTAGATAAGTATAAATATACAGTTACACTTAATATATAAGATATTTAGTGAAAATGGATTATTAAAAAATTAAAAAAAAAATTTAATTAATAATTTGCTAATTATTATGAAGTAATAGTCATTTAATAAAAATTTGAAGACTAAAAAACTTAATTTTTTTTAAAAAGATCCAAAATATGTTGAAAATGAAACTCGGAATTCAAACGGCCATAACTTTTGATCCGAGTGTCTGTTTGAGCTCTACCACATATCAAATCGAAGCCTGTGACGAGATCTAAATCACGATGAATTCAGGAGACAACAGTAAAGGTTTTTTCGAGGCCAAAAAAGGCCTAAAAGACCTCCAAAACTGAGTTTTTAGTCGGGGTACCCCGATTTGTTAACATTTTGTGGATTTTCGGCCTCATTTAAGGGGGTCTTATTGGCTTTTTTTATGGGGACTGAATTTATTCCAAGGTATTACATTCATATTGATATTATTTCTTTGAAATTTTATCATTTTTTATAATGCACTGCTATTTATAATCAAATATATAACAATATATAAATATTTTTTATATATTCACACATAAAAATTTAATTATAAATATAAATAATAAAATATATTTACATATAAAATATATTAGCTTTATCTAAATAATAACTAATATCCATTTTATTTAAAATAAAAATATATGAATATTTATATACCTATATATTAATCTAACTATATATATATATTAATCTAACTATATATATATATTAATATAACTATATATATATATTAATATTACTATAATTATATATATTAATATCACTATAAATATATATGTTAATATCACTATAAATATATATATTAATATAAATATATATATTAATATAACTATATATATATATTAATATAAATATATATTACTATACGAATAAATATAACTAAATAGATATATATATATATAAATAGATATATATATTAATATAACTATATATATATATATTAATATAAATATATATTACTATAAGAATAAATATAACTATATATATATATATATCATGAAATGTAAAAAAAATCAAAATAGAGGAGTGGTAAGAGCTTAGGCGCGCAGGGGGAGGTCTCGATTTCAAAACCTGGTAGAGGCAGGGGCGTGTGCGCGTGGGGGAATATGGGAGCTAGCACTGATAAAGGGTGGAGGGGGTGCGTGGGGGCGGTGGAGGGGGTAGAAAAGCGCTATAAAAGGGGGGGCTCAAGCGCTATAAAAGCCCCCCCCCCCCCCGATTGGCAGGATTTTTTTTTTAACTTTTTTCAGCGCTTTTAAAAAAGCGTTGATAAAAGCGGTCATTTATCAGTGCTAAAAAGAAAGTGCTGATAAAGGACCCTTTTATCAGCGCTTTTTTTTAGCGCTGATAAAGGGTGTCTTTATCAGCGCTTTTTGGAGCGCTGATAAAGGGGACCCCCCCCCCCCCCTTATCTTCACCGGCTTTAACAGTGCTTTTCTAGTGCTGATAAAAGGGGGGTTTTAGTGCTGATTAAAGGGGTATTTGTATTGGTGATTGGAATCTCGGCCATATGTCAGAATAAGTCTTGAAGATTCTTGCAGATCAAAAGTTGCTGCCTGAGCTGACAAAGGTATCCTTACCATTTTGTGAGCATTGTGTTTTGAGCAAGCAACATAGGTTAAAGTTCGGGATGTCAACAACGAGAAGTCAGGATATCTTGGAGTTGATCCATTCCGATGTTTGTCAAGCACTGATTATATCCTAGGGAGGAGAAATGTACTTTGTATTATTCATTGATGATTATTCCAGGAGATGTTGGGTGTACCCAATCAAGAGGAAGGTGTATGTTTTTGATGTCTCCAAAACATTCAAAGCGCAGAAGGAACTTCAATCTGGAAAGAATATCAAGTGTCTAAGGACTGACAATGGTGGAGAATATACAAGCGAGGAGTTTGATACTTTTTGTTAAAAAGGAAGGAATCAAGAGACAGTTCGCAGTGGCGTACACTCCTCCGCATAATGGAGTGGCAGATCGGATGAACATAACCCTATTGGATAGAACAAGGGAAATGTTGAAGACTACAGGTATTGCCAAAACATTTTGGGTAGAAGCAATGAATATCGCCTGTTATGTAATCAACTGATCTCCTTCAAAATAAATTGAGCTAAAGACACCGATGGAGATGTGGACTGGTAAACCCGCTAACTATTCTCAGTTACATACTCTTGGAAGTCATGTATATGTATTGTTTAGTGACCAAGAAAGATCAAAGTTGGATTTGAGATCCAGGAAATGTATCTTCTTGGGGTACGTTGATGGTGTGAAGGGTTATCATTTGTGGGACCCAACTTCCCACAAATTTATCATCAGTGGATATTTCATTTTTGAGGAAGACAAGGTGAAAATGACAATTGATAAAGACATGGAGAGGGAGAATACAGAGGCTACGATAGTCGAAGTAGAGGAAAAGTCCAAGGAAGAATTATTTTCCTATGAAGCATTACCGGATCATGATGATCAAGTATCGGTTGAGTCTGGACCATGACGGTCAACTTGGGATAAAAGATCACCAGTATGACACTCAAACTCTCTCACTGAGAGCAATATTGCGTACTAATTATTGATGGAGGATGGAGATCCATCTTCTTTTATGGAGGTGGCTCAAAGTCCAGATGTATTCTCATGGATGGCAGTGATGCAGGAGGAACTTGAAGCTTTGCATAGAAACAAGGCTTAGGATCTTGTTCCATTACCTCATGGAAGGAAGGCTATCAGAAAAAAATGGGTCTTTAAGATCAGGCGGGATAGAAAAGACCAGGTGGAAAGATATCGTGCATGATTTGTGGTCAAAGGATATGCTCAGAAGGAAGGTATTGATTTTAATGAAATATTTTCTCTTATTGTTAGACTGAAAACTGTTCGGTTAGTTCTGGCGATGTTTGCTACAAACAACCTACATCTAGAGCAGTTGGATGTGAAAAATGCTTTTCTCCATGGTGATATTGATGAAGAAATTTATATGCTCCAACCATAATTTTTTTCAAAAGAAGGCAAAGAGAACTTGGTTTGCAGGTTAAAAAAATCTTTGTATGGTCTCAAACAGGCACTGAGGTGTTGGTACAAGAGATTTGATTCCTATATCATGACCCTTGGATAAGAAAGACCTCATTCAAATACTTTTGTATATTTTATGGGTTTGGATGGTAATGATTTCATTGTTCTTCTATTGTATATGGATGACATGTTGGTTACAGGCCCCAACAATGATCAGATCTAGGAGACGAAGGCACAGTTGGATATGGAGTTTGATATGAAGGACTTGGGACCAGAAAAAAAAAAGATTATTGGGATGCAAATTTACCAAGATAGAAATAATGGGAAGATTTGGATATCATAGAAGAATTACTTACAGAGAGTCTTGAAACGCTTCAACATGCAAGATTGTAAGCCAATCTCTACCCCTCTTCCTGTTAATTTCAAGTTATCCTCCACAATGAGTCTTAGCGGTGAAGTAGAGAGGATGGAAATGTATCGAGTACCATATGCATCAGCAGTGGGTAGTCAAATGTTCGTTATGGTTTGTACTAGAGCAGAAATTTCACATGAAGTGGGAGTAGTTAGTCGGTACATGGAGAATCCAGGATGGGAGCATTGGAGCACAGTGAAGAGGATCCTGAGATACATCATGGAGACCTCAAATGTTGCATTACGTTATGGAGGATCAAATTTTACTATCTGAGGCTATGTTGATTCAGATTTTGCAGGTGATTCTAACCAGAGGAAATCTACTACTGGTTATGTGTTTACTCTTCCAGGATGAGTTGTGCACTGGATTTCGAAGTTACAGTCAGTTGTGGATTTATCCATGACATAGGCGAAGTATATGGAAGCTACACAAGCTTGCAAATAGGAAATTTGGATAAGAAAGTTGATGGAGGTTCTCAGGCACAGACAGGAGCAGATTCTATTATTTTGTGATAGTTAGAGCGTCTTGCACATTGCAAGGAATCCATCTTTTCATTCCAGGATGAATCACATTGGGGTACAGTATCACTTTGTCTGAGATGTGGTGGATGAAGGAAGTGTGGATATACAGTAAATTCATACTAAAGAAAATATGGCAGATTTCCAGATGAAGGTGATTGACTCTGATAAGTTCAGAAGGTGTAGATTCTCGAGCGGCCTCACAAAGACTTGAGTAGCATGTTTGGCAGATATAAAGGATGTGGAGATGTGATTGGTTCTCAATCAAATCTCTAAGTGGGAGACGTGTCAATAGTTTTTTTTTGTAGGACGACATCACCCCTTGCTTTGTCAAGGGAGGCGGGCAAGGCTAGTGGAAACTTTTAGGTGGGTGTCCAAACCCCCACCAAACCCATCAGCGGGAGAGGCATAAAGAGAGGTTGGTAGTGGCCTATAAAAGGCACGAGCATCCTCTGCTTTCATCATCTCATCACCTTCTCATATCATCTCATTCAGAAGTTCTTCATTTATGTGAGATATTTGTGAGGCAGTTTCCCTATCATATTCAAGAGAGATTTTACGAGTGTTTTCTCCTTGTAATAAGTGAGTGAGTGGGTACCCACTTTAGTCATATTGATCCTTCTATTTTACTATGGTTTTTACCCCTTCCATTTGGGAGGTTTTTCCACGTTACATCTGGTGTCCCTTTTATTTCTGCATTTTTTCACCTTATTTTATCTTGTGATTATTGTTGCACGAGTGGGCTAATCATTTATGGTCCCAACAATGAAGACCCTTCCCTTGAACACTGAACAAGATCTCAAGCTAGCAGTGTGATGTAGATGACCGGAGAAGAAGCCACGCCACCTATTCCGGTGAAGTTGTCTCACTGTTGAAGATAAACTGAAGGCCTCTGTAGTAGCTGACCATGCCACTCTGTTGCAACCAAAGCTCTCCAATAATACCTCAACCAAATCTCAAGAGAATATTGAAGTTGCGCTGCCCTGTGCTACCCTATACCACAATTTACAAGAAGCACTACGTCAGAGATGTAAGTTGAAGATGAATCCCTTGATTCCAAAACAAAACTACCGAGGTGCACCACAGTGTCACTGAGGAAGAAGATCTAAAGCTGACCGAGCTTGGAGAAAATTCCCACCATCCCTACTATATATGGAGAAAAGATGATCGAAGATTCCACCAGATCTGAGTCGATCTACCTAAGAATGCTAGAGCGAAACTGAAATTTTAATTTGTTGGCTACGGACTATGCTCCTGTACAGGTATTCTGAAAATGGCGGGGCACTAAATATTCCCACTCACCCACTGCAATTGCAAATACTACCACACCAACTACTACAGAATCCTTTTTTTTTTTGTATTTTAAAATTACACTTTTAAAGGGTAAGTGTGAACCCAAAAAACTTCAACCAAATAAAAACATAAAAGGAAATTCATCCTAGAAGAGACTACAAGAACTTCCCCACCCCAGCAACTACAACTTAATGTCAAGCATCCAACTTTGCATGATTGCTCGGATAACTGTCACGTGCAGGGTTGCACAGGCCCGGTATCGACCCTCTGGTTATTCAAAATTCGGATGGCCAAGCTCTAGTGAATACTTCAGTGCAGGACAAAATCAAATCAAAGGAAACACACCACTGGAGCAGCAAAGGCGGGTCACCAAAAACCTCTAGCACCACTTGATCTGCAACCCCACAAAGCACAGGATACTGTAAACGGCAAAGAAGCAAAATGATTCCACCAACAGATCTGAAACAGGAGTCGACAGAAGAGAAACCTACAATGCCGGTCGAACCAGATTCAACGCGTCCAACAAAACCATCACCCCCATTAAAAATTCAAGATCCAACATCGTCCGAAGTGCCTTCACCCATCGTCCGATGTTCCCGACCCAAACCATTGTTCGACAAGTTTGCGCGAATCCAAAATGGGCCTCCTTTCCATCACGTGCAATGCTAAAATCACGCCAAACAATACTCTTTTTCACTACACCTGCAATGTAGAAGAATGCAACTATTGGGAAAATTATTAAAGAGTTTCATCTGAGCTACAAATCACGGAAATAATTATGCTCCGATTTTTTATCATACCTGTATGGAATCGATTGTGGGAGGAATTTTTCCAACAATAATATTTCCTCGGACGCTCTCAACCAAATCGATCATGACCCTTGAAGCTGTGGGCGTGGAACCCATCCAAGGAAGGAGAATCTCGATGCTCGCTTCACTAAAATTGAGGAAGAAAACGGTTGATGTCTGTAAATTATTCTTCTACTCCCCACTTTGAAATGATTTGGAACTTGTTGATCATAGCTAATGCAATTTCAATTTTAATACATTTTCATTCTTGTCAATTTTATTTTTCTTTCTCTCCCTATGTTCTTTATATCTTTCACCCACTTTCAAGTCCTATTATCTCTCTAAGCTCTTAATGATGAGAGACTAACCCGAGGATCACCCTTCATATGAACTAGTGATGCAGAGTGTAGCGTCCCATGTTTTTGGACCAAATGAAATTTTCTAATGAACCTGAATTTTTAGTTTGGTGGACATAAGGGATCTCCGACTGAGCTTGAGAATAAAATTGTGATAGTTGAAACACTTAAATGTGTTGTTTTTAGGATTGGTTTAATGTCCTAGAGGTTTCCCAGGTGTTTCCTTGAGTTTCACAAGTGGTGGTCTCCAAAAACTCAAAACCAAGAGAAGTTGGTAAGGGCACACGGTTTGTTTGAAACCACGCAACCCACCAGGTGAAACTGTGCAGGTGATCCAGTGGATCTTGAGGTCTCGCACTATTTTTTCTAACCATGTAATAGGAGACGCGCGACCATGTGGGTGCTGAAGACATCTTGGCAGAGGGATTTTGCATGGGATGTTCATGGTTAGACAAATCGTGCGACCAACCCATGTGAGGGGGTTCCTTGGACAGTGTTGAGCACACCATTTGGTAAACCAAGCACCCTAACCATGCACGTCATTTAAAGGGGTGATTTTATTGAAATGAACCTGTCTATTTTTATTTTTCTTCTCCTCCTCCATGCATAGCGCCCCTCAGTGGGTTTCTCCTCATCTCCTTCTAGGCATATGGGATCTCTTCCATCTGGTGTTTGATTTGAGCTCCGTCAGGTGTGTTGGATATCCCTCGGCAAGTCTAAGAGTCCTCTTCCCTATATTACCATTTTTTCTTTCCATCTTAAATCTTATCATGGTGTGAGCTATTTTATCCTATTTTCAGGGCATTTTTATTCTTTGATTTCCCTCAAACCAGCTCGATTCAAGCCTCAATATTAGATGGGTGAAGTGTCCTTTGTATAGGGTCAGTGGTCTATAGATTTTCCCCCAAATATTCATTGATTTATAAAGTACATCGTTGTATCGCATGCTGGTATTTCCATAATACACCCTTTAAATATTAAATTAACTATGTATAACCTAATACCCAAATTTTGGTAGCACTTGTATATGAAACAAGAATTGTTGAAGGTCATGGACCTCAAGTTCTAACAACCCTTGAGGGTTTGTTACGTGAATGCCTTTAATTAATCAATTGTTTTCTAATAAATCCCCTCATTGAGGTGAGTTGTCTTATAAATTGTAAATGAGGTGATTAATTGGAATGTGGAAGGGTGTGATAATTCACTATGTTATCCCTCCATGTCCAAACCATCTTCTAAGTGGTTATGGCCTAAGTCTTATGGAACAAACTTGTATGGCCTTTCTTATTATTTCTTGAATTGGTAAATGGGTGTCGCCCTCTTAAATCACATGACTAGTGATGTGACATGTTATGAATGTGGCCTTCTTCTTAATTAATTTAAATGATTAAATGAATCATGAGTGCATTGAGTGATACTTGAATTCCTCCTTACAGAATGCCTTAGACAGGCTCATAGGTTGTTGAGACAGTATCATGCCTTGAGCGATACTTGGGTTTTCTTTTTATTGAACACCAAGGATAATATCATAGGTTACTTGAATTGTAAATACACTGGGAGTAATACTCGGTATTCCTTAGATGGGATCACTAGGTGGATTCTCTACCTCTATATGAGTGATATCGATTCCCTATGGGAGACCTTGTGGATGGGCTCGGTGGAAAGACAGTCATACCATGCCACAAACAATACTAAGGCCCTTGCATGAGAAACCAAGAATGGGCTCAGTGGGTTTTGTCTTCACACCATGCCACAAGCGATACTTGGACCCCTACATGAGAAACCAAGGATGGGGTTAGTGGGTTTTGTCTTCACACCATACCAAGAGAAATATTCGAGATTCTATTTATGGATTTCCTTGGATGGAATCTTATGGTGTTGGATTTTTATAGCGCCGCTTCAGGGATACTTGGGATTTCTTTTCAGGTTTCCTTGGACACACTAAAGGTACCTCTTACAAAATTAAAATGACAAATTTTATATTAATGGATGAGAATGCATATTTTTCATCCAAGGGATGCGTCCGTCAAGTCAGATAACATTCTTGTGGTCGGTCCGCTTATGATGCTTGATTTATGATGACCCATTATTACACTCATATTATATTTGTACAAGTTTTCTATGGTTCAGACATACCCAAATTAGGCCTATGAAGGTATGGTCATCCTGATGTCCCTAAGGAACTTAATCCGACTTATTTACTTTTATTTATTTGCTGCTTTACCTGCATTCTATTTTATTTTTTATTCACGGACTTGATAGCTTTAGACACTATTGGTGGTGGATTACTAAGTGTATCCCACACCATTTTTAGTCCTCCATTTCATTGGGGTACCTAAACTGACCTCATGGTTGTAGGTTCAAGTCCAATATTTATTGCTTGTGTTCTGAATTGTACATGATAGTTTAGGAGCACGAGACTAAGCTAGTACTCAGGATTCTCAATCAGATCACCCTTGGGAATTTTTATTCTTTTTCTTTTCCATGTAATGTGTCGTACCTACATGGTGTATGTTTCCTACTTTGGATTTTGTAGCATCACATGGACATGATTTCATGGTTGTACTTGGTGTTGGCCATGTTTATTCAGTCTATTATCTTCCTCTCCAGCTCCATCTATATTTCATACTGTTTCCATTTTTGATTAATTTAGTTATTATCACTTATACCATAGTGCTACTCTAATAATAAGGGCATAGTCTCCCCATCGTATGATCATTGGATCCTTGCTACTAGTCAATAGCCTGTGGCATATGGGGATACGTGCTTGAGGCCATGCAATGACCAATCCAGCTACTGGTTTCATAATCAGTTGAGTCGGGATGGTACAAAGATTCCATAGACCCTGCGTGATTTCTTCTACTTTGTTCTGAGGATCTTCATATAGTAAGAGGTTGAGGAGATGATTGTACCTCATGTATCCCACCTTATAATTATCTTTTGTAATACTGAGCACTCTTTCCTCTCCCATTGTTTATATCAATGTTGTATGATGGGAGTAGGGATGTGAATAGAAGATGGATCATTATTGTGACCCATTTGATGGAATGATGAGCTGATCACTTAAGAACTCCTCCTTGAGTATGATGTTCATTGACAAAATTTTAAGTAGTAAAGCTATGTGTAGCCGATTGGAACACATAGAGAATAGAATTAAAGGGTCAAGGTTGTGTGATAAGGATCACAATGTTGAATCCAGGAGTGTCTCCCTTTATTACATCCATTCTTTCCTACATTTTCATTTTTCCTATTTTCATTCGTCAAAACAACCACCCCTCATTTCTATCCTATTTCAATACATTAAAAATAAAAATAAAAATAAAAAATTGATTAAGATAGTCAAATTCCCAATCCTTACTCCTTGATAGACAACCCTGATTAGTCACTAGACTGCATTAGGAATCAATATAAATTTTGTTTGACTGAGGCCCTTGAAAACTGATTGATCAACCTGGCGTTGTTACCGGGGTGAAGGGTCAAGTTTTCACTATCTTTAACACAATTGTAATTAGTGTATTTCTTTTTTTTATTTGTTTTAATTTATTTATTTATTATTTTCTATAATCCGGGACAAAAATTTAAAGGTGACCATTCTATATAATGGATCATAAATTTTATGCCCAGATTAAATTGATTGAAATAATTGAATAAGTCACGAACCCACACATTTCATATTTATTTTCTAACCAATTTTTTTTTCCATATGTCCTACCGATGTCCTAGGAGGAGAAAAATCCACAAACACCAATGCACAACTACCTTGGGTAAGGAAGAAGTCATGAAAAAGAGAACAATAAAAGTTAGATGCAATAATTTATGGATAAACTGGCTCAACTCAACAAATCTTCCCCAGTGCAGGAAGAAAAGCACAAACAACCCCTTGATATGGAAGAATCAAAGAACCTATCATATGAACTCAAATCCACTTTTCAATTTCATATGGAATAAGAAGAAGAAGAAGACTATCAGGTGATAGTGAAAGATGAACCTGGATTAAAGTCCCTACTTATCGTGAAAACCCCAGTGGAGATGGAACATGGAGATCTTGAAGAAATGGACAAAGTACACTTGTTCATCCATAAAATCATTTTCTTAGAGACTTTTCACATTTAATAGGAATTAAAATCTAAAATCATTGAGGGATACTCTTTATTGTAATTTTCTTTCTTTGGTTTTATTGAAACTCAACTATCTTCTAACCTCACTTATGTTCTAGAAAAAATATCATAAAGTTTATTACAGAACCTGGATGAAAAAGATAGAGGAATGTAATAGATTCACTTTTGTGAGGGAATGGAATAACCATGATGGATACCTACTGAGATTGAATAGGAATTTGGAAAATACATAAAAGAGAAACCAAATAATTTAAAAATGATTTAGAGGTTGTTAATCCTTTCCCTTATTTTTTTCATATTCCCAAAAATCATAGAAACTATTAACCATACAATGTTTCTCCAACATTTTTTTCCTACAAAATTAAGAACCATGACACTAAAATCTAGTGAATATGCAATAAATAGTGAAACTGGAGGAAAATAATTAACAAATAAATTAAGAAGAGGCTGATACATTACATATAGGGAGATACTCTCTGATTGTGGCAATAACATGATCATATTACATGTAACAAAATATTTTATATAAAAAAATATAACATAAAAATGCATAATAATGTATATTAATATACAATATTATGCTTGAAAAAGAAGTGACATGCATAAAAAATATATATTAATTCTGGAATGACATAGGATCGTCAAATAAAAATTGCTTTGGATGTATAAGAAAACATCCTATTTAACTGTATATTATGTTATCTTCATAAAAAAATTGACATTAATTTAATGGTGAAATTACATCTGACTATCTGTTAAAAAAGTCTAACAAGAATGTTAGGATTCAAATGAACATGTGTATCTAACTATAATTCATATACATAAGCAGATTCAATAATTTAATAAACTCCTAGCACTGAGAAAAGAAACTTCATATAATATAAAATTATTTCATTTAACCACAATCCAATGAATCTGGTGAAGTTGTAAAATTAAGAAATTTTCACTCAATCCTGAAAACACATAGAATATTTCAATGTATCTTAGTGACAGGTCGATCCTAAAATATATATAATTATTGTGCAAAAATATGAACCACAATCAAAATCATTTTTTCTCACATTAATTTAGTGTTCAACATATTTTGATGTCACATTTTTAAACTTTCAAGTGAATCGGGGTCTATCACCACATTCCATAACATATGATAAATATTGATCTAAAGAACGAAATAATAAAATTTAGAAGGAATATTTTTTCTTATGTTTGAACCTTAGGAAAGACTTTATTATAATCCAAGTAATTATAAATTAAAATAATCTATACCAATTTATATAAAAATAAACCAAAAATATATATCTATAAATATCTTATCATGTAACACATGGTATCTATAGTCTGACTTTAATGAGGACCTCAAACAACAACATTATAAAAGTTGGATGAAACTAATTTAGTCTATTACCTATCCAACATCTTATAACCAATAAATCATGAATTAATAATAAATACTATCAATGAGATTTATAAAAAACAATGTAAAAAATTAACAAAAAATGAAATGTGATGATGCTTACTTGAAAAGTCATTGAAGAATTTACATATACCACGCAATTTCTAGAAAATCAAAAAAATGACTTTTCATCATTATATGAATTAAAACAAAACACTTATTTCAAAGCTACATTATTCACACATTATTTCCAAGCAATAAATATTATACAAAAAAACTATCCATGATAGTCCGATATATATTGACCTCATCAAATTGTGCATCATGTTCTGATATAAGTCCAATGTCACATCTTTCTTCAAAAGTTAATAATGTCAGATGATACAATGAAGACTTTATGTATTTCCTATTACATATAAAAATAATAATTTATTTGAGTGATTCAATTTATAAAATATAAACATATAAAATAGGACTTAATTATCTTACATCATGTGAAATTTATTCACATATTTAAGAAAATGCTTCAGCTCGTCTGGAATAACGATCCTTGAACTTTCAAATAGAAGGAACATACCTCTAAAAAACTATTATCATGTTCATAATCATATAATATGGGATTGAAATATTCATTAGCTTCTCTCAACCTGCCACTATGCACACATTATGAGTATTAATTCATCCACATCAATATTTTCTTAGGCCATTTAAGAATAGTAAGTTATTTATGATATCTCTGTATTTTATGTTAGTCATAAAAAATGATTTTAAAATATAATAAATCATATAAATAACATATGTTATTAATGAAAACCATAAAAACTCATACTCATTGAAATATCACTACTAATTCCTGACTTACAAGGTTGGTCAGAAAATTATATTCATACAATATTTTATTCTTTTAAAACAAATCCTTAAGAGTGGACTTAAAATATTTTGAGATAAGGAACAATTCAAATGATCACCATTTTCAACAATTCCAAATGTTCTCAGAATATGTGGATTTTTTATTTTCATTGAAATTATATTTCAATAAATTGTTTTTTCATTTTCTGAGAGCATAGTGGTATTTTTATCTACATAGTTTTTGAATCTGATCAAAAAGATATTATTCTTAGTATGATGGTTCTAAAAATATTTCATCAGAACATGGATCTGCATTTTACACACATAAAAAAATTCAAATTAGTAAAATAACAAGCTAAAAATGGAAAATTACATTCAACTGATGAAAAAAATCACCTTTCAATCATCAACTGATAAATATTAACCATTCTAATCCAAACATAATGATTAAAAATGTATCATTCCTAATAAGAAAAAAATCAAATTAAAATACTTGTTATAAAATATAAATATTGATACCATTTAAAATTTCTCACCTACAGTTACATAGAATTAGTGCTAACATAGACTGTTTTTCTCACATGGATTCAAGAGAATGGTGAGGAATTTATATTCTTGGATATTAAACCAGAGGCCATGGGAGCTGATGAGTTGTTTCATGTGAAATATTAACCCTGAAATATAGAGTATTCTAAATAATAATTGTGTGCATAGAGATCTTGGATTCTGTATGTACTACTATGTAGATTTTGTATGTGTTACTGGTGCATGTTGAATCCCTAGGTGAGAGGGGAGGTGAGATGGAGGCAGTGTCCGACCATCAGTTAGGGGAATTAGATTCTGTTGATGACATGAAAATAAAGATGACAATGGGGGAGGTAAGGTGAGAAAGGTATAAGGGAGATGAGGTCGATTCATCAGGAGATGTCGGGGGAGGGGATTTGGCCATAGAAATCGAATTGCCCAATGGACGAATGCACAACCCACAAACTTACCAATAACACGGCCACCCTCGATCGGATGATTTGATTTATGTGACCAGATCCCCTCTCCCCCATCACCTCCTAGTGCATTGAACTCATCTCCCTTACTTCTACCATCCTCTCCTTCCCTCCCCTCATTGTCGTCTTTATTTTCATTTCATCAACCGAATATGGCACCCCTTTTCAATAGTTGGATGTTGCCCCCATCTCACCACCCCTACCACCCAGTTGGATGGATGCGGCTCCCATATCACCTCCCCAACCACCTAGGGATTCAACATGCATCAGTTTCACATAATAAATATGCACAGTAGTACATACATAATCTAATCTCTTTATGCACACCATTCTTATTCAGCATCCTCTGAGTTTTAGAAATCATAATTCACATGAAGCAACTCATCGACTCTCATTACCTCTATTTAAAAATCCTAGACTACATATCCCTTACCTTTCTCCTGGAACCTAGAGAGAAAAATAGTCTCTCTCAGCTCTAATTATAAGTAGAGAAACCTCTACGGGCAAGAAGTTTAAATGGTATCAATATTTTTTTATCAAAATAATATTCATTTTGTTTTTTATTCAAGAAATGATATGTTTTTAATCATCATGTTCTGATTAGAATAGATAATATTTATTATTTGATGATTAAAAGGTGACTTTTTCATTTTTTTATTGGAATTTTCCATTCTCAGCGTGTTATTTTACTAATTTTAATTTGTGTATGTGTGTGCAATGTATAGGCGTGTTCTGATGCAATATGATCAGAACCATCACACCAAGAATAATATATTTTCTAGAATATTTGACAACTGTGTAGATAAAAATACCATTTTGCTATCAAAGAAATCAAAAAATAATTTATTAACATTAATTTTCAATAGAAATCATAAATTCATATATTCTGAAAGCGTTTGAAATTGTTGAAAATGATGATCCTTCTGAATTGAGCCTTATCTCAGAATCTTTTGATTCCACTCTTAAGGAGTGGTTTCAAAAAAAATATTGAAAGAATATAATTTTTTAAAAGACCTTTTAAATATATAATTAGTAGTGATATTTCAGTGAGTATGAGTTTTTATAGTTTTCATTAATAACATATTTCATTTATATGAGTTATTATATTTTATAATCAATTTTATGACTTACGTATAATCTAGATATATCATAAATGACTTTTTATTCTTAAATGGCCCAAATAAACTCTATCTTGGATGACTTAATATTGATAATGTGTTCATAGTAAGAGGTCGAGTGAAGCTAATGAATATTGGACTCCCTAATTATAATGATTTTGAACATGGTTATAGTTGTTTTAAAATTATGTTACTTCTATTTGAAATTTGTAGGATTATTATTCTAGACGAGCTAAAACATTTTCTAGAATACGTAAATAAATTTCATGTGGAGTAATATAATTAAGTCATGTTTTATATGTTTACATTTTATAAATTGAATTAATCAAATAAATAAATTTTTTATATGTAATTGGAAATACTTAAAGTCTACATTGTATCATTTGAAAATATTAAATAGATAAGATAGATGTGACATTCAAATTTTGTCATCACATGATTCATAATTTGATGAGATCAATCTATATTGAACTATCATTGGTGGGTGTTTTTGTAGAATATTTCTCCCTTGGACACAATGTGTGAATGATGTAGCTTTTAAAAAAGTGCTTCTTTTTAGTGTATATAATGATGAAAATTTGATTTATTTTTTTTATTATCTAGAAATTTCCTGGTACATGTACAATCTTCAAGGACTTCTCGAGTAACCATCATCACATTTCATTTTTTGTTAATTTCTTAAATTTTGTTTTATAAATATCATTGATTCAGAATTTATTGGTTATGAGAGATTGGTTGGATCATAAAATAAATTCATTTCATCCATCTTTTATGATGTCATTGTTCAAGATCCTCATTGTACTCAGACTAGAGATACCATGTGTTATAGATTAATATTTTTCTTAATATTTTTTTGTTTTGTTTATTTTTATATAAATTGATATAGATTACTTTAATTGTTAATTACTTGGAGCATAATAAATCCTTTCATAGGTTCAAATACAAGAAAAAAATAATTCCTACTAAATGTTATTATTTCATTATTTATATATATATTTATCATATGTTATGGGATGTGTTAATATAACCTTAGTCACTTGTAAGTTTAGAAATATAGTATCAAAGTCTATTGACCATTAAATTAATGTGCAATTCACATGAGATGGATTGTGGTGGATGTTGTTGCACACTTATATTATATTTTTTAAGATGAAACTATCCCTATGATACATTGAAATATTCCATGTATTTTTCAGGTTTGAGTGAACATTTTATAATTTTTCAACTTCACTAGATTCATTTGATTGTGTTTAAATGAAATAGTTTTATATTTGCTGAAGTGGATTTTACTGGTGTTGGGAGTTTCTTAAATTATTGCATCTATTTCTGCATATGAATTATAGTTAGATATGCATGTTTATTTTTAGAATAACATTATTATTATACTTTTTAATAGATGGTCTAATGTAATTCCACCGTTATATAAAGGTGAACTTTTTTATCTACATAATGAAATACAAATTTAATTGGGGTGTTTTTCTATGAATCCAATCCAATTTTTAATTGATAGTCCTATTCCATTTCATAATTAATATATATTTTTTGTGGTGCATGTCACTTATTTTTCAAATATAATCTTGTAAATTAATATAAATTAGTATTTTTAAATTATTTGTTTGATATAATATATTTTGTTACATGTCGTATGAGCATGTTATTGACACAATTAATGAGTAGCTCCCAATATGTAGTGTAGCATCCTCTTCTTAATTTGTCTATTAATTATCACCCTTCAATTTTACTATTTATTGTATATTCACTAGTGTTTTCAGATCCGGTGCTTAATTCTAAAGAAAAAAAACATGTTGGACAAACTCTTGAATAATTAATATGACACACCATGTGATATGTGTTGCACACCATGTTACCCTATGATTCTGGACCAACGTGTATCATGAGAGTACACGGGCATGAACATAGACAGTCATAAAGGCACAACTAAGGTACACGAGCATGACCAAATACCCAGGCATGCCACTATGCACAAGAACAGAAATGGGCACAACTAGGTGTACACAGGAATGGACCCAGGCACAGACATGAGCATGTCCAGGTGTACATGGGAATGGACATAGGCATAGACACAAGAAAAGATAGGTGGACACAGGCACAAACATGGGCACATTAAAAGGAACACTAGAATAGACACGAGTGTAATGTCCCAGATCTGGAACCCACACCACGGGTGCCCCGAACCCAGTTGGTCACATGACCTCAAGCACATTTCCCTAAACACCAAAGGTTTCCGACTAGAAGTGAAGGCCCAGGTCTGATAGTGGGGAAACTATGACCTCATTTGTCAAAGTGTAGCACAGCGGAAAAGATATACAACATACAATAGTGGAAACAGTATACAATATAAACTAGAAATGAACAACTGCAATAAAAGATAACCAACAATTATATATAATGATGCAGCATGTCACTATTTCTATGAAAGCAGCCAAAACTGGATACACTACAATACAATACAATACAACTCAAAGTACAAGTCCATCAAAACAATACGAAATGGTGCAACAGGAACTTAGCAGCATCGCAAGCCTAAGCTTGGTCCCATGCTCTCCTAATCATCTACAAAAATCATATACATGTATAGGGACCCTTTCCCCTATCGACACCTATAGAAATATAGTCTGTTTGGGCCGAAGACATGACCCAAACATGGTGTGAGAAATAAATCCCAGTAGGCAACCACCAAATGCCCGTGCCTAACTGTCAGTGAAAATGTGAAACAACAGTGTGCAATAATAAAATGCAGTAAACTAGTAAGTACTCAAAGTAACTATCACCACCAATTACATTGCAATTTTAATATTCTTTTAACAATTCAATATAATTTAATTCTGATCTAATTAAAACCATGCCCTCAGGATAATCAGAACCCTGCCCTCAGGCTAAATGTAACCATGCCCCCGGGCTAATATAGTCATGCCCTCAGGATAAATATCACCATGACCTCAGGCTAAATATCACCTTTCCCTCAGGCTAATATAACCACGCCCTCAGGCTAATATAGCCATTCCCTCAGGCTAATATAACCATGCCCTTAGGCTAATATAACCACACCCTCAGGCTAATATAACCATGCCCTCAGGATAATATAACCACGCCCTTAGGATAATATAACCGGTTCGAGCCCAATGCATAACAAGAAATTTTATACCAAATTTCCTCTCAAGAAAACTTTAAAAAGGTAATAACCACGGTATACCCTCAGGTATTCAGGCCAAATGGCTAAGCAGAGGAACGCACCCCCAGGGTGGCCCCGGATCCAAGCAGTGATCCCAAACAATAGTTTTAATTTATCATTAGATAATCTATACAATTCTAGATATATTATCAGCAAAGTCTTCAACCATACGATACCCCAAACATGGGTTCGTAGTAAAACGGTACACAAAAATCAACCCAATAGTTGGAATGAACACCAGACCACCTATCACGATCGCCCCTGATCGATATACGCGAACGACACCTCCCGAATCATCTGTGAACAACGTAGATTGGGGATAAACATTCCCACATTCAACCTCAAATAACTTTACTTCGGGAAATAATTGGTAAGAAAGGCTCTAGGAGAAGGAAGAGCTTATCTGTGCAGTTCAAAGGAGATCAATGACGTAGGAATCGGGTTCACGATGTGTGGTCGGGAGATCTTCCAAGGTCTGGTCGTCTTTCTAATGCTCCAAATGAACCCACTGCCTCCTTTTCCAAATGAGGAGGCAACTTCCCGTTTTAAGCCAAAAACACTACACGTCATGTACTCTCAAGTACACGACGCGTACTTTTCATTTTTTTTAAACTGTTCCTCTGGTGACTTCTTTCCACCACGGTATTGTTCATCCATTGACATGATTACATAGCGTGTATTCCTGATTACACGGCATGTACTATCGCTCCAGTGGAGGCTGACTCCATCGCCTTACTATTCACCTACCGACTGATTACACGGCGTGTAAATACTAATTACACGGCGTGTAGTCAGTTTTTACACCCTTCATCGCTGACAGGCCTACACGCCCTGTGTACTCATCCCACACGGCCAAAGTACACAGCATGTGGAAAAGTACACGGCGTGTACCCACAAAATTTTGGATTTTCCCCCATTTTCCCTATTTTCTCAAAAACACTTAATGGAAAGGGAAAAGAAGAAACTGTACCTCAAAAATAAGAACTGGGTTCTTAAAAACTCCCCCCCTTAAAGTAATTCATCCCTAAATTTCCCTTCCAAGGGTGGTGAAGATACAACTATGAACAACTCTGGACACTGAGCACGTATGTAGGTCTCCCACTCCAAGGTTTCATCCTGCAGTCGGTCATGCTACCATAGCACCTGAACGAGAGGAACTGACCGACCTCGGAGAACCTTCGTGCTCCTATCAACAATACAAATAAGATACTCCTCAAAGGATGCATTGACCTGAATCTCAACCTCCTTGGGCTGAAAAATGTGAGATAGTTCTAAATGATAGTGGCGTAGCTGAGATACAAGGAAGATGTTGTGCATGGCCTAGTACCTCTGTGGTAACTGCAACCGGTAGGCAACCGACCCGACTCTCTCCAGAATCTCAAACGGCCCCACATACCTTGATGAAAGTTTACCTTGTCTCATGATCCACTTCTGTCCCAACCTCTGCGAAACACGCAAGAAAACCTGATCCCCGGCCATGAACTCTAAGGGTCATCTATGGCGATCAGCGTAAGATTTCTGACGAGACTGTGTAGTTGTCATTCGCTTCTGAATCAACCGGACCTACTCAGAAGTATCCTGCATGAGACGTGGTCCCGGTAAAGCTACATCACTTTCCTTTAACCATCACAATGGTGATCAGCATGACCTTCCATATAATGCCTCATAAGGTTCCATCACAATAGTTTCCTAAAAACTGTTATTGTAGGAAAACTCGGCCAGGTGTATGTGATTCTCCCAAGAGCCCCCAAAGTCCAGGACGCATGCACACAACATGTCCTATAGCACCTGTATCGTACGATCTGATGGGCCATCGGTCTGAGGGTGGTAAGTTGTGCTCAGAAACACCTGTGTACCCAGTGCCCTTTGAAAACTCTACCAGAAACGAGATGTAAAGAGGGAATCCCTATCTAAAACTATAGAACGAGGAACCCCATGAAGACATACTATCCCTCATATATAAAACTTCCCGAGCTCATCAACACTGTAGGTATCCTTGATCGGAAAAAAGTGAGCTACCTTCATAAGTCTGTCCACAATAACCCACACAACATCACTACTTTGAGGTGACCTTGGAAACCCGGTTATGAAGTCCATCACAACATCATCCCATTTCCACTCTGGAATGGGTAGTCATTGTAACAGTATGACTGGCCTCTGATGCTCCACCTTCACCTACTGACAGGTGGAACATCTCGCAACAAAACCAGTTATTTCTCGTTTCATACCCGGCCACCAATACCGACGTCTCAAGTCGCGTACATTTTGGTAACTCCGGGATGCACTGCCCAAGCTGAAGCATGAAACTCCTGTATCATCTCCTTGCATATATCCCCCGGAACCCACACTCGTCCATGGACACGCAGTACCTCGTCATCTCCTATCATCTAACCAGGAGGAGAGTCCTCACTTTCCACTGACTCCCGTAGAACTAGGCCTTCTGAATCAGATAGTTGTCTCATCCTCACTCTATCCAGGAGGGTAGAAGTCACAGTTAAGGAAGAAAGATAGGATCGCCCCTAACTATCGTGCACCTCCAAATGCATCTCAAAGAACAAAGTCATGTTCTTCCACTCACCACTGGCCTCCTGCACTGCCTGTGTCTGAGTCTTTCTGCTCAGTGCATCAACTACTACATTACCCTTACCAGGTGTATAGGCAAGCTCAATGTCAAAGGAATGAAGGTATTCGACCCACCTTCGCTATCTCATATTCAAGTCACACTAATTAAAGATGTATTTGAGACTTTTATAGTCAGTAAAGACCACAAAGTGCTCTCCCAAGAGATGATGTCTCCAAAAGCACAATGCATGAACAACTACATCCAACTAGAGATCATGCATCGGGTAATTCCTCTCATGTGGCCTCAACTGCCAAGACCCATACGTAACAGCTTGATCGCCCTACATCAACACTACTCCCAGCCCAATACCCGATGCGTCACAGAAAAATGTATAGCTCTTCCCCTGCTCTAGAAGTATCAGGACTGGTGTTGATGTCAACCTTCCCTTTAGCTCCTGAAAGGTTGTCTTGCAAGCTTCTGACCAAACGAACTTAACACCCTTCTTAGTCAAACCCGTCAATGGAATTTCTAAGGAGGATAAGTCATGTATAAAGCGTCTGTAGTAACCGGCCATCCCCAAGAAACTCCATATATCAAACATGTTCTTAGGCTGCACCCAAGAAACTATTTCTCTCACTTTCTCTGGGTCTATTGCAACTCATGCCTCTGAGATAATATAACCTAGGAAGTGAATTTTGTCTATCCAAAAGTGTCACATTGAGAGATTATCATATAATTGATGCTCTCTCAGTGTACTCAGCATGATCTCAAGATGGGTGGAATGGTCGTGTCGAGTGTGAGAGTACACCAAGATATCTTACATGAAGACTACCACAAAATGGGGGTTCAAAACCCATTGGGCGCAGGTACTGTAGCAGTACTGTAACAGCGGCGGCACTGTAGCAACGGCGGGCACTGTAGCGGCGGAAGGTCACTGTAGTGGTGGCAGAGCACTGTAGCAGCGGCGGGTACTGTGCAGTATTGTAGCAACGCGGGTACTGTAGCAGTACTATTCACAGAATGGGCTTTGGACCAACAAAATGGGCCTACGGGTCATGTAATGGGCTAAATTCCCACTGGGCCTTCGGGATATGTAATGGGTCTCCCTCTACCCAGTTAAAGAGGTATTTTCTTTGCTTTAATAATAAAATGAGGCTTCGGCCCCAACCTTTTAAAAAAAGATAAGGGTGGAACACATGATTCATCAGAGCCATGAAAACTACTTGCACATTCATGAGTCCGAATGGAATGACCAAGTACTCTTAGAGACCATATCTTCTCTAAAAGGATATAAGCGGTATGTTCGACGGTCTCAAGCACAACTAATGATATCTGGATCTCAAGTCAATATTTGAGAACACACATGCTCCTCGAAGTTGATCAAAAATATCATCAATCCGTGGTAAGGGATATCTGTTCTTAATGGTCAACTAGTTCAACTTCTGATAATCCATGCAGAGTATGAGGGTATCATCTTCCTTCTTCGCAAACAAGATAGGAGAACCCCTAGGAGAAGTACTGGGTTAGATGAAACCCTTTTCCTGTAACTCCTTTAACTGCCTCTTGAGATCCTGTAACTCTGGTGTAGCCATCCTATTAGGAAGAATGGACATCGGTGCCACTCCTGGCACAAGATCAATAGAGAAGTCCACCTCTCGCTCGGGAGGTAGACCTAAAAAGTCATCCGGGAAGACATCCTTGAAACGATCAACCACTGGAGGGAAATACTTCTAACAAGTTCCCTGATCATCCAGATATAAACTCGCAATCTGGGTTGTGCCTCCACCTCACCCACGATGCTCTGGTCCAGCTCGGCTCGATTGGACATCCCATTCTCCCTTGTATAAAAACTCTCTGCCCTTTGATGAAGTGAAACTCACCATATAATGATAGTAGTCTACAAAGGCTCGAAAGGGAACCAATCAGTCCATCCCGATAATGAAATCATAAACTGTCATCTCTAAGACATAGAGGTCCCATAGAAAGTGACACCCACCAACTTCAAGGGGGCACTCCCTGCACAGATGCACACCTATCGTCCTTACTCCCAACGGTGTATCTTGCATCATGATATTAGAAGAAGAAGAAACACAGAGCCCAAGGATCTCCAAAATAGCCATAGATATAAAACTATGTGTATCACCATTATCGAAAAGTGTAGAAGTTAAAACTGAAGCAACTAGAATAGTACCTCTGACAGTGGAAGGTCTGGGATCCTGCTCATGTTGTGTCTATTGCACTGCATATGCCTGCCTAGTGCCGCAGACCTACAACATAGCCTGGCTACCCTGAGCTGACCCACCCCGATGCCTCTGAGATCCTAGTGTCTGGCTACCACGGTCACGACCACCATCTTGGCTTGCACGCCCTGACACATTCTAATTGCCCGACAGGTAAGAAGATACTCGTCCTACTCCTACACACAGAGTCTTCACAGAACCCCTCTCACTTGCCACTGGTAGAAATTCCCTGCAGAAACGTTGTTGATGACCCATCTTGTCGCAAGCTCGGCACTCCACTAGGTCACGGGGAAACTGAGGTCTCTTGTTCCCCTCTCTACCACACTGGTAGCACATTATTAGGCCAATTAAAGAGTTCCTATGGATAGTACTAATACCGTGAGAGAAATATGTCTGCCTCTTCCTCTTGCTGATGGAAACAGTACTAGAAACTAGTGTCAAACTGCCATGGCCCACACCACTAGCTTCCCGCGGGTTCTGCTCAGAAATCAATGCCTGGTTCACAATAGCATGTACTATAGGCAACCTGAAAACGTTTACCAGTGATCGTATGTCATATCGAAGACCATCCTCAAAGCTTTTATCCCTCAACACCTCATCTCCCACCAGAATGGGTGAAAAACGTTGAAGCTTGGTGAAGCGGGCAGAATAGTCCATCACTGACATGGCACCCTACTACAGATTCATGAACTCTTGAGCTCAATCTTCCCTCAGTATCTTCGATAAGAAGTCATAGAATACTGTATGAAAATATTCCCACGCCATGTCTCAGTGATTCTCAAACTGGGTGGTAACATCCCACCACCTCTTGGCGGAATCTCACAACATGTATGTAGTGATCTTGACTCTCCACTTAGGAGGCATCTCAAGATGCTCGAAAATAGTCTAGAATGAATCCAGCCATGACTCCGCAGCCTGTGGTCCGCCATCCCCTGAAAACATAGGTGGCTGCTGCTGCTATAAGATACGTGTGAGCTTTTCCATAGGTGTGGAAACCAGCGGTGCTCCCTGGAAGGTCTTCATGAACCGCATAAATCCTTCACGGAACTGCGCATTCGCGCCTGCATCCGGTATAACGGATGGCTCTACATCTGACACTACTGGAGGATCCACTAGTATCCCATGGCCTACCATCTTAGGAGTATAATCATTGACACTCTCTTGGCACACAATCGATGGTCGTCTCGGTGGCATGACCCTACAAGGTCAAACACACACTTTAGATCATGATTATCCAAGAAACTAGAAGACCAAGAAGGGAACAAGAGAAAGAAAGCATTCAAGATTTACAAAACTTGACTACATGGCGTGTATAAATACTATATAGTGTGTTCTCACAAACCATCCACATGGGTGTGTACTCCAGCTTAAATTGGTCATGTTGTTAGTGACACGGCCGACTACTCGGCTGATACTACACGGCGTGTTACACCCGCACACAGCATGTACACCACTCCGTCTTCCCAGCCACACGGCCAAGTCCACACGGTCTCTCACTGGTCAAGACTACACGGCATGTCCCACAGGTACACAGCGCGTCCAAGAAGAGGTATCACTGACCCATGTTTGTTAGTTACATGGTCGGATCCCCAGGTTAAACTACACAGCGTGTTCGTTATGGACACGGCATGTATAAACAAAGATTTCATCCATCCGTGTTGTTAGTTACACGGGCGGACACAGGTTTCACACGACACGGCGTGTACAACCGGTACACGGCATGTACCCCTAGAGATTTACCAATCCCATGTTTCTACCTACACAGCCTATGACACGGTCAGAAACTACACGGCGTATACTTAAGGTACACGACATGTACTTAATTTTTTTTCCATTTCTTCCCAAACAGAAGGTTAAACGGAATGTAATAAAAACTACACGGCGTGTATTTTGGGTTTTCTGGACAGTAAGCCTTAGAAACTACTCTGGAGCCCATAAAAACACTGAAACAAACACCTAAGTGCCAAATTCTGATCCGTGAGGGCCCATACTCCCCGCGAATCAAAGCTTGGCATCTTATACATGTTATAATAAAGTAAACAAGTCAATTATCCACCAAATTCCGGTCAATGAAGGCCCATACTCATCAAGAACCAAATTTTTGCATTAATTCTACAATACCTCACATAACAATACCCTATAAAATAGTAGGTATTTTATCCAGGCATCTATCACAACAGCATGCATTTACTAGCACAACATCTATCACAACAACATGCAATTTCTAATGCACCCATATGACATGGAAACTATGCATGGCATGTGATTATAACATGTGCCTAAATGATGCATGTAATGGAATACCCTCATCTCATTGGGTTACGAATAAATAGAACCCAAGTATAAAATATAAATAGAACACGACAAGTGCGTCACCCAATGGTGAAAATCAAATAAACCGTAAAATTGCAAAACCAGAAAAATTGCAACTTGAGGTAAACTGGTTTTTCCCTATACACGGGTCAGCTACTCCCAGGAACAGCTTATTACCAAGTACATATTTCCATCCTATCCCTAGATATAGGCTCTAAACATTAAGTCAAGAGAAAATAACAGCTTTGATACGACTTTGTAACATCCCAGATCTGGGACCCACACCACGGGTGCCCTGAACCCGGTTGGTCACATGACCTCAAGCGCATTTCCCCAAACGTCAGAGGCTACCGACTAGTAGCGAGGGACTAAGTCTGATAATGGAGAAACTATTCCCTCATTTGTCAAAGTGTAGTGCAGTGGAAAAGATATACAACATACAACAGTGGAAGTAGGAAACAATATGAACTAGAAATGAACAACTACTGTAAAAGATAACCAAAAGTTATATATAATGATGCAGCATGTCACTGTTTCTATGAAAGCATCCAAAATAGGATACACTGCAATACAATACAGTACAACTCAAAGTACAAGTACAAAAAACAAAACAGAACAGAGCAACAGGAACTCAGCAGCATCGCAAGCCTAAGCTCGGTCCCATGCTCTCCTAACCCTCTGCAATAATCATGTACCTATATAGGGACCCTTTCCCCTATCAACACCTGCAACAATATAGTCTTTTTGGGCTGAATACATGACCCAAATAGGGTGTGAGAAATGAATCCTAGTAGGTAACCACCAAAGGCCCGTGCCCAACTGTCAATGAAAATGTGCAACAACAGTGTGCAATAATAAAATGCAGTAAATTAGTAAGTACTCAAAGTAACTATCACCACCAATTACATAGACATTTTAATATTATTTTAACAATTCAACATAATTTAATTCTGAGCTAATCAGAACCACGCCCTCAGGATAATCAGAACCCTGCCCTCAGGCTAAATGAAACCATGCCCTCGGGCTAATATAGTCATGACCTCAGGCTAAATATATCCATGCCCTCAGGCTAAATATCACCTTTCCATTAGGCTAATATAACCACTCCCTCAGGATAATATAACCACACCCTCAAGATAATATAACTATGCCCTCAGGATAATATAACCATGCCCTCAGACTAATATAACCACACCCTCAGGCTAATATAACCATGCCCTCAGGCTAATATAACCACGCTCTCAGGGTAATATAACCGGGTCGAGCCCAATGCATAACAAGAAATTTTATACCAAATTTCCTCTCAGGAAAACTTTAAATAGGTAATAAGCATGGTATACTCTAAGGTATCCAGGTCAAACGACTAAACAGAGGAATGCACCCCCGGGGTGGCCCTGGATCCAAGCAGTGATCCCAAATAGCAGTTTTAATTTATCATTATATTATCTGTACAATTTTAGATATCTTATCAGCAAAGGCCTCAGCCATACGATACCCCAAACATGGGTTCATATCACAACGGTACACAAAAATCAACCCAAAAGTTGGAATGAACACCAGACCACCTACCCCGATCACCCCTGATCGATATACGTGAACGATGCCTCCCGAATCATCTGTGAATGACATAGATCTGGGATAAAAGTTCCCAAATTCAACCACAAATAACTTTACTTTGGTAAATAATTGGTAAGAAAGGCTCTAGGATAAGTAATAGCTTACCTGTGCGGTTTAAAGGAGATCGACGACATTGGAATCGGGTTCCTGGTGTGCGGTTGGGAGATCTTCCAAGGTCCGGTCATCTCTCCCGTGCTCCAAATGAACCCACTAACTCCTCTTCAAAATGAGAAGGCTACTGCCCATTTTAAGTGAAAAAAACAAACTACACGGCATGTACTCTCAAGTACACGGCGTATACTTTTCATTTTTTAAATTTTTCCTCTGGCGGCTTCTTTCCACCATGGTATTGTTCATCCATCGACATGAATACACGGCATGTATTCCTGATTACAAGGCGTGTACCGTCACTCCACTGGCGGCTGCCTCCACCGCCTTACTATTCACCTGCTGATTGATTACACGGTGTGTAAATACTAAGTACATGGCGTGTAGTTAGTTTTTATACCCTTCATCACTGACAGGCCTACACGCCCTGTGTACTCATCCCACACGGCCAAAGTACACAACGTGTACCACAAAATTTGGGATTTTTCCCCATTTTCCCTATTTTCTCAAAAACACTTATGGGAAAGGTAAAAGAAGAAACCGTACCTCAAAAATAAGAATCGGGTTCTTACAACAAGCAGGTCTGATATGAGAGGAACATGTTGTGTACTACAAGTACACACCTTGTCATTAATCTAAGTTAGTGTAAGGCCCTCCATTTCTTTAGTATGGACTAGTATTGATTGAGTGTGATCCCTTGGTTCTTTCCCATGAGGGTACAGTGTGACATTACATCCTGAGCATAAGATTGTGATCCCCTCTATGATCTTTGACTTTGATAGAGTTTGTGTATCTGTTCCTGAGACCGAGGTGAGATCCTCTATCTTTTCATCACCTTACCTAGTTGGGGTTTGTAAAATAGTCATGAATAACTTATTTTGGCATTTTATACCCTACTCAGTGGGATATATCAAGAGGGTTTGTGGTGTCCCCTAGTAGTTGTTGGGTGTGATCCTTCATCTGTGTATTAGATCTTTGGAGTATTGATGACTACTCCTTTTTCGATTCCCGACAAACATGACCTCTTGGAGGAGAACTATTAGCAATGAAATGTCTCATGGGATAGATTCTCCAGGATGAACGTTACCTTGAAAGCTCGAACAAAATCATATGGTTGGTAGTGTGCTTAAAACTCTACAAGACTGAGCATCCTTCCTAAGTATATCTAGGTTTTACTTTGTTGTATCTATGTCTCATATTTGATTGACATATTCATGTTGTTGATCTAACCACTCTTGATGCTTTATGTTTGGTGATTTTGAGGTGTCCTACTGGGGATTGTTATAGTCACCCTTGCATGGGATTTTTCCACATGTTTCATGCCTTATGCATAAGAGAGACCTTTTGAAGGAGTCCTAGGAGGATTGGGACTAGGCAAAACATAGTGATCTAGATAGACCAAGGTTCTTACTGGTGTTTCATTTGACATTTATCCTCTCTTTATGAGTAGTTTGTACCTTATTTGTATTTTTTGTGAGATTATATTTGGCCTTTTATATTTTCTAGTACTTCTGTTGTACTCTGATTATGGGATATAGATGTTCTCATGCATTGGTATCAGTTATTATTTAATTTCAGCATTATATTATCTTGGAGAAGTGAGCATGTGTATAATTACCTTAAGATAATGCCTTCCATGTGTGTCATATTCCTACTCTAATCTAGTGGTCATCCCTTGAACTATTGGAGATAGGCTTGGGGTAGTCACAGCTCAACATATCATAGACCAGGTGGGCCCCGATGGGTCGGGCATTGACAAGATCCTTTGGTGCAGTGTGAACCATGACAGTGACAGTGACAGTTGATGCATGAGAGAAATAAATTTTGGATAAATTTTTATGGAGTTTGATGTAAATTACTTTGCATTTTGATCATGTTTAATCATGTTCGGATCTTCATGTCTTTTCTTGGAGTTTGAATATGTTTTTAAATTATTTTTGGATATGTTTTTTCAAATAAAGCCTATATTTGTTGGAGTTTAATATAATCTAATTTTATAATTATTATACAACAAATATAATAGATATATGTAATATAATTAGATGAGTAAATATAATGTAAAATTTTAACAAAAAACATATGAATACCTACACATAATATTTTATTTAAAATATAATTTATAAATTGATATTAATTATTTGTATTGTTTACAAAATTTAATAATATTATCAGTATATAAATACATCATATGAATCTATTGTTAAATATTTTTACCGACATATATATTATCTATTGTTATTATTATAATTTCAAAAAAAACTATTTTAACTTCCACAATAATATTTAATGACAAAAATTTTACCAATAATTTAGAAATAGTAATATATATGTTGGTAAAATGGATTACCAAAAGAAAATTTACCTTTACCAATAGATATTTCCTTGTTGGAAAACGTTAAATATTTTTTATTATAGTATTGATGAAGTGTATTCTATTTTTTAAGTATGTTTATCAAGGTTATTTTTTGTTATTTCCATGGTAAAAGGATCTTTTCAATTCTTATAGACACCCTTCTCCAAGTGGGAAAGCTTGATGAAATGAAGAAGCTCATTCTGGTATCTCTTGGGAAAAATTTCAAGCCTATTCCTTCAATTTAGAACTTTTATATTTATACCTTGTATAGAGACATTAGAATAGAAGGTGGATATTTGATCCATGATAAATTCAATTAAATCATTAATGTTTCTTATAAAACTACATATATTTACTTAATACATGTTTTATGTTTCTCTCATTAGGGAAACATTACTATAAAACTTTTAATGGAAAAAAGATAATGATCAATACCATCCTAGGTAATTATTCAGATATGTGATTAGTTGTTTATGTCACATTGAGGATTCAGGAAAGTAGTTTTTCCAAATTTTAAATCTACAGTAATCCCAACACGGTCATTTATATTGAACTTATAACATTGACCATGCTCAAAATTTTCATTTATAAGTATTTGAGATAATGTTTGGAAATGGGATTCAACCTGATTTGAGATATATATATTATTATATTGTTATGGAGTTATCTAATTAGTAGTCAAATCCTCAAAATACTGAACCTTTTTCCCAGTTTGACCAAGGGGGAACCATTAAAAATAAATTGTACAATACCATGATTGTTGGGATTTAAAAACTTCATAAAAAGGAAACAACTTTGAATATGTTTAAAGAAAAGAAAGAAAATAAAGAACCACTTAGTCTTTAGTGTTTTGATGAAATTATTATGTTGATATTATCAATGTAAGATTATGGTAGTGTGTTTAATATCATAGTTGAGTTTTGTAAATCTAAGTCCCATATTTCTTTCTTTATACATATTTCACTTCTATTTTATTCTATAAAGAGTGCACAACTTTATATGACTTGGGTTGAATTTTTGAAAAAATGAAACTTCTCTTTATATTATAATTCTTGGATACCTAATTGGTTCTTTCACTAGATGCATGAAACTAAACTCACATATTGAAGATGTTAAAAAATAAGTAGATTTGTGCTTCTCTCTTACAATTTAATATTACAACATGTTAAGAAGATTAATCATTGACCAAATGTAATGTGCCTACAAGATCTTCAAAATTTTATGCCAAAAAGTTCATCAACCCAATAAATGGGTATATAGTAATTCATCATGTGTTTTTTTTTCAGGAATGAAAATGTTGCTGAAGTTAAGAGTGTAATGGAAGAGATTTCTCAGAGAGTTTTTGTTAATATTAAAACAATTACAGGTTCGATTCTGAAAAAGGAAGTGGATGAAATGGTACAACCTGGAACCAAAGCTTTAAAAGGTCAGTTTACTAATTAATTTTTTATTTTTCAATAAACTTTTCATTATTTTCCATCATAACACATAAAAATTAAATTGGTGTGAATATTATTCCTTTATAGTTTCTAATTTTATATGATTTTTCTAAATTATTTATATTAGAAAACCTATTTGTGTGTTTATTTAAATTTTATTTTAGATATTATTTTTCTTATCATTATTTATATACTTTTATTCATACTAATTTTTGAACCTACCTCTCTATGATATACTGGATCTATGATTGAAATCATAATATGCAGCATGTAATCCTTGTTTCTTGTATACTCCTTACGTGGGGGTGATAAAATATCTTGAGGTTTTATGAATTTTATTATGTTTTGGTGAGAAGGTAGCTTGTGGTGACATGTTAGCCTATGAAAAAATAGTTTTTTATAGGATAAAAACATTGATGATATAAATTTAAAATGAAATATTGATCTCTCATAGATATTTTGGAAGTTTCTTAAAGTATAATCACATAAATTTCTAAAGAAACCCACTTGAATAAGTGATATGAAAAAAAATCAATCTGGAATAGGTATTTTGAAATTATTTATTAAAATTTATTTCTCCCCACATTTATTGGTGGTTTTATTTAAAAAAAATTAAGTTTATGTTGGGTGCTGGTTGTGTTTCATAGATCTGTAATAATGTGACTCAATATAGAGAAAAAATTTGAATAAATGAGTGATTTTATTGGCTTTGATATGTTGTGGTAGTAGGAATGTGTTGGATAAATTTTCATTTGGAAATTTTTTATAATTATTTTAGTAGATTCATTAAAGTTTATTATTTAATTGTGAGTGTCTTTGAGTTAATATTTAATTCTATTAAATGTTTCATTTTAAATAATAAAAATTCATTTTCTTTTACCACATGGAAATCTTCCTCTTCTAGAAATGGTTCATGATTACTCAAAGGATTTGTTAACCATTTCCATTTCTTATTCCAAAGTTCATCTGTACAAAACATGGACTTACAATTTTAGTTATACAGCATCTTCTTGAAGCTTCCATCTGATCAATTTCTTCATATGCTTATCTATTTGAGCCCTTGGCACATGGATTCTATAATAGACATTGGTTCATGAAAATTTTGAAGCAAGGATAACTTAATAATCATTCCTCTATTTACTTGAATTTAATTTTTGCTGGAATATTGTGTGTATATGAATATTTTTGTTATTTTTATATTTTTTGATGTATTATTTATGAATATTTGTGTCACATTTGTTTCATTTTGCTAAATAAAATCTGTAAGTTCATGACTCATAAAGGTAAAAATGATGTATTATTCTCTCATTATTACCTATAATGTGATCATTTAAAATTAGTTGTAGAAGTTGATTCAGTGTCTTCTCAATGTAAGTATTCTATAAAGTATATTATCATCTCTATTTTTTTATCATTTTAAATTAGATCATAGACTTCCCATTAAAATTCATAGGTATCTAATTCAAGTTCTATAACAAACTTTTGAAGATTCCTTTGACATTAGAATGGTCAAGTGTCATGCTATTAAAGAATTATTTCTTATTCAAAATATTTATGCATTGATATCATCTCTAATTTGTGGTATAATTGGACTATTTGACTAAATTTTGGATTTGTTAAATGTGTCATATTCCAAACATGACTATCTAACAAAGGAAGAAAGTAAAAAAATCAAATTTTGCCTCTTGAGTTTCTTCTTTGATGGTCATCTTGAAACTTTTTGTCATATATTCCTCTAAAACTATCCAAATTCATCATCATCAATCAATCATTGGGATTATTTTCAGACATTTACCTTCCTCTCAAAGTAACGGACGTGTTATGTACTCCGTTTTCTATAGTGGGAAAATGAGGTGCATCTTCCAACTCATTCGACGGTCATTGTGTTTTCCATCTGTGAATTTCTCAAAGGGTAGAAGGAAAAAAGATAGCTTACACACATATTAACATGATCCAGAAGGTGAGTTTTGAGTTTTTTTGTATAAAATAAAATGTTAATGCTTTGTTTGTTAAAGTTAATTCCAAAACCATAAAATTATCAGACTAATTTTTGAATAAAAAGATGAAAGATTTATTCAAAAAAATTAAAATTGTAATCTTGATTCTGAATGTTTTTATTTTCTTCCATATATTGATATTTTTAGAAGTGAAAGAAAAATGTGAAATGTATTATTGAAAACTTCATTATGCAACTCCTTTAGATCAAAATGGAAATTCTATTTGTATTTTCTAGTAGAACAACCTCTATGGATTTCTAGTGGAATTTTTTCTTAGATTTCCAGTGGATCCTCCACTATTGATTTCCTATGAAATTTTATTTATGGATTTGTGTTTCCAATGGAAATTCAATTTTAAATTCATATGGGCATGGAAAATTGTTGATTGTGAAGTTATCGTATGATTTCGTACTTGGAACTTAAACTGATAATTATGAATGACCCATTTTCAAGGTTTATTCTTGTAAAATATTTATGTGTAAGTTCCACTATAGATTTCTAATGAATCTTCATTTATAGATTTACTATAGAACCTCCATATTTTTTTTCCTATGAAACTGTGGATTTGAATTTTCATTGGAATTACCACATAGAATTCACATATAATTGAACATTGTAATTTTCCAACTAGAATATAAATCGACAATTATTTATTATCATTCGGTGGATTTTCACTAGGACTTATACTATTGATTTTTAGTGGAACATAAACTGTGGATTTTTATTTCTAGCAGAACATCCACATGGAATTCTCATGGACTTTGAACATAAACAGGTAATTATGAATGTCCCATTTTCCAAGAAAAATTCCCTATGATTTTCCTATAGGGGTTCCTTTATGGATTCTCAATGGATATTACTTTGTGTATTTCCAATGGAAATTCTACTAAGAATTTGGATTTTCAGTGGAAATTTTACTTTGAACATAATTTGTAAATGCAATGTTTGATAATGACATCACACTTGTATTCTATTTTTATATTGGTTTTGTTCACTAAATATAGATAGTACTACATAATAAATATAAAAATGTTGTATCCAGAGGGCTGGAAATGAGCCAGGATCAGGGGGTTGAATTAGAGTATGACACTCTATTCTAGTTTTAAACACTTGTTAACACTGATTCCTTACTTCCCATTTAGATTGACCTCAAAGTTTTAAGGGTCACTCTTAAGAACTCCTACAGATTTTTCATACTCCTTAAACTTTATTCAATCGCAACATGCTCGCACAATAGATGTGAAAATTGGATTCATAGGGTTTATGTGGGATACTAGATGGGCTCATTGTTCTATCATCATCATACAAATATGAAAATGAGTACGAGATAAATGTCACCCTTAGAATGGATATCTTCTATAGCTCAACATGTTTCCTATTATTAGTAAGGATTCACTTGATTCCTATGTTTATTTAATGTTTCACCTATTCTTCTTCACTCACTCAAAGACTGTTAATGAGATATGAATGTATTTCCTTGATTTATTCTCTTTCACTCTTGGTGGGAACTTCTCAGATATCACAATGTGTTACTTTTATTTTGTGTGGATCCACACTACTAAAACCTCTTTATACTATCTCCTTATCTTTTATGATCTCCCTTTATGATATTATCCAAGACCTACCATGGTAGGATCTTCACACATGCCCCATATCTTTCACCAATTGTTACCACCTCATATCTCAACCTTCCCATTATAAGATGAAGCCACTTTATCACTGGCTTGTGCATCATCATAATAATCATCATATGGATAATGGTTCTAGCTTCATCACATTACAAACTCAATATCCATATCTCCAAGATCTTCTTCTCAAAACAGGAGCACCTACGTGTCTAGTGTGTTGAACTTAAGTCACAAAACCATTTCTGTGATGCTCCAATGATATCCATACATATTGCATGCATTCTATTTGTTAATTATGATAAATTATATCCTAAATAAAAGATAACAGATCAATTTATTTACATAATCCATTAGCATCATTAAATTATGATCAACTACCATGAAACTATTGTCTCATGATTCTCTTTCTTCATACTTTTTCTCTCTCCATGCGTAAAGATCATCAGTCCCATGTTCTTGATATTTTTTAATCAAAATTCATTATCTTCATTAATTTTGGAATATTCAAACCACAATATTTATCTATAAATAATATAGATCATGAACCTCCATTACATAACCCACAATATTCTCTTTAAACATTCCATGTGGCCTCTCTTAACACTTTTAGAGTCCATGAAAGTGTTGCGAGTTTCTTTTCTTTCTCCAAGAATCATTTAGGTATCCTTGATGATACTTTGATACATGGAATACATCAAATATCTTCTAATAGATTATGTATCAACTAAACTCATCTATGCTGTGTATTGAAATTTTCATCTAGCAATATATCTATATTGCTAGCTATGATACACATGGATTTAATTCAACTTAAATTTTTTTCTCTATCACATACAATGATATACTTTTTTGGTGTCCTTGATTCATAGTTTTGTAGTGTTTTATTGTTATTTCTATTCACATATCTCTATTTCATCCCATGATTTCTCATATTACCACATGTGATATCCATACTTTCTTTATTACAGCTACTTTTCCTTTATATTGTTGCCTATGGAACATTATATTATTGTTCTCAATACCCCTCATTGCACTAATCACATGAAATAGAGCATCGCAACCTATACTATGATACATTCCAATCTACTTTCTCCTCTGTTTCATAGAGTCTTGAAAATTGCCTCTTTTATGACTTATGATATGTTATGCCCAATATTTATATGAAATATGGATCCTGAACTTATTACAACCTATGATATCTTTCTCTTTCTATCCTTGAATCATTTATGAACTATAATTTTTTCTTATCTCACCCTACAATAGTTTGTATCATTATTTACATCATCCTCCATATTATCCTTCAATTAATTCACTCTATCTCTAATGTATTTAACTACTATGGTGGGAAAATTATTCCAATTGTTCTTTTTACTTGTATGCACTTCTGAAAACTTCATAGACCCATTAAAAAAGTCAGATTCTTACTCATAAAATCCTCATGATCGGACCAATTTAAATCATTGTAAAACTCAATGTGAGTTAAGAACATAGACTCTATTAGTACTGTGAGTTCTAACTAGATTAGAGAGAGGGAGAATTGAAGAAACTAACCATGACACTGTATATTGAGTCTATATTCTACAGTTATATTATCAAGAGGAAAGAAACATATACAACTAGAATAACTAGTAGAGACCACCTTCATAGGCTTTAACCTTTTAGTATTCTTTGAGTTATGGAGATAGAGACCACATCAACACCTTCCCATATTTATTATCCCCTTCTGACCCAACTATCATAAAAAAAATAAAGCGATAAATAAAAAACTACCCTCCCAGAAGTTAATCCCACTTCCCTCACACAACGGCCTAAATATCCCCCCCCCAAAAAAAAAACTATATATATCACAACCCCAATCAGCCCCACATTCCCAAAATTTTCCCAATGATTAAAAACCATCTTGTCCCAAAGGTGGACTGTGAAGACCGGTTTCATTCCTTGAGCCTCCAATGCAATTTATCACCCCAAGGAAGATTTTGTACTCACTAGAATTTATATGGAATTTTTTTCTGAATTAGAATCAGTAGTTTGTTGTGGAACAAAAGATAATGTTGAACCCATGCCTAAAACAAAACATTTTCCATGGAACTTGATAGTTAAAACATCAACATGAGTTGTCTTTAAATCATAGATATCACTAGTAATGCAAGAACTGACTTCACTAGATTTTTCATTGAGTGTGAGTTCTAGAAAAACTTCAATCTCCAAATCATTACTTATATCTCCATCATGAAAACCATTATCTTTCATATTAAAATTTTCATCATCAGCTAAAATTACGCTAGAAATTTTTTTAATTCAATAACTAACTAAAATAGAGTGACTATGAGAAATGTATTTTGTAACATCCTGTAATTTCATAGAGCACCAAGTATAATGATCAAATCATCGGTACTCTTTTATATCATCTTTCGTATAAATCTTCTTTTGGAAATAAAATGCTCCATAAATGGGAACCAATATTGCTATACTAACTACTATAGAATCGATATTTCACTAATACACTACATCAAGATATTGGGATCATCTTCCCACTATACCGTCCAAAAACAATCCAAAAATATCTTTAAAAATTTCCAATGCCAAGGATAAACATAGGTGGATTCATTTTTCCAATGAAACACTTACATTCCCAATACTTTTTTTAGGAAAACACATCCCCCAAATGAATCTAAGAGGCAACCAATAATTCTATATGGCTTTTATACCACTAATGAAAATAATAAGTCCTACACCAATGCAAATTTTTCCCGAAAGAACCATCCTAAGTTATTTATATTATTATTATTCTCTAATAAATATTCCAAAATCAACTCTTTTCTAATTCTAGAAAAAATAAAAATGAACCATATAGATTTAATCCAAACCCTCTCAAAGGAAGTCCAAAAAGATGCCACCCTTTCAAATACAGTAGCCATTGCTTCCACTCTATCAAGAGAATTTGGAACACAATGAGACTCTTTTCATTGTGATGGTTCTTGCACTACCACATCATTACTTGAACACACTTATTTGATCAAAATAACTCTCGGTCTATGTTCTTCCATAGGAAACAAACACAAACCTAGTTCAAATTGCTTCTCCATACCAATAACCAAAGACATATTTTTTATTCTCCTACTGTGATCAACACCCCCTGCTCTCTTGTATCCAAATAGAGCATTGTTAGTGGAAGTTCAAAACTTAATAACACCAACTCTACCAATATCTTATTCAGATTACTTAGCAGATCCAATATCGAGAACTTTAAGAAAAATGGTTCCTACTCCTACATAAAAACGATTCTCTTCTACCTTTTCAAAATCATCTTCAACTATGCTTGATACTACATGTCTCAAAATAGAGAATGTTACCTATGAAAGGGAGAAGTATGTGTGGCGTCTTCATATATTCTATACCACTCCTATATATAGTTTGGTCTGTTTGGTTTCATTCCCAACAAGAGACTTTGTTCAGAGACCTGGAATAGACTACTCCTCCTTGTCATGCATCCAGAGTGACAATCTTTCTTCAGTTTACTACAACCATACATTGACTGAGCATAAGTAATCAATTGTTCATGTTTCATCATATCAAAAAAATTCTACATAGTCATCAATGCCCATTGTATTCTCTTCAAGGAAAATCCAAAAATATCTACACTTTTCATCATCATCAATCATCTTTATATGATTTTCCTATCCTCTAAACTTTCTATAAACACTCATCTTGTTTTTAATGACCACATAGATATTTTAGTGCTTTTAGAAATGGTTTCACATCAGATCACATAGTATAAATTTAGGTAGAGGAAGGAGAAAATGGTTTTGGTTGTGACTTCATTAGTGGAGATCATGACTTAAAAAAACAAAAGTTCCCCATAAGAGTCACCAAATGTCAACACCATGAGTTCTAATGAGAGGGAAAAGAGTAGTAATGTGAAACGGGTGGGTCGGGGCTGGGTGGGCCAAGCCCGTGTGGGTTTGAGCCCACACGGGTTTGTCCGCAAAAGCCTGTATATAATGCAAACAAAAAATTTCAAGCCCACCCAACCCCACATAAACCTACGGGTTTCCCGTGGGTTTCCCATGGGCTTACGCACATTTACAAATAAAATACTATTTATAATCATTTAAATACTGTATTTTTTAT
Organism: Viscum album; assembly: GCA_963277665.1. Classification (NCBI taxonomy): domain Eukaryota; kingdom Viridiplantae; phylum Streptophyta; class Magnoliopsida; order Santalales; family Viscaceae; genus Viscum; species Viscum album. Next base: position 819,699,496 of record OY728157.1, read on the forward strand.
CATTCTTAAAGGTATTTGTGGGGATAAGTATGAATTAACAATAACTAGAGTTTTAAAGGATGTGATGGAACATTTTTTTGTGGGTTAATGGTGGCATGTGGTAATGCCAATGTAGTGGTGAACTGTTGCGATAGAAAGTAGGTGAGTGATCAGTGATGAGCAATGAATAATAATGTTGGTTGTGCGGTGATGTGAATAACTAAACCTGTAAATGAATGAAGTATCTCCAGGTAACGATCAGTTTCAGAGGAATCTATTAGTGTTTTCATGAGGTGTTATCTGATTCTCTTAATAAAAAATAAAATTAATAATAACAAAATTAAATCGACCTAAAAAATATTATGATTATAATAACTCTTATAGAATTGAAACCATGTGCAGGGGTGATGAGTTCTATTTTTCGAGAGATGGGTTGACACACCATGTGAATATGGTTAATAATTACTATATAAATAATATAATATCATATTAAAACAATAAATATAGATCTATTTAAAATTCACATGTGAATAAATTGTGAATTAATATGATCATTATGGTGAGAAATCATATGTCACAGTTTAACCATGATTTTTTTATTAAAAAAACTAAAATGTTAAAGAAACATATATTGTAATTATAATATTTTTTTTTAAATTAGGCCTGTGGGCAAGCCCGCACCCGCGCAGCCTCAACCCACATTGACCTGCACCCACGCGGGCTCAACTCGCATTATCTCGCACTCTAAACGGTCAAAATTTTTAGGCCCACCCCACCCCACATCTGCCCCATACCCGCAAAGCCCGCGAGCCGTGGCCCCGCTTTGCATTGCTAACAAAGAGAGATAATTTAAGAAAATAATCGCATCAATTTATATTACTAGTAGATTATAGATTTATAATAGTAATAGGAAAGAGTTATATACAGCTAGAATAACTAGAAGATACCACCTCCATTGGATACCACTATGTTGTGTGCATTGAGTGTTGGAGAGAGACCACATCACCTGCCCATATGCTACAAATAGACCTACTACCAAATGAATTCTAAAAAGTGATATCTAACTCACCATCGGCTTGTATTTAGCATCCCCTACCAGCCCAACTATCACAACAGTCTAATAAATTGAGAAAGACAAAACATCAATCCCCAATATCTAATTTCACTACCCACACATGATTGCCTCAATATCCCCCACCAACTCTATCTTTGATAGCCCCAACCAACCTCACATTCATAATTTATTTGAATAGACTTTGTAGATATGATTCAATCAATAGTTGTGATATAATCCTCTGTAAATAAAATATCCATAATACTTCTTTATGTGTAGCACAATATATCTATATTGCTATTTGTGATTTGTTTCAAAACTTCTAGTATCCACTCTCACTGACTATGATCCTCAAACCCCCTTCATAGGATTATTTATCCCCCTTAAAATACAATTTTTTACCACACGTGTTTCTATCCATGGGCCACAATACTTATTTTTCATCTTATGATAGATACTGCTCCTTTTCAAATGCCATGTTGTGAGTTGTGATAATGAGCTCTAACAGGTTGTGTTACATCCATATTGTAAGTTCTAATTTGTAGTGCAGGTCAAATATCTTCTCCATGTTGTTGTTTTTTCACATGTGATATAGGTATATCACCTATTATGATAATACATTAAATATGTCATCTTACCCTAATTCACCCCTCTAGTATTCGTCAAATCCCTTTCAAGAAAATTCACCATACTTCAAAATCATGACCATATTTGATAGGTTTTTTGACACTCCATTTATAAAAACCTATTCTTGGAGGCAGGGGGAAAGTTAAAAATGTTCAATGATAGTTTTTTAAAAAGTATTTTTGTTTTTTTTGGTAGTATATATCATGTTATGGGAGAAGGGAGAGGTAGTCAATTAGTATTCTTACTTTTTGTTAGAGGCCAAGACCATGACCTAGGGGGAATTTCCTAGAGAGTTCCATCTCATCTTATTATTCCACAATATATTTTATAATTTTATATACCACTGTTATTTATATAGAGTTTATATTTGATTTCAAAGACTTTTCCTATATTCCTCTCATAGATTCTTCTGTTCTCCTCACGCAAGAGCCTATAGTCATATCATTTTAGTTCTTCTATCGAGTTTGCTTGTCAAAATTTGTGAATTCCTTCTTGGAAGGAGTATCATGTTTCAGTAGTGAAAACCAAAAATTTAATCTTTGAGCTATTAGTACAAGAACATGGGTTTTTTTAGAAATATAATGAAAAGTTATAAACTTGCAAAGGATGTCTATGGTAGTTTCATACTTGAATGTATTTTCAAGTAAGTAAATAGAAGGAATAATACTATAATAATGAATATTATTTTAATATTCATATTTCGTTTAATATTAGTAGGAATTATGATTCAAGTTAATAACTCGTGTTAAATAGGTAATATATATTACAAGTATGTGATAAAATATAGATAAAATTTATGATGCATTTAGATCATCATAATTATTTATTTATTACTTATTTAATGTATGTTAAATATATTGGGGTTGGGAACCCTAACTAGTTATTTTAAACATCCATTAAATAAGTCGAGGAGAATCTCATTACATGTATTTTTACCAGTCAGAATTGAGAGCTTCTCTCTCATCTTGAATCTAAGAGATAGAAATGCTCTAACTGGGTGAATGAACTAAGAATTATTTTTTAGATTGAAGGAAAGAGATCATAGTGATCATTGCGATGTCAGAGAGAATTTTAGAGCTTAGTGCTAGCACCTGAAATTCAATGAACGATGTTTTCACAGATTCTTGAATCATGTGTTCACAATCTAGAGGGGTTTAACTTCAGATCCTTTGAGTAATGATCATCAGCGACATGTGACAGACGAGTATGCTTTGATTATAATGAAGTACTTGTTTAGTTTTAATTTCAATTCTTTGATTAATTCACATGAGATCCTTAGACTGTATCGAGGATTTTATTGGCATAGAAGAAAAAGTTTCATCACTCTGTGGATGAAAAATTTTAAATCACCGACCTAATTATTTCCATTGTGCCTCATGGTACCTTCAATTGGTATCATAAGTATCGCATGCATTTTATAATCCAAGAAAAATTATTTTTATTTAATTTTAAGTTGAGTGTATTAATTTAGTTTCAATGGATCCAACTGTGCTTCCATCCAATCTCAGATGGCCATGTTACGGTCATTTGAAAAAAAAAATGGATCGAAAACTGTGTTTTTTCAAATATTAAAATTGAAGAATGGTATATGTGTATATATATATTGTTTGGTTTAATTTCTAGGAATCTAACTGGTCGGATTCTAAACATTATATTTTGGTGGCCATATTCGATTTGGTCGGTGAATTTTGTTACCAACAATGGTGGAAGAATAAAAAACAAACTTTTTATTATTTAAAATAATCCTAATAATAGGATGTTTGAAAAATTCAACTAATAATCTGAATGTTTTAAAATTTTACATGTGTTTTCTGGACTTATAAAGGAAAGGAAATAGTTTTTTTTAAGCTAGCATCATGACTTAAAAAAGGTAAATATTTAAAAAAATAATTTGTGCAGGGTTCTTCTCCATGTGAGGGCCCCCTCTACCAGGGTATCTATCTCACCTACAATTTCCTCCCTCACCTATACACTAGACTACACCACAAAAGAACCCACTATCCACCTCCCTCCTTCCTACCTCCCTGGCCGACTGTGGATGACGTTGTTGCTCACAACTAGTCTTTCCACCACGAGCTCCTCCCTCAGTAACCGTCAGACAGTGCCCCATCAACCTAGCCCTATTGAGAACCCCTTCTCACCTCAGCTGTCATCAGACCACTTCCAACAAGTCTATCATTGCCACCTTCCCAAACTGATGCATCACTTCCACCTGGTTCAACCACCATCAGGCTCTCCCACCATCATCATGTATGAGCTTCCCTTGTTGTGATACTAAATAGGACTACGTCAACAGCCTCATCCCATGCAAGTAACCACCAGGTCATTCACCTAGGCTATTTTTCTTCACCCATGTTATCCACCAAAGACTTAGCCAATGACACTCTAGACAGACCTCAGGTAAAATCCTTCTTAGATTCGACCACATCTTAGCTGGATCCCACAACACACTTGTGGCTGCCTCCCACCAGGGAAGATCCTTGTCACTACCCCCAGGTGATCATGAGGTACGTGACTGCATGGGCCTAGATAGGTCTTCCTGACATGGAATGGGCTCAAGTGGGTCTTCTTGGTCTAGAATACCCCAAAATAGGGTCTTCCTGGCCCCAGATGGGCCTGCGCGGGGTTTTGGGGCCTGGGAAAATTTTATACAATCAAAAATTAATTTAATTAATTTTAATTCAGTATTAAATTAAATAAATTAAAAAATAATTTTTGATTTAAAAATACTGATATTTTAAAAAAAAATTAAAAATTAATTTAGTTTTAGTATTAATTTAATTTTACTAATTAATTTAATTTTTGGGGTTAAAATTAAATTAATGATAAGACCGATTGGGAATAAATTATTTGAATTCATTATCTAAATTTAAAAAATTTATTTAATTTATTTAAAGAAATTTGTGTGTTAAATTTATTTCAATTTATTTTTATCATGCGTTTGTTTAATATACTGACTAGTATTGAGTAGTAACCAGCTATGTGTATGTCTAGTTAATTTAATTTAATTATTTATTACCCACATTTGATTTTTGTAATAAGTAGTTAATTTTTATGATGGTTTGCACATCGAATTGTTAATTTAAATATGTATAAGTTCTTGCACATCCATCAACATTTCTATATGTACATTTCACTTCCTGAGACCCCCTCAACTATGTGTGAGTACATTTGTATTATAAAGAAGGTAATTTACAACATGGACTACATCAAGTCGAGGTGAAAAGCTACATGAGATATTGACACACTGGACCGGGGATAAGCTACATCATGATTCAAGACATGAATCAGGTATGATACCCCTAGGTTATGGTTGATCCATTAAGTTTAAATGGATCAACCAATATTAGAATCTCAAAACTATTTGGGTAAAATTATTTCCTTTATGTATTTATAATTTTTATGCATGTGCATGTTGACTAAGAGAACATATAAAATAATAAACAAGAATAGTGTATAAAAATATGGTGAATGTTTCTCTACTAATGTCTAGTTATGAGCATGACAAGATGGTATGAACATATTAATAATAATAGATTACATTCATTAGAAAATATTAAAACTCTCAAAGAAATATTAAGTCGCCAATTATTTAATTTGAAAAAAAATAGGTGTATGGGGTGCTTGTCTTCCATAGTTGAGGGTTCATCTTACTACAGGGGAGTTCTTATGATATTGATGGGTTGGATTAACTGAATTTGGAAGAAAGGGGGTAGTCTTAGATAACTTGTTTCAATTTTAGAGGTAAGTTTTGAGTAAATCATATTTATGATTTTAGAAGCTGGGATTTCACTCAAGGGATCAAGGAGTCATTAATAAATGTGGTTGTCCAACAAAGCGGCTACTTTGAACTCTCTAAGTAGTGGTGTAGCCATATATTTCAGACTATGAGGATAGGTTTCGAGGATATTTTCCACTAGAATACTTAAGAGGAAAATTATTTCAATTTCAATAGAGAGGGTTTCTAGAGTTTGAAAAAATAATGGGAGACATTTAATGATTTAAATAATCTATAATCAAGATAAAATTAATAATCTTATAGATTTTTTTTGTAAAAAATGTAAATTCATACCACACATACTCTGTGATATCTTTTTGAAAAATAAAATTTTCTATCAAACACAGATCTCCAAAGAGTAGTATAGGTGATTTTGTAAAGTACAACGTTATCAGGAATTCAAGGTTCTAATGTCCCCAATACCTATTAAGCCACCTAAGGAAGTGAGGGTGAGAAATATTCTTATAGGATATCCATGAATGGAATATATGATGGTTATTACATAATGTTATCATCAATGTCTAATGTGAGTTGTGGATACAACATTGGGACATGGATTATTTCACAGGTTTTCTCCTCTATGAGAATATTACATGGATAAAGTGAAGTGGGATATAAATAGATGATGATTACAATGGAAATATGTAAATTGAAAGATGGATAATGATATTTCAATTGATACCTTTATTATATTATTTTACTGATTGACTCCAATTTCATTTATGATTACATAATGAACAGTATGGAGTAAATGATTCATTGCCTTCTAGTTAAGGTTCTCCAAGAAATAAGAATATTAATGTATGATTAATATTTTGTTGTTATGGTGAAAATGTTGAAATACAACATGAAGAGTCCAATGACAATAGTGACACCAAAGTCACCTTAAAAATGTTATTCATTGAAAAATAGTTAATAAATAGGAGGTTATTTTCTTTGCATGTCATGAAATAAATCTATGGGAGTTTAAATGATATTATTAGAATGGAAGAGTGGTAATCCAATACCAATATGACTCTTTAAGTAGGAATTGGTGTTTATTTATAATTAATAATAAATATAATATAATTCCTTAATTCTGATGTGATACATGACTCAACTTAACCTATAAAACTCCCCCTCAAGCTAGGTGTACCAAGATTGTATACATAATAAAATAAAAAGAAAACTTTCACATACTCTTAAAGCTCCCCCTCAAGCTAGACATGCCCAACTTGAGTATATAATAATCCCCCTAAAGCTATACATTCCCATATTATATACTTAAAAAGAATAAAAAGAATAACATCCACGTATTCACTTCCAATGGGTTTTCCTCTTTGACAAGGTATTAGAGGAGGTTACGTAACCCCTCCCTCCCAATTGGATGTGCGGAGTGTGGGTGAAACTATCAAACTGGGAGTGAGATGCATAGGGAGTGGTTGCAGTGCATATGGGAGATGAATTATTTTAATCAAGGGTTGTCACATGGTAGGGGATTCACATCTAGAGGGGGTTATTGGGGGTTGTCATAGCTGCTAGAGAAGGGAGGCGCAGGGAGTCACAGTGGGTGGGGGTGGCTAAAAGCCCATTATAGCTACAGATGGGTAGCACAATAAGGACATAAAAGGAGGGGCGTAGGGGTTAATGATAGAAGGGTTGTCTGACTAAAATGGTGTTTTTTTGGATGGAATCCACTTCCCCCTTTAGGGGAAAATCGTAGGTGTCTTACATGAAAAAAAGAGAGAGGGGAGGGAGGGATAGGGTTAGAGAACCCAATAAGATACCATGTTAGAATGGGATATTGATAACCCAATACCTAATATACCTCTATAAGGGGTACTTGGTGTTTATTTATAATGAATAATAAATATTACATAATACCCTGAGTCAGATATGGGACTTGACTCAAGTTAACCTCTAACAGCTATAAACTGAATTAAAGAAGCAAGTAATTGCTTCTTTAGGTGTATTCATCAATTGTAAGTCATGATTATATTATTATTTTTGGTTATTAAATACAATATTCCTATTACATATTTTTATTTAAATACAGTAACCTAGTAAGTAAATAAATGTTACTATAAGTAAGGTGTGTTCTCTAAGCGATTGAGAAAGGGTGGTTCCTAAGTCAGCGGTGAGAAGCACACAACTTCTAGTTTCCATGTAAATGGTTCTAGTTGAACTTTTGTTAATTATTACAAAATAAATTATCTCACGTTTCCTTTGAAAACAAGGATACAATGTTCCAATTATAAAATGATTTTTTTGTGGAGTTTAATAATCAAACAATAGTTCTATAATGATAGAATCATTGGTAATACATGATGAATAAAAAACATAAGACTTATATTCTCAGTTGTGGAATGATAATAATTTATCAAGAAAAAATAATTTGTTTTCAAGGATATGCCTAGTATGGTTTTAGACTATTTGGAGTTAAAGACCTTAAGTATTATTGAGACACTTATGTACAAAGTTTTGGACAAAGATACTTTTAGAAATAAAGGTAAGCCACAATGCTTTCGGAATTAGTTATTCTATAGAGCATGAAATATACCAAGATAAATATAGTGGTAAATATATTTATTAGATTCTTTTAACTGTTTATTAAGGAATATTAAATTTAATTATGGTATATGAATGGTCAAAATATATGAGTTTCTTCGGGCTGGTGTGCTGAAGAATATTTTGACCAAGCATTCATCGATCAATATAATGTAGCATGGAGTAATTCCAAAATGCACATTACCTTATACACATAAAAACTATATTGCTAATAAGGAGGATATATGATTATTTTTATATGTTAACTTTTTTCAATAAATTGTAGCATGAATAAATTCTTAAATGCACATTTCCTTATATACATCAGAGTTGTGATGTAAGTAAAAAGAGTATCAATGTTGAAACTTATATTCATTGCAGATACTTCCATTATGTTTCAAGATATCCATCACAAATAAAAACATTATCCCATAACCATATTCTAACTATAATGAAAAATGGATATCATATGAGGTTTAGTAAGATATAAATCCATTTTCATAAGAACACATGTTTAGATTCAAAGAGTTTGTTGAGGATAAAAAAAACTTGTATCAAGAAAAAAAATGTGAATCTATAGTAATCATCCTAAAGTTTTATAAGGAAATTATATAAATCCATATGATAGAAAAGATATAGTCAAGTTATATAATATATTTCTATAAAAGGGTGCACATATATATTTGAGATAGTGGGAGCCAAATTGACTTGGAATTAGTCAATACTAGAGATGCACAAATAGTTGGCCTAGGAATGAGTTCCAAAAGAGTTATGGAAAAAGAATATTCTAGAGATGCATACTGCATAATAAGGATAAAACCATAGTAATGGTTTTATATTCACCACGGCCAGTGATACCTTATTCATAGAGAATAATGAATCCCACAAGATGTAAATGGAAATTAGCTAATATTGACAAGATCAATTAAAATTTAATAATGGATTCCATGTATCAAAACGCAGGTCCTTATTATTTTGAATATTGTGGTGGGTATTCAAGTGAGACCATACATGGATGGTATATTCATGGTACCAATAAGGCTCTATTGGTAACACTAAGTCATTATGTCTAAATAAATTATAATTTTACTTGTCATATATACTTTATATGATCATTAAATTGAGCTTTAGATGTCAATACCATAAATCATGGAAGATGTCTATATGAAACAACCAAAAATGGATGGTGACATCATATAATGACAATAAGGGTTAAATTTATTGAAATCTATTTCAGGATTAAAGTAAGAAACTAGATCATATAATATTCATTTTGAACTAATATTTTCCATGTGTCTACTAGAGGTTAGTGGGAGTGCCATTGTTTATGTTTGATAAAATATGGAAAACAATTATTGGTATTATAGTTAGTTAATATTGGGATGAATGTATCTCTCCATTTATGGAGTTAAAGTAGAAACTAAATATCTAGGGAATAAGATCAATTGAGGTATATCTAATTGTTTTTTAGACCAAGTAAATAGTATATATACTAGAATTGTATTAAAAATATAATTTGGAACAATTTGAGAGCGAATTATTATCAATGTCTCATGGAATAAATCTCTCCAAGTAGATATGTACGAGACATATGAGGAGACTAATATGGTGAGTATAATTCCATACGCTTTCATGATGGATCAATCATATATTCTATGATATGTACAAGATATTATATTTCGAACATATACTTTATAGTAGTAAAATATCAGTTATATATAGGATAAATACAAGGGAATAAGTCACAAATATCTTGTTGTACTTGAGAAAGTACAAAAGATATGTACCTGGTATGTGGAGATGAAGGTGCACTAGTTATAATAGGACACAAACTAGTTTTCCTACAAGGTCATTATGATCTAATATCATAGTTAGGGTAAGTTAATGGGAAAGAAAAGCTTATACAAGCCAATGGTAGCCATGTCTATAAACACCAAGCACGTTTAGGCATTTGAGGAAGCTAAAAAGGTAGTGTAAAATACAAAACAATTTGTTCTAGTTCTTGGAATTTCACATAGTAAGTAAATTTTATCATTATGATTATTATATTACTAATAATAACCAATATTTCATGTTTAGACAGTGGAAAAAAGGTAATTTACTTGGGGATATCATATCGTGAGAAGTCTTACTCAAAGAAGTAAAGTCATAGATAGTAAAATTACTACACGTCGAAGATGTGGAAAGCCCCGTGAGAAAAAAATCCATAACTCATTAGAAACATGATCTTATCAAGTGAGAGTTAATAAGAATGGTTAGAAAGTTGGATCTAGTATAAGTGGTAATTTTGTAAAAGTGGGATCCCTAAACCCAACTTTATCAATACTTTTTCATTATCATACCATGTATACAGTGAGTTATGCATGATGTAGACTTACTATTATAGTATTGATATTTCTGTATCCACTATATAAATGGTAATTTCAAAAAATTATTTTTCATATTAAAAGGTTATAATATATCCCAGACTATAATGAGAACCTTGAGATGCTATGATATTAGTCATAAACATATGTCTTATGATCTATATGCATTATATTTATTGAACATAGTTGATATCTGACTATTGGGTGATGGGGGATCAAAAACATTGAGACTTATTCTAATGATGTTCACACTTGGTAATTTCTAGTAGGCAAGATCATAAGGACATACCCACCCATATGAAAACCACATGTTTTGGGTGTCACTGGTAGTTCCTATCTATGAATATGGGTATTGGTTTCCTAACTTGAGATCATTATAAATGTGAGAAATTTGATCATGTACTTTGATCTAAGAAAAATAGTATGACATTAAATTCATGGTGAGGTAACTTGTGTTGGGTGCGTCATTGGTGGTATGACATTGGTTGAATGATCATGAAATAATTTGTCGCTTCAAAGTTGAGGAAGTGATATCTCGAGACTAGTTGATCAGGATGATAGTACCTTCATAAATCCATGGTCATTGTAGTCGAAGGTAAGTTTATCCAGTTATATCAACAAATAATAAAGTAATAAAGGACTATAAAATAAGTTTACATCTTGATTTATGAGATATCGTATGACAAAGAGATAATATTATATAGTGCGCATTTTTATGATGGCTGTAGTTGTTATGACCATTCTTTATCTCATTAAGGGACTTGATGAGTTTCCTGTTTGAGTCCATAAAAAGATTTATATATATTATAAACATGATTAAGAAATTTATCATCTTCAAAACTAGAGGGTTATCTAATATAAACTCCTTCAGATATAAAACCAATTAACAAATAAATTTTAAAATCCATTTGATATATCATAAATACTAGAAAAAAACAAAAGATAACAAGATTATAATACCCTATAACTTGACAAAAGATGCAAATGAATCATCAAAATCTATAATTTTTTCTTTCGAATATCCCTAATAAACAATTCTGACTTCATTTTTGATAATTTGTCTTGATTCATCCAACTTGTTTCTAAATATCCATTTAGTTCTGATTATCTTCTTATCTTCATACAATTACACAAAAGACTAAAAATTATTTCTAAAAAAACTGATTAAGCTCATATTTCATAGAAATAATCCAATTTGGAACATTTAAAGAATCAACAACATTATTAGGAACATAATCAGAAACAAAATTAGAGTCAATAACAAAGTATAAGGCAAAGATTATGTTTTTCATACTAAAACCAACATTAACAATCAAATGGTAAATTTAATGGTCTTTATGAATCCTCCATTATCTATTATTAGGTTAAGAATAATTTTTACACCCCTTAATAGATATTTTATCTATAGGTTTTTCTTTTCTAAACACAAAAATCCTTGAAATAACCTTTAACATTTTCCAAAAAATATTTTTGAACATCACAAGATTTATCAAATCTTACATGAAAATATTATTCAATATTCATTGTATACTTATTATAGACTCTATAATCTTTGTTTTTAGAATAATAACCAAGAAAGATACCTTAAACACTTTTAGCATAAAAATTATCTAATTTATCCTTCGAATTCAAGATAAAAAATTAACAAAAAAAAATATTAAACTAAAACACATTTGGTTTAATAAATTTAAACAATTAAAAGGGGTATTTATTCAAAAAAATTCTAACATAAACTTTATTCACAACATAGCAATATTTCACACAAAAATACTTACATTGATTATATTCATTAGGCATAGTTAAAGCCTTTACTTGAATAGTTCCATTTTTTCTTTCGATGACGGTATTTTACTGTAGGGTTCTAAGAGTATAAAATTTATAATCAATAACCATTATCTTCATAAAAATTATCAAACTCAAAATTACAAAATTCACCACATTTATCACTTCTAATGGAAACAATTAAACAACCCTTCATATTTTAAACTAGCTTATAAAAAATATTAAATCTAAATAAGGTTTCTAGCTTATGAGATAAGAAATAAATCCTTATAAATCTACTGAAATCATCAACAATAACAAAAAAATATTTCTTACCACCTAAACTAGTAATTTTTATATAAAAAAATAAATTAAGATGAAAAAATTCAATAAGTATAGAATAAGTAACATGATTGATAGATTTGAAAGATTTTTTATGCTACTTACCTTTTAATTATGGAAATAAAATCTTTTATTACCTTTAACTTGGGTAAATCTTAGTTCAAAATGATCAATATGTCAAATAAAAACATGTGTTTTTTGAAATTCACAAAGGAACACCAACTTTTAATTTGAAAGAGAGGGTTTAAAAACATATCTATTCTAACTCCGAGGGAGAAATTCATTGGAGTACTGATGTGTACCATGAACCTTAATTGTATTTGTTGCTAAAATATTAGTATTAAACCCAAAATAGAAAGATGGAAAATAAATAAAAATATTTATTATCTTTTTCATATTATTTCCTATTTATTTATTATTATTAGATAGAGATTTTTTTTGTATTATTTAGAAATGAGAATGTCCATGACTTATATGCCAGAGAACATAATATATTTCTTTATAATTGATACAATTGACATTTTTATTAGATAGATAAAATAAATTAATAGAATAAATATTATGGTTTATATGCACATAAAAAATAGAATTATCTTTAAACATTGAATATTTATTATATTAAATCTTAACATACATAGAATCATCACAAGTTCATGAGATGATAATTATATTATGTTTAATCCCTTAAATATATATGACTTTAGAAATAAAAACAATATTAGAAATACCTATTTCACTGAAACTCTTTACCTTTCCTTTAGAGTTATCTCTAGAAGTGATAGAGCATTAATCATATTCAGTATAACTGAGGAAATTTGATAGGTCTGGACATGTTCTGAGAATAACCACTATCCATGTACCATGTGTCCATGAGATTCTTAAGGTGTATATCCAAAAAATATAAAATAAGTGGGAAATTTTTTTGAAACCAATGCTATTTTGAGTTCAACTAGGTTATAAATAGAATTATTTGGTACCCAAATAGATTTAAGACATTTTTTATATGGTTATCTAGAAGATAAATTATTTGGAACATGATTTCTAGTAAACTAAAGAGATTGATAAAATATATGAGAACATTTCTTATCATAATTTCTATATAACCTACACTTAAATAATTCATCAGAAGGAAATTTTCTGGTATAAATTTTTTTTAAAAAGTATTCATGTTTAACATAAGAATATATGAATTATAATGGAAACTAGTCTTATATTTATTTGGTTTCATCATAGCCAAAATATTTTTATATTTTTCATTTCCTTGAACAAAAGTAGATAATGATTCTTTTAATCTAACAACTTACTTTTTAATATTATCATTCTACTTTTAAACAGAATCAAAATCATCCTAGATCTTACCTTTTAAACATGAATCATAATTTCTTATTTATTCCTTGAGAGAATAATTCTCCTTATTGACTTTCATACATTTCCTTATAATCCTCTTATTATCTTCTTTCAATTATTTATACAACTTATCAACTCTCAAAATATCTTTTTGATTATTTTCATTTTCTTTATATACTCATTAAATCTATAACTATCATAGTCAAAATAATAACTATAATCATAATAATTACATACACCATTTTTATGTACATCCATAAAAAAGGTTAGCTGACTCTTTCTCACTTTGGGATTCATCACTTGAATCAGATTCTTCAGTGAAAATTCATCCAGTATGATAAAAAAAATTTGATACTTTTTTTTATTTCTCATATCTCCCTTTTTTCAACTTTAGACAGTCAGTTTGGATATGTACCTTCTTTCTGCATTCATATCATGTTATATCTAGTCCATATTTAGTACCATTATTTTATTTTTGAATATTCTTTTGATCTTTACCTGGTCATTTATTGTAATTTTTCTTCCACTTCATAATGTTATAAATCCCTTTTCTAATACTTTCAATTTATCCTTTGTCACATTCATATGGCTCATATTCAAAAGAGTTAAGAGAAACATTTAGATGATATTTTAAAGAAATACCTTTCTTTTTTGGAGATTTTTGTTTCATAATGTTCTTTATTTCATGTTCACATTGTAATAATGATCCAATGAGTTCTTCTTGTGTGTAATCCTTGAAGTTATTACTTCCATCAATAGCTTTCTTCTTTGAATGTCGCTTATTTGGTAGTGCATGAAGAACACTTTCAACAAGTACAAGTTTCATTAAGCTTTCTCCAAGTGCATTCATTCCATTCACTATGATAGTGAATATGTGAAACATATGGTTTACTGTATCTTCTTCATGCATTTTGAAATCATGGTACTCTGCTAGAATAATTCCAAGTTTGTTTCTAATCATCTTTTCATATCCATGATGTGTTACTTGATAAATATTCCAGATCCCATGGGCCATCTTTCATGCAGATACATAACTAAAAACACTTCTGTTAATAGCACAGTATAAAATATTCATAATCTTATAATTCAAAACATATTTAGATTCATCATTTCCTATAAGAGTATCAGGATTATAATCAGAAAATTTACATGGTTTTTCCATTGGCGTCTAGTGAATAATGCTCAATTACTTCAGATAAGCTTCAATTCTAGAGTTCCAATATCCATAATCATTAACATTGAAATGATGAGATTTTTTATGAATCCACCCATCATTAGGATTTTTTCCTTCCATATTAAATAATATTTATACTTTGACTTTGATCTCTAGGAATATGTTAGAACAATGATAATAATATTTCTAAATGAATACTAGACAAGACTCTAGATGGATTGTTAAATTCTAAATGGAACTTTGTGTGAAACCAAGAGTTAGAAAACAGGAACAGAATATTTATATTATTATTAAGAATGTTCAACCTCTAATACCAAGTATTGTTATCAATAAAAATACAATATATATAAACATAAAATTCTTAAAAGGGTCACACTTTGACACCTATTGTTAGATAGGAATGGATGGGAGAAGGTCTAGAGGGGGTGGGGTGAGTAGAATTTATGAAAAAATTAAAAGATATAAAGAAACAAAAATTAAAATGAAAGTGAGAACATATATTTTTTTGTGGTTTATTGTAAAATGGACCTAGTTTACTCTTACACCTCTCTACATGGCGAGTGATGCATTTTCACTACCTGATTTTTCAGGGGAATCAGAACCTGATACAACACGCACTTTTCCTAGTTGAGTCATAACTAGAAAGATGCACTAACTTTTGTATGGGTAGACACAACCCTTAAAATATTTTAAAGGAATGTCTACCTTATCCAGAATTTTATAATCTATGAGTCACAACCTGAATTACCTGACTTTAGAATCTGGGAATCATAACTCGGATGAACTAACTTTAAAATATGGGAATCACAAATTGAAAATAGTGAATGATTTTTTTTGAAAAACATAAGTTGTTGGATAAAGAACATGTGAGAGAAGGGAATAATTTTTTCAGATAGAAGAGACTCGGAAAAAATAGAATGATAAAACAAATAAGAATAGGTATTGGTTCTTGGGTATTAGATCATATTATCACATCAAGTCAATATAAGTCAAAGCAGTTTATGCACAAACCTTGAGATAATGTCAACAATGGAAAATATGGTGTATAGGATCGCTTAAAGCTTATCCTAGTGTGGACATTTTTTATCACTCTGATTCATATGTACTCATATGTAATAGTCACATCATAATAGTATCTATTCAAATAATCCTTTGAGTATCTTACATAGAATTTTCAAAGCTAAAAAACCTAAAGTGAACTCATGAAAATAGATAAAATAATTCAATAACAATAATAGACTCTACCAGTTTTAACAAAGATAAAAAAGATTTTACAAATATTTAATTAATTAAAAATAATTTAAATACATCATTTTATGAATTTAAAACAAGTTAAATAATTTTAAATTTAAATTTTCAAAATAATTTTGTAATACCGAGTCAAATAAATTCATTAATATCACAAGAAAATTGACTGTAAAAATACATTCTAAATTTATGCATTAAATATTTAAAAAATATACTTTTGTGACATTAAAAACACATTGAACATGTTAATAAACATTTAACATTAATTCTTGAACATTTAAAAAATGCAACAAAAACTTATATTCAAATGTATAGGAAACATCATGTGAATTTTTTCTATGGAGAGAAACGTAGATATTAAAGCATCAATAAATATAATTTTAAATTTTCTAAAAAAAATTCACATGGGCTCAAAATAATTTATAATTTAGTTAGAAATATTTGACATGTAGTTTATATACACACCATGTTAATCCCATTGTATTTGGATGAGGTTACTCTCTCTCGGTTTGGATTGAGTTGTTCTCTATCACTGTATCATGTTTCTTGTGTACTATATACTATCTTTATTTCCTATTGTATCTCTTATTGCTCCCCCTTCAACTTTAGTGGTGTCCTACTGGGTATGTATATACTCACCCCTATATGGGATTTTCCTACACATTTTGTGTCTTTTGAAGACAACGGACATGTCAGTGGTGACTTCATAGGATCTTAGGGATACTAGGTATTGTAGACTGCATACAGTGGTCGTATATTTGAGATCAGGATATGGGCTCTCTCTACAGTTTAATTTTCTAGTTTTTGTCTAGTTGGTACATATTTCTGGTTGGGTGTGTATTTTTCCTTTTTACTTTTTAGTTTGTATTGTCTTACTCTTATATCTATAGCGGTTTTTAACGCATGGTTGTTCCCTTATCATTTTTCTTATTTTACTTTTAATCCCTATGAACTTCTACATCAAGATGGCTATGTGTGTGCATATAGATACTTATGAAAAGGCCTCCCCATGTTAGTTATGCCTTTGACACTTGTTTCCACCCCCTGGCCTATGGAGGAAGGCTTGGGGTAGTTGTGGATCAAGCCCTAGCTTGGTTCGGTTCGTTACATTAAAATCTAGTATTGAAACTCCCTAACCTTACTTCTAGAACCTAGTGATCAAAATTATCCATCTAAACTCTAATTCTAAATTTTAAAAGGTATTAACATTTCTTCTTTATAATGAGTGTATTAATTTGAGTTTTTTTATTTCTAGGAATGATACATTTAAAATCATCATGTCCTTATTAGAATAAATAACATTTATTAGTTTATGGTAGAAAGGCAACGTTTATTAATTACTATGTTTTTATTTTTTGATTGTATTTTTCTATAATGGAATTGTTGTTTTACTAATTTGAATTTTCATATGTGTTTGCAATTCAGGGGAATGTTCTGATGTAATGTATTCAGAACCATAAAATTAGTAATAATATCTTTTCTAGAATATTCAACAACAATGTAGATACAAATACAATTATGCTACCAAAAAATCAAAATATAATTTATTGACATAAAAAATCAATGGTAATAAAAAATACATATATTTTAAGAATTTTTTGCATTATTTATAATGATGATCATAGTAATTGTGTCATATCTATGATTTTTTTAATTCCACTCTTGAAGGGTCATTTCATAATAATAAAATATTGTATAAAGATAATTTTTTAGCCAACCTTGTATGTTAAGAATTAGTAGTGATCTTTTAGTGAGTATGAGTTTTTATAGTTTTCATTAATAAAATATTATATTTCTATGAGTAATTATATTTCATAATTAGATTTTATGACTTACATATATTTCATAGATATCATAAATGGTATAGTATTCTTAAATGGATCGAAGAAATATCATCATGGATGGGTTCATTCTTATATTGTTTGCATAGTGGGGGTCAAGAGAAGCTAATTAATATTGGTCTCTCTAATTACAAAGATTTTGAGCATGACTGTAACTGTTTTAATATTATGGAGCTTCATCTATTTAAAACACATGAGATCATTATTCATGATGACTTGGAACATTTTTCTAAATACATGAATAAATGTCATGAAATGTATGATAATTAAGACCTGTGTTATATGTTTACATTTTATAAATTTAATTAAACATATTAATTAATTTTTTATATTGCAAAAAAATATTTAATGTCTATACTGTATCATTTGAAAATATTAACTAGAGAAAAAATTACATGAATTCCAACTTATGATATAAAATAATTCACCATTTTATGGGATTAATCTCTATCAGATTATTATGGATAGGTGTTATTATAGAAGATTTCTCCCTTGGACCCAACATGTGAATGATATAACTTTGAAAAAAGTTCTTCATTTTAGTGAATATAAGGATAAGACTATTTAATTTTTTATTAATTTCTAGAAATTGTGTGGTATATGTATATTATTCTATGATTTCTTGAGTAAGCACCATCACATTTCATTTTTTTATTAATTTTTTTCCTTTTTATTTAATAAATATCTTTGATAGTATTTCTTATTAATTTAGGATTATTTGGTTTTGTGAGATTGGTTGCATCATTAAATAAAATAGTTTCATCCACATTTTATAATGTCATTGTTCATTATCCTCATTGAAGTTGGACTAGATATAACACTTATTACACGGTAAGATCTTTAAAGATATTTTTTTGTTTATTTTCTTGTAAATTGATATTGAATAGTTTAATTATTAAATACTTAGAGTGTAATAAAGTCTTTCCTAGGGTTCAAACACAAGAAAAAAACATTCCTACTAAATCTTATTATTTCATCCTTTAGATAGATATGTATTATATGTTTTGGAATGTGATGATAAACCCTAATTTAATTGTAAGTTTACAAAGGATATATCAAAGTATATTAACAACTAAATTAATGTGAGATACACATGAGTTGGATTTTTGTGCATGTTGTCACATACTTATTATATTTTTTTTGGATGAATTGGTCGTTATGATACATTAAAATATAACATGTGTTGTTTATGTATTAGTAAACATTTCCTTACTTTTACAACTTCACCAAACTAATTTTATTTTTATTAAATGAAATAGCATTATACTAGATAAAGTGGATTTTACTAGTTTTAGGAATTGATTAAATTATTGCATATGCTTCTACATAAGAATTATAAATATATATGGTTTTTAATTTGAATCCTAACATTCCAATTGTACATTTTAATGGAAGGTTTAATGTAATTCCACTATTAACTCAAGGTGAATTTTTATATCTACAAAAAAATTTAACTATAGCATTTTATTATGAATCAAATTCAATTCTTAATTGATGGTTCTATTTCATTCCACCATTAATATATTATTTTGTGGTGAATGTCACTTATTTTTGAAGAATAATCTTCTATATTAATAGACATTAGTAATAATTTTTATATTATTTTTCATAAAAAATATACTTTTATGTGTCGTATGAGTGTGTTATTGCCAAAATGAGAGACTATCTCCCTATATATAGTTTAGTAGTCTCTGTTTAATTTCTTTATGAATTTTTCCCCTTTAGTTTCACTATCTACTGTATATTTACTAGAGTTTAGTAACCCAGTGGTAAATTTTGTAAGAAAACATGTTGTAGAATCTTTTTTATGGTTAATAACTCTTATGATTCTTGGGATTATGAAAAAATAAGCTGAAGGATTTTAAGAACCCAGTTTTTTCTATAAAAGACTTTGGAATATTCTTGATATTATTCCAGAGCAGCGCCTTCAGACGACGTGCGGTTCTGAGCCCTGGTGTGGCCAGAATTAAATTTTCAGTGCATTCATACTAGGCGCGACAAATAAATGGGATAACTACTAAACGGTGTTTCGGATCCTAAATCTGAGTATATGGATGGGTCCGAAATGGGGTTTTTATCCTAGGAACGACATAAGGCATGTCGGCACGGGATGTTGGGACCCCTCGCCCGTTAGCGGAACATTAAACAGATAAATTAATAATTAATTTATTCATTTAATGGATTAACAAAAGTAACTCTTAAATGGTATTCAGATTGTAAAACCAAGGGCAGCGTTGAGTCCGGAATGTGCCGTTTACCCTAGGAGGGGTGTAAGTTTCGCGGGCGCAGGCCTTCTGTGAAAAATGCCGCCAGGGGCATTTTTGTAATTTAGCAGCTTCAGACGTTAAATCTTATAACTTTTGAACGGGGCCTCAGATTAAAATTATGAGACCACCATTATGATCATGAGGTGGTATTTACCCTAGGGTAAGCTTAACCTCGACCTCGTCAAGAGTTTTGGATGCGAGTTAATTCAGGGGTCTAAATTAATTAAGAATTTTAATTAATTTTTTTTTATATAAACCCTTACCCACCTCACCTCATCCCCCTTGATCTCCTCTGGCAGAAGATCTCTCAACCAAGGATCCATCCATTCAACCTCATCCTATTCCTCCAATCAAGGTGGAAGCGGCAACGGTGGGGTGCGGATCGACAGCGAAGCTCCGAGCAACGCCCAACAGGTAGGAGTTTTCGGTTATGCGTTTTCATTTCGGAACTCTTATTTCAAGTTGAATTATAGCATAAAAATTTTGTTTCATCTTCGAGCAAATCCCATACTTTCGTGGTAAATTTTATGAGATTTCTGACGCATCTTTAGGAATTAAAATCCGAGTCCTGGGGCGTCCGCAGCGGTCCGTCGAAGAATGCGGGTTTTTGGAGTTTTTCCGGTGGATTTGGGTTCTCCGGCAAGGCCTAGTGGCAGCGTAACAGGGACCAGGTGGCGGCGTCCTTTGGTTTTGTGCCAGAGGAGGTTGGCCAGCCGAGCGGGATTCAGCGAGGGCGTCAGTGGGCGGGCGAGCTGCTGTGGAGGCGGCCGGGGCTCACGGACGGCGTGAGGCGGAGCAGCCGCGGGTGAGGGAGCGTGACGGTCAGCCAGGCACAAGCATCGGCGGCTTCAGCGAGTGTGGTGGCAGGAGGAGAACCGGCGTGAGGCGGCGGCTCCAGGCGGGGCAAGTCATCCAGGTGGCGTCATCGCGGCGGTCGTTGGCTACAGGCACCGGGCGCGGAGCACGGGCGGACCGGCCCTTTGGCCGGTCATTACCAGAGAAGACTGGGGTCTTTGGACCCCGGCTGGCAGACAAAGGACCTGCAAATGCGGGTCCTACTGGGTGACGCGCTGAGACCGGAAAACTAGCCGGTCTAGGTTTTATAAAAAAACCAGTTTTATAATAATAATAATAATATTATTATTATTATTATTATTATTATTATTATTATTATAGAAATGATTTATATATCCTAAATCATCCGCAGGGCGTCCGATTTGGGCGCCGACTACGGCGACGCGGTCCTTGAAATGAGACAAACTTTTTGAGATGGTTTCAGGGAATTTTAATCCCCGAAACGGGGGCTCGGGGGCGCGACACGATGTTAAGTGGACGATCATTTTTCTCGTGGGGTTCTTGTTTTGGGCGGCGCGGAAACATCCGACGTCCATTTTGTGTGTCGTCAATGGAGTTGTGACCCTAGCGTTGAGACAGAGATTTCCAGTGTGGTTTCAGGCGTTGAAGACAGAGTTGAGGCATGGGCCCCATGGCCCGTCTTTCGAGCTATACGCAGCTTTTTGTAACTTTTTCATTGGGTGTCTGTTTGGGGCATGCGACCAGTCAATTTTGGGTGTTTTTCCGAGGGCATTGTATTGGTGCAATCTGTCCGCTTTAATTCTGCACGTTGGTGCAGACCCCACGAGGGTCGTTTTGGGAGTTGGCAGTGATTTACAGCTTTATCATCGGGTGTTCATTTTGGACAAGTGAATAGTCCATCTTGTGTGCTTCTTCGAGAGGATCGCAACGATACAATCCGTTTGTTGTGCTTCGGGATCGGGGTGCGGGTTCCATGTAGAACCGCTCATGCGCGGTTTGACGAAATGCATCTTTTTCTCTGGATATCCATTCCACTCAAGTGAGCAGTCAATTTGACGTGTTTTACCATGGGGATCGCAATGGTGCGATGCGCCTGACTGTTTTCGGGGCCGAGGCTCAGGACCACAGGACGTCGTTCGGGCGTAAGGCAATGTTGGCGTCTTTTCCGTCGGATATCCATTTGAGGTGAGTAAGTAGTCTATATCACATGTTTTTCCACGAGGATTACAACGGTACAAACCGTTTGGATGTGAGGAGCCTCATTTGAGACCATATTTAAATGTGGAAGCATGAAAGGTGTACTGGTGGAGGTTCTTCCTATTGTGTTTTTAGTGGACCCTTGGCGTGTGATCGCATGCACTCCCGTGTGAGTGAAGTAATGTTTGAAGAGATGTAGTTGGTCATGCCTAGGCTGATGAGGTGGAAAGTTGGAGTTGTTAATCTTACGCCCTTCATATTGACATTAGGTGTCGTGTGCATGATAGCCTTTGGGCTGGAAACATGATATACTCTGGGAGTATGCGAGAACGCTTGGAGGTACATTTGGTTGTTTGTACCTAAGAACATTTGTGCGCTTGGTTGGAGTTGACTTGGGGTCACACGTTGTGTGGGCCCCATGTGCGTGTTGTGTTCTGCTTTGCGTACCCTTGACCTCTCGTGACATAGAGGGTCCCTCTGTTCTCGTTTGTTTGACCATCCGAGTTAAGTTTCCCCCTGGTTCTGTTCTCGCTTGTTGATCAGCAGGGTTGAGTTCCCCTGGTTCTGTTCTTATTGGTGGACCAGCAGGGTTGAGTTCCCCCTGGTTTTGTTCTCGTTTGTTGAATATTAGGGTTGATTTTCCCCCTGGTCCTGTTCACGATGGTTTCAACCAGCAGGGTTGAGTGGTTTTCCCCTGGTTTTGTTCTTGATGGTTTGGCCGGCAGAGTTGCTTCGTGTTCCCTGGTAGAGTTCTTGTGGTTCGGTGTGACCAACACATTACGCGAGCACCGATCCTCTACCCAGGAGGTTGTTTCCAGTAGGGCTGGCCAGTTTTACCATCCAACAGGGATGGAAAAAGTAGTACCATCCAGTAGGGATGGCCAGTGGGTTACCATCCAGCAGGGATGGCCAGTGGGTTACCATCCAGCAGGGATGGCCAGTACAGCGGTGTTCACCGAGCAGTACTATCTAGCAAGGATGGCCAGAGCAGTTCTGGGTTTACCTCTAGTGGGGCTGGGAAGTGGTCCCTGATGTCGGGTTTACCTTCAGCTAGGCTGGGAAGTGGTCCCTGATGCCGGGTTTACCTCCAGCTAGGCTGGGAAGTGGTCCCCGATGACGGTTCTGAGCCTCCCTCCAGTGGATTACCCTTTTACGGGACTAGGCATTGGGACTCGTCGACGACTTTAACTGGGTCTCCCTCCAGTGGTTTACCCTTTTATGAGACTGGGAAGTGTGGCACCCATCGACTCTTACCAGGTCTCCCTCCAGTGGGAACCTGTCGACTTCTAGGGATTACCCTCCAGCAGGGCTAGGTAGGGGGTCGCCTGTCGACTTTGAGGAGACCTCTCGACTACGGGGAAGTGACGAGGTGTGTCTTGATATTCCCACGGGACTATCAAGTATGAGGGGTGATTTCCCCAATGAGACATGTCCTTACGTCGTGACCTAAAACCGTGCAGGTGAGTCAGTGTCGCCCAAAGCGGATAGTGTCAAGGTGCGGTGATTTTTCCCCTTGACTTGCAGTTCGGGGCAGACGTACGGGATGCTGGGCATTGATGGTGTTTACTTCTGGGACTGTTGGCTACTCACTTTATTAGGATGAGCTACGGGATGGAGATCCCCTTATGATCTTGTTTGGGCTTCTTGATTGTGCATATGGATATGTATATACCTTATTCCAGTACCCACTCCTTGGGTTTTGGCTACTCTCCTTCTAGGAGAGGTGAATACGCGTGGGGTATGCCATGTGATTTTCATGTCTATATTCTCATGGTTGGACGAGTCTACTCTCCTGATATAGGTAGTGAATACTCGATGAGAAGTTCATCTTCTCACCATTTCCAGCTCCTTGTGTCTGGACGAGTCTATCTCCTTTATCTTGTTGGGTTGAGCTGAACTCTTTACTATACTCTTTACTGCACTTTTGGTTGTACTCCTTTACTTTTACCCTGTTCGATCTACTGCTCACCCTTCAGTACCTCCTTTGTTGCTCCCTCGAGCCTTCAGGGTATCCTACTGAGTATTTTTATACTCACCCTTGCTTGGGATTTTCCCGCACTTAGTTTTCCCTTATAGACGATGGATAGGTTGGTCATGAATTTAGTGGAGCATAGGATTTCAGGATCTTGGACCACGTACGGTGATCGTAGTCGGGTTCCAGGTGTGGGACTCTCCCAGGTGTTTATTTTTGTTTACCTGTTGCTAGGTTGTGGCACCTTTTCTGGTTGGGCGCGTGTTTGCCCCTTTCCTTTTCCAGTTTACCTTCAACACTTGATTTGTACTGTTTAGAGGTCGATGCACTTTTGTGGTTTATTTATAGCAGTTTCACTTTTCTTTACTTTTCTTTTTTCCTTTACTCTGCACTTCTGCATTGAGTGGGCTGCGTTTGTGTGTACAGGTACTTAGGAAAAGGCCTCCTCGAGTTATTGTGCCTTCGGCACTGGTCTCCAGCCCCTAGCCTATGGAGGCGGGCTTGGGGTAGTTGCGGCTCGAGGCTGGGTAGGGTCGGGCCGTAACAAAGTGGTATCAAAGGTGGTTCATTACTTGGGTCGATGTTCGGATATCCCTAAAAAGGAATTGTTTGGGATTTAGGGCAATAGTGTTAACGTGTCTCGAGAGCGGATCTCAGGCCAGGGAGTCCAGTGATGGTGCGACGGCCGACGTATCCATTCACCAGGACCCTGATAACCCACTTGTCGACTCGGCATGCTGAGACACTTGTTTCATGGAAAATTGGTTGTGCATCACATAGGATTGAGTCTTGATTGTCCTTCTTGAGTCAGCTCCCCATCGTTGTTGTTGTTGTGATATACATATATGCTCATCTGATCGCGGCACTCCTTGATAATATTTAGGATGTCTTCGTGAAGACACCCAGCCATGATACTAGATTTGGTTCGTGATGATGACCCTGTGAGCTACAGGGCCTCAGTCCAAGACCCATCATGCGAGCCCCTTTCTCTGGGTGGTCCGGTAGCAGCACCCCCACCTGGTGAGCAGCAGATAGCTTCAGCAGAGCAGACGGGGCTTGAGTGCAGGTTGAGCATGCACCGTGAGTTCCAGCGACAGAGACCTCTGAGGTTCGGTGGTGAGCAAGACCCTCATGCAGTAGAGGTTTGGCTGGAGATAGTGGTTCACCTTTTCAGGCTTGCGCAGGTGCCGACAAATCTTATGGTAGCTTTGGCCGCCATCCTTTTCCGCGGAGCAGCTTGGCGTTGGTGGAGTCTGGTGACTCAGTTTTTTTGGCGAGTCGTCGCTTTAATGGGGAGAATTTCAGTTGTTTTTTCATGAAGAGTTTTTTCCCTCCTTCTTACGCTCCATTCGGATTCAGTATCTCCTGCAGTTTCAGCAGGGAGGGATGACGGTGGCCGAGTACATGGCTAGTTTCGCAGACCGTGCACGCTTTTACCCGGACTTGGTCCATGACGGAAACTTCCGAGCACAGAAGTTTGAGCAGGGTCTCTGCCAAGAGATTCTTGCTATCATAGTACCCTTGGGAATTCCCACATATTCTGGGGTGCTAGAGCAGGCGCTGGTGGCAGAGAGATTCCTGTCGTGTTCTACAGTTGGTGGTGGCAGCAGGCTCGACAGATCTGAGACGTCTGTCGCAGCTAGTAGGCATCGGCTGACAGAACCTCGATGTAGGCGGCTTACCGATAACCGGACTCAGGGGTGTGGTCGTACGCCATAGTGGCGCCGGACGGCACCAGTGCATCCAGGAGAGCGTCGGTGCTATGCTTGCGATGGGCAAGGTCACTTGTCATGGGACTGTTCGACCAGGCATACAGAGAATATCGGATAGGCAGCAGGTGCACCACCGCTGTAGAGGAAACATCGTGATCGGAGTAGCGGCCAAAGAGGTGGTGCTTGTAGAGGAGCGGGAGGAGCTGGAAGTGTAGGATGACCTTACAAGGTCTTCCCATCACCACTAGGCGGTCCACGTCAGGCTCCAGGAGCTGACAGTTGGGACCACGGACAGTCGTGATCTTTGAATGTCTACGATTCTACAGAGCATTAGGTGATAAGAGGCACACTCTACAGCTCTTCTACTTTTTGAAGTAGAATTGTTAGACTCTATCTGTGAAATGCTTTTCTCCCTTCTCCTTGCTTGAGTTGTTACCAAGGTGGTGCTGGGTGTCGGTGTAACCCTGTGTTGGTAAGATAAAAGGTGTGGGACTTTTTTCTTTAGTTGATGGTGTCAATTCCTCTGCTTTTCGAGCATGTAAGAGAGTCTTGGTTGCGAGACCTTGACTATGAAACCTTGTGTGACCAGATATCCTTGGGTGTTCCACCATATTTATATTCTGAAGGAGGGAATCACCGGGCATTGTTATAGGTGCGGACGGTGATTTCAGTTGTGGCGTGCGACGTGGGGGTTCAGCCGGGGAGGTAAGCTACCCCCGAGATCCTTCGGGCCATTTCAGACCGTGCAAAGGGATGGCAAGGTTCCCTACCGCCATGCCCTAACCCCAAAGTCTAGAGTGGGTGCATGACGTCTCTCGCGTGTATTACCTGAGGAGATGTGTGTATACTCCTATGCACGTCATCGTCAAGAGTAGACCTCGTGTGAACGGATCAAATCCTTTGGTCTGTGTGCGGTGGCGCAGGGCTGTGCAAGAGTTCTTCAAGGTACGGGAGATCCAAGTGTGGGCTTAGTACCCTGAGTTGTTTCACTAGTTTTTCTTTTAGGGGATGAAATTATTGAAGGAGGGAATGATTTAAGAACCCAGTTTTTGTTATAAATGACTTTGGAATATTCTTAATATTATTCCAGAGTAGCGCCTTCAGACAGCGTGCGATTCCGAGCCCCGGTGTGGCCAGAATTAAATTTTCAGTGCGTTCACACCGGGTGCACCAAATAAATGGGATAACTCCTAAATGGTGTTTTGGATCCTAAATCTAAGTGTACAGATGGTCCCAAAATAGGGTTTTTACCCTAGGAACGACATAATACATGTCATCACGGGACGTTGGGACCCCTCGCCTATTAGCGGAACATTAAACGGATAAATTAATAATTAATTTATTCATTTAATGACTTAACACAAGTAACTCTTAAACGGTATCTCGGATTGGAAAACTGAGGGCACCTTTGATTCGGAACGTGTCGTTTACCCTAGGATGAGTGTAAGTTTCGCGGGCGCAGGCCTTCTGTGAAAAATGCCGCAAGGGGCGTTTTCGTAATTTAGAGGCTTCGGACGTTAAATATTATAACTTTTGAATGGGGCCTCAGATTAAAATTCCAAGACAACCATTGTGCTCGGGAGGTGGTATTTAGCCTAGGGGAAGCTTAACCTCGACCCCGTCAAGAGTTTCAGATGCGAGTTAATTCAGGGGTCCAAATTAATTAAGAATTTTAATTAATTTTCCTGTATATAAACCCTTACCCACCTCCCCTCATCCCCCTTGATCTCCTCTGGCAGAATCTCTCTCAACCAAGGAGCCCTCCATTCAACCTCCTCCTCTTCCTCCAATCAAGGTGGAAGCAGAAACGGTGGAGTGTGGATCGACAGCGAAGCTCCGAGCAACGCCCAACAGGTAGGAGTTTTCGGTTTTGCATTTTCATTTCCGAACTCTTCTTTCAAGTTGAATTATAGCACCAAAATGTTTTTTCATCTTCTATCAAATCCCATACTTGTGTAGTAAATTTTATGATATTTCTGACTCATCTTTCGGAATTAAAATCTGAGTCTTGGGGTGTCCGTAGCGGTCCGTCGAAGAATGCGGGTTTTTTGAGTTTTTCTGGCGGATTTGGGTTCTCCGACGAGGCCTAGAGGTAGCGCGACAGGGACCAGGTGGCAGCGTCCTTTGGTTTCACGGCAGCGGATGTCGGCCTGCCGAGCGGGCTTCAGCGAGGGCGTCAACGTGCGGGCAAGCAGCTACGGAGGTGGATGGGGCTCACGGACGGCGTGAGACGGAGCACCCGCGGGCGAGGGAGCACGACGGTCAGCCGGGCGCAGGCGTCGGCAGCTTCAGCGAGCGCGGAGGCATGCGGCGGATCGGCGCGAGGCGACGACTCCAGGTAGGGAGAGGTGGACTGGTGGCATCGTCGCGGCGGTCGTCGACTGCAGGCGCCGGGCACGGAGCACGGGCGGACTGGCCCTTTGGCCAGTCATTGCTGGAGAAGACTGGGGTCTTTAGACCCCGGCTAGCAGACAAAGGACCCACAAATGCGGGTCCTGTTGGGCGACGTGCTGAGACCAGCCAACTGGCCGGTCTAGGTTTTATAAAAAAAAGGTTTATAATAATAATAATAATAATAATAATATTATTATTATTATTATTATTATTATATAAATGATTTATATATCCTAAATCATCCGCAGGGCGTCCGATTTGGGCGTCGACTGTGGCGACGCGATCCTTGAAACGAGACGGAATTTTTGAGATGGTTTCGGGGAATTTTAATTCCTGAAACGGGGGCTCGGGGGGTGCGACACGACATTAAGTGGACAGGCATTTTTCTCAGGGGGTTCTTGTTTTGGGCGGCACAGACACATCCGACGTCTGTTTTATGTGCCATCAACGACGTTGTGACCCTGGCGTTGAGGCGTAGATTTCCAGTGTGGTTTCAGGCGTTGAAACTGGAGTTGAGGTGTGGGCCCCATGGCCTGTCTTTCGAGCTGTACGTAGTTTTTTTGTAACTTTTTCATCGGATGTCCGTTCGGGGCATGCGACCAGTCAATTTTGGGTGTTTTTCTGAGGGAATTACATTGGCGCAATCTGCACGCTTTAATTCCACACACTGGTGCGGGTCCTACGAGGGTTGTTTTGGGAGTTGGCGGTGATTTCCATCTTTATCACTGGGTGTTCGTTTTGGACAAGTGAATAGTCCATCTTGTAAATGATGATTAATTTTAAATGAGGTGATTTTCCCTTTTTTCTATTGATTGATTGAGAACATGCAAGAGTGGGTAGTTAGTGGGTTATTAGGGACAACCACACTAGGATCTTGATCCCCTAACATTAGATTGATAATTAAAACTCTAGAAATAACCTAGTTTAGCATGATTATCCCCAATGGGATGTTAATGAGTCTTATTCGGCCTAAACCTAAGGTACCTATGTACACATATTTAGTTGTGATCACTAATTTGAGAAGTGTGATGGTCTTATAACTAGAAAATAATGTACTATAGGGAAGATTCCCATGGTTCTTTTTGTGATTATTTTGATTATATATACCATTAACTATAGAATTATTTTTACTAATGAAAAATTATTTACATAATTTATTTTATATAAAATATATTTTAAGCCTTGATTGAAATGTTTTCCATCTATTAGAAGAAAAGCATGTTTTTTTAATTTAAAAAGGATATTTCATGTCATGCCCTGTTTTATTTAAATTGATAGAATTATTGTTTTATTATTATGTAATATATTATGGAATAGTTGTGATACCCTAATGGGATTTATAACTCATACCCTACCTTTTCCTTTGGGTGTTTTTAGATTTCTTTATGTCAGGTCTCAACAAAAGGAAAGATCCACTTGAAGGTGGTGGATGTTTCTTATCTCTTGGGCTTGGAGTGATATAGGTGGTTGATGGAGATGTCATCCACTTGTTTCAAGGGATGATTGAGTTTTCATCTTGTTATATATTGAGTAATTTGATGATGTTCTACTTTGGGTTCCTAAAGTACTTTCTTCCTTTGGGGAGTTGAGCATACTAACTTGTAATCTTTTATCTTCCATTGTTTTATGGAAAATTATTTCCCTCTTGATCATGTATGATGTCAGGTGCTAGTCACCAAACCATAGGGATCGGGAACGCCCTTCAGGAAATGTTAAATCTAGATAAAGTATCATGGTGCCTGGTTATTTTTGTTGGTTCGTGATAAAGTGGTATCAAAGGTGTAGGTTGTGCATCTTTCCTTGATGTAAGTTTGCAGTTTGAGGTTACTTTTCAAGACATAGGAGGTATTTATGAGCAAGTGTCTGGCCATCTCTCATCATAACAAGCCTTAAGTCAGCATGGGTGTTTTGGGAATGGCAGCTTGAGAAATATTTTAGTCTGATTCTAGTTTTTACCTACTTTTTATTTAGATAGGTTGAGTTCCAAATCTTTATAACTTAGCTAATGGGATTTATGTTCCTGGTGATCTTGTTTGAGTTGTTGATCTTAGTAATATTCTAATGTATTCGGTGTTGTTTTTTGATATTGTGTAGCATCATTCCTTAGATAATATGTTTGAATAGGCTCTAGGAGGAAGCTGCTAGTGAACCACATCGAACGGATCCTCCCATGGACCAGAATCTTATTGAAATTGTTGTGTGTGTTTTCTAATATATAGGATAGGCACCTACACCTGTTCCCATTTAGGATGTAGTTGTGGAACCTCAGATGGGATGACTCTCCAAATCACACTCAAGAGTTCCTTCTCTAGAAGCCACTAGTGTTTTAAGGCTCTAAAGATCTTCAAGAGGATAAGGATTAGTTAATAAATATAGAGATACTTTATTTATTAGAAACACATGATTTTATTAATGTGGAATTTTTAGCTTTTAAGATATAAGGACCTAGAAAGAGATTCTGGTATTCAATGGCGATGGAGAATAAGCGTGAGGGTTTAGAGTGAAAGAACTTCATATTTCTTTTCACTAATTATTTCTATCCATAATCTATGGTGTTGTACAGGGCTATAGTGTTTTTAAATCTCCATTATGATTATAAGACTATGGAAGTGTATTCAAACCTCTTTTCCAATCTTGTGTAGTTTCTACCTAATATTATATCAAATGAGAAGATGAAGACTTGATGGTTCGATATGGGTATCCAAACCAAAATCTGTTCACAATTTTTCTTTCTAAATCTCTCTTCATATGATGATGTTCTGGATAGGGATTTTATGGTTGAACTTTACATGGCTGGTATGTCAGGGTTGACAATAGTTCATTTTTTTCCCAGTGGAAGTTATATGAGTTCCATTAAAGTAAAGAGGAAGCATGATGATTCTCATGGTGTATCTAGATAGTAGGCATCCTTTATACCTCCTACAGTTCCTGGTAGAGGCCCTTTGACTTGCTTCTAGTGTGTAAATCTTGAAAATTCAAAATGGGTTTACACCGAGGCACCAATGATTTGTAGTTCCTATGGAATCTCGGGTAACTTACAGAAATTATGTTATATATTTTTTCCCCACATAGTGGTACAAAATAATCATCACCAAATTTTATTATGGTGAAATCATATTCTTCATGAACAAAGGGGTTCCATCCATAGACATCCATAATATAGCTTCTTCACATAGTGGAAGAGACTCCAGAGGAAGCTGATATAGGTTTAGGGACTATGAGATATACCATCACAATAGCTTCATCTTTAGTGACTACTTTATTTGATACCAGTGCATCTCACTTATTTATATAAATTCGTATTGTGGACCTACTAAATCAATATATGAATCTTTTGTCTTATGTGATGGATATTACTACACCCCTCATAATGAAGATATATAAGGGCCTCTATTTTCCTTCTTGTGTCTTATCTTTATTAGATATCGAGCTTACTGGGTATTTTTCGGTTCTTGACATGAAACCTCTTGATGAAATTTTTGGAATGGATTGGCTCATTACTAATAAGGCCTGAATTTATTGCTATATTTGATGGGTCTCCTTTAATATGACCAATGAGTTGTGTCATATCTTCCCAAGAGAATGGGACCCAGGGTCGAGTTAAGACAGAACTTCTTATCTGGAGTTTTGGAAAGTAATATTTGTGCTCACTTTTGTTCTAAAGTGGGAGTCTTTGTGTGATCATCTCCCTCTATTTGTCATTGATTTTCCCAACATTTTTCCTTATGATTTCTCGGGTTTGTCATCGATGATATAGATAGAATTTTATATTGATTTAGTGTCTAGTACTCAAACAATGTATATTCTTTATTACCACATGGTTCCAACTGAAATGAAAGATTTGAAGACTCGGTTGGACAATCTATTATAGAAAGTCTTTATATGCATGATTTTATCACCTTGGACAGTTCCTATTCTCTTTGATAAGAAATATGATGGAACACTTCACCTTTGTGTTTATTACTGGAACTCAATTGATTTATGGTGAATAGAAAGTATTTGTTTCCTCAATAGATTATCTATTTGACCATTTGAAAGGTTCCAAGTGGTTCTCGAAGATTGATCTTAAATCGGGTTATCACCAGTTGAGAATGAGAGAATATGACATTCATAAAACTGCCTCCCAGAGTAGGTATGTCCATTATGACTATCTTTACATGTCATTTGTTCTAACCAATTCTCCTACCATATTTATATATTTGATTAACATGATCTTTTATGAGTATATTGATACATTCATGGTGGTATTTGTGGATGACATATTGGTTTACTATCAGTATAAGGATCATGTGCATCTTCTAAGAGCAGTTCTAGAATTTTTAATAAATCACCAACTCTATGACAAGCTATCATGATGTGACTTATGAATTTGAGAAGTTAAGTTCTTGGTACATGTTGTCTTGAAACATGGTATCTGAATTGAGCCTGAAAATGTTAAAGTTGTTATGACATGGGACCAACCGCGAAACGTTTTTGAGATTTAGAGCTTCTTGAGTCTAGAAAGGTATTATCGATGATTTATAAAGTATTTCTCAAAGTTGTATTCTATGATGACCACTCTCAATTAGAAAGGTGTAAATTTAATTTTGGATGAAAAATATCATAGTTATTTTGTTAATATGAAATGTATTTTGACTTCTGCATCAGTGTTGACTCTTCTAGAGGCCTAGAAGGGATATGTGGTCTTTTTTCATGCATTGGGTTCATGTTTGGGTTGTGTTTCTATGCAGGGTGATCACGTAGTGGCCTATGGTTCTCGATACCTTAGGCCAATGAGAATAATTATCAGACTCCCTAACTTTGAACTCGTAGTCATGATGTATGTGTTGGTTCCGGTAACAGTGGAATCATGTGGAGGTGGGAAATATATTAAAATTTATTTTAATAATCTTTGCTCAAAACTAGGAGTGAGGATCTTGAACGTCAAGTTTATAATTAATTTATTTAATATTTGAAAAAATAAATACCCGGGTTTAGGAACTTTCTTTGTTGGTGAATGTTTATTTTCCAAAAAGACCCTTTTAGATTACCTTTGTTGTGCTATGAGGATCCAAGGATAGAATCTCTCTAGCGATGATCCACACAAGCTCCTGTGATCTCTAAACAACACTGATTCATCTTCGTGTGCTAGCATGGTGAGTCGAATGTCTTGTGTTGTTCATTATTGATTTTTCATTATTAAATCTTGAAGAAATATCTCCTAAACTTATCATTCTTAAGAGGGATAGATAAGGACGAGTTGAGAGAGAATTCATTATGAGAAATAATTCTCTATTCTCAATTTTTTATACTCTACACAATAGACATATCTGTCTATTTATATAGTTATAATTTATGTTAAAATATTATTTAATTGTATTTTTTCCATTAAATAATATCTATTTTTTTTAATAAACCTCATTACACACAATAATAATTATATTATTACTATTTTGTGGTGCGTTCCAACTTGATCAATAACAAATATTATGTAATGGTCTTGTTAATTAATATTTATCATTAGACTCAGTCTTGGTCCGTTCGAACTCCTCCAGAATTTATTGAATAACCAAATAAATATTTTATTCACAATTTATCAAATAAATATATATTAAAATATTCAATAAATAATATAAATATTTTATTCACATGTCGATGAATAAATATTTATTTAATTTATGTGATCAATATAACTTTAATAAAATTATTCCTCAGACTTAAGAATAATATTTATTACATTAATTAAAATCAAATAGAATTTAATCCAAATCAATAAAAACACTTAGTGTGTGACCCTCTAGGATTCTTTTTTGTTGGCATTAGGCGGGCTTGCCTAAATTCCAAGATTACTATCTAGCAATGAGTCAAGGAACCCAAGAGAAAGAACTTAATATCACAACATCGACAACCACATATGAATGCTCACTGTGTAATATAATCCCTTTGTCACAATATTTCATCAATCTGGTTGCACATCAGTATCACCAACCTATATACCCGATATTTATTTCTTTGACTATCTGAAATAAACATGTTTTTGCACCATGGCCATGGAATTTAATGAGATGGTTATATTCTAATAAAAGGGACAAGATATCAGATTCTATAAAGATGGAATAGACAAATCCTTCCTCGACTTATTTATTAATGAAAAGTCACTCATGAAACACCCAACGTATCTAACTTCACCATGGACTGTTATTGTCATGGTTTACGAAATACATCTAAGTACACTAGTTGTGACATACATTAATAATAATCTTAATGTCTAAGGACCATTGCACACACTTGTAGATAGGAATATCCGAAAACACCAAAACATGTGGAATTCCTATTGGTGGGTATGTTCTCATAATCTTTCATCTTAGAGATTACCAAGTATAAACTTCATGACAATAAGCCTCATTTGCTTATGAGTACTCGCACCAGACAATATATGTACTATGTGTCCCATCGTAGTATGTTATCCAACCACAGAATATTATTAGAGAATATCGTCATAGCACGTCAAAGTTATCATCATGGTGGGGAACTGTTATGACCTTATCAATGTGACGTATACTCTAGGAAATTATTTCACTAGATTCATGCAGAGCAACAAACAATATGTAATAATAAGTTTTTTTTAATATTCAATACATAAAATATTTATGTAATTAAAGTGAAAACAGTTGGTCCTAGGACACCAACTCCAACAAAATGCACTTAAAATTTGGTGGTGTTACCTTTTCATAGAAGGGTTTACCATGTATTATGACTACAATAGCTTGAGTTATATCTTTTCTCAAAATATTCTAGATGAATTGGGTGGAATACCTATAGTCGTTTTATTTCGACATTACTTATACCCTGAAAAGGGGGAATTTCATCATAGATGATTTGAGTAGGAAACTTCTAACTCAAGATGTGAAGGAATCATCAGAACTGTGGAACATGATGTCTCTTCTTTTATAGAAACATTTAGGAATTCTTGAAGAGGAGTTCGAGGTTGTCTTGGATAATTTTTAGTTGACCTTCTCTCTTCTTGAGATGATTCTTCAGAAAAAACAGCTTGATGATGAATTTCTTAGCATTAGGGACTTTATTTATAGTGGGGATATTGTTGTTGAGTGGTCATTCTCCATGGAGAGTATTCTATGTTTCTGTAATCAATATGTTGTGTCTATGCTAATGAGAAAATCTATAATGGGGGATTGTAATAAATATTAATGGGGTGTTCACTGAAGAACAAAAAAGATGTTTTATGTTATGCAGTGATAATTATGGTGGGTAGGTATGAGACAGGGCATCGCTGACTTTGTTTCACATTGTTATACTTGATAATAGGTCAAGATTTATCACCATAAAACTTTAGGTTTTCTATAGTATCTTACAGTGTAAACTTGTAAGTGGAATGAGATTTATATAGACTTTATGTTTGATTTTCTACATACCCCCCAGAAAAAATAATGAAACATGGGTTGCGATCGATTGACTGGACAAATTGGCTCACTTTATACTCATTTAGGATATAACCATAGTTGGGGAGTTGGAAAATCTCTATGTGAAAGAGATAGTTTATTTGCATGGAGTTTCATCTGCTATAGTATCTGGTAGAGATCCTTATTTTACCTCCCATTTTTTTCTAGTCCTTTATGAGGCAATGAGATTTGAATTTCATTTGAGTATGGCATACCATCCATAGTGTGACATCCCGGACCCAGATTCAACTTAATGGGTGCCCCGAGCCTAGTTGGCCACCTGGCCTTAAGAATATCTCCCCAAACTCCAAAGGTTGCCAACTAGCAGTGAGGGCCTAGGGTGTGTATATGAGAAGACTATTCCCTCATTACCAAAGTGTAGTGTAGTGGATGAATATAAATAGAGGTAAATAGAGAAAGTAATATAAGTAAACAGAATGCACAGCGGAAAATAGAGACAATAGTAACAATAACTAAAACAATTGGAATAAAATTCAACAACTGATGATATGTCATGTCACTAGAAAACTATAAAACATGGAAACAATATAGTAGGCATAACATGTTCCACATAAGTATAAAGGAAATCAAAGACTCTTCCAAGCATCACGAGCTTCGACTCGGTCATCTGCTATCGAGCTCCATACTAAACAGCAAACAATCAAGTGTTTGAAGTCGTATTCTTCCCTTTTCCAACACCTGCAACCATGTAATCTACTCTGGGTACCAAACGACTCTTAGAGAGGGTGTGAGATAAATCTTAGGGGGCCACCACCAATGATGTCTATAACATATGGCACGTGTAATGGAAATGTAGTACTATGAAAGCGTTTATATATAAAGTAAAGTAGTGCAATGTAACTATATAACCAAGTATTTGCTTCATGCCTCAACTGGCGTATAAACATAACTAGTTCATTAATTTATTATTACCAGTTTATAAATAATTCACATATTACAATAGTGAGGATTCCAAGTTATGACAAGGAAATCGGTAATGACATTTAATAGTGAAGTTACAAGTTAATAACCAAGGCAACATAGATCTCAAGGGTCACTAAATCAGTAATAATTGTAGCCTAGCACGGGGTAAGAGTGTAATACAAGGATAATAGTCCAAGGAATTCCATAATTATATGCCTACTGAGTCCAAGTAGTTCATCCAAGGTAAAATAGGGCTAAGCAATGACTAGTCTTGATGGGCATTAACCATGGAACCTACTTGCCAATGCTGGATCCAAGGAGTGTATCCAAGGAATCCTATAATGATATTGAAGGTATCTTTTGGTGGCATACTGTTCATCCAAAAAATATAAAAGTATCAGTATCAAGGTGGGTCTCAACCTAAGCAAGTCATATCCTTGAATCAGATTGGTTTTCCTGAGTTCTCAAGGCATTCCCCGATAAGAATACAAGGTGAGATCGAGTAAGAAAACTCCTATTTGATATTTAATTCATTTAATATTTAATTTGGTTCAAGTCTTTCCTTTCATTAGTGTGATAAGTTCAAGTAGCATTTAACCTTTTAACCAAGTCATAAATTAATCAATAAGTTAATTTGGTTCAAGCCTTGCCTTTCATTAGTGTGACAAGGCCAAGTGGTATGAAACCTTTATTAATTCCATTTAAGGAATATTCGATATTTTAGGTTCATTCCAATACCTTCTATTAATTTGTTAAGGGGTGCTATGGACATGAAACCTATTAATCGTTCAAAATTAATCCGGTCAAGTCATACACTTGGTATACTTTCCAATTTCCATTTCACAATTAATTATCAATTGAAGTAATTACCTTAGGTGGGATAAGGGGTAAGCATACATGGTACTTTACATTATGTAATTTACAATATAAATCAAGTCATTTAATATAGAAAATATTACCATTATAAGGGTCAATAAAAGTCACCCCCGAATGGTGGCTCAAACACATCAAATACTAAAAACCCAATTATGGAATAACATCCTACATGGGATGGATAAAGTTGTGGGAATAACCACTAATAATTAATCACATATATGGAAAAATCATATCCATATGATTCTAATGATTATAATCATGGAATATAAATTCTATAAATGGTACCCGATGAAATCGGTGGGCCCCACACGACAAATCCAAAATCAACAAACTCGAGGGATGAGTTATAGACCACCCAACTTAGGCTTGTACAACAATCCTTATCTGGTATCATCCCTTTATTTTTCTTAGAATAGATTATATCTGAGAAAAAGGGCAAAAACACTCACACATTGATGACTAGGTCAAGAGGAAGAGAGGAGAAGAAAGGCTTAAACGGACTTGAGTACTTACTGTTGCACATCCAACATGAAAAATGGAAGCTCGTTTAGATATTGGATGAAGGAGATATTCCAATCCCTAGATTTGGACTTCAAAAAGATCTAAAATAAGATCCATGAAGGTAAATACAGTTGGAACTCATAATAGGAAGGAGGGGTCTTAAAAGTTCATTAATGGAAAAATTGTAAAATTACCTAGAAAAATAGCATATGCATAGTTTATCCACACGATTTGAAAAACCATTTGCAAAACTTGCACGGTTACCTAGGGAGAAGGGGCACTTGCATGGTTAGGAAGCACGACCATGTGCAAACCGTGCGATATGGTTCTGTCTGAAAATTTCCATCTGCACGGTTAGACAAACTATGCACCAATTGTGCGCTAACTGTGCAGCATGACCAGTTTCCCCAAAAAGATGGGTTCTAGGCTCCAAAAATTCATAGGACACCCCTGAGACATTTTATAACTCATTAGGCATCCATATTAGGTTCAAAGTAAATATTTAGACCAAAATTTAAGGGATCCATGCCTGAGTGAAAAATCGGGTTCTTACAGTCTTCCCCCCTTAAAAAAACTCATCCCTGAGTTCACCTTCTAAGGGTGGAGAAACACTTTCTAAGAACAAATTGGTCCATTGGGCACATACGTCAGCCTCATGCTCCCAAGTCTCATCTTTCATGTGGTTGTGCTACCATAACACCCGTACTAGAGGTACAGACCGGCCTCTAAAAGCCTTCGTACTCCAGTCAACGATGCATACTAGATAATCCTCAAATGTAGTATCAACATCTAACTCAACTTCTTCAGGATCAAAAGTATGAGACAAATCAACATGATATTGGAGAAGCTATGATATGTGGAAGACATCGTGCCTGGAATGGTACCTTTGAGGTAATAGAAACCGATAGGCTACCATCCCGACTTTCTCTAGAATTTCAAAAGGCCCTACAAAACTAGGAAATAACTTCCCTTGTTTTTGTAACCATCTATGCCCAATTATGGGAAATACCTGAAGGTAAACACGATCCCCCACCTCAAACTCTAGAGGTCATCTACGATGATCATCATAAGATTTCTGTCTAGACTGAGCAGTAGTCATATGCTTTCGGATCATCAGAACATTCTCTAAAGTCTCCTGAACGAGATGAGGACCTGGTAGGGCCACCTCACCTACCTCTATCCAGCACAGGGGTGAATGACATGACCTACCATACAAGCCCCCTAAAGGATCCATCTGAATTTTCAATTGAAAGCTATTATTATAAGCAAACTCAATGATAGGGATATGTTTCTCCCATGAACAACCGAAATCAAGGACACATGCTTGGAGCATATCCTCTAGAACCTTTATTGTCTGTTCTAATTGTCCATCGGTCTAAGGGTGAAAATTTGTGCTTATAATCACATGATTTCCCATAGCATTTTGCAATCCCTTCCAGAACCATGAAGTGAAATGAGAATCCCGATATGAAACGATAGTATGAGGAACCTTGTGTAGTCATACAATCTCACGGACATACATTATTCCTAGCTCATCAAATGAGAAAGTATACCAAATAGGAATGAAGTGGGAAGATTTTTTTAGTCGTTCAATGACTACCCAAATAGAATCGCTACCCCTCAGAGACCTTGGTAAGATAACTAGGAAATCCAAAGCAACATCTTTGCATTTCCATTCCAGTACTGGAAGCGGCTATAGAAATTCTGCTGGCCTCTAGTGCTCCTCCTTCACCTACTGATAGGTGGAAAACTTAGTGATAAATCCTACTATCTAAAATTTCATCCCAGACCACCAATACCAGTGTCGCATATCTTGATACATCTTGGAGATGCCTGGATGAAATGCCCACTGAGAGGTATGGGACTCTTTCATCAATTCCTCTCTCATATCTGTAGGAACCTAGATACATCCACATAGATGCAAGAAATCATCTCTATCCACATACCAATCTGGAGGTGGGTTATCTGATGATGTACTCTTATGGAGAACCAAACATTTAGGATCAAAAAACTGTCTACCCTTCACCCTCTCAAGGAGGGAAGAGGAAACTGTCAAGGATGAGAGGTAATACTACTCGTGGATATCATGAAACTCCATATGCATCTCATAAAATAGGGTCATTAACTTCCATTCATCATTGGCTTCCCGTACATCCAATGTTTGAGTTTTCCTACTCAGCACGTCTGCAACTACATTACCCTTACCAGGAATATAGGCCAGCTCAAAATCAAATTATTGCAGATATTCAACCCATCTACATTGTTTGAGGTTCAAGTCATGCTAAGTAAATATATATTTGATGATATTATGGTTTGTGTACACCACAAAGCACTCACCAAAAATATAGTGTCTCTAGTAATGTAAGGCATGGACAACTGATGCTAGCTCTAGGTTGTGAATCGGGTAATTTTTCTCATGATGCCTCAACAATCGTGATCTATATGCAAAAAATCTGTACTCCTAAATCAGCACTGCTCATAGGATGATACCTGATGCATCACAGAAGATGGTATAACCTACACATGGCTCTAGAAGAGTCATAATAGGTGCTGATACAATCCTACCTTTTAACACCTGAAAGGATTTCTCGCATGATTTTGACCACAATAACTTTACACCCTTCTTTGTAAGACCAATAATATGTGAAGAAAGGTAGGAAAAGTCATGTATGAAATGCTTATAATATCCAACAAGCCCTAAAAAACTCATTATGTCAAACACGTTCTTGGGATTTCTTAGGAAACCACAACACTAACCTTTTAGGGTCAATAGATACTCTTGATTTCGATATTATATGACTCAATAAGTGAACTTTGTCGATCTAGAAGTGGAACTTAACAATCTTGGTGTAAATTTTATGCTCTCTCAGTGTACTTAGAATGATCTCAAGATGTTTGGCATAGTCGCTATGAGTGTGAGAATACACCAAGATATAATCCATAAAGACCACGACAAAAGAGTCCAAATAGGGGTGGAAAAACCTATTCACCAAAGCCATAAAAATGGCAGGTGCATTTGTAAGACCAAATGGAATAATAAGGTACTCATATAGACCATACCCGCTACAAAAAGCTATACGAGGTATGTCTGATGGCATAACTCATATTTGATGATAACCCAATATCAGGTTGATCTTAGAGAAGATCCTAGATCCCTGGAGCTGGTCAAAGAGATTATCTATTTGAGGTAGTGGATATCAGTTCTTGAACGTAAGCTGGTTCAACCTTCTGTAATCTATGCATAGATGTAAGGTTCCATTCAACTTATTAGAAAAAATCACAGGTGAACCCCAAGAGGATGTATTGGGTTGTATAAATCCTTTGAACTGTAAATCTGCTAACTATCACTTGAGCTCTTGAAGCTTTGTTGGTGTTGTCCTATATAGAGGAATGAACACTAGATGTAATCCTAGAACAAACTTGATAGAAAACTCTACCTCTCTCTCAGGAGGTAATCTAGAAAATTTATTAGGAAATACATCCCTGAAACGATCTACTACTAGAGGGAAATCATCCTTACGTAAACTATGATCCACCATGAAGATATTTTCAATCTAGGTGGTCACTCCACCTATCCCATGATTCTTTGGTCCTACTCTACTAGCCTGGACATCCCACTCACCCTTATGTAGATAACTTCTTCCCTATGGTGATGTAAACGATTCCCTATGGAAATAGTAGTCTATAAAAGCATGATATTGAACCAACCAATCCATCTCGAGTATGACATTAAAGCTCATCATCTCGAGAACAAAGAGGGTCCATAAGAATGGGTAACTTCCTACCTCAAGGGGACAGTCCTTACACTGGAATATACCCTCTATTTGTACCCTTAACGGTGTATCTAGGGTCATTACACCATAATAATATTGTATCTCCAATCCAAGACTTTCCACAATATATATAGAGATAAAATATTTCGAATCACCTATATCAAATAAAGTAGATATTATAGTAGATTACATAAGAATAGTACCCCACGCTATAGATGGTCCCATAGCCTGATTCTCGGGTATCAGTTGTAGTGCATGCAATTGAACTGATCCACGACCCTATGAAACAAATGTACTACCACAATCATAACTGCTCTGTTGGTGTTTCTAGTGATCAGGGGTATGGATTCCACGACCATGACCTCCTCCTCAACCAGACCTACCTGTGTTATTCCAACTCCCCGCCTGATGCGGTATAAAAGAAATCACTCCAAAAGGTGGAGATGGTGCGAATCCTTTTACACTTGAAGCTAGTGAAAAGGTTATACATAAAAGATGAAGATTACCCATAAATCCATAAGCCCAGTAATACATTGGGTCTCTATCACACTAAGGCTTCAAATGCTCATGTCGTCCACACTGATGACACACTTTAGAGCTATCGA
This sequence comes from Viscum album, assembly GCA_963277665.1. Classification (NCBI taxonomy): domain Eukaryota; kingdom Viridiplantae; phylum Streptophyta; class Magnoliopsida; order Santalales; family Viscaceae; genus Viscum; species Viscum album. The sequence goes on from OY728157.1 coordinate 819,742,015, forward strand.
AACGGGCACTCTGGTTGTCACTACCCTGACGAGAAACCTTGAGGGAACATTTCCTACCACCAGAAGAACTATTGGCATGTCGCAGCACTGATCCTCTATACCCGGTACTATTATCATCTCTCGGGTTATGCTCAATAATAAGATCCTGATTGAATATCTTATAAAAATCAGGCAGGTGAAATCCATTCACCTGAGTACAGATGGCATACTGGAGCCCATCCTCAAAGAATCTAGCATGTGAAAGATCATCACCAGCTAGAAGCGGTACAAATCACTGCAACTCTATAAAACACACTGAATATTCCATAACTAACATAGAACCCTAATCGAGATGCATGAACTCTCTAGCTATGTCAGCTCTCAGTATCTGAGGAAATAACTAATCATGGAAGGAAGTCCAGAAATCAACCCATAACATGCCCTGATGATGACTAGATTGGGAAGTCACATCCCACCAATGCTTGGCTGAATCCCAAAGCATGTATTTGAAAAGCTTGACCCTTCACTCTAGAGGCGTATTTAGATGCTCAAAGATAGTTAGAGTGGATTCTAGCCATGGTTCAGCCACTTATGGACCGCCATACCCTGAGAAAGGAGGAGGATGTTGTTGCTGGAATTCAAAAGTCAGATCAGTCATTGTAGGTGCAATCCATGGAGCACCATGGATGCACTGCATCAGATGTGGGAAACTATCATGAACTTGGGTGTCAGTACCCAAATCAGGTACAACAGGTAGTGCCTCAAGTGTCACTCTTGGAGGTAAGACCAGCAACTCAAGTCCCACCATATATGGATCATGGTCATCACCACCCTCCCGGCATATGACATAAGTAATTCATGGAGGCATTGGTCTATAAATGTCAAGCACATGCCTCGGAACAAGCTTAAGCAGAAAGATATCATCACTAGCAAAAGCTGAATATAGGAAAACTCACTAACTAAGGAATACTACCCCAACTACCCACTTAGACGACCAGGTATTAGTAAGTGCTCAAGTATAAGTTTCATTTCATTTTACATTTAATTACTAGGTTCACTCCTTTACCTTTCATAAACATGACAAAGTGGGATAAGGATATGCAAACAATTCATTTTAGATGTCATGATTCACTTTATAATGGATATTTATTTCTAGTGAATCAGTTCCCATACACCTTATCATTGGAAACAACAACCATTTATTTATAGCATAATGGCTCGACTCGGTAAATTACTCATCTGAGCCCCTGAGGGCCCACACACCTCATGAATTGAGACAGACAATCTCTCAATTGTATCCAAGAGTAATACAAGCATAAGCTAACTATCACAACATCACTCAACAATCACAGGCCTGTCAAGCAATGAAAAATAGTGAAATGAACCTATATGGCATGAAAATATGCATGACATGAAAATTCTAGGTGCCTATAATGATGCATGTAACAATGCTCCTTTCCCTCGTATCATCCAGCCAAGGATGAAAGAAAAACCTCAATTATAGTAACAATCAACAACTCCACAAAACATTTGCATCACCCAATGGTGAAATAATATCAATTGTAATAGGCAAAAGCATAACAATAATTATAATTTAGGAAACTTGGTTTTTACCCCAAACATGGGTTCGCGATGCCCAATCGTTGCTTATAACCAAGTACCAAGTGTTCTTAATATTCAATCTAATGTCTTAAAATAGTAAAGAAAGAAAGGAAGCTCCTTTGATACCACTTTGTGACATCCTGGACCCTGATCCCACTTAATGGGTGCCCTGAGCCCGGTGGGTCATATGGCCTCAAGCGCATCTCCCCAAATGTCAGAGGTTTTCGACTAGTAGTGAGGGACTAGGGTGTGTCTATGGGGAGACTATGCCCTCATTACCAAAGTGTAGCACCACGAATGAATATGAACATGGGTAAATAACAGAAGCAATATAAGTAAATAGAAGGCACATTAGAAAATAGAGACAATATTAATAATAATCGAAACAACTGGAATAACTTTCAATAAATGATGAAATGTTATGTCACTAAAAAACTGGAAAACATGGAAATAAGATAGAAAACACAACATGTTTCACATAATTATAAAGGAAATCAAAGACTATCCCAAGAATCTTGAGCTTAAACTCAATCTTCTGCTACCAAGTTCCATACTAAACAGCAATCAATCAAGTGTTTGAAGTCGTATTCTTCCCTTTGTCAACACCCGCAACCATGTAATCTAATCCAGGTACCAAACGATGCCTAGAGAGGTTGTGAGATAAATATCAGTGGGCCACCACCAATGGTGTCTATAACATCTGGTTTGTGTAATGGAAATGTAGTAGTGTGCAAGCATGCATATATAAAGTAAAGCAACACAATGTAACTAAATACCCATGTACCTACTTCAGCCCTCGACTGATGTTTGAACATAACCAATCCATTAATTGATTATTACCAGTTTATAAATAGTTCACATGTTACAATAGTGAAGGTTCCAAGTTATGATATGGCAACCTATAATGACATTTAATAGTGAAGTTCCAAGGTAATAACCAAGGAAATGTAGGCCTAAAGGGTCGCCAACTTAGTAATAACTATAGCCTGGCATGGGGTAAGAGTGTAATCCAAGGAGCATAGTCCAAGGCATTCCACAATGAGATGTCTACCAAGTCCAAGGAGTTCATCCAAGGTAAAATGGGGCTAAGAAATGACTGGGCCCGATGAGTTTTAACCATGACACCTACTTGTCAATTTCAGATCCAAAGAGTGTATCCAAGGCATCCTGTAATGATTTTGAAGGGATCCTATGATGTCATATCAGGAATCCAAAGAATAGACAAGGATCAGGATCTAGGTGGGTCTCAACCCAAGAAAGTCGTATCCTTGAATCGCAATGGGGTTCCTAAGTGCTCAAGGCATCCCTTGATAAGAATCCAAGGTGATATCGAGTCAGGCCACTCTAATTTGATATTGAAGTCATGTAATATTTCATTTGGTTCAAGCCTTGCCTTTAATTAGTGTGATGAGGCCAAGTAGTATGCAACCTTTCCACCAAGTCATAAATCAATCAATAAGTCCATTTGGTTCAAGCCTTGCCTTTTATTGGTGTGACAAGGCCAAGTGGCATGCAACCTTTATTAATTCCATTTAAGGCATATTCAATAATTTAGGTTCATTCTGCTATCTTCCATTAACATGGTAAGGGGTGGTATGGACATGCAACCTATTAATCATTCACAATTAATTCGGTCAAGTCATATACTTGGTATACTTGCCAATTTCCATTTCAAATTTCAATTAAAGCACTTACCTTAGGCGAGTAGGTCAAGTGGTGAGCATACTTGGTACTTTCCATTATGAAATTCACAATATAAATCAATCCATTTAATATAGAAAAGCTTACCCTTAATAGGGTCAAGAAAAGTCACACCTGAACGGTGGCTCAAACGCATCAAATACTAAAAGCCCAATTATGGCATAATATCCTACATGGGATGAATGAAGTTGTGGGCATAACCATCAACAATTAATCACATATATGGAAAGAGAATATCCATATGGTTTTAATGATTATAAGTGTGTCATATAAATTCTATAAACGGCACCCGATGAAATCGGTGGGCCCCACACGACAAATCCAAAATCAACAAACTTGAGGGATGAGTTATAGACCCCCCCACCCTACTTTAGGCTTGTACGACTCTCCTCCTTCGGTATCAACCCTTGATTTGACTTAGAGAGTAGATATGAGAAAAAAGGGAAAAATGCTCACACCTTGATAACTAGGTCGAGGGAAAGAGATGATAAGAAAGGCTTAAACACACTTGAGTATTTACCGTTGCGTATCCAACGTGACGAACGAAAGCTCGATCGGATCTCGGATGAAGGATATCTTCCAAACCCTAGCTTTGGCCTTCAAAAAGCTCCAAAATGAGAGCCATGGAGGTAAATCCTACTGGAACTCGCAATGGGAAGGAGGGGACTCAATAGATCATTAAGGAGAAAACTGTAAAATTACCCAGAAAAATAGTTTGTACACGGTTTGTTCTCACAGTTTGACAAGCCATCTGAAAATCGGGCACGGTTACCTGGGCAGAAGGGGCACTTGCACGGTTAGGCTACACGGCCGTGCGCAAACCGTGCGATGCGGTTTTGTTTGAAAATTTCCATCCGCACGGTTAGGCAAATCATGCGTTAACTGTGCGACATGGTCAATTTCCCCCAAAAGATGGGTTCTGGGCTCTGAACTTCCCCCAGACACCCCTGAGACCTTTGCAAACTCATTAGGCATCCATATTAGGTCCAAAGTAAAGATTTAGACCGAAATTTAAAGGATCTATACTTGAGTAAAAACCTGGGTTCTTACGCACAGACAGAGAGAGCTCTACAAATTCTTGAGGACATGCTTTGTGCATGCGACCTCAGTTTTGGAGATACATATCATGTCTCCTTTTGAGGCCTTGTATGATAGATCGTGTAAATCTCCGTTGTGTTGGTCGGATACTGGATAAAATTGTTGGATCGAGTTTAGTCCAAGAGACAACGATGAAGATTCAGTTGATTCATCAAAGAATGTTGATGGCTCTGAGCTAGTATAAATTCTATGTTGATTGTCGTCATAGGCCATTGGAGTTTCGTGTTAGTGACTCGGTGTTCTTGATGAAATCATGATTTTATTGGATCCTAAACGGCAATCACTTTCTTGGTTAATATATAGGGAAAAATAAATAATGCCACAGTACGATGCAAGCATGAAAAGATCACGGCCTATGAAAAAAAATCTTAATGCACTTTTCACATCATTCAACTCTTAGTTTATAAGAAAATTTGATTAAAAAAAGGAATTGTTTTCCATAGAACCTCTCATTCAAAAGAACAAAAACATTTTTTCAAATACATATCCGATTTACAAAACCAGCAATAAATGATTTCTAATCTTGATTATGTATTTAAATAAAATGAATTTTAGAATGCTTATAAAAAACAAGATTAATCTAGAATGAATGTAGAAATGAAAGCAAAATGAAGTAACTAATGAAAAATTTTGGGATACATATTTAACTGAGTTCATTTGATCAAAACAAAACTATACATTTCTAAATGTTTTTATATGATGCCACATGAAAATACAATCTTTAAGATAAATATAATATCACAAACTATTTTGGTGTGATAAATCTATACTAAACAAATTGGCTTATACTTGTATAAGTTAATATTTTTTAAAAAAAAAACACCAAATAAACTAAGAACATCCATAACAAATACATAATATACATACACCGATTTGAGCTGAAAAATTCAACATTTTTTGTTTCTTATTCATTGAAAATATATATAATTTTATCCAAACCTAGGGAAAAAATTGTGGTTTTGATTGACTTTGTAGATCTTGGAACTTAATTGATAAATGACTCATTTTTTTTTAGTTTTTAACGACTTATTCATTTTTGTATATAAATTTGGAACCCGTACTTTTTTTGAAATTGAAATTGAAATTGTTTAAAAAGAAGAATTGTAAATTTTTTATTTTCAATTCGAATTAGAATATGATTTTTAATTGTGGTAATTTATATTGTTTTGTAAAAATCAGATTTTAAATTGGTTAATCTAATCCGATTCTCATCCCTCTGAAAATCCCGAGCTGGCTGAGAAGGAACCGTGCCGCTGGTTGATGATGACCGTACCGGCGAACCAGATCTGAAGCTAGCCGCGCGATGAAGATGACCGGAGAATAAGCCGCGCGGCCTGTTCCGATGAAGCCATCACACTGTTGAAGACGAACTGAAGGCCTCTGTAGTAGCCGACCGCGCCGCCCTGTTGCAACCGAAGCTCGCCGGCGACGCCTCGACCGAAGCTCGGGAGAATACTGAAGCCGCGCTGCCCTGTGCTTCGATTTACAAGAACCAAACCTACGCCAGAGCCCCGAGTTGAAGACGAAGCCCTTGATGCCAAACCAGAACCACCGAGCCGCGCCACAGTATCGATATTGGTAAATGGGCATGCCCCTCTTAAAGTACATGACTAGTGATGTGACAGGTTATGAACATGACCTTCTTCTTAATTAATTTAAATGATTAAATGAATCATGAGTGATACTCGGGTTCCTCCTTACGGAACGCCTTGGATGAGCTCATATTGAATTTTAAATACGCTGGGAGCGATACTTGGTATGCCTTGGACGAGCTCACCGAGTGGATTCTCTACCTCCATATGCGTGATATCGATTCCCTAGGGGAGATTCCGTGGACGGGCTCAGTGGCAAGATGGTCATACCATGCTGAAAGCGCGACCGATTGTCACCTATCAACCGATCAAGGTTCCAGTGCTCTGCTAATGTGTATAGCAGCACTCAGGTCGAATCCTCGGCGATGATACTTTTTAATAGCCGATTGTTTTTAGTTGATTGTATTTTGATTGAGGGGGTTTGTTTGCAGAGCTTAAATGAAGTGATTAATGAATGGTGTTTGATTTAACAATTTGATAAAGATTGGGGTGAGTTCATTTTAAAGGAGTTAAGCTTGTGATATCCTTGAATTTTACTTTATATTGCATTTAAATTAACACCCACTTCACAAGATAACATTGATTGGAATTCCTAAGTTTTAAAGCTTTAATCCAAGCCATAACTTAACTTAGGGTTCTAATCTCAATCATAGCTTGTTAATGGTGATGTATTTATGGTTCCAATAATCCATGGAAAACCACACGTTAGACAAAACAAGTCATTAATCCATGACATGTTAAGTCTAACATACCCAATATTAATTTGAAGAATATTCATCGAGAAAATACTCTCAATCACTTAACATCCCTAAATTATAACTCACTCCAATGAGAGATTTATTCAGCCATTGAAATGATTAGTAATCTGGTTATAATGATTATGATGATAAATTAAGAATATAAGAAAAATAAAGGGTTAAGAAAAGAGTGGTGCGTCGAACACACACACAAACGATGATGATAATTAAAAACGAACTTTAGATTGAATGTGAAAGCAAAAGAATGGAAGAGGATTCAACTGTATTTAAAATATTTTAAGAACATTAATATTAAACTACAGAATGAGGAAGAGAATAAGAGATATTGATGAAGAAACTTGCATTAAAACAGAATTAAAAAAAAAGACTTACAAGATTACAATAATGAAGAACACCAAAGTAAAAGGAAACAAAGAGAGGAAGAAGAGTATCTCAAGTGAAAACTTGAGTATGGAAGGTCCTCCCAATCCCTTTTCAAGACTTTGGTCATTCCAATATGTGCTCCTCTCTTCTGAAATACCAACCCCTTTGAAGGAGAGGAGAGAGATGTATTTATAGCCCAAGGAAGTGAACTGTTTGCATTCTCAATCTGTCCCTCCACTTGCATCACCACTTTGATAAATTAGAAAGCCGAATCTCGAGATATGATCTTCTTACAAGTTGTATATAAATATCTCCTCTATCTACTCTGAAAATTTTGCGGACATTGGACCTAAGGATCCAAAGTTATAGGGGTTATATTAAACAATTTTAATATGTCCATTTCAATACAAACTTTTTGAAGGCCAAACTATGAGTGAGTTTTTGAATAGTAATATGCCTTCAAATCTGAATTATTTCTTAAACAAAGTTGGCCACCTATATCTCCGGTTTTACACTACAAAATATTAGCTTTATTGGATGATTACATCATGAGATATGTCATGAAAAATGTCTGGATTTTAATTCCAGGACAGAATGGTGGGATACAATTAAAAGATTCATTTGGGCCTATTGTTCTTTGATTTGGGCCCTGAAATTTTTGTCCATGATTTATTTGGATAATCAAGAACATATGGTGGAGTTTCATTAAATTTGGGATTCTGTATTTAGACCAGTAACTTAATCATCATGGTTGGTACAGTTTCTTCACAAATTCTTTGGGTCATCTTGTGAGGAACATATGACCCTTAAAATGGAGGAATTGGCCACAGATTCTTTCTAACGATATGTTGGAAATTGAATAAGGAATCCTAAAAATAAAGAATCACACAAATTGGATCAGTATGGTGATAGTTATAAATAAAATAGTAAAATAACTCAATTGGACTACTTCTAAAAATGCTCAAAAATTATACTTAGTATTAAAACATTAATATTTCACACAAATTATGCACATTTCATATAAAATTAGTAAAAAGAGTATTTAATAATTCATTAAAATATTAATAATATCAACTCCCCCACACTTAGTCTTGTGCATGTCCTCATGTGCAACAAATATAAAAACCTGACAAAATCATTTTCACTCACCAACAAATATTAAAATTTTGTTTTCCCTAATCAGGGGAGGTTTAGACAATATCACTCATCCATATTGAATTCTACCTCAAGTTGTTACAGAAACAATGTTCGAAAAATAATTCATTTTTTCATGCTCAAATTTAGAAATGGAAAATGGTGGCACACAAAATTTACTCCTCTCAAGATGATAAAATTAATTTATGGAGCTTTACTCATTCACCAACCAAAAGTGAAAATCTTAAAGTTTGTAAGAGCTCTCAGCTTCCACTCCCTATCCTAAAGTGTTCAAAAATCAAGAGGTATATTTAGGGGTTTTTTTGTGGCTATGGGATGGTAGGAATATGATATCCAAAAGATAGGAAAAAGAGGTAAAACACCAACATAAAAAAAGAATGCACATTTTTTTTGAAATGAAACATGGAAGGAAATGAAAACACATATTTACAAGGGAATGATTGTGTGAAGAAATACACAATAGAGGAAGAAAATTTGAAGGGGATGTGAAGATGAAATATTTACAAAACACAAAACTTCTCCCAATGACATAAGTGTTCATTTTTTTCTTTTTTTTCTTTTGTATTTTTTTCAAAAGTTGAACTTGAAATAGATCTCACACTCATATCCCAACCCATGATTGATCTTCTCACAACACTAATTGTAATAGTTATAACAAGATCAAAGGTTGAGGAAGAGTGATTTTTGACCTACCCAAGACACAACCCATTTTTTTGTTCTTTTTATTTTTATTTTTTTGAACACTTGTCAATAACATTTACAAAATTACGTAAATAAAAGTACATCACATTCCCCAAAACACACATAATGACAACCTATCCCCCACACTGAAATGGATGCTTTCCCTCAAGCATATGATAACATGGTGAAATCAAAAAAGGGTACCCAAAATGAAATCCCCCCCCCGCACGTAAATTTTAAAAAATTATGAAATGAAAATCCATGTTGATATTGGGTGGGAAAAGGTATTGGGATTTTAATGTGGAAATCAAAGAAGATGTTTTTATAGGTTCTAAGGGGCTTTCAAAAGGAGGATTAATGTATGGTTAATGGGAGGATATTTGGCTATTATAATTCTCATGTGGCTCAGAAAATGCCTCTATCATATTAATGCACACTAAAGTAGGAAATTCAGCTTGAAGGTCCACAAACTCAAGAATTACAAATGGGGTTGAAAAACACACATTTTGAAAATATGTCAATAGGTGGCCTTGGCATGAAAGAAAATGGTGTTCCTCACGGGTGGGGAAAATCATTTTCCAAATCAAAAAATTGAGCATTCAAAATTTATTGGTTTTGACACAAGATTCTTTATCCAAAGTCACAATGAAACTAAATTTTTTTTAGATAAAACCATGTATTTTGGCTCCCCAAAATGGTTAGACAAAATTTCAAAAGTTGAAGGTGAGTAATCATGACTCTTTTGATTTTTTTATATTTATTTCTTTATTTATTAGTTTTTTTGTGCTTTTTTTAAAAATACTCACCCAAACAAAAGAGAAAGAGAAAAATAAAGGGTTTGATGAAGAAAGTGGTAAAAAAATGAAAGAGATAAGAAGAAGATGAAAGAGGTAGAGGTAGGAAGAGAGAGAGAGAGTTAAAGGAAAAAAGGTGCCCCTGGATTGGATTTAGTGGGTCGTCGTCTCCATCAGGTGGTGGGTCAACTATAGATTGATGGAAGTTGATGTGGGTCCAGGAATGTGTGTTCTCTCATGGTGATGCTTTAACCGATGTCCATTAACTATGGATGTCCTTTTGGAAGAGGGGTCATGGACTAGCACTGCACCAAACGCGTAAATATTATTAATAACAAAAGGACCTTCTCAATGAGAATTAAGCTTACCCAGGTGAAGCCGAAATCAAGAATTGAAGATAATTACCTTTTCACCTTCATTAAATACCTTTCTTAGGATGTGTTTATCATTGAGTGCCTTGGATTTTTCATCGTAGAGATTATAATTCTCATAAGAATCAAGTCAAAGATCCTCCGGTTCAGCCAATTGCAACAATCTTTCTTCACCAGATTTTTCAAGATCAAAATTACAAGTTTTCACAGCCCAAAATGACTTATGTTGGATTTCAATTGTAAAATGACATGATTTACCAAAAACTATCCTAAAAGGATACATCCCAATGGGTGTTTTATAGGCAGTTTGATAAGCCCAAAGTGATTTACCAAGTCTTTTAGGCCAGTCTTTTTTGGTGGGTTTTACAATTCTCTCAAGAACTGTTTTAACTTCTCTATTAGAAAGTTCATCCATTCCATTTATTTGGGGGAGATATGCAGTTGAATTTTTATGTACAACAACATTATTTTTCAAAAGAGATTCTATGTTTCTATTACAAAAATGGGTTCCTAAGTCACTTATCAAGGCACGTGGTGTGCCAAATCGGTGGAAGATGTGTGTCTTTAGAAACTCACTAATAGTATGTGAATTATCCTTTCTCGTGGGTTTGGCCTCGACCCACCTAGAAACATAATCGACCAAAATAAGGATGTATGAGAATCCATTGGAAGGGGGAAATGGTCCCATGAAATCGATGCCCCAAACATTGAAGTCCTCACAGAATATTAAAGGCTTTTTGGGAATTTCATTTATTTTGGAAAATGTGCCAAACTTTTGGCAAGTGGGACATGATTGACAGAACTCATGTGAGTCCTTGAATAGTTAAGGATAGAAGAATCTAGAGTTTAGGACCTTTCGGGAGGTCCTTTGTGGTCCAAAATGGCCACTACTAGGCATTGAGTGACAGAATTCTAAGATGGACGAATGTTCATTTTCATCAACACATCTCCTAATTACCAAGTCTACCCCAGTTTTCCAAAGTTTATTATCTTCCCAAAAATAGTATTTTGAATCACTTTTCAACTTCATTTTTTTTTCTTTTGAAAATATTTCAGGAAAAACACCATAAACCAAGTAATTTACAATTGGATCATACCATGATATTTTTGGAGTGAGAGATGAATGGTGCTCAATTGGAAATTCTGGATCAATTATTTCAGAATGAGAAGAATTAAAAATTCTACTCAAGTGATTAGCCACATGGTTTTATTTTCATGGTCTATCTTTTATTTCTAGGTCAAACTCTTGAAGCTTTAGGATCCATCTTATTATCCTCGGTTTGGAATCACTTTTCTTGAGTAAGAACTTTATAGAAGAATGGTCTGTGAAGATGATGATTTTGACACCTAAGAGATAGGGCCAAAATTTATGTAAGGCAAAAAAAACTGCTAAAAGTTCCTTTTCAGTGATAGTGTAGTGATATTGAGTTTCATCTAATGATTTTGAGGCATAATAGACGACATGAGGAATTTTTTCTCTTTTTTGACCAAGAATGGACCCAATGGCTCTATTAGAAGCACAACACATCAACTCAAAGGGTAAGGATCAATTTGGGGGTTGGATTATCGGGGTATATGTAAGAGAAATCTTGAGTTCAACAAAGGCTCTCTTGCAAACCTCATCGAAATGGAAAGTGACATCATTTTGGAGCAGACGAGTGAGTGGGAGGGAAATCCTACTAAAGTTATTGATGAATCGACGATAGAAACTAGCATGATCGAGAAATGAATGGATGTCTTGAACAGAAGTGGGTTCAAGAAGTGATTGGATCACTTTAATTTTGGTAGGATCAACTTCAATATCCTCTTTTAAAACTATGTGCCCTAGAACAATCCCATTTGCAGCCATGAAGTGGCATTTTTCAAAATTTAACACAAGGTTACACTTGACACACTTTTTAAGGACCAGATAGAGTGAATTCAAGCAAGATTCAAATGACTCACCATAAATGGTAAATTCATCCATGAAGACTTCCATGCAGTGTTCAATGAATTCAGAAAATATACTCATCATACACCTCTGGAATGTTGCAGGAGCATTGAAAAAGTTGAAAGGAATTCTCCTATATGAACATGTTCCAAAGGGGCATGTGAAAGTAGTTTTTTCTTGGTCCCGAGGTATAATTGGGATTTGGAAGTAGCCAATGTATCTATTAAGAAAGTAATATTGTGACTTTCTGGGTAATAGTTCTAGCATTTGATCAAGGAATGGAAGAGGGTAGTGATATTTTCTTGTTTCAACATTCAATTTTTGGTAATCAATGCACACACACCATTTGTTCTTCACTCAAGTTGTGACTACCTCCCCATGTTCATTTGTGACAATAGTTATCCCACCCTTCTTAGGTACAACTTGAATTGGACTAACCCATTCAATATCAGGAATTGGGTATATAATACCAGCTTGAAGAATCTTAGTGATATCTTCCCTAACTACCTCATGTATGAGTGGATTGAGTCTTCTTTGTGGTTGTCTAATTGGTTTGGATGATTCCTCAAGATGAATGTGATGCATTCAAAGAGCAGGTTTGATTCCTAGTATGTCATATAGGGTCCAACCTAAGGCCTTTTTGTTTTCCTCTAACACTTGAACAAGTTTGGACTCCTCAGTTTCGGTAAGTGAAGTAAAGATAATTATAGGATAAGAGTGATCATGGAAAAGGAATGCATATTTCAGGTGTTCAGGAAGAGGTTTCAGATCATTATCATCTTTCATTTGTGGGTTAGACAACTTAGGAATAGAGGAAGGGACTTCAGTTTCTTTAGATTCATTTTCCTTAATACTGTCCAAGGTGGAGCAGTAGAGATCAGAGTTGATGTGGGATTTAAGAGAGTTTTCAAGATCCTCTAGATTGATGGAGTGTATGAATGAGAGGTCAACATCAAATTCACCATTTATAACTTAGTTAATCATGGTGTATATTTCACAAGATCCTTTGTCATTAAAAAATGAAGAACATGATGAATTGGGGTTCAATTGACTCTTATAAGTGTCCTCAGAATCTTCGATTGAGAATGTAGAGTGATCCTCAGATGGGTATCACATGGCTTAGAAAATGTTGAACTTGACCAGTTGGTCACCAAATTCCATGGATAAGATGCATGAATGGACATCAATCTTGGTTCTAGCAATCATGAGGAATGGTCTTCCTAGAATTATGGGAGATCGAGAAGAGTTCGTCTCACCTTCCTTGTCAAGGACATAGAAATCAACTGGGAAGATAAGATCATTAACTCGAAAAAGGACATCCTCAATTATTCCCTCAGGACTGGTTGTGCTTCGATTGACTAACTGAATGAAAACACCTGTTGGGTGCAAGGGACCTAGACCAAGGTTGGAGAAGATGGATTTGGGCATGACATTAATTGAGGCTCTTAGGTCTATGAGTGCATCCTCAAAGTTGGAACCTCCAATTTGGCATGGAATCGTAAAGGTCCCTAGATCTTTGCACTTTATGGGAATAGAATATTGGGTGGAAACATTTTCGAAGGTCTTAAGTTTCCTCTTGTGGGTGCACAATTCTTTAATAATCTTTGCATACTTAGGGGTTTGTTTTATGGCATATAATAGGGCAATGTTGACTTCAACACGTCTAAACATGTCAATCATTCCAGGATCAGGTTCAAAGGACTTATTTGGCTTAGAAATGTCTTGAGGAAAAGGAATTGGGTTCCTAAGTGGAATATAAGGAGGTGAGGGAATTGATTAAGATTCCTTTTCAAGTTTCTTTTTCTTGTCATTTTTTAGGTCAACATTCAAAGGGGGTTAGAGGAATTATCTTGAGGCATATCAATTTGCTTTCCCGATTTAAGTGCAATTGCACTTACATTACCCTTAGGGTTCAGTAAAGGTTGATATGGGAGTTGGGAAGAATTTGATTATTGTTACTGGCTCATGTGAGATGAAAGTTGACCAATTTTTGTTTCAATGTTTTTGAGGCTAGAATAGGTGAATGATGCAAGATCTTCCACTACACATTCCCATGGTTTCTTGGAAGAAGAGGCTTGTCCTGGATTGATATTACCTTGATTTTGGTTCTTGGGAAAGCGATTTTAGTGGTTTGGGAATTGGGAAGGCTCATTAGGATAGTGGAATCCTGGAGGATTAGGAGAAGTATTTCTCCTTTGTTGTTGAGTTACAAAAGGATAAGGTTGTTGGAAGTTACCAACACCTTGACCATATTGAAACTGGTTTGGGTTTTGAGGAGGTAATTGAGGGGGATGAGAGATGGGATTACCATACCTCAGGCCTTGGTTATAGGAAGAGGAGAAGGGTTCAGAGTGATGTTGGTTAAAGTTTATAACAAACTGATCGGATAGTTGAGGGTTGGTGTTTAGATGAGGATAGGTTGCATTGAGCTCTATTGGTTTGGATGAATCAGAGGGATCACCCTGAAGTTGTGGACATGTTTTAGTTAGATGATATGGGGAGCTACAGATTCCACAGTTCTTGATAGGTCCAGGGAACATAGATTGCGGAGAAGATGAGGTTGGGGATTTGGTAGCCACAGCTAGTTGTCACACAAGACCTGTAAGTTTACTCATCCACTCTGTCATCTTGTTTTTCTCTATAGATTGACTATCTTGGGCTTGTTTGACTTGAGCATGTGCTTGAGCATGGAATTGTTGTGTGTTCGCAGCCATGTTGCTTATGAGATCTTTTGCAGCTGCATGAGTTTTATCAACAAGAGCACCACCACTTACGACATCAATAAGAGTTCTCTCCATATCCAATAACCCCTCATAGAAGTATTGGATCAAGAGTTAGTCATGGATTTGGTGGTGTGGGCAGGTGATCAAGCTTTTTGAACCTCTCCCAGTATTCATGGAGTGATTAACTTAGGAACTAATGGATACCACTTATTTCCTTTCGGATAGAAGTAGTACGAGAAGCAGGAAAAAATTTCTCTAAGAAGAGTCACTTCATGTTATTCCATGTGGTTATGGAACCAAGAGGAAGGTAGTAGAGCCATGACTTAGCTGTGTTATCTAGGGAGAAAGGAAATGCTCGAAGTTTTATTTGTTCCTCAGAAACCCCTTGAGGATTTATGGTAGAGCACACCACTTGGAACTCTTTAAGGTGGAGATGTGGGTCCTCACCAGCTAGCCTGTGGAAATGAGGGAGAAGATGAATCAAACCCGATTTGAGTTTGAAGTCAGCTTCTATGCTTGGATATTTAATACCAAGAGGTTGGTAATTCATATCAGGGGAAACAAGTTCTTTAAGTGTTTGTTCCCTAGGATTGGCCATATCTAATTCAATTGGTTAGACAAGGATAGGTTCTTGAATTATATGATTATCTCTTATGTTCCTCCTAAGTTGGCGAAGTGTTCTCTCAATTTCAGGGTCAAAAAAATCTGAGGGATTGTTTGGGAGGCTATGGGTCATTCAGATAGATTTTGGAAGAAAGTTTAAGGCAGATTTTCTTTGTTTTTTTTTCATTTTTTTTAATTTGTTTTTTTACAATAACCAGAAACTAATGAATACTTAAAGCACCATCCCCATAAATGGTGTCATTTAAAAGCATGGCGGATTGTTTCTTATCGATCAATCAAGTTTCTGGTGCTCTTCTAATGTGTATAGCAGCACTCAGGTGGAATCCTCGGTGATGATAATTTTTAATAGTTGATTTTTTTAGTCGATTGTATTTTGATTGGGGGTTTGTTTGAAGAGTTTAAATTAAGTGATTAATTATTGGTGTTTGATTTAACAATTTTATAAAGATTGGGGTGAGTTCATTTTTAGGGAGTTAAGCTTGTGATATCCTTGATCTTTGCTTTATATTTCATTTAAATTAACACCCACTTCACAAGATAACATTGATTGGAATTCCTAAGTTTTAAGGATTTAATCTAAGACTTAACTTAACTTAGGGTTCTAATATCAACCATATATTGTTTATGTTAGTGTATTTATGGTTCCAATAATCCAAAGAAACCACATGTTAAACAAAACAAGTCATTAATTTGTGACATGTTAAGTCTAACATACACAATGTTAATTTGAAGAATATTCATCGAGAAAATAATATCAATCACTTAAAATTCAAAAATTATAAATCACCCCAATGAGATATTTACTCATCCATTTAAATGATTAGTAATCTGGTTATAATTATTATGATGATAAATTAAGAAGATAATAAAAATAAAGGGATAAGAAAAGAGTGGTGCATTGAACACACACACAAACAATGATGATAATTAAAAACAAACTTTAGATTGAATGAGAAAGAAAAATAAGGGAAGAGGATTCAACTGTCTTTAAACTATTTTAAGAACATAAATATTAAACTACAGAAGGTGGAAGAGAATAAGAGATATTGAAGAATAAACTTGCATTAAAACAGAATTACACAAAAAAAGACTTATAAGATTACAATAATGAAGATCACAAAAGTAAAAGGAAACAAAGAGAGGAGGAAGGGTATCTCAAGTGAAAAATTGAGTATGGAAGGTCCTCAAAAGCCCTTGTAATGGCTTGGGTCGTTCCAATATGTGCTTCTCTCTTCTGAAATTCCAACCCCTTTGAAGGAGAGGAGGGGGATGTATTTATAGCCCAAGGAAGTGGACTGTTTGTGTTACCAATCTATCCCTCCACTTGCATCACCACTTTGATAAATTATAAAGCCAAATATCGAGATATGGTATTATTACAAGTTTTATATAAATATCTTCTCTATATACTCTGAAAATTTTGCGGCCATTGGACTTAAGGATCTAAAGTTATGGTGGTTGGAATAAACAATTTTAATCCGTCCATTTTGATAGAAACCTTTTGAAGGCCTAAATGTGAATGGGTTTTTGAATAGGAATATGCCTTCAAATCCGAATAATATCTTCCAAAAAATTGGCCACCTATATCTCTTATTTCACACTGAAAAATATCTGCTTGATTGGATGATTAAATCATGTGATATGTCATGTATAATATCTAGATTTTAATTCCAAGCCAGAATGGTGGGCTGGACTTCAAAGATTTATTTGGGCCCATTGTTATTGGAGTTGGGAACTGAAATTTTTAACCATGATTATTTTGGATAATAAAGAACATATGGTATAGTTTCATAAAATTTGGGCTTTGGTATTTAGACCAGTAACTCAATCATCATGGATGGTCCAATTTCTTCACAAATTCTTTGGGTCATCTGGTGAGGAACATATGACCCCTAAAATGGACGAATTGGCCACTGATTCATTCTAATGATATGTTGTAAATTGAATAAAGAATCCTAAAAAACAAGAATCACACAATTGGGATCTATAGGGTGATAGTTATAAAGAAAATAGTAAACTAACTCAATTGTACTACTTCTAAAAATGATCAAAAATTATACTTAGTATTAAAACATTAATATTTCACACAAATTATGAACATTTCATATAAAATAAGTAAAGATAGTATATAATAAGTCATTAAAATATTAATAACATCACATGCCATTAGTGATACTCATACCCCTATGTGAGATACCAGGGACGAGCTCAAAGTATTTTGCCTTCACACCATGCTGAGCGTACTACTCTGATCATGAGGGTGTAGTCTTCCCATCGTACCATCATTGGATCCTAGTTTCTAGTTGGCAGTCTCTGACATATGGGGAGATGCGTTTGAGGCCATGTGGCAACCAATCTGACTATTGGTTTCATCTTCAGTCCAACCGGGATGCTACAACATCCATGCACCCTACTTGATTTCTTCTACTTTGTTATGAGGATCTTTGGATAATGAGATGATGAGGAGACGACCGCACCTCATGTCTCTCACCTTCTGATTTTATTTTGTATTGATAAACACACTTTCCTCTCCCATTGTTCAGATTAATGTTGTATGATGGGAGAAATGATCTGAATGGAAGATGGATCATGATTGTGACCCTTTTGAGAGAGTGTTGAGCTAATCACTTAGGAACTTCTCCTTTAGCGTGATGTGAATTCACACATTTTAAGTATTAAAGTTTTGTGTAGCCGATCGACACGCATAGAGAATATAATTGAAGGGTCAAGGTTGTATGACAAGGATCACAAAGTTGAATCTAGGGGTGTCTCCCTTTCTTACATCCATTCCATCTTTCTTTTTCATTTTTCACGTTTCATTCAACAAAACAACCACCCCTCATTACTCTCCCATTTCAATACATTAAAAACAAAAAACAAAAATACATAAGTGATTAAGATAGTAAAACTCCCAAGCCCTACTCCTTGAGATAAAACACTAATCGGTCACTATATTTCATTATAATTAAATGTAAATTCTATTTGACTAAGGCCCACGATAACTGCATGATCAACTTGGTGCCGTTACTCGGGTGAAGGGTTTAGTTTTCACTATCTTTAAAACAATTGTAATCAGTGTTTTACCTATTTTTCTTTGTTTTATTTTTATTTTAATTTTTTTTATACTTTGGGACAAACATTTAAAGGTGACCATTATATATAATGGATCAAAAATTTTATGCTCAAATTAAAGGTATTGAAAGAATCAAAGAAGTCACGAACCCACACATTTACCATTTACTATCTGACCAATTTGTCCTCCCATATGTCCCATAGGTTCCCTAGGAGGAGAAACACCCACAACAACCAATGCACAACTACCTTGGATGAGTAATAAGTCAAGAAGAAGAGAAAAATTAAATTTAGATTCAAGAATTGATGGATAGACTGGCTCTGCTCAACAAAGCTTTCCCAGTGCAGGAAGAAAAGCACGAACAACCCCTCAACATGGAAGAATCGAAGAACCTACAATATGAACTCAAAACCAATTTTTAGTATATTGTGGAAGAAGAAGAAGAATCCTATCAGGTGATAATTCAAGATGAACCTAAATTAAAGTTCCCCCTTATCGTGAAAGCCATGGTGGAGATGGAATTTGTAGAGATTGAAGAAAAGGAAAAAGTACCCTTGTTCACCCATAAACTCAATTTCTCAGTACCTTTGCACATTGAAGAGAAATTAAAATTTAAAATCATTGAGGGAGACTCTTTATCAGACCTTTCTTTCTTTGATTTTATTGAAACTCGAATGTCGTCTGACCTTCCTTATGTTGTAGAAAAAAATATCAGAAAGTTGGTTTCAGGCCCTCGATGAAAAAGATAGAGGAATAAATGAACTTAACTTTAGAGAGGGAATGAAATATTCATCATGGCTATCCTATGATATTGAATAGGTAGTTGGAAAAGACAAAAAATAGAAACCAAATAATTCAAAAATAGTTCAGAGGTTGTCAATCATTGCCCTTCTTTTTCCGTCTTCCCAAAAATATCCGGAGCAATTAGCCATACAAAAGTTTCTCCAACATGTTTTTTCCTTCAAAATTAAGCACCGGGTCACTGAACTTTGATGAATATGAAATAAATAGTGAAACTGAAGGGAAAGAATTAAGACAAAAAAATTAAACAAAGGCTACTACATTACATATAGGGAGCTACTCGATGATTATGGAAATAACATGCTCATACAACACGCAACCAAATATTTTATATAAAAAATAATATAAAAATACATAGTAATGTATATTAATATATAGGCTTATACTTGAAAAAGAAGTGACATGCACCACAAAAAAATATATTAATGGTGTAATGACATAAGATCATCAATTTAAAATTGGTTTAGATGCATAAAAAATCATTCTGGATAAAATTTTTATTTTGTTATGTAGATAAAAAAATTTGACCTCAATTTAATGGTGAAATTCCATCTAATCATCTGTTTAAAAGTACAATAAGAATGTTATGCTACAAATGAACATGCATATCTAACTAGAATTCATATGCCGAAGGAAATGAAATAATTTAAGAAACTACTAGCACTGGGAAAAGCCACTTCATCTAATATAAAATTATTTCATTTAACCTCAATTCAATGAATTTTATGAAGTTGAAAAATTAGGAAATGTTCACTCAAACCTGAAAAACACATGAAATATTTCTGTTTATCATAGTGATAGGTCCATCCTAAAAAAAATATAATAAATGTGCAACGATATGAACCACAATCCAACTCATGTGTATCTCACATTAATTTAGTTTATGATTCAGCCAATCTCTCGTAACCAATGAATCCTAAAATAATGAGAAATAATATCAACAAGATTTATAAAGCACAACGTAAAAAATTAAAAAAAATGGAATGTTATGATGCTTACTTGACTATTCCTTTAATATTTTACATGTACTACACAATTTCTAGAAAATTAATAAAAAGAAATAGACTTTTCATCATTATATGCATTAAAATGAAACACTTCTTCCAAAGATACATCATTCACATGTTGTGTCCAAGTGAGAAATCTTCTATGAAAACATCTATCCATAATAGTGTGATATAGATTAACCTCTTCAAATTGTGCATCATGTTCTAATATATGTTGAATGTAACTTATTTCTTCTCTAATTAATAATGTCAGATTATACAGTGAAAACTTTTAAGTATTTTCTGCTATATATAAAATATAATAATCTATTTGAGTAATTAAATTTATAAAATGTAAACATATTAAAAAAGACTTAATTATCTTACGCTACGTGACATTTATTCATGTATTCTAGAAAATACTTTAGCTCATCTGAAATAATGATCCTGTGAATTTCAAACAGGACCATACTTTTAAAACAACTATAATCATGTTCAGAATCTTTTCAATTAGGGAGTTTAATATTCATTAGTTTTTTCTGAACTCTCACTATGCACAAATTATCAGTATTAAGTTATCCACAATAGTGTTTTCTTGGACCATTTAAGAATAGAAAGTCATTTATGATATCTTTGGATTTTATGTTAGTCATAAAAACTGATTACAAAATATAATAACTCATAAATGAAATATGTTATTAATGAAAATCATAAAAACTCATACTCATCAAAATATCATTACTAATTCTTGATTTATAAGGTCAGATGAAAAATTATATTCATACAATATTTTATTCTTTTTAAAGTGGAGTTCGAGAGGACCAAGGCTGGTCCGGTGGTAAAATAATTATTTGCAAGATGATAAATAATTATTTAACTAGTAGGCACAAATTAAAATAACACTACTATTATTTTGTGATGCGGAATTTTATTTATAATTCTGTTTTACTCAAGTTGGTGCACCATAAATAATGATAAGATATTATTATTAATAGAATGGGTTTTCTTTAAGGTTATGAATGTATTTAATTGTTGTTACACATTTAAATATTGTAACTGAAGCCCCATGTCAATAAATAGACACATACATTTATTGTTCCATGTACCGAACCACACACTCGGTGAATTGAGAATTATTGAGCTAAACAATTTCTCTCTCGAATCCTTTTCTCGCCCCTCTCAATAATGAGAGACATTCTTCAAGGCTGAAGAACAAGCGATCAAGAACGACCGACACAAGACATTCACTTCACCGTGTTATCACCCAGAGAATGAGCAGTGTTGATTAGAGGCCATTAAAGCATGTGTGGATCACTACTAGAGGGATTATAGTTTATATACTTGTAAGTGAAACAAGATAATCTAGAAGGGTCATTCTGAACGATCAACATCATCAATAAAGAAAATACCAAAGATCTAGGTATTATTTTTTTTATGAAATTAATTAAATTAATTACAAACATGATGTGAAATATCCTCTCTAAATGTTTTGGACCTCTTCCTTCTTTATCTAAATCTTTGATTCTATTCTATGGAGGCTGACGTTCATTGTCGTATTGATCCTGGAATAATCATTTATCATGGTAAAAAATCAAAGTTGGGTGTCGTCCCAACCACACTTTCACTGTTCCCGGAACCTTCATGTGGTATCATAGCATTTTCATCATAGTTTATAATTATTTAAATATTTTGTTAATGATTTATGCATTTAATAATTTAGTTGTTTCAATTCAAGTAAACCGTTTTGAAAACCTGAATCTCGAGATCTGTTCCTCCTCTTTCATTTCTCATTCACCTTACAGAAATGATATTTTCTTTTTAATTTTGATTAAAATAAAATAGAGGATCTCATCTAGAGGTGCCAAATGTTCCTGGCCATACCACACCAGAACACATGACATGAATTCGGAAGTACACACTGTGTAGCCTAGGTTCAATGCACCGGGTATGGTCCACCAAACCAATTCGTTTCATTGGAGTTTGTCTAAGTCGTAATGAATTTGTGTGTTGACCAGGAATAGGTGGAACATAGTTTCTAGATTACACGCCATGTGGCCCACTAGACACGACGTGTATTCCCTTCAGGTTAGGTTTGGACTGTGTACCTCGTACATGGAGTGCCCGGATGGAGACCGTGTAACATGGAACTATATGGCGTGTGGCTCACTAGACATTCCATGTACTCCAAAGATTTCCAAAGTAAACTCACACATCATTTCCTCGAGTGTGTACTTCAGATGGACGGTGTAAAATAGTACACATCATGTAGTCGGAGCTACATGCCGTGTACTCATCCAAATTATGCAGATTTATTAAAATTTATTATTATATTATACTAACCCTTGAGACGTGTACCATCGTGCAGGCGTAAAGATGAGGCACAACACATGATAGGTGTTTTATATATATGTGTTTAATTTAACATATGTGTAATGTTCATTTCTACTCATTGGGTAGTTTTGAATAAGAATTCACTGGGTTTCCTCCAAGGTACAAGTTACGTACAAAGATAATTTTAAATGAATTTATTTTTTTTAAAATTATGATGGATGAGAATCTAAAGGAAATTTAGAAAAGGGTTTAAGATAAAATGTTTGATTAATTAAAGATGATAATTAATTTATTTGAGTGTGATTTATCTTAAACAAGAATGATTAAAGAATTTAATGCTAGTTTTATATATGTGTAAATATCATTACATGTATGGATGATCATGAGATAGACCAAGAACTTTGTATGTGGATGGTTTATTTTAATTAATTAATTTCAATTATTTTTTTGGCATGCGATCCTTCTCCTCATTAATATGTAGGGACTATGTTCCCAAGGTTTCTTTTATGTAAAACCCCTTTTTACCCCTCACCTATATGTGAGTTAAAAAAAGGCATATGTAATGGATGAAACTCTCCAGCTAGTGGAGGCATTTCTAGTTGAAGCCAAGACGAAACCAATCCCATGAGATAAAGAGGTGGACAGGTGGAAAGCTATAAACACGAACCCAAAATGTTCAAGACATTTCTCCCCTAGGTCAGGGTTAGTTTATCAACTTCTAGATAAACTGACCGTTAGAAAAGATCATGATCACACCCTTTACTTTATTTTATTTCTGTTATTTTCATGGTTTATCATTATGGATGTGTTGTCACGATCACATAATTAATGAATTAAACAAGCATGTAAGATGGAACAAAAATAAACTATAATTATGTGTAAATATTATCAAGACATGGTTAATCACTTAATTAATTTCTAATTAATATTAAAAATCATGTGATAATGATAATAATCAATTAAAACATAAGAGATAAAAATCCCTCAAATAAAATATTAAGTTTGATTAAGCCTTTTGTTACTTGATTGAGGAAAAAAATAAATAAAACTACGTGTTTAACTAACCCTTGTTATGACACTTTGTAACACCCCAAGATTTCATAGTGTGTTATTTCTTCAAAATAATTCAATAACTTGCACAACACGCAACACTGAGTTCAATTGCACCATGACTTACCAAAAAAAAAGCCATTAAAAGAGGTCATGAATAGTATTAACTAAATTTTAAACTGTATATAATCCTTATAATTTTAGAATCCATATTATGAGTTTCTTAGTCATAATGCAAGAACAGATTCATTTTCAGTATTGCACTTTTATCAACTTTTGATAGTGAAACCTTTTTAAATACAATATTTTAAACTTTTTGACTAAATGGAGACATCAAAAAATTTTAAATGAAACATCCCAAGCTTCCACGGTACGCTTTCCTTTGAATAAAACAGTAGCGTGTGTTGTACGCAACTTCGAGTTCTAACACACCGTAACCAATCAAACTAGCTGTTATGAATAGTAATACCTACTTTTTGAAGTTATATATATTTTATATTTTAAAATGGATATCATTTTTGGATTCGGAATATCAAATTTATCCTAAGGTGAAATTTTGGTACTTTTCGGATAACTTTCATATTTTGATGAATAGTGAAAATTACTAAATTTTAATTAAAAACAACTTTTTTAATCAAAATAATTAATAGTAATAAATTATGAATTTGAGTGGTTTTAAAGTATATTTAGAATATATTTTTACTATTTAATATAATGTTGGTCATTGGACATAATTTTACAATTAAACCGAACATAAACAAGTGTCAATCTTTTGATAGTTATTATCTCTTAAAAACACGCTTTTTGTTTTGACAGCGGGAATTAATTTTAAATTAATTTCTGCCACTTCTGTGTTTTGAATTTAGGAAAATGGATTCCATATTTGGAATCAGCATGTTCAAATTGTGTAAATAGGTAACTTTTATTTTTAGACATTTTGAATAATTACTGCGGTAAATATTTTATTTACCATGGTTAAGGGTAAATCCGGTAAATAAGGGTTAAAAAAATAATATTATAATAATACAAAATTACCCTAAAACGTGTCTTAACCCTATTGGTTGATACATGGTCGACCATGGGCATCTTTGTGTCAATTTTGGGACCCCATGGATCCACTTGTAAGTGATAATGACACTTTATTTTAATTAAGTCAAAATGAATACAAAAAATGACAAAAGCATATATCTTTTAGCAAAACAATTGTTACATAGGGTTATATAAGTTGGATTTTAGATTATAAATATTAATTAGAAATCTAAAAAGATTTCCTACATAATGATATTTTATTAATAATTTTTAGACATTAAATAATTTATTTTATTTATGACACAATGATGATGCAGTAATTACTATAATAGTGAAAAATTAAAATAATTGATATTATAAATACCCAAATAAATATAATATGAAACTTTTAATGAATTAAACTAATTTTCTAGGATAATATGATATATTAGGATTTATTTAATTGACTTTGTTCGAAGTAATCAATCTGTTATGAGTTTCACAAAAATCAACTATTGAATAGTGTCAAAATTGACATAAAAGAGTTTTTAAAACAAATATTATATTATTAATTGATATTAAATTCCTAAAAATCTAAGGTTCGGCCAAGAGACTTATATCATGATAGGTTCATCATTAATGTACCACTTGGGGGTCGCTTGGATGTATATAGTAAGTTTATTAACCATATTATATAAAAATACAAAGAGACATTGTAAAAGTGAAACTAATTAACTTAGAGTTAATACTTAAAGATAAGGTTAATATAAGTACCCAAACCTGTCTAAATTCTATTGGTTGAGTGGTTTTCGACCTATCCCCTCCTTAACCTTTGAATAATCAACTTTGGAGCCTTTAGAAACCGAATATGAATTTATTATAAATTAATATTTCTAACTTTTCCAAAGGTGCCCCTCACCCCATTATAAAAGGGCACTCCTCCTTCTCATTTCTTCACACCTTCAAAGCCTTTTGGCTCGGCCAAACTCTGCCCAAATACTCTCCCAACATCACTCACTACAACCTAGAGGCCTTAGTTTGATCAGAAATCCAACCTAAGGAGCCCTTTTGATCAAATCAAAAGGAAGAACCCGAAGAAGAGGTAATGATTTCACCACCCTTCTCCAAGTTCATTTCTTCTTCCACTTCTTCTTCCTTTGTTCTTACCATTCTAAAATAATAACTCCAGTATCTCAAATATACTGTGATGTTATTATAAATATGGTACAATCAAATTCAGTATTCTATCCACCCTTTGTATAACATGTCACCATACGTGCGTACGTACGGCTTACCGTCTCCACGTCGTGGTGTAATTGTTATTCAATATAATATTATTTGGATGGGTATAATAATGATGTGTAACTCATTTAAATAATAAATATAACATGTTAATGATTCTGTATATATGATATACCATCCATTTATATATTTTTTTAATATCAAAAGAATGATATTGTCGCTCGTGCGTACGTACGGACTACCGTCTCCACGAACGCGATGAGATTCATTCTCCATCGTATCCATTCAAGTATAATTATCATTTGATGATTTAAAAATGATGTTTAAGGACTAGAAATCATTCTGGATATGAATAAGATACAACAACCATGGCTTATGAAACAAAACTTATAAAAGAAAATGAGTAAGTTAACTCCCGAAACGACGATAATTCTAAGATATTATTAACAAATCAATGTTAAAAGATCATATATGATATCATATTATTATATATGATTCTTGTATAATTTAATAACAACTATTTCACCATTATACAGGAGGTTAACCTACCCCAACCAAGGAAAAGTACAAGGTAAGGGTTATTTCACAATCTCTTCATTATCCGAGGTTGTTTATATGTAATAATATACTGGGATCTCTTTATCATCCACATCCATGTTTCTTAAAAATGTATTTCAAAACATTTTTACTATTTACTAGAATATGAGTTAAAGTCATTTATACCCTTTTTGACTTTTATAAGTGGTTTATAAAGGAATCTTTCGGTCGTTTTCAAAACAAGGTCCTTTTTAACCTTTTCGACAGAATTAAGGTAAGAATGTTTTTTTACTTATACGGCGAGTGCGGATATTTTCCGCCGTTATAAAATCTTCAATGCTTCCCTTACAAGCTTATAAGAATATTTTCAAAGAAAATGTTTTATTTTATATGGATCTTAAATTATTTCAAAATAAAAGGAGATATTTCTTTAAAAAAATTTTGATTTCATCTATGTCAACATCCTTTGATGGATTTTTAAGATTATTTGAAGTTGATTTATTATGATACAAAACTTCAATATTGTATTGAAGGTTTTTTGATATGTTTGACTGTGGATGTGCTATTTTTATACCATTCATAGTTTATGGTGAAAGTATTGACATTTCGTATGCTAGTTTTAATACGAATGTTTATGTTATGTTTAAACCTTTTCATATGGGAATGCATTGGACTTAGTAAGTGACGGGTGGAGCCCGCTATAGCTCCTCGATGCATCGGTAGGTCTCATGAGACAAACTAGTGTCTTGGCACAAGGCCTTGATAAAATCTTATTTGTAGTCTTGGCACGAGGCCTTGGCTATGTGGTTATGATAGTCTGGCATTATGCATTCCAACATTATGAAAGTGGTTATTGATTTTTGCATGTGATTATTCGATTAGTAGAATATCCATGTGAATAAGTAAATGGCATTATTTCATTTTATTTATGCCATACCATGTTGAAAGTTCATATTTAAAAGGCTTTTGTTTTAGTTATACATTGCCTTAAATGTTTATTCTTATTTATGAAAGTTTCCGCTATATTGTTATCCTTACTGGGCATTTGAGCTCACCCCTTTTCTATGTTTTATTTTTCCCAGGAAGTGAAGATGTAAGTTATGAATGACCTGCAGGGATATTATGAAGGGATTATAGTGTGGACTGTGGAAACATTATGTTGTTGTAGTAGTTTTTCATTTTATGATGTAATGTAAAACTTATGAATATATCTAGTGTTTCCAAGGCTACTAAACCAATCGGTCTTTCGAGATTTGATCTTTCTTATGATCATGCCAATGTTATGTAATAAGGCACCGACTCTAGGCAACTAGGGTCGGGGCGTTACAGTTGGTATCAGAGGAAGTTTAGTACAAACCTTGGAAACTAGATTTAGATAAAATCTGATTAGAGCACGTAGACCTAAGATGAACATTGAGGATTAGTATAGAAGAACTTCCTAGAATTTTGGTATTGTAGAGATTTTGTGAGTTTTCCGAGCAATACATCCCTGTCTGGATACGAGCAGGTAGAGGCGGCTCTGGCACAGATGTACCTAGGGGTAAAACCCGAAAACACCGCTTTGAGCTAGACTCGAACGGGAACTGGTGCACGACAACGGGCCTTGCTGCACTCTTGGTTACGACACTCCCGGGGGATATGCTTAGGATAACTCTCATTTTCTTTACAAATCATTTTGAAGGGATTATGAGTATATAATT
Source organism: Viscum album (assembly GCA_963277665.1). Taxonomy (NCBI): domain Eukaryota; kingdom Viridiplantae; phylum Streptophyta; class Magnoliopsida; order Santalales; family Viscaceae; genus Viscum; species Viscum album. The sequence continues at coordinate 819,770,114 of OY728157.1, forward strand.
CCTCAAAGAAAACATTCTTATGATTATGTATTATATCCATAAATATTTCAATTTATGTTAAGTGTTTTATAAGTATGGGATTATGTATTTTGATTCATAAACTAATCTAGTGTATGCCATTGTTTGGAAATGGCGCCCAGTAGAAGGAATGAGAACTCCAGAAATGCACATGATCCAAAGAGAAGGAAGGATCATATCTTTCATGGTCTTAAGCTAGAATTTATAAGAGAAATAGTCTCCCATGTATTATCATCATATGAAGAAATAATATCATGTGTTGATAAGATAAGTAAAGAGTTTACTGAGTCCTATGGATTTGAAGGGAAGCAAGAGAAGAAAAGGATGGAAGAGAGAAAGATGGATAAAAGTAAGAGGGAAAAGAAGAATTTTCCCATATGTGGTAACTGTGGAAAGAAACACCCTGGAACTTGCCTGAAAGGAATGGGAGTTTGTTATAAGTGTGGAGGAAAAGGGCACAAAGTACGTGACTGCAAGGGTAAGAAAATGGTTTTAAATGTACAATGCTTCATTTGCAAGGAGTTTGGACACTACGCGAACCTATGTCCCAGTCATCAGACTATGCCACAAATTATGCTATTGGATAATAATCAAGTTATGATACTACCACAGATGAAGAGGAATGATTAGAGTTCTTATGTTGATTATGTCAATTGAGTGTTGTATCAACAATGTACTTGTTATAATAATTATGGAGTATATAAGGATTGTACTGCAGTACTATTTCATTAAGGACTTGAGATTGTGTGGAACAAAGAAAAGTGACTCAATAGAAGGTTAAATTTTTGGAAAATATATGGTTGAGAGAATGATAAATCATAATATAGTTCTGATACTGAGGTAGTGTTTTTGGAATAATATGTGATTATTTTGGATAAATTATATTGGATATTATTGACTACCTTGAAGCTGATTAATGATTTGTATATTCCATCATTGTTGGGGTTTAAAACATTTTTGGATTAATGAAGTATATCCAGCATTCTATATGGAATAAGGGAACATGAATGTAATCAATAAGGAATATGGTAGTACATGATGAAGGTATTCATATGCTATTACAAGGTAAAAAGGATCTATATTATGTTTACCTTCCTTATAAATGTTGGACTGTGAGTTTGGACAGAAGTATTTTGGATAGTTCTAGTTTGGATTATTTTGGATTTCCATAAAAGGACAACCCGGAGGTCGGGCGGCAACCCGTCGCGTCCGGCAAGGCTGCGAGACTTGAACCCGCAACCGAAGGGCGACAAGGGTGTATCACCTACCACTGGCCCAAGAGATGTCCTGGATTAAATAATGTAGTTTTTTTTAAAATATCTGGTAGATGAATTATAAATTCGTTTATTTTGGAACCCTGTACGAATAGTATAAATATAATTTTTTTTACGAGTGAAAGATGAGTTTATGGTAGAAATTTATTAATGGACAAAACTCTAATTATAAAGTAAGTATATCTCCTTATGATCTTAGCCAATCTCATAAATAAATTCCTCAATATTAAGAAAAGCAACTTAGAACAAAAATGTTGTCCTAGATGGTACCTTAAATCATCACTAATTTATGGCTTTGGGATTGTTGGCCTTTTCATAGCCATGTTCTCTACCACTCTCCATCAGATAATTGATGGTTAGATTTCTCTTCCATATCTATATTTTCTTACATGGAACCCTAGTATGTGTTATTTTCGGTAATCTTCATACTTTCAACTCTTTATTTTAAATAGAGGCCTCATTAATTCATTTTTCGATGTGGGATTTCAACTAAGATATTTTGAAACGTCAAAAATGTGTTATCCTAATACCCTATGTTTTTTTTGAACCGATGGTATTTCAAATCATCATAGACTGATGAATTTAAGGACCTCAATTATACACTTGTTTGTGATTGATGACCTCAATAACTACCTATAAATATTTACATTTTTCCTCCGATTATATGTCTCTAATTTCCACCAATGTTCTCCTAATCGAGATCATAATTTGGTGGTGACCCTTTGATTTCTCTTTTCCTCATATTAAGACTAAATTTTAGTAACCCAATTTCCGATGTGGGTTTTCCCACAAATATATTTTCTACTTTCAACCTTTTATTTTTGAATAACAATTTCAAATTGCGAGGACGCAATTTATTGAAGGAGGGGAGAATGTAACACCCCAAGATTTCATAGTGTGTTATTTCTTCAAAATAATTCAATAACTTGCACAACACGCAACACTGAGTTCAATTGCACCATGACTTACCAAAAAAAAAGCCATTAAAAGAGGTCATGAATAGTATTAACTAAATTTTAAACTGTATATAATCCTTATAATTTTAGAATCCATATTATGAGTTTCTTAGTCATAATGCAAGAACAGATTCATTTTCAGTATTGCACTTTTATCAACTTTTGATAGTGAAACCTTTTTAAATACAATATTTTAAACTTTTTGACTAAATGGAGACATCAAAAAATTTTAAATGAAACATCACAAGCTTCCACGGTACGCTTTCCTTTGAATAAAACAGTAGCGTGTGTTGTACGCAACTTCGAGTTCTAACACACCGTAACCAATCAAACTAGCTGTTATGAATAGTAATACCTACTTTTTGAAGTTATATATATTTTATATTTTAAAATGTACTTCATTTTTGGATTCGGAATATCAAATTTATCCTAAGGTGAAATTTTGGTACTTTTCGGATAACTTTCATATTTTGATGAATAGTGAAAATTACTAAATTTTAATTAAAAACAACTTTTTTAATCAAAATAATTAATAGTAATAAATTATGAATTTGAGTGGTTTTAAAGTATATTTAGAATATATTTTTACTATTTAATATAATGTTGGTCATTGGACATAATTTTACAATTAAACCGAACATAAACAAGTGTCAATCTTTTGATAGTTATTATCTCTTAAAAACACGCTTTTTGTTTTGACAGCGGGAATTAATTTTAAATTAATTTCTGCCACTTCTGTGTTTTGAATTTAGGAAAATGGATTCCATATTTGGAATCAGCATGTTCAAATTGTGTAAATAGGTAACTTTTATTTTTAGACATTTTGAATAATTACTGCGGTAAATATTTTATTTACCATGGTTAAGGGTAAATCCGGTAAATAAGGGTTAAAAAAATAATATTATAATAATACAAAATTACCCTAAAACGTGTCTTAACCCTATTGGTTGATACATGGTCGACCATGGGCATCTTTGTGTCAATTTTGGGACCCCATGGATCCACTTGTAAGTGATAATGACACTTTATTTTAATTAAGTCAAAATGAATACAAAAAATGACAAAAGCATATATCTTTTAGCAAAACAATTGTTACATAGGGTTATATAAGTTGGATTTTAGATTATAAATATTAATTAGAAATCTAAAAAGATTTCCTACATAATGATATTTTATTAATAATTTTTAGACATTAAATAATTTATTTTATTTATGACACAATGATGATGCAGTAATTACTATAATAGTGAAAAATTAAAATAATTGATATTATAAATACCCAAATAAATATAATATGAAACTTTTAATGAATTAAACTAATTTTCTAGGATAATATGATATATTAGGATTTATTTAATTGACTTTGTTCGAAGTAATCAATCTGTTATGAGTTTCACAAAAATCAACTATTGAATAGTGTCAAAATTGACATAAAAGAGTTTTTAAAACAAATATTATATTATTAATTGATATTAAATTCCTAAAAATCTAAGGTTCGGCCAAGAGACTTATATCATGATAGGTTCATCATTAATATACCACTTGGGGGTCGCTTGGATGTATATAGTAAGTTTATTAACCATATTATATAAAAATACAAAGAGACATTGTAAAAGTGAAACTAATTAACTTAGAGTTAATACTTAAAGATAAGGTTAATATAAGTACCAAAACCTGTCTAAATTCTATTGGTTGAGTGGTTTTCGACCTATCCCCACCTTAACCTTTGAATAATCAACTTTGGAGCCTTTAGAAACCGAATATGAATTTATTATAAATTAATATTTCTAACTTTTCCAAAGGTGCCCCTCACCCCATTATAAAAGGTCACTCCTCCTTCTCATTTCTTCACACCTTCAAAGCCTTTTGGCTCGGCCAAACTCTGCCCAAATACTCTCCCAACATCACTCACTACAACCTAGAGGCCTTAGTTTGATCAGAAAGCCAACCTAAGGAGCCCTTTTGATCAAATCAAAAGGAAGAACCCGAAGAAGAGGTAATGATTTCACCACCCTTCTCCAAGTTCATTTCTTCTTCCACTTCTTCTTCCTTTGTTCTTACCATTCTAAAATAATAAATCCAGAATCTCACATATACTGTGATGTTATTATAAATATGGTACAATCAAATTCAGTATTCTATCCACCCTTTGTATAACATGTCACCATACGTGCGTACGTACGGCTTACCGTCTCCACGTCGTGGTGTAATTGTTATTCAATATAATATTATTTGGATGGGTATAATAATGATGTGTAACTCATGTAAATAATAAATATAACATGTTAATGATTCTGTATATATGATATACCATCCATTTATATATTTTTTTAATATCAAAAGAATGATATTGTCGCTCGTGCGTACGTACGGACTACCGTCTCCACGAACGCGATGAGATTCATTCTCCATCGTATCCATTCAAGTATAATTATCATTTGATGATTTAAAAATGATTTTTAAGGACTAGACATCATTCTGGATATGAATAAGATACAACAACCATGGCTTATGAAACAAAACTTATAAAAGAAAATGAGTAAGTTAACTCCCGAAACGACGATAATTCTAAGATATTATTAACAAATCAATGTTAAAAGATCATATATGATATCATATTATTATATATGATTCTTGTATAATTTAATAACAACTATTTAACCATTATACAGGAGGTTAACCTACCCCAACCAAGGAAAAGTACAAGGTAAGGGTTATTTCACAATCTCTTCATTATCCGAGGTTGTTTATATGTAATAATATACTGGGATCTCTTTATCATCCACATCCATGTTTCTTAAAAATGTATTTCAAAACATTTTTACTATTTACTAGAATATGAGTTAAAGTCATTTATACCCTTTTTGACTTTTATAAGTGGTTTATAAAGGAATCTTTCGGTCGTTTTCAAAACAAGGTCCTTTTTAACCTTTTCGACAGAATTAAGGTAAGAATGTTTTTTTACTTATACGGCGAGTGCGGATATTTTCCGCCGTTATAAAATCTTCAATGCTTCCCTTACAAGCTTATAAGAATATTTTCAAAGAAAATGTTTTATTTTATATGGATCTTAAATTATTTCAAAATAAAAGGAGATATTTCTTTAAAAAGAATTTTGATTTCATCTATGTCAACATCCTTTGATGGATTTTTAAGATTATTTGAAGTTGATTTATTATGATACAAAACTTCAATATTGTATTGAAGGTTTTTTGATATGTTTGACTGTGGATGTGCTATTTTTATACCATTCATAGTTTATGGTGAAAGTATTGACATTTCGTATGCTAGTTTTAATACGAATGTTTATGTTATGTTTAAACCTTTTCATATGGGAATGCATTGGACTTAGTAAGTGACGGGTGGAGCCCGCTATAGCTCCTCGATGCATCGGTAGGTCTCATGAGACAAACTAGTGTCTTGGCACAAGGCCTTGACAAAATCTTATTTGTAGTCTTGGCACGAGGACTTGGCTATGTGGTTATGATAGTCTGGCATTATGCATTCCAACATTATGAAAGTGGTTATTGATTTTTGCATGTGATTATTCGATTAGTAGAATATCCATGTGAATAAGTAAATGGCATTATTTCATTTTATTTATGCCATACCATGTTGAAAGTTCATATTTAAAAGGCTTTTGTTTTAGTTATACATTGCCTTAAATGTTTATTCTTATTTATGAAAGTTTCCGCTATATTGTTATCCTTACTGGGCATTTGAGCTCACCCCTTTTCTATGTTTTATTTTTCCCAGGAAGTGAAGATGTAAGTTATGAATGACCTGCAGGGATATTATGAGGGGATTATAGTGTGGACTGTGGAAACATTATGTTGTTGTAGTAGTTTTTCATTTTATGATGTAATGTAAAACTTATGAATATATCTAGTGTTTCCAAGGCTACTAAACCAATCGGTCTTTCGAGATTTGATCTTTCTTATGATCATGCCAATGTTATGTAATAATGCACCGACTCTAGGCAACTAGGGTCGGGGCGTTACAGTTGGTATCAGAGGAAGTTTAGTACAAACCTTGGAAACTAGATTTAGATAAACTCTGATTAGAGCACGTAGACCTAAGATGAACATTGAGGATTAGTATAGAAGAACTTCCTAGAATTTTGGTATTGTAGAGATTTTGTGAGTTTTCCGAGCAATACATCCCTGTCTGGATACGAGCAGGTAGAGGCGGCTCTGGCACAGATGTACCTAGGGGTAAAACCCGAAAACACCGCTTTGAGCTAGACTCGAACGGGAACTGGTGCACGACAACGGGCCTTGCTGCACTCTTGGTTACGACACTCCCGGGGGATATGCTTAGGATAACTCTCATTTTCTTTACAAATCATTTTGAAGGGATTATGAGTATATAATTCCTCAAAGAAATCATTCTTATGATTATGTATTATATCCATAAATATTTCAATTTATGTTAAGTGTTTTATAAGTATGGGATTATGTATTTTGATTCATAAACTAATCTAGTGTATGCCATTGTTTAGAAATGGCGCCCAGTAGAAGGAATGAGAACTCCAGAAATGCACATGATCCAAAGAGAAGGAAGGATCATATCTTTCATGGTCTTAAGCTAGAATTTATAAGAGAAATAGTCTCCCATGTATTATCATCATATGAAGAAATAATATCATGTGTTGATAAGATAAGTAAAGAGTTTACTGAGTCCTATGGATTTGAAGGGAAGCAAGAGAAGAAAAGGATAGAAGAGAGAAAGATGGATAAAAGTAAGAGGGAAAAGAAGAATTTTCCCATATGTGGTAACTGTGGAAAGAAACACCCTGGAACTTGCCTGAAAGGAATGGGAGTTTGTTATAAGTGTGGAGGAAAAGGGCACAAAGTACGTGACTGCAAGGGTAAGAAAATGGTTTTAAATGTACAATGCTTCATTTGCAAGGAGTTTGGACACTACGCGAACCTATGTCCCAGTCATCAGACTATGCCACAAATTATGCTATTGGATAATAATCAAGTTATGATACTACCACAGATGAAGAGGAATGATTAGAGTTCTTATGTTGATTATGTCAATTGAGTGTTGTATCAACAATGTACTTGTTATAATAATTATGGAGTATATAAGGATTGTACTGCAGTACTATTTCATTAAGGACTTGAGATTGTGTGGAACAAAGAAAAGTGACTCAATAGAAGGTTAAATTTTTGGAAAATATATGGTTGAGAGAATGATAAATCATAATATAGTTCTGATACTGAGGTAGTGTTTTTGGAATAATATGTGATTATTTTGGATAAATTATATTGGATATTATTGACTACCTTGAAGCTGATTAATGATTTGTATATTCCATCATTGTTGGGGTTTAAAACATTTTTGGATTAATGAAGTATATCCAGCATTCTATATGGAATAAGGGAACATGAATGTAATCAATAAGGAATATGGTAGTACATGATGAAGGTATTCATATGCTATTACAAGGTAAAAAGGATCTATATTATGTTTACCTTCCTTATAAATGTTGGACTGTGAGTTTGGACAGAAGTATTTTGGATAGTTCTAGTTTGGATTATTTTGGATTTCCATAAAAGGACAACCCGGAGGTCGGGCGGCAACCCGTCGCGTCCGGCAAGGCTGCGAGACTTGAACCCGCAACCGAAGGGCGACAAGGGTGTATCACCTACCACTGGCCCAAGAGATGTCCTGGATTAAATAATGTAGTTTTTTTTAAAATATCTGGTAGATGAATTATAAATTCGTTTATTTTGGAACCCTGTACGAATAGTATAAATATAATTTTTTTTACGAGTGAAAGATGAGTTTATGGTAGAAATTTATTAATGGACAAAACTCTAATTATAAAGTAAGTATATCTCCTTATGATCTTAGCCAATCTCATAAATAAATTCCTCAATATTAAGAAAAGAAACTTAGAACAAAAATGTTGTCCTAGATGGTACCTTAAATCATCACTAATTTATGGCTTTGGGATTGTTGGCCTTTTCATAGCCATGTTCTCTACCACTCTCCATCAGATAATTGATGGTTAGATTTCTCTTCCATATCTATATTTTCTTACATGGAACCCTAGTATGTGTTATTTTCGGTAATCTTCATACTTTCAACTCTTTATTTTAAATAGAGGCCTCATTAATTCATTTTTCGATGTGGGATTTCAACTAAGATATTTTGAAACGTCAAAAATGTGTTATCCTAATACCCTATGTTTTTTTTGAACCGATGGTATTTCAAATCATCATAGACTGATGAATTTAAGGACCTCAATTATACACTTGTTTGTGATTGATGACCTCAATAACTACCTATAAATATTTACATTTTTCCTCCGATTATATGTCTCTAATTTCCACCAATGTTCTCCTAATCGAGATCATAATTTGGTGGTGACCCTTTGATTTCTCTTTTCCTCATATTAAGACTAAATTTTAGTAACCCAATTTCCGATGTGGGTTTTCCCACAAATATATTTTCTACTTTCAACCTTTTATTTTTGAATAACAATTTCAAATTGCGAGGACGCAATTTATTGAAGGAGGGGAGAATGTAACACCCCAAGATTTCATAGTGTGTTATTTCTTCAAAATAATTCAATAACTTGCACAACACGCAACACTGAGTTCAATTGCACCATGACTTACCAAAAAAAAAGCCATTAAAAGAGGTCATGAATAGTATTAACTAAATTTTAAACTGTATATAATCCTTATAATTTTAGAATCCATATTATGAGTTTCTTAGTCATAATGCAAGAACAGATTCATTTTCAGTATTGCACTTTTATCAACTTTTGATAGTGAAACCTTTTTAAATACAATATTTTAAACTTTTTGACTAAATGGAGACATCAAAAAATTTTAAATGAAACATCCCAAGCTTCCACGGTACGCTTTCCTTTGAATAAAACAGTAGCGTGTGTTGTACGCAACTTCGAGTTCTAACACACCGTAACCAATCAAACTAGCTGTTATGAATAGTAATACCTACTTTTTGAAGTTATATATATTTTATATTTTAAAATGTACTTCATTTTTGGATTCGGAATATCAAATTTATCCTAAGGTGAAATTTTGGTACTTTTCGGATAACTTTCATATTTTGATGAATAGTGAAAATTACTAAATTTTAATTAAAAACAACTTTTTTAATCAAAATAATTAATAGTAATAAATTATGAATTTGAGTGGTTTTAAAGTATATTTAGAATATATTTTTACTATTTAATATAATGTTGGTCATTGGACATAATTTTACAATTAAACCGAACATAAACAAGTGTCAATCTTTTGATAGTTATTATCTCTTAAAAACACGCTTTTTGTTTTGACAGCGGGAATTAATTTTAAATTAATTTCTGCCACTTCTGTGTTTTGAATTTAGGAAAATGGATTCCATATTTGGAATCAGCATGTTCAAATTGTGTAAATAGGTAACTTTTATTTTTAGACATTTTGAATAATTACTGCGGTAAATATTTTATTTACCATGGTTAAGGGTAAATCCGGTAAATAAGGGTTAAAAAAATAATATTATAATAATACAAAATTACCCTAAAACGTGTCTTAACCCTATTGGTTGATACATGGTCGACCATGGGCATCTTTGTGTCAATTTTGGGACCCCATGGATCCACTTGTAAGTGATAATGACACTTTATTTTAATTAAGTCAAAATGAATACAAAAAATGACAAAAGCATATATCTTTTAGCAAAACAATTGTTACATAGGGTTATATAAGTTGGATTTTAGATTATAAATATTAATTAGAAATCTAAAAAGATTTCCTACATAATGATATTTTATTAATAATTTTTAGACATTAAATAATTTATTTTATTTATGACACAATGATGATGCAGTAATTACTATAATAGTGAAAAATTAAAATAATTGATATTATAAATACCCAAATAAATATAATATGAAACTTTTAATGAATTAAACTAATTTTCTAGGATAATATGATATATTAGGATTTATTTAATTGACTTTGTTCGAAGTAATCAATCTGTTATGAGTTTCACAAAAATCAACTATTGAATAGTGTCAAAATTGACATAAAAGAGTTTTTAAAACAAATATTATATTATTAATTGATATTAAATTCCTAAAAATCTAAGGTTCGGCCAAGAGACTTATATCATGATAGGTTAATCATTAATGTACCACTTGGGGGTCGCTTGGATGTATATAGTAAGTTTATTAACCATATTATATAAAAATACAAAGAGACATTGTAAAAGTGAAACTAATTAACTTAGAGTTAATACTTAAAGATAAGGTTAATATAAGTACCCAAACCTGTCTAAATTCTATTGGTTGAGTGGTTTTCGACCTATCCCCACCTTAACCTTTGAATAATCAACTTTGGAGCCTTTAGAAACCGAATATGAATTTATTATAAATTAATATTTCTAACTTTTCCAAAGGTGCCCCTCACCCCATTATAAAAGGTCACTCCTCCTTCTCATTTCTTCACACCTTCAAAGCCTTTTGGCTCGGCCAAACTCTGCCCAAATACTCTCCCAACATCACTCACTACAACCTAGAGGCCTTAGTTTGATCAGAAAGCCAACCTAAGGAGCCCTTTTGATCAAATCAAAAGGAAGAACCCGAAGAAGAGGTAATGATTTCACCACCCTTCTCCAAGTTCATTTCTTCTTCCACTTCTTCTTCCTTTGTTCTTACCATTCTAAAATAATAAATCCAGAATCTCACATATACTGTGATGTTATTATAAATATGGTACAATCAAATTCAGTATTCTATCCACCCTTTGTATAACATGTCACCATACGTGCGTACGTACGACTTACCGTCTCCACGTCGTGGTGTAATTGTTATTCAATATAATATTATTTGGATGGGTATAATAATGATGTGTAACTCATGTAAATAATAAATATAACATGTTAATGATTCTGTATATATGATATACCATCCATTTATATATTTTTTTAATATCAAAAGAATGATATTGTCGCTCGTGCGTACGTACGGACTACCGTCTCCACGAACGCGATGAGATTCATTCTCCATCGTATCCATTCAAGTATAATTATCATTTGATGATTTAAAAATGATGTTTAAGGACTAGACATCATTCTGGATATGAATAAGATACAACAACCATGGCTTATGAAACAAAACTTATAAAAGAAAATGAGTAAGTTAACTCCCGAAACGACGATAATTCTAAGATATTATTAACAAATCAATGTTAAAAGATCATATATGATATCATATTATTATATATGATTCTTGTATAATTTAATAACAACTATTTAACCATTATACAGGAGGTTAACCTACCCCAACCAAGGAAAAGTACAAGGTAAGGGTTATTTCACAATCTCTTCATTATCCGAGGTTGTTTATATGTAATAATATACTGGGATCTCTTTATCATCCACATCCATGTTTCTTAAAAATGTATTTCAAAACATTTTTACTATTTACTAGAATATGAGTTAAAGTCATTTATACCCTTTTTGACTTTTATAAGTGGTTTATAAAGGAATCTTTCGGTCGTTTTCAAAACAAGGTCCTTTTTAACCTTTTCGACAGAATTAAGGTAAGAATGTTTTTTTACTTATACGGCGAGTGCGGATATTTTCCGCCGTTATAAAATCTTCAATGCTTCCCTTACAAGCTTATAAGAATATTTTCAAAGAAAATGTTTTATTTTATATGGATCTTAAATTATTTCAAAATAAAAGGAGATATTTCTTTAAAAAGAATTTTGATTTCATCTATGTCAACATCCTTTGATGGATTTTTAAGATTATTTGAAGTTGATTTATTATGATACAAAACTTCAATATTGTATTGAAGGTTTTTTGATATGTTTGACTGTGGATGTGCTATTTTTATACCATTCATAGTTTATGGTGAAAGTATTGACATTTCGTATGCTAGTTTTAATACGAATGTTTATGTTATGTTTAAACCTTTTCATATGGGAATGCATTGGACTTAGTAAGTGACGGGTGGAGCCCGCTATAGCTCCTCGATGCATCGGTAGGTCTCATGAGACAAACTAGTGTCTTGGCACAAGGCCTTGACAAAATCTTATTTGTAGTCTTGGCACGAGGCCTTGGCTATGTGGTTATGATAGTCTGGCATTATGCATTCCAACATTATGAAAGTGGTTATTGATTTTTGCATGTGATTATTCGATTAGTAGAATATCCATGTGAATAAGTAAATGGCATTATTTCATTTTATTTATGCCATACCATGTTGAAAGTTCATATTTAAAAGGCTTTTGTTTTAGTTATACATTGCCTTAAATGTTTATTCTTATTTATGAAAGTTTCCGCTATATTGTTATCCTTACTGGGCATTTGAGCTCACCCCTTTTCTATGTTTTATTTTTCCCAGGAAGTGAAGATGTAAGTTATGAATGACCTGCAGGGATATTATGAGGGGATTATAGTGTGGACTGTGGAAACATTATGTTGTTGTAGTAGTTTTTCATTTTATGATGTAATGTAAAACTTATGAATATATCTAGTGTTTCCAAGGCTACTAAACCAATCGGTCTTTCGAGATTTGATCTTTCTTATGATCATGCCAATGTTATGTAATAATGCACCGACTCTAGGCAACTAGGGTCGGGGCGTTACAGTTGGTATCAGAGGAAGTTTAGTACAAACCTTGGAAACTAGATTTAGATAAACTCTGATTAGAGCACGTAGACCTAAGATGAACATTGAGGATTAGTATAGAAGAACTTCCTAGAATTTTGGTATTGTAGAGATTTTGTGAGTTTTCCGAGCAATACATCCCTGTCTGGATACGAGCAGGTAGAGGCGGCTCTGGCACAGATGTACCTAGGGGTAAAACCCGAAAACACCGCTTTGAGCTAGACTCGAACGGGAACTGGTGCACGACAACGGGCCTTGCTGCACTCTTGGTTACGACACTCCCGGGGGATATGCTTAGGATAACTCTCATTTTCTTTACAAATCATTTTGAAGGGATTATGAGTATATAATTCCTCAAAGAAAGCATTCTTATGATTATGTATTATATCCATAAATATTTCAATTTATGTTAAGTGTTTTATAAGTATGGGATTATGTATTTTGATTCATAAACTAATCTAGTGTATGCCATTGTTTAGAAATGGCGCCCAGTAGAAGGAATGAGAACTCCAGAAATGCACATGATCCAAAGAGAAGGAAGGATCATATCTTTCATGGTCTTAAGCTAGAATTTATAAGAGAAATAGTCTCCCATGTATTATCATCATATGAAGAAATAATATCATGTGTTGATAAGATAAGTAAAGAGTTTACTGAGTCCTATGGATTTGAAGGGAAGCAAGAGAAGAAAAGGATAGAAGAGAGAAAGATGGATAAAAGTAAGAGGGAAAAGAAGAATTTTCCCATATGTGGTAACTGTGGAAAGAAACACCCTGGAACTTGCCTGAAAAGAATGGGAGTTTGTTATAAGTGTGGAGGAAAAGGGCACAAAGTACGTGACTGCAAGGGTAAGAAAATGGTTTTAAATGTACAATGCTTCATTTGCAAGGAGTTTGGACACTACGCGAACCTATGTCCCAGTCATCAGACTATGCCACAAATTATGCTATTGGATAATAATCAAGTTATGATACTACCACAGATGAAGAGGAATGATTAGAGTTCTTATGTTGATTATGTCAATTGAGTGTTGTATCAACAATGTACTTGTTATAATAATTATGGGGTATATAAGGATTGTACTGCAGTACTATTTCATTAAGGACTTGAGATTGTGTGGAACAAAGAAAAGTGACTCAATAGAAGGTTAAATTTTTGGAAAATATATGGTTGAGAGAATGATAAATCATAATATAGTTCTGATACTGAGGTAGTGTTTTTGGAATAATATGTGATTATTTTGGATAAATTATATTGGATATTATTGACTACCTTGAAGCTGATTAATGATTTGTATATTCCATCATTGTTGGGGTTTAAAACATTTTTGGATTAATGAAGTATATCCAGCATTCTATATGGAATAAGGGAACATGAATGTAATCAATAAGGAATATGGTAGTACATGATGAAGGTATTCATATGCTATTACAAGGTAAAAAGGATCTATATTATGTTTACCTTCCTTATAAATGTTGGACTGTGAGTTTGGACAGAAGTATTTTGGATAGTTCTAGTTTGGATTATTTTGGATTTCCATAAAAGGACAACCCGGAGGTCGGGCGGCAACCCGTCGCGTCCGGCAAGGCTGCGAGACTTGAACCCGCAACCGAAGGGCGACAAGGGTGTATCACCTACCACTGGCCCAAGAGATGTCCTGGATTAAATAATGTAGTTTTTTTTAAAATATCTGGTAGATGAATTATAAATTCGTTTATTTTGGAACCCTGTACGAATAGTATAAATATAATTTTTTTTACGAGTGAAAGATGAGTTTATGGTAGAAATTTATTAATGGACAAAACTCTAATTATAAAGTAAGTATATCTCCTTATGATCTTAGCCAATCTCATAAATAAATTCCTCAATATTAAGAAAAGCAACTTAGAACAAAAATGTTGTCCTAGATGGTACCTTAAATCATCACTAATTTATGGCTTTGGGATTGTTGGCCTTTTCATAGCCATGTTCTCTACCACTCTCCATCAGATAATTGATGGTTAGATTTCTCTTCCATATCCATATTTTCTTACATGGAACCCTAGTATGTGTTATTTTCGGTAATCTTCATACTTTCAACTCTTTATTTTAAATAGAGGCCTCATTAATTCATTTTTCGATGTGGGATTTCAACTAAGATATTTTGAAACGTCAAAAATGTGTTATCCTAATACCCTATGTTTTTTTGAACCGATGGTATTTCAAATCATCATAGACTGATGAATTTAAGGACCTCAATTATACACTTGTTTGTGATTGATGACCTCAATCACTACCTATAAATATTTACATTTTTCCTCCGATTATATGTCTCTAATTTCCACCAATGTTCTCCTAATCGAGATCATAATTTGGTGGTGACCCTTTGATTTCTCTTTTCCTCATATTAAGACTAAATTTTAGTAACCCAATTTCCGATGTGGGTTTTCCCACAAATATATTTTCTACTTTCAACCTTTTATTTTTGAATAACAATTTCAAATTGCGAGGACGCAATTTATTGAAGGAGGGGAGAATGTAACACCCCAAGATTTCATAGTGTGTTATTTCTTCAAAATAATTCAATAACTTGCACAACACGCAACACTGAGTTCAATTGCACCATGACTTACCAAAAAAAAAGCCATTAAAAGAGGTCATGAATAGTATTAACTAAATTTTAAACTGTATATAATCCTTATAATTTTAGAATCCATATTATGAGTTTCTTAGTCATAATGCAAGAACAGATTCATTTTCAGTATTGCACTTTTATCAACTTTTGATAGTGAAACCTTTTTAAATACAATATTTTAAACTTTTTGACTAAATGGAGACATCAAAAAATTTTAAATGAAACATCCCAAGCTTCCATGGTGCGCTTTCCTTTGAATAAAACAGTAGCGTGTGTTGTACGCAACTTCGAGTTCTAACACACCGTAACCAATCAAACTAGCTGTTATGAATAGTAATACCTACTTTTTGAAGTTATATATATTTTATATTTTAAAATGGACTTCATTTTTGGATTCGGAATATCAAATTTATCCTAAGGTGAAATTTTGGTACTTTTCGGATAACTTTCATATTTTGATGAATAGTGAAAATTACTAAATTTTAATTAAAAACAACTTTTTTAATCAAAATAATTAATAGTAATAAATTATGAATTTGAGTGGTTTTAAAGTATATTTAGAATATATTTTTACTATTTAATATAATGTTGGTCATTGGACATAATTTTACAATTAAACCGAACATAAACAAGTGTCAATCTTTTGATAGTTATTATCTCTTAAAAACACGCTTTTTGTTTTGACAGCGGGAATTAATTTTAAATTAATTTCTGCCACTTCTGTGTTTTGAATTTAGGAAAATGGATTCCATATTTGGAATCAGAATGTTCAAATTGTGTAAATAGGTAACTTTTATTTTTAGACATTTTGAATAATTACTGCGGTAAATATTTTATTTACCATGGTTAAGGGTAAATCCGGTAAATAAGGGTTAAAAAAATTAAATTATAATAATACAAAATTACCCTAAAACGTGTCTTAACCCTATTGGTTGATACATGGTCGACCATGGGCATCTTTGTGTCAATTTTGGGACCCCATGGATCCACTTGTAAGTGATAATGACACTTTATTTTAATTAAGTCAAAATGAATACAAAAAATGACAAAAGCATATATCTTTTAGCAAAACAATTGTTACATAGGGTTATATAAGTTGGATTTTAGATTATAAATATTAATTAGAAATCTAAAAAGATTTCCTACATAATGATATTTTATTAATAATTTTTAGACATTAAATAATTTATTTTATTTATGACACAATGATGATGCAGTAATTACTATAATAGTGAAAAATTAAAATAATTGATATTATAAATACCCAAATAAATATAATATGAAACTTTTAATGAATTAAACTAATTTTCTAGGATAATATGATATATTAGGATTTATTTAATTGACTTTGTTCGAAGTAATCAATCTGTTATGAGTTTCACAAAAATCAACTATTGAATAGTGTCAAAATTGACATAAAAGAGTTTTTAAAACAAATATTATATTATTAATTGATATTAAATTCCTAAAAATCTAAGGTTCGGCCAAGAGACTTATATCATGATAGGTTCATCATTAATGTACCACTTGGGGGTCGCATGGATGTATATAGTAAGTTTATTAACCATATTATATAAAAATACAAAGAGACATTGTAAAAGTGAAACTAATTAACTTAGAGTTAATACTTAAAGATAAGGTTAATATAAGTACCCAAACCTGTCTAAATTCTATTGGTTGAGTGGTTTTCGACCTATCCCCACCTTAACCTTTGAATAATCAACTTTGGAGCCTTTAGAAACCGAATATGAATTTATTATAAATTAATATTTCTAACTTTTCCAAAGGTGCCCCTCACCCCATTATAAAAGGGCACTCCTCCTTCTCATTTCTTCACACCTTCAAAGCCTTTTGGCTCGGCCAAACTCTGCCCAAATACTCTCCCAACATCACTCACTACAACCTAGAGGCCTTAGTTTGATCATAAAGCCAACCTAAGGAGCCCTTTTGATCAAATCAAAAGGAAGAACCCGAAGAAGAGGTAATGATTTCACCACCCTTCTCCAAGTTCATTTCTTCTTCCACTTCTTCTTCCTTTGTTCTTACCATTCTAAAATAATAACTCCAGTATCTCAAATATACTGTGATGTTATTATAAATATGGTACAATCAAATTCAGTATTCTATCCACCCTTTGTATAACATGTCACCATACGTGCGTACGTACGGCTTACCGTCTCCACGTCGTGGTGTAATTGTTATTCAATATAATATTATTTGGATGGGTATAATAATGATGTGTAACTCATTTAAATAATAAATATAACATGTTAATGATTCTGTATATATGATATACCATCCATTTATATATTTTTTTAATATCAAAAGAATGATATTGTCGCTCGTGCGTACGTACGGACTACCGTCTCCACGAACGCGATGAGATTCATTCTCCATCGTATCCATTCAAGTATAATTATCATTTGATGATTTAAAAATGATGTTTAAGGACTAGACATCATTCTGGATATGAATAAGATACAACAACCATGGCTTATGAAACAAAACTTATAAAAGAAAATGAGTAAGTTAACTCCCGAAACGACGATAATTCTAAGATATTATTAACAAATCAATGTTAAAAGATCATATATGATATCATATTATTATATATGATTCTTGTATAATTTAATAACAACTATTTCACCATTATACAGGAGGTTAACCTACCCCAACCAAGGAAAAGTACAAGGTAAGGGTTATTTCACAATCTCTTCATTATCCGAGGTTGTTTATATGTAATAATATACTAGGATCTCTTTATCATCCACATCCATGTTTCTTAAAAATGTATTTCAAAACATTTTTACTATTTACTAGAATATGAGTTAAAGTCATTTATACCCTTTTTGACTTTTATAAGTGGTTTATAAAGGAATCTTTCAGTCGTTTTCAAAACAAGGTCCTTTTTAACCTTTTTGACAGAATTAAGGTAAGAATGTTTTTTTACTTATACAGCGAGTGCGGATATTTTCCGCCGTTATAAAATCTTCAATGCTTCCCTTACAAGCTTATAAGAATATTTTCAAAGAAAATGTTTTATTTTATATGGATCTTAAATTATTTCAAAATAAAAGGAGATATTTCTTTAATAAGAATTTTGATTTCATCTATGTCAACATCCTTTGATGGATTTTTAAGATTATTTGAAGTTGATTTATTATGATACAAAACTTCAATATTGTATTGAAGGTTTTTTGATATGTTTGACTGTGGATGTGCTATTTTTATACCATTCATAGTTTATGGTGAAAGTATTGACATTTCCTATGCTAGTTTTAATACGAATGTTTATGTTATGTTTAAACCTTTTCATATGGGAATGCATTGGACTTAGTAAGTGACGGGTGGAGCCCGCTATAGCTCCTCGATGCATCGGTAGGTCTCATGAGACAAACTAGTTTCTTGGCACAAGGCCTTGACAAAATCTTATTTGTAGTCTTGGCACGAGGCCTTGGCTATGTGGTTATGATAGTCTGGCATTATGCATTCCAACATTATGAAAGTGGTTATTGATTTTTGCATGTGATTATTCGATTAGTAGAATATCCATGTGAATAAGTAAATGGAATTATTTCATTTTATTTATGCCATACCATGTTGAAAGTTCATATTTAAAAGGCTTTTGTTTTAGTTATACATTGCCTTAAATGTTTATTCTTATTTATGAAAGTTTCCGCTATATTGTTATCCTTACTGGGCATTTGAGCTCACCCCTTTTCTATGTTTTATTTTTCCCAGGAAGTGAAGATGTAAGTTATGAATGACCTGCAGGGATATTATGAGGGGATTATAGTGTGGACTGTGGAAACATTATGTTGTTGTAGTAGTTTTTCATTTTATGATGTAATGTAAAACTTATGAATATATCTAGTGTTTCCAAGGCTACTAAACCAATCGGTCTTTCGAGATTTGATCTTTCTTATGATCATGCCAATGTTATGTAATAATGCACCGACTCTAGGCAACTAGGGTCGGGGCGTTACACACTTACTTTTATACCAGAATACCTTATGAAAGTTTTCGGGTTGAATTAAACATATTAAATCAGGATAAGTATCCCTTGTTAGACATGATGTAATATTGGAGGCAAGAGTTGAGGAAATCCAAAGTTAGAAATTCAGGATTGGGGAGTCCACTCAATAGATCAAGGAGTTGCAAGCCTGCAGTTGTCAAAGACCTGCCTACCTAAATACCTTCTAATAGCTTGACCAACCCTTTTTAGGTTTATGAAAAGGTGAATATGGATCCTCGACACTAGAATTTCATGGCAATTGGAAATTCTGAGTTCAATAGTGAGGGACATTAGGACTTGATAAAATAGTGGGAGACTTAATAAAATTTATTATTTCTCATAAAATGTAATCAAGAAAGTACTAATGATGTGCTCTTTTAACTATATAATAAAAATGAAAAGCTCGTCAACCACACTATCCCTTTGATCAATTCTGGATAAATACAACATCCACACTGGCAGTAACTTCTAGGAATGGTTTAGACTCCTTTGAGTTATCCTATGCCATGAACAGAAGTCTGACTTGCTGGAGTCAGCATTACCCAATCTTCCTTCCAAAGAGGTTAGTGATGAGGATTTCCTACTCTATGAGAAATATATGAATGATGCGGTCGATGTTCAATGTTTTATGATATCATAAATATCTAGTGAACTCATGAAGTCTCACGAAAACGTGGATGATTATAGAATGCTCGATCACCTCTGTGGTCTTTACCAGGAGAGAGCAAGACATGAAAGGTTTGAGATCTCTAAGTCACTATTTCAGAGTAATCTTAGAGAAGGTTCCCCAGCTAGGCCTAATATAGTCAAGCTCATTGGCTACATTGCATGCCTGGAGGTTCTAGGGTTTAAACTCCCAGAAGAACTTGACACTGATCTCATTATCACATCACTCCCTCAGATATTCTCTAACCTTTTTTTCAATTTCAATATGAAAAATATTGAGAAGTCTCTATATGATATATTTATCCTCATTCTCCAAGTGGAAAAATATATGAAGTGTGAAAATCCTTTTGTCCTTATGGTGAATAAGAGGAAAGGGAATGTGAAAAGCTGTAATCCCAAAGCTTATTCACGGCCTTCCAAGAAAAGGAAGATCAAAGGGAAGACATGAGAATAGAGGGTTGTTTGTTTCGCATGTGGCAATAAGGGCCACTGGAAGAAGAACTACACCCAACCTAAGAAGAAAGTGGAAGATTCAAGTGCGTTTGTTATCGAATGCAATCTATTTGTTTCTAAAAATTTGGTATTAGATACATCTTTTGGTGCTTACATATGTATCCAAATACAGGAACCAAGTATATTCAAGAATATTGAATGAGGGGAGGTATATCTACAAGAATCCAATGGAGCCGGACTTGCTATTGTGGCTATCGGGGACTACCACCTCAAGTTTACAAATGGGATGATCTTGGTGTTAAAGGGTTGTTATTATGTGTCATATGTTACTAAAAACATTATTTCTATTTCCAAATTAGATACAGATGGATTTTTTTTCATGTTTGGAAATTAATGTTTCTTCTTTTATAAATATAGAATTTGTTTTGGTAGGTCACATTTATACAACGATCTTTACATGTTGGATTACATAAACTAAGTAATGGAAATTGATAACAAAGATAGTTCACATGACTCATACCACAACCAAATTTGACATCACTAAATAGGTCATGTAAACAAGAAATTCTTAAAAATGTTACATTAAGATGGATATTTAGATTCTTTCAAACTAAAACCACTTGGCATATGTAATGCATGTTTAAAAGGAAAAATGATCACAACCCTATTTAGTAGGAAAGGTGAAAGGGCTAAATAACTTATTGAATTGGTTTATACCGATGTGTGTGGACTATTTCTAGTTGAAGCAAGGGTAGGGTACTCATACTTCATAACTTTTACTGATGATTTTAGTAGATATGGATATATCTACTTAATGAGGTATAAGTTGGATTCTTTTTATAATTTCAAATAATATAAGAATGAAGTTGAGAACCAGCTTGGTAAGAAGATTAAGAAACTTTGCTCAGATCGAGGTGGAGAATATCTTAATCAAGACTTCATTGATTAATTATGGGAGTTTGGGATCCTTTCGAACTCACTCCTCCATACACGCCCCAGTGGAATAGTGTGAGTGAAAGGAGGAACCACACCCTGTTGGACATAGTGACATCAATGATGAGTTATGCGAGTCTTCCATTATCCTTTTAGGGATATGCGTTAAAAAAAGAAGAGCAAATATTAAACCAAGTGCCAACTAAATCAATAAATGTTATTCCATATGAGTTTTGGAGTAGAAAGAAAGACATATTATCAAATTTACATGAGTGGGGAAGTGATGCATTTGTCAAGTCCACTTCGGGTAACAAACTTACACCCTGAGGTACAAAGTGTACATTTATAGGATACCCTAAGGAAAAAAGGTGATATTACCTATACAACCCCTCAGAAAAAAGGTTATAGTGGCAAGACACTACATATTCATTGAGAGGGAGCACATTTACAAAATAGACAGTGGGAGAGAGATATACTTTGATGAAGTTGAGGCTCAAGGTATACAAGAGTTTGTACATGAACAGATTCCACAATTCCCCATGGAAGAAAGAACTATTCCAGAGACACAAGAGCTGCGTATGAGTACAAGAGAGGTTAGAGAACTGGAATAACACTATTTTCTAGTTACCAAGGATGGTGATTCATTATTAGTTGATAATAATGATCCTCGAACCTACAAGGAAGCAGTAAGTGGCATAGATGTTTCCAAGTGGCAGGAATCCATGAATTCTGAAATAGATTCCATATACCAAAACTAAGTCTAGATTTTGGTAGATCCTTCAGTTGATATAAATCCCGTTGGTTACAAATGAGTATTCAAGAAGAAACTGGACATGTAAGGACAAATCAACACCTATAAGGCACGAATGGTTGCAAAAGGGTTCAAACAGCATCAAGGCATTGACTATGACGAAACCATTTCACCAAATGTAATGCTGAAATCTATCAGAATTCTATTGGCCATTACTACTTACCATGACTATGAGATTTGGTAAATGGATGTCAAAATAGCCTTCCTTAATAGGAACCTTTAGGAAGGTGTCTATATGAAACAACATGAAGGGTTTATGACTCAAAAGGATGTCAATAAGGTATGAAAGTTTCAAAAATCCATTTATGGATTAATGCAAGCATCCAAGTCTTGGAACATTCATTTTGCTGAAGCCATAATGAAATTTGGTTTTATCAAGAACAAATGTGAGCCTTGTGTCTACAAATGGTTTAGTGGGAGTGCAATCATTTTCCTAATAGTATATATGGATGACATATTACTTATTGGAAACGAGATATCAGTCTTATAGTCTATTAAGGCATGGTTGAATCAATGATTCTCTATGAAGGACATGAGAGAGGAAACATATATTCTTGGTATTAAGATCCATCATGATAGATCCAAGAGATTGTTGGGACTAATTAAAAGTATATACATTGATAAGATATTAAAGAGATTCATTATGGAACAATCCAAGATGGGATTGTTGCCATCATCACATGGCATTCATATTTCCAAGAAAATGTGTCCTCAAACAAATGAGGAAGGAAAAATAATGGCAAATACTCCATACAGATCAATGATTGGGTCAGTTATGTATGCCATGATATGTACTAGGCTGGATGTTGCCTACACATTGAGTGCGATAGGCAGATATCAAACTGACCTAGGTGACCGACATTGGATGGTAGTTAAGTCTATCCTAAAGTAGCTAAGTCATAATAAGGATATATTTTTAGTTTATGGAGTAGATGAGGAATTAGTCGTCATAGGATATGAATATTCTAGTTTCTAGACTGATCAAGATGACATGAAGTCGCAAACAGGATACATCTTCACTTTGAATGGAGGTATAGTGAGTTGGAATATTTCAAAGTAGAGTGTGGTTACAGATTCTATGCAGAGTCTGTGTACATCACAGCTTATGAGGTAGCTCAAGAAGTATTTTGGATGCAAAGATTTTTCCAGGAGATGGATGTGATACTTAGAAGTAAAGATCCAATCACACTGGAATATGATAATACTACAGTGGTGGATCTCACAAAAGAGACAAGGTCACATCATCAGACAAATCACATACTTTGGAAGTATCATCTATTGAGGTATTATTCTTAGAGAGGTGAAGATACAATGAGAATTATTTTCTCAGAAGACAACGTGGCAGACCCCTTGACTAAAGCCTTTACTCAGCAGAAACATGATCACCATGTGAGGTCTAGTGGACTGAAAGTCATAGGTAGTTGGCTCTAGTCCAAGTGAGATTTTGTTAGAGTTGGTATCCTAGAACCAATTGGTTGCACTTTTATTACATTTATATTTAATGTATTTAAATATTAAACATATTATTACATATTGTTCATTGTTCTTCATGACTATAATGTAATAATGTCCTAGAGTATTTGTTGCATTGATAAGGTCATGGTAGTTCTCTGTTATGATGAGAACCTTGAAATGCTATAACAATATTATTAAATATAGTTCTACGGTTGGATGAAATACTATGATGGGACACATAACATGCACACCATCAGGTGTGAGTACTCATAAGAAAATGAGACTTCCTCTCATGAAGTTCTTACTTGGTAATCTCCAAGAAAAGAGATTACGAGAACAGACCCACCAATAGGAATTCCACGTGTTTTGGTGTCATCAGATATTTCTATCTGTAAGTGTGTGTAATGATCCTTATACTTTAATATTATCATCAATATATGTCAGGACTTGAGCACTTTGATTTACTGATGAAAACCACCATGCAAACAGTTGGCGGGAAGTAGGGTATGTTGGGTACATCACCAATCGAATGTTATTAACGGATAATTCGAGGAAGGATTTGTCCCTTCCATTTAGGGAATTTGATATCATGACCATTTTATTGAAATATAACTATCATGAGAAATTCCATGGCCCTGGTGTAACAACGAGTTTATTTCATGTAGTCAAAGAATGACATATCAACAATAAAATTTGATGACACTATCATGAAACCTACTTAATGAGATATTGCAACAAAGGGATTATATTACACAGTGAGCATTCGTATGTGGATGTCATTGTTATGACTTTAAGTTATTTCTCTTGGGTGCCTTGAGCCATTACTAAATAGTACTCTTGGACTTTAGGCAAGCCCAACTAATGCCAATGAGAAAGAATCCTAAAGGGTCACACACTAAGTGTTTCTGGTGGTCTCGGTTAAATTATATTTGAATTTAATTAATAAATATTATTATCAAGACAATTGAATAATTTTATTAAATTTAAAATGATTGCATAAATTAAATAAATATTTATTCACCAGATTGTGAGTAAAATATATTTATTTATTTTATTGATAATTTAATAGTTTGTAAATAAAATATTTATTTAAGAGAATAATTTATTCATTTATTTATTTAGGTGTTCAATAAATGGAAGTGGAGTTCGAGAGGAACAAGGCCGGTCTGGTAGTAAAATAATTATTTGAAAGATGATAAATAATTATTTAACTAGTTAGAACAAATTAAAATAACACTGCTATTATTTTGTGATGTGGAATTTTATTTATAATTCTGTTTTGCACAAGTTGTCACACCATAAATAATGACGTGGTATTATTATTAATAGCATGGGTTTTCTCTAAGGTTATAAATGTATTTAATTGATGTTACGTAGTTAAATATGGTAACTGAATCCCCATGTCAATAAATAGACACATACGTCTATTGTGTCATGTACTGAACCACACACCTGGTGAATTGAGAATTTTTGTGCTAAAAAATTTCTCTCTCGAATCCTCTTCCCACCCTCTCAAGAACGAGAGATGTTCTTCAAGGATAAATAACAAGAGATCAAGAGCGACCGACACAAGACATTCACTTCATTGCGCTATCACCCGGAGAATGAGCGGTGTCGATCGGAGGCCATCAGAGCATGTGTGGATCACCGCTAGAGGGATTCAAGTTTGGATCATTGAAAGTATAAAAAGATAGTATGAAAGGGTCATTTTTGACAATCAAAATCATTAAAGAAGAAAATACTGAAGATCCAAGTATTATTGTCTTTATAAAATTAATTAAATTAATTATAAACATGATGTGTAATATCCTCTCTAAAGGTTTAGGTCCTCTTCCTTCTTTATCTAAATTTTTGATTCTATTCTATGGAGATAGGATTTCATAGTCATATTGATCCCATAATAATCATTGATCACGGTAAAAATCAAATTTGGGTGTCGGCCCAACCATGCTTCCGCTATGCCCAGAACCTTCAAAATGTTCTCAGAATATATGGATTTGTGATTTTCATTGAAAATTTATGGCAATAAATTGTTTTTTGATTTTTTGATAGCATAATGGTATTTGTATCTATGCAGTTGTTGAATCTGGTAGAAAATATGTTATTCTTGGTGTGATGGTTCTGAGCATATTGCATCAGAACATGTCTCTACATTGCACACACATACACAAATTAAAATTAGTAAAATAAAAATCTGAAAAAAGAAAATTCCAATCAACTAATGAAAATAACTTCACTTTTTAATCATTAAATAATAAAATATTATCTATTCTAATCAGAACATGCTAATTAAAAATGTATCATTGCTAGAAAGAAAAACACTCAAATGAAAATATTTGTGATAAAACATAAATATTTATATCATTTAAAATTTCTCATCTACAAGAGAGTCGATGAGTTGCTACATGTAAAATTTGTGCCCTGAAACTTAGAGTATGCAGAATAAGAATGGACTGCACAAAGAGTTTGGATTCTGTATGTGCTGATGTGCAGTTTTTGTTTGTGCTACTGGTGCATGTTGAATCCCTGGGTGGGAGGGGAGGCGAGATGGGGGGAAGAGTCTTACCATTGGTTAGAGGAGTCATAATATGTTGATGAAACGAAAATAAAGAATGAAAGAAGGGAGGGAAGAAGATGAAGTCAGAAGATAGATGAGGCCAATGCACTAGAAGACTATGAGGGAGGGGATTTGGCTGCAGAATTCGAATCACTTGATAGAAAAATGCACAACTCACCCGTTTCCCCACAAGATGACCAACATCCCTACTGAGGTGATTTTATTTCTATGGTCAGATCCCCTCCCACCCCCACCGTCTCCTAGTGCATAGACCTCATCTCCCTTCTACCATCCTCTCCTTCCCTCCCCCCATTGACACCCTTATTTTTGTGTCATCGACCGACTTTGACACCTCTCATCAATGGTCAGATGCTACCCCCATCTTAAATCCCCTTTAACCTAGACGAATGAATGTTTCTCTCGTCTTGGCTCCCCTCACACCCATGGATTCAACACGTACCAGTTGCACCTAAATAATTCACACTCTGCAGATGAAAAAATTTAAATGGTATCAACATTTTTATTTTATCATAAGTATTTTTATTGGAATTTTTCTAATGATATGTTTTTAATTTCCATGTTCTTATTAGAATAGATAATATATATTAGTTTATGATTTAAATGTGAGTTTTCAATTTCTAATTGAAATTTTTGGGTTCGGCTTATTATTTTATTAATTTTAATTTGTGTATGTGTGTGAAATGCAGATGTGTGTTTTGATGCAATATGATTAGAACCATCACACCAAGAATAATATCTTTTCTAGAAGATTCAATAACTATATAGATACAAATACCATTATTCTATTAAAAAATCAAAATACAATTTATTAACATAATTTTTCAATGTAAATCACCAATCCATATATTCCGAGGACATTTAATATTATTGATAATGATGATCATTCTGAATTGCAACTTATCTCAGAATATTTTGAATCCACTCTTAAAGAGTGGTTTCAAAAGAAAAAAATATTGTATGGATAACATTTTTCAACCAACATTGAAAGTTGAGAATTAGTAGCGATATTTCGATGAGTATGAGTTTTGGTAGTTTTCATCAATAACATATTTCATTTATAGGATTTATTATATCTTATATTCAGTTTTTATGACTTACATATAATCCAGAGATATCATAAATGACTTATTATTCTTAAATGACTCAAAGAAATGTTGTCGTGGATGAATTAATACTGATAATGTGTACATAATGGGAGGTCGATCGAAGTTTAATGAATATTAGACTCCCTGATTTTAAAGATTCTGAACATGATTATAGTTTTTTTAAAAGTATGGTACTTCTATTTGAAAGTCGCAGGATCATTATTCTAGATGATCTAAAATATTTTCTTGAATATGGGAATAAATGTCACCTGGCGTAAGACAATTAAGTCCTATTTTATATTTTCACATTTTATAAATTGAATTACTCAAATAAATTAATTTTTTCTATCTAATAGTAAATACTTAAAGTCTGCAATGTATCATCCTACATTATTAACTAGAGAAGAAAAATATGATATTCGACTTATGTTAGAATACGATGCACAATTTGACGAGGTCAATCTATATTGAACTATCATGAATAAATGTTTTTTGTAGAATGTTTCTCCCCTAGACTCAATGTGTGACATCAGTAAGTAAAATGTGGTTCAATAAGATGAAAATAATTTTTGATGAATAGTAACTTTTGACTTTTATTTATCATGGTTAAAAGTAAATAGGGTAATTTAAGGTAAAAAATGATATTATAATTAACCTAAAACATGTACTAATTATATTTTATAAGTGTATTTAGATAAAAGAAAACTTAGATATAAAATATGATCTTTTTGGTCCACTTGGATTATATTAGGACATTTATTATTATTTTATTTAAAGAAGAGTTAAAAGTGTTAAATTCAAAGTTTCATAACTAAAACATTTTTAATATAGGCTTATACATAAGATAACTTCAACTATAAATATTCAATAGAAATCTAAAATAATTTCCTACATAATGGTATTTTATTTATAATTTTTGGACATTAAATAATTAAATTTATTTATGAGACAATGATGATGGAGTAATTACCTTATTAATGAATGATTAAAATAATTGATATTACAAATATCCAAATAAATGTAAATTGAGACTTTTGATGAATTCTACTAATTTTATAGGTTAATATGAAATGTTAAAGTTTATTAAATATTTTTTTCTAAGTGATAAAGTTGTTATGACTTTCAAAAAAACAAAATACCAAATAGTGTCAAAATTGACATAAATAAATTTTTAAAAAAAATACTATATTATTGATTGACATAATATTCCTAAAAATATAAGGTTCAGATAAAGGACTTATATGAGGTTATATATATCAATAATTAACCACTTGGGGTTCTCTTAGCTTATTATATTAAGTTTATTAACCATTTATTATAATAATACAAGAATACATGGTAAAAGTTAAACTATTTAACTAAGAGTTAAATCTAAAAGATAAGGTTAATATGGTGACCTAAACCTGTCTAAAACCTATTGGTTGAGATTTTTTCAACCCATACCCTCCTTATTCTCGAAATAAATCATTTTAGATTCCTTATAAACTGAATAAAATTGTACAATAAAATAATATTTCAAGCTTTTCCTAAAGTGACCATCACCTCTCTTATAAAAGGGTACTTCCACTTATCTCAAAATCACACCTCCAAATCCATTTGGCTCGGCCAAAACCTACTCAAATATCCTCCCAACTACCATCAAATCGACCTAGAGGCCTTAATTTGGTCAGAAATCCAATCTAAGGAGCCCTTTTGATCAACTCAAAAGGAAACACCTGAAAAAGAGGTAATAATTTCACCACCTCTTTCAAAGTTCTTTTCTTCTTACACTTCCTCTTTCTTTGTTGTTTCCATAACAAAATAATAACTCTAGTACCTTATAAATATTGTGATTTTATTATAAATATGGTACAACTATATTAATTATTATATCTATCCTATGAATCACAAGTCACCATATGTGCGTACGTACGACTTACCATCTCCACATCGTGGTGTAGTTTGTTATTCACACACTTAATTATTTAGATGGGTCTAATAATGAGTATAACTGATGTAAATAATAAATATAACATATTAAATAATTATTTATATATGATATACCATCCAATTACATACAATTTCACCATCAATAGAATGATATTTCTACTCGTGTGTAGGTACGGATTACCGTCTCCACGAACGCGATGAAATTCATTCCCCATCATAAAAATTCAAGAATAATTTTCATTTTATTATTAAAAATAATGTTTAAGAAATTAATATAATTCTAGATATGAATAAAATACATCCTATCCATATCAAACATGACTTATGTAACAAAACATATAAAGTAAAATGAATCAGTTAACACCCAAAACAATGATACTACTGAAATATTATTAGCAAAAGAATATTAGAGGATCATATATGATATAATATTTATGTATGTGGTTATTTTATAATTTCATAAAAACTATTTAACTATTATAAAGGAGTTTAACATACCCTAGATCAAATAAAAGTACAAGGTAAGGGTTAATTTTACAATCTCTTTATTTATCTGAGGTTGTTTATACGTAAGTATCTACTAGGACTTCTTTATCATCAACATCCATGTTTCTTAAAAAAATATTTCAATTTTTTTACTATTTCATAAAATATGTTTTAAATTCATTCATAACCTTGTTTTACTTTTTATAAAATGTTTTTAAATGAATCTTTCCGTTGTTTTCCAAACAAGGTACTTTATGACCTTTTCGAAGAATTAAGGTAAGAATGTTTTTTTAACTTATATGGTGGGTGCATCTATTTTCCGCCATTATAACATCTTCAAAGCCTCCTTTACAATATTATAATAATATTTTCAAAATAAATATTTTCTTTTATAATTATGTGATTTTTAAATGATTTCAAAATAGAAAGAGATATTTCTCTCAAACAGTTTTTGATTTTATCTATGTCAACATCCTTTGATGGATTTTACTCTTTTTTGGAGTTGATTTATTATGATAGAATCTTCCATATTGTATTGAAGGTTTTGTGATATATTTTACTATGAATGTTTTATTTTTATACCATTCATGGTTTATGGTTAAAGTATTAACATTTCATATTCTAGTTTTAATACAAATGTGTATGTTATGTTTAAAACTTTTCATATGAGGAATGCATTGGACTTAGTAAGTGATGGGTGGAGCCTGCTATAGCTCCTCGATGCATCAGTAGGTATCATGAGACAAACTAGTGTCTTGGAATAAGGCCTTGAAAAAAATATTATTTTTAGTTTTGTCATGAGGCTTTGACTATGTGGTTATGATGTTCGGCATTATGCATTCCATCATTATGAAATTGGCTATTGAAATTACTTGTGAATATTCGAATAGTAGAATGTTCACATGAATAAGTAAATGGAATTATTTGACTTATCCTTGCCACATTATTATGAATTTTATGTTTAAAAGTATTTTCTTAGTCTTATACATTTCCTTAAATGTTTATGCTTATTTATGAAAGTTTCTGCTATATTGTTATCCTTACTGAGCACCTGAGCTCACCCTTTTCTATGTTTTATTTTTCTCAGGATGCGAAGAAGTATATTATGACTGACCTGCAAGGATAGTATAAGGTATATGAATGTGTTAAAAGGAGATAATTTTGTTGTTTTTTTTCATTTTATAATGTTATGTAAAACTTATTTTTGTATCTAGTACTTACAAGGCTACTAAACTGATCAGTATTTCGGAACATGATTACTTGTATCATGCCAATGCTATATAATAATGCACTAACTCTGGGTAACTGGGGTCGGGGCATTACAATTGGTATGAGAGTAAGTTTTGTACAAACCTTGGAAGCTAGATTTAGAAAAACTCGGATTAGAGAACATTACCCTAAGATAGAATTTAAAGATTGGTATAGAAGAACTTCCTAGAATTTTGGTAATGTAGAGATTTTGTGTATTTTTCAAGTAATAAATCCATGTCTAGATATGAGTAGGTAGAGGCGTCTCTAGCATAGATGTACCTAGGATTGAAAAATCTAACAAGGAGTTTCGGGCTTGACTCAGGGTATAATGGTACACGAAAATGGGTCTTGATTCACTCTTGGTTATGACAATACCGGGGGATATGCTTAAGATAATTTAAATTTTCTTTACAAACCATTATGAAGGATTTATGAGTATATACCTCCTAAAAAAATATTTTTATGATTATGGATTATATCCATAAATTGTTCAATTTATGTTAAGTGTTTTACATGTTTGGAATTATGTATTGCAATTCATAAACTAATCTAGTGTATGAAATCGTTTAGAAATGGTGCCTAGTGGAAGAAATAGAAACTGTATCAATGCACGTAATCCATATAGGGATTTACCTCCTACTAAAGATAATTATAGTGGAGCTGTTGATGCAACTGGTGCTAATCATCTTATCACCATATTGGGACAACTCACTCAGTTTATGAATAATAACCTTACCCGTATGGAGCACCCTAATCCACAATGCGGAGGATCAATGTTAGACCGCTTAATGAAGAAACAACCACCAAAATCCAATGGGACTAAAAATACATTTTTAGCTGAGAAATGGATAAGTTCCTTAGAGAAAATATTTCATGCTTTGGGGAGTAGCGAAAGGGAAAAAGTTGTCATGGTAGTTTATCACCTCATGAGAGATACAGATCAATGGTGGTCATTAATTCAAAACACAAAGGAGGATGAAGAAGTATCAAATATGGAATGGATAGATTTTAATGATATTTTCTTAGAAAAATAATTTCCTTGTTACCATCGACCAGATATGGAAAGACAATTTCTGAGTCTGAGGGAAAAGGAGGATGAGAATGTCGCAAAGTATGAGGCTAAAATTATAAGGTTAGCAAGGCATGCAAAAGATTATATACATAACCCAAGGAGTAATATTAATCAATTATTTGATGGTTTACAACCATTTCTCTATCGATCATTAGTCTCAAAATCCTTCTCATCATACGAACATATTGTCTCATGTGATATAAAGAAAAAAAAGAATTCTCTAAGTCTTATGACTTGGGAATGGAAATCTATTACAAGTGTGGTGAAAAAGGCCACCAAGCTCATGATTTCAAGGGAAATAAAGAAGCTATCAATGTTGAATTCTAAAATTGTAGAGAAATAGGGCATTATAAAAAGGAATTTCCTAAGCGCCAAGGAAACTTACCTCAGAAAAGGCAATAGAGCAAGACCAAGCTTATACAATCACTACTGCTAAGGTTGAAGCTCCAAAAGATGTAGTGGCAGGTAATTTAATGGTTTCCTCAAGTTTAGCCAATGCTTTATTTGATTTTGGATCATCACATTGTTTCATATCTTCCCAGTTTTCTAAGAAAATAAGATATTTCCAATTTGATTTAACAGGGGAGTTTTTGGTCAAAACTCCTAAGGGAAGTATCATTGAAAAAAAAGTTTTGTGAATAAGTCCCTATTAGGGCATATAAATGTTCTTATCAACTGATCTCATCGTCATACCCATGATTGAATTTGATATAATGTTTGGTATGGATTGGATTTCGGACCATGATGTAAAAATTTATTGTAAGAAGAAGGAGGTTACAATTTTCGATGATGATAAGGAGTACCTTATCTTTAGAGTAGAAACATCACCACCTAATTCTTATCTAGATCCACCCCCAATAGCTCTACTAAATTCAATTAGTTGGGAGGAAGAGAATGAAATAACTATGGGTGAGGAAAAGAATTTTCAAACAGGGGATGTACCTATTGTTCAAGAATATGTTGATGTGATTCCAGAGGATTTACCTGGACATCCTCCAAAACGAGAAATTGAGTTTTCCATCGATTTAATTCCTGGTTCAAGGCCCATATCAAAGACCCCTTATAGAATGGCCAATGTGAAATTATTGTAATTAAAGAAACAACTAGAGTAATTGAGTAATAAAGGATTTATTCTCCCTAGTTTTTCTCCATGGGGAGCCCCTGTTCTTTTTGTTAAGAAGAAAGATGGATCTATGAGGTTGTGCATTGACTATAGGGAGATCAATGATATAACAATAAATAAAAAGTATCTCCTACCTTGCATTGATGATTTATTTGACCAACTTCCTAGAGCACAATATTTTTCAAAGATTGAACTTCGATCTGGATATCATTAGTTGTGTGTGAAGAAGGAAGACATTCCGAAAACAACATTTCAAATCAGGTACGGGCATTACAAGTTTACAGTAATGGCTTTTGTATTGACTAATGCACCCTCTATTTTTATGGATATAATGAATAGAGTTTTCAAGGAATATCTTGATGAATTTGTATTAGTATTTATTGATGATATATTGGTATACTCAAAAAGCTAAAAAGATCTTGAAAATCACTTGTACACTATTATGAAAACTATCAAAAGAAATTAATTATATGGGAAGTTTAGCAAATGTGAATTATGGATTCAGGAAATTTATTTTCTTGGCCATATTGTCTCTAAGAATAGAATCTCTGTTGATCCTTATAAGACAATAGCAATAAAAGAATGGCCAACACCGATGAGTATAACTGAGCTATGCAGTTTTATTGGTTTAGTAGGTTATTATTAGCATTTCTTCTAGAATTTTGCCTGATTGGAAAACCCATTAACCAAGATCACACATAAAGGGGTTAAATTTGTTTGAAAAAAAGAGTATGAAGAATGTTTTGAAGAACTGAATATAATATTAGTCAATTATCTTATCTGGACTCTACCATTGGGGAATGATGGGTTTGTTATTTTTAGTGATGCTTCAAAGAAAGGACTTGGTTTTTTCCTTATGAATAATGATAGAGTTATTTTCTATGCATCATGAAAACTAAAAATTCTTGAACAAAACTATCTCACTCATGATCTTGAGTTAGCATCTATAATATTTTCTTTGAAGATATGGAGACACTATCTCTATGGTGAAAAATGTGAGATATATACCGATCACAAGAGTTTAAAGTATATTTTCTCACAGAAAGAACTCAACATGAGGAAAAGACAATGACTTAAACTACTCAAATATTATGATTTCACTATACACTACCACCCGGTGAAGGAAACTAAGGTATAAGATGCTTTGAGCAGAAAAGATCATGGAGTTTTGAACAAGATTAGAGTTGAAAGGGATCCTATGTTCATGGATCTAGTAAAAATGGATATGGGAATAATCATGGAAGGTGAAACATCAATACTTTTTCAAATGGTTGAAAAACCATCTTTACTAGAAAGGATAAAAACTTTTCAGACTGATTATGATGAGTTTCAAAAGAAAGTTAAAGATAAATGATGGGTGATTGATTGACTTCATATATGAAGATGGAATTTTGAAATTTGGGAAGAGGCTTTGTGTTCCTGATATACCTGATCAAAAAAGGGAATTGTTGGATGATGCTCATAGATCCAATTTCTCTATATACCCTGGTAGCACGAAGATGTATAGAGATTTGAAGGAATATTTTTGGTGGGACAACATGAAGAGGGAGATTGTTGATTATGTGTCAAGATGTATGGTTTTTCAACATGTTAATTATGGAAGACAAAATCACAGAGGAGTCATGCAACCTCTTCCCATACCTAAGTGGAAATGAGATGATATTATGATGTACTTTGTCACAGGACTACCAAAGACTCTTAGAAGGAATGATAAAATATGGGTCATTGTTGATCGTCTTACCAAGTCAGCACATTTTCTTGCTATAAGAGAAGATTTACCACTTTAACATTTAGCAAGAATATATATTAATGAAGTTTTAAGACTTCATGGAGTACCCCTATCGATTGTTTCTGATCGTGATTCCCATTTTACATCAAGATTCTGGAAAAGTCTTTAAAAGAACTTGGATACTGAACTTCGTTTGAGCACTGCCTACCACCCTCAAACTAATGGACAATCAGAATGGACTATTCAAACCTTAGAATACATGTTGAGATATTTTTCACTTTACTTTCAAGGTATATGGGATCAATATTTACCTCTGGTTGAATTTTTCTATAACAATAGCTTCCTTTCAAGTATTCAAATGGATCCATATGAAGTGTTATATGGAAAGAGATGTCTCGCACCAACTTGTTGGGATGATGTTGGTGAAAGAAAACTCGTAGGTCTAGAACCTGTTGAGGAAAAAATGGAAAATGTGAAGGTTATCCAAACCCACATCAAAGCAACTCAAAGTAGGCAAAAGAGCTATGCCGATAACCAAAGGAAAGATTTGGAATTTCAAGTAGGAGATCATTTTTTCTTGAAGGTATCTACATGGAAGGGTGTTATATGATTTGATATAAAGGGAAAATTAATTCATAGGTACATCAGAACTTTCGAAATTCTAGAACGAATTGGAGTTGTATCTTATCATTTGGAAATTCCACCAAGTCACTACAAAGTTCATGATGTTTTCCACGTATCACTATTAAGAAAATACATGCCTGACCCAATGCATGTACCTACCTATAAAGAAATAGAATTGGAACCCGATCTATCTGATTGTGATGAGACTTTGAAGATTCTTGATACTAGAGAACAAGTGCTGAGGAACCAGACGACTCGTCTGGTGAAATTTCTATAGAGAAATCATAAGATGGAAGAGACAAAATGGGAACACGAGGAACTTATGATGAAGAACCACCCAAATATTTTTATGTTGTAATAATCTAGAAATTTCAAGGATGAAATTATTTGAAGGAGGGATGAATGTAACACCCCAAGCTTCCACGATACACTTCTCTTTGAATGATACAATAGCTTGCGTTGTACGCAACATCGAGTTCTAACACACCACGACCAATCAAACTAGCCATTATGAATAGTAATACTCACTTTTTGAAATATTATAAATTTTATTTTTCAAAATGGACTTAATTTTTGTATTCATAATATCAAAATTATCTTAGGGTGAATTTTTGGTATTTTTATGAAAACTTTCAATTTTCAATGAATAGTGTAAAATACCACGTCATTGTTTAAAAATTAATTTTTATTTAAATAATTATTTATTTTATTTAAATTTATATTAGGTAAAAATAGATACATAATACCCATATATGTTCAATTTAATTAATTGGAGTCATTTTATAATAACATTATATGTATAAAATTTTATTGAACTTTTTACCATCTTTTACCCACCTTCTAGGCACATTAAAAAATTTACATAAAATTTAATTTTACCGCTTCTGTGAATTGAATTTAAAAAATCAGAGAGACATAATTGATATTAGTAAGTAAAATGTGGTTCAATAAGATGAAAATAATTTTTGGTGAATAGTAACTTTTGACTTTTATTTACCATAGTTAAAAGTAAATAGGGTAATTGAAGGTAAAAAATGATATTATAATTACCCTAACACATGTCCTAATTCTATTATATTGGTGTATTTTGACCGAAAACAACCTTAGGAATAAAATATGATCCTTTTGTTCCACTTGGATTAGATTAGGACATTTATTATTATTTTATTTAAAGAAGAGTTAAAAGTGTAAAATTCAAAGTTTCATAAGTAAAAATTTTTCAATATAGGAATATGTCACGAACCAGGCCGGGTCGCCATCCGACCCGGTGCCCGACCCAGTCCGCGGCAAGGCCCGAAGGGCGTTCCCAATCCCCACGGGCTGGCACAAGTGCCCGGGTATCAAGTTTAACAGATGGGAACGGTTTTACCCAAAATACAAGACAGAAAAACCAACTAACCAGATAGATAAGCTGAAATTAGAAACAGACAACAAAACGTGCCTTTAAACTATGAACAAGTTTAAAGTCTACAACCTGAAGCAATAACTAAAAAGAAAAAAAAAACGACAGCGGAAACTAAAACTCAAACTCAACCTCTCGGCAGAAGTGAGACCACATCAACACCATTCTGCATGAGAAGACCAGCTGCAACCTGAACCACCATCACTGAGCACAAAGTCACAACCTGGAATACACAAGAAACAAAGTCTACATACACCCAAAGGTGTATGTAGGGTGTGAGCCAAAAGCCCAATAGGACGTCACCCAACAAAAAGGTTCCATGCCACAACATCAAAAAGACAAATTAATGTGTTTATTCAAAATTATACTTTCAAGATGGTTTTAAAGAAAAAGTTTACAAGCCAAATGCTAAAGGAAAACACTAAAAGGAATGCATTTCACAAATATGATTTTTGGGAGGAAGGGAAAAGTTTAATATGGGCGCACACACACACACACACAATCTCACACACACACACACACACACTCACACACCCATACACACACACACGCTAACCCACATGGTCCTCCATATGCCGATGGAAGGCACCATGCCACAGATGGTAGAGCACTATAGGTAAAACCCCTAAGGATCATCTAGCTCGAGTGGGACCCTAGAAACCTCGTGTCTCGGTGAAACGTGGCTTAGAAGGCCACGACCCTCAGAAAACGTGGCTTAGAAGGCCACGACCCTCAGAACACGTGGCTTAGAAGGCCACGACCCTCAGATA
Organism: Viscum album; assembly: GCA_963277665.1. Classification (NCBI taxonomy): domain Eukaryota; kingdom Viridiplantae; phylum Streptophyta; class Magnoliopsida; order Santalales; family Viscaceae; genus Viscum; species Viscum album. The sequence continues at coordinate 819,808,002 of OY728157.1, forward strand.
TCATGTTTAGTTAGTGTTGCAATCGTCAATCCAGCTAAGTGAAACAGGGACGATACCCATCCGGCTCACTAGCACACTAGTTCTAGTCTGCCCACCTAGATACCCAGGGTTTCCCTTGTGCTCAATCAAGTTTCACATTCACATAATTCACCACTTTCACATTTCACAAACCAAGCTTGACATTACACAAAAAGTCACCACTTTCATACCAAAACACTATTTCAAAGACACGCACACAAAGGACATGTCTCATTTTATAAAAAAAAACACCACTTTAAAAATGAATGCGTATTCAACTCCTTCAAAATACCATTTTCACATCATAAAAATGTACCAAAGAACCATTTGAACTATTAATGAAATTGTTTCAAGAAAACCCAAGAAGACTTTACACCAAAGACCACTTGGTTCTATATAGAGGCGTCACTTTAATACTTGATACATGAGGTGACCATATCAAAACTTGTTTTCCATTATAAAAAAAAATTCATTTTAATTTCACAAGTGCAGGACAAGGCAAACACACCAAAAGTGATCCACATACTTTGAAAAATGTCTAATTAAATAAACAAACACCTAAAGCGACTTAAAAACACCTCTCACACTACCAAACAACCTTCAAAACCTTTCAACCTTGTTTGGAATCCTAAATACCACTCAAATGAACAATCGCTTAGTTTACAAAACATATCACATGTATACCATAAAACCTCACTTCAAAGCACACAAATCTTTCCATGAAAAGAACATTTTAAAAATCAATTAAACACTCAACTTTTCTAAAACCTCATTCACACCATTTGCACAATTAATTAGACACTTTAAAAAATTTACCACAACAAGGTCGAAATAAATAAATAAATAAAAACATAACCACTTCTAGAGAGAGTGCAATTTTTACCACGCACGCATGTCAAACAATTTTTAAACCGCATTCCGTGCAACTTATAAAACACAACCATTCATTTATACAACAACACATATAAAACACAAAAACATACCATTTCGGAAATCCAATTTTTATCAAACGAGCATGGCAAAGCATTATAAACAAATATAGCACCATGAAATTAAATCATAGAACTTATCAAGTTTAACTAAACAAACAAATTAAGTTATCTAGATGATGCAAAGGCATGGAACCACCTACCTGTGTGTAGTGACTTCAGAAAAAAAGTACGCGACTCCAAATGCACACCAAAAGCACCACAATGAACTCAGAAAAAGAACATAAAGAACAAAATATCGACAGAAGAATTAAATTCAGACCAAATTTAGCACAAATTAGACCCCAAACCACATGACACTCTCACCGGAAACTCAACAACTCAAATGCGAACCCTAATCAATAGATCGAACCAACAATAATCAATATCAAACCATAAAAAAAAACATCATACCCGCTGGAAAATGAACATATAATAAAAATAAAATAAAACTCACCTAATAGGAGGGGTTCGGCAGGGGTTCGGCTGGGCAAGGAGGAGGACAGCAGGTTAGGGGGATGGTGCGACGGCAAGGGAGGCTGGAAAGAGGAGGCTTCCGGTGAGGGTTTAAAAGATTCCAAGCAGGGGGAAAAAACAAGGTTCGAGGGAGAGGGGAGGCCAAGTGCCGGTGGCTGGGGGTTTTGTCGGAGCCGTGTGCAGCGCCAGAGGGTGGATCCAGGAGGAGAAGGCAACACCGGATGGAGGCACGGCGCGGCGCTGCGGGCTGGAGGCTGAACAAGAGGGGCAGCGCATGTTTCGCCGGACCAGGGGGTATGGGGTTCATCGGACCAGGAGAGGGGGGGTGTTGGTTTTTCACCGGATTTCCAGCTGCATCAGAATCGGGGGGTTGGGGAGCTCGACGGCCGAGGGGACGTCGCCGATGGGGGGTGCGGCAGCGCGAACAGGGAGCGCCTCGGCTGGACCAGGGAGCAGGTGGTGGCACGATGGGGTTCAAGCGGGAGGGGCGGCGACACACAGAAGCTACGGGAAAGAAGAAAAAAAGGTAAGGGTTGGCCGAACCCTAGGCAAGAGAGGGAAAAAATAAAATAAAATAAATAAATAAATAATAATAATAATACTCATTTGATAAATCTAAAATAAAATAAAAAGTATATAAATTAAGATAATAATAACAATAATAAGAAAATTAACAAAACAAATAACAATTGTAATAAATTAAAAGAGAAACAATAATAATAATAATAATAATCTCAAATGAAATTATTACGATTATTATTATTATTAACACAATTGCCAATTCGTTTTATTTCATTAATTAAACACCGGAAAGGCGTGCGGTGAATCGGCGAGGCCACGCGGGGATCCAAGCGAGGCCGCGCATCTTCAACCGCGTCGCGCTGGACGCAAACAATACCAAAACACAAGGGACTCGAAATCTTAAGTCGGGTTTCGACCCGAACTAACCAAAGCAAAGAAATTTAATGAAATAAATAAATTTTGAAATAGCGGGTGTGACAATTCTCCCCACCATAAAGCTTTCCGTCCCCGGAAAGCCACACCCAGAATCAAACCCCAAGGCAGACAACCACACTCCCTTAAGGTTCAAAGGGAATCTCCACAAACATCAAGCAAAGAGGCAAAGCATCGTGCTCAAAGGAAGTGACTTAAGGACAACCCCATGAAACTCATAAAAAGACTTTCCGATATGTGTCATCCGCCTCGAAGAGCTAGAACACCTCCAGTTGACTGACCAAGGAAGGGAACTCTCGCACCCACGGAAACCAACTTCGCAAGCCGAAACAACTCAAGCACTATTAGACCGGAACCACACCATTTAGATAGAATGAACAAATAAGGTCAACCCACATCCACAGAACATTTTTACCACTTATCACCAAACCATATTTAAAAACAGAAGCAAAAGATCAACATGGGGAGGCCCGAGGGGCTCCCCACCATTAGGAAGTCACTGACACTCGAAACGAGACTGGAAAACTGGCACGGAAAGCTTCGAGCAGACTCCCCGCCAGTAAAGAAAAGTCCAGCACTGATTTAATCTAGAGACATTCGTGTGAGACCCACTGTGGGTCTCCCCACCATTAGAACTGACAGCAGATACAAAACTTTAGAAATTTCTCGACGGGGGCTAGGCACCCCACCACAAGGGGCGGGGAGGGTCGGGCCCAACTACCGGGCGTCAAACCCACAACCCAAGACGAACCAACATCTTCACATCCCTAGATGAGTTCCATTCCAATTTGATACCAACTTACCCAACACATCCCATAGGGACAACTAAAAACGATTACCTTTGATGGAACGCAACCCTCAAGACCTTAAGATAATGAGACGACCGCGCCACCTTATAGCCACATGGAGCCTCACGCACCCAATCGGGTCGTTCGGATTGGAACCATAGAAAACAACTTTAAATTGCCTTCACCTTTATTACCGACGACAGAGATAACACTAGGGTCTCATACAATCCTGGGGTTCCTGACTACGCGCCAGCTTCACTCCGAGTCCTATGGCTGGAGCCCTGATGTTTGAAGCATCTTCTGCCTCGCAGTCAGGTATTGAAGACTCTTGAACGGAGCTTCTCCTTTCGGTGTAACACGCAATCATACTGCAACCGAGGCAACACCATCAGACACAACACACCATGACATCTAATTGATCATACCCAAAACATTAACCAACACAAGAGCTGCAATGGTGTATGCGTATCACCCTTTGTCACACTGGATGAGAACATGACACCATGAATCATCACCTGAACATGACCATTGTTGTTGAGGGGAACATTATACAGAGAGGGATTTCAAACTGAGTCTTAAACAAAACATGATTCCTGCGATTGACCGTAGCATCCCCATGTGACTGGGTCTGCCACACTAGTGGCCTAACGTAAACCTCTTTCTTAAACAAGACAAACCAAAGATCAGAGGTCATTTAGAATGATAGGCTACACCGACGACTTAGGGTTGCTTCCAAACCACTGTTGATTATCAAAGAGGTCTCACGCTGCAAGACGTCACCGAACATGACCCTTGCGGCTAATGTAAACACTACCAACCATTCAAAACATCGATAAGCACTGACAGCTCTCAATCGCCTTCACCCTTCCCCACTGGAATTTCTTTCGCCGTTTCTAGGGGAAACCTTCAAGCGTAACGACGTCAAATTTCATACTCGATGATTCAGGCAACTCAAAGAAACCAAAACTCTGTTCAACTCCCCTCGCATCTGTCATCCCAGTGCGAGAGGATCCACTTAGTTGTGAAAAGTAAAAGTGGGTTTAATTCCAGAATTCAAAAAGAGAATCCTTCGATCAACTAGAGTGTCGGCCAACGGGGAATTCCCCGTAGTCGTACTTCAATCACATGCCAATGCTTTATGGGGGCATACACTAGTCAAGAAAGAAAACTATGGACCCAACCAAACTGGTCCAACAGTCAAGAAATACCACAAGAAAACACCAAACGTGCAGGGGAAACCACTGCAAGTGCTCCCCGATGTACTCTTCAAAGGAATTTACTAACCACACGCTTACACACCAACTTACAAATAAGAACTCAAACTCAGGACATAAACCATTCAGAAATAATACTCAGTTCAAAACGCCACGCATCCAACATCTCAAAAACACAAGGACATGCCACACAAACACCGTTTACTAAAACACCAAACATTTTCTTTAACAAGACATTTTAAAATAAGCAAAGCCAGTGGGTTGCACAAACACCAATGGTGTCTCATGGGCCTCGCACATGCATGTTCTCGTGCCGCACTGGCACCCACCTCATATCCATCAGAGCACTCATCCGCTCATGCCATTAACCATTTTTTTTCCATATACACTCATGCATGTGGTTTCCCACGAGAACACCAAGGGTCAAAAACAAACCATTCCATTTTTTTTTCCAAAACCAAAACATCCAACCCACACTTTCCAAACCTTTCGCGTAATTTTCTTTTTAAAGCCTTTCATTTGAAAACATTTTCCCAGACCAAAACATATTTACCTAAAAACCAAATTCTCACGAATCCAAAACAAAGAGACGAGAAATGACGCAAGAGAAAACTTGTGTCAGAGGGTGACTGGAACGTATGGTTGGCGGCCATACGCCAGTCATGCCACTGCAACGGAGGGCATTCTAGGACAACGTCCCCGGCTCCACATGGCTTGCCAGACCCTACGAGCTCACTAGGACCACTGACCTTACCCCTTTTTCATTTCCCGTGGACAAGATTAACCGCAATGACCAAAAACACAGACAAACCTCAACACACTTTGGTTACTCGAGTTCCGCCACGAGGTGTGCTGGCCAGGCACATTGCTCGTAGCTAGAACGTTGAGTTCCAACAACCTTAAACTTGGTCAACTCTGACTCCATCTCAAAAGCAAACGACCCAAGAGAGCAAACCTTGCCCTCTGATACCATTTTGTCACGAACCAGGCCGGGTCGCCATCCGACCCGGTGCCCGACCCAGTCCGCGGCAAGGCCCGAAGGGCGTTCCCAATCCCCACGGGCTGGCACAAGTGCCCGGGTATCAAGTTTAACAGATGGGAACGGTTTTACCCGAAATACAAGACAGAAAAACCAACTAACCAGATAGATAAGCTGAAATTAGAAACAGACAACAAAACGTGCCTTTAAACTATGAACAAGTTTAAAGTCTACAACCTGAAGCAATAACTAAAAAGAAAAAAAACGACAGCGGAAACTAAAACTCAAACTCAACCTCTCGGCGGAAGTGAGACCACATCAACACCATTCTGCATGAGAAGACCAGCTGCAACCTGAACCACCATCACTGAGCACAAAGTCACAACCTGGAATACACAAGAAACAAAGTCTACATACACCCAAAGGTGTATGTAGGGTGTGAGCCAAAAGCCCAATAGGACGTCACCCAACAAAAAGGTTCCATGCCACAACATCAAAAAGACAAATTAATGTGTTTATTCAAAATTATACTTTCAAGATGGTTTTAAAGAAAAAGTTTACAAGCCAAATGCTAAAGGAAAACACTAAAAGGAATGCATTTCACAAATATGATTTTTGGGAGGAAGGGAAAAGTTTAATATGGGCGCACACACACACACACACAATCTCACGCACACACACACACACACTCACACACCCATACACACACACACGCTAACCCACATGGTCCTCCATATGCCGATGGAAGGCACCATGCCACAGATGGTAGAGCACTATAGGTAAAACCCCTAAGGATCATCTAGCTCGAGTGGGACCCTAGAAACCTCGTGTCTCGGTGAAACGTGGCTTAGAAGGCCACGACCCTCAGAAAACGTGGCTTAGAAGGCCACGACCCTCAGAACACGTGGCTTAGAAGGCCACGACCCTCAGATATCATGTTTAGTTAGTGTTGCAATCGTCAATCCAGCTAAGTGAAACAGGGACGATACCCATCCGGCTCACTAGCACACTAGTTCTAGTCTGCCCACCTAGATACCCAGGGTTTCCCTTGTGCTCAATCAAGTTTCACATTCACATAATTCACCACTTTCACATTTCACAAACCAAGCTTGACATTACACAAAAAGTCACCACTTTCATACCAAAACACTATTTCAAAGACACGCACACAAAGGACATGTCTCATTTTATAAAAAAAAACACCACTTTAAAAATGAATGCGTATTCAACTCCTTCAAAATACCATTTTCACATCATAAAAATGTACCAAAGAACCATTTGAACTATTAATGAAATTGTTTCAAGAAAACCCAAGAAGACTTTACACCAAAGACCACTTGGTTCTATATAGAGGCGTCACTTTAATACTTGATACATGAGGTGACCATATCAAAACTTGTTTTCCATTATAAAAAAAAATTCATTTTAATTTTACAAGTGCAGGACAAGGCAAACACACCAAAAGTGATTCACATACTTTGAAAAATGTCTAATTAAATAAACAAACACCTAAAGCGACTTAAAAACACCTCTCACACTACCAAACAACCTTCAAAACCTTTCAACCTTGTTTGGAATCCCAAATACCACTCAAATGAACAATCGCTTAGTTTACAAAACATATCACATGTATACCATAAAACCTCACTTCAAAGCACAAAAATCTTTCCATGAAAAGAACATTTTAAAAATCAATTAAACACTCAACTTTTCTAAAACCTCATTCACACCATTTGCACAATTAATTAGACACTTTAAAAAATTTACCACAACAAGGTCGAAATAAATAAATAAATAAAAACATAACCACTTCTAGAGAGAGTGCAATTTTTACCACGCACGCATGTCAAACAATTTTTAAACCGCATTCCGTGCAACTTATAAAACACAACCATTCATTTATACAACAACACATATAAAACACAAAAACATACCATTTCGGAAATCCAATTTTTATCAAACGAGCATGGCAAAGCATTATAAACAAATATAGCACCATGCAATTAAATCATAGAACTTATCAAGTTTAACTAAACAAACAAATTAAGTTATCTAGATGATGAAAAGGCATGGAACCACCTACCTGTGTGTAGTGACTTCAGAAAAAAAGTACGCGACTCCAAATGCACACCAAAAGCACCACAACGAACTCAGAAAAAGAACCTAAAGAACAAAATATCGACAGAAGAATTAAATTCAGACCAAATTTAGCACAAATTAGACCCCAAACCACATGAGACTCTCACCGGAAACTCAACAACTCAAATGCGAACCCTAATCAATAGATCGAACCAACAATAATCAATATCAAACCATAAAAAAAACATCATACCCGCTGGAAAATGAACATATAATAAAAATAAAATAAAACTCACCTAATAGGAGGGGTTCGGCAGGGGTTCGGCTGGGCAAGGAGGAGGACAGCAGGTTAGGGGGATGGTGCGATGGCAAGGGAGGCTGGAAAGAGGAGGCTTCCGGTGAGGGTTTAAAAGATTCCAAGCAGGGGGGAAAAACAAGGTTCGAGGGAGAGGGGAGGCCAAGTGCTGGTGGCTGGGGGTTTTGTCGGAGCCGTGTGCAGCGCCAGAGGGTGGATCCAGGAGGAGAAGGCAACGCCGGATGGAGGCACGGCGCGGCGCGGCGGGCTGGAGGCTGAACAAGAGGGGCAGCGCATGTTTCGCCGGACCAGGGGGTATGGGGTTCATCGGACCAGGAGAGGGGGGGTGTTGGTTTTTCACCGGATTTCCAGCTGCATCAGAATCGGGGGGTTGGGGAGCTCGACGGCCGAGGGGACGTCGCCGATGGGGGGTGCGGCAGCGCGAACAGGGAGTGCCTCGGCTGGACCAGGGAGCAGGTGGTGGCACTATGGGGTTCAAGCGGGAGGGGCGGCGGCACACAGAAGCTACGGGAAAGAAGAAAAAAAAGTAAGGGTTGGCCGAACCCTAGGCAAGAGAGGGAAAAAAAATAAAAAATAAAATAAATAAATAAATAATAATAATAATACTCATTTGATAAATCTAAAATAAAATAAAAAGTATATAAATTAAGATAATAATAACAATAATAAGAAAATTAACAAAACAAATAACAATTGTAATAAATTAAAAGAGAAACAATAATAATAATAATAATAATAATCTCAAATGAAATTATTACGATTATTATTATTATTAACACAATTGCCAATTCGTTTTATTTCATTAATTAAACACCGGCAAGGCGTGCGGTGAATCGGCGAGGCCACGCGGGGATCCAAGCGAGGCCGCGCAGCTTCAACCGCGTCGCGCTGGACGCAAACAATACCAAAACACAAGGGACTCGAAATCTTAAGTCGGGTTTCGACCCGAACTAACCAAAGCAAAGAAATTTAATGAAATAAATAAATTTTGAAATAGCGGGTGTGACAGAATATACATAAGATAAATTAGAATATAAATATTCATTAGAAATATAAAAATATTTCCTACAAAATGGTATTTTATTTATAATTTTTAGAAATTAAATAATTAAATTTATTTATAAGACAATGATGATTCAGTAATTACCTTATTAATGAAAGATTAAACTAATTGATATTATAAATATCCAAATAATTGTAAATTGAGACTTTTTATCAATTATAGTAATTTTATAGGTTAATATGACATTTTAGGGTTGAATTGGGAATTGTTGAGCTAAAAAATTTCTCTCTCGAATCCTCTTCTCGCCCCTCTCAATAATAAGAGATGTTTTTCAAGGCCGAAGAACAAGCGATCAAGAATGACTGACATAAGACACTCACTTCACTATGCCAGCACCTGGAGAATGAGCAATGTTGATCGGAGGAAATTATAGTATGTGTGGATAACCACTAGAGGGATTCTAGTTTGGATCCTTGCAAGCGCAACAAGATAGTCTGGAAGGGTCATTCTGAATGATCAACATCATCAATGAAGAAAATACTGAAGATCCAGGTATTATTTTCTTTATGAAATTAATTAAATTAATTATAAACATGATGTGAAGGATCCTCTCTAAAAGTTTCAGACCTCTTAATTCTTTATCTAAATCTTTGATTCTATTCTATGGAGACTAGCATTCATCGTCATATTGATCCCGGAATAATCATTTATCATGGTAAAAAATCAAAGTTGGGTGTCGGCCCAACCACGCTTTCATTGCGCCCAAAACCTTCATGTGGTATCAGAGCGGTTCCATCATAGTTTCTAATTATTTAAATATTTCAATGATGATTTACGCATTTAATAATTTAGTTGTTTCAATTCAAGTAAATCATTCTGAAAACCTGAATCTTGAGATTTTTTCCTCCTATTTCGTTTCTCATTCTCCTTACAAAAACGATCTTTTATTTTAATTTTGATTAAAATAAAATAGAGGATCTCATCCAGAGCTGCCAAATGTTCCTAGCCATACAACACCAGAACACACGATGTGTATTTGACAGTACACACTGTGTATCCAAGGTTCAATGCACTGGGTTTGGTTCGCCAAACCAAGTCATGTCATTGGAGTTTGTCTAATTCTTAATGACTCTATGTGTTGACCAAGAACGGGTGGAACATAGTTTCTGGATTACACGTCATGTGGTCCACTAGACACGACGGGTAGTCCCTTCGGGTTAGGGTTGGACTGTGTGCCCCATACACGGCTTGCTCAGATAGAGACTGTGTAACGTGGAACTACATGGCGTGTGGCCCACTAGACACACCGTGTACTCTGAAGATTTCCAATGTAAACTCACACACAGTTTCCCCGGGCGTGTGCTTCGGATGGGGGTGAAAAATTGTACACGCTGTGTAGTTGGAGCTATACGCCATGTACTCATCCAAATTACACAGATTTATTAAAATTTATTATTATATTATACAAACCCTTGAGACATGTACCATCATGCGGGCATAAAGTTGAGGCACAACACGTGATAGGTGTTTTATATATATTTGTTTAATTTAACAACTGCATAATGTTGATTTCTACTCATTGGGTAGTTTTTAATAGGAATTCACCAGGTTTCCTATAAGGTACAAGTTATGTACAAAGATAATTTTAAATGAATTTATTTTTTTAAAATTAGGATGGATGAGAATCTCAAGGAAATTTAGAAAATGGTTTAAGATAAAATTATTGATTAATTAAAGATGATAATTAATTGATTTGAGTGTGATTTATCTTAAACAAGTATGATTAAATAATTGAATGCTAGTTTTATTTATGCATAAATATCATTGCATGTATGGATGATCATGAGCTAGACCAAGACCTTTGTTTGTGGATGGTTTCTTTTAATTAATTTATTTAAATTAAATTTTTTGGTATGTTAGCCTTCTCCTCATTAATATGTAGGGCCTATGTTCCCAAGTTTTCTTTTATGTAAAATCTATTTTTACCCCTCACCTACATGTGAGTCAAAAAAATGCATATGTAATGGATGGAACTCCCCAGCTAGTGGAGGTGTTTCAAGCTGGAGCCGAGACGAAACCAATCCCATGAGATACAGAGGTGGATAGGTGGAAAGCTGTAAACACAAACCCAAAATGTTCTAGACATTTCTCCCATAGGTCAGAGTTAGTTTATCAACCACTAGATAAACTAACCATTAGAAAATCTCATGATCATACCCTTTAATTTAATTTATTTTTGTTAGTTGCGTGGTTTATCATTATGGATGTGTTGTCACGATCACATAATTAATGAATTAAACAAGCATACAAGATGGAATGGTGTGAGTGAAAGTAGGAACCACACCTTGTTGGACATGGTGAGATCAATGATGAGTCATGTGAGTCTTCTATTATACTTTTAGGGATATGCATTAAAAACAGTACAGCACATAATAAACCAAGTGCCAACTAAATCTATAAATGGTATTCCATGAGAGTTTTGGAGTGGAAATAAAGCCATATTATCAAATTTACATGTGTGGGGAAGCGATGCATTTGTTAAGTCCACTTCAGGTAACAAACTTGCACCCCGAGGCACAAAGTGTACCTTTATAGGATACCCTAAGGAAACAAGGGGATATTATCTATACAACCCCTCATAAAAAAGGTTATAGTGTAAAGACATGCCATATTAATTGAGAGGGATCACATTTACAAAAGTGATACTGGGATAGAGATAGACTTTTATGAAGCTGAGGCTTAAGGTACACAAGATTTGGTACATGAATAGATTCCACAAAGCCCTGTGGAAGAAATAACTATTCTAGAGACACAAGAGCTGCGTAGCAGTACAAGGGAGGTCAGATAAATAGAACAATACTATTTTCTAGTTACCAAGGATGGTGACTCATTATTAGTTGATAATAATGATCCTCTAACCTATAAGGAAGCAGTAAGCGGCACAAATGTTTCCAAGTGGCAAGAAGCCATGAATTTTGAAATGGATTCCATGTACCAAAACTAAGTCTGGATTTCGGTAGATCCTCTAGTTGATGTAAATCCTATTGGTTAAAAATGGGTATTCAATAAGAAACTAGACATGGAAGGACAAGTTAGCACCTATAAGGCACGAATGGTTGCAAAAGGTTTCATAACAGCGTCAAGACATTGACTACAATGAAACCATTTCACTAGTTGTAATGCTAAAATCCATCAGAATTCTATTGGCCATTACCACTTACCATGACTATGAGATTTGTTAAATGGATGTCAAAATAGACTTAATAGGAACCTTCAGGAAGATTTCTACATGACACAACTTGAAGGGTTTATGACTCCAAAGGATGTCGATAAGGTATGCAAGTTTCAGAAATCCATTTATGGATTAAAGGAAGCATCCAGGTAATGGAACTTTCATTTTGATTAATTCATAATGGAATTTGGTTTTATCAAGAAAAAATGTGAGCCTTGTGTCTACAAATGGTTTAGTGGGAGTGCAGTCATTTTTCTAATAGTATATATTGATGACATATTACTTATTGGAAATGAGATACTCGTCTTATAGTCTGTTAAGGCATGGTTGAATCAATGCTTCTCTATGATGGACATGGGTGGGGAAACATATATTCTTGGGATCAAGATCCATCATGATATATCCAAGAGATTTTTGGGCCCAATTCAAATTACATACATTGATAAGATATTGAATAGATTCAGTATTAAAAAATTCAATAGGGGATTGTTTCCAGCATCACATAGCATTCATCTTTCCAAAAAAAAAGGTGTCCTCAGAAAAATGAGGAAGGAAAAATAATGTAAAGGACTCCATAGAGATCAGAAATTGGGTCAGTCATGTATGTTGTGCTATGTACTAGGCTGGATGTTGCCTACACATTGAGTGTGGTAGGCCGATATCAAACTGACCCAGGTGACTACCAATGGATGGCAGTTAAGACTATCCTAAAGTATCTGAGGCGTACTAAGGATATGTTCCTAGTTTATGGAGGAGATGAGGAACTAGTCATCCCAGGATATTCATATTCTAGTTTCTAGACTGATCAATGTGACATAAAGTCACAAATGGGATACATCTTCACTTTGAAAGGAGGTACAGTGAGCTGGAAGAGATCAAAGTAGAGTGTGGTTGCAGATTCTACAGAGTCTGAGTATATTGTAGCTTATGAGGTAGCTAAAGAAGTAGTTTGGATGTAAATATTTTTCCAGGAGATGGATGTGATACTTAGCAGTAAAGATCCCATCACATTGTACTGTGATAATACTGCAGCAGTGGATCTCGCAAAAGAGCCAAGGTCACATCAGCGGACAAAAAAAATACTTTGGAAGTATAATCTATTAAGGTATTTTCCTTAGAGATGTGAAGATACAGTGAGCATTATTTCCTCAGAAGTCAACTTGGTAGACCCATTGACTAAATCCTTTACTCAGCAGAAACATGATCACCATGTGAGGTCTAGCAGACTGAAAGTCGTAGGTAGTTGGCTCTAGTCCAAGTGGGAGTTTGTAAAAGTTGGTATCCTAGAATTAATTTGTTCCACTTTTATTACATGGATATTTAATGTATTTTAATATTAAATATCTTATAACATATTGTTCATTATTCTTCATGACTATGATTTAATAATGTTCTAGAGTATTTGTTGAATTGCTAAGGCCATGGTATTTCCCCGCTATGATGAGAACCTTGAAATGCTATAACAATATTCTTAAATATAGTTCTATGGTTGGATGACATACTATGATGAGACACATAGCATGAACACCATTAGGTTTAAGTTCTTGTAAGCATATGAGACTTCCTCTCATGAAGTTATCACTTGGTAATCTCCAAGAAAGGAGATTACGAGAACAAACCCTCCAGTAGTAATTCTGCATGTTTTTGTGTCATCAGATATTTTTATCTGCATGCTTGTGTAATGATCCTTAGACTTTAAGATTATCATCAATACATTTCACGACTCGATCACTTTGATTTACTGATGAAAACTATCATGCAAACAGTTGGCGGGAAGTAGGGTATGTTGGGTGCATCACGAGTGGCATGTTATTAATGGATAAGTCGAGGAAGGATTTGTCCCTTCCATTTATGGAATTTGATATCTTGGCCATTTTATTGAAATATAACTTTCATGTGAAATTCCATGGCCATGGTGTAATAAATAGTTTATTTCATGTATTCAAAGAACAACATATCAAGAATAAAAGTTGATGACACTATCATGAAACCTACTTGATGAGATATTGCAAAAAAAGGATTATATTACACAGTGAGCGTTCGTATGTGGATTTCGGTGTTATGACTTTAAGTTATTTCTCTTAGATTCCTTGAGATGTTTCTAGATAGTACTCTTGGACTTTAGGCAAGACCGCCTAATGCCAATGAGAAAGAATCCCAGAGGGTCACACACTAAGTGTTTCTGGTGGTCTCGGTTAAATTATATTTGAATTTAAGTAATAAATATTATTCTCAAGACAAAGGAATAATTTTATTAAAGTTAAAATTATTGCATAAATTAAATAAATATTTATTCATCAGATTGTGGGTAAAATATATTTATTTATTTTATTGAAAATTTAATAAATATTTATTTAATAGTTTGTAAATAAAATTTTTATTAAAGATAATAATACATTTATTTATTTATTTGGGTGTTCAATAAATGGAAGTGGATTTTGAGAGGACCAAGCTGGGTATGGTAGTAAAATAATTATTTTTAAGATGATAAATAATTATTTAACAATTTGGAACAAATTAAAATAACACAGCTATTATTTTGTGATGTGGAATTTTATTTATAATTTTGTTTTGCACAAGGTGGCGCACCATAAATAATGACGCAGTATTATAATTAATATCATGGTTTTTCTCTATGGTTATGAATGTATTTAATTGTTGTTACGCAGTTAAATATGGCAACTGAAGCCCCATTTCAATAAATAGACACATACGTCTATTGTGTCATGTAGTGAACAAAACACCCATTGAATTGAGAATTTTTGAGCTAAAAAAATTTATCTCTTGAATCCTCTTCCCTCCCCTCTAAAGAAAAAGAGACATTATTCAAGGACAAAGAACAAGTGATCAAGAATGACTGACACAATACAGTCACTTCACCGCACTAGAACTCAGAGAATATGCGCTGTCGATCGGAGGCCATAAGAGAACATGTAAATCACCGCTAGAGGGATTCTAGTTTGGATCCTTGAAATCAAAACAAGATAATTTTAAAGGGTCATTCCGGAAAATCAAAATCATCAAAGAATAAAATACTTAAGATCCATATATTATTTTCTTTTTAAAATTAATTATATTAATTATAAACATAATGTTTAAGATCCTATAAAAAGGTTTCAGGCCTCTTCCTTCTTTATATAAATCTTTGATTCTATTCCGTGGAGACTGGATTTCATCGTCGTATTGATCCCAGAATAATCATTGATCATGGTAAAAATCAAAGTTGGGTGTCAGCCCAACCATGCTTATGCTGTGCTCGGAACCTTCAAAATGTTCTCAGAATATATGGATTTGTGATTTTCATTGAAAATTTATTCCAATAAATTGTTTTTTGATTTTTTATAGCACAATGGTATTTGTATCTACACAGTTGTTGAATCTGGTAGAAAATATGTTATTCTTGGTGTGATGGTTCTCAACATATTGCATCAAAACATGCCTCTACATTGCACACACATACGCAAATTAAAATTAGTAAAATACAAATTTGAACACAGAAAATTCCAATCAAATAATGAAAATAACTTCACTTTTTAATAACTAACTAATAAATATTATCTATTCTAATCAGAACATGCCAATTAAAAATGTATCATTCTAGAAAGAAAAAAACTCAAATGAAAATATTTGTGATAAAACATAAATATTTATATCATTTAAAATTTCTCATCTAAAGAGGTTTCTCTACATAGAATTAGAGTTGAGATAGACTATTTTTCTTATTGGGTTTCATGAGTAATCTGAGAGAGTTGTAGTCCTAAATGTTAAACTAGATGCAGTGAGAGTCGATGAGTTACTGCATGAGAAATTTTCACCCTAAAACTTATAGTATGATGAATAAGAATGGAATGTACAAAGAGCTTGGATTCTGTATGTGCTAATGTGCAGTTTTTTGTGTGCTACTAGTGCATGTTGAATCCCTGGGTGGGAGGGGAGGTGAGATGGGGGTAAGTGTCCGACCATCGGTTAGAGGATTCATAGTATGTCGATGAAACGAAAATAAATATGGAAAGAAGGGAGGGAAGAAGAGGAAGGTAGAAGGGAGATGAGGCCAATGCACTAGAAGACTATGAGGGAGGGGATTTGGCTATAAAAATCAAATCACTCGACAGAAAAATGAAAAAATCACCCATTTCCCCGCAACATGACCAACACCCCTACTCAGGTGATTTTATTTCTATGGTTAAATCCCCTCCCCCTCACCATCTCTTAGTGCATAGACCTCATCTCCCTTCTACCATCCTCTCTTTCCCTCCCTCATTGACACTTTATTTTTGGGTCATCAAACGACATTGACACCCCTCGCCAATGGTTAGACTCTTCCCCCATCTCACATCCCATGCCACCTAGAAAATGAATGTTGCTCCAGTCTTGACTTCCCTCAAACCCAGGGATTCAACATTCACCAGTTGAACATAAAAAATTCACACTCTGTAGATGTAAAATGTTAAATGGTATCAACATTTCTATTTTATCATAAGTATTTTTTTTGGAGTTTTTCTAATGATATGTTTTTAATTTCCATGTTATTATTAGAATAGATAATATCTATTAGTTTATGATTGAAATGTGACTTTTCAATTTTTGATTGAAATTTTTTGGGTTTGTCTTATTATTTTATTAACTTGAATTTGTGTATGTGTGTGGAATGAAGATGAGCATTCTGATGCATTATGATCAGAACTATCACAACAAGTATAATATCTTTTCTAGAATATTCGATAACTGTATAGATACAAATACCATTGTGATATTAAAAAATAAAAATACAATTTATTAACATAAATTTTCAATGGAAATAAAAAATCCATATATTATGAGGAAATTTGATATTGTTGATAATGATGATCGTTCTGAATTGAAACTTATCTCAAAATATTTTGAATCCACTCTTAAAGAGTGGTTTCAAAAGAATAAAATATTCAATGAATATAAATTTTCAACCGACATTGAAAATTGAGAATTAGTAGAGATATTTCAATGAGTATAAATTTTTGTAGTTTTCATCAATAACATATTTCATTTATATGATTTATTATATTTTATATTTAGTTTTTATGAGTTACATATAATCCATAGATATCATAAGTGACTTATTAATCTTAAATGACCCATAGAAACACTATCATGGATGACTTAATACTGATAACGTGTGAATAATGGGAGGTCAATTGAAGCTTAATGAATATTAGACTCCCTAATTGTAAAGATTATGAACAAGATTATAGTTGTTTTAAAAGTATGGTACTTTTGTTTGAAAGTCACATGATCATTATTCTAGATGATCTAAAATATTTTCTAGAATATGTGAATAAATGTCACATGGTGTAAGATAATTAAGTCCTATTTTATATTTTTACATTTTATAAATTTAATTACTCAAATAAATTAATTTTTTATGTGTAATAGGAAATACTTAAAGTCTACAATGTATCATCCTACATTATTAACTAGAGAAGAAAAATGTGACATTCGAATTATGTTAGAATACGTTTCACAATTTGACGAGGTCAATCTATATTGAACTATCATGAATAAATGTTTTTTGTAAAATGTTTATCCTATAGATGCAATGTGTGAATGATGTAGATTTTTAAAAAGTGATTTGTTTTAGTGAATATAATGATGAAAAGTCTATTGATTTTTTATTATTCGAAAAATTGCATGGTACATGTAAAATTTTCAACAACTTTCTCGAGTAAACATTATCACATTTCATTTTATTAAATTTTTCATGTCGTTTTTTATAAATCTCATTGATAGTATTTTTTGTTAATTCATGATTTATTGGTTACAAGGGATTGAATGGATCAAAAAATAAATTAGCTGTATCCAAATTTTAGGATGTTGTTGTTTGGGATCATCATTGAAGTCAGACTAGAGATACGATGTGTTACACGGTAAGATCATTCTTGATATTTTTTTGTTTTGTTTATTTTTATATAAATTGTATAGATAACTCTATTTTTTAATTATTTGAAGAATAATAAATTCTTTCTTAGGGTTAAAACACAAGAAAAAACATTCCTTCTAAATTTTATTATTTCATTTTTTAGATTTATATTTATCATATGTTTTGGAATGTGATGATAGACCCTGAGTCGCTTTTAAGTTTAGAAATACGGTATCAAAGTCAACTGAAAACTAAATTAATGTGAGATAAAAATGATCTAGATTGTAGTTCATGTTGTTGCTCACTTATTATATGTTTTTTAGGATGATCCTATCCCTTTGATACATTAAAGAATTCTATGTGATTTTCAGGTTTGATTAAACATTTTCTAATTTTACAACTCCACTGGATTCATTTTATTGCAGTTAAATGAATGTTTTATAATAGATGAAGTGAATTTTCCCGGTGCTAGGAGTTTATTAAATTATTGCATTTATTACTGAATATGAATTATAATTAGATATGCATGATTATTTTTAGCTTAACAATTTTTTGTACTTTTTAATAGACGACCCTATGTAATTTCACCATTAAATCAAGTTGGATTTTTTATCTACATAAAAAGATAAAAATTTAACCGAGGTGTTTTCTTATGCATTCAAACCAATTTTTAATTAATGGTACTATTAAATTACACCATTAATATATTTTTTTTGTGGTGTATATTGCAACACCCCAAGCTTCCACGGCATGCTTCTCTTTGAATAATACAATAGTCTGCGTTGTACGCAACATCGAGTTCTAACACACCACAACCAATCAAACTAGTTGTTATGAATCTTAATACCCAATTTTTGAAATTTTATAAATTTTATTTTTCAAAATGGAATTCATTTTTGGATTCATAATATCAAAATTAGCTTAGGGTGATTTTTTGTATTTTTTCTGAAAACTTTCAATTTTCAATGAATAGTGAAAACACTGCATTATTGTTTAAAACCGACTTTTTATTTAAATAATTAGTTATTTTATTTAAATTTATATTAGGTAAAAATAGATACATAATACCAATATATCTTCAATGTAATTCATTTAGGTCATTTTATAATAATATTATACATATAAAATTTTATTTAACTTTTTACCGTCTTTTACCCACCTTCTAGGCGCATTTGAAAATTTGCATATAACGTAATTTTAACGCTTATGTGAATTGAATTTCAAAAATCTGAGAGACACGGTTGACATCAGTAAGTAAAATTTGGTTCAATAATATGAAAATAATTTTTGGTGAATAATAACTTTTGACTTTTATTTATCACAGTTAAAAGTAAATAGGGTAATTAAAGGTAAAAAAATGATATTATACTTACCCTAACACATATCCTAATTATATTGGATAAATTTATTTAGAACAAAACCAAAATTAAAAATAAAATATGATCCTTTTGGTCCACTTGGATTATATTAGGAAATTTATTATTATTTTATTTAAAGAAGAGTTAAAAGTGTTAAATTTAAAGTTTCATAAATAAACCATTTTTTATATAGGGTTATACATAATATAAATTAGAATATAAATATTAATTATAAATATAAAAATATTAACTATATAATTGTATTTTATTTATAATTTTTAACATTAAATAATTAAATTTATTTATGAGACAATGATGTTGCAGTAATTACCTTATTAATGAATGATTAAAATAATTGATATTATAAATATCTAAATAAATGTAAATTGAGACTTTTGATGAATTACACTAATTTTATAGGTTAATATTACATGTTATGGTTCATTAAATAATTTTTTTTCAAAGTGATAAAGTTTTTGTGACTTTCACAAAAACAAGATACCAAATAGTGTCGAAATTGACATAAATGAGTTTGTAAAAACAAATACTATATTATTAATTGATATAATATTCATAAAAATATAAGGTTCATCCAAAGGACTTATATAAGGTTATATATATCAATAATTAATCACTTTGGGTTCTATTTTATTTTTATAGTAAGTTTATTAACCATTTATTATAATAATACAAGAATACATGGTAAAAGTTAAACTATTTAATTAAGAGTTAAATATAAAAGATAAGGTTAATATGATGACATAAACCCATCTAAAACCTATTGGTTGAGAGGTTTTCGATTAATACCCACCTTAGACTCTAAATAAATCATTTTAGAGCCATTATAAACCGAATAAGATTGTATAATAAAATAATATTTCAAGATTTTCCTTAAGTGACCCTCACCTCTCTTATAAAAGGGTACTTCCACTTATCTCAAAATTACACCTCCAAATCCATTTGTCTCAGACAAAACCTGATCAAATATCCTCCCAACTTCCCTCACATTGACCTAGAGTCCTTAATTTGATCATAAATCCCACCAAAGGATCCCTTTTGATCAACTTAAAAGGAAACACCCGAAAAATAGGTAATAATTTCACCAACTCTTTCAAAGTTTTTTTATTCTTACACTTCCTATTTCTTTGTTGTTTCCATACCAAAATAATAAATCCTATACCTTATACATACTGTGATGTTATTATAAATATGTTACAACTATATTCATTATTATATCCATCCTATGAATGGCAAGTCACCATATGTGCGTACGTACAACTTACCGTCTCCACGTCTTGGTGTAGTTTTTTATTCAAACACTTCATTATTTGGATGGGTATAATAATGAGTATAAATGATGTAAATAATAAATATAACATGTTAAAATATATTTTATATATGATATACCATCCAATTACATACTATTTCACCATCAATAGAATGATATTGTCGCTCGTACATACGTATGGATTAACGTCTCCATGAACGTGATATAATTCATTCCCCATAGCAACTATTCAAGAATAATTTTCATTTTATGATTAAAAATAATGTTTAAGAACTTAATATTATTCTAGATATGAATCAAATATATCCTATCCATATCAAACATGACTTACGTAACAAAAAAATATAAAGTAAAATGAATCAGTTAACACCCGAAATAATGATACTACGAAAATATTATTAAAAAAGAAATATTAGAAGATCATATATGATATAATATTTATGTATATGATTATTTTATACTTTAATAACAATGATTTAACTATTATATAGGAGGTTAATGTACCCTCAATCAAGGAAAAGTACAAGATAAGAGTTAATTTTTCAATCTCTTTATTTTGGTGAGGTTGTTTATACCTAAGTATCTTCTGGGACTTCTTTATCATCCACATCTGTGTTTCTTAAAAAAATATTTCAAAACATTTTTACTATTTCATATAATATGTGTTAAAGTCATTTATACACTTTTTTTTACTTTTTATAAGTTTTTTTTGAAATGAATCTTTCCATCGTTTTCCAAACAAGGTACTTTATGACCTTTTTGACGAATTAAGGTAAGAATGTTTTTTTAACTTATATATCAGGTGCAGCTATTTTCTGCCATTATTACATCTTCAAATCTTTCTTTAAAATCTTATAAGAATATTTTCAAAATAAATGTTTTCTTTTATAATTATGCAACTTTTAAATGATTTCAAAATAGAAAGAGATATTTCTCTCAAATGGTTTTGATTTCATCTATGTCAAAATCCTTTGATAGATATTACACTTGTTTGAAGTTGATTTTTTATGATAGAATATTCCATATTATATTGAATGTTTTGTGATATGTTTGACTATGTATGTTTTATTTTTATACCATTCATGGTTTATGGTTAAAGTATTAACATTTCGTATGCTAGTTTTAATACGAATGTTTATGTTATGTTTTGACCTTTTCATTTGAGGAATGCATTGGACTTAGTAAGTGATGGGTGGAGCCCACTATAGCTCCTCCATGCATCGGTAGGTCTCATGAGACAAACTAGTGTCTTGAAAAAATGCCTTGACAAAATCTTATTTTTAGTCTTTCCATTAGGCCTTGACTATATGGTTATGATGTCCGACATTATGCATTCCATCATTATGAAATTGGCTATTGATATTACATGTGAATATTCAACTAGTAGAATATCCATGTGAATAAGTAAATGGAATTATTTGACTTATATTTTCCATATTATTCTTAAGTTTATGTTTAAAAGGCTTTTATTTGTTCTTATACATTGCCTGAAATGTTTATGTTTATTTATGAAAGTTTTCGTTATATTTTTATCCTTACTCAGCACCTCAGCTCACCCCTTTCTATGTTTTATTTTTCTCAGGATTAAAAGAAGTATATTATGACTAAAATATAGGGATAGTTTAAGGGATATGAATGTGTTAAAAGGAGACAATGATGTTGTTATTTTTCATTTTATAATGTAATGTAAAAATTATGTTTGTATCTAGTACTTACAAGGCTACTAAACTGATCTATATTTTGGGACATGATTCCTTGTATCATGAAAATGCTATATAATAATGCACCGACTCTGGATAACTGGGGTCAGGGCATTACAATTAGTATCCGAGAAATTTTAGTACAAACCTTGGAACCTAGATTTAGAAAAACTCTAATTAGAGAACATTACCCTAAGATAGAATTTGAGGATTAGTATGGAAGAACTTCCTAGAATTTTGGTAATATAAAGATTTTGTGTATTTTATAAGAAATAAATCCCTGTATAGATACGAGTAGGTAGAGGTGGTTCTGGAATAGATGTACCTAGGAGTGAAAACTCAGACAAGGAGTTTCGAGCTTGACTCGGGGTATCCTGGTACACGACAATCAGTTTTGCTGTACTCTTGGTTATGACACTCCCAAGGGATATGCTTCGGATAATTCACATTTTATTTACAAACCATTATGAAGGATTTATGAGTATATACCTCCTCAAAGAATTTTTTTTATGATTATGGATTATATCCATAAACTATTCAATTTATGTTAAGTTTTTTACAAGTTTGGAATTATGTGTTGCGAT
This sequence comes from Viscum album, assembly GCA_963277665.1. NCBI lineage: Eukaryota > Viridiplantae > Streptophyta > Magnoliopsida > Santalales > Viscaceae > Viscum > Viscum album. Next base: position 819,830,853 of record OY728157.1, read on the forward strand.
TCATAAACTAATCTAGTGTATGAAATTGTTTAGAAATGGTGCCTAATGGAATTAATGGAAACAATATAAACACATGTAATCCATGTAGGTATTTTCCTCCTACACAAGATAATTATAGTGGAGTTGGTAATGCAACTGGTGCTGATCAGCTTATCACCACACTAGGACAACTCACTCAGGTTATGAATAATAACCTTACCCATATGGATAACCCTGATCCACAATGCGGAGGATCAATGTTAGATCACATCATGAGGTAAAAACCACCAACATTCAATGGAACTACAAATCCATTTTTATCTGAGCAATGGATAAGTTCCTTAGAGAAAATATTTCATGCTTTGGGGAGTAGCATAAGTGAAAAGTTGTCATGGTAGTTTATCGCCTCACGGGAGATGCAGAACAATGGTGGTCATTAATTCAAAACACAAAGGAGGATGAAGAAGTATCAAATATGTAATGGAGGGAGTTTAAAGAGCTTTTCTTAGAAAAATACTTTCCTCGTGACCATCGAGCGGATATGGAAAGACAATTTCCGAGTCTGAGGAAAAAGGAGGATTAGAATGTCGCAAAGTATGATGATAACTTTACAAGGTTAGAAAGGAATGTAGCATATTATATGAATAACCCAAGAAGTAATATTGATCAATTATTTTATGATTTAAAACCATTTCTCCATCGAGCATTAGTCTCACAATCCTTCTCATCGTATGAAGATATTATCTCATGTGCTATCAAGACAAAAAAGGAATTCTCTAAGTCTTACGACTTGGGAATGGGAGTCTATTACAAGAGTGGTGAAAAAGGCCACCAAGCTTGGGATTGAAAGGGAAAGAAAAAGGCTGTCAATGTTGAATGCTACAATTTTAGAGAAATGGGGCATTATGAAAATAAATGTCCTAAGCACCAAGGAAACTTACCTTAGAAAAGGCCAAGGGAGAAAGACCAAGATTATGCGATCACTACTGCTGAGGTTGAAGCTTAAAAATACGTAGTGGTAGGTAATTTAATGGTTTCCTCAAGTTTATCCAATGATTTATTTGATTCTATATCATCTCCTTGCTTTATATCATCCTAGTTTTCTAAGAAAATTAGATATTTACAATTTGATTTAACAAGGGAGTTGTTAGTAAAAACTCCTAAGATAAGTATCATTAGAACAAAGTTTTGTGAATAAGTCCTCATTAGGGAATATAAATGTTCTTCATCCACTAATATCATCATTATACCCATGATTGAATTTGATATAATCCTCGGTATGGATTGTATTTTGACCATGATGTGAAAATTTATTGTAATAAGGAGGTTACAATTTTTTATGATGATAAGGAGTACCTTATCTTTAGAACAAAAAGGTCACCACCTGATTCTTATATATATCCACCCCTAATAGATTTACTAAATTCAATTTTTGATAAGGAAGAGAATGAAATAACTATGGGTGAGGAAAAGGATGTTCAAACAAATGATGTACCTATTTTTCAATAATATGTTGATGTGTTTCCAGAGGATTTACCAGGACATCCACCAAAATGAGAAATTGAGTTTTCCATTGATTTAATTCCTGTTTCAAGTCCCATATCAAAGACCACTTATAGAATGACCACTGTGGAATTAGTGTAACTAAAGAAACAACTAGAGGAATTGAGTAATAAGGGATTTATTCACCCTAGTGTTTCTCTATGGGGAGCCCCTGTTCTTTTTGTTAAGAAGAAATATGGATCTATGATGTTGTTAATTAACTACATGGAGATCAATGATATAACAATAAATAACAAGTATCCCCTACCTAGCATTAATGATTTGTTTGACCAACTTCATGGAGCTCAATATTTTTCTAAGATTGACCTTCGATCTGGAAATCATCAGTTGTGTGTGAAGAAGGAAGACATTCCAAAAACAGCATTTTGAACTAGGTATGGGCATTACGAGTTTACAGTATTTCCTTTTGGAATGACTAATGAACCCTCTATTTTCATGGATCTAATGAATAGAGTTTTCAAGGAATATCTTAATGACTTTGTAGTAATATTTATTGATGATATCTTGGTATACTCAAAAATCTACACAGATTATGAAAATAACTTGTGCACTATTCTGAAAACCCTCAGAAGAAATGAATTATATGGGAAGTTTAGAAAATGTGAATTCTGGCTTCAGGAAATTTATTTTCTTAGCCATATTGTCTCTAAGGATAGAATCTCTATTGATGCTTCTAAGATAGGAGCAATACAAGAATGGCCAGCACTGCCGAGTATAACTGAGGTATGCAGTTTTGTTGGTTTAGAAGGTTATTATCGGCGTTTCATTCAAAATTTTTCCTGATTGGAAAACCCATTAACCAATATCACACATAAAGGGGTTAAATTTGTTTTGACAAAAGAGTGTGAAGAATTTTTTGAAGAACTGAAGAGAAGATTAGTCAATGATCCTATCTTGACTCTACCATTGGGGAATGATTGGTTTGTTATTTATAGTGATACTTCAAAGAAAGGACTTTGTTGTTTCCTTATGAAGAATGATAGATTTATTACCTATGCATCATGACATCTAAAAATTCATGAACCAAACTATCCCACTCATGATCTTGAGTTAGCAGCTGTAATCTTTTTTTTGAAGATATGGAGACACTATCTCTATGGTGAAAAATGTGAGATATATACCGATCATAAGAGTTTGAAGTATATTTTCTCACAGAAAGAACACAACATGAGGAAAATACGATGTCTTGAACTACTCAAATATTATGATTGCACTATACACTACCAGCTAAGGAAAGAAAATAAGGTGGTAGATACTTTGAGAAAAAAGGATCATTGTGTTTTGAACAAGATGAGAGTTGAAAGGGATCATATGTTCATGGAAATAGTAAAAATGGATATGGGAATAATCATGGAAGGTGAAACATCAATACTTTTTAAAATGGTTTCTAAAACATCTTTACTAGAAAGCATAAAAGGTTCTCAGACTGATGATGAGGAGTTTCAAAAGAATATTAAAGCTGTGAATGATGAGAGATCGATTGACTTCATATATGAAGATGGAATTTTGAAATTTGGGAAGAGACTTTGTGTTCTTGATATACCTGATCTAAAAATAGAATTGTTGGATGATGGTCATAGATTCAATTTGTCTATACACCCTGGTAGCACTAAGATGTATAGAGATTTGAAGGAACATTTTTGGTGGGACAACATGAAGAGGGAGATTGCTGATTATGTGCCAAGATGTATGATTTGTCAATAGGTTATGTATGGAAGACAACATCCCGGAAGATTCATGAATCCTATTCCCATACCCGAGTGAAAATTGGATGATATTATGATGGAATTTGTTATGGGGATACCAAAGAATCCTAGAAGGAATGATACAATATGGGTCATTGTTGACCGTCTTACCAAATCAACACATTTTCTTTCTATAAGAGGAGATTTACCACTTTAATGTTTAACAAGACTATATATTAATGAATTTGTAAGACTTTATAGAGTAACCCTGTCCATTTTTTCAGATCATAATCCCCATTTTACATCAAGATTCTAGAAAATTATTCAGAAGGCCTTGGATACTGAACTTTGGTTGAGCACTGCCTACCACCCTCAAACTGATGGACAATCATAACAGACTATTCAAACCTTAGAATACATGTTGAGATCTTTCTCACTTTACTTTCAAGGTATGTGGGATCAATATTTACCTATGGTTGAATTTTAATATAACAATAGCTTCCATTCAAGTATTCAAATGGCACCATATGAAGCATTATTTGGAAAGATATGTTGCACACCAACTTGTTGGGATGATGTTGGTAAAAGAAAACCCATAGGCCGAGAACTTGTTGAGGAAACAATGGAAAAGGCAAAGGTTATCCAAACCCACCTCAAAGCAACTCAAAGTAGTCAAAAGAGATATGTTGATAACCAAAGGAAAGATTTGGAATTTCAAGTAGGAGATCAAAGGTATCTCCATGGAAGGGTGTTATATAATTTGGTAAGAAGGGGAAATTAAGTCCTAGTTACATCGAACCTTTCAAAATTCTAGAACTAATTGGAGTTGTATCTTATCATTTGGAAATGTCGCCAAGCCACTCCAAAGTTCATGATGTTTTCCATGTATCGATGTAAAGAAAATACATGCCTGACCTACCGCATGTAATCACCTATGAAGAAATAGAATTGGAACCCGGTCTATCTTATTGCAAAGAGCCTATCAAGATTCTAGATACCAGAGAACAAGTGCTAAGAAACCAGACGACTCATCTGGTGAAAGTTCTATGGAGAAACCAAAAGATGGAAGAGGTAACGTGGGAACCCAAGTAACTTATGATAAAGAACCACCCAAATATTTTTATACTGTAATATTCTAGAAATTTTGAGGATGAAATTATTTGAAGGAGGGAAGAATGTAACACCCCAAGCTTCCATGGTACACTTCTCTTTGAATAATAAAATAGCTTATGTTGTACGCAACATCGAGTTCTAACACACCTCGATCAATCAAACTAGCCGTTTATGAATAGTAATACCCTATTTTTGAAATTTTATAAATTTTATTTTTCAAAATGGACTTCATTTTTGGATTCGGAATATCAACATTAGCTTAGGGTGAATTTTTGGTATTTTTCTGAAAACTTTCAATTTTTGATGAATAGTGAAAACACTGCGTTATTGTTTAAAACTGACTTTTTATTTAAATAATTATTTATTTTATTTTAAATTTATATTAGGTAAAAATAGATACATAATAACTATATATTTTAAATATAATTAATTGGATTAATTTTATAATAATATTAGATATATAAAATTTTATTGAACATTTTACCGTCTTTTACCCACCTTCTAAGTGCATTTACAAATTTACATAAAACGTAATTTTACTAATTCTGTGAATTGAATTTCAAAAATCTAGGAGACACAGTTGACATCATTAATTAAAATGTGGTTCAATAATATGAAAATAATTTTTGGTGAATAATAACTTTTGACTTTTATTTACCACGTTTAAAAGTATTTAGGGTAATTAAAGGTAAAAAATGATATTATAATTACCCTAAAACATGTCCTAATTCTATTAGATAAGTGTATTTCGACTAAAACCAACCTTAGGAATAAAATATGATCCTTTTGTTCCACTTGGATTAGATTAGGACATTTATTATTATTTTATTTAAAGAAGAGTTAAAAGTGTAAAATTGGAATTATCATAACTAAAACATTTTTAATATAGGGATATACATAAGATAAATTATACTATAACTATTAATTAGAAATATAAAATTATTTCCTACATAATTGTATTTTATTTATAATTTTTATATATTAAATAATTAAATTTATTTATGAGACAATGATGATGCAGCAATTACCTTATTAATGAAAGATTAAACTAATTGATATTATAAATATCCAAATAAATGTAAATTGAGACTTTTGATTAATTAAACTAATTTTATAGGTTAATATTACATGTTAGGGTTTTTTAAATATTTTTTTTGAAGTGATAAAGTTTTTATGACTTTCAGAAAACCAAAATACCAAACAGTGTCAAAATTGACATAAATGAGTTTTTAAAACAAATACTATATTATTAATTGATATAATATTCCAAAAAATATAAGGTTTGGCCAAAGGACTTATATAAGGTTAGATATATCAATAATAAACCACTTGGGGTTCTCTTGTCTTATTGTAGTAAGTTTATTAACCATTTATTATAATAATTCAAGAATTCATGGTAAAAGTTAAAATATTTGACTAAGAGTTAAATCTAAAAGATAAGGTTAATATGGTGACCTAAACCTGTCTAAAATATATTAGCTGAGAGGTTTTCGACCCATACCCAACTTATCCTCTAATTAAATCATTTTGGATCCATTATAAACTGAATAATATTGTATAATAAAATAATATTTCAAGCTTTTCATAAAGTGATCATCACCTCTCTTATAAAAGGGCACTTCCCCTTCTCTCAAAATCACACCTCCAAATCCATTTCTCTCAGCCAGAACCTACTCAAATATCCTCCCAACTACCCTAAAATCTACATAGATTCATTACTTTGATCAGAAAGCTAACCTAAGGATCCCTTTTGATCAACTCAAAAGGAAACACCCGAAGAAGAGGTAATAATTTCACCACCTCTTTCAAAGTTCTTTTCTTCTTCCACTTCCTCTTCATTTTTTTCCATACCAAAATATTAACTCCAGTAACTTATACATACTGTGATGTTATTTTAAATATGGTACAACCATATTCATTATTCTATCCATCCTGTTAATGACAAGTCATCATATGTGCATACGTACGGATTACTGTCTCCACATCGTGGTGTAGTTTGTTATTCAAACACTTCATTATTTGGATGGGTATAATAATGAGTATAACTGATGAAAATAGTAAACATAACATGTTAAAGGATTATTTATATATGATATACCATCCAATTACATATGATTTCACCATCAATAGAATGATATTGTTGCTCGTACGTACGTACAGATTACCGTCTCCACAAACGTGATGAAATTCATTCCACATCATAACCATTCAAGAATAATTTCCATTTTATGATTAAAAATAATGTTTAAGAACTTAATATCATTATGAATATGAATCAAATAAATATTATCCATATCAAACATTACTTATGTAACAAAACATATAAAGGAAAACGAACCAGTTAACACCCGAAACAATGATACTACAGAAATATTATTAACAAAGCAATATTAGAAGATCATATATGATATCATATTTATGTATGTGGTTCTTATATAATTTAATAAAAATGATTTAATTATTATACAAGAGGTTAACATACCCTCAATCAAGAAAAAGTACAAGGTAAGGGTTAATTTTACAATCTCTTTATTTATCTGAGGTTGTTTATACGCAAGTATCTACTAGGAATTATTTATCATTCACATCTGTGTTTCTTAAAAATATATTTCAAAACATTTTAAATATTTCCTATACTATGTGTTAATTTCATTTATACCATTTTTTAAATTTTTATAAATTTTTTTGAAAGGAATATTTCTGTTGTTTTCCAAACAAGGTACTTTATGACCTTTTTGACGAATTAATGTTAGAATATTTTTTTAACTTATACGATGGGTGGAGCTATTTTCCATAGTTATAACATCTTAGGATATTACCTTAAAATATTTCAAGAATATTTTCAAAATAAATGTTTTATTTTATAATTATGTGACTTTTAAATTATTTCAAAATATAAAGATATATTTCTCTCAAACGGTTTTGATTTCATCTATATCAACATCATTTGATTAATTTTACATTTGTTTAAAGTTGATTTATTATGATAGAGTCTTCCATATTGTATTGAAGGTTTTGTGATATGTTTGAATATGGATGTGTTATTTTTATACCATTCATGATTTATGGTTAAAGTATTAACATTTTGTATGCTACTTTTAATACGAATGTTTATGTTATGTTTCAACCTTTTCATATGAAGAATTCATTGGACTAAGTAAGTGATGGATGAAGCCCACTATTTCTCCTCGATGCATCGGTAGGTCTCATTAGAAAAACTAGTGTCTTGGAACAAGGCCTTGAAAAAATCTTATTTGTAGCCTTGGAAAGAGGCCTTGACTATGTGGTTATGATGTTAGACATTATGCATTCCATCATTATGAAATTGGCTATTGATATTATGTGTGATTATTCAACTAGTAGAATATCCATGTGAATAAGTAAATAGAATTATTTGATTTATATTTTCCATATTATGCTAAAGTATGAGTTTAAAAGGATTTTTTTTAGTCTTATACATTTCCTTAAATGTTTATGCTTATTTATGAAAGTTTCCTCTATATTTTTATCCTTATTGAGCACCTGATCACACCCCTTTATCTGTTTTATTTTTCCTAGGATGTGAAGAAGTATATTATGACTGACCTATAGGGATAGTCTAAGGAATATGAATGTGTTCAAAGGAGACAATGTTGTTGTTGTTTTACATTTTATAATGTAATTTAAAACTTTTGTTTATATCTAGTACTTCCAAGGCTACTAAACTGATCGGTCTTTCAGGACATGATTCCTTGTATCATGCCAGTGCTATGTAATAATGCACCAAATCTATGTAACCGGGGTCAGGGAATTACATATATCACTTCTTTTTCAAGTATAATATTATATATTAATATACATTAGTATTTTTTATATTATTTTTTTGATAAAAAATATTTTGTTACATGTCATATGAGCATGTTATTGACACAATCAGCGATTATATCCCTATATGAAGTGTAGAAACCTATGCTTAATTTCTCTGTTAATCATCACCCTTCAGTTATGTTGTTTATTGTATATTCACAATAGTTTCAGGACCCAGTGCTTAATTTTTTAGAAAAAACAAGCATCCCAGCTAAACAGGTAAGGTCTTTGTATATTCCACCAGAAATTATTCATTTACCATCTCTCAAACACAATCCAAAAGGTTTAGTTTGGGACACTGGAATGGATAAAATTTTAACCAATGATATTGAAATAAAATTGTGTCCAAAACCACTCTCCACAGTCACCAAAACCGAAACTCCTAAAATTGAACCATAAAGAAGCATTGACATAGTTTCTTAAACTCCCTTCTCAACCAACATTCCACAACATGAAGATAGACATGTTTTCTGCCAATTTAGTTCTTCCTCATCACAAATTGGAGGTTTAAATACTATCAAATCATCCCCTACTACTTGAGGTGCAATAAATTATCACACCATAAAATAAAAACCTTTATCTGGACACTTATAGGTTGGACTGAATTTTGCTCCACAAGAATAACAAAGGCCTTTAGGCTTGCTTTCTTCAAATTCTATATGAGAAATACTGCAAACCCCTTTTCACCTTGGATTTTCATTCTTCCTTTCTACAAGTTGACCTTATCTGAATTTGTAGATACATGACTGAATTTGATTATCCCATTACTGCCGGTTCGACCAAAAGACATAGTAACTACTGTTCACCGAACTTCTTGACCACAAATGATGACTTTAACTATTAACTCACATTCCACATTTTGAGTCAGCGAAATAATTCATGATTTTGTGCCAGGTTCTTGTATAGCTACTATTCCTCTAAAAAAACTTATATACTAGCCACCATTAAGACTTGGTATTCACAAGAAACCCTCTCAAATTCATTGATGTATTCTTCCATAGTACCTTCTTGCTTAATTCCTTTTAATTGTTTCAGAGGATCATTCTCTTCTGTTGTACCAAAACATCCTAGAAGCTCCATCTTTAACTCCTTTCATTCTAGTGTCGGTTTCATCTTAAGTAAAGAAAGAATCCAATGTTGAACTTGACCTTCCATACCCAGTTGCATAATTGTTACTCACAAATGGCAGTGAGTTTTGTGGATAATAAAGTACGCTTCCACATGAGCTATCCATACTATTGGATCTTCTCTGGAGGAATATGTAATTATACTCTCTTATCCAAAGTACTCAATTATGAGTGCATAGACTCTCCAACGCCGCTCTTTTCATATATTGTCTGATATACTGCATCTCAACAATTTTCATATGATCAAGCTGTTATGAGTATTAAAAATTCTTCAATCAGTATACATTTTCCAAAGAAATAATTACTTGTAGGAAGGGAAATAAAGGAAAAATGAACTCCCCTGAAATTCGCTCTAGGAGCTTGGATGAAGCCCTCTGCAACTAATGCATCTAGAAATAATAACCTTTGTTTCCTCCCCTGACACTTCTCAACACTTTATAAACTGTAGTCTCAAGCCAAATACCATTTTACCCTTCACTTAAATTATTTGGTCGCCTCTGTCTAACATATGTTTTTAATGGATCCGGAGTCTCCCACTTCCTTGCCAGAACTGGTGACTCTAATTGACCTGCCAACTGAGCATCCTCCCCATCATATGTTAACTCTAGTTTTATGTAACGTTGGTGTTTGTTTGGATGAAAATACTATAACTCACTTTTATGGTTTAATGATGTCGAGTGCAAGCATCTTAAGACAAAGTTGGTTTTATTGGAATTTGTATTTAAATATGTTTTTACCCATAAGTTTTGAAGAATAAATTGAGGTAGATCCCACTTTGACACATGGGGAGTCATCCCGAATGTCAATTTCGAATGATGTTATTGCTCAGACTCCTACGGTTGTACCTATTTTCATAGAAATACCTATACAAAGTATTAATGTAAGATATGTTCTTGATAATTAAACTCTTGCTCAAAGGCATTGAAGAGTAAGTGTTGTCGTTAAATCTATATAAGTAACTTATCTTCAAGTCTATTCACCTCCTACTTATATAATTGTTCATCATGATGTTATACCCACTTATTTTATTAGAGAAGAATTGGCCTCGACCATTACTAGATTGGTTAATATTGGTCAAGGAAGAACCATATCAATAATGTTAGGTTTGATACATGTTTTTTAAATATCTCTATCCAGGGAGATGAGTAGATGGGTAATAATAAAATCTATTGGTTTTTTAACTCAAAATGATGATGGTGTAGAAGAGAAGGAGAAGTGAATGAAACTCAAATTATTGAAAATAAAAGATCCAAATCAGATTCTTCAGAACCATCCTATGTGGAGGAGATACCTAATGTTGATGGAAATCAACAGGTTGATTTCACTCAAAGTAAAAAAAGTTCATCAATATACGTTTTCTCCTATTCATGAACCATATAAAAGTTTAGTTGTTCCTAGAGAAGAACTGGATACTACTGATGATATACCATAATAAAGATACTCTAAATTAATATCTGAAGTAGAATCATTGAATGTTCAGTTAATTGAGTCCATAAGAGTGATTAAGACTCTCCTTGAGCATTCAATTTCCAAAAATGATGTTCATGAAGTGAAGTTGTTAGTTCAATAAGTTTTGGAAAAATTTTCAACAAAAACCACTGGTGAAGCCACAAATCAAGTGGATATATAGTCAATATTGGAAGGAGTGTCTTTAGTTATAGACACAATGGATTATACCATTACTTAAATGTAATGAGAACTTCTTTCTATGAAAATGATTCAATGTCTTCAGAGAGATGTGATTGTTGTTTAGAAGATTTTCTGGGTTTCCACAAATCTTTATCTTATATATTGATCAATATCGAACATAAATCAACTCCTTACCAAAGGAAAAGGCACTTGAAATGCAGAATCTTTCAGTATAAGTCAAAAATGATACTGGTTTTATTTTCATTGGACTATAAATAATAACTAGAATATTAGAAAAAAAAGTTGAAGTTTTATAGAAAAAGTTTGAAAAATTGCATCAGTTGGTGGTAAGAAATCTTAAGCCTAAATCCTCTAAAGAATAATAAGAAGAAGAAGAAGAGGCAGATGTATTTGTTGAACCACAAAATCATCATGTAATGACCCACTTATTCTCATTGTCTTGAGAATATAATGAATCATTACTTTTCCTTAAGCGACATCCCCAAGGTTCGCCAAAGGCTGAAAATAAATGCATAAGGATTTCAAATGCAATTTGGGGATGATTTACCCTTTGAGAAATAAACCAATAACCAAACAACCATAACCATAGAACCACTATATGATTCAAGATAAAAACAAGAAAACTAAACCATCATCTTTATAAAAAAACTATACCAAAGTATTATACAATAGAAGACAAAACAACCATCAAAGTAAATAGTGGAAAGACAATTAAAGACCCCCAGATGAATACAAGACTCCATGATCCAACATCACCAAAAAACCCATGTATCATGAGGTGGTGCTAAATATGTGTGATACTTTACCTTTTTCCATGTCCTAGAAGATAGCATCTACAAAAGCACCAAAGTGCCAAAGAAAGGGTGATTATAAAACTCAGTAGGCTTTCCCCAATGACTTTCCTACTCATGCCACTAGGATAGAGAAGTTATCAACATTTATATAAAACAATTTATGATTTTTTTAAAACCATTTATAACTAAATGTAAAAAAGTTCCAAGACCATTTATAACCAAAAAGGAAACAAGTTATATTAAAACCATTTTTCTAGCAAGTCATATTCCCAAAAAACAACCAAAAAAGTCTTTAAAACCATTTCTCACTAACATTTTGGCATAACCATTCCATTTCAATTATTCATACATGTAACTATGCATGCTTCATTATGACAGTTCCATACTCATGAGCGGTCTCTTGTCGATCTACCATGTCATCACATGATAATTATACCCCATGTTCCATTACAATTTAAAACTAAGAAGAAGGTCATATTCCAACCAAGCCACATAAATGTGATCTAAACACACCACTATTATGCCAAAACCATTTCAAACAACCATTTCAAACCATTTCAATAAAATTTTCTTTTATTGAAACCCATTTAAACAATACAATTCAAAAATCCCATTTCATCTCAATAAAATCAGTCCTTTTATTAAAAACCATCTGATCAAATCCATTTACCATCGTTCTAGAAAAAAATCCCATTTTAAAATCTTCATTTTAGAATCAAGAATCAAACAATTTAATCAAAAGCACCAATTTTCTAGATTTTCCACAACCTTCACCAAAGAGGGTTTCTAGAAATCATAAAGTATCCAAATGGAAATCAAATCCACATAATGAAATTAATTTGAAACCATTCAATTCAGTTTTACTAAGAGTAGTTGAGAGTGAATCCACCCATGTCAACTATTTTGATGAAAACCGAAAATATATGAAGAACACTCCAGAAAACAAGGTAAATTCTCCATGAAACTACCTTAGATCTCTTATCATACCAACAACAAGACCAAATATCATCATATTTGGCATCAAAAAACTTGGATCTACCCATAATGGGTGTAAATATAAGAAACTTAGAGGAGAGGAGAAGTATATCTAAGTAGATATAAGAAAACGTGACAAGAATGGTGAATAACGACACTTACTGCAAGAATCAGGCTTGAAAACACCAAGGGAGGGATCCAAATTGATTCCAAATCACTTGGGAGAGGATATACTACCTTAAATGGAGAATAATACCAATTTAGGGATCCCAATGTGAAAAAACGAGGTAATTATAGGTAAAACTAGTGAGATCCTATTTTTTAGGATCTAACTTTAACTCCACACATAGTTAGTTCGCACTGTTAGACAAACTGTACGCTAACCGTGCATTATATACTACCTTATGGACACCCTCACATGACCTCATTGCACAGTCTCCATAACTGTGTTCCCATTGTTCCAAAGCTATTGCCTCAAAACTGCTACTGCCTACGGTTTCTTCTAGGAGTTCTGCACGATTTAGACAAAACGTACGCAACCCATGCACATCCACTTTTTTACCAAAAACTTATCGAAAGTTCATCCAACTCTCCCATCATTCACCCATACAATTTATAAACATAAAAAGAAAAAAGTAAGGGTTACATACCATAAACTAGGGTACTACATTCTTACAACCATTGGTCTTTCCGTCCTTAAAAAGTAGAAAACTATCACTGCCCTGAAAGAGTTTCGACCATTGAAATTTCATTTCCTTCTCGTGTTCCCTAGTCTCTTCCTGAATCTGACAATGTTTCCAAAAAAACCTCACTAGACTGATGCTTTTTCCATGAAAGACTTTCTCTTTCCTATCCACAATCTTCATTGGGATATGTACCAACGAAGCATCCGACTCTAGGTCAACGTGATCCTATCTGATCACATGGTCAGGATCAGGTTGATACTTTTTCAATTGAGATATGTGGAACACATTGTGCACCAAACTGAACCATGGTGGAAATGTAAACTGATATTCTACCTCTCCAACCCATTCTAGTATCTCAAAAGGGCCAATATACTGAGTGGATAACTTTCCCAGCTTCCCAAAACGATGATTTCTAAGTCTTAGAGAGATCCTCAAGAACACATGATCACTCACTGTGAATGAAAATGGTCTTCAATGATGATCTGCATATGATTTCTGATGAATCTGAGCTTTCTCCATCCTATTTTTGATCAACTAAATCTTCTCTGTCATTTCTTAGATGAGGCTCGACCCAACTAGTGATGTCTCACCTGCTTCCACCCAACACAATGTAGAATGATAAGAAAGCCTATACAATGCTTCAAAGGGAGACATATATATCAAGTCATGATAATTGTTATTATAAAATAACTCCACTAAGGGTATATGTTCCCCCCACGAGCCAACAAAATCCATTACACAATCCTGAAACATGTCTTCCAACATTTTTATCATCCTTTAGTATTTTAGATCTGTCTGCGGATGATACACCGTACTCATAGTCAATTGAGTTCCAAGGTATTTCTCTAAGGATTTATAGAAATAAGATGTGAACCTCACATCTCTATACGAGACTATCAAAATGGGTATGCCATGTCTCTTTACTACTTATTGGATATAGATTTTGGACAGATCCTCCATTGTTTGAGTTTCTTGAATATGGATTAAATGGACTTACTTGGTAAGTCAATCCACTATGACCCATATAGAATCTTATTTATGAACCATTCTTGGGATACCTGTAACAAAATTCATCACTATCTGATCTTATTTCTACACTAGAATAGGTGGAGACTGCAACATACCCACTGGTCTCTAATGCTTTGCCTTAACTTGCTGACAAGTTAAGCACTTTGAAACAAACTCATCCACTTTCCGTTTCATACCAATCCACCAAAACCGTACCTTCAACTCCTTATAAATATTCTGTATTCTTGGATGTATAACCCATATAGAATGGTGGAAGGCATGAAGAAGTTGTTCCTGACAAACCATAAGTACGGCCATCTGATTTTGGAACCTCAAAACCAAATTCCCATCAATTTTCCATCCCTCAATGGTCTCCCCACCATTGAGTTTTGAACACATAACTAGAAAATATGCATAAAATGTTATTGCTTCTTTGAATGTATTTACCAAATCAAGACCCATGGGGACTAAAAAGAAAATCAGAACACCACCTTGGTCTTCACATTCCAAATGCATGTCGGCTAGGACCGACATTAACTGCAACTCATTTGAAGCTTCTTTCTCTAGCTTTGCATAAGAATTTATACTTAATGCATCAGCCACTAAATTACATTTTTCCAGTGTGTACATCAAGTCAAAATTAGACATCTGAATAAACTCCATCCATATATTTTTCCTCAGATTTAAATCCCATTGTAATAAAATATGTTCCAAGATTTTTTTTCTGTGAACATAGTAAATTTCGCACCAAATAGATAATGACACCATGTCTTCAAGGCATGAACAACTGTAGATAACTCCAAATCGTGTGTTTGGTAATTCTTCTCATGCACTATCAACTACCTTGAACCATAAGAAACCACATGGTATCCTTGAATGAGAACACATCCCAACCCAGATCTCAAAGCATCGTAGTACACCACATACCCCTATCCTGATTTTGGAAAAATCAAGATAGGTGCTCATGTAAGATGAACCTTTAGCTCTTGGAAAAACTTATGGAATTCCTCAGTCCATTGGAATAGAATGTTATTCTTGGTAAAAAATTTCATCAGTGAAGCTAGTCATGAGAATTCATGCACAAAGCATCGGTAATACTTAGGTTGACCAAGAAAACTTTGCATCTCAAATACATTCTTCAAGGGTTTCCAAGAGATAACATATTCTATCTTTTTAGGATCTGCTGACACACATTTTTCAGAAATTACATGTCCAAAAAAGCGTACATCTTATATAAAAAAAATCACACTTTAATAATTTGGCATACAAATAGTGGTTTCTCAAGGTTCCCAACACTTTCATCAAGTGTTTCTCATTCTCAGCCTTTTTCCTTGAATACAAAAATATTTCATCCACAAACACCACAAAAAAAGAATCCAGATATCTCTAAAATATCTGATTTATAAATGCCATAAATATTAGTGGTGCATTTGTAATACCAAATGGAATGAATAAATATTCATAGTGTCCATATCTTCTTCTAAAAGCTATCTTCAAAATATCATCATTCTAAATACAAAATTGATGATATCCTGATTGCAAGTCAATTTTAGAGAACCACTGAGCTCCCATCAATTGATAAAATAGATCATCGATGTGTGGAATTAGATACCTATTTTTGATCATAACATGGTTAAGCTTATGATAATCCACACATATCCTTAGAGTTTCATCTGCTTTCTTCATGAACAAGACCGGTGTTGCCCACATGGATCTGTACTTGGCTGAATGAAACCTTTTCTTTCCAGCTCTTCTATCTGCACTTTTAATTCCCATAATTTTTTTGGTTCTATCCTATAAGATAAAAGGAAAATAAAATTGGACCCGAAAGGAGATCAATCATAAACTCCAATTTCCTTATAGGTGGTAACCCTAAGAATTTTTCAAGAAACACATCCAGAAATTGATCCACAAATGCTGGAAAACTGTTATCCTGAATCTTTTCTATTGATGCCAAAGTCAATACCACCAACTGGTAAGAGATAGTGCCCACAACTGGTTCCAAAAAGCTTGTTGCACCTATCTTCTCAAGCCTTTGTCCTCTAGAGATATGTTAACACCATATTTAGTTGTGAAACTAACCGTTCTTCTATAACAGTCGATGTGATCCTTGAACATTGTTAACCAATCCATAGATATGATTACATCATAGACATCCATATCCAACACCGAGAAGTCCCATTTTAGCTCATCCCTATCAAGGGTTATAGAACATGCTCTACACACAAAGGCTCAACATTCTCTTTCACTAAGAGGGTTTTGAAGTTTTAACATGGAAGAAATCATCTCAAGTTTTAAATTTAGAAAATCAACTGCAAGAGAAGAAATGAAGGAATGAGATGCACCAGTATCAAACAACACTTGCATAAGGGTAAAAAAAATTAAAATCATACCTCTCACCCTATATGATCCATCCTTATCATCTAAAACCACCTTATCATATCTATATAATTTATTCGTCGCTACACTTCGTTCCTTGTTGCCTTGTTGAGATTGACCTTATTGAGGAGTCATGGTTTTCCTAGCATCACCATGGCTAGATCTACTCTGTTGATGAGACTGATTCTGTTGTCCTCATCCGGTCAAAGCATATGATGCTCGTGACACCTGAGAAGTGTCTTGAGGACCTGACCTTAGAGAATTGTGATAATAGTGCTTAAGATGTCCCATCTTGTTGCAATTTTGGAATTCTATTGGTGGTGTTGTACACTATCATTTTATGTGGTCAAAGGAACCACATTGGAAACATCCCACTTGGTTCTTTGGTTGTGGAGGAAGGTTCACTGATCCAGTCATCTGATTCTGCATCCTTCGCCCACCTTGGAAATAGGTGTCCCTCTTCCACTTTCTCCCAACATTAGAGTTCCCATCATTTCCTGTAGGTATCATCATACTTCTTCCTCCCATAGATCGTGAGATATAACGTTCAAGCACTGTCACACTATTCATTATCTCTGTATAATATGCAATTGAGGGAACCACAATCTTTGAGAAAATAGCCTACCTTAGCCATGTTTTGAGGATGTGTGCCTTCAAGGAAGCACTAGTCGCAACCTTTGGTGCAAAGTGCACTAAATGCATAATTTTTTCTACATATTCTATGACAGATATATTTTATAGCTTTAGGTTGAAGTATTCCATTGTTTTATGGACCATGAACGTGTGAGGATAGAATTTTTTGTTAAACAATTCCTCAAATTCCTTCTAATACCATGATCCAGTTTAGCCTACACAGCCAAATCCCACCACCGGTGTGCATTATCCTCGAGCATAGAAGTCACCATCTTGAATTTCAACTCTGATGGTGTACCGATGAAATTGAAGATATGATTCTTCCTATTTAGCCACACCTCCACCTTTTCATGTTTAGAATCACCCCAGAAGATGGGTTTATTTTGCTTCATGAATTGGATAGAATGATCCACATGCCTTGGATAATCCCTCTGGTTCCCATTATCCATAGCTTGGAATGTTTGGAATATACTATTAAGCAGCTCTTGGTTCACCTATGGATCAAGTGCAACCACATTCTCCATAGCTAATTTTGGTTGGTTTCTTCGATGTTTACTGAGTTCCATTTGCTAAAAAAACAACAAACTCGGTAAGTCTCACTCTCTAGCAACTGGTGATGACTTATCATTTTAAATTCTGTCACATCAACTATCACAACATTTCTTTCCAAAAAAACCTCTTCGAGTTTTTACCATTTTAAAAAAATTCTATTCTTTCTTTTGAAAATTAAACCATTTCCAAAATGCATCAACCATTCTATTTTCAAAATCACTAATTTGAAAACAATTGCAACATTTTTAAAAAATTTCCACCTTTTCACAAAATCATAAATCATTAATCTAAATGAAATATGAAATCCTAGTGGGAAGTCATTCCTCTACATTGCATTTCCAACTCGTTCTTTGGCTAAACTCATGACAATGAGATTCCAAGATCCTATAAGTGTTTATAAAACACTTATGTACACAACTCTCTTGTAACTTGAAGTTTAGCATAAAAAGGTTAGCAACATCGTTTTATGCTATATATTTCAAGTTCTGAAAATCCTATTACTTTCTAAGATCACAACATAAGGAATAGACAAGAACAAATTTCAACTCCAAGACCAAGAAAACTGATGAATACTTATTCCACAAGGGAAGAAAGAAGCTGATACCATTTATCTCAAAGAAAATTTTGGATCAAACAAATTGATACCATTTGTAATGACCCATATATTCTCAATGGTTTGAGAGTGGCCTTAAGTGAAATCCCCAAGGCACCAAAGGCTGATAATAAATGCAGAAGGGTTAAAAATGAAAGTGGGGGATGATTTTCCCTTTGAGAAATGAACCACTAACCAAACAACCATAATCATAGAACCACTATATGATGCATGATAAAAACAGGAGAACTCAACCATCATCTTTATAATAAAACCATACCAAATTATGCTACAACAGAAGAAAAAGAAACCATCAAAGTAAACATCAAAAAGAAAACTAAAGACCCCAAGATAACCACAAGACTCCATGCTTCACAAACTCTATGATCCAATATCAATAAATAACCCACATATCACAAGGTGGTGCTAAATAGGTGTGATACTTAACCTTTTCCTATGTCTCGGAAGATAGCATATGAAAAAGTACCAAAGTTCCAAATCAGGGGTGAGTATAAAACTTAGTAGGCTTTACCCAATGGATTCTCTACTCATTCAACTAGGATATAAAAGTTATAAATATTTATATAAAATAGTTTATAATTTTTTTTTTCCAAAAACAATTTGTAACTAAATAGAAACAAGTTAAAAAATCATTTATAACCAAAAAGGAAACAAGTGATATTTTTTTCACAAATTAATATTCCCATAAAAACAACCAAAAAAGGCTTTAAAACCATTTCTCACTAACCTTTTGGAATAACCATTCCATTTCACTTATTTGAACATCCAACTATGCATGCTTCATTATGACAATTCCATACTCATGAGTGGTCTCTCATCGATCTACCATGTAGTCACATGATAATTATAACTCATGTTACCTTAAACCTTTGGCATTGAGCACAAGGTCATATTCCAACCAAGCCTCATAAATTTGATCTACACACACACCAATTTTATGCCAAAACCATTTCATATAACCATTTCAAACCATTTCAATGAAACTATTCTTTTATTAAAACCCATTTAAACAATACAATTAAAAACATCCCTTTAATCTCAATAAAATAATTTATTTTATTGAAACCCTTCAAATAAAATCCATTAACCATCATTCCAGATAAATCCCATTTTAAAATATTCATTTTAACATCATGAGTTGAACACTTTAATCAAAAGAACCAATTTTCCATATTTTCCACAACCTTCACCAAAGAGGGTTTCTAGTAATCATAAAGCATACAAATAAAAATAAAATCTACAAAAAGAAATAAATTTTAATCCATTACATTAAATTATAATAATAGGAGTCAAGAGTGAATCCACCCACCTCAACCGTTTTAATGAAAACCCAAAATGGACGAAGAACACTCAAGAAAGCCGGGTTGATTCTCCAAAAAATCACTCTAGATCTATTCTCCTACCAACAAAAAGAAAAAATATCATCATATTTGGAGTAAAAAAACTTATATCTACCCATAACAGGTGTATATATGAGAAACTGAGATGATAGGAGAAGTAGATCTAATAGATCTAAGAAAACGTAACAAGAATAGTGAAGAACGACACTTACAACAAGAATTGGGTTTGAAAACACCAAGGGAAGGATCCAAATTGATTCTAAATTTATTGGTAGATGTTCTTCTAACTTCAATGGAGTAGAATACCGAATTAGGGTCACCAAGGATCAAACACAAGAGATTTAGAGGCAAAATGAGTGAGATTCTATTTTTTAGGATCCAACTCTACGCTTGATTAATTCACATGGTTAGACAAACAATGTGCTAACCGTGCATTAGCTACTGCCTTATGAAAACCATAGCATGACCTCCTCACATGGTCTCAATAATTTTTTACCCACCATTCCAAATATTCCACCTTAAAATTACTAATGTGAATGGTTTATTCTAAGATTTCTGCACGGTTTAGACAAACTGTGTAGAGCCTGCACACATCCCCTTTTCCCCCAAAAACTTATCGAAAGTTCATACATCACTACCATCCTTAAAACTTACACTTTATAATCATAAAAATAAAAAATTAAGTGTTATATACTAGAAACCAGGGGTACTACACATCAAAAATCTTCAAAAGTAAAATAAATAATTCTTGCGGATCATCAAAGTAGTTTGTCAGAAAATCAGTTTGATTCATTGAGGAAGCTAGTTATTGGTTGTGCCAAGAAAAAAGATTTACAAAATATCTTTAGAAATTTCTCCAAAAGGGTCTATAATGTTTTCAAAATTCTCCTAGATTACTTCAAACATGATAAAGTGAAGATAATTTACTCATGTGTGGAAGATATGTTCCAAATTTGAGGGAGACATCTATTAGGACATCCTATTATCGATCGTCATTCCTCTACCTATCAAAGACTCAAGGAGAAATTTAACCTAAAAAATTTTACTTGATAGAATATTTTAGGTTTGTGGAAGAAATGTAAATACCTTTTCTTGAATCCTCTTATAATATATCCTTTATCCCTATAGATAAATTTGATATGGCTAGAGATCATCAAATCACTCTCAACATTCAGTACACCTCAGTAAGGATCGATCAAAGTGATTGAGAAGGAATTGAAGAATATTTATGCATGCTAGATTATGTTGTTGGAGAAAGTGATGATAATACTTTTACTAAATCTTCTCTTCCTATTGGTCAATCACTATCCTTCAAAATACCCCCTCCAAAATGTAGTTTCACATCTCAGAACTACCACACTTTCACATTTTGCATGTTTAGTTGAATGGTGGCTCAAATAAACATTAGAATGGTGTTTAAAAAACATTTGAATGCATTCATTCTTACAATGCAAATATTTAATAAATTTCCTTCTTTCATTAGTATTACACCTTTCATTAGATATATTTATCAATATATTCAATGTTTTTCTACTTTATTCACTATTCTTGTTTTATGCCTCTTTTCATTATCAATTTTCATTAATTATGTGATGATTTATATTGCTAGATATTTTTGTTAATACAACATGATGACAAATTCTATTCACATTTAGTAGTATTAACTATTTATATGTATTCTTGTGTGATATTTATTGTATTCTTCTTTCTAGTTCTAATTCTTTTTGATATCACAAAAAGGGAAAAAGAAAAAGGAAAATATAAAATTTCAAAAAGGTAGAATAAAAAGGAGAATAAATAAATAAAAAAATTATTTTAAAGCTTCTTTCTTAAATTTTTGTTTACTTTTATCAATATATTTTCAAACTACTCATCATTTGGAACCATTTTTAAACTATTTGGTTAATTGTTAAACTGTTTTTCTGTCAAACTGGTTTACTACAGATCTGGTCTACTTGGTATGTTGGGAGTTTTATTAATGTAAAAAATAAATCAACCAGTTTTGGCAACACCCAAAACCTATCACACACACATTGGAATAAGAAACTTATCATACTTGAAAGTCAACCTTTTCTTTTCATCACACACATTTTCAATGACCCTTTCCTTTTCTTACTTCCAATGTATTCCAATGCTTACTGTAGTAGACTCTACTATGGTATATGATTTGTGATTCTGCTATTACAACATAAACTCAAATTTATTTGTAATAAAAATTGAGACACACAAACTATAGTAGATTGATCATACTTGTGATACATCATATATTTAAATTGTAGAGTCTCTCATAGTTGCTATCACACACACAAACTATATTATGATTAGTATTCTACGGTCAATGTGCGAATCAATGCTATTATAATATCTGAAATATAATTTTATATGCATATTATTATTACTACACAAGTGATATTGGGGATGAATCACTTTCATTTAGAAGTACAAGAATGGGGGTCTGCTTACATGAGTGGGGATGATCAACTGCTTCCAACCACCTACATCTGAAATTGGGGATGACCTGCTTTATGCCTCCAATTTATGTATTCTTGATTCCTTTATGAGTATGAATACTTCAATGTTCACAATGTAAGTGTTCTAAAATAATATACTTGAATCTATGTTATCATCTGCAGGTTTATTATACACTAATTTATTTTATGTGTAGGAAACTGCATGACTTTTTTCCTCAAGAAAATAAGATATTTTTATGATCTATTTATTAATTAACTTGTTTGTATGGTAGGATATAACTCATTGAGTTCATATTTTTGGACTATATACTACCTCCTCAAAGAATACAACTTCTGATGAATGTATAGAGATACCCAACCACACACTCTCTTGTATGTATATATATATTCTCTATTTTTTCTAGATGTTATTTTATTTAGTGAATTTTTTTATGAAATATCATTGTGTACAAGTATAATTCAATTTTTTTATTATTGATTTATCACACCAAAATATTTGTTCCATTCTATTTATCTTAAAAAAATATTTCACGTAAAATTTTCATTGGTAACTTGATTTTTTTTATTTCTACATTAATTCTATATTAATCTTTATTTTTATGAACATTCTAAAATTATTTTTATTTTAATACATAATAAATATTAGTAATCATTTATTACTGGTTTTATAAATTTGATATGTATTTGTACTAATGTTTTTTTATTTTTAATAAGAATTTCCATGGATGGTGGTCTTATTAATCATATTTTATTACAAACAAAGAATTAAATGATGTGAAAAGTGCATTGAAGTTGTTTTCCATATACTGCAATCTTTTCATGCTTGAATCATACTGTTATTATATGACAAGGTGGCATCATTTAAGTTGTTTTACATAAGATTCATTTCATTTGTAAGGAATGAGATGAACTAGTATCAAACAACACTTGCATAAGGGTATAATTAAATAAAATCGTACCTCTCACCGTAGATGATCCATCCTAATCATCTAAAACCACCTTCTCATCTCTATATAATTTATTCGTCGCCACACTTCATTCCTTGTTTCCTTGTTGAGATTGACCTTACTGAGGAGTCATGGTTTTCCTAGCATCACCATGGCTAGATCTTCTCTATTGATGAGACTGATTCTATTTTCCTCATCCAGTCAAATCATATGATGCCTGTGACACTTGAGAAGTGTCTCGAGGACTTGACCTTAGAGAATTATGATAACAGTGCTTAAGATGTCCCATCTTGTTGAAATTTTGGAATTCTATTGGTGTTGTTGTGCACTCTCATTTCATGTGGTCAAAGGAACCACATTGGAAACATCCCACTTGGTTCTTTGGTGGTGGAGGAAGGTTCATTGATCCAGTCATCTGATTCTGCATCCTATGCCCACCTTGGAAATAGGTGTCCCTCTTCCGCTTTCTTACAAAATTAGAGTTACCATCATTTCCTGTAGGTATCATCATACTTCCTCCTCCCATAGATCGTGAGATATCACATTCAAGCACTGTCACACTATTCACTATCTCTTTATAATCTATAATAGAGATCACCACAATCTTTGAGGGAATATCCTACCTTAGCCATGTTTTGAGGATGTGTGCCTTCAAGGATGCACTCGTCACAACCTTTGGTGAAAAGTGCACTAAATGCATAATTTTTTCAAAATATTCTGTGACATATAGATTTTACAAGTTTATGATGAAGAATTCCATTGTTCTATGGATCATGAACGTGTGAGGATAGAATTTTTTGTTAAAAAATTCCTCAAAATCCTTCTGATAGCACGATCTAGTTTATCCTACACCGCCAAATCCCACCACCGACATGCATGATCCTCGATCATATAAGTCACCATTCTGAATTTCAACTCTGATGGTGTACCGATGAAATCGAAGATATGATTCTTCCTATTCAGTCACACCTCCGCCTTTTCAGGTTCAGAATCACCCCAGAAGATGGGTTGATTCTGCTTCATGAACTGGATGGAATGATCCACATGCCTTGGATCATCCCTCTGGTTCCTAGTATCCATAGCTTGGAATGCTTGGAATATACTATTAAGCAGCTCTTGGTTCACCTGTGGCTCAAGTGCAACCACATTCTCCATAGCTTCTTTTGGTTGGTTTCTACGATGCCTACTGAGTTCCATTTGCTAAAAAAACAACAAACTCGGTAAGTCTCACTCTCTAGAAACCAGTGATGACTTAGCATTTCAAATTCTACCACATCAACTATCACACCATTTCCTTCCAAAAAAAACTCTTCAAGGTTTTACCATTTTCAAAAAATTCTATTCTTTCTTTTGAAAATTAAACCATTTCCAAAATGAATCAACCATTCTATTTTCAAAATCACTAATTTGAAAACAATTGCAACATTTTTAAAAAAATTACACCTTTTCACAAAATCATAAATCATTACTCCACATGAAATATGCAATCCTAGTGGGAAGTCATTCCTCTACATTGCATGTCCAACTCTTTCTTTGTCTAAGCTCATGACAATGAGATTCCAAGATCCTATAAGTGTCTCTAAAACACTTATGTACACAACTCTCTTGTAACTTGAAGTTTAGAATAAAAATAACTAGTTTAAAAAATGTTTTTTACGTTGGTTATTTTTCATTTTTTACATCGGTTTTTAGCTGATGTTAATACAGAAGACGTTATAAATATTGTTTTTTACGTCAGTTATTTAAAAACCGACGTAAATAACATAACATTGCAGTGTTTATCATGTTGGTTATTAATTAACCGATGTGAAAAAACCAGGGGGGAGGGTTTATCATGTCGGTTATTAGATAACTGACGTGATAAAACAGTGTGGGGGTGTTTATCACGTCTGTTATATAATAACCGACGTGATAAACAATTTCCACAGCCTTTATCAGGTTAGTTATGTAATAACCGACGTGATAAACCAGGGGGGTTATCACTTCGGTTATTATATAACTGACGTGATAAAACAGTGCGGGGGATGTTTATCATGTCGGTTATTTAATAAACGACGTGATAAACCCCTGGGAAATGGTTTATCAGGTCGGTTATATAAAAACCGACATGATAAACCAGTCCAAGGGGGTTTTATCACCTCGGTTATTAAATAACCGACCTGATAAAAGTCCTGGGAAATGGTTTATCACGTCAGTTATATAATAACCAATATGATAAACCAGTCGAGGGGTTTTATCAGATCGGTTATTTCATAACCGATGTGATAAACCATTCCGCAGGTGTTTATCACATTGGTTATTCAAATAACCGACATGATAAACCCTTCCCCATTCCTTTATCATGTCAGGTATAAAATAACCGACATGAAAGACCAATTCTTTTTAAATGGAATACTGTCCTCTGCTCTCCCTAGAAACAACCAGAAACCAAATCAAGAATTCATACCACAAAAATAGAAGTAGACCAAAACAAGAACCAAAGAAAAATTAAGCATTTAAATTTATAACATTTAAAACTTACCCCACAGGACAACCCCCCACCACTCCCTGAACAGCCCCCCCTCACCCCACTGGACAGCCCCCACCACACCCCTAGACTGCCCCCCGACCCCCTGGACAGCCCCAAACACTCTGGGACAACCCCCCACCCTCATGTATACCCCCCACACCTTAGAAAGCACTCCCACACCCCTGAACAGCCCTCCCACCCCCCTAACCCCACTGGACAGCCCCCACCACACCCCTGGACAACCCCCCGACCCCCTGGACAACCCCAAACACCCCTGGACAACCCCCCCACCCTCATATATACCCCCACCCCCTGGACAACACTCCCACACCCCTGAATAGCCCTCCCACTCCCCTGAACAACCCCAAACACCCTTGTACAACCCCCCACACCCTCCTGGACACCCCCTCGGGGGACATACCACTAGAAGGTACTCATCACTCCCACATGAAAATCTTGAACTCTCAAAATGTTTCACATGTGGAAGTGATGAATACCTTTCAGCGGCATTCAGCCCCCCAAGGGATGGCAGCTCCTCCTCTCCCACCCCCCTGGACTACCCCCCCCCCCCATCCCCATGGACACCATGGACCCCCCCCCCCCTTGGACAGCCCCCCCACCCCACTGGACAACCCTCCCACAACCCTGGAAACCCCCCTCACCCCACACCCCTGGACACCCCCTAGACAGCCCTTCCACCCTCCTGGAAATGCTCCCACCCCCTGGACTTCCCCCCACTCTCATGGACACCCAGGACCCCCCCACCCCACCGGACAGCCCTCCCACACCCCTGGACACCCCCACCCCACTGAAAACCCCCCACACTCTTGGAACCCCTCCCCCAAGAACAGAATCCATACCATAAAAACCATCATAAGTAGACCAAAACAAGAAGTAGAGAAAAATTAAACATTCACATATATAACATTCAAAACTTACACTGTCAACTTAAAAAAAAACTAAATCCAACCTAAACGACTACCAAGTACACAATTACAATGAAAATATTCAAAATTACATTTTACACTATAAGCAACTAAAATTCAATCAAACCTGTAAAATAATTTGACCACTCCACTTGTAAGTGTTTGATGTCTTGAGCAGTATAGGGTTTAGGGTCATAAAATAGATACAAATGAAAAAGGATAGTAGTTAACGTGTATAATGAATAAATCAAATTGAAATATTACGGCCAAGTTTAAAAGGAAATCTTACCAGGTCAAAGTTCACAACTGTCTCAGTTGTTATTATTTCATATATAAATCTTAACATATAATATCTGCATTCATTGAAACCTTGTTGTTCATTAAAATTCTATTTGAATGAGTGTAAATTCAATATATTATTTTTATGTAATAAATAAAAAAATACAAATTATAAATGGATATTTACCTTCGCATTTACATATTTGATCTTTGCACTCCTTTTCTTTGTGTTTTTTCGAAAGTAGACCCATGCCCTGTTAGAAAATAATAGGAATGGGGTAAATTTAAAATTCATTATAATATATAAATCTATTGAGAAATTGAAACTTACTTTTCCAATATATTCATAAAACTTTCCCACACATCATCATGGAAAGAGCATATCCAATAAAGTGTTTTCTCCCTTGGGAAAAAAACCCCTAACATCCAATGATCACTGATAAAAGAAAATTTAAGGTTAGTGGGTTTTTATGTTAAAAGATAATGAACTCTTTGAGAGAGATGTGTTTCATACCTCTCACAAAAAGGAATCATCCAACATTGTGTGAATATATTCTGTTCAAGTATTTCAGCAATATAAATCATTATTTGTTCCTCATCCAATGCACATGATTAAGGGGAAATCAATTGTAGGTCCATGAATCCATATACATCTGTTAGCTCATTCCTCTCACAAATGTTATAAATATACCTAATACAAAATAGACATAAGTATACATTTTTAATAAATATAACACAGGGAAAAGGTGTTAAGACTTACATGGAAAAAATTTGCACCACGTCGATGCCCAACTTATCTCCAGTAACAAGCTCCATGATATCAGTTTTCATAATCCCCACAATTATTGCACATCCACAAACATGAGCTTCTATTGGAAACTCATAATGACCCAACAACAAATTTTAATATCTTGAAAATATGTCAATACTACTAGAACCTATATCTGATGTCATATCCATTTGTCTTTGTTGTTGTCTATACAGTATTTATTTACCTTTGAAGTATTCCTGTAAAAATAAATAGAAAAATATATTAGTTTTCAAATGATAAAACAACTTTAATAAAAACATAAAATAAAAGATATAACATTCATACCTCTATGGTAATGAGTCGAAGAAGTCTGGATGGCCAAATTAAAAAATGGCCGATACTATCTCCAACTATCTTCACCTCATCTGTAGGTAATGGTACTCTGATCTATCTATAATATTCTGTACAGTGACCCTCTGATTCTCTACCTCTAATTGTTGATGATGAACTGTATCTCCTATACAATATACCAACCTATATGCAACTATATTATGTTGAGGATAATCAACATACAAATCGCAATAAGTAGGACGCCGTGATGGAGGAGTAGGATAAAAAATGGGGTCCGTAGGATGAGGTGGGAGAGTGGGAGCTACTGGAGGATGTGGAGGATAAATAATGGGGTCTGCAGGGGGAGGTGGAGGAGTGGGAGCTGCAGTCTGAAATTGTCTTTGCATGTCTACAAACATAGACTGTACCGGCGCTCTAATCTTTTCCTCTATCATCGCATTACTATTATGAACTTCATCCTCCTAGGATTCTATTTTTTTTATAAACACCCTCAACATTAGAAGTTGAAGAATGTGGAAATACTTTTCTTACTAATACACCTGCCAGATATCCTCTTACACGACCAAGATGTTCGGGATTTCCCAATGATACATATAAAATATCTTGCCTCCCAATAGCTGTAAATGCCCCATGTGAGCTTTTCTCCTCAAGATAGTCCTGTATTAATTAATTGAACATTTCTGTAATGATTGAAATTATATGAAGAAAATAGTTAACTTAAATAAATAAAATAGATATCTTACAATCCACTCAGCCACAATTCTCGATTCTTCCGAAAGATATTGCCCTTTCTTTCCCATCCGAGCTCTCTTCCATTTTTCATGTCTAGATGGAGGGGATGGAGGGGACACCTCTCCAGAGCTTGAAGTCTCAACTCTTAGTTTTTGAAATTTTTCCGCCATCATTTGTTCTTCTAAAAATGCATACCCTCCCCGAGATAAACTATGATGGTATATATTTTTAGATTGGATCTCCTGATGAGGTTTTCTTGTTTTCTATAAATTAATAATAATAAATCATTAACAAAACATTAATAAAATCATTTATATAAGAAAGCTTATAAAAGTTTACATTGCCCTTACCAAAAATTACTCTTTTCTTCTACTTTCAACAAACTGTCTCCATGTGTCTTCATCTATAAAAGGATATATACAACATGGATTGTCATGACTCCTATGACCAAAAATGAAATCAGATGAGAGGGTTGATTTGAAATCCCTCTATCTCCTAACAGCCATTGATAAGAATTTCTTCCTGACTCCTCCAATGCCAGGAATATCAAATTTCATCTAATGAAGAAGAGGTTAAACATATTATATATACTAAAAAAATTTAAATAATAGTCAAACAATAGCAAAAGATCTTACCAAAATCATCTTCTACAACTGAGAGATTATCACTTTATCCACACTTCTCTAGTCATCATACAAAATACTTATTTTTCTCTTAGCCTAATTTGACACAAAACTCTTTAAATATTTTTCATTTGGACCTATAGGAATATCGTCATCATAAAACTCAATGAGTATCCTCTGATCCTGCGTATGGGCAAGTGCTAATTTTGGTAAACATGTGCACCCAAATTTACCAACTCTTAAACTCTTTGTCATAATAGGAGCACATGAGGAAGATTGGGGACCATCAATAGGAGCATGTGAATGTTACTCCCCAGAGGTATGACCAATATGATTATCTCTAGAATCATGTGGTTGATCAACTGAATTATCTGTCATTATCCTTTAAAAAAACAAATATTAGTTCAAAAATATAAAAATTCAAATATTTTAATACTACTGTAATCAGAAAATAGAAAATTGTACTAAGTTACATAATAGTAAACATTGTTAATATGGTAAGCATGTTAAACAATGGTAAAGATGGTAAAGATGATCAATATGGTAAACATGGTAAACATGGTAAACCTGGAAAACCTGGTAAACATGGTAAAGTAATTTTCACTGAACAAAAATAATAGATATATAATTCATGTAATGGTAAACATGATAAAGTAAACTAAAAAAACTTAAAACAAACAAAAAATTATACTTATTTTGTTTTAATACACGTTTTAATAATGAAAAAACTTACAATATCTAACATTTTATGAAAAAAATAAATATAAACAAGAAATAAACATATGTTACCTGTAATTTTAGGAATGTACAAATGGATTGTTTTCCAAAATTCCTTCATCGTGATCGTTCCTTATGGCACAAACCATGTCTTCAACATGCTCATCATTATGTTCTGTTAATCTTTCCATGGAAGTAGGTATCTCACATAAATCAGCATCTTCATCAAGTTCATCCTCACCAAAAAATTGTTTTTTCCCTTGTAAAACAACATCCCACTACATCTCTGATTGATCTACTACATAGAAAATTTGTTTTTCATGTTTTTACATTATAAAAGAATCAGATGCGTCTTCCAATCTATTCAGATTAACAAGTTTCATTCCAAATTCATCGTGTCTGGCACTGTTGTTACCGATAAACCATTTAAAGTTAAAAACATGAACTTTAATTTTAAAGTAATAAACCTCCCATATGTCTCCAATCCCTCCATAATATGCACTTGATGCAGAAATTGAGTTTTTTTCCTTAGCACTCAAAAAATTCATTGCTTCTGCAAGCACCAATACACCACTATTCTGAACTGCACTTCTATTGTCCTGAGCTTTTGTATGAAATGTATAGCCATTAATGTCATAACCGAACCATGTTATCACATTTAAACATGGACCACCCACTATCCATTTTAATGTATCTCATACATCTAATCTACCAAGAAAGGTCTTTTTAAACCATGATTTTTTTTATTGTGCTCATTCAAAATCCACATTTCTTTCTTCTTTGGATGACATTGTTTCAACTCATTAATATGCAATGTGATATACGGTTGAGCATCAGATATGTTATTCAAGATGTATGATTCTAACTTCTTCATCTGTTCAGTTAACAATGATTTGACTTTCAAGCCATGAATCCCCTTTCCCTCATTATTAACTCGTTCATGGAGAGATGGAGGGAAACCTATGTGTTGTGCCGCAGCCAAGTAGCTCGTACAAAACTTTGAAACCTCCTCAGAAATATACTTTTCAATAATGGAGGCTTCAGTTCGATATGGATTCTTAACATACTCCTTCAATATTTTTATATACCTTTCAAAAGGATACATCCAACAAAGATATACAGGTCTAGAAAGATTTATTTCTCGAACTAGATGAATCATTAAATGCACCATTATATCAAAAAAAGTTGGTGGAAAATACATTTCCAATTGACAAAGTATAAAAATTACATCCTTTTCCAAAATGTTCAAAGCATTCACATCAATCTCCTTATTACAAATTGAATTGAAAAAATAACACAACTTCATTATAGTATTTCTGACATGTATGGGTAATATTCCACGCAATGCAACTGGTAGAATTTGTTGCATCATGACGTGACAATCATGTGATTTCATACCTATCAACTTCAAGTCCTTAAAGGAGAAAAATATTTTTACATTTTAAGAATAACCTTGAGGCACTTTGATATCATGAAGACACTAACAAAATCTAATTTTCTCCCTCTTCGATAATGTATGACAATCTGGGGGAATAAATTTTCGTCTTCCTTTAGGAGTGGGAGCTAACTCCAAACATATTCCCATTGATAGTAAGTCTAATATTGCATTCAACCCATCTTTTGTCTTTCCTTTAATATCTAACAATGTTCCAATAAAAAAATCACAAATATTCTTCTCCACATGCATGACATCAATATTATGCTTAACTTCATGATATCTCCAATATGGTAGCTCAAAAAATATTGACATTTTCTTCTAAGTCTATCATTACCAGATTTCCGTGTCTTTCCCAATGTCCCATCAAGGTTTTTTACCCTCTAAAAATACAGATTAGGGGATAAAGGTTTTGGAGAAATATCAAATTCTTGTGAGCCATTGAATTTCTTTTTTAGTCTTCTATAAGGGTGATCCATAGGCAAAAACTTTCGATGACCCATGTACACTGTTTTCCTCCCATGATGCAATTGACAATATGACGTCTATTGTTCGCAAATTGGACATGCTTTATGCCATTTAACACTGTATCCAGACAAATTTCCATATACTGGTAAGTCATTTATAGTGAAAAAAATAACTGCATGTAGTTGAAAATATTCCATTTTATAAGAATCATACACCCTAATACCATTAGCCCATAAAAGTTTCAAATCATCAATCAACGGTGACAAGTAAACATCAATACCATTGCCGAGTTGCTATGGACCAGAGATCATTATACTCAACATGAAATATTTTCGCTTCATACAAAATTTAGGAGAGAGGTTATAAATTACCAATAAAACAGGCCATGAACTATGTGTGCTACTGAGGGTTTGGTATGGATTCATTCCATCTGTGCACAACCCTAGTCTGATATTTCTAATTTCATTTCCAAATGTAGAATACTGCTCATAAATTTTCTTCCATTGTGGACAATCAGCTGGATCACATATTTTTTCATCACATGACTGCTCATCTGCATGCCATCTTAACCTTTTTGAATCATGTGAATTAGCAAATAAACATTTGAAAAGATGAATTATAGGAAGATACCAAAATACCTTTGAAGGGATATTTGTAATATCTACATCAGCCTGTGATTTATCTTTCACCTTATACCGTGATGTCCCACATTTAGGACACTCTGATAGAAATTCATATTCCTTCCTATATATAATACAGTCATTCGGACATGCATGTATTTTCTTGTATCCCAATCCCATCGGGAATAATATTTTCTTGGCCTTATAATGTGATCTGGAATATCGTTATCTTTTGGAAGAATGTATTTCATCAATTGTAGTAGCTCTATAAAACTTATGTCACTCCATCCATGTTTCACCTTCAGGTTAATCAATCTTAACACCACCTAAAAAACCATAAAATCTGTACAACCAGGATATAATGGTTTTTCAGCATCACCATATTGACCTGTAACTGTCGGTTCTATCTCAATTTGTTCTGCTGCAATATCGCCAATCATTTCTTCAATTATATTGGAGTTACCATCTTTCGAATCATCATCATCAGTGACATTTCGTCCAATTTCACCATGCCAAATCCAAGGGCTGTAACTCGGATTAAAACCATGACAAATTAGATGATCTTTTATCTCTCTACTTTTCAACTTCTTCATATTCAAACATTTCAGGCATGGACAGAAAAAAATGTCACTACTTGGAACATTTCGTTTAGAAAATTCCAAAAAGGCATCAACACCTTCCTCATATTCATTACTCATTCGATGTGCTGTAATCCAATTTCGACTCATTATTACCTATAACAAATATCAAAAATATACATCTTTTTAAGATAAGACAAATATATGTTTATATGAAAAAAAATCATAATTTGAATGTAAAACAATTTTGAAATATAAAACAAATCTATGCGTATTTAAAAAAATATTATTGAATATGATTTTCAAAATAAAATATAGTTAGATATAACAGTTTTAAATTCCATTTAATCAAAGAAAACCATGGGGCCTCCAATTTTTGATAGAAAATTGGAGAAAATAGAGTAAACCTGAGAATCAAATCAAATTTAAAATAAAAAACTCAAATAGAGAAAATCACAATGTAAAGCCAATCATCACGACACAATGGGGTTAGCCCCCCTGGACCCCCCCACACCCCTGGACAGCCCCCCCCCCCCACCTCCAGGGACACCCTGGACACCCCCAACCCTCTGGACAGCCCCCCCCCCCCCCCCGAACCCTCTGAACACCACCCCCATCCCCTTGGACACCCCCTGGACACCACCACTCCCTTGGACAACCCCCACCCCTCTGTACAGCCCCCCACCCCCGGGACAGCACCCCACCCCACTAGACAGCACCCCCACCCCTCTAGACAGCACCCCCACCCCTCCTAGACACCACCCCAACCCCCTACCCCCTTGGACACCCCCTAGACAACCCCAACCCTCTAGACAGCCCCCCAACCATCTGGATAGCCCCCACCCCTGGACATCCCTCCACCCCTCTAGACAGCACCCCACCCCTTCTGGACACCACCCCCACCCCCTACCCCATTGGACACCCACCCTGGACACACCCCAACCCTCTGGATAGCCCCCCACTCCCCAGACAACCCCCCAAACCCTTTGGACAGGCCCCCACCCTTTGGACATCCCCCCACCCACCCACCCCCTTGGACATCCCCCACCCCCTTCGACACCCCCACCCCCTTGGACCCCCCCCCCCAAACACCCCTGAACTGCCCCCCCACCTCCATGGACACCCTGGACACCCCAACCCTCTAAACAGCCCCCCTGAACCCTCTGAACACCACCCCCACCCCCTTGGATTCCCCCTGGACACCACCACCCCCTTGGACAGCCCCCACCCCTCTCGAAAGCCCCCCCCCACCCCCTGGACATCCCCCACCCCTCTAGACCGCACCCCCACCCCTCTAGACAGCACCCCCACCCCTCCTGGACACCACCCCCACCCCCTACCCCCTTGGACACCCCCTAGACAACCCCCAACCCTCTGGATAGCCCCCAACCCTCTGGATATCCCCCACCCCCTGGACAACCCCCACCCCTCTAGACAACACCCCCACCCCTCTTGGACACCACCCCCACCCCCTACCCCCTTGGACACCCCCTGGACACCCCCAACCCTCTAGACAGCCCCCACCCCCCGGACAACCCCCCAAACCCTCTGGACAGGCCCCTACCCCCCTTGGACAGCCCCCACCCACCCCCTTGGATAGCCCCCACCCCCTTCGACACCCCCACCCCCTTGGACCCCCCCCCCCACACACCCCTGGACTGCCCCCCTCCCCCACCTCCATGGACACCCTGGACACCCCCCAACCCTCTGGACAACCCCCCAAACCCTCTGAACACCACCCCCAACCCCTTGGACACCCCCTGGACACCACCACCCCCTTGGACAGCCCCCCACCCCTCTGGATAGCCCCCACCCCCTAGACAGTCCCCACCCCTCTAGAAAACACCCCCACCCCTCCTGGACACCACCCCCACCCCTACCCCCTTGGACAACCCCATGGATACCCCCAACCCTCTGGATATCCCCCACCCCCAGACAACCCCCCAAACCCTCTGGATAGGCCCCCACCCCTTGGACAACCCCCCCACCTACCCCCTTGGACAGCCACCCCACCCCCTTCGACACCCCCACCACCTTGGACCCCCCCCCCCACACCCCTGGACCCGCCCCCCACACCTCCATGGACACCCTGGACAGCCCCCAACCCTCTGGACAACTCCCAACCCCCTGGACAGCCACCAACCCTCTTGACAGCCCCCTACAACCATGGGATTTTAACCTCAAGCTACTAGTTTTGGCATATCTAGGGATTTTAACCTCAAGCTACTAGTTTTGGTATCATGCCATTATTCCAAATGAGAACCATGAACTGTATCTCCTACTAGTCTAAAATGCACTATTGTGCAATGAATCGGGTTTTAATAGCATATTAAGACTTATAATAGTCCACGAAAATAAGCAATGTAAATAGATTATGGAACTACAAATAGTGATACCAATAATAGAAACAACCAAGGATCCAAAACAAACATTCCACCATGAAAAACCATATATACTTATAAAATAAATCAAACTGGTACACAGAATGGGTGTATCACAATGATTTACATATAAATTGCAGTAATATAGGTGAATAAGATCATTAATTGTCAATGACAACAAAAATTACCATCAATGTCGGGCATCCGCGAAACAAAAACAAATGAAATAGATGTAGGTGAGGATTACGTGAATATTGTGAGTCGATCTAATAGATCTGGTTATAATAAATAATATGATGATGGAAAAACAAGGTAAGAGGGTTCGAAATCGAAGAATCTTACCTAGTTTAAACAAAAAAAATCGCAAAACGTAAATATAGACTATCTGAAAAAAAAAACGATTGAAATAAAGTCGTGGGAGGCTTACCTGAGTGTTGCGAGTGGAGATGATAGATCCAAGGAGAGTAAATATGATAAAAAATTATAGAAAAACGAGTATAATTAAATGAGACCAAAGAGTCGATTAGGGTTTTCCGCATGAGAGATATGATTCACCGGTCTGTCGATCGAAAAATCAGCAATAACAATCCACAGGGCGTGTTAATTTTTTAAATGTTTTATAACATCGGTTATTTAATAACCAACATTATAAACTATTTTTATTACATTTATAATGTTGGTTATTATAATAACCGACATTATAAATGTATCAGATAACGCCGTTTTTATGTCGGTTATTTTATAACCGACGTAAAAAAAGTCGCATGTTGGTTTTTTACGTCGGTTATACTATAACCGACGTGAAAAATTCGGCGGGTTGAGGCCTTAGATGCCACCTTTTTTACATCAGTTATTTTATAACCGATGTAAAAAATGCATCGCTTTGGTTTTTTATGTCAGTTATTTTATAACCAACATAAAAAAGGAACGCGTGGGATTTTTGACGTCGATTATTAAAATAACCAACATAAAAAATTTACTATCTGTATTTTTTACGTCGGTTATAAAATAATAGACGTAAAAAACCACGTATCACAGATTTTTACGTCGGTTATATATAACTGACATAAAAAATGGTGACGTTAAAAACATTTTCTATACTAGTAAAGGTTATAAATGTCTTTTTATGCTATATATTTCATGTTCTGACAATCCTATTCCTTTCTAATATCAAAACCTAAGAAATAGACAAGAACAAATTTCAACTCCAAGACCAAGAAAACTGATGAATACTTATTCCACATGGGAAGAAAGAAGTTGATACCATTTATCTTAAAGAAAATTTTGGATCAAACAAATTGATACCATTTTTAATTACCCATATATTCTCATTGGCTTGAGAGTGGCCTTAAGCGACATCCCCAAGGCACCAAAGGCTGACAATAAATGCTGAAGGGTTTAAAATGCAAGTGGGGGATGATTTTCCCTTTGAGAAATGAAACACTAACCAAACAAACATAACCATAGATCCACTATATGATGCATGATAAAAACAGGAGAACTCAACCATCATCTTTTTAACTAAACCATACCAAATTATGCTACAACAGAAGACAAAGAAACCATCAAAGTAAATATCGGAAAGAAAACTAAAGACCCCAAGATAACCACAAGACTCCATGATCCACAATCTTTATGATCCAATATCAACAAACAACCCACATATCACAAGGTGGTGCTAAATAGGTGTGATACTTAACCTTTTCCCATGTCTTGGAAGATAACATATGAAAAAGCACCAAAGTGCCAAATCAAGGGTGAGTATAAAACTTAGTAGGATTTACCCAATGGATTCTCTACTCATTCCACTAGGATATAAAAGTTAGAAATATTTATATAAAATAGTTTATAAAAAAAATTCCAAAAAAAATTTATAACTAAATATAAACAAATTAAAAAATCATTTATAACCAAAAAGGAAACAAGTGATTTTTTTCTCCAGAAAGTCATATTCCCATAAAAATAACCAAAAAAGGCTTTAAAACCATTTCTCACTAACATTTTGGAATAACCATTCCATTTCACTTATTTGAGTCCCAGTGATCTTGGTATTTGATATAATAAAAATATAAAATATATTATATCACACATGCATAGTTTTCTTGAAATATTGGAATAACTCCCGAATGAGGACTAAAATGAGAAATCCAAGATCGTCGTTGAGTCTGGAACGTGAGATTTACCCTAGGCACAACATAAACCTTTTTGGAATCAGGTGTTTTGGATGAGGTGTCATCATGGGAGAAAATGATAAAATAAATAAATTTATTTATTTATTTATTTATTTAACTACCACAACCTAAGGACCCTTTATAAAAGCACAGTTATGGCCAAATACCTAGGTTTTCTGCATAACCCTAGAGATTTGAGAGGAGACCATGGAAGAGTGCGTTGGTGGACAAAAACATGATCTAGGATTCGATTTGCACTGATTGTCTATGCTAATGGAGTTTGTAGATCTTTTCAATGATGAAAATGAATAATCATTTTTCATCTGTGATCGATCCAAAATTGAGTTATGATTTTTAGGTTTTGTGAATTCATTTCGTTTTGTTATCCCAAAAATATTCCACCACCACTCAAAAATTAATAAGATTCATTTTTATGTTTTGTGGGAAAATGCATAATCATTTAATTATTTGTTTGTTGGAAAATATGATTAATAAGATTCATTTCATTTGTAAGGAATGAGATGCACCAGTATCAAACAACACTTTCCTAAGGGTAAAATTAAATAAAATCATACCTCTCACCATAGATGATACATCTTGATCATCTAAAACCACTTGATCATCTCTATATAATTTATTCATCGCTACACTTCATTCCTTGTTGCCTTGTTGAGATTAACCTTACTGAGGAGTCATGGTTTTCCTAGCATCACCATGGATAGATCTTCTCTATTGATGAGACTGATTATGTTGTCCTCATCCGGTCAAAGCATATGATGCCTGTGACACCTGAGAAGTGTCTCGAGGACCTGAACTTAGAGAATTGTGATAATAGTGCTTAAGATGTCCCATCTTGTTGCAATTTTGGAATTCTATTGGTGGTGTTGTACACTCTCGTTTAATGTGTTCAAAGGAACCACATTGGAAACATCCCACTTGGTTCTTTGGTCGTGGAGGAAGGTTCACTGATCCAGTCATCTGATTCTGCATCCTGTTCCCACCTTGGAAATAGGTGTCCCTCTTCCACTTTCTCCCAACATTAGAGTTCCCATCATTTACTATAGGTATCATCATACTTCCTCCTCCCATAGATCGTGAGATATCACGTTCAAGCACTATCACACTATTCACTATCTCTGTATAATCTGTAATAGAGAGCACCACAATCTTCGAGAAAATATCCTACCTTAGCCATGTTTTGAGGACATGTGCCTTCAAGGATGCACTAGTCGCAACCTTTGGTGCAAAGTGAACTAAATGAAAAAAAATTTCTACATATTCTGTGATAGAAAGATTTTATAGCTTTAGGTTGAAGAAGTCCATTTTTCTATGGATCATGAACATGTGAGGATAAAATTGTTTGTTAAACAATTCCTCAAAATCCTTCTAATACCATGATCTAGTTTAGCATACACCGCCAAATCCCACCACCGTCATGCATGATCCTCGAGCATATAAGTCACCATCTTGAATTTCAACTCTGATGGTCTACCGATGAAATCGAAGATATGATTCTTCCTATTCAGCCACGCCTCTTCCTTTTCAGGTTCAGAATCACCCTAGAAGATTGGTTGATTCTGCTTCATGAACTGGATGAAATGATCCACATGCCTTGGATCATCCCTCTAGTTCCCAGTATCCATAGCTTGGAATGCTTGGAATATACTATTAAGTAGCTCTTGGTTCAGCTGTGGCTCAGGTGCAACCACATTCTCTATATCTTCTTTTGGTTGGTTTCTACGATGCCTATTGAGTTCCATTTGCTAAAAAAACAACAAACTCGATAAGTCTCACTCTCTAGAAACTAGTGATGAATTAGCATTTCAAATTCTGTCACATCAACTATCACAACATTTCTTTCCAAAAAAACCTCTTCGAGGTTTTACCATTTCAAAAAATTCTATTCTTTCTTTTTAAAATTAAACCATTTCCAAAATTCATTAACCATTCTATTTTCAAAATCACTAATTTGAAAACAATTGCAACATTTTTAAAAAATTTCCACCTTTTCAAAAAATCATAAATCATTAATCCAAATGAAATATGCAATCCTAGTGGAAAGTCGTTCCTCTACATTGCATGTCCAACTCGTTCTTTGGCTAAACTCATGACAATGAGATTCCAAGATCCTATAAGTGTCTCTAAAACACTTATGTACACAACTCTCTTATAACTTGAATTTTAGAATAAAAAGGTTAGTAATGTATTTTTATACTATATATTTCAAGTTCTGACAATCTTATTCCTTTCTAATATCACAACCGAAGGAATTGACAAGAAAAAATTTCAACTCCAATACCAAGAAAATTGATGAATACTTATTCCACAAGGTAAGAAAGAAGTTGATACCATTTATCTCAAAGAAAATTTTGGATCAAACAAATTGATACCATTTGTAATGACCCATATATTCTTATTGGCTTGAGAGTGGCCTTAAGAGACATCCCCAAGGCACCAAAGGCTGAAAATAAATGTTGAAGGGTTTAAAATGCAAGTGGGGGATGATTTTCCCTTTGAGAAATGAACCACTAACCAAACAACCATAACCATAGAACCACTATATGATGCATGATAAAAATAGGAGAACTCAACCATCATCTTTATAAAAAAACCATACCAAATTATGCTACAACAGAAGACAAAGAAACCATCAAAGTAAACATAAAAAAGAAAAATAAAGACCCCAAGATAACCACAAGACTCCATGCTCCACAATCTCCATGATTCAATATCAACAAACAACCCACA
The DNA here is from genome assembly GCA_963277665.1 of Viscum album. NCBI lineage: Eukaryota > Viridiplantae > Streptophyta > Magnoliopsida > Santalales > Viscaceae > Viscum > Viscum album. The sequence goes on from OY728157.1 coordinate 819,871,503, forward strand.
TATCACAAGGCGATGCTAAATAGGTGTGATACTTAACCTTTTCCCATGTCTTAGAAGATAGCATATGAAAAAGCACCAAAGTGCCAAATTAGGGGTGAGTATAAAACTTATTAGGCTTTACCCAATGGATTCTCTACTCATTCCACTAGGATATAAAAGTTAGAAATATTTATATAAAAAAATTTATAAAAAAAACAATTCCCAAAAACAATTTATAACTAAATAGAAACAAGTTAAAAAATCATTTATAACCAAAAAGGAAACAAGTGATACTTTTTTTAGAAATTCATATTCCCATAAAAACAACCAAAAAAGGCTTTAAAACCATTTCTCACTAACATTTTGGAATAACCATTCCATTTAACTTATTTAAACATCAAACTATGCATGCTTTATTATGACAGTTCCATACTCATGAGAGGTCTCTCATCGATCTACCATGTAGTCATATGATAATTATAACCCATGTTCCATTACACCTTTGTCATTGAGCACAAGGTCATATTCCAAACAAGCCTCATAAATGTGATCTACACACACACCACTATTATTCCAAAACCATTTCAAATAACCATTTCAATGAAACCATTCTTTTATTAAAACCCATTTAAACAAGACAATTACAAACATCCCTTTAATATCAATAAAATAATTTCTTTTATTGAAACCCTTCAGATCAAATCCATTAACCATCATTCCAGATAAATCCCATTTTAAAATCTTCATTTTAACATCATGAATCTAACACTTTAATCAAAAGAACCAATTTTCCATATTTTCCACAACCTTCGCCAAAGAGGGTTTATAGCAATCATAAAGCATAAAAATCAAAATAAAATCCACATAAAGCAATAAATTTTAATCCATTACATTCAATTCTACTAATAAAAGTCAAGAGTGAATCCACCCACCTCAACCGTTTTGATGAAAACCGAAAATGGACGAAGAACACTCAAGAAATCCGGGTTGATTCTCCAAGAAATCACTCTAGATATATTATCCTACCAACAAAAAGACAAAATATCATCATATTTGGAATAAAAAAACTTATATCTACCCATAACGGGTGTATATATGAGAAACTAAGATGATAGGAGAAGTAGATCTAACATATCTATGAAAACGTGACAAGAACGGTGAAGAACGACACTTACCGCAAGAATTGGGCTTGAAAATGCCAAGGGAAGGATCCAAATTGATTCTAAATTGATTGGTAGAGGTTCTCCTACCTTCAATGGAGTATAATACTGAATTAGGGCCACCAAGGAGAAAAAAAAAGAGAGCTAGAGGCAAAATGAGTGAGATTCTATTTTTTAGGATCTAACTCTACGCACGGTTAGTTCACACGGTTAGACAAACAATGTGCTAACCGTGCATTAGATACTTCCTTATGAAAACCATAGCATGACCTCCTCGCATGGTCTCAATAATTGTGCACCCACCATGCCAAAGATACCACCTTAAAATTACTTATGTGCATAGTTTATTCTAGGATTTCTTCATGGTTTAGACAAACTGTGTGGAGCCTGCGTACATCCCCTTTCCCCCCAAAAACTTATCGAAAGTTCATACAACACTCCCATCCTTAAAACTTACACTTTATAAACATAAAAATTACAAATTAAGTGTTATATACTAGAAACCAGGGGTATCACACATCAACAATCTTCAAAATTAAAAGAAATAATTCTTGTGGATCATCAAAGTAGTTTGTCAGAAAATTAGTTTGATTCATTGAGGAAGCTAGTTGTTGGTTCTGCCAGGAAAGAAGATTTACAAAATATCTTTGGAAATTTCTCTAAAAGGGTATATAATGTTTTCAAAATTAACCTAGATTATTTAAAACATGATAAAGTGAAGATAATTTAATCATGTGTGAAAGATATGTTCCAAATTCGAGGGAGACATATATTAGGACATCCTATTATCGATCATCATTCCTCTACCTATCAAAGACTCAAGGAGACATTTAACCTAAAAAATTTTACTTGATGGAATATTTTAGGTTTTCTGAAGAAATTTAAATACCTTTTCTTGAATCCTTTTTTAATATATCCTTTGTCCCTATAGATAAATTTGATATGGCGAGAGCTCATCAAATCACTCTCAACATTCAGTACACCTCGGTAAGGATCGATCAAAGTGATCGAGAAGGAATTGAAGAATATTTATGCATGCTAGATTATGTTGTTATAGAAAGTGATGATACTCTTTTTACTACATCTTATCTTCCTATTGGTCAATCATTATCCTTCAAAAGACCCCCTCTAAAATGTTGTTTCACATCTCAGAACTACCACACTTTCACATTTTGCGTGTTTAGTTGAATGGTGGCTCAAATAAACATTAGAATGGTGTTTCAGAAAAATTTGAATGCATTCATGATTATAATGCACATATTTAATAAATTTCCTTCTTCCATTATTATTACACCTTTTATTAGATCTATTTATCAATATATTCAATGTTTTTCTACTTTATTCACTATTCTTGTTTTATGCCTCTTTTCATTATCAATTCTATTTAATTATGTGATGATTTCTATTGCTCGATATTTTTATTAATACAACATGATGCCAAATTCTATTCACATTTAGTAGTATTAACTATTTACATGTATTCTTGTGTGATATTGATTGTATTCTTCTTTCTAGTTCTAATTCTTTTTGATATCACAAAAAGGGAAGAATAAAAAGGAAAATATAAAATTTCAAAAAGGTAGAATAAAAAGTAGAATACAAAAATAAAAAATTTATTTTAAAGCTTCTTTCTTAAATTTTTGTTTTCTTTTATCAATATATTGTCAAATGAATCATCATTTGGAACCATTTTTAAACTAGTTGGTTAATTGTTAAACTATTTTTTTGTCAAACTGGTTTACTACAGATCTGGTCTACTTGGTATGTTGGGAGTTTTATTAATGTAAAAAAGAAATCAACCAGTTTTGGCAACACCCAAAACCTATCACACACACATTGTAATAATAAACTCATTATACTTTAAAGTCAACCTTTCCTTTTCATCACACACAGTTTCAATGACCCTTTCCTTTTCTTACTTCCAATGTATTCCAATGCTTACTGTAGTAGACTCTACTATGGTATATGATTTTTGATTCTGCTATTAAATCATACACTCAAATTTATTTGTAATAATAATAGAGGCACACAAACTATATTAGATTGATCATACTTGTGATACATCATATATTTAAATAGTAGAGTCTCACATAGTTTCTATCACACACACAAACTATATTATGATTAGTATTCTACGGTCAATGTGCGAATCATTGCCATTATACTGTCTGCAATATAATTTTATACGCATCTTCTTCTTACTACACACGTGAGATTGGGGATGAATCACTTTCATCTAGAAGTACAAGAAAGGGGTTCTGCTTACATGAGTGGGGATGATCAATTACTTCCAACCACCTACATCCGAAATTGGGGATGACCTGCTTCATGCCTCCAATTTATGTTTTCTTGATTCCTTTGTGAGTATGTATACTTCAATGTTCACAATGTAAGTGTTCTAAAATAATATACTTGAATCTATGTTATCATCTTCCAGTTTATTATGCACTAATTTATTTTATGTGTAGGAAACTGCATGAATTTTTCTCAAGAAAAGAAGAGAGTTTTATGATCTATTTATTTATTAACTTTTTTGTGTGGTAGGATATAACTCATTGAGTTCATATTTTTGGACTATATACTACCTCCTCAAAGAATACAACTTCCGATGAATGTATAGAGATACCCAACCACACACTCTCTTGTATGTATATATATATTCTCTATTTTTTCAAGATGTTAGTTTATTTAGTGAATTTTTTATGAAATATCATTGTGTACAAGTATAAGTCAATTTTTTTTATTATCTATTTGTCACACCAAAATATTTGTTCCATTCTATTTATCTTAAAATTGTTTTTTCACGTAAAATGTTCATTGGTAACTTGATTTTTTTTTTATTTCTACATTAATTTTATATTAATCTTTATTTTTATGAACATTCTAAAATTATTTTTATTTTAATACATAATCAAGATTAGTAATCATTTATTACCAGTTTTATAAATTTGATATGTATATGTAAAAATGTTTTTTTTATTTTGAAAAAGATTTTCTATGGATGGTGGTCATATTAATCATATTTTTCTTACAAACAAAGAATTAAATGATTATGCATTTTTCCACAAAACATAAAAATGAATCTTATTAATTTTTGGGTGGTAGTGGAATATTTTGGGAAAATTGTATCAATGGAAGGTGTTGATAGTGCATCATTAACCTGTTGGAAATAATCCTAATCTGATACCAATATTTAGTGTAATACCACCATTAATATGTCATCGTGTGGTCACTAGAATGAAGGGTTTAATACCACTCCAATAACTTTGAGTCCTTGAATGAATCATTCCATGCTTCATAAGAATCTAGATTTATTTTTGAACAACTTCAACACTTGGTTTCTTCGGATGGTGATACTCTAACACATTGAATCTCATTTACTTAAATACATTTCTTATGTTACCGGTCTTGGGAGTTTTTGACTTCAAGCTTTTCCTTTTCAAGGACTTGTTATAAAAGTTTGATGAAGGTGATGTTATTATTTATAATATGCATTTTTATCAGATGAATATCATGTATTATATATTTACAACAAGGAATTTCAATGAAAGTTATCCTGCTAAAATTGTGTTCCCATATATCATATCCATTTAGTGATCCAAGTTTCATATTTCACTAAGAAATGAGTCTGCTATGGAATTTTTCTCACCAATTAACTTTTTTAGGTTGGTAATCATCCTAATTACAATAGTTGAAATGCTTGGATAATTTAGTAGACACCACTTTGTCTATGTACATCAGATGGACAATCCTCAACTCTATTTATCTAGTAACCTAATCCTATTAGGATCTCTTGACTAGTGTAACTCAAAGAAAACTCCAAGAATAGGCTTACACGAGACAAAATATTAAATTTAATTAATTTTGATTTGGTATGGCCACTTGACATTATGTTATCACATAATTTAGTTTCATGATGGATTAATGAAATTCATATTACACTAACCCTTAATGAAATTATCAGGAAGAGGCCTCACAATACATTGACATTAAATATATCATAAATTAACATGAAAACAATACTCTATTTTCACACCATAGTATATGTTAACCCTTAAGGTATGTTGTTCCTAGTCTCCACATTATTTCAATTTTTAAAGTTATATCAAATCTTAAATGAATATTACATTATTTTAATAACATAGTGTCATGATCCAGGGTAGGATATGTTTTTGTACAAAGATATCCTTATGTTTTTCTTAAGATTACATTGATGATCAACATAGTCATATATGGGAGTACCTCAAGTTATTTTTTCATACAATGTTACCTTATTTATAAAACTTAACGTTTCATTGACACTTTAATGTATTGTTAAGTGTGATGATTCTAGTTTTGTTTTAGAAACATGTTCTTCATTCAAAAAAATGATAGCAACATGTTAATTTATCGAAGAAAATGACATTAATAAAATGGATGGGTTTTTGTGGATCATCATATGATCAATGGACCTTGAAGAAAACTTAAAAATGTTCCCAATATATCCTAGACATAATGAACATATAATATAAGTGAAGAACATAAACATGCATACATAGATAAATTCTCTCCCCATAGTTAATATTTTATAGAATAAGTTTGATGTTGATTAATAGAGAAGTATATGAAAGCCTTCTTGGAAATTATTACACCAACCAAAGGATCCTATAATGTTTTTTAGGACCCCTAAACATAAAAGGGGTGATGGTGCCTTTACCCAATGACAATTTGTGTCTTTATAGGAAGAGAGTATCAAAAAGATTTTATAAAATCGATTATATCCAAAAAGAGGGATATCAAACCATTACATATAAATTCTTGATGTGTTTCATTTAATGAAATGTGTTTAACATGATAATTGACCAAGAAGTTGGATATAATCCTTTAGAACCTTATGAAGGATCTTTGAGTCTGTTTCCACATCTGATAAGGAGAAACCCCTCTAATGGAAGAGGCTGATACCTATGAGCATGGCCTTGGCTTCAGCCTATAAAGAGGAACCATATCCCAAGCTGGAGGAGAAGGCCATGAGGACCGAACCCTGAGAGTCCCGAACCACCCTCCCCCGTGAAGAGCCCCCATCCTGCAAGACTCATCGGTATTGAACTTAAGCCCTCTAGAGGGGGGATTCCACCTCACCTAGTGTCCACTGTTGATCCAGTCAACCTCCTAACCATGATGACAGTGGGGAAGCATCTACCAAAAGGAGGGAGCATTCCTCCAGCCACCAATGAGATGAGCCAGGTCAAGGAGACTAATATTGATCCTGATGATAATGGTTTTAGCATTCGAAGGAGTCCCCTCCATGCCTCAAATTATTCCTAGCCTGCCAAATTTTCCAACAGCCCACCAGTAGGACCATCGGGCTTCGATTGAGGTTCCTGGAAATTCCCAAGTTTGGGTGCACGATATCACTTATCTGAAGGCAGAAGGGGTTAATATAATCAGAGGGTATGCCCTTGTCCTTCATCATTTCAGGCCTCCCTAGGAATTTTGTTCTTTTTTTGGAGGTTGTGGGTTGATGGTTGTTGGTTTGGGGTTCTGGCCTCTTTATTTTTAATAAAAAAAGTAACTTTGGATGAAATGTGTTTACCATGTTCAACTTATCAATATATATTTATTCCTATTGGATTAATTCATTTACATACTTCAATGAATGAAATCAACTTAGTATGGTAATAATATGAATCATTTAATCCATTCATTATGGATTGTAACTAATGAAACCATGTGGGAAGATTCATAAACCAAAATATAATTCATTCACATGCATATTTTAGTTGAAATCTAATATGACCAGAGTATTATCACTTTTATATTGTTATTCTGCACTCATTATTCATGAATCAACTCAAGATTTTTTGGGCCTTTATAGCTGCTTCAGTTGGCTACACTATCAATATCAATAGTGTATCCTTTCTTTCTTTAATGGTGTATCCTTAGAGTAACCAAATTTTTTGGCTCTGCAATTTTTATTATCTAGGGTTTCCTAACCCTAAAAATGAACTAGTTTTATAAAAAAAATGATTTGATGCATGTGTTAGTATCTATGTTTGTAATGATTAGTGGGGTTGGACATCATCATTGGATGTGAGTATGGGGAAGGTGAGAATAGGTGAGGGTTTAAGGTAAAATGTGTTCCAAAGGATGTCTGTATAGAAAAATTACATGGAAGGCGAAGTGATGTACCGATGGATGATACCACATAATATTTATTCCATTGAAGTATAAATTTTTATAATATTTTAAATGAAAAAAATTTATTATTGTGTTCTATTAAAAATGGTTTAACATGAAAAAATTTATAAAAAAATAAATAAATAAAAATATTTATCATCTACAAGTTCTATTTTATATGATTTCAAAATAGTATTATAAAAAATAAAAATGAAAGAAATTAAATTATTCTAGGTCATATATGAGTTTCAAATTTTTTATCAGATTCTAGGTATTTATTTTTGATTTTAAGAAGGTTGGGATTTGGGGTTTTTTCAATTTTTAATCAGGTATGACGTATGGTACTTTAATATTTTTCATATATAGGACCACAAAACATTGTTTTTTAGTTTTTCATTTATGATTATAGTATCCCCTTTATATAAAAGTCTAATCCAATGGAACTCCCATCAATATCTTAGCTATGACATTGGTAAAATCCTCCAACTCTTATCCCCTTTTATACTCCTCCCTCTCACCATCAACTCAAGTTGGCATCCGCACTATGAAACTCACATGCACCCCACAATGAAACCAACATCGCCACCTAGGAGATTTAGTTTCTATAGCCTGAATGGATCGAAGGCCTTCATTTTTATTGATTTTTGATAACCCCACTTTCAAGGGATAAGGGTGAACCCTTACAAGGCCCATAGGCTCAGAGATTATATGGACCATAGGCTTAGGAGATTACATGACCTGAAGGTCTTATGTAATTCAACCAGACTATCTACAAGGAACTGCCCCTCCCCAGCATCTACATCCTAATAGTAGCTCTCCACCTTTACATGACCGCCTGGCTAGGCTTCTCGTGCAAGCACAGGCTGGTACCGATGGCATAGCCATACCCTCTCATTCTGAAAATCCATTTGGCTCTGCTCTGGTGAGTGCACCTGCTCTGAATCCTCTTCTGGGGCTGCTCCTTTTTTTTTAGCATGTCTGGGGCCTGCATTCATTTGGTCTAAAGGCCTCGAGGTGTCCCTAAGGCCTTAAGTTGGCCTGAAGGATTTGATAATCAACTGGCTCGAAGGCGTTGGGTGGCCTGAAAGCCTTGCAGGACCCGAGGACCAAACCGGTGGCCCGAAGGCCTAGATAGATGAGTAGTTCTAGCTGCTACAGTACTAAACAGTGCCTGGTACAGTGCGTGTTACAACACTGATACAGTACCGGAAATATTCCTCCACCTGGATTTGACCTCGGGTCTCTTGGATTCACCTAGTGAGTCCTCACCAACTGGACTGATGCTCATCATTATCTTCTTTTCTTTTAACTTCCTCTCTTTTTCTCCCAAATTACCACATTTATTTTCATGTTATCGACCAACCCTGACTCCCCTTACTGATAGTCAGACACTACCCCTATATCACCTCACCTTCTACCTAGCTGAACGCTACCCCCTGTCTTGCCTCCCCCTAGGCATTCAACATAAAATAGTATCACATTAAAAGTCTACATGACAGTATATAAAGAATCTAATCACTCTATGCACACTATTCTTATTCAACATCCTTTGAGTTTAAGGGAACCAATTTCACATGCAGCAACTCATCTATCCTTAGTGAGGGCATCTCATTTTCCAACTCCCACAGTCCCTAGTTTAACTATAGAGATCTGGTTTTTGACTTTTAATACTTTGAAAATTTTCTATATATAATTATGAATCTTAGTGCTGAGGAAACGTGTGATTCTAAGTACTGATGTGCTCAAAATTAATTTTATAAAAATATTAAATATAATTTATATTTAGCGTGCATAGTTTCTTAAAGAAAATGGAATAATTATTAAAAGGAAGATTAGATAAAATATCTAAGACAATGGTTGAGTATGGAACATGGTTTTTAACCTAGGTGCGACCTCAAATAAGTCAATGTGGGGAATTCAGACACCTTTCCCATGGGCGGTATGTTAAATGGATTAATTAATTTATTAAATTCATTCATTCATTCATTTGACCAAAAATTGTTTTCCTATAAATACATTATCATGGATAATTTACCGAGGTTAGCCTCATAATCCTGGAATCACCAACTTCACTCTTCCTCTCCTTCTATTGGCAGGTCACATCGGATGATGATGAAACTTTAGATCATAGAAAATCAGGATGCAACAAATGAAATGACATCCTTAAATAATTTTAGAGCATTTTCTTTGAGGAATAATGATCCAATATCTAGGTAGGACTCGTCAACTTTTGGTTTTCATCCTCTTTTGATTAAATTGATTGAATATATCAATCTATTCTATTGATCTGTGCAAATTATAGCCTTAGCATGCTACTACATACTAGATAAATTTGATTATCTTAACTATTTTATAACCCTGGTTTCCCCATTCTTGATCGACTTGAAAAAAATGATTGAAAATTATCCTTAAACCTTTTTTATTATGTTTTTATCTCTCTTTTTCTTCTTTTTATTTAGAGATTGGACCCCACGGTTCTGGTTTGACATTGTCAGGTGGTACAAAGCCCGATCGAACCCCTAGAACCATGGAGAAATGATGATCGAGGCTTGGATCAATGAAATAAGGTTAGATATAGGATCATTGTGAGGAAAAAAAATAATATTTTGATGATTAGGGATCAATAAATCAAAGATAGAAGGATCAGGGTGTGCGTTGTTTGAAATGTGCATATAGGTTCTCATGGTTTTCAATCATATTTGAGTTTTTGGCCACTGGAGGGTAGAATCTACCGAATGATGCTAGATCTACTATTTTTGGGTGGATTCAAGGCCAAATATAAAGGTGGAAGACCATATTAGATATGAAGATTGAATATCTAAAGAATTGTGAAAATTCTGACTACACACCATGTATCATGATGAACACATGGCGTGTAACCCCCTGGTTGTGGAGACGAGGGTTTTAGAAGTTTATAAAGATGTCATGATGTGTATCCCTCATACTTGTTGTGCACCTCATCCTCAGATGGATGAGTCCTATGGTAGAACACGCGGAAGACACCCTATGTGGGAGTATATTCTCAAGCACATGGCCATGTACCCAAGTACATGGACATGAGTTAAAGTACACAACAATGTACCAAAGTACACGAACATGATCAGAAGGACATGATATACACCGGATGGTTTGGACACTCCATGTAGTACACTTTCATGGAATGTACCACTAAATGGGTTGGAATACATGTGTTTTCCAAGGAAATGGGTAGGAGTTAAAGAGGGACCACCCACCGTGTGGGTCCCCTCACACACTGTGTGACCCTTGACTCATTTTAAAGAAACTTCAACCTTTCATATATCCTTCGTTTGAACTCAGATTTTGGCCCATGAGTAGCCTATCATAAGGGTTTTTTCATGTAGAATGAAATGGTTACCTCTGTTGTGGAATTTGATAAACAATATAGAACAATATAGGCATGATTCTTGGTTAGGCGATGCTCGATGATGACAATGATCACATATGATCACCAGAGACTTCCTGAGTGGAACACTCTAGTTGGGCTGGGCATGGGTCCTCGATGACTTTTATCATGGGACCCTCTAGTTGGGCGAGGCATGGGTCCTCTACTGACTCCTAGAGTGGAACACTCATGTCATTACATGGCATGGATCCTCTACAGACTTCCAAGTGGAACCCTCCAGTCAAGTTTGGCATGGTTCATCGATGACTAGAGTGGAACCCTCTTATCATCACATGGCATGGTTCCTCTACTGATTATTGAGTGGAACCCTCCAGTCAATATAGGCATGGGTCCCCAATGAATTTACAGGAGTAACCCTCCATTCGAGCTGAACATGGGTCCTCGGTGACTAGAGTAGAACCCTCCTGTCAGCACTAAGCATGGGTCCTCTACCAATTTCTGAATGGAAACCTACAGTCAAGTTGGCATGGGTCCTTGATGACTAGAGTGGAACCCTCCTATCTTCAAAGGGAATGATTCCTCTATAGATTATTTAGTGGAACAATCCAGTTGAGCTAGGCATGGGTCCTCGATGACTTCTAGAGTGGAACCCTCCAGCTGGGTTGGGCATGGGTTCTCGATGACTTCTAGAGTGGAAACCTCCAGCTGGGCTAGTCATGGGACCTCCACCGACTATCAGAGTATAACCCTACTATTGTACCAGGGAATGTGTCTTTTATCTAGAGATTGTGGCCCATCGACTATACAGAACAATGATAAGGTGTGGTTTCACTTGGATAGTTACCGTCTGGGAAGATGTGTGAGGTGTTGAGCATCATTTTCAGACTTTTAAAACTATTGGAAACTCTTCTATATTGGATGAGCTATGATATGAAGATCCCCTTACTATATCTTTTGGTATTATTTTCACTTAGCATATATATGTTCATTTGTATCCACACCTTTGGATTTGGTTACTCTATTTCCATGGTTTGTGAAGAAATGAAAGGTATTCCATATAATTTTTTATGTTTAGATTCTCATGGTTGGATGATTCTACTCTCCTGCAATAGGTGGAAAACACTTGATGTTTAGTTCATCTATACACCATGTTGATCCCCTTGTGTCTGGATGAGGTTATTCTCTCTTGTTTTGGGTTGACCTATTCCCTTTCATTGTATATTTTATCCCATGTACAATATTTTGTCTTTATTTCCGTTTTTATCTCTTATGACTCCCAATTCAACTTTCTACGTTTCCTACTGGATATATATATACTCAACCCTACATGGGATTTTCCTACCCATGTCATGTCGTATATAGGAAATGGATAAGTCAATAGTGACTTCATAGGAGCTTAGGGATACTAGGTGTTGTGGACCGCGTACGGTGGTTGTATCTTGTAGATCAGGAGATGGGTTCTATCAAAAGTTTACTTTTCCTATTTATATCATTTTGGAACATATTTCTAATTGGGAATATATTTTTCCCCTATACATTTTATATTGTACTTTCATACTCTTATACTATCTAGAGGTTTTGTATGCATGGTTATTCCCTTATCATTTTTCTTCTTTTACTTTTACTCTATATGTACTTATTCATTGAGATATCTTTGTGTGTGAATATATGTACTTAAGAAAAATCACTCCCATGTTAGTTTTTCCTTTGATGCATGTCGCCACCTCATGAACTATGGAGGTGGGTTTGGGGTAGTTGCGACTTGAGCCCCGACTTGGGTCAGGTCACGACATATTGTTATCAAATAAGTTCATTCCTTGGGATGTTCTCTATAGTATTACCCTTGAAAGTATTTGGTTTGGATTAGGGAAACAATGTAAAAGTTTTTTGAGTACAACTATTGGGATAAGAAATCCAGTGTTGGTGCGGGTGGTTGACATATCCATTCACCAGGACCTAGACTACCTGCTTTTCAACTCGGCATACTGAGACATTGGTTGTAGGGATCAATGGTATATGAATCATATATGATGGAGTCTTTGACTTTCCTTGTTGAGTTATCTCTCAATTGTTGATATATATATATATATATATGATCATCTGACCATGGTATGACTTGATAAATATTAAGATGTCTCCATGATGCCAGCCAGCTAGGATACCAGTTCTGTATTCTGATGAAGATCTGATGAGGCCTTAGTTTAGGGTATATCCTATTATCTTCTTCCTTTGGGTGGGAAATTATTAGCACCTCCACTTGTTGAGAAGTAGATCATCCCAACAGAGCAGGATGAGGATGTGCTTAGGCTCAGTACGCTTTGTGAGTTCCAAAACCAGTGGCTGCTGAGGTTTATGGTGATCTAGATACTCATGAAATAGAGGATTGGATAGAGTTAGTGGTCCATTTCTTCTGTATTATTCATACCCCAAAGTATCTGGTGGTTGCGATGACAGATAGCCTTTTCCACAAAGAATCTGGGTTCTGGTGAAGTCTTCTGACACAGATTCAAGATGAATTGACACTCACATGGTCAGAATTCTAGTAGCTATTCTGTGAGGAGTACTACCCCTCTTACTTGCACTAAGTTTGGATTCAAGAGATTTTGGAGATGAAGTGGAGAAGGATGTTGGTGGATGAGTACACAATGGAGTTTACAGACCTTACCCGGTACTACCTTGACATGATCCAATATGGATACCTCTATGTATAGAAGTTTTAATAGGGAATCCACAAAGATATCCATGCCATCATGGTAACCTTATGAATCCCCACCTATACTGGGGTTCTGGAGTGGGAACTAGTGACAAAGATATTTATTTCATGGGGACACTAGACATTTAGTGCTAGAAATGGGCACCATAGATCTAAGTCGTCTACAATAGCTAGTAGATGCCAGGCACTAGGATCTTGGTGCCAGATACCTCCCTATGATCTAGCTCAGGCATATGGTTAAGGAAGTCATATAGGTTCAAGTCATCCTGAATATGGGTGATGATTTTCTTATGATAGGAGAGTTCACATAGCGTGAGACTATGCAGCCATACATTATAAGTAGCATAGGTAGATAGCTAAAGGACCGCCATAATAGAGGATATGTCATAACCAGGGATCTCCCATGCCAGGATAGGATGGTCCCCTATGAGTCATATTTGGTAGAGTAGTGGGAGGATCTATGAGTGGTGGATGATGCTATGATATGCTTCCACCACAACCTTGCAGCCCATATCAGGCTTAGGGAGATGGCAGCTGGGGATGAAGACAATTGTAAGATTTGGAGTCATATAACCCCGTAGCGTGTGAGATGATTAGAGGTAAAATCATTGTTTATTATACACTTTGTTAAGTTTTAGTAAACACAGATTCTATTCATTCCTTCATATCTATACTCTTAATGTGAGAGGTGGAGCTCCTAGTTGTGGTGCTATCCCTGCAATTTCATCTTGAGTTTTCTATAGGGAATGCTTCTTCTTTATCTTTTATCTGTCAGAAGTGCAAGATATTTATTGGTAGATAGAGGTTCATGTGGGACCTATAGGTCATTATGATGGAACCCTATGATTTCATCTTGGGTATGGATTGGTTGTCCATGTTCCAATCCCATATTTTCTTTCACTATAGATAAGTAATATGTCTATGCATTGATGGGACGAGATTATATTTTTATGACGAGAGGGTTCTTATGATGGGAAGAGAGGGTTATACGAGTAGTAGGTCACAACCCATCACTCATAAGTTAGTGAGTATATCCCTTGGTGCATTAGGCTCTTCAGGAATCTGGATTCCTTTAGTTGTGGAGGATTATATATACATCTTCACTGATGATATTCTGGGTCTACCTCTGAGATGGGAGATGGAGTTTTTCATTGACTTACATCCTGACACCACTACTATATAGTTTATGGAATATTTCTTAGCCCCCACCGAGCTCTGGGAGCTACAGTTTCTTTTGGAGGACCTTCAAGAGAAGGGTTTCATCAGACCCAGTGTTTCCCCCTAGGTACCTCCACTGTTGTTTGTGAAAAATATTGGTGAAAGCTTGCGGCTTTGTGTGGGTTATCATTGCTTGAACCAGGCCACGATAAATAAAAAGTACCCATTTCCAAGTATTTACGACCTATTTTACCAGTTGAGAAGCATGAGATGGTTCTCGAAGATTTATCTTTGGTCTAGTTACCACCAGTTGAGGGTTCGCAAGGTTGATATTCTAATGTTGGAATTTTGATGTTGCTGCAGACACTATGAGTTCTTGGTAATACCCTTTGGAGTAAAAAATTCCCCCACCGTGTTTATGGATTTGATGAATTAGTTATTACAATTATACATGTACCAATTTTTTGTCATCTTAATTGATGACATACTAATTTACTATAGATTAGAGGAGGATCATGCATAGAACTGGAGGATGGTTCTAGTTTTTCTCTAAGAGAACCATCTTTATAGGAAACTCTCAAAGTGATAGTTCTAGATTCATGAGGTTCACTTTCTATGGAATGTCATTTTTTTATCATGGTTTAGCCATGGACCTAGCGAAGATCAATGTAGTTCTTTATTGGGAGCCACCCAAACACGTATCAAATGTTTGGAGATTTCTTGGATTGGCAGGGTACAATGGGAGGTTTGTGACTGAATTCTCTAGAATTGAATCCCCTTTGACTACTCTGACACAAAAAGGGAAGTCATTTACCTTATCTGAGTAGTACCAAAAGGCCTTCAAGGATTTGAGGTTGAGGCTCATGAGTGATCCATTGTTGATAATACCATAGGGGGTGTGGAGTATGTGGTGTATTATGATGCATCAAGAGATGGGATCAGTTATGTTTTGACACAATGATGGGTAGTTATCGCATACAGTTAGAGGAATTTTAGAACCCATGAGTAGAACTACACAACTCAGGACCTATATATGTCAATGTTAGTTTTCTCCTTGAGGATGTGAAGACACTTCCTTCTAGGAGAATGTTTTTTTACTCATACCATCAGAGTCGCGGGTACATCTTCACTCAGAGAAACTTGAACCTAAGACAACGGTGTTGGTTGGAGTTCATGTAGGACTATGACTTTGAGATAGTCAATACTCTATGAATGATAAACATGGTTTGTAATAAATACCAAACATGGTTAGTTCTGGAGGCTTTAGAGAAGTTGGCCACCTTACAACTAACCTTGGTAGAGCATGAGGGTATAACTTTTCTATAGTTGTTGGTGTTGACTCATCCTCTTCTTGAGTTCATGAGAGAGTCCTAGCTGGGATACATTGAATGTGAGGTATTACATGACCAGATATCCATAGTGGACTCACCAAATAGATATTATAATGGAGGAAGTCATGTCATCCTTTTCTAGGGATGGATGATGGTCCCAATCATTATGTGGGAGGAGGTGATGTGAATGTTCCATGCTTCTCACCTAGATGTACATCATAGTGTGGGTAAGATGTATATATACCTTTATCTATAGTTTTGGAGGTATGGTGTGAGATGGATCATAGCAGAGTTCATCTCTTGGCGCCTCACCTATCAGTAGGTGAAGGCTGAGCACAAAGTTCCGACAGGTTTGTTGCATCCCCTTGAGATCTCGGAGTGGAAATGGGATAGCATATCCATGGACTTTGTGATAGGAATTATGTGAACAGTGAAGTCCCATGACTCTATTTAGGTGATAGTTGACTGACTCAAAATTTTCCACACTTCCTTACTATTAAGGAGCAGATTTTGGTGGAGAGTTTGGGGTAGTTGTATGTACGGGAGATCGTTCTCCTTCATGGGGTTCCCTCAATGATTGTCTTTATTCAGGATACACAGTTTATGTCATAATGGACTTTAGGAGGAATTCAAGACCCAAATGAAGATGAGTACAACCTTTCACCCATATACTAATAGGAATACCGAGCGCACAATCCAAGTGTTGAAGGATATGTTAAGGGCTTTTGTGTTAGAATTCAGTAGGATTTGGGAGGATTACTTTCCCTTGGTAGTGTTTGTGTACAAAAAAAATAACCATTATACCATGGGTATGGAAACTTTTGAGGCCCTGTATAGGAAACCCTGTAGGTCACCCTTATGCTAGACATAGATTAGAGAGACTAATTTTGTGGGCCTAAATATGGTGTAGGTGATTACAGAGAAGGTCTAAGTCATATGTGAGTTGATGAGGATGGCACATAACAGAAATAAATCTTACTCATATCACCATCATAGGCCCTTTGAGTTTGATCAGGAACACCACATTTTCTTGATAGTCTCTCCATGATGATGACTGTAGATGTTTAACCGAGGAGGAAATCTATCCTTGAGGTTCATCGGGTCATTCGAGATCATGAAGAGAGTAGTCAAGGTCACTTACTATCTCACCCTACCCCCACAGTTGGATCGGGTTCATGACATCTTCCACGTGTCGCAGCTGAGGAGATACATGTATGAACTCATACACGTCATTGACTAGGGAGATCTAGACATCGAGGATGGATCCACCTTTTCATAGCACCCATTGGAGATCAAGGATTGATAATAGAGGACCCTGTATAGAAAGACCATCCCCTTAGTTTGCATGTTGTGGTGGCATGAGAGCATACAAAAGTGTTCCTGGAAGAGGGAGAGCCAGATACAGGCTTAGTATACTGATTTGTTTCCTTAGTTTTTCTTTTTAGGGATGAAAATATTAAAGTATGGAATGATGTATAGATGATTTTTTTCTTCTAATAATTTGAAATATTTCTATATATATTTCCTAATCTATGTGCTAAGATGACATGTGATTTTGCGGCCCAGTGTTCCTGGAATTAATTTTATAAAAATATTAGATATATTTTATATTACCTGCACAAAATTTCTTAATTAAAATGGGGTAACACTTAAACAAAAGCTCATATCAGAAATCTAAGACCATGGTTGAATCTGGAACACAGTGTTTACCCTAGGTGAAACCTAAAATAGGTTGGCATGTTGTGTTTGGACACCTCGCCCAAGGAAGGTACTTTTAGTGGATTGATTAATTTATTAAATTAATTCATTTGACCTAAAAATATTTTCCTAAAAATAAATTTTAATGGATAATTTTCCAAGGTTATCCTCATAATACTATATTCTCCAATGATCCTCTTCCTTTCCTTCTGTTGGTGGATCACATTGGATGAAGACAAAACTACAGATCATAGAAGATCAGGACATAATGAATGCAACGAAGTCCTCCAATCATTGGAGAACACGCTATTCGATAAAAAATGATCCAATATCTAGGTAGATATTATCAATTTGGATTTTTCTCTATCTTTGATTAAATTAATTGATCATATTAATCTCTTCTATTGATATGTGCCAATTGTAGCCTTGGAATGATCCTACGTAATCGATAAATTTGATTATTTCAATTGTTTTCTAACCCTAGTTTCCAAATTCTCAATCTATTGACCATTAATTCTTGGAAACGATCCATAAAAGAAATTTATTGCACTATTCTCCCTTGTTTTCTTTTCTTTCATCGATGGATGGACCCTACGGTGTGGGTATGATGTTTTCAAGAAGTACCGAGCCCAATCGGACCCCCAGAACCATAGAAAAATGATGATTGAGGATTTTATTGATGAAATAAGGTTAGATATAATTTTTTTAAGGAATGTATTATCATTTAGATGATTGGATATTGAGAAATAAAAGGTGGAAGGATTGGGGCATGCGTGGTGCGAGAGGTGCATACAGGTTCACACAATCTTCAACCAGATTTGAGTTTTCGACCACTAAAGGGATGAAATTCACTGAATGATGCTAGATACACTATTTTTGTGAATATTCAAGAATAAATATGAATGTGGAATACCAGACTAGGAACATGAATCACTGATCCAAAGAACTGTGAAAATCCTAACTACATGTCGTGTATCATGATGAACACAGTGTGTTTCTCACTAGATGTGGTGGCCAGGGTTTTAGAAGTTTATAAATATGAAAAGATGTGTATCCATCTTATACACCATGCACCTCATCCTATATGTACAAGTTTTTTTGAAAAAACACACGGGAGACACCCCGTGTGGGATTACATGCCTATGTACCGAAGTACACAGACACTGGTTAAAGTACACGGTCGTGTACCGAAGTACATAGACACAACTAGAAGGACACAATCAACCCCCATATAGTTTGGACACACTGTGTAGTCCACGAAAATGGAATGTACCTCTACATGGGTTGGGATACATGTGATGGCTAGGGACACAAGAAGGCTGTAATGTAGGACCACACATTGTGTGGGTCCCCTCGCATGTTGTGTACCCCTTGACTCATTTTGGGAAAACTTATACCTTCCATATATTCTTTATTTGGACTTTTATTTTGTTCTGTGGGTAGCCTATTCTGAGCGTTTTTTCAAGTCAAATGTGATGGTTCCATCTATTGTGGATTTTGAGATGTGATCTGGAATTTTTTATGCGTGACCCTTGGTTAGGAGATGCTCGACACTGACAGTGATCATGCAGGATCACTAGAGACTTCCTGAGTGGAACCCTTTATCTGAGCTAGGCATGGGTCCTCGATGACTTATAGAGTGAAAACCTCAAGCTGAGCTAGGCATGGTCACTCTACTGACTCCTAGAGTGGAACCATCCTATCATCATAAGGCATAGGTCCTCTATAGACTTCTGAGTGGAACCCTCCAATTGAGCTGAGCATGGGCCATCAATGTCTTGAGTGGAACACTCCTGTCGGCACAAGGCATGGGTCCTCTAACAATTCCCGTGTGGAACCCTCCAGCTGAGCTGAGCATGGGTCCTCAATAACTTTCTAAGTAGAACCATCCAATCAATAGGGGCATGGGTCCTTGATAACTATAGTGGATCCCTCCTATCAAGATTGTGTATGGGTCCTCTATTAATTCTCAAGTGGGACCCTCCAGTCGAGATGGGATTTGGTCCTAAATGAATTTTTGAGTGGAACCCTCCAGTTGAGTGAGGAATAGGTCCTCGATGAATAGATATGATCCCTCCTATCAGCATAGAGCATGGGTCCTCTATGGATTCCTAAGTGGAATCCTCCAATCGAGTTGGTCATGGGTCCTCGATGAATTCTAGAGTGGAACCCTACAGTTGGGTCAGGCACGGGTCCTCTAACACTGGAGTTGAACCCTCCTGTTGGTCACGACATGGGTCCTACATCAACTACTAGGGTGGAAACCTCCTATTGAAAAAGGTTATGGATCCTCTACCTAGATATTGTATCTCCTTGAATGAGCAGAATAGTGACGAGGTGTGGGTTGACTTGGACAGTTACCTTTTAGGAAGACGCATGAGATGTTAGGCATTGTTGTTGGACTTTTGGGAATGTTAAAAACTCTTATTTATAGGAGAAATATAATATGAATATCCCCTTAACCTACCATTTTGGCTTCCTTTTATTGAGAATATATATATTCATCTATATCCATACCTTTGGATTTGGTTACTCTCCTTCCATGGGTTGCAAAGATGCATGGGGTATGCCATGTGCTTTCCGTGTTTAGCTTATCATGGTTGGATGAGTCTACTTTCCTACTGTATGTGGGAAAGATTTGACATGTATTTCATCTACACACCATGTTAATCCCCTTGTATTTGTATGAGGTTACTCTCTCTCAGTTTGGATTTATTTATTCTCTATCACTGTATCTTGCTTCTTGTGTACTATATACTATCTTTATTTCTTATTGTATCTCTTATTGCTCCCCTTCAACTTTAGGGGTGTCCTACTGGGTATGTATATACTCACCCCTACATGGGATTTTCCTGCACATTTTATGTCTTTTGAAGACAATGGACAGGTCAGCAGTGACTTTAGAGGAGCTTAAGGATACTAGGTATTGTAGACTGCATACAGTGGTCGTATCTTGGAGATCAGAATCTAGGCTCTCTCTACATTTTAATTTTCTAGTTTTTTTTCTAGTTGGTATATATTTATGGTTGGGTGTGTATTTTCCACTATTAATTTTTAGTTTGTATTATTATACTCGTATATTTATAGAGGTTTTTCACGCATGGTTGTTCCCTTATCATTTTTCTTCTTTTAATTTTAATCCCTCTAAACTTCTACATCAAGATGGCTATGTGTGTGCATATAGATACTTAGGAAAATCCCCCCCATCTTAGTTATGCCTTTGACACTTGTTTCCACCCCTGGACTATAGAGGAAGGCTTAGGGTAGTTGAGGCTCAAGCTCTATCTTGGGTCGGTTCGTGACATTTACATAGTACTGCAGCTCCCTAACCTTACTTCTAGAAGCCAGTGAGCAAAATTATCCATATAAACTCTAATTATAAAATTTAAAAGGTATTAACATTTATTCTTTAGAATGAGTGTATTAATTTTAGTTTTTTTCTTTCTAGGAATGATACATTTAAAATCATCATGTCCTGATTAGAATAAATAACATTTATTAGTTAATGGTATAAAGGCGATGTTGATTAATTACTATGTTTTTATTTCTAATTGAAATTTTCTATAATGGAATTGTTGTTTTACTAATTTGAATTTTCATACGTGTTTTCAATTCATGGGCATGTTCTAATGTAATATATTCAGAACCATCAAATTAGTAATAATATCTTTTCTAGAATATTCAAAAATAATGTTGATATAAATACCATTATTCTACCAAAAAATCAAAATATAATTTATTGTTATAAAAAATCAATGGTAATAAAAAATCCATATATTCGGAGAATATTTTGCATTATTGATATTGATGATCATTCTGAATTGTGTCACATCTGTGATTCTTTTGAGTCCACTCTTGTGGGGTCATTTCATAATAATAAAATATTGTATAAAGGCAATTTTTCATCCAACCTTGTAAGTTAAGAATTATTAATTATCTTTCGCTGAGTATGAGTTTTTATATTTTTCATTAATAACATATTATATTTATATGAGTTATTATATTTCATAATTATATTTTATGACTTACATATAATTCATAGACATCATAAATGGTATAATATTCTAAAATTGATCGAAGAAATATCATCATGGATGGGTTCATGATAATAATGTTTGCATAGTGGGGGGGGGGGTCGAGCGAAGCTAATTAATATTGGTCTCTCTAATTACAAAGATTTTGGGAATGATTATAATTGTCTTAATACTATGGAGCTTCATCTATTTAAAACACATGAGATCATTATTCTAGATGAGCGGGAACATTTTTCTAAATACGTGAATAAATTTCATGAAATGTATGATAATTAAGACTTGTGTTATATGTTTACATTTTATAAATTTAATTAAACAAATTAATTAATTTTTTATATTTAAAAAAAAATATTTAATGTCTATACTGTATCATTTGACAATATTAACTAGAGAAAATTTATGTGAATTCCAACTTATGATAGAAAATAATGCACCATTTTATGGGATTAATCTTTATCAGATTATCATGGATAGATGTTATCATAGAAGATTTCTCCCTTAGACACAACATGTGAATGATATAACTTTGAAAAATGTTCTTCATTTTAGTGAATATAAGGATAATAACTATTTATTTTTTTTCCAATTTCTAGAAATTGTGTGGTATATGTATATTATTAGATGATTTCTTGAGTAAGCATCACCTCATTTCATTTTTTTATTAATTTATTTTCTTTTTATTTAATAAATATCTTTGATAGTATTTCTTGTTAATTTAGGATTATTTGGTTTTGTGAGATTGGTTGGATCATTAAATAAAATAGTTACATCCACATTTTATAATGTCATTGTTCATTATCCTCATTAAAGTCTGACTAGATATAACACTTATTACATGGTAATATATTTAAAGATATTTTTTGTTTATTTTATTGTAAATTGATATTGAATAATTTAATTATTAATTACCTAGAGTGTAATAAAGTCTTTCCTAGGGTTCAAACACAAGAAAAAAACATTCCTAATAAATCTTATTATTTTATTCTTTAAATAGATATGTATTATATGTTATGGAATGTGATGATAAACCCTAAGTCACTTGTAAGTTTACAAAGGCTATATCAAAGTATACTAACCACTAAATTAATGTGAGATACACATGAGTTGAATTTTTGGGCATGCTGTCACATACTTATTATATTTTTTTGGATTAACTGGTCACTATGATACATTAAAATATTACATGTGTTATTTATTTATTACTAAAAATTTCCCTATTTTTCCAACTTCACCAAACTAATTTTATTTCTATTAAATAAAATAGCATTATACTAGATAAAGTGGATTTTCTTAGTTTTAAGAATTGCTTAAATTATTTCATATGCTTCTATATAAGAATTATAGATAGATATGGTTTTTAATTTTAAGACTAACATTCCTATTGTACATTTTAATGGAAGTTTTAATGTAATTACACTATTAACTCAAGGTGAATTTTTATATCTACAAAACAAAATAAAAATTTAACTATAAAATTTTATTATGAATCAAATCCAATTATTAATTGATGGTGCTATGTCATTCCACCATTAATATATTATTTTTTGGTGAATTTCACTTATTTTTAAAGAACAATCTTTTATATTGATAGACATTAATAATAATTTTTATATTATTTTTTATATAAAATATTCTTTTATGTGTCGTATTAGTGTGTTATTGCCACAATGAGTGACTATCTCTCTATATATAGTGTAGTAGTCTCTATTTAATTTATTTATTAATTTTTTCCCTTCAGTTTCACTATCTACTATATATTTACTAAGTTTTAGTAACCCAGTGGTAAATTTTGTAAGAAAAACATTCTATAGAATCTTTTCTATGGTTAATAACTCTTATGATTCTTGGGATTAAGAAAAAATAAGTGGAAGGATTAAAACCTTTGAATAGTTTTTAGATCTTTTGTTTCTATTTTTTTTCTTTTTTTAAAGTTTCTCATGTGAATATTATAGGACAAGGATTGAATATTTTATTTAAATAATTATCTAAATCATGATTCAATTATTATTATTTGATGTTGTTCTCTATATTTTTATTTATTTAATAATCATGTATTTATTACATGTGGTTGCGGTATTTGGATTTCATGTGATTTTATGATATCCTGGTATGTTTTGAGTGAATTTTAACATGATTTTTTTAAAATTTGTGATATAACCTTCAAACACACAATGTGTGTGAATTTAGATTCTCCTTGATGGGATTCTCTACAAGCTTTTTTTTAGTCTGTTGAATTCTATGACAATGTTCTTTTACCATGAATTAAATATTTTTTATATGAATCAAAATTACCCAAATGGATCATTGAATTTTAAGTTGTATTTTTTAAAAATATGGTTTTGATAAGGAAAATAAATGTGTGTTGAAGCCAAGTGATGGAGGAATAATCTGCATAATCAAGAATCTAAAAAGGTGACAAATTTCTAGGATGTATTCTTAGGATTTTGTGATCAAACTAGTAAAAGGTCTATAATAAGTTTTTTTTTATTAGGTAATAATATAATATCTGAAGAAAATTATCTTAATGGAAAGTGTTGATAGTATTTCTTGACCTAACCCTGCTAGAAATCTTCTTAGTATGATAACAATATTTAGTGTGAAACCACCTTCTATATGTCAAGGGATGATGACTAGCACAAAGGGTTTAATATCACTTTAATGGAAGAAATTACTATTTTAAATGCTTGTCATTTTAATAAAAAAACACACAATTATAAGTTAAAAGTGACAAAACAATAACAAAACCACAAGAATCCACTATACCTCTAAACATTTATAGTAGATGTAACATCTTGTTACTTGTTTTCAGGTACTCCTCGACCCTAGTTTTTATCATACATTGGTTGGGTATTATTTAAGGTTGTTTTAATTTATATTTTAATAATTTTTGAATCAATTTGGGTTTTTCATGGTTGTTGCATGGTTAGGTAAAATCATACGGTTTGGACCAGCAAAATGTGTGCCCTTTGATGGTGCTCTAGTGGGGGGTGCATAGTTTTTTCAAACTATGTGGCCAGACCTTTCAAACCCTGTGGCCTCAAAAAATTGGAATTTTTATGGTTGGAACATAACTAAACAAAAAATGCAACCAAAAAGGATAAAATATTCACCTCATATAGTAGGGTTGTATGGTTAGGGCGCATGGTTTGTCTAACTATGTATCCCTACCCAGAAAATTATGCGTACGAGTTTATTTTTTTTCAAAAATTTATTTTTAAATCCCCACCCCCCGTTTTAAGTGTCTAACATACCCATTCTATCCTAACATGATTTACTTGGTTTTAAAGGCTTGTAAGAAGTAGTTTTGGATCCTCCAAATCCTTTGCATGGTGGATTGAAGCAGTGTTGCTCTTGATTGATCTCCTACGAGTAAGTGGATCTTCTCTCTAATATTTTCTTTTGATCTCTCTTTACTTCCTCCTTAAAGTTTGATGGATCATCATGTATTGTATGGATCTTAACTCCATTTTATTTGATCTTGATTCTAGTCTTGATTTATTGATCTCCTTCACCTTTGATATATATTGGAATTCCTGTTGTGGGTGTTGATCATTTGATTTCTGCGATTAAAGGTAGGTGGTTCTGTTTGAGATTTTCCAGGTAATTGAAACTTTTATTTTATTGATTTTTTTGAAATACATTTCAATTTATTTATAAAACCTTGATTTGAAGTTCTTTAATTATGTAATTTAAAATGGCATGGACTTTGAGAAACGGTCGATCATTTTACTAAAGGTATGTTATCGGTGTCCCAAATTGATATTACCCACTCTTAAACTTAGTATAGTGCAAGTGCAGGGTCAATCCCTAGGGAACTTGGTAAGTGTGTGAATTCAATTGAGTTTAGAATTAATTCAGTGATTTATGATGAATTTAGAGTGGATTTTATTTTTTGGGATTATTGAAGCTATTTTGTTTACTTGAAATAACAATTTAAGAGAAAATAACAAGTGAATTTTTGATGTATTTATCAGGAAGAAGATCGTGTTGGGGCTATGGTGATTATGGAGATTTAATGCGGATTTCTTATATGGTTGTGTTGTTCATGATAATTCAACATTCTGGATCTTATTAATGATAAGATTCCCTTGGTCCGGTTGATTTTGTCTTGGAATTTAAGAAATTTGACTCCTTGGTATGGTAGTCAGTGTTTCACAATTCTCACTTTTAGTTTAGTCCATTTTTTAATTGATTAATCCTTTCAATTATCATGAAATAATTCATCGTTATTCTTCTTCGAAGTCCCTGAGAATTATACCCTTGGTCTGGATCAAAATTCCTAGTGGTATTCAACAATGGTTAAAGAAGAACGAGAAGAATTTAAAGGAAAAATCACAACAATATAAGTCAATACAACATACAAAAACTCTTCATCATCCACAACCCCAAAACAAGGGGTGTTTAGTTACACATATAAGACATAATGAAAACAACACCCTTGATACCTGACAAAGTCATCGAATAAGCCTCGAGGAGAGGCGTCAGAAAGCGGAATGGCGGAGTGGTGACACAACGGTGGCTTGGGAATATGGCAACAGACCTTCCCCTTTTTCTCAATTGTTCTCTCTCCCTTTACTACAGAGGCCAAGGCCTCTATTTATAGAAAAATTAAGTACACAGAGTGTATAAAAGTACACTCTATGTAGTCTTTTCAACTTGCTTTTTCTGCGTTTTTTCTTCGGTAGGTGGCCAGACACGCCATCTTTGACTCACATGATGTTGGAAACCAGTTGGTGGCAAGTACATGGCATGTAGGGCCGCCACACATGGCGTGTAGTCCCCAGAAAGCGCCACCAACCGCATCTAGAAGCTGGTACATGACATGTATTAGTAATCCACATGGTGTGTAGTCTCTGGCTGGTGACTTGGGCATGTACTCCCCCTTTTGATCTGTGTACCTGTATGAATGTACACGACGTGTATAAAAGTACACGCCGTGTAGTTGGAAAATTTTCACAAGCTTCTCTTGATTTGTGTGTTTTGGCCAGAAATCTCTTGAAAATAAACAGAATCCCAAAAATCAAAGAATATGTTCATGAAACAATAGATATTTGGTGAAAACATGTTTTTATTTTCAATAATATATATGAAAATTTATACAAAAATCAGGTGCATCAAACTCCCCCACACTTAGTCGTTTTCTTTCCCTCACGAAAAATCTCAACATCTAATTAAAAGAGTCTATACTTTTAAAATGAAGGCATTAAATTAATCAAAAGTATAAATGATACAGTTATTTAGAGAAATTCTAAAAGGCACAAACAAATTCAATTCATAAGATATTTGAATCATGCCTCATATATAATTCAATTAACTACTTACATCCTCTTTTAACACATGTTTCAGCCTTACAAATATAAGCAAGCCACTTGATGATTTTCCTTACCAAAAATATGCTCAACACTTAAGATGTTTTTAAACAAGGTTATGCTCAATCAAATATATATACACTCTATCCATAGGTTTGAAAGAATTATAGTTCTCCACTTTAGAATTTTTTTTTTACCAAAATCATGAGGACTTTTCAAATTGGATCAGCTGTTTCTGTGGCTAAAGGTTGGTAGGTAAAGATGTGAAAAATAACTCTAAGGCTTGAAAAAGGAGGATAAATTATTAAATAAAAATGCATGACATTCAAAATTAAACTCAATGTAAAAATGTTCTCAACCATCTTAATCAAATGATCTCATCACCACCATCTCCTTTAGCTGAGTAGGAGTCACAAACCAAAATGTGTGTGTAAGACCCCTTTGTTTTTACCATTTTTTTAGAGCACAAAGGGAACCTTTCTGAATTTCCCAAATAGAGGTTTGGAACTCTTTTTCTCCCCAAATAATCAAGAGGTACTCCCCCATACTTTATTTCTTGACAATTCATGAATTTATACCATGTGTTTCCAATCCCTTTTTGTGAGCTCAAATGAATATTCATGAAAAAATTATAAAAGAATTAGGGTAGAAAGGGAAATAGGCTTGTAATATGGATTTCTATAAAGGCTATCCATGGTCTCTATGGGCTTCACGGAGATAAGATGTAGGGTAGGCTCAAGATAAAGGGGTTAACAATCTTATGCCTCAATCATTTTAATGTAATTCAAAAATTCCTCATGTTTTAAAAAAACTTTCAAATTTTGGTAGTTATTTATATTCTAAGAATCTCTCAAGAAAGAGGGTATTAGAAAGAATATGAAAAAGGGGTTTAGAATACCTCTCGGGAGTGGGAAAAATAAATAAAGAGACAATTATGTCATGTCTTGCAAAATAATTGATCAGTCTAATCGATGTAATTACCTTAGGATTACAAGTTTGTAATTTAAATTATATCAGCAATCATTTTAAAACACTTAAGAATCAAAATAAGCATGCAACCCTCAAAAAGTTCATACTGATAACTTTAGCATATATAAATATGATTAACCAAAATTGCTTCACATTTGAAAATATATAATCTAATAATTATGTCTCCTAGATTAGTTCAAGGGCAAAGACTAAGGTGAAATTGAGAGAGGCTCGCCCACACTTAATACCACACATGGTCCACTAAGTGCAATACCAAGGTAAATGGAGGGAAAGGGGAAAAAATGGGGAAAAGATGAGGGAAAGTAGTAGAAGAAGTAAACTCAAAGAGTGAGACAACAGAAAAAGGAAAAATACTCCCCTCATGAAAAATGATGCCCAAGTCGCTCCATGATACCTATGACTGTCGATGAAAAAGAAAACTAAAAGCATGTACAATATCACAGCACAAAAAAAGGACAAAAGAGATATATAAGACAAATAGAAAGGTCACTATCATATCGTCGCCTTAGGGGATGGCACGTCTGATACAAGTGGGTGGACAACAGCGACCATAGTAGTGGAATAGCTAGGGGCCTTGGCCTATGGGAGGATCACTACTATAGGAACATCTGGAACTACGAGCTCGACAAGAGGCGATGGACTAGAACCTATAGTGAAAATGAGAATGGAGTCCATGGACAAGGCAGTGTCAGTAGGCGGGACGGGAGAAGCTGTAGGCGCGGAGGAGGAAGCAGCCGACACAGTAACGGGAAGCTGAAGATGATGTAGGATCAACTCCATCATCTGCTCAAGATAGACCTAGTGCTGAAGGATAGCAGTCTTCTATTGCTCCATGCAAGTCAGGTGAAGGGTGATCTCGGCTAGGCGGAGGGTGAGGGGTGGGTCAGCTGAGGGTGCGGAGGGGGAAGGAGCATGGAAAGGGCCAGTAGGGGAAATGGTGGAGGAAGAAGGAATATGGGAGGTGGTAGGAAGGGGTGGGGAAGGAGGTGCAAGGGCATCTACGGGGGAAAGAGGGTCAACAACAGGTGGGGGTTAGGCATGGGCAATGGCGTAGGTGCCCCTTGCTTCTAGACTAATCTCATGAGAATAAGCATGAGAAAATCCATCCACTGAGGGGTACCCAGGAAATCATGTGGAAGAGAAGGCTCAAAGATGCCAAGGTGGGTGGCAAGGTGAGTGGCATAAAAGACATCGTTTAGGTTTCCCTGACGGCCTTTGAACATGGCATGGAAATACAAGGCTGCAAGGTAAGGAAGGTCTGGGTAAGTCTGCGTGATAACACAAGTAAGGAGCTCCATGTCACGAGAATTCACGACCCCCATATCCTCATGATGGGTAAAAAGAATGGTGCTAAAGCACCGGTGAGTGAAGAAGATGAGAGGGTTGAGGATGAGGGTGCTCTTCTGGGAGGTGGGGGTGTAGGGGTGGTCAGGACCAACAATATCCCACCATGCAACCATGAGGGTCGGGCGCTCAGGGTGGAGCAAGGTAGAGACTCGGGGTGGGGTGATTGGATGGGGGTAGAACCCACACCCTCGACCAAAGTCAGGTAGGGAAAGGGAAAAATGGCGGCTGCCTAGCCAAAATCTAACTACCGGGACAGTATCGCTCAGTGTCTCCCGGTACTCGGGTCCATCGAACTTGAACAATGCAACAAACTCCAAAAATAAATCCTATAGATAGAAGTACTGACCTGAAATATATCCATCAATGATGTGTGGACAAGGAGCTCCCTCAACTCCTCCCAGATGCCCAGATGCTGAGGCACGACAGGGTTTAGATAGCGACTTCTCAAGGGGATTAGGCGGTGAGAGAAACACCAGACTCTGTCGTGTGCCAAGTCAGTAGCTGGGAACACCATAAACAGATAGGGGATACCTGCAGGAGCCAGTCCAGGTTGTGCTGCAGCAGGGGATGGATCTGGGGGTGGATCGGCTATAGTAGATGAAGGCTCAGTGGAGGAAGCGGTCGATGTGGGGCCAACTGCTGATAAAGATAGCGTATGGAGAGTGGAAGCTGGTGTAGCAAAAATGGTGGTGCTCGGAAGCTCTGTGTTGGAATGTGTAGGTACAACTGTGCTAGGCACGACCTCTACTGGGGCAGTGGGTGGTGGAATAATAGCCAACAGAGGGAGATCATAGACCGGAGCGTCTAAGTCTGGTTGCGTCGGAGGTCAGAATTGAATCCGCCGAAAAATGGGCCTCTCACCCTTAGTGGCGGAGGCCGGCCACTTCCCCCAGGAAGGATCACGATCTTCCATAACCTGACAAAGAAAGAAAAAGAAAACAAAATAAAAAAAATGGAACAGAAAAGAAAAAGAAGAAAAAGAGAAAAATGTGAGAAAAATAAGGAAAATAAAAGTACACAACGTGTAATTCCAGAGTACACAGCGTGTAGTGGTAGTGGGAAGCAACCCGTGTATTCGGGAAAGACACGTCGAGTGGGTGAGTCACTGGCTAGGGAAGGGTACACGACGTGTATGTACATTACACTCCATGTATAAGCATATGAGGTCCTGGCTGTGTGGGAACTACAAATGGGTTGGGCCATATAATAAACTACACGGCGTGTACCGAACATACACGCCATGTAGGGGAACATGGGATGTGTGTCCGTGCAAAAGGGAAGACCTGGGCACGACTTTGGATAGTACATGGTGTGTACAAAACATACACACAGTGTAGTTTCAAATTTCTAATTGCTTAGTGTGTGGCCATGTACAAGAGTACACGGTGTGTGTTCTTCATGCATGCCCGTGTACTGTCGGAAGCCGAACGGTTGAGAAATCAAAAAACACCCTAAATGCTACAAAAACTAGGAAATAAAGAGGGAAGAACGGCGTACCTAATGAGACGAGTGAAATGAGGAAGAAATCATGCCTTAAAATGAGGTAAAATGGTGGATTTTGGAAAGGTGGGTCATTTGGCTTCCGGAGGAAGAAAACAGTGATGGGGGGGGGGGGGATGCGTGATACGTACAGTGGCCGCATAGGGCATTCGACGTATATCGGGAAATATAGGCTGTGTGTTTTAAAATTGGAAAAAGAGAAGTACAACCTTTGGTCTGGTGTTTGGGGCGAGGTTAGAACCGGTGATCGACCGCTCTGAACGAAAGCCCTCAACCGCTGGAGAAAAGATTATATTGCTACCTTTATTTATCATTTATATATATTTGATCTATGTATACTATACACACGGGAAGAAAGAAATTCATTGTGTATAGTTTTTAATTATAACAGAAGGGGATTAAGTGGGGAGATCAGTCGAGGTCGAACATGAGTCTTTTGAATCCAGGGCCGAGACTTTTCCAATCTTCCAACTTCACCCGCATGAATTACTTTATATAGAAAAGTGTTTTTATATTTTAGTTTTTAGAAAAAAAACAGGGCACACATGACGTATATTGGAAGAAACGCCGTGTGGTTTTATTAAAAGGCTAAATGATGAAAATGGGACGGTTGTCAGGATTCGAACCCGGGTCTTTTGGATCAGGTTTACGATCCTAACCAACCGATCCATCCCCATCATGGGTTTTATTATATTTAAACACATTTATATATATATGTAAAATACCACACACGCCATGTAAATAAATATGAGTAGAAAAATGATGAACCCCATGCCGAAGGTAGGTCTGGAGGGATTCGAACCGGCGATGGATCGGATAAACTCCAGTGACCTTACCATCGACACCGGCATCATCCCTGTTTACTACGTAGTTAATCTATATATTTAAACTATTAATTCTAAAAACTAAAAATATAAGTTCATGCCATTTAGTATAAGTGGGACACGGCATGTAACCTCTGGGTTGCCTCCCAGGAATTGCCTTTGTTTTAGGTCATTGGCATGACCGACTTACCTTTTCTTACCTGAGAGGGGTGGTGGATATTGTTCCAACTGTATCTTCCATGTGATGGTAAATCTTCAGTCATTGGCCATTCACCTTGAACAGTTGAACATCCTCCTTAGCAATTTCCACCACTTCGTGGGGGAATACTCGTATGACATGGAACGGTCCCGACCACATCGACTTGAGTTTTCCTTGGAATAGGCGAAGATGAGAGTTGAAGAGGAGTACCTGATCACCGGGTTGAAATGCTTTTCGAGAAATCATCCAGTCGTGGATGGATTTTGTCCTCTCCTTGTACAATTTAGCATTCTCATACGCCTCCCTTCTGATTTCATTGAGTTCTGATAGTTGGAAGTTTTTCTTCTCTACAGTTGACTTCAGATCAAAATTTAGGGCCTTGATGACCCAATATGATTTGTGTTCCAGTTCCACTGGTAGGTGGAATGGTTTTCCATAGATGAGGTGGAATGGTGACATCCCTAATGGTGTCTTGAAGGCGGTGCGATAGGCTTATAAAGTGGCATCTAGCTTTTTGGACCAGTCTATCTGTGAGGTATTCACTGTTTTCTCCAAAATTTGTTTGAGATCACAGTTGGAGAGCTCCACCTGTCCACTTGATTGGGGATGGTATGGTGTTCCCATGTGATTCTTCACCCCATATTTAGATAGCACTCCTTTCATTAACGCATTGTCAAAGTGAGTCCCTCTATCGCTGATTAGCATACGAGGAACGCTGAACTTGTTGAAAATGTGTTTCTTTAGAAAGGTCATGACTACCTTGGATGTGTCGTGGGCCGTTGAAGTGGCTTCCACCCATTTGGAGATGTAATCAATGCAGATGAGGATGTAATTATGCTTAAAAGAATGGGGGAATGGTCCCATGAAGTTGATGCCCCAGACTTCAAAGATCTCGACCTCTAGGATGGGGTGCTAGGGCATCTCGGATCTATATCCCATATTACCTGTATGTTGGCATGGATCACAACGGGCAATGAAGGATCAAGTATCTTTAGGCATGGTGGGCCAGAAAAACACAGATTGCAGAATCTTTGCTATGGTACGGTCTGACCCATGATGTCCTCCAATGGGCGAGGCATGAAAAAATTCTAGGACCCGTTGAACCTCTGTCTCTGGGATGCACCGTCGGATCACCCCATCTCCATAGGATCAGAATAGGAGTGGGTCTTCCCAGAAGTATCGCTTAACATCAGAGCATAATATTTTCTTCTGCTGGAAGGAGAGTTCAGGATGGATGGCACCAGTAACTAAATAGTTAGCAATATCAGCAAACCAGGGCCTGGGGGACTCAATAATTGAAAAGATATGCTCATCAAGAAAATCCTCCCTTATCTCTCGATCCTCTTCCTTCTCCAAGTGCAGAAGCTCCAGACGGGATAGATGATAAACAATCATGTTCTCACTCCCCTTAATATCACGGATCTCTAAATAAAATTCGTGTAAGAGGAGGACCCATAAGATCAATCAGGTCTTTGCATCCTTCTTGTTTAACAGGTACTTAAGTGCTGTATGGTCAGTATAAACAATAACTTTAGACAGCATAAGGTAAGAACGAAACCTGTCGATGGAGAATACTACTTCCATCATCTCCTTCTCTGTAGTAGTGTAGTTTAGTTGGGCCTCATTGAGTGTCCTGTTGGCATAATAGATGAGTTGGAAGATTCGGTCCAACCACTGACCCAGGACAACTCCCACCACATAGTCACTAGCATCGCACATCACTTCAAATTGTGCCTCCTAGTTGGGGGAAATCATCACTGGAGCTTCCACTAGGAATTGGTTTAGATGATCAAAAGATGAGGTGCATGCCTCAGTGAATTTGAAAATGGAATCCTTAGTCAGGATATTGGTGAGGGGATGGGATATATTTGAGAAATCGCGGACAAACCGCCTGTAAAAACCCTCATGTCCCAGGAAGCTGTGGATGTCTCTAACAGAAGTTGGAATGGGAAGTCCTGAAATGACTTCTATTTTCTCCAGATCCACCTCTATCCCCTTTTCTAAAATTCTGTGACCAAGGACTATGCCACTTTGTACCATAAAATGACACTTTTCCCAGTTCAGAAGTAGGTTAGTGTTTTCGCATCACTTCAGTACTAGCTCCAGGTGCCACAAACAGGTGGTAAATGACTTTTAGTAAATGAAAAAATCATCCATGAAGACTTCCAGGATTTGTTCCACCATGTCGTGAAAAATAGCCAGCATGTATTGCTGGAATGTGGCGGGAGTGTTGCATATACTGAAAGACATCCTGCGGTAAGCAAACATACCGTATGGGCAAGTAAAGGTGCTCTTCTCCTAATCTTATGGGGAAACAGAGATATGATTATATCCTGAGTAGCCATCAAGGAAGAAATAATATTCATTCCATGCTAGCATTTCGAGCATCTGATCCATGAAGGGTAGGGGAAAATGATATTTCCTTGTGGATTCGATCAGCTTCCTGTAATCTACACAGAATCTCCAGCCTGTGATTGTGAGAGTGGGGATGAGCTCATTCTTGTCATTCGATACCATAGTGATGCCTCCCTTCTTAGGGACCACTTGTAGGGGACCTACCCACGGGCTATCTGATATAGGGTAAATGATGCCTGCATCTAAAAGATTGATTACCTCCTTCTTTATGACTTCCTTCATGGGAGGGTTCAGACGTCGTTGGGGTTGTCTAGATGGCTTTTCTCCTTCTTTGAGTAGCACCTTATGGGTGAAAATGGTAGTGCTGATACCCTTCAAATTTGCAACAGTCTATCCAATTTCCTTCTTTCTCCACTTCAAAACTTTAAGAAGTGAATCCTCCTATTCCTGTGATAGGGCTACACTAAGTATAATGGGAAAAGTATGATGATCTCCCAAATACTCATACTTTAAGGAAGGTGGGAGAGGATTCAGTTCTAGTTCAGGTGCCTTAAGAACTGAAGGTACCAGTGTTTGTACTTCTGCCTTCTCTAGGATGTTAGGAATGATAGCTCATTGCCAATAGTGGACGCCCTGGCCTTCAATGAATTTCAGGTCCTCTAACACTTCATCAGTGGGTATGTCTGAAAAAATCATATCATCTGAAATGGAAGAACATACCAGATCATATTCTTGTCTACTCAGTTGTTCATCCATGGTATTCATTGTATATCATCCCTCATGTTTGGGTAACAATGCTTATTTTACGGCCTTTAGAACATTGTAAGAGACTCTTTCGTCCCCTACCCGGAAAATCAACTCCCCTTGGTGCACGTCAATCAAGAATTTCCCTGTGGCTAGGAAAGGTCTTCCTAATATAATAGGTGCCTCCTGATCCTCCTCTATATCTAGGATAATAAAATTTGTAGGGAGGATCAACCTTCCCACCTTCACTGTGACATCCTCCAGTAGCCCTTTTGGATATTTAATGGATCTGTCAGCAAGTTGAAGGGCGACTCGGGTAGGCTTCAGATTGTGGAATCTGAGCTTTTGGAAAAATCTAAATGGCATGATGTTGACACTAGCTCCTAAGTCGTATAGAGCTTTTATAAATTCACAGGGTCCAATTGTACGTGGAATAGTAAAGATACCTGGATCCTGGATCTTTGGAGGAAGAGAATGTTTTACGACTGCGAAGCACTCCTTTGTCAGTGCTATGGTGCCCAAATCCTCCATCTTACTTTTATTCGAGAGGATTTCCTTCATGAATTTAGCATATGTCGGCATTTGTTTCAGAGCCTCTGCAAATGGGATATTGATGTGTAACTTTCTGAATACCTCCATGAATTTTCCAAACTGGTGATCCAGCTTCCTTTGCTTCATTCTCTCCAGAAAAGGTAATACAGGCTCGAATGGTTTGACTACCTCCTTAGATTTTCCTGGTTTAGCCTCCAGTGATGGATTTTTATATGAAGAGGGGTCTAAAATCATACCTTTTTTTTCAACAGGGAGTATAGGTGTATTTGACTGTTTTGGTTCCTTCTGGTGTAGATTATTTCCACTTCACAGTGTTATGGCATGGGCCTCCTCCCTCAGGTTCTTCTCAGTGTTTCCTGGTAGTATACCAGGCTACCTCCCTGAGAGCTGGTTTGCTAATTGGCCGATTTGGTTCTCGAGGACACGAATAGAAGCCTCCTAGTTCTGAAATCTGGCCTCAGCAGTTGATATGAATTTCTTCAGAAGATCCTCTAACCTTGAGGTATTCTCTTACTGAGGTGACTGTTGAGATGGTGGAGGTGTTTGCTGCCTTGGATGCTACGGGTGAGGGTTTTGATACCCTTATTGATGGTAGGAGCCCTACTGGTTCTGTTTTTGCCTTGGGTATGGGTTCTGATATTGTGGATGACTGTAGCTGGGCGGTCGATGGGGCGGGGGATTCTGCTGTTGTTGGCCCCAGCTTGTGTTCTGATTATCTCGCCATGCCGGGTTATGGTATTGTTGATACTAGTTCGACCCTCTATTTTGAGAAACATAGCTCACCTCTCTTGTCAAAGGGTCGACTGAAGGTCCCGAGTATTCTCCTAGGATGTGGTTGTTACCACAGTCACCGCAAGTTGGATGGTTCACTGCATGGACTTGAGATGCGCCCTTGAGATTTGGTGCGTCGATCTTTTTGGATAATGCATCCAACTGGGTAGAAAGAATGGTAGTAGCATCAATACTATTCATACCTCGTTTTTGGGTCCCTCGCTCAGAATGCCACTGGAATATGTTGGCAGACATATCTTCCAGTAGTTCAAAAAGTTCTTCGGGGGATTTTCGCATTACCGTACCTCCAGCAGCTTCATCCACCACATACTTTGTATTCGTTTTTAGTCCTCCGTAGAAGGTTTGGAATTGCATCAAGATTGGAAGTCCGTGGTGTGGTGATTTACGTAACATCTCTTTGAAATGTTCCCAGGATTCGTACAATGACTCTGAGTCGTTCTACTGAAAGTTATGGATCTCGTTTCGTAGGGTTACTATCTTTAAAGGTGGAAAATATTTGGACAAAAATGACTTGGCTAGCTCCTCCCATGTGAGGATGGATCTTTGTGGCAACCCTTTGATCCCGTCTTTCACCTTTCCCCATAGAGAGAAAGGGAACATGCGAAGATGAATGGCGTCCTCAGACACACCATGGTAACGGAATGTATCACATATCTCCAAAAAATTGGAGAGATGGGTGTTCGGGTCTTCACTGGGCAGGCCTCCAAATTGAACAGTGTTTTGGATCAGCTGCATGATATCAAACTTGATTTCAAAGTGTTGGGCCTATACTAGAGGATGAACGATTCCTGTATCAGCTCTGTGGATCGATGGAAGGCAGTACTCCATAAGAGTACGTCGTAGAGGTGGCTACTGAGGGAGTGGAGGCGGCATGTACTGCTGCTCCTGAGGGGCGAAGTAGGGCTATTGAAAGAGCTGTCACTGCTGCTGGGGCTGGCCGTACTACGGAAGTGCTTGATGTGGTGGTTACTGGTAGTCCCTCGGGAGGAACTCCCTGAAACCTCCAGGTTGGACCTACTCCGGTATACCAGTAGTGGGAGGCTACTGGTCTTGGAATGGTTTTCCAGCTGCAACTTCAGTGGCTGGTGCGCACTCTTCCTTGTTCTCTATAGGTAATGATTTTTGTCTGTGCGTCTCTACCAGTGCACGTCAACATCGCAACAAGGTTTGTTCAATCTCTAGGTCAATCAGAAGAATATCTGATGACTCAGTTCTCCAAGACCGCGTGAGGCGTTGGTTCATGCACCTGTGATTAGACACATACACAAAACAAAACCCATGCGTAAAAGGGAAAACAAAAGAGAAACAGAAATGGGTTTTGGAAAGAAATTTTTAAGAATTTTTAATTTTTATTTTCACTTAATTAATTACTAACGTAGCTAAATTTTAGCACGTAAACCATTAGTTCTGGTCAGTCATTTTACCGAAGGTATGTTATCGGTGTCCCAAATTGATATTAACCACTCTTAAACTTAGTATAGTGCAACTGTGGGGTTGATCCACAGGGAACTTGGTAAGTGCATGAATTCAATTGAGTTTAGAATTAATTCAGTGAGTTATGCTGAATTTAGAGTGGATTTTCTTGTTTGGGATTATTGAAGCTGTTTTGTTTACTTGAAATAATATTTAATAATTTAAGAGAAAACAACAAGTGAATTTTTGATGTATTTAATAGGAAGAAGAGCATGTTGGGGCTATGGTGATTTTGGAGATTTAATGCGTATTTCTTATATGGTTGTGTTGTTCATGATAATTCAACATTCTGGATCTTATTAATGACAAGATTCCCTTGGTCCAGTTGATTTTTTCTTGGAATTGAAGAAATTTGACTCCTTGGTCCGGTAGTTAGTGTTCCACAATTCTCACTTTTAGTTTAGTCCATTTTTGAATTGATGAATCCTTTCAATGATCATGAAAGAATTCACCATTATTCTTCTTTGAAGTCCTTGAGAATTCTAACCTTGGTCTGGATCAGAATTCTCAGGGGTATTCAACAATGGTTAAATATGAATGAGAAGAATTTAAAAGAACAATCACAACCATATAAATCAATCCAACATACAAAAACTCTTTATCATCCACAGCCCCAACACAAGGGGTGTTTATTTACAAATATAAGAGATAATGAAAACAACACCCTCGATACCTAACGAATTCATCGAATAAACCTCGAGGGGAGACGTCAGAAAGAGGAATGGAATAGTGGTGATACAATGGTGCCTCGTGAATATGGCAGCAGAGCTTCCCCTTTTTCTCAAGTGTTCTCTCTCCCTTTCCTCTAGAGGCCAAGCCCTCTATTTATAGAAAACTTAAGTACATGGCATGTATAAAAGTACAC
Organism: Viscum album; assembly: GCA_963277665.1. Classification (NCBI taxonomy): domain Eukaryota; kingdom Viridiplantae; phylum Streptophyta; class Magnoliopsida; order Santalales; family Viscaceae; genus Viscum; species Viscum album. Next base: position 819,910,046 of record OY728157.1, read on the forward strand.
CCCATGTAGTCTTGTCAACATGCTTTTGTCGCGGTTTTTTTAGGTAGGTGGCCAACCACGCCATCTTTGACTCACACGATGTTGGCGGCCGGTTGGTGGCAAGTACATGGCATGTAGCACCTCCACACATGGCATGTAGTCCCTAGAAAGTGCCACAAACTACATATAGAAGCCGGTACACGGCGTGTATTAGTAATCCACACGGCGTGTAGTCTCTGTCTGGTGACTTGGGCATTTACTCCCCCTTTTGATCTGTGTCCTCGTATGAATGTACATGACGTGTATAAAAGTACACGCCGTGTAGTTGGAAAATTTTCACAAGCTTCTCTCGATTTGTGTGTTTTGGCCATAAATCTCCTGAAAATAAACAGAATCACCAAAATCAAAGACTATGTTCATGAAATAACAGATATTAAGTAAAAACATGTTTTTATTTTCAATAATATATATGAAAATGTATACACAAATCGGGTGCATCAAGAAAATCCCCAATTCCAATGGAATTGGAATTGTGGGGTGAATTTTGAAAATGATAGAATTGATGAAATGATTTTAGAATTTTTTTAGAGAATTGGACTAAATTGAAATGATGAAAACATATGATTAGTTTTGGATTGAAAATACATGAAATGATGAAAAGACTATGTTTTGGTTTTGATATTGAATTGGCATATTGAAACTGAAAATTTAGGCAATTCAATTGTAAACAAGGATTAATTTGAAATTAAGTGATTTTCCTTTTTTTCTATTGATTGATTGAGAACATGAAAGACTGGGTAATTAGTGGGATATTGGGGACAAGCAAACTAGGATCTTGATCCCCTAACATTATATTGATAATGAAAACTCTAGTAAAAACCTAGTTTAGCATGATTATCCCTAATGAGATGTTAATGAGTCTTATTCGGCCTAAACCTAAGGTACCTGTGTACACATACTTAGCTGTGATCACTGATTTGAGAAGTGTGAGGATCGTATAACTAGAAACTAATGTACTATAGGGAATATAACCATGGTTCTTGTTGTGATTATTTTGATTATATATACCATTAACTATAGAAGTATTTTAACTCATGAAAAATGATTTACATAAATGATTTTTTATAAAAAAATCAAACCTTTATTGAATTTTTTTCCATCTATTGGAAGAAAAGTATGTTTTTTTAAATATGAAAAGGATATGTCATGTCATGACCTGTTTTATTTAAATTGATAGCATGATTGTTTTATTATTATTTCATATATTGTGGAATAGTTGGTGATACCCTAATGGGGTTTATAACTCATACCCTACCTTTTCCTTTGGGAATTTTTAGATTTCTTTATGCCAGGTCTGAAAAAAATTGTAATTATCCACTTAAAGGTGGTGGATGTTCCTTATCCCTTGGGCTTGGAGTGATAGAGGTGGTTTATGGAGATTTAATCTACTTGTTTCAAGGGATGTTTGAGTTTTAATCTTGTTATATACTGAGTACTTTGATGATGTACTACTTTGGGTTCCTGAAGTACTTTCTTCTTTTGGGGTGTTGAGCATACTAACTTGTAATCTTTTATCATCCATTGTTTTATAGAAAAATCATTCCCTCTTGATCCTGTATGATGTAAGGTGCGAGTCACCAAACCATGGGGACCGGGAATGCCCTTCGGGACATGTTAAAGCCAGATGAAGTATCATGGTACCTAGTTATTTGTGTTGGTTCGTGATAAAGTGGTATCAAAGGTGAAGGTTGTGTATCTTTCCTTGATGTAAGTTTGCAGTTTGAGGTTACTTTTTAGGACTTAGGAGGTAGTTATGAGCATGTTTCTGGCCAACTCTCATCATAACAAGCCTTAAGTCAGCATGGGTGTTTTGGGAAAGGTGTCTTGAGGAATATTTTGGTCGGATTCTATTTTTTACCTACTTTTTATTTAGATAGGTTGAAATCCAAATCTTGATAATTTAGCTAATGGGATTTATGTTCCTATTGATCTTGTTTGAGTTGTCAATCTTAGTAATGTTATAATGTATTCAGTGTTGTTTTTTGATATTGTGTAGCATCATTCCTTATAGAACATGATTAAATAGGCTCTAGGAGGAAGTTGATAGTGAACCACATCGAACGGATCCTCCAATGGACCAGAATCATGTTGAAATTGTTGTGTGTGTTTTTTAATATATGGGATAGGCACCTACACCTATTCCCATTCAGGATGTAGTTGTGGAACCTCAGATGGGATGACTCTTAGAATCACACTCAAGGGTTCCTTCACTAGAATCCACTAGTGTTTCAAGGCTCTAATGATCTTTAAGAGGATGAGTATTAGTTAATAAATATAGAGAAACTTTATTTATTGGAAACACATGATTTGATTAATGTAAAATTTTTAACCTTTAAGATAAAATGACCTAACAGGAGATACTGGTATTCGATTGTTATGGAGAAGAATCATGAGGGTTTAGAGTGGAAGAACTTCATATTTATTTTCAATGATTATTTCTATCCATAATCTATGGTGTTGGACAAGGATATAGAGTTTTTAAGTCTTTATATTTATAAGACCGTGACAGAGTATTCAAACATCTTTTCCAATATTGTGCAGTTTCCACCTAATATTGTATCGAATCAGAAGATGAGGACTCGATGGTTCGATATGGGTCTCCAAACAAAAATATGTTCACAATTTTTCTTACTAAATCTCTCTTCATATGATGATGTACTGGATAGGGATTTAATGGTTGAACTTTACATTGCTGGTAAGTCAGGGTTTACAATAGTTCTTTTTTCTCTCAGTGGAAGTTATATGAGTTCCATTAAAGTAAAGAGGAAGCATGATTATTACCATGGTGGATCTAGATAGTAGGCATCCTTTATACCTCCTATAGTGCCTGGAAGAGGCCCTTTGACTTGCTTCTAGTGTGGAAATCTTGGAAATTTGAAATGGGTTTACACTAAGGCACCCATGAATTGTAGTTCCTATGGAATCTCATGTCACTTAAATAAATTATGTTATATATTTTCTTCCCCACATAGTGGTACAGAATCATCATCACCAAAAATTATTATGGTGCAATCATAATCTTCATGAAAAAATGGGTTCCATCCATAGACATCCATAATAGAGCTTCTTCACATAGTGGAAGATTCTCCAGAGGAAGCTCATATAGGTTTAGGGACTGTAAGATATACCATCACAATATTTTCATCTTTAGTGACTACTTTATTTGATACCAGTGCATCTCGCTTATTTATATCAATCCATATTGTGGACCTACTAAATAATCCTATGAAGCTTTTGTCTTATGTGATGGATATTACTACACCCCTCATAATGAAGATATAGAAGGGCCTCTATTTTTCTTCTTGTGTCTTATCTTTATCAGAGATCAAGCTTACTGGGTATTTTCTGGTTCTTGTCATGAAACCACTTGATGAAATTTTTGGAATGGATTGGCTCATTACTAATAAGGCATGAATTTATTGCTATCTTTGATTGGTCTCCTTTACTAAGACCAATGAGGCGTGTCATATCTTCCCAAGAGAATGGGACCCAGGGTCGAGTTAAGCCAGAACTTCTTATACAAAGTTTTGGAAAGTAATATTTGTGCTCACTTTTGTTCTGAAGTGGGAGTCTTTGTGTGAAGATCTCCCTCTATTTGTTGTTGTGTTTCCCAATATTTTTCCGTATGATTTCTCTATTTTGTCATTGATAATATAGATAGAATTTTCTATTGTTTTAGTTCCTAGTACTAAAACAATGTATATTCCTTATTACCGCATGGTACCAACTGAAATGAAAAAGTTGAAGACTCGGTTGGACGATCTATTATAGAAAGGCTTTATTTTTGTGAGTGTATCACCTTGGATAGTGCCTATTTTATTTGATAAGAAATAAGATGGAACACTTCACCTTTGTATTGATTACTAGAACTCAATTGAGTTATGGTAAATAGTAAGTATTTTTTTCCTCAAATAGATTATCTATTTGAAAATTTGAAAGGTTCCAAGTGGTTCTCTAAGATTGATCTTAAATCGGATTATCACCAGTTGAGAATGAGAGAATATGACATTCATAAAACTTCCTTCCAGAGTAGGTATGTCCATTATGACTATCTGTACATGACATTTGGTCTAACTAATTCTCCTACTATATTTATATATTTGATGAATATGATCTTCTATGAGTATAATGATACATTCATGGTGGTATTTATGGATGACATATTGGTTTACTATCAGTCCAAGGAGGATCATGTGCATCTTTTGAGAGCAGTTCTAGAATTTTTAAGAAATCACCGACTCTATGCCAAGCTTTCATGATGTGACTTATGAATTTGAGAAGTTAAGTTCTTGGTACATGTTTTCTTGGAACATGGTATCTCAATTGATCCAGAAAATGTTAAATTTGTTATGAAATGGGACGAACCGTGAAATGTTTTTGATATTTGGAGCTTCTTAGGTCTAGAAAGGTATTATTGCTGATTCATAAAATATTTCTCAAAGTTAGCTTCTACGATGACCACTCTCAATAATAAAGGAGTAAATGTAATTTTGGATGAAAAATTTCAGAGTTATTTTGTTAATATAAAATTTCTTTTGACTTCTGCACCGATGTTGACTCTTCTAGAGGCCGAGCAGGGATATGTGGTCTTTTGTGATGCATCGGGTTCAGGTTTGGGTTGTGTTTTTATGCAAGGTGATCACATGGTGGCCTGTAGTTCTCGATACATTAGGCCACATGAGAATAATTATCTGACCCCCTGACCTTGAACTCACAGACATGATGCATGTGTTGGTTCAGGTCATAGTGGAAGCATGTGGAGGTGGGAAATATATTAAAAAAATTAATAATAATTTCTCAAAACTAAAAGTGAGAATTTTGAACATCAAGTTTATAATTAATTTATTTAATATTTGAAAAAATAAATACTTGAGCTTAGGAACTTTATTTGTTGGTGAATGTTTATTGTCCGAAAAGACCCTTTTAGATTACCTTTGTTGTGCTATGAGGATCCAAAGATAGAATCTCTCTAGCGGTGATCCACACATGCTCCTGTGATCTCTGAACAACACTGATTGATCTTCATGTGCTAGCATGGTGATTCGAATGTCTTGTGTTGTTCATTATTTATTTCTCATTCTTTAGTCTTGAATAAATCTCTCTTAAACTTCTCATTCTTAAGAGGGGGAGAGAAGGATGAGTTGAGAGAGATTTCATTATGTGAAATAATTATCTATTCTCAATTTTTGATACTCTATGCAATAGACATAACCGTCTATTTATATAGTTATAATTTATGTTAAAATGTTATTTAATTGTATATTTGCTATTAAATAACATTTTTTTTCTTTTAATAAACCTCATTACACATAATAATAATTATATTATTACTCTTTTGTGGTGCGCTCCAAATTGCACAATAAAAAATATTATATAATGGTCTTGTTAATTAATATTTATCATTAGACTCAGTCTTAGTCTATTAAAACTCCTACATCATTTATTGAATAACCAAATAAATATTTTATTCACAATCTATCGAATAAATATTTATTGAAATATTCAATAAATAAAAAAAATATTTTATTCACATGTCGGTGAATAAATATTTATTTAATTTATGTGATCAATATAAATTTAATAAAATTATTCCTCAGACTTAAGAATAATATTTATTCCATTAATTAAAATCAAATAAAATTTAATTGAGATCAATAGAAACACTTAGTGTGTGACCCTCTAGGATTCTTTCTTGTTGGAATTAGGCGATCTTGCCTAAAGTCCAAGATTACTATCTAGTAATGAGTCAAGGAACCCAAGAGAAAGAACTTAATGTCGCAACATCGACAACCACATATGAATGCTCACTGTGTAATATAATCTATTTGTCATAATATTTCATCAATATGGTTTCACATCAGTGTCACCAACCTATATTCCTGATATATCTTTCTTTGACTATCTGAAATAAACATGTCGTTACACCATGGCCATGGAATTTAATGTGATGGTTATATTCCAATAAAAGGGACAAGATATCAGCTTCTATAAAGATGGAATGGAAAAATCCTTCCTCAACTTATTTATTAATGAAAATTCACTCATGACACACCCAACGTATCCAACTTCACCATGGACTATTATTGTCATGGTTTACAATATACATTAAGTACGTGAGTTGTGACATGCATTAATAATAATCTTATAGTCTAAGGACCATCACACACGCTTGTAGATAGGAATATCTGATGACACCAAAAAATGTAAAATTCCTATTGGTAGGTTTGTTCTCACAATATCTCATCTTAGATATTACCAAGTATAGACTTCATGATAATAAGCCTCATCTACTTATGATTACTCACACCGTACAATCTATATACTATGTGTCCTATCATATAATGTTATCCAATGACAGAATATTATTGGAGAATATCGTCATAGCACATCAAATTTATCATCATAGCGGGGAATTGTTATGACCTTATCAATACGATGTATACTCTAAGAAATTATTGCACTAGATTCATGCAGATCAACAAACAATATGTAATAATAAGTTTTGTTAATATTCAATACATAAAATATTTATGTAATCAAAGTGAAAACAGTTGGTCCTAGGACACCAACTCCAACAATATGCACTTAAAAGTTGGTGGTTTTACCTTTTTATAGAAAGTTTTACCATGTATTAGGAATAGAATAGCTTGAGTTATATCTTTTCTCAAAATCTTCCAGATGAATTGGGTGGAATAACTATAGACATTTGATTTTGACATTACTTATACCCCAGACAAGGGAAATTTAATCACAAATTCTTTGAGCATGAAATTTCTAACTCAAGCTATGAAGGAATCATGAGAACAGTGGAACATGATGTCTCCTTTTTCAAAGAAACATTTAGAAGTTCTAGAAGAGGAGTTCGAGGTTGTCTTGGCTAATGTTTAGTTGAAATTCTATCTTCTTGAGATGATTCTTCAGAAAAAACATCTTGATGATGAATTTATTAGCATTAGGAACTTTATTTATGGTGGGGAGATTGTTGTTGAGTGATCATTCTCCATGGAGAGTATTCTATGTTTCTGTAATCAATATGTTGTGTCTATGCTAATGAGAAAAGCTATAATGGGGGATTGAAATAATTACCAATGGGGTGTTCCCTGAGGAATGACAAAGATATTTTATGTTATGTAGTGATAATTATGGTGGGTAGGTATGAGACAGGGCATAACTGACTTTGTTTCACATTGTTATACTTGATAATAGTTCAAGGTTGAGCACCATAAAACTTCAGGTTTTCTCTAGTATCTTATAGTGTCGACTTGGAAGTGGGATGATATTTCTATGGACTTTATGTTTGATTTTCTACATACCCCCTAGAAAAATTAATGAAACATGAGTTGTGATTGATTGACTGACCAAATAAGCTCACTTTATACTCATTTGGGATATAACCATATTTGGGAAGTTAGAAAATCTCTATGTTAAAGATATAGTTTGTTTGCATGGAGTATCATCTGCTATAGTCTCTGATAGAGATCCCTATTTTACCTCTAATTTTTTTCGATTCGTTTATGAGGTGATAAGATTTGAGTTTCATTTGAGTATAGAATACCATCCACAGTATGACGTCCTGGACCTGGATTCCACTTAATGGGTGCCCCGAGCCTGGTGGTCCACTTGGCCTTAAGCATATCTCCCCAAACTCCAGAGGCTGCCGACTAGCAGTGAGGGCCTAGGGTGTGTCTATGAGGAGACTATGCCCTAATTACCAAAGTGTAGTGTGGTGGATGAATATGAATAGAGGTAAACAACAGAAGAAATATAAGTAAACATAATGCATCATGGAAAATAGAGTCAATAGTTACAATAAATAAAACAACTAGAATAACATTCGGCAACTGATGATATGTCATGTCACTAGAAAACATGGAAACAATATAGTAGGCATAACATGTTCCACATAAGTATAAAGGAAATCAAAGACTATCCCAAGAATCCCGAGCTTCGACTCGATCATCTTCTATCGAGCTCCATACTAAACAACAAGAAATCAAGTGTTTGAAGTCGTATTATTCCCTTTTTTAACACTTTCAACCATGTAATCTACTCTGGGTACCAAAAAACACCAAGAGTGGGTGTGAGATAAATCTCAGGGGGACACCACCAATGATGTCTATAACATCTGGCCTGTGTAATGGAAATGTAGTAGTGTGAAAGCATGCATATATAAAGTAAATTAGTTCAATGTAACTAAATAACCAAGTATCTGCTTCATGCCTCATCTGGAATCTAAACATAACTAGTCCATTAATTTATTAGTACAAGTTTATAAATAATTCACATGTTACAACAGTGAGGATTTCAAGTTATGAAAAGGAAATCTGTAATGACATTTAATAGTGAAGTTCCAAGGTAATAACCAAGGAAATGTAGACCTAAAGGGTCACTAACTCACTAATAATTGTATCCTGGCATGGGGTAAGAGTGTAATCCAAGGGGAATAGTCCAAGGCATTCCACAATGATATGCCTACTAAGTCCAAGTAGTTCATCCAAGGTAAAATGGGGCTAAGCAATGACTGGGCTTGATGGGATTTAACCATGGAACCTAATTTTCAATGATGGATCTAAGGAGTGTATCCAAGTCATACTATAATGATATTGAAGGTATCTTTTGGTGTCATGCTGTTCATCCAAAGAATATAAAAGTATCAGTATCAAGGTGGGTCTCAACCTAAGCAAGTCGTATCCCTGAATCAGAATGGTTTTCCTGAGTTCTCAAGGCATTTCCCAATAAGAATACAAGGCGAGATCGAGTGAGGACAATCCTATTTGATATCGAATTTATATAATATTTAATTTGGTTCAGTTATTTCCTTTAATTAGTGTGATAAGTTCAAGTATCATGCAACCTTTTAACCAAGTCATAAATTAATCAATAAGTTAATTTGGTTCAAGCCTTGCCTTTCATTAGTGTGACAAGGACAAGTGGTATGAAACCTTTATTAATTCCATTTAAGGCATATTCGATATTTTAGGTTCATTCCAATACCTTCTATTAATTTGGTAAGGGGTGCTATGGACATGAAACCTATTAATCATTCACAATTAATCCGGTCAAGTCATACACTTGGTATACTTTCCAATTTCCATTTCACAATTAATTATCAATTGAAGCACTTAACTTAGGTGGGATAGGTGGTGAGAATACATGGTACTTTACATTATTCAATTGACAATATAAATCAATTCATTTAATATAGATAATCTTACCCTTATAAGGGACAAGAAAAGTCACACCCGAACGGTGGCTCAAACACGTCAAATACTAAAAACCCAATTATGGAATAACATCCGAAATGGGATGGATGAAGTTGTGGGAATAACCCCCAATAATTAATCACATATATGGAAATATCATATCCATACGATTCTAATGATTATAATCATAGAATATAAATTCTATAAATGATACCCGATGAAATTGGTGGGCCCCACACAACAAATCCAAAATCAACAAACTTGAGGGATGAGTTATAGACCACCCAACTTAGGATTGTACGACTCTCCTCATCTGGTATCAACCCTTTATTTCTATTAGAATAGACTATATCTGAGAAAATAGGGAAAATGCTCACACATTGATGACTAGGTCAAGAGCAAGAGAGGAGAAGAAAGGCTTAAACAGACTTGAGTACTTACCGTTGTGCATCCAACATGACAAACAAAAGCTCGATAAGATATTGGATGAAAGAGATATTACAATTCCTAGATTTGGACTTCAAAAAGATCCAAAATGAGATCCATGAAGGTAAATATAAATAAAACTCATAATAGGAAGAAGGAGGGGACTTAAAATATCATTAAGGGAAAAACTGTAAAATTACCCAGAAAAATTGAATATGCATAGTTTGTCCACACGGTTTGAAAAAACATGCGCAAACCTTGAACAATTACCTAGGTAGAAGGGGATCTTTCACGGTTAGGTAGCACAACTGTGCGCAAACCTTGTGATAGGTTCTGTCCGAAAATTTCCATTTGCACGATTAGACAAACTGTGCGCCAAATGTGCACTAATCGTGCGACATGACCAGTTTCCCCAAAAAGATGGGTTATGGCCTCAAAACATTCCTCGGACACTCTTGAGACATTTTATAACTCATTAGGCATCCATATTATGTTCAAAGTAAATATTTAGACTGAAATTTAAGGGATCCATACCTGAGTGAAAAATCGGGTTCTTACAATATTCCCCCCTTAAAAAAACTCATCCCTGAGTTCACCTTCTAATGGTGGAGAAACACTATCTGGGAACAAATTTGTACATTGGTCACATACATTGGTCTCATGCTCCGAAGTCTTTTCTTTCATGCAGTTGCACTGCCATAACACCCGTACTAGAGGGACAGACTATCCTCTAAGAGCCTTCGCGCTCCGGTCAACGATGCATACTAGATACTCCTCAAAGGTAGTATCAACATCTAACTCAGCTTATTTAGGATCAAAAGTATGAGACAGATCAACATGATACTAGTGAAGCTGTGAGATGTGGAAGACATCATGCATGGCATGGTACCTCTAAGGTAATAACAACTGATAGGCTACCGGCTCGACTCTCTCTAGAATTTCAAAAGGCCCTACACAACTAGGAAATAACTTTCCTTGTCTTTGTAACCATCTATTCCCAAGCCTAGGCAATACCAGAAGGTAAACGCGATCCCCCACCTCAAAATCTAGTGGTTATCTATGACGATCATCATAATATTTCTGTCTAGACTGAGCAGTAGTCATATGATTTCTGATCATCAAAACATTCTCTAAAGTCTCCTGAATGAGATGAGGACCTTTTAGGGCCACCTCACCTACCTCTATCTAGCATAGGGGTGAATGAAATGAACTACCATAAAAGGCCTCAAAAGTATCTATATGAATTGTCACTTGAAATTAATTATTATAAGAAAACTCAATGATAGGGATATGTTTTTCCCATGAACAACTGAAATCAAGGACATATGCTTGGAGCATATCCTCTAGAACCTGTATTGTCTAGTCTGATTGTCTATTGGTTTGAGGGTGAAAAGTTATGCTTAGAATCACCTGTATTCCCATAGCCTTTTTCAATCCCTACCAGAACCATGAAGTGAAATGAGAATCCCGATCTAAAATGATAGTACGAGGAACCTTGTGTAGTCACACCAATCATGTAATATTTCATTTGGTTCAAGCCTTTCCTTTCATTAGTGTGATGAGGTCAAGTAGTATGAAAACTTTTCACCAAGTCATAAATCAATCAATAAATACATTTGGTTCAAGCCATTCCTTTCATTGATGTGATAAGGCCTAGTGTCATTAAACCTTTATTAATTCCATTTAAGGCATATTCAATAATTTAGGTTCATTCCGCTATCTTCCATTAACATGGAAAGGGGTGATACAGACATGAAACCTATTAATCTTTCACAATTAATCCAGTCAAGTCATATAATTGGTATACCTTCCAATTTCCATTTCAAATTTAATTATAAATTAAATCACTTACCATAGGCGGGTCAATTGGGGATCATACATGGTACTTTCCATTATGAAATTCACAATATAAATCAAGACATTTAATATAGAAAAGATTACCCTTAGTATGGTCAAGAAAATTCACACCTGAATGATGGCTCAAACGTGTCAAATACTAAAAACCCAATTACGGCATAACATCCTACATTGGATGAATGAAGTTGTGGGCATAACTATCAACAATTAATCACATATATGGAAAAATAATATCCAATATGTTTTCACGAAGCAAAAACCCAAATACTCTTTTTCATTGCACCCATGATGTAGAAGAACACATATCTTGGGAACTGGAGCTGTGAAGTACGGAAACAATTCTGCTCCCATTTCTCTCATACCTGTATGGAATCGATTATGGGAGGAGTTTTTTCAACAAGAATATTCACTCAGATGCTCTCAATTAAATAGATCATGACCCTTGAAGGTGTGCACATGGAACCCATCCAAGGAAGGAGATGCTCAATTATCTCTTTTTGTTCTTCTTGTTTTTCACCCATTGTGAAGTTTGGGATCTCTCAAGCTCTCAATGATGAGAGGCTAACATGAGGAACACCATTCAGAAGAAACCAGTGATGCAAAGTGTAGCATCTCGTGTTTTTGGACCGGATGAAATTTACGAATGAACTTGAATTTTCAGTTTGGTGGATGGATCAAATTGTTAACTGAGATTCAGAATGAAATTACCAAAGTTGAAACACTTAAATTTGTTGTTTTTAGGCTTGGTTTAATGTCTGGGAGGAGTTTCACAATTGTGTAGGTGTTGCAAACATCTTGACAGTGAGATTTTTCATGAGTTGTGAATAGTTAGTCAAACCATGCGACCAACTTGTGCGAGGGGGTTCCTTGGGTAGCGTTGAGCACACACGGTTTGACCAACCATGTGCTTGATTTAAATTAATGATTTTACCAAAATTCCCTAGCCTCATTTTATTTTTATTATCCCCTCTTTTCTTCTCCTCCGTGCATAGAACCCCTTAGTGGGTTTCTCCTCTCTTAGGCATGGGGGATCTCTTCCACCCGGTGTCGGATTGGAGCGCCATCAGGTGTGTTGGATAGCCTTAAGTAAGTCTACAACTCCTCTTCCATCTATTACCATTTTGTCTCTCCATCTTAAATATTATTATGGTGATATCTAATTCTCCATATTTTCAAGGCGTTTGTCCATTTCTTCAATTTCCCTTGAACTGGATCGATTGAAGACTTGATATTGGATGGCTGAAGCGTCCTTGGTATAAGGTAGGTGGTCTATAACTTTTCTCCCAAAGTTTCATTTATTTATAAAGTACATGGTTGTGCCACGCACCGGTATTTTTGTGCGATATCCTTTAAATATCTAATTAATTATGTAGAACCTAATTTCCTAATTTTGGTAGCCCTTGTATATCAAACGGGCATTGTTGAAGGTCACAAACCTCAAGTTCTAACCACTTTTAAGGTTGAGTTCCTTGAATGTATTTAATTAATTAATAGTTTTCTAATAAAACCACTCATTGAGGTGAAATGTCTTATAAAATGTAAATGGGGTGATTAATTGGAATGTATAAGGGTGTGATACTACACTGTTATCCCTCTGTGGCTAAACCATCTCCTAAGTGGTTATGCCATAATTATTATGGAACGAACTTGTAAGGCCTTTATTATTCTTTATTGAATTGGTAAATGGGAATTACCCTCTTAAATTACATGACTAGTTATGTGACATGTTATGAACATGGCCTTATTCTTAGTTAATTTAAATGATTAAATGAATCATGAGCGATACTTAGGTTCCTCCTTATGGAACCCCTTGGACGAGCTCATATTGAATTTTAAATACACTGGGAGCGATACTTGGTATGCCTTGGATGAGCTCACTGAGCGGATTTTATACCTCCATATGTGTGATATAGGTTCCCTAGGGGAGATTCCATGGACGTTCTCAGTGGTAAGATGGTCATACCATGCCATGAGTGATACTCAGACCCCTACGTGAGATACCAGGGACAGGATCAGAGGGTTTTGCCTTCACACCCTGCCGAGAGTTCTACTCTGATCATGAGGGTATAGTCTTCCCATTGTACCATCATTGGATCCTCGTTCTAGTCGGAATGCTCTTACATATGGGGAGACGCGTTTGTGGCCATGTGGAAACCAATCTTACTATTGGTTTCATCGTCATTCCGACCGGGATGCTACAACATCCATGCACCATGCCCGATTTCTTCTACTTTGTTATGAGGATATTTAGATAGTGAGATGCTGAGGAGATGACCACACCTCATGTCTCTCACCTTTTGATTTTAGTTTGTATTGATGAACACTCTTTCCTATCCCATTGTTCAGATTAATTTTGTATGATGGGAGTAGTGATCTGAATGGAAGATGGATCACGATTGTGACCCATTTGAGAGAGTGATGAGATGATCACTTAGGAACTTCTCCTTGAGTGTGATGTGCATTCACACAATTTAAGTATTAAAGTTGTGTGTATCCGATCATAACACATAGAGAATATAATTGAAGGGTCAATGTTGTGTGACAAGGGTCACAAAGTTGAATCTAGGGGTGTCTCCCTTTCCTACATCCATTCCATCTTGATTTTTCATTTTCATGTTTCATTCATCAAAACAACCACCCCTCATTAATCTCCCATTTTAATACATTAAAAATAAAAAATAAAAATACATAAGTGATTAATATAGTAAAACTCCCATGCCCTAATCCTTGAGAGACAAACCTAATCGGTCACTATACCGCATTAGGATTAAATGTATATTCTATTTGATAGAGGCTCGCAACAACTGCATGATCAACTTGGCACCGTTACCTAGGTGAAGGGTTTAGTTTTCACTATCTTTAACACAATTGTAATAAGTGTTTTACCTTTTTTTCATTGTTTTAATTTATTTCTTTCCTTTTTTCTCTAATTAGGTACAAATAGTTAAAGGTGAACACTATATATAATGGATCACAAATTTTATGCTCAGATTAAAGGGATTGAAAGAATTGAAGAGGTCATGAACCCACACATTTCCCATTTATTATCTGACCAATTTGTCTTCCCATATGTATCATAGGTTCCCTAGGAGGAGCAACACCCCCAAAAACCAATGCATAACTAACTTGGAAGAGGAATAAGTCAAGAAAAAGAGAACAATTAAAGTTAGATGCAAGAATTGATGGATAGACTAGCTCAGCTCAACAAAGCTTTCCTAGTGCAGGATGAAAAGCACGAAAAATACCTCAACATGGAAGAATTGAAGAACCTACAATATAAACTCAAAACCACTTTTCAGTATGCTTTAGAAGAAGAAGAAGAAGCCTATCAGGCAATAGTGCAAGATGAACTAGAATTAAAGTTTCCCCTTATCGTGAAAACCATGGTGGAGATGGAACTTGCAGAGCTTGAAGGAAAGGACAAAGTACCCTTGTTCACCCCTGAACTCATTTTCTCAGTAGATTTGTACTTTAAAGAGAAATTAAAATTTGAAATCATTGAGTTAGACTCTTTATCATACTTTTCTTTCTTTGATTTTATTGAAACTCCACTATCATCTGACCTTCCTAATATTGTAGAAAAAATATCAAAATGTTGGTTATAGGCCCTCAATGACAAAGATAAAGGAATAAACGAACTTCAATTTAGAGATGTAATGAAAGATTCATCATGGCTATCCACTGAGATTGAAGAGGTAGTTGGAAAAGACACAAAAGAGAAACTATAGAATTCAAAAATAGTTCAGAGTTTTTCAATTATTGCCCTTATTTTTCCATCTTACCAAAATTATCAGGAGAAATTAGCCATACAAAAGTTTCTCCAACATGTTTTTCCTTCAAAATTAAGCACCAGGCCACTAAACTCTGATGAATATGCAATAAACAGAGAAACTGAAGGGAACAAATTAAGAAAAAAATTTAAAAAGAGGCTGCTACATTACATATACGGAGCTCCTCACTAATTATGGAAATAACATGCTCATACGACATGCAACCAAATATTTTATATAAAAAAATAATATAAAAATACATAGTAA
Organism: Viscum album; assembly: GCA_963277665.1. Lineage (NCBI taxonomy): Eukaryota > Viridiplantae > Streptophyta > Magnoliopsida > Santalales > Viscaceae > Viscum > Viscum album. The sequence continues at coordinate 819,925,608 of OY728157.1, forward strand.
TGTATATTAATATATAGGCTTATACTTGATAAAGAAGTGACATGCACCACATAAAAATATATTAATGGTGGAATGACATAAGATCATCAATTAAAAATTGGTTTGGATGCATAAAAAACATCCTGGATAAAATTTTATCATATTATGTAGATAAAAAAATTTGACCTTAATTTAATGGGGAAATTACATCTAACCATATGTTTAAAAGTACAATAAGAATTTTAGGCTACAAATGAACATGCATATCTAACTAGAATTCATGTTCAAAAGAAAATGAAATAATTTAAGAAACTCCTAGAACTGAGAAAATCCACTTCAACTAATATAAAATTACTTCATTTAACCTCAATTCAATGAATCTGATGAAGTTGGAAAATTAGGAAATGTTCACTCAAACCTAAAAAGCACATGAAACATTTCAATTTATCATAGTGATAGGACCATCCTAAAAAATATATAATAAGTGTGCAATGATATTCACCAAAATCCAACTCATGTGTGTCTCACATTAATTTAGTGGTCAATATACTTTGATACCGCATTTCTAAACTTACAAAAGACTCTGAGTTAATCACCACATTCCATAACATATGACAAATATCGATCTAAAGAGTGAAATAATAAAATTTAGTAGGAATGTTTCTTTCTTATGTTTGAATCTCTGGAAAAAATTTATTATACTCCAAGTAATTAAAAATTAATGTAATCTATATCAACTTATATAAAAATAAACAAAACAAAAAATATCTAGAAAGATCTTACAGTGTATCAAATAGTATCTCTAGTCTGACTTCAATGTAGAACTCGAATAATGAAATCATATAAGTTGGATGAAACTAATTTATTTTATGATTCATCTAATCTCTCATAACCAATTAATCCTAAATTAATAATAAATACTATCAACAATATTTATAAAGCACAATGTAAAAAATTAAAAAAAATGGAATGTGATGACGCTTACTTGAGGAGTCCTTTAAGATTTTACATGTATCACACAATTTCTAAAAAATTAAAAAAAAAAGAAATAGATTTTTCATCATTATATGCATTAAAATGAAACACTTATTCCAAATCTACATCATTCACATGTTGCGTCCAAGCGAGAAATCTTCTATGAAAACTTATATCCATGATAGTGTGATATAGATTGACTTATTCAAATTATGCATCATGTTCTAATATAATTCAAATGTCACATATTTCTTCTCTAATTAATAATGCCAGATGATACAGTGCAGACTTTTATGTATTTTCTACTACATATAAAATATAATAATCTATTTGAGTAATTAAATTTATAAAATGTAAACATATTAAACAAGAATTAATTATCTGATTCTACGTGACATTTATTCAGGTATTCTATAAAATTCTTCAGCTCGTCTAAAATAATTATTCGGTGAATTTCAAATAGGACCATAATTTTAAAAAAACTATAATCATGTTCAAAATCTTTTCAATCAGAGATTTTAATATTCATTAGTTTTGCCTGACCTCCCACTATACACACATTATCAGTATTAAGTTATCCACGATAGTGTTTTTTTGGACCATTTAAGAATAGTAATTAATTTATGATATCTCTCGATTTTATGTTAGTCATATAAATTGATTATAAAATATAATAACTCATAAATGAAATATGTTATTAATGAAAATCATTAAAACCCATACTCATTGAAATATCGTTACTAATTCTTGATTTACAAGGTCGGATGAAAAATTATATTCATACAATATTTTATTCTTTTAAAAGTGGTGTTCGAGAGGACCAAGGTCGGTCTGGTAGTAAAATAATTATTTGCAAGATGATAAATAATTATTTAACTAGTTGGCACAAATTAAAATAACACTTCTATTATTTTGTGATGCGGAATTTTATTTATAATTCTATTTTACACATGGTGGTGCAATAAAAATAATGACATGGTATTATTATTTATATCATGAGTTTTCTCTAAGGTTATGAATGTATTTAATTGCTGTTACACATTTAAATATTGCAACTAAAGCCCCATGTCAATAAATATACACATACGTTTATTTTTCCATGTACTGAACCACACACAGTGAATTGATAATTGTTGAGCTAAAAAATTTCTATCTTAAATCCTCTTCCCTCCCCTCTCAATAATGAGAGATGTTTTTCAAGGTTGAAGAACAAGTGATAAAGAATGACTGACACAAGACACTCACTTAACCACGCTAGCACCCGGAGAATGAGCAGCGTCGATCAGAGGCCGTTAGAGCACGTGTGGATAACCACCAGAGGGATTATAGTTTGGATCCTTGCAAGTGCAACAAGATAATCTGGAAGGGTCATTCAGAATGATCAACATCATCAACGAAGAAAGTATAAAATATCCAGGTATTATTTTCCTTATGAAATTAATTAAATTAATTATAAACCTGATGTAAAAGATCCTCTCTAAAAGTTTTGGACCTCTTTCTTCTCTATCTAAATCTTTGATTATATTCTATGGAGACTAGCGTTTATCGTCATATTGGTCCCAGAATAATCATTTATCATGGTAAAAAATAAAAGTTGGGTGTCAGCCCAACCACACTTTCGCTGTGCCTGGAACCTTCACGTGGTATCAGAGCGATTACATCATAGTTTTTAATTATTTAAATATTTTTGTTGATGATTTATGAATTTAATAATTTAGTTGTTTCAATTCAAGTAAATCATTCTGAAAACCTGAAACTTGACATTTTTTCATCCTCTTTCGTTTCTTTCTCACCTTACAGAAATGATCTTTTCTTTTAATTTTGATTAAAATAATACAGAGGATCTCATTCGGAGGTGCAAAATGTTCCTGTCCATTCAACACCAGAACACACGACGTGTATTTGGCAGTACACGCAGTGTAGCTACGGTTCAATGCACCAGGTTTGGTCCACCAAACCAAGCTATTTCATTGGAGTTTGTCTAAGTCTTAATGAATCTGTGTGTTGACCAGGAATAAGTGGAACATAGTTTCCAGATTACATGTCGTGTGGCCCACTAGACATTACATGTAGTCCCTTCAGGTTAGGGTTGGACTATGTACCCCGTACACAGCTTGCCCAGATAGAGAACATGTAACATGGAACTACACGACGTGGGGCCCATTGGACATGTCGTGTACTCTGAATATTTCTGAAGTACACTCAAACACCATTTCCCCATGCAAGTACTTCATATAGATGGCTAAAAATAGTACATGTTGTGTAGTTGGAGCTACACACCGTGTACTCATCCAAATTATGCATATTTATTAAAATTTATTATTATATAATACAAACCCTTGAGACGTGTACCATTGTGCATGCGTAAATATAAGGCACAACATGTGATAGGTGTTTTATATATATGTGTTTAATTTAACATTTGTGTAATGTTCAATTCTACTCATTGGGTAGTTTTGAATAGGAATTCACTGGGTTTCTTCTAAGGTACAAGTTATGTGCAAAGATAATTTTAAACGAATTTATTTTTTTAAAATTATGATAGATGAAAGTCTCAAGGAAATTTAGAAAAGGGTTTAAGATAAAATCATTGATTAATTAATGATGATAATTAATTGATTTGAGTGTGATTTGTCTTAAACAAGAATGATTAAAGAATTAAATGCTAGTTTTATTTATGCATAAATATCGTTGCATGTATGGATGGTCACGAGCTAGACCAAGACCTTTGTATGCAGATAGTTTCTTTTAATTAATTTATTTAAATTAAATTTGTTGGCTCACGAGCCTTCTCCTCATTAATATGTAGGGCCTATGTGCCCAAGGTTTCTTTTACGAAAAACCCATGTTTACCCCTCACCTACATGTGAGTTAAAAAAGGAATATGTAATGGATAGAACTCCCTATCTAGTGGAGGTGTTTCAAGCTGGTGTAAGAACCCAGATCTTCTTTTCAGGTATGTTTTTCCTTTTTCTAGAGTTTTTAAGAAAAATGATCTTTCTGGAAATTTTCAAAGTACACGCTGTGTACTTTCTGATTACATGCCGTGTACTCTTCTCCGGCTCGAAGCCGTGTGTTGGCCATGCCCGGGCCACACACACGGTGTGTAGGGGTGACGTGGAGGCCGATTTTGGCGGAGTACGGAAAAGACCGAGTACACGCCATATACTCTAAAAGTACATGTCGTGTACTTTCTTTTTTTCACTAAATGGACTGGGGTCACGCCTGATGCACATAAACACCTCCTTCTAGGTCCTGTTCGTCCGAGAGCAACCCGTACGACCGAATCTTCGACGAGCTCCCACCCCTTCGTCCGTTCTCTGATTCGAGCATGGTCGATTGCGTTGGAATCGCAGCAGTAAGACCTCCCTTCTACTTGAGCTTCGTTTTCTGATTCCTCTTCATTTCAGAGTTATCATGGGTTGATCATTTTGTGTGTTTTCTCAGATCTATGACGTTCTAAGGGGAATCAACCGTCATGATTCACATATATCGATCTCCTAGGATCGAGGTAGGTGTTTTGTGCCTTTCTGTTGAAAGTTGATGAGTATTTTGTGCAAATTCCACAAATTCCCTTGGGTGTGGAATTGTGGGTTTCTTGTTTTGCCCATGATGTTTGCCTGCTTTGCTTGATTGCTGCAGTAGAGGTTTTTGCTTGTAAGTAGAGTAATTTATTTTGTGCTCAGGATGCTTTACCATGTTTGTTCTGCCTGTTTGGCATTTTTCTAGTTGACATGCCTAGCTGTAGGATAGTGGAACTGCTACCTTTTTTTGCTGTTGAGCCTTATAATGATAGCCAAGTAGTTCTTGAGGTTTACTTGGATGATACACGCGCGCTGAGCATGTTTATTTTCACTCAGGACTGTGAGAACCTAGAGTAGTAGACCAAAGGGAGAATTGACGTAAGGGATTCTCCAGAGTGTCTTTAAATACGATGCGAGACCATAGAGGGAATTCACGATGAGGGATTCCTCAGAGATTCTGTAGTTCCTCGATGCGGGCCATAGGGGGAATTGACGTTGAGTGCTTCCCCAGAGAGCCTTTAGTACGATATGAGACTACAGGGGGAATTGACGGTGAGTGCTTCCCCAGAGAGTCTATTAATTTCATAACTGAACCAGAGGGGTGAGACTGGGGGTGCCACCTAGAGGGTTGCTAGTACTTATAGGTTAAACCATAGGGGTTATCCTGTGAGAGCTACCCAGAGGGTTACATTTTTCCTTTTTTGCTTACTGTTTACTTGTGTACTTATTTTGTTAGAACTATAGATTGTAGCTGCTTGTGTTTCTGTTTACTACTTCTTGTTTTATTACTACCATGTATTAATTGACTTTTAGGCACAGATCTTTGGGTGATTGCCTAATGGGATTGTATCTCACACCCTGTTTGGGCCATGCTTTTGGGCCCAAGAAGACTATGTTGCTGCAGGTATAGATAAGGGAAAGCGCCCTTCTACTTCGGGTTCTTGATTCACTAGATCTGGAGAGCAAGGGACCGAGCCGAGGCTTGTGATGCTGAGGAGTTTACTTTGTTTTCTTTTGCACATTGTTTTCCATTTTACTTCAGCACGTTGGTTTGTTTACTACTTTCCATAGACATATGTACCATGTTGCATCATTATTATGTATCCATTGCTTCCACTATTTACTTCAATTGTTGTATGATGTTGATTGTTTTTGCTATTGTGTATGGTTGTTTTTTCACTGTATACTTTACCGAATGAGGGCATAGTTTCCCCATCGACTCACCAAGGCCCTCGCTGCTAGTCAGAAGCCTCTGGCGTTTGGGGAAACGCGCTTGAGTTCATGTGGCGAACTGGGTACGGGGCACCAGTGGAGGGGCTCCGGATTCGGGTTGTTACACTGGATCCAAGACGAAACCAATATCATGAGATACAAAGGTGGACATGTGGAAAGCTGTAAACACAAACCCAAAATGTTCAAGACATTTCTCCCCTAGGTCAGGGTTAGTGTATCAACTTCTAGATAAACTAACCATTAGAAAAGATCATGATCATACCCTTTAATTTATTTTATTTCTCTTAGTTGCATGGTTTATCGTTATGGATGTGTTGTCATGATCACAATATTAATGAATTAAACAAGCATGCAAGATGGAACTAAAATAAACTATAATTATAAAAAAATATTATCAAGACATGTTTAATCACTTAATTAAGTTCCACTTAATATTAACAAGCATGTGATAATGATAATAATCAATTCACGCATAAGAGATAAAAATACATCAAATAAAATATTAAGTTAGATGAAGCCTTTTTTTACTTGATTGAGGGAAAAACTCAATAAAACTACGTGTTTAACCAACCCTTGTTGTGACACTTAATTTTATACAGGAATCCCTTATGAAAGTTTTTGGGTTTAATTAAACATATTACATCAAGAGAAGTATCCTTTTCTAGACTTGGTGAAATATTGGAGGCAAGAGTTGAGGAAATCCAAAGTCAGAATTTCAGAATTGAGGAATCCACTCAATAGATCAAGGAGTCGCAAGTCTGCAGTTGTCAAAGACCTGCCTACCTAAATACCTTCTAATAGCTTGACCAACCCTTTTGGGGTTATGAGATGGGGAATATGGATCCTTGACACCAGAATTTCATGGCAACTGGAAATTCTGAGCTCAATAGTGAGGGCCATTGGGACTTGATAAAATAGTGGGAGACCTAATAAAATTTATTATTTCTCATAAAATGTAATCAAGAAAGTACAAATGATCTTCTCTTTTAACTTTAGAATAAAAATGAAAAGCTCATCAACCACACTATCCTTGAGATCAATTCTGGATAAAGACAACATCCTCACCAGTAGTAACTTCCAGGAATGGTTTAGATGCCTTCGTATTATCCTACGCCATGAACGGAAGTCTTACGTGCTGGAGTCAGCATTACCTGATCTGCCTTCCAAAGAGGTGAGTGATGATGATTTCTTGGTCTATGAGAAACATATGAATGACGTGGTCGACATTTAATGTTTGATGATATCATCAATATCTAGTGATCTCATGAATTCTGATGAAAACGTGGATTCTTATAGCATGCTTGATCACCTCCGTGGTCTTTACCAAGAGAGAGTTATACATGAAAGGTTTGATCTCAATAAGGAACTATTTCAGAGTAATCTTAGAGAAGGTTCTCCAGCTGGGCCTCATTTAGTCAAGCTCATTGGCTACATTGAGTGCCTGGAAGATCTAGGGTTTAAACTCTCCAAATAACTGGACACTGATCTCATTCTTGCATCACTCCCTAAGAGCTTCTCTTAATTTTTTTCAATTTAAATATGAACAACCTTGATAAGTATCTATCTGGTCTTCTTATCCTCATTCTCCAAGTGAAAAAATATATGAAGTGTGAAAATTATTTTGTATTTATGGTGAATAAGAGTAAAGGGAAGGCAAAGAGTTTTAATCCCAAAGCTTCTTCATAGCCTTCCAAGAAAAGGAAGATCAAAGGGAAGGAAAGGTAATAGAAGGTTGTTTGTTTTTCATGTGGCAATAATGTCCACTGTTAAAAGAAATTCACCCAATCTAAGAAGAAAAGGGAAGATTTAGGTGCTTTGTTATCGAATTCAATCTATCAATTTCAACATATTGGGTATCAAATACATCTTGTGGTGCTCACATATGTTTCTAAATACATGAACCAAGTAGATTCAAGAAGATTGACAAAGGGGAGGTAGATCTACGAGCATCCAATGGAGCCAGACTTGCTGTTTTAGATGTCAAGGACTACCACCTCAAGTTCCTAAATGGGGTGATCTTGGTGTTAAAGGGTTTTTATTATGTGTCATCTATTACTAAAAACATTATTTCTCTATCCAAATTAGATACAAATGGATTTGTTTTCATGTTTGGAAATAAATGTTTCTTCTTTTATAAAGATATAATTTGTTTTGGAAGGGAACATTTATACAACGATCTTTACGTGTTGGATTACACAATACAAGTAATGGAAATCGATAACAAAGATACTTCACATGACTCATACCACACCCAACTTTGGCATCACTGGCTAGGTCATGTAAACAAGAAATGCTTAAAAAGTTAAATCAAAATGTATATTTAGATTATTTTGAACTAAAACCACTTGGTGTATATAATGCATGTTTAAAAGGAAAAATGACCAAAGCCCCATTAAGTAGGAAAAGTGAAAGGGATAAATAACGTATTGAATTGGTTCATACCGATATGTGTGGACCATTTCCAATTGAATGAAGGGCAGGTTACTCATACTTCATAACTTTTACTAATGATTTTAGTAGATATGGATATATCTACTTAATGAGGTATAAGTTGGATTCTTTTGATAATTTCAAAGAATATAAGAATGAAGTTGAGAACTAGCTTGGTAAGAATATTAAGAAACTCTGCTCAGAACGAGGTGGAGAATATCTTAATCAAGACTTCATTGATTAATTACGGGAGTTTGGGATCCTATCCCAACTCACTCCTCCATACACACCCCAGTGGAATGGTGTGAGTGAAAGGTGGAACAAAACCCTGTTGGACATAGTGATATCAATGATGAGTCATGTGAGTCTTTCATTATCCTTTTGGGGATATGCTTTAAAGACAGTAGTGCATATACTAAACCAATTGCCAAATAAATCAATAAATGGTATTCCATACAAGTTTTGGAGTGGAAAGAAAGCCATATTATCAAATTTACATGTGTGGGTAAGAGATGCATTTGTTAATTTCACTTTAGGTAAAAAAACTTTCACCTCGAGGCAGAAAGTGTGCCTTTATATGACACCCTAAGGAAACAAGGGGATATTTCCAATATAATCCCTAAAAAAAGGTTATAGTGGAAAGACACGCAATATTCATTGAGAGGGAGAACATTTACAAAAGAGATATTAGGAGCGAGATAGACATCGATGAAGTTGAGGCTCAAGGTACACAATAGTTGGTACATGAACTGATTCCACACAGCCCTGTGGAAGAAATAACTGTTCCAGAGACACAAGAGCTGCGTAGGAGTACACGAGAGGTTAGAGAACTGGAAAAAAACTATTTTCTAGTTACCAAGGATGGTGACTCATTATTTTTTGATAATAATGATCCACTAACCTATAATGAAGTAGTAAGTGGAACAGATGTTTCTAAGTGGAAAGAAGCCATAAATTCTGAAATGGATTCCATGTATTAAAACTAAGTCTGGATTTTGGTAGATCCTTCAGTTGATGTAAAGCATGTTGGTTGCAAATGGGTATTCAAGAAGAAACTGGAGATGGAAGGAAAAGTCAGCACCTATAAGGCATGAATGGTCTCAAAAGGGTTCAAACAACATCAAGGCATTGAATATGACAAAACCATTTCACTAGTTGTAATGATAAAATCCATCAGAATTATATTGTCCATTGCCACTTACCATGACTATGAGATTTGGTAAATGGATGTCAAAACAACATTCCTTAAAAGGAACCCTCAGGAAGATGTCTACATGACACAACCTAAAGGGTTTATGACTCCAAAGGATGTTGATAGGGTATGCTAGTTATAGAAATCCATTTATGGATTAAATCAAGAATCCAGGTCAAGGAACATTCATTTTGATGAAGCTATAATGAAATTTGATTTTATCAAGAACAAATGTGAGCCTTGTGTCTAAAAACGGTTTAGTGGGAGTGCAGTAATTTTCCTAATAGTATATGTTGATGATATATTACTTATTGGAAATGAGATACCAGTCTTATAGTCTATTAAGGCATGGTTGAAATAATGATTCTCCATGAAGGACATGGTAGAGGCAACATATATTCTTGGGATCAAGATTCATCATGATAGATCCAAGAGATTGTTGGGCCTAATTCAAAGAACATACATTGATAAGATACTGAAGAGATTTAGTATGGAACAATCCAAGAGGGGATTGTTTCCAGCATCACATGACATTCATCTTTCCAAGAAAATGTGTCCTCAGGAAAATGAGGAATGAAAAATAATGGTAAGGACTTTATACGGATTAGCGATTGGGTCAGTCATGTATTCCATGCTATGTACTAGGCTGGATGTCGCCTACACATTGAGTGTGGTAGGCAGATATCAAACCAACCCTAGTGATCGCCATTGGATGGCAATCAAGACTATCCTAATGTATTTGAGGCATACTGAGGATATGTTCCTATTTTATAGAGGAGATGATGAAATAGTAATCAGAGGATATGCATATGCTAGTTTCTAGACTGATCAAGGTGACATAAAGTCATAAATGGGATACATCTTGACTTTGAATGGAGGTACAGTGAGCTGGAAGAGCTCAAAGTAGAGTGTGGTTGCTGATTCTACATAGATTATGAGTATATCGCATCTTCTGAGGTAGCCAAAGAAGTAGTTTGGATGCAAATATTTGTCCAGGATCTAGATGAGATACTTATTAGTAAAGATCCCATCACATTGTACTGTGATAATACTGCAGTGGTGACTCTCGCAAAAGATCCAAGGTCAAATCAGCGAACAAAGCACATAATTTGGAAGTATCATCTATTGAGTTATTTTTCTTAGAGAGTTGAAGATATGCTGAGTATTATTTCCTTAGAAGACAATGTGTCAGACCCCTAGACTAATGTCTTTACTTATCAAAAACATTATCACCATGTGAGGTCTAGCGGACTGAAAGTCGTAGGCAGTTGGCTCTAGTCCAAGTGGGAGTTTGTAAGAGTTGGTATCCTAGAACCAACTGGTTTCACTTTAATTACATGTATATTTAATGTATTTAAATATTAAACATCTTATTACGTATTTTTCATCATTCTGCATGACTATGATGTAATAATGTCCTAGAGTATTTGTTGCATTGATAAGGTCATGGTAGTTCCCTGCTACAATGAGAACCTTGAAATGCTATGAAAATATTCTTAAATATAGTTCTACAATTGGATGACATACTATGATGAGACACATAGCATGCACACCATCAGGTGTGAGTACTCTTAAGAAGATGAGACTTCCTCTCATAAAGCTCTCACATGATAATCTCCAAGAAAGAAGATTACAAGAACAGACCCGCCAGTAGGAATTCTACGTGTTTTGGTGTCATCGAATATTTTTATCTACAAGTGTGTGTAATGATCCTTAGAATTTAAGATTATCATCAATACATATCCCGACTTGATCACTTTGATTTACTGATGAAAACTGTCACACAAACAGTTGGCGGGAAGCATGGTACATTGGGTGCGTCACGGGTGGCAAGTTATTAATAGATAAGTCGAGGAAGAATTTTGACCTTCCATTTATGGAATTTGATATCTCATCCATTTTATTGAAATAGAACCTTCATGTAAAATTCCATGACCATGGTGTAACAAAGAGTTTATTTCAGGTAGTCAAAGAACAACATATCAAGAATAAAATTTGATGACACTATCATGAAACCTACTTGATGAGATATTGCAACAAATGGATTATATTACACAGTGAGCATTCGTATGTGGAAGTCATTTTTATGACTTTAAGTTCTTTCTCTTGGGTGCCTTGAGCCGTTGCTAGACAGTACTCTTGGACTTTAAGCAAGCCCGCCTAATGCCAATGAGAAAGAATCCTACAGGGTCACACACTAAGTGTTTTTGGGGATCTCGGTTAAATTCTATTTGAATTTAATTGATAAATATTATTCTCAAGACAATGGAATAATTTTATTAAAGTTAAAATGATTGCATAAATTAAATAAATACTTATTCACCGGATTGTGGGTAAAATATACTTATTTATTTTATTGAACATTTAATAAATATTTATTTAATAGTTTTTAAATAAAATAATTATTTAAGAGAATAATTTATTTATTTATTTATTCAGGTGTTCAATAAATGGAAGTGGATTTTGAGAGGACCAAGGTCAGTCTGGTAGTAAAATAATTATTTGCAAGATGATAAATAATTATTTAACTAGTTGGAACAAATTAAAATAACGTTGCTATTATTTTGTGACGTGGGATTTTATTTATAATTCTGTTTTTCACAATCTGGCGCACCATAAATAATGAAGAAGTATTATTATTAATAACATGGGTTTTCTCTAAGGTTATGAATGTATTTAATTGCTGTTATGTAGTTAAATACGGTAATTGAAGCCCCATGTCAATAAATAGACACAAACTTTTATTGTGTCATGTACTGAACCGCACACCCAGTGAATTGAAAATTTTTGAGATAAAAAATTTCCCTATTGAATCCTCTTAGCACCCCTCTCAATAATGATATACATTCTTCAAGGACAACGAACAAGCGATCAAGAACGACTGACATAAGACAGTCGCTTCACCGTGCTAGCACCTAGAGAATGAGTGGTGTCGATCAGAGACCATCAGAGCCTGTGTGGATCACTGCTAGACGGATTCTAGTTTGAATCCTTGAAAGCACCACAAGATAATCTGAAAGGGTCATTCTGAACAATCAAAATCATCAAAGAAGAAAATACTGAAGATCCAGGTATTATTTTCCTTATAAAATTAATTAAATTAATTATAAACATGATGTGTAAGATCCTCTCTAAAGGTTTCATGCCTCTTCCTTATTTATCTAAATCTTTGATTCTATTCCATGGAGACTGGTGTTCATCATCGTATTGATCCTAGAATAATCATTGATCATGGTAAAAATAAAAGTTGGGTTTCGGCCCAACTATGCTTCTGTTGTGACCAGAACCTTCAAAATGTACTCAAAATATATGGGTTTGTGATTTTCATTGAAAATTTATACCAATAAATTGTTTTTTGATTTTTTGATAGCACAATGGTATTTTTATCTACACAGTTGCTGAATATAGTAGAAAAGATGTTATTCTTGGTGTGATGGTTCTGAGCACATTGCATCAGAGCATGTCTCTATATTGCACACACATACACAAATTAAAATTAGTAAAATAAAAGTTTGGAAACAAACAATTACAATCAACTAATGAAAATCACTTCACTTTTTAATCATTAACTAATAAATATTATCTATTCTAATCAAAACATGCCAATTAAAAATGTATCATTTCTAGCAATAAAAAAAACTCAAATGAAAATATTTGTGATAAAACATAAATATTTATATCATTTAAAAATTCTCATATACAGAGGTTTCTCTATATAGAATTATATTTGAGATAGACTATTTTTCTCACTGGGTTTCATGAGTAAGGTGAGAGAGTTGTAGTCCCGAATGTTAAACTAGAGGTCATGAGAGTCGATGAGTTGCTACATGTAAAATTTGCGCCCTGAAACTTAGAGTATACTGAATAAGAATGTCCTGCACAAAGAGCTTGGATTTTTTATGTGATAATGTGCAGTTTTTGTTTGTGATACCGGTGCATGTTGAATCCCTGGGTGGGAGGGGAGGCAATATGGGGGGGAAGCATCCGACCATCAGTTAGAGGAGTCATAGTATGTCGATGAAACGAAAATAAAGATGGAAATAAGGGAGGGAAGAAGAGGAAGGTATAAGGGAGATGAGGCCAATGCACTGGAAGACTATGAGGGAGGGTATTTCACTGCAAAAATCGAATCACTTGATAGACAAATGAAAAAATCACCCATTTCCGGGAAACACGACCAACACCCCCGCTCATGTGATTTTATTTCTATGGTTAGATCCCATCCCCCTCACCATCTCCTAGTGCATAGACCTTATCTCCCTTCTACAATCCTCTCCTTCCTTCCCCCCATTGACACCTTTATTTTTGTGTCATCGACTGACTTTGACACCCCTCACCGATGGTCGGATGTTGCCCCCATATCACATCCCCTTCCACCTAGCTGAACGAATGTTTCTCCTATCTCAGATCCCCTCACACATAGGGATTCAACACGTACCATTTGCACATAAAAAATTTGTGCTCTGCTGATAAAAAATTTTAAATTGTATCAACATTTCTATTTTTTCATAAGTATTTTTGTTGGAGTTTTTATAATGATTTTTTTAATTTCCATGTTCTTATTAAAATATATAATATCTATTAGTTTATGATTGAAATGTAACTTTTCATTTGTTGATTGAAATTATTTGGGTTCGGCTTATTATTTTATTAATTTGAATTTATGTATGTGTGTGCAATGTAGATGTGTGTTCTAATGCAATATGATCAGAACCATCACACTAAGAACAATATCTTTTCTAGAAGATTCGATAACTGTATAGATACAAATACCATTGTGCTATTAAAAAATCAAAATACAATTTATTAACATAATTTTTCAATGGAAATCACAAATCCAAATATTCTGAGGACATTTGATATTGTTGATAATGATGATCGTTCTGAATTGAAACTTATCTCAGAATATTTTGAATCCACTCTTAAAGAGTGGTTTCAAAAGAATAAAATATTATATGAATAAATATTTTCAACCGACATTGAAATTTGATAATTAGTAGTGATATTTTGATGAGTATGAGTTTTTGTAGTTTTCATCAATAACATATTTTATTTATATGATTTATTATATTTTATATTTAGTTTTTATGACTTACATATAATCCAGAGATATCATAAATGACTTATTATTCTTAAATGACCCAAAGAAATGTTGTTGTGGATGACTTAATACTGATAATGCGTGCATAATGGTAGGTTGATCGAAGCTTAATGAATATTAGACTCCTTAATTGTAAAGAATCCAAACATGATTATAGATGTTTAAAAAGTATGGTACTTCTATTTGAAAGTCACATGATTATTATTCCGGACAATCTAAAATATTTTCTAGAATATGTGAATAAATGTCACATGGCATATGATAATTAATTCCTATTTTATATTTTTACATTTTATAAATTGAATTACTCAAATAAATTAATTTTTAATGTATAATAAGAAATACTTAAAGTCTACAATGTATCATCATACATTATTAACTAAAAAAGATAAATGTGACATTCAACTTATGTTAAAATATGATGCACAATTTGACAAGGTCAGTCTATATAGAACTATCAATAATAAATGTTTTTTTGTAGAATGCTTCTACCCTAGAAGCAATGTGTGAATGATGTAGCTTTTGAAAAAGTGATTTGTCTTAGTGCATATAATAATGAAAATTCTATTGATTTTTTTTTCTAAAAATTTTCTGGTACATATAAAATTTCAAGGACTTTCTCGAGTAAACATTATCACATTTCATTTTATTAAATTTTTTATGTCATTTTTTATAAATATCATTGATAGTATTTTTTTGTTAATACATGATTTATTAGTTACAAGAGATTGGATGGATCATAAACTAAATTAGCTGTATCCAAATTTTATAATGTCATTGTTCGAGATCCTCATTGAAGTGAGACTAGAGTTACCATGTGTTACATGGTAAGATCATTCTTGATATTTTTTTTGTTTTGTTTATTTTTATATAAATTATATAGATCACTCTAATTGTTAATTATCTAGAGCATAATAAATTCTTCCTTGGGGTTCAAACATAATAAAAAAATTCCTTCTAAATTTTATCATTTCATTTTTTAGATTGATATTTATCATATGTTATGGAATGTGATGATATAGCATGAGTCTCTTTTAAGTTTAGAAATGTGGTATAAAAGTCAACTGCCAACTAAATTAATGTGAGATACACATGATCTATATTGTGGTTCACGTTGTTGCTCACTTATTATATGTTTTTTAGGATGAACCTATCCCTATGATACATTAAATTATTCTATGTGTTTTTTATGTTTGAGTAAACGTTTTATAATTTTACAACTCCACTAGATTCATTTGATTGCAGTTAAATGAATGTTTTATATTAGCTAAAGTGACTTTTCCCAGTGCCAGGAGTTTCTTAAATTATTTCATCTATTACTACATATGAATTATAATTATATATGCATGTTTATTTTTAGATTAAATTTTTTTTACTTTTTAAAAGATGACCCTATGTAATTTCACCATTAAATCAAGGTGGATTTTTTTATCTACAGAACAAGATAAAAATTTAACCGGGGTGTTTTATTATGCATTCAAACCAATTTTTAATTAATGGTCCTATTACATTACACCATTAATATATATTTTTTGTGGTGTATATTATAACACCCAAAGCTTCCATAGTACCCTTCTCTTTGAATAATACAATAGCTTACATTGTATGCAACATCGAGTTCTAACACACCACAACCAATCAAACTAGCCATTATGAATAGTAATACCCACTTTTTGAAAGTTTAAAAATTTTATTTTTAAAATGGACTTCATTTTTGGATTTGGAATATCAAAATTAGAATAGGGTGAATTTTTGGTATTTTTCTGAAAACTTTCAATTTTTGATGAATAGTGAAAAACACTACGTTATTATTTAAAACCGACTTTTTATTTAAATAATTAGTTATTTTATTTAAATTTATATTAGGTAAAATAGATGCATAATACCTATGTATGTTCAATGTAATTCATTGGAGTCATTTTATAATAATATTAGATATATAAAATTTTATTGAACTTTTTACCATCTTTTACCCACCTTCTAGGCGCATTTACAAATTTGCATAAAATATAATTTTACCACTTCTGTGAATTGAATTTCAAAAATATGAGAGAAAAAGTTGACATTAGTAAGCAAAATTTGGTTCAATAAGATGAAAATAATTTATGGTGAATAATAACTTTTGACTTTTATTTATCACGGTTGAAAGTAAATAGGGTAATTAAAGGTAAAAAATGATATTATAATTATCCTAACACATGTACTAATTATATTGGACAAGTGCATTTCGACCAAAACCAACCTTAGAAATAAAATATGATCCTTTTGGTCCACTTGGATTTGATTAGGACATTTATTATTATTTTATTTAAAGAAGAGTTAAAAGTTTTAAATTCAAAGTTTTATAACTAAACTATTTTTAATATAAATTTATACATAAGATATATTTGACTATAAATATTTATTATAAATATAAAAATATTTCCTACATAATTGTATTTTATTTATAATTTTTGGACATTAAATAATTAAATTTATTTATGAGACAATGATGATGCAGTAATTACCATATTAAATGAAGTATTATAATAATTGATATTATAAATATTCAAATAAATTTAAATTAAGACTTTTGATGAATTAAACTAATTTTATAGTTTAATATGAAATATTAGGGTTTATTAAATAATTTTTTTTCTAAGTATAAATTTTTCATGACTTTCACAAAAACAAAATACCAAATAGTGTCAAAATTGACATAAATGAGTTTTTAAAACAAATACTATATTATTAATTGATATAATATTTCTAAAAATATAAGTTTTGGAAAAAGGACTTAGATAAGGTTAGATATATCAATAATGAACCACTTGGTGTTCTATTGTATTTTTATAGTAAGTTTATTAACCATTTATTATAATAATACAAGAATACATGGTAAAAGTTAAACTATTTAACTAAGAGTTAAATCTAAAAGATAAGGTTAATATGGTGACCTAAACCTATCTAAAAAATATTTGTTGAGTGTTTTTCGACCCATACCTTCCTTATCCTCAAAATAAATCATTTTATATCCATTATAAACTGAATAATATTGTGTAATAAAATAATATTTCAAGATTTTCCTAAAGTGACCCTTACCTCTCTTATAAATGGCTACATTCCCTTCTCTGAGAATCACACCTCCAAAGCCATTTTTCTTGTCAAAATCCTACTCAAATATCCTCCCAACTACTGTCAAATCGACCTAGATGCCTTAATTTGATCATAAAACCAACCTAATGAGCCCTTTTGATCAACTCAAAAGGAAACACCCGAAAAGAGGTAATAATTTCACCACCTCTTTCAAAGTTCTTTTCTTATTACACTTCCTATTTATTTATTGTTTCCATACCAAAATAAGAACTCCAATACCTTATACATAATATGATTTTATTATAAATATGGTACAACCATATTCATTATTCTATCCATCCTATGAATTACAAGTCACTATATGTGCGTATGTACGGCTTACCATCTCCACATCGTGGTGTAGTTTGTTATTCAAACACTTTATTATTTGGATGGGTATAATAATGAGTATAAATCATGTAAATAATAAGTATAACATGTTAAAGGATTATTTATATATGATATACCATCTAATTACATACGATTTTACCATCAATAGAATGATATTGTCGCTCGTGCGTACGTACGGATTACCGTCTCCATGAATGCGATGAAATTCATTCCCATCGTAACAATTCAAGAATAATTTTCAATTTATGATTAAAAATAATGTTTAATAACTTAATATAATTCTGTATATTAATCAAATACATCCTATCCATATCAAACATTACTTACATAACAAAATATATAAAGGAAAATGAATCAATTAACACTCGAAACAATGATACTACTAAAATATTATTAACAAAGCAATATTAGAATATCATATATGATATAATATTTATGTATGTAGTTCTTTTATAATTTAATAAAAATTATTTTAATATTATACAAGAGGTTAACGTACCCTCGATCAAATACAAGTACAAGGAAAGGGTAAATTTTACGATCTCTTTATTTATCTGAGGTTGTTTATACGTAAGTATCTACTGGGACTTCTTTATCATTCACGTCTGTGTTTCTTAAAAAAATAGTTCAAAACATTTTTATTATTTCCTATAACATTTTTTAAAGTTATTTATACCCTTGTTTTACTTTTTATAAAATGTTTTGAAATGAATCTTTTCGTCTGTTTCCAAACAAGGTACTTTATGACCTTTTCGACGAATTAAGGTAAGCATGTTTTTTAACTTATACGGCGGGTGTAGCTATTTTTTACCATTATAACATCTTTGAAACTTCCTTTAAAATATTATAAGAATATTTTAAAAATAATTTTTTTCTTTTATAATTATGTGACTTTTAAATGATTTCAAAATAGAAAGAGATATTTCTATCAAACGGTTTTGATTTCATCTATGTAAACATCATTTGATGGATTTTACACTTGTTTGAAGTTGATTTATTATGATAGAATATTCCATATTGTATTGAATGTTTTGTGATTTTTTTGACTGTGGATGTGTTATTTTTATACCATTTATGGCTTATGGTTAAAGTATTAACATTTCATATTCTAGTTTTAATACAAATTTTTATGTTATGTTTCAACCTTTTCATATGAGGAATGCATTGGACTTAGTAAGTGATGTGTGGACCCGCTATAGATCCTCAATGCATCGGTAGGTCTCATGAGACAAACTAGTGTCTTGGCATAAGGCCTTGAAAAAAATTTATTTGTAGTCTTGTCATGAGGCTTTGACTATGTGGTTATGATGTCTGACATTATGCATTCCATCATTATGAAATTGGATATTAATATTACATGTGAGCATTCAACTTGTAGAATATCCATGTGAATAAGTAAATGACATTATTTGACTTAACTTTTCCATATTATTTTGAATTTTAAGTTTAAAAGTATTTTTTTAGTCTTATACATTACTTTAAATATTTATGCTTATTTATGAAAGTTTTTTCTATATTGTTATCCTTACTGAGCACCTAATCCCACCCCTTTCTATGTTTTATTTTTCCCATGATGTGAAGAAGTATATTATGACTGACCTGTAGAGATAGTATAAGGGATATGAATGTGTTCAAAGGAGAAATTGTTGTTGTTGTTTTTCATTTTATAGTGTAATGTAAAACTTATGTTTGTATCTAGTACTTCCAAGTCTACTAAACTGATCGGTCTTTTGGGAAAATATTCCTTGTATCATGCTAATTCTATATAATAATTCCCTGACTCTGGGTAACTGGGGTTGGGACATTACAATTTGTATCAGTGGATGTTTATTACAAACTTTGGAAGCTATATTTAGAAAAACTCTGATTATAGAACATTACCCTTTGATAGACTTTGAGGGTTAGTATAGAAGAACTTCCTAGAATTTTGGTAATGTAGAGATTTTGTGTATTTTATAAGCAATAAATCCCTATTTGGATATTATTAGATAGAGTCGGCTCTGGCACAGATGTGCCTAGGAGTGAAAACTATGACAAGGAGTTTCATGCTTGACCTGGGGTATCCTGGTACACGACAACGGGTCTTGGTGCACTCTTGGTTACGACACTCCCAGGGGATATGCTAAGGATAATTCAAATTTTATTTACAAACCATTATGAAGGATTTATGATTATATACATCCTTAAAGAAAACATTTTTATGATTATTGATTATATCCATAAACTGTTCAATTTATGTTAAGTGTTTTAGAAGTTTGGAATTATGTATTTTGATTCATAAACTAATCTAGTGTATGAAATTGTTTAGAAATGGAACCTAGTGGAAGGAATGGAAACCGTATCAAAAAAATAATCCATTTAGGGATTGACCTCCTACTCAAGATAATTATAGTGGAGCTGGTGATGCAACTAGTGTTGATCAGCTTATCACCATACTGGGAAAACTCACTTGGGTTATGAATAATAACCTTACCCGTATGGAGCACCCTGATCCACAATGAGGAGGATCAATGTTAGACCACTTCCTGAGAAAACAACCACCAACATTCAATGGGACTACAAATCCTTTTTTATCTGAGAAATGTATAAGTTCCTTAGAGAAAATATTTCATGCTTTGGGGAGTAGCGAAAGGGAAAAATTTGTCATGGCAGTTTATCACCTCATGGGAGATGCAGATCAATGGTGGTCATTAATTCAAAACACAAAGGAGGATGAAGATGTATCAAATATGGAATAGAGGGAGTTTAAAGATCTTTTCTTAGAAAAATAATTTCCTCATGACCATTGAGAAGATATGTAAAGACAATTTCTAAGTCTATGACAAAAGGAGGATGAGAATGTCTCAAAGTATGAGGCTAACTTTACAAGGTTATCAAGGCATGCATCAGATTATATATGTAACCCAAGGAGTAATATTTATCGATTATTTTATGGGTTAAAACCATTTCTATGTCAAGAATTAGTCTCACAATCCTTCTCATCGTATGAAGATATTGTCTCATGTGCTATCAAGATAAAAAAGGAATTTTCTAAGTATTACAACTTGAGAATGAGAGTCTGTTACAAGTGTGGTGAAAAAGTCCACCAAGCTTGTGATTGAAAGGGAAAGAAAGAGGATATCAATGATTAATGTTACAGTTGTAGAGAAATGGGTTATTATGAAAATGAATGTCTTAAGCACCAAGGAAACTTACCTCAAAAAATTCCAAGGGAGCAAGGCCAGGATTATGCGATCACTACTACAGAGGATGAAGCTCTGAAAGACGTAGTTGCAGGTAATTTAATGGTTTCCTCAAGTTTAGCCAATGCTTTATTTGATTCTGGATCATCGCATTGTTTTATATTTTCCCAGTTTTTTAAGAAAGTTAGATATTTCCAATTTGATTTAAAAATGGATTTTCCGGTCAAAACTCCTAAGGGAAGTATAATTACAATAATGTTTTGTGAATCAGTCCCATTAGGGAATATAAATGTTCTTTATCTGCTGATCTCATCATCATACCCATTATTTAATTTGATATAATCCTTAGAATGGATTGTCTTTTAGACCATGATGTGAAAATTTATTATAAGAATAAGGAGGTTACAATTTTCAATGATCATAAAGAATATCTTATCTTTAGAGCAAAAATATCACCACCTGATTCTTATCTAGATCCACCCCCAGTAGCTCTACTACATTCAATTATTGGGGAGGAAGAGAATGAAATAACTATGGGTGAGGAAAAGAATGTTCAGACAGAGGATGTACCTATTGTTCAAGAATATGTTGATGTGTTTCCAGAGGATTTACCTGGACATCCTCTTGAACGAGAAATTGAGTTTTCCAATGATTTAATTCCTGGTTCAAGGCCCATATCAAAGACCCATTAAGGAATGGACACTGTGGAATTAGTGGAACTAAATAAACAACTAGAGGAATTTGGTAATGTAGGAATTATTTTCCCTAGTGTCTTTCCATGGGGAGACCCTGTTATTTTTGTTAAGAATAAAGATAGACCTATGAGGTTTTGCATTGACTATAAGGAGATCAATGTTATAACAATAAATAACAAGTATCCCCTACCTCATATTGATGATTTATTCAACCAACTTAATAGAGCTCAATATTTTTCAAATATTGACCTTTGATCTGGATATCATTAGTTGTGTGTAAAGAAGGAATACATTCTAAAAATAGCATTTCAAACCAGGTATGGGCACTATGAGTTTATAGTAATGCCTTTTGGACTAACTAATGCACCCTCTATTTTCATGGATCTAATGAATAGAGTTTTCAAGGAATATCTTGATGAATTTTTAGTAGTATTTATTTATGATATCTTGGTATACTCAAAAAGCTACAAAGATCATGAAAATCACTTTCACACTATTCTGAAAACCCTCAGAAGAAATGAATTATATGGAAATTTCAGCAAATGTGAATTCTGGATTTAGGAAATTTTTTTCTGGGCCATATTGCCTCTAAGGATAGAATCTATGTTGATCCTTCTAATACAATTTCAATACAAGAATGGCCAGCACCGATGAGTATAACTGAGGTATGTAATTTTATTAGTTTAGCAGGTTATTATCGACGTTTCGTCCAGAATTTTGCCTGATTGGAAAACCCATTAACCAAGATCACACGTAAAAGGGTTAATTTTTTTGTACAAAAGTGTGTGAAGAATGTTTTGAAGAACTAAAGATAATATTAGTCAATGCTCCTTTCTTGACTCTACCATCGGGGAATGATAGGTTTGTTATTTATAGTGATGCTTCAAAGAAAGTACTTGGTTGTGTCCTTATGAAGAATGATAGATTTATTGTCTATGCATCACGAGAGCTAAAAATTCATGAACAAAACTATCAAACTCATGATCTTGAGTTAGCAGCTGTAAAATTTTCTTTGAAGATATGAAGACACTATATCTATGGTGAAAAATGTGAGATATATATCGATCACAAGAATTTGAAGTATATTTTCTCACAGAAATAACTCAACATAAGGAAAAGATAATGGATTGAACTACTCAAAGATAATGATTTCACTATACACTACCACCCGGGGAAGGAAAATAAGGTGACAGATGCTTTGAGTAGAAAGGATCATAGAGTTTTAAACATGATAAGAGTTGAAAGGGATCCTATGTCCATGGATCTAGTAAAAATAGATATGGGAATAATCATGGAAGGTGAAACATAAAAACTTTTTCAAATGGTTGTCAAACCATCTTTACTAGAAAGGATAAAAAGTTATCAGACTGATGATGAGGATTTTCAAAAGAAAATTAAAGCTGTGAATAATGGGAGATTGATTGACTTCATATATAAAGATGGAATTTTAAAATTTGGGAAGAGACTTTGTGTTCCTGATATTCCTGATCTAAAAAGGGAATTTTTGGATGATGCTCATATATCCAATTTCTCTATACACCCTGGTAGCACTAAGATGTATAGAGATTTGAAGGAACATTTTTGGTGGGACAAAATGAAGAGGGAGATTATTGATTATGTGTCAAGATGTATGGTTTTTCAATATGTTAAGTATGGAAGACAACATCCTGGTGGATTCATGCAACCTCTTTCCATACCTGAGTGGAAATGGGATTATATTACAATGGACTTTGTTAAGTGGATACCAAAGACTCCTAGAAGGAATAATTCATTATGGGTCATTCTTGATCGTATTACCAAATCAGCACATTTTCTTGGTATAAGAGAAGATTTACCACTTTAATATTTATCATGACTATATATTAATGAATTTGTAAGACTTAATGGAGTACCCATATCGATTGTTTCTTATTTTGATCCCCGTTTTACATCAAGATTCTGGAAAATTCTTCAGAATTCCTTGGATACTGAACTTTGTTTGAGCACTGCCTACCACCCTCAAACTGATGGACAATAAGAATGGACAATTCAAACCTTAGAAGGCATGTTTAGATCTTTCTCACTTTAATTTCATGGTATGTGGGATCAATATTTACCTCTGGTTGAATTTTCCTATAACAATTGCTTCTATTCAAGTATTCAAATGGAACCATATGAAGTGTTATATGGAAAGAGATGTCACACACCAACTTGTTGGGATGATGTGAGTGAAAGAAAACTTGTAGGCCCAAAACTTCTTGAGGAAACAATAGAAAAGTTGAAGGTTATCCAAAACCACATCAAAGCAACTTAAAGTAGGAAAAAGAGCTATAACGATAACCAAAAGAAAGATTTGGAATTTCAAGTAGGAGATCATGTTTTCTTGAAGGTATCTCCATGGAAGGGTGTTATATGATACGGTAAGAAGAGAAAATTAAGGCCTAGGTACATCAGAACTTTCTAAATTCTCAAACGAATTAGAGTTGTGGCTTATTGTTTGGAAATGCCGCTAAGTCACTCCAAAGTTCATGATGTTTTACACATATAAATGTTAAAAAAAATACATGCCTGACCCAACGCATGTACTCACCTATGAAGAAATATAATTGGAACCCGATCTGTCTTATTTTGAAGATACTCTCAAGATTCTTGATACTAGAGAACAAGTTTTGTGAAACCAGACGACTCGTCTGGTGAAAGTTTTATAGAGAAACCATAAGATGGAAGAAGCAATGTGGGAACCTGAGGAACTTATGATGAAGAACCAGCCAAATATTTTTATGCTATAATATTTTATAAATTTCTAGGATGAAATTATTTTAAGGAGGAAAGAATTTAACACCCCAATCTTCCATGATACACTTCTCTTTGAATAATACAATAGCTTGTGTTGTACGCAACATTGAGTTCTAACACACCACGATCAATCAAACTAGACATTATGAATAGTAATACCTACTTTTTAAAATTTTATAAATTTTATTTTTCAAAATGGACTTCATTTTTGGATTCGGAATATCAAAATTAGCTTAGGGTGAATTTTTGGTATTTTTTTGAAAACATTGAATTTTTGATGAATAGTGAAAGCACTGTGTTATTGTTTAAAACTGACTTTTTATTTAAATAATTAGTTATTTTATTTAAATTTATTTTAGGTAAAAATAGATACATAATACCTATATATGTTCAATTTAATTCATTGGATTCATTTTATAATAATATAAGATATAGTAAATTTTATTGAACTTTTTACCGTCTTTTACCCACCTTCTAGGCGCATTTGCAAATTTGCATAAAACACAATTTTACCACTTATGTGAATTGAATTTCAAAATTCCAAGAGACACAGTTGACATCAGTAAGTAAAATGTGGTTCAATAAGATGAAAATAATTTTTGGTGAATAGTGACTTTTGACTTTTGTTTACCACGGTTAAAAGTAAATAGGGTAATTAAAGGTAAAAAATGATATTATAATTATCATAACACATGCCCTAATTCTATTGTATAAGTGTATTTCGACCAAAACCAACCATAGTAATAAAATATGATCTTTTTGGTCTACTTTGATTAGATTAGGACATTTATTATTATTTTATTTAAAGAAGAGTTAAAAGTGTAAAATTCAAAGTTTCATAACTAAACCATTTTTAATATAGGGATATACATAAGATAAATTAGAATATAAATATTCATTAGAAATATAAGAATATTTCCTACATAATGGTATTTTATTTATAATTTTTAGACATTAAATAATTAAATTTATTTATGAGACAATGATGATGCAATAATTACCTTATTAATGCAAGATTAAACTAATTGATAATATAAATATATAAATAAATGTAAATTGAGACTTTTGATGAATTCCACTAATTTTCTAGGTTGATATGACTTTTTAGGGTTGATTAAATATTTTTTTTGTAGTGATTAAGTTTTTATGACTTTCACAAAAACAAAATACCAAATAGTGTCAAAATTGACATAAATGAGTTTTTAAAACAAATACTATATTATTAATTGATATAATATTACTAAAAATCTAATATTCTACAAAAAGAATTATATAAGGTTATATATATCAATAATGACCCACTTTGGGTTCTCTTGGATTTTTATAGTAACTTTATTAACCATTTATTATAATAATACAATAATACATGGTAAAAGTTAAACTATTTAACTAAGAGTTAAATCTAAAAGATAAGGTTAATATGGTGAGCTAAATATTTCTAAAACCAATTGGTTGAGATGTTTTCAACCCATACCCACCTTATCCTATAAATAAATCATTTTGGAGCCATTATAAACTGAATAAGATTGTATAATAAAATAATATTTCATGCTTTTCCTAAAGTGATCCTCACTTATCTTATAAAAGGGTGCTTCCCATTCTCTCAAAATCACACCTCCAAATCTATTTGGATTGGACAATATAAGGATCCCTTTTGATCAACTCAAAAGGAAACACCCAAAGAAGAGGTAATAATTTCACCACCTCTTTCAAAGTTCTTTTCTTCTTCCACTTCTTATTTCTTTGTTGTTTCCATACCAAAATAATAACTCCAGTACCTTATACATACTGTGATATTATTATAAATATGGCACAACCATATTCATTATTCTATCCATCCTATTAATGACAAGTCACCATACGTGCTTATGTATGTCTTGTCGTTTGCACATCATGGTGTAGTTTGTTATTGAAACACTTCATTATTTGGATGAGTATAATAATGAGTATAACAGATGTAAATAATAAATATAACATGTTAAAGGATTTTGTATATATGATATACCATCCAATTACATACAATTTCACCATCAATAGAATGATATTGTCGCTCGTGCGTACATACAGATTACCGTCTCCACGAATGGGATGAAATTCATTCCCCATCGTAACCATTCAAGAATATTTTTCATTTTATGATTAAAAAAATGTTTAAGAACTTAATATCATTCTATATATGAATCAAATACATCCTATCTATATCAAACATTACTTATGTAACAAAAAATATAAAGGAAAACGAATCAGTTAACACCTGAAACAATGATACTAATGAAATATTATTAACAAAGAAATATTAGAAGACCATATATGATATCATATTTTTGTATGCAGCTCTTTTATAATTTAATAACAATGATTTAATTATTATACAGGATGTTAACATACCCTCTATCAAGGAAAATTACTAGGTAAGGGTTAATTTTACAATCTTATTATTTATCTGAGGTTGTTTATACATAAGTATCTACTTGGACTTCTTTATTATCTACATCCGTGTTTCTTAAAAATATATTTCAAAACATTATTACTATTTCCTATAATATGTGTTAAATTCATTTATACCCTTGTTTTAATTTTTATAAAATGTTTTGAAAGGAATCTTTCCATCATTTTCCAAACAAGGTACTTTATGACCTTTTTGACGAATTTAGGTAAGAATGTTTTTTTAACTTATACGGTGAGTGCAACTATTTCCACTGTTATAACATCTTAGAAGATTACCTTACAATCTGATAAGAATATTTTTAAAATAAATGTTTTCTTTTATAATTATGTGACTTTTAAATGATTCCAAAATAGAAAGAGGTATTTATCTCAAATGATTTTGATTTCATCTATGTCAAAATCCTTTGATGGATTTTACATTTGTTTGAAGTTGATTTATTATGATAGAATCTTCCATATTTTATTGAAGGTTTTGTGATATATTTGACCGTGGATGTTTTATTTTTATACCATTCATGGTTTATGGTTAAAGTATTAACATTTCGTATGCTACTTTTAATACGATTGTTTATGTTATGTTTCAACCTTTTCATATGAGGAATGCATTGGACTTAGTAAGTGATGGGTGGAGCCCAATATAACTCCTCAATGCATCGGTAGGTATCATGAGAAAAACTATTGTCTTGGCACAAGGCCTTGACAAAATCTTATTTTTAGTCTTGGCACGAGGCCTTTACTATGTGGTTATGATGTCCGACATTATGCATTCCATTATTATGAAATTGGATATTGATATTACATGTAATTATTCAACTAGTAGAATATCTATGTGAATAAGTAAATGGAATTATTTTATTTATCTTTGACATATTATGTTTAATTATAAGTTTAAAAAGCTTTGTTTTAGTCTTATACAATGCCTTAAATGTTTATGCTTATTTATGAAAGTTTTTTCTATATTTTTATCCTTACTGGGCACCTGAGCTCACCCCTTTCTATGTTTTATTTTTTCAAGGATGTGAATAAGTATAGTATGACTGAACTGTATGGATAGTCTAAGGGATATGAATGTGTTCAAAGGAAACAATGTTTTTATTGTTTTTCATTTTATAATGTAATGTAAAACTTATGTTTATATCTAGTAATTACAAGGCTACTAAACTGATCTGTCTTTCGGGACATGATTCCTTATATCATGTCAATTCTATATAATAATGCACCGGCTCTGGGTAACTGGGGTCGGGGAATTACATATATCACTTCTTTGTCAAGTATAATCTTATATATTAATATACATTAGTATTTTTTATATTATTTTTTTGATATAAAATATTTTGTTACGTGTCATATGAGCATGTTATTGATACAATCAGTGAGTAGATTCCTATATGTAGTGTAGAAACCTATGATTAATTTCTTTGTTAATCATCACCCTTTAGTTATGTTTTTTATTGTATATTCACAATAGTTTCGGGACCCAATGCTTAATTCTGTAGAAAAAACAAGCATCCCAACTAAACAGGTAAGGTCTTTGCATATTCTACTAGAAATTATTCATTGACCATATCTCAAATTAAATTCAAAAGGTTTAGTTTGGGACACTGGAATGGATAAAATTTTAACCAATGATCTTGAAATAAAATTGTGGCCCAAACCACTCTCCATAGTCACCAAAATTGGCACTCCTAAAATTGAAACTTAAAGAATCACTGACATAGTTTATTGAACTCCCTTCTCAACAAACATTCCACAGCATAAAGCTAGACATGTTATCTCACAATTTAGTTCTTCCTCATCACAAATTGGAGTTTCAGATGTTGTCAAATCATCCCCTACTTCTTGAGGTGCAATGCATTCTCACACTATCAAAGGAAAACCATTATCTTGAAACTTATAGGTTGGACCTAATTTCTCTCCACAAGAATAACAAAGGACTTTTGGCTTGCATTCTTCAAATTATATATGATAAATATTGTGATCCCCTTTTCACCTTGTATTTTCATCCTTCTTTTCTATGAGTCAACCTTATCCGAATGTGAAGGTACAAGACTGAATTTGATTATCCCATCACTACTGGTTGGACCAAAAGACATAGGAACTATTGTTCACCAAACTTCCTGAACACAAATAGTGCCTTTAACTATTAACTCGCATTCCACATTTTGAGTTAGAAAAATAATTCATGCTTTTGTGCCAGGTTCATGTGTAGCTACTATACACTCAATTTATGGATGCAATCCTATAAAAAATCCATAATGAAGACTTAGTATTCACAAGAAACCCTCTCAAATTCATTGATGTATTCTTCCATAGTACCTTCTTCCTTAATGCCTTTTATTTATTTCAAAGGATCATTCTCTATTGTTGTACCAAAACATCATAGAAGCTCCATCTTTAACTTCTTTAATTCCAGTTTCGGTTGCATCTTATGTAAAGAAAGAATCCAATGTTGAACTTGACCTTCCATACACAGTTTCACAATTGGTACAAACAAATGGAAGTTAGTTTTGTGGATAATAAATTATGCTTCTGCACAAGCTATCCACACTATTAGATCTTCTCTGGAAGAATAGGTAATTCTACTCTCTTAGCCAAAGTACTCAATTCCGAGTTCATAGACTCTCCAATGTCACTCTTTGCATATGTTGTTTCATCTACTACATCTAAATTTTTTCATATGATCAAGTTTTTATGAGTATTCACAATTCTTCAATCAGTAGAAATTTTCCAAAGAAATAATTACATGTAGGAAGGGAAAGAAAGGAAATATGAACTCCCCTGAAAGTCGCTCCAGGATCTTGGTTGAAGCCCTCTGCAACTGCTACATCTAGAAATAATAACCTTTATTTCCTCCTCTGAAACTTCTCAACACTTTATAAATTGTAGGCTCAAGAAAAATACCATTTTACCCTTCACTTAAAATAGTTGGTCACCTCTGTCTAACATATTTTTTTAATGGATTGAGAGTCTCCCACTACCTTACCAGAACAAGTGACTCTAATTGACCAGCCAACTGAGCACCCTCCCCGTCATATGTTAACTCTAGTTTTACGTAATGTTGGTGTTTTTCTAAATGAAAATAATATAACTCACTATTATGGTCTAATTATGTTGAGTGAAAGAATCTTAATACAAAGTGGTTTTTATTGGAATTTGTATTTAAATATATTTTTTCCCATAAGTTTGGCAGAATAAATTGAGGTAGATCCCGCTTAAACAGATGGAAAGTCATCCTGAATGTTAATTTCCAATGATGTTATTGCTCAGACTCCTGTGGTTGTACCTATTTCCGTAGAAAGACTAGTACAAAGTATTGATATAAGATATGTTCTTGATAATGAAACTCTTGCTGAAAGGCATTGTAGAGTAAGGGTTGTTGTTAAATCTAGAGAAGTAACTTCCCTTCAAGTCTATTCACCTCCTACTTCTGTAATTGTTCAGCCTAATATTATACCCACTTCTTTTGTTAGAGAAGAACTGGCCTTGACCATTACTAGATTGGTTAATATTGGTCAAGTAAGGACCATATCAATAATGTTAGGTTTGATACCTATTTTTTAAATATCTCTATCCAGGGAGATGATTATATGGGTTAGAATAAAATCTATTGGTTTTCTAACTCAAAATGATGATGGTGGAGAAGAACAAGGAGAAGCAAACACAAATCAACTTGTTGAAAATAGAAGATCCAGATAAGAATATTCAGAACCATCATATGTAGAGGAGATACCTAATGTTGATGTAAATAAACAGGTTGATTTCACTCAAATTAAAAAAAGTTCATCAATATAGGTTTTCTCCTATTCATGAACCATATACAAGTTTACTAGTTCATATATCAGAACTGGATACTACTGATAAGAGAGTACCAGAAAGCTAATATAAATTAATGTCTGAACTAGAATCATTTAATGTTCAGTTAATTGAGTCCATAAGAGAGATTAAGACTCTCCTTGAGCATGCAATTTACAAAAATGATGTTCATGAAGTGAAGTTGTTAGTTCAATCAGTTTTGGAAAAGTTTTCAACAAAACCCACTAGAGAAGCCACAAATCATGTGGATATATAGTCAAGATTGGAAGGAGTGTCTTTAGCTATAGACATAGTGGATTACACCATTACATTAATGTAATAAGAACTTATTTCTAGGAAAATTATTCAATATCTTCAAAGAGATGTGATTGCTGAAGTTAGAATATTTTCTGGGTTTCCACAAATCTCTATCCTAACTATTGATCAATAGAAAACATAAATCAACTCCTTACCAAAGGAAAAGGCACATGAAATGCAGAATCTTTCGGTACAAGTGAAAAATGATACTGGTTTTATTATCATTGTACTATAAAGAATAACCAAAATCTTAGCAAATTTTTTTGAAGTTTTAGGGAAAAGTTTTGAAAAATTGCATCAGTTGGTGGTAAGAAATCTTAAACATGAATCCTCTAAAGAATAATATGAAGAAGAAGAAGAAGACGCATATTTGTTTGTTGAACCATAGAATCATCATGTAATGAACCACTTATTCTCATTGTCTTGAGAATATAATGAATCATTACTTGGCCTTAAGCGACATCTCCAAGGTGCACCAAAGGCTGGAAATAAATGCAGAAGGATTTCTAATGCATGTTGGGGATGATTTAACCATTGATAAATAAACCAATAACCAAACAACCATAACTATAGAACCACTATATGATTCATGATAAAAATAAGAAAACTCAACCATCATATTTATAACAAAACCATACCAAAGTATGCTACAACAGAAGACAAAACAACCATAAAAGTAAAGAGCAGAAAGACAACTAAAGACCCCAAGATGACTAAAATACTCCATGATCCAACATCACCAAACAACCCCTGTATCATGAGGTGGTGCTAAATATGTGTGATACTTTACCTGTTTCCATGTCCTAGAAGATAGAATATGCAAAAGAACCAATGTTCCAAAGCAAGGGTGATTATAAAACTCATTAAGCTTTCCCCAATGACTTCCCTACTCATTCCACTAGTATAGAGAAGCTAGAAACATTTATATAAAACAATTTATAATTTTTTTCCAAAATAGTTTATAACTAAATGTAAACAAGTTTCAAAATCATTTATAACCAAAAAGGTAACAAGTGATATTAAAACCAATTTTCCAACAAGTCATATTCCCAGAAAAACAACCAAAAAAGTCTTTAAAACCATTTCTCACTAACATTTTGGCATAACCATTCCATTTAAATTATTCATACATCCAACTATGTATGCTTCATTATGACAGTTTCGTACTCATGAGTGGTCTCTTGTCGATCTGCCATGTTGTCACATGATAATTATA
Organism: Viscum album; assembly: GCA_963277665.1. Classification (NCBI taxonomy): domain Eukaryota; kingdom Viridiplantae; phylum Streptophyta; class Magnoliopsida; order Santalales; family Viscaceae; genus Viscum; species Viscum album. The sequence continues at coordinate 819,957,933 of OY728157.1, forward strand.
CCCCATGTACCATTACAAATTCTAAACTAAGAATAAGTTCATATTCCAACCAAGCCTCATAAATGTGATCTATGAACACCACTATTATTCCAAAACCATTTCAAACAACCATTTCAAACCATTTTAATAAAATCGTTCTTTTATTGAAACCCATTTAAACAAGCCAATTCAAAAATCCCACTTCATCTCAATAAAATTGGTCATTTTATTGAAACCCATCTAATCAAATCCATTTACCATAATTCTATAAAAATCTCATTTTAAAATATTTATTTTAAAATCAAGAATCAAAAACTTTAATCAAAATCACCAATTTTCTAGATTTTCCACAACCTTCACCAAAGAGGGTTTATAGAAATAATAAAGTAGCCAAATAGAAATAAAATTCACATAAATAAATTAATTTGAAACCATTCTATCCAGTTCTACTAAGAGGAGTCAAGAGTAAAGCCACCTACATCAACTGTTTTGATGAAAACCAAAAACGGACGAAGAGCCCTCAAGAAAACAAGGTTGATTCTCTATGAAACTGCCTTAGATCTCTTCTCCTACCAACAAAAAGACCAAATATCATCATATTTGGCATCCAAAAACCTGGATCTACCAATAATGGGTGTAAATATGAGTAACTTAGAGGATATGAGAAGTATATCTAAGTAGATCTAAGAAAATGTGACAAGAATTGTGAAGAACGACACTTACCACAAGAATTAGGCTTGAAAACACCAAGGTAGGGATCCATATTGATTCCAAATTGCTTGGGAGAGGTTATAATACCTTCATTGGAGAAGAATACCGAGTTAGGGATCCCAAGGAAAAAAAATGAGGGAGTTATAGGCAAAACTAATGAGATCCTATTTTTAGGATCTAACTTTAACTCTGCGCATAGTTTGTTTTTCACGGTTAGACAAAGCGTACGCTAACCGTGCATTAGCTACTAAATTATGGAAACCCTCAAATGACCTCCTTGCATGGTCTCCATAACTGTGTTCCCATCTTGCCAATGCAACTGCCTCAAAACTGATACTACGTACGATTTCTTCTAAGAGTTCTGCACGGTTCAGACAAACTGTGTGCAACCCATGCACATCCCCTTTTCCCCCAAAAACTTATCGAAAGTTCATCCAACTCTTCCATCATTCACCCATACAATTTATAAACATAAAAATAAAAAAGTAAGGGTTACATACCAGAAACCGGGGTACTAAATTCTCCCAACCATTGGACTTTCCGTCCTTAAAAGCAGAAAACCATCACTGCCCTGAAAGAGTTCTGACCATTGCACTTTCATTTCCTTCTCATGTTCCCAAGTCTCTTCCTGAATCTGACCATGTTTCCATAAAACCCTCAGTATACTGATGTTTTTTCCATTCAAGACTTTCTATTTCCTATTCACTATCTTCACTGGGATATGTACCAACAAATCATTTAACTCTAGGTCAACGTGATCTCATCTGATCACATGGTCAGGATCAGGTTGATACTTTTTCAATTGAGATATATGGAACACATTGTGCACCAAACTGAACCATGGTGGAAATTTCAACTGATATTCCACCTCTCTAAACCATTCCAGTATCTCAAAAGGGCCAATATACTGAGGGGATAACTTTCCCTACTTCCAAAAATGATGATGTCTAAGTCTTAGAGATATCCTCAAGAACACATGATCACTCACCGCGAATGACAATGGTCTTCAGTGATGATCTGCATACAATTTCTGAAGACTCTGAGCTGTCTCCATAATCTTTTTGATCAACTAAATCTTCTCTGTCATTTCTTGGATAAGGATTGATCCAACTGGTGATGTATCACCTGTTTCCACCCAACACAGTATAGAATGACAAGGACGCCTATACAATGCTTCAAATGGAGCCATATGTATCGAGTCCTGATAGTTGTTATTATACAAGAACTCCACTAAGGGTATATGTTTCCCCATGAGCCACCAAAATCCATTACACAATCCCGAAACATGTCTTCTAATGTTTTTATCATCCTTTAGGATTTCCCATATGTCTGAAGATGATATGCCATACACATATTTAGTTGAGTTCCAAGGGATTTCTCTGAGGATTTCCAGAAACAAGATGTGAACCTCACATCTCTATCTAAGACTATGAAAATGGGTATGCCATGTATCTTTACCACTTATTGGATATATATTTTGGACAGATCCTCCACCGTATGAGTTTCATGAATATGGATTAAATGGTCCAACTTGGTAAGTCAATCTAGTATGACCCATGTGGAATCTTGTTTCCAAACCGTTCTTGGTATACCTATAACAAAATTCATAATTATATGCTATTATTTGTACACTAGAATAGGTGAATACTGCAGCATACCCACTGGTCTCTAATGCTCTTCCTTAACTTGCTAATAAGTTAAGCACTTTGAAACGAACTCACCCACTTTCCGTTTCATACCAATCCACCAAAACCGTACCTTCAACTACTTATACATATTCTGTATTCTTGGATGTACAACCCATATCAAATGGTGGTAGGCATGAAGAAGTTGTTCCTAACAAACCATAGGTACGACCATCCAATTTTGGAACCTCGAAACTGAACTCTCGTCAAGTTTCCATCCCTAAATGGTCACCCCACCATTGAGTTTTGAACTCATAACCAGGAAATCTGCATCAAATGTTTGTGCTTCTTTGACCATATTTACAAAATCAAGATCCATGGAGACTGAAAAGAAAATTAGAAAACCACATTGGTCATCACATTCCACATGTATATCAGCTAGGACTGACATTAACTACAACTCATTTGAAGCTTCTTTCACCAACTTCGCATAAGAATTTATACTTAATGCATCAGCCACCAAATTTCCTTTTCCTGCTGTGTACATAAATTCAAAGTTAGACATATGAAGAAACTCCATCCATCTATTTTTCCTCAGATTTAAATCTCGTGTTAATAAAATATGTTTCAAGATTTTTTAATCTGTGAACATAGTAAATTTCTCACCAAAGAGATAATGATGCTAAGTCTTCAAGGCATGGAAAACCGTAGCTTACTCCAAATCGTGTTTTGGGTAATTATTCTCATGCACTCTCAACTGCATTGAACCATAAGAAACCACATGGTCTCCTGGAATGAGAACAAATCCCAACCCAGATCTCAAAACATCATAGTACACCACATACTCCTGTCCTGATTTTGGAAAAATCGAGATAGGTGCTCATGTAAGATGAACCCTTAGCTCTTGGAAAAATTTCTTGCGTTCCTCAGTCCATCAGAATGGAATGTTCTTCTTGGTTAAATTTTTCATTGGTGAAGCTAGTCATGAGAAGTCATCCACAAATTGTTGGTAATACCTTGGTAGACAAAAAAAAAACTTTGCATCTCAAATACATTATTCAGGGGTTTCCAAGATATAACAAATTCTATCTTTTTAGGATCCACTGTCACACATTTTTTAGAAATTACATGTCCAAAAAATCATACATCTTGTATCCAAAAATCACAATTTAATAATTTATCATAAAAATAGTGGTTTATCAAGGTTCCCAACAGTTTTTTCAAGTGTTTCCCCTGCTCATCCTTTGACCTTGAATACAAAAATATTACATCCACAAAAACCATAACAAAAGAATCCAGATATCTTTAAAATATCCGATTTATCAACTTAATAAAGACCAGTGGTGAATTTGTAATACCTAAAGGAATGAATACATATTCATAGTGTCCAAATCATCTTCTGAAAGATGTCTTCAGAATATCCTCCTTTTGAACACGTAATTGATGATATCCTGGTCACAAGTCAATTTTATATAACCACTAAGCTCACATGAATTGATCAAATAGATCATCAATGTGTGGAATTGGATACCTATTTTTTATCGTAACTTGGTTAAGCTTAAGATAATCCACACACAGCCATAGAGTTCAATCTGTTTTCTTTACGAACAAGACCAGTTCTACCCATAGAGATGTGTACTTATCCAAATGAAACCTTTTCTTTGCAGCTATTCTAACTGCACTTTTAATTCCCATAATTATTTTCGTTCCATCCTATAATATGGAAGGAAAATAAAACTGGTCTCCGGAAGGAGATCAATAATGAAATCCACTTTCCCTATAGGTGGTAACCCTGAGAAGTTTTCATGAAACACATCTAGAAATTGATCCACTGTTTCTGGAAAACTTTTATCCTGAATCTCTTCTATCTATTCCAAAGTCAATGCCACTAACTAGTAAGAGATAGTTCCCACCACTGGTTCCAACAATCATGTTGCACCTATCTTTTCAAGCCTTTTTCCTCTGGAGAGATGTGGACACCATATTCAGTTGTGATACTAATCATTCTTCTATAATAGTCGATATGAGCATTGAACATTGTTAACCAATCCATATCCATGATTACATCATAAAAATCCATATCCAACATCGAGAAGTCTCATTTTAGATCATATCCATAAATGGTTATAGAACATGCTCTATGAAAAAAGGCTCAAAATTCTCTTTCACTGAGAGGGGTTTGAAGTTTTAACATGGAAGAAATCATATCAAGTTTTAAATTTAGAATATCAAGTTTTAAATTTAGAAAATCAACTGCACAAAAAACAATGAAAGAATGAGATGGACCGGTATCAAAAAAAACTTTCATAAGGGTAGAATTAAATAGAATCATACCTCTCACCATAGATGGTCCAACCTAATCATCTTCAACCATCTTCTCATCTCTATACAATTTCTTCATCGCTACTCTTTGTTCCTTGTTGCCTTGTTGAGATTGACCTTACTAAGGAATCATGGTGTTCCTAGAATCACTATGGCTAGCTCTGATCTGTTGATGAGATTGATTCTGTTGTCCTCATTTGGTGAAAGCATATGATGCCTGTGACACCTGAGAAGTGTCTTAAGGACCCGACCTTGGAGAATTGTGACAATAGTGCTCAAGATGTCCCATATTGTTGAAATTATGGAAATCTATTAGTTGTGTTGTACACTCTCATTTCATGTGGTCAAAGTAACCACATTAGAAACATCCCACTGGGTTCTTTGGTCATGGAGGAAGGTTCACTAATCTAACCATATGATTCTACATCCTGCTCCCACCTTGGAAATAGGTGTCCCTCTTGCACTTTCTCCCAACATTAGAGTTCCCATCATTTCCTATAGGTATCATCATACTTCCTCCTCCCATAGATCTTGAGATATCACGTTCAAAAACTATTGCTTTGTTCACTATCTATGAATAATCTGTAATAGATGGCACCGCAATCTTTGATAAAATATCCTGTCTTAGCCCTTTTTCGAAGATGCGTGCCTTCAAGGATACACTAGTCACAACCTCTGGTGAAAAGTTCACTAAATGTATAAATTTTTCAACATATTTTGTGACAGATAGATTTTATTACTTTAGACTGAAGAAGACCATAGTTCTCTGGATCCTAAACATGTAACGATAGAATTGTTTGTTAAAAAATTACTCAAAATCCTTATAAGACTATGATCCAGTTTAGCCTACACCACCAAATCACACCACTAGAATGTATGATCCTTGAGCATATAAGTCACCAGCTTGAATTTCAACTCTGATGGTGTACCGATGAAATCAAAGATATGATTCTTCCTATTCAGCTATGCCTCTGCCTTTTCGGGTTCAGAATCACCCCAGAAGATGTGTGGATTCTAGATCATGAACTGGATGGAATGATACACATGCCTTGGACCATCCCTACAGTTCCCAGTATCCATAACTTGTAATGCTTGGAATATACTATGAAGAATATCTTGGTTCACCTATGGATCAGGTGCAACCACATTCTCCATAACTTCTTTTGGTTGGTTTCTACGATGCCTATTGAGTTTCATTTTCTAAAAAAACTACAAACTCGATAAGTCTCACTCTCTAGAAACTGATGACTTAGAATTTCAAATTTTGTCACATCAACTATCACAACATTTCTTTCCAAAAAAACCTATTTCAGGTTTAACCATTTTCAAAAAATTCTATTCATTCTTTTGAAAATTAAAACATTAACAAAATGCATCAACCATTCCCTTTTCAAAATCATTCATATGAAAACAATTGCAACATTTTTAAAAAATTTACACATTTTCACAAAATCATAAATTATTACTCCGAATGAAATATGAAATACTGGTGGGAAGTCATTCCTCTACAATGCATGTCCAACTCGTTCTTTGGCTAAACACATGACAATGAGATTCCAAGATCCTATAAGTGTCTCCAAAACACTTATGTACACAACTCTATAGTAACTTGAAGTTTAGCATAAAAAGGTTACCAACGTCTTTTTATGCTCCATATTTCAAGTTATGACAATCCTATTCCTTTCTAATATCACAACCCAAGGAATAGACAAGAACAAATTTCAACTCCAAGACCAAGAAAACTGATGACTATTTGTTCCACAAGGGAAGAAACAAGTTGATACCATTTATCTCAAAGAAACTTTTAGATCAAACAAAATGATACCATTTTTAATGACCCATTTATTCTCACTGGCTTGAGAATACAATGAATCATTACTTGGACTTAAATAACATCTCCAAGGAACCAAAGGCTGAAAACCAATGCTGAAGTTTTTAAAATGAAAGTGGGGGATGAAAAACCCTTTGAGAAATGAACCACTAACCAAACAACCATAACCATAGAAGCACTATATGATGCATGGTAAAAAAAGAGAACTCAACCATTATCTTTATAACATAACAGTACCAAATTATGCTACAATAGAAGACAAATAAACCATCAAAGTAAACATAATAAAGAAAACTAAAGACCCCAAGATATCCACAAGACTCCATGCTTCACAATCTTTATGATCCAACGTCAAAAAATAACCCACATATCATGAGGTAGTGCTAAATAGGTGTGATAATTAACCTTTTCTCATGTCTTGGAAGATAGAATATGCAAAAGCACCAAAGTGCTAAATCAGGGGTGAGTATAAAACTTAGCAGGCTTTTCCCAATGGATTCTCTACTCATTATACAAGGATATAAAAGTTAGCAATATTTATATAAAACAGTTTATAAAAAAAATTCCAAAAATAGTTTATAACTAAAATAAACCAAGTTAAAAACCATTTATAACCAAAAATGAAACAAATGATATTAAAACAAATTTTCTAGAAATTAATATTCCCATAAAAACAACTAAAAAAGGCTTTAAAACCATTTCTCACTAACATTTTGGCATAACCATTCCATTTCACTTATTCAAACATCCAACTATGCATGTTTCATTATGACAGATCCATAATCATGAGCAGTCTCTCATCAATCTACCAAGTAGTCACATGATAATTATACCCCATGTTCTATTACACCTTTGGCATTGAGCACAATGTCATATTCCAACCAAGCCTCATAAATTTGATCTACACACACACCACTATTATGCCAAAACCATTTCAAATAACAATTTCAAACCATTTCAATAAAACTGTTCATTCATTAAAACCAATTTAAACAAGAAAATTCCAAAAAACCATTTAATCTCAATAAAATAATTTATTTTATTAAAAACCTTATGATCAAATCCATTTACCATCATTCCAGATAAATCCCATTTTAAAATCTTAATTTTAAAATCAAGAATTGAACACTTTAATCAAAAGCACCAATTTTCTAGATTTTCTAGATTTTACAAATCAAAAAAATCAATCAATTTTAAACCATTACATTCAGTTATACTAATAGGAGTTGATAGTGAAGCCACCGACCTCAACCGTTTTTTCAAAAACCAAAAACGGATGAATAACGCTCAAGAAAGCTGGGTTGATTCTCCACAAAACCACATTAGATCTCTTATCCTACCAACAAAAAGACAAAATATCATCATATTTGGAATAAAAAAACTTATATATTCCCATAATGGGTGTATATATGAGAAATTGAGAGGATAGGAGAACTAGATCTAATAGATCTAAGAAAACGTGACAAGAACGGTGAAGAACGGAACTTACCGCAATAATTGGGCTTGAAAACACCAAGGGAGGGATCCAAATTGATACTAAATTGCTTGGGAGAGGTTCTCCTACCTTAAATGGAGAAGAATCTAGATTTAGGTCCCCCAAGGAGTAAAAAAATAGAGTTAGAGGCAAAATGAGTGAGATTCTATTTTTTAGGATCTAACTCTGTGCACGGTTAATTCCCACGGTTAGACAAACCATGTGCTAACCGTGTGTTCTCTACTGCCTTATAAAAACAATTGAATGACCTCCTTTGAATGTCTCCATAATTGTGCACCCACCATGCCAAAGATACCACCTTAAAATTGTTAATGCACACAGTTTCTTTTAGGATTTCCGCACATTTTAGACAAACTGTGTGCAGCCTGTGCACATCCCCTTTTCCCCCAAAAACTTATCTAAAGTTCATAAAACAATCCAATCCTTAATCCTTACACTTTATAAACATAAAAATCACAAATTAAGTGTTATATACTAGAAACCATGGGTATTACACATCAAAAATCTTCAAAATTAAAAGAAATAATTCTTACAGATCATCAAAGTAGTTTGTCATAAAATCAATTTGATTCATTGAGGAAGCTAGTTATTGGATGTGCCAGGAAAGAATATTTAAAAATCACTTTGGAAATTACTCTCAAAGGGTATAGAATGGTTTCAAAATTCTCTTGGATTATTAAAAACATGATAAAGTGGAGATAATTTACTCATGTGTGGAAGATATGTTCCAAATTTGAGGGAGACATCTATTAGGACATCCTATTGTTGATCGTCATTCCTATACCTCTCAAAGACTCAAGGAGACATTTAACCTAAAAAATTTTACTTGATGGAATATTTTAGGTTTTACAAAGAAATGTCAATACCTTTTCTTGAATCCTATTTTAAGTTATCCATTGTCCTTGCATATAAATTTGATATGGCCAGAGCTCATCAAATCGCTCTCAACATTCAATACACCTCGGTAAGGATCGATCAAAGTGATTGAGAAGGACTTGAAGAATATTTGTGCATGCTGGATTGTGTTTTTGGAGAAAGTGATGATACTCCTTTTCCTACATATTTTCTTCATTTTGGTAAATCACAATCCTTCAAAAGACCCCTCCAAAAAGTTGTTTCACGTCTTATAATTGACACACTTTCACATTTTTCATGTTTAGTTGAATGGTGGTTCAAATAAACATCTGAATGGTGTTTCAAAAACATTTGAATTCTTGCATGCTTATATTGCACATATTTAATCCATTTTCTTCTTTCATTAGTATTACACCTTTAATTGGATCTGTTTATCTATATATTAAATGTTTTTCTACATTATTCACTATTTTTGTTTTATGCCTATTTTCATTATCGATTTTCTTTAATTATGTGATGATTTCTATTACTCGATATTTTTGTTAATACAACTTGATGCCAAATTCTATTCACATTTAGTAGTATTAAATATTTACATGTATTCTTGTGCAATATTTATTGTATTCTTCTTTCTAGTTATATTTTTTTGTATCACAAAAAGGGAAGAAGAAAAGGGAATATATAAAATTTCAAAAATAGAGAATAAAAATAAGAATAAAAAAATAAAAAATTTATTTTAAAGATTCTTTCTTAAACTTTTGTTTTATATTATCAATATATTCTCAAACTACTCATCATTTGGAACCATTTTTAAACTAGTTGGTTAATTGTTAAACTATTTTTTATCAAACTGGTTTACTACAATCTGGTCTATTAGGTATGTTAGAAGTTTTATTAATGTAAAAAATAAATGAACCAGTTTTGGAAACACCCAAAACTTATCACACACAAATTGGAATAAGAAAGTCATCATACTTGGAAATAGACCTTTCCTTTTCATCACACACATTATGAATGACCCTTTCCTTTTCTTGGTTCCAATGTATTCCAATTCTTACTGTAGTAGACTCTACTATGGTATATGATTTGTTATTTTTCTATTACATGACACACACAAATGTCTTTGTAATAATAATAGAGACACATAGACTATAGTAGATTGATCATACTTTTGATACATCATTTATTTAAATAGTAGACTCTCACACAGTTGTTATCACACACACAAACTATATTATGATTAGTCTTCTACGGTCTATGTGCGAATCAATGCTATTATAATGAATAAAATATAATTTTATACGCATCTTCTACTTACTACATTCATGAGATTGGGGATGAATCACTTTCATCTATAAGTACAAGAAAGGGGGTCTGCTTACATGAGTGGGGATGATCAACTACTTCCATCCACCTACATCCAAAATTGGTGATGACCAACTTCATCCCTCCAATTTAAGTTTTCTTGATTCCTTTGAGAGTATGCATACTTCAATGTTCACAATTTAAGTGTTATAAAATAATATACTTGAATCTATTTTATTATCTACTTGTTTATTATGAACTAATTTATTTTATGTGTTAGAAACTGCATGACATTTTTCCTCAAGAAAATAAGAGAGTTTTATGGTCTATTTATTTATTAACTTTTTTTTATGGTAGGATCCAACTCATTGAGTTCATATTTTTGGACTGTCTACTACCTTTTCAAAGAATACAACTTCCAATGAATGTATAGAGCTACACGACCACACACTCTCTTCAATGTATATATATATTATCTATTTTTTCTAGATGTTAGTTTATTTGGTGAATTTTTGTATGAAATATTGTTGTGTATAAGTATAAGTCAATTTGTTTACTATAGATTTATCACACCAAAATATTTTTTTATTATATTTATCTTAAAATTGTTTTTTCACATAAAATTTTCATTGGTTACTTGATTTTTTTTATTTCTACATTAATTATATCATAATCTTTATTTTTATGAACATTCTAAAATTTATTTTTATTTTAATACATAATCAAGATTAGTAATCATTTATTACTAATTTTATAAATTTGAAATGTATTTGTAAAAATGTTTTTTTTTATTTTGAATGTAATTTTCCATGGATGGTGGTCTTATTAATCATATTTTCTTAAAAATAAAGAATTAAATGATGTGAAAAGTGCATTGAATTTGTTTTCCATAAATTGTGATCTTTTCATGCTTGAATCATACTGTTATGATATGACAAGGTGGAATTATTGATTTTTTCCTGTACATTGATCAAGAAAATGCTTGCAGTTTAGGATTCAATAAAATTATATTTTCATCAAGATTGGTTACATTATTTTTCTATGTATCATGGAGTATGTTAGATTTAATGGTTGTTAATTATTCATAGAAGGAATATGTAGAATGATCATCAATTCATTTGAGATGAAACATTGAATGGTGATAAATTTTGAGACCCAAATATTTAAAAAAAATATTTAGATGGATTTATCATATACTTTATTATATATGCTATGACATTGTGATTTATTGGAATGAATTACATTGAACATTTAGTCAAGAATTCTAGTATTTTATTGATATCAATATTAAATTGGGTTATTTCAATTTTCATATAAAGGTATTGGAAAAGATGAACCATAATGGATTCTAAAATATACTTTTTCTAGGATATCAATGTCACATAAATGTCAACGTTATGATATCTTGGTGTTTGATGTAATGTGTTAAGCTCCACGTAACCAAATCAGGACATGTGACTGGATATGCTAAGGCCTCCTCTGTTTATAGTTGCAGATGCTTTCAAGAAGGCTTATCTTTGACTGGTTAGATATGTAATGTCTTGGTTTTTTCCATGTAAATCTTTGAAATATACCAAATAATATTTTTGGAGCCCAATGCTAAGAAAAAGAGAGATTTTGAGGCCCAGTGAGCTTGGTATTTGATATAATAAAAATATTAAATATATTATATCACACATGCATAGTTTTCTTGAAATAGTGGAATAACTCCCGAATGAGGACTAAAATGATAAATCCAAGATCGTCGTTGACTCCATAACGTGAGATTTTCCCTAGGCATGACATAAACATTTTTGGCATCGGGTGTTTTGGATGAGGTGTCATCATGGGAGAAAATGATAAAATAAATTTATTTATTTATTTATTTATTTATTTAACTACCACAACCTAAGGACCCTTTATAAAATCACGGTTATGGAAAAATACCTAGGTTATCTTCATAAACCTAGAGATTTGAGAGGAGACCATGGAAGAGTGCGTTGGCGGACAACAACGTGATCTAGTATTAGATCTGCATTGATTGTCTATGCCAATGGAGTTCGTAGATATTTTTAATGATGAAAATGCATAATCACTTTTCATATATGATTGATCCAAACTCGAGTTAGGATTTTTATGTTTTGTGAATTCATTTTGTTTTGTTATCCCATGTCAAACGCGGATCAATTCCCCTAACAAGAACCGATTCACACATCGGTGGTTCATTTATCCAATTATTGTTTATTGGTTTTTCATTTTTCATTATAACAACAACGAATCGAGAGAAAATATGAAAAATGACCAATGTTCTTTTCACTTTTTTGTTTTCTTGGATTTATTCCTCCGTTCTTTACAGGATTCATCATCAGTAATTCTTTAATAGGCAGTTTGACGAATACCCCGTATTTGATCCTTTCATGACCATTCTTCAGCCAAATGGGTCTTTACCATGGTTTTGGTTTGAGATCGATGGTGAGATCGTGGTGCGTGATGATGATGTGTGATAGATTGGGTATGGATCGGAGTTCTTCATTCACTGTTGGAATTTCAGGAGATGCAATGGATGATGGGTAAAAATTTCTGGAAAAATTAGTGGCTAAAATATGGTCACTGATGGTGGTAGGCCCCTTTGATCCAAGATCTATGACACATAATAGATCTGGTGGAAAAATCAGTGGTGGTGATAGAATGAGTGAACTTTTGAATAATTTATTTATTTATTTGAAATGTGTGACTATATGGCGTGTATTGTGGAAGAAAACATGTTGTGTAGGTATCTCTTTTGGTGATTGGGTTTATGTGTAGAGATAAATATCACACGTCATGTGACACAAGTCACATGTCGCCTAACCCCATGATGGTAGCCCGATGTGTATCCTGGGAGTACACGGGCATGAACATAGCTAGGTACACAGGCACAACTAGGGTACATGGGTACGATGAAGTACCCAGGCACACCATTGTACACGGTAACAAACATGGGCACAACCAGGTGTTCATATGTATGGAAACGAGCAAAAAAACGAGCACGACCAGGTGTACATGGGCATGAGAATAGACACAAACACATCCAGGTGGACACGAGCACAAACACAAGTACATGCACGGAAAAAGGAACACTAGCATATATAGAGGTAGGCCCAATGCAAGACCCTCCATTTCATTAGTATGAACCAGTATTGTTCGAGTGTGATCCCTTGGTTCATTCCCATAAGGGTACAGTGTGTCATTATGTCCTGATCAGAGGATTGTTATACCCTTCGAGCTTTGAATTTGATAGAGTTTGTGTATCCCTTTGTTAGACTGAGGTGGGATCCTCTATCTTTTCATCACCTTCCCTAGGTGTGGTTTTTTTAATTGTTATGACTAACTTATGTGGGTGTTTGATCCCCTACTTAGTGGGATATATCAGTAGGTTTTACAATGTCCCCTAATGGTTCTCGGTGTGATCCTCTATCTATGTATTGAGATATTAGGAGTACCAGTGACTACTCCTTTTATGATGCCCAATGAGCATGACCTCTTAGAGGAGCACTATCAGCAATGACATGTCTCATGGAGTGGATTCTCCCAGACGAGTGTAACCCTAAATGCTTGAGAAAAACCCCATGGATGACAGTGTGGTTGAATCCTCTTCATGACCAAGTGTCCTTGAGTATATCTGGGGTTTTTAATTTATTGTATCTATGTCTCATATCTAATTGACATATTCATGATGCTGAGGTGACCTCTCTTAATGTTTTATGTTTTGTGATTTCAGTGTGTCCTATTGGGTATTTTTATAGTCACCCCTGTATGGGATTCTCCCACATATTTCATGCCTTATGTAGCTGAAATAACTTTTTATGGATCCCTTGACTGGAACGGATTGAGGGAAAAATTTAATTTTTAGGCATTTTTATTAAAATAAAATAAAATAAAATAAATTGAAAATATTATTTTATTTTATATAGAAACGTTTGTTGGAGTGCAATGATGGGGAACCATTTCGACAATTAATTACACAACATTAATGACTTTTGAAATAGCAATGCTGCCTCATTAATGCCACAACATAACAGAATGTTGAAATGCATTCCCTCCTTTTAATAGGTTAAATGAATGTTGACAATTGGAAAAAATTTGAGAGAAACTCTAGGGAATTCTTGGATCCTTGGAGATAACTCTTGACAACAAATGACGAAGAATCAAAGGAATTAATTGTTGTAAAAACGAAATTGAAGGATCTTAGAGGAGTGGTTAGCATGATTTCTTCATCAATAATCAATCTCTTCTCGAGGTGGGGGTTATGTTTTAAGTTTTTTTCTTCACTGTTCTCTGAATTTAACAATGAACGCGGATCATCCCATGAACTGGTTGACCCGCGCATCGTCATTCTTGCGGGAGGGGTTTATCGGGTTCGTTCCTGGGAGTTCGATTGTCATGTTTTGATGTTTTAAATTTCCCCGTTCAAACCTTCTAATGGGAGCAGATTAACACTGTGATGAACGACGGTAGGGGTTCATTCATTCTTGTTGACTTTTTATTCTTCCTCCACACTGTGTTCTTCATGGGGAGACGAACAACGGATCATTGCACATCCGTTTCATAATACAATGATCCCATATTGTAGATCCGACATCGCAACAACCTAGAAGAGGTACGACGATGATGGTAGACAGCTAATTGGCTTGGATCGGGAGATACCATTCTTCAAGCATTCTTCATGTGGGTGGATCAATACGCATTTCTAGGGCCGATTAGAGGCCCAAAAACAATAGAGATAACTTTAGGATGTTAGGGAGACCTTAAATTTCAAGTTTTGTGACAAAAATATCTTCAAATCAAAGATCAGAGCATCAATGAGGTGAGGCGAAGCAGGCCTATGGTTCCAGAAATTTCTAGAACACACGACATGTATCCCGAAGAACACGTTGTGTGGTACCGATGACAGCATCTAGGTTTTTCATGTTGCACGCAATGAAGAGAACGACATGCCTCTGGGGAGACATGGTGTGTGGGCCCCATCAAGTGGTAGCTAGAGTTCTAGGTGATGAGAATCACTAACACGACATGTGGGTCCTTACACGTACTTGGCATGTATCTCATTAGATACATGGACACGGGGTGGGTATATGGTTGTGTACTCCACCACACAGCCAGACCATGCTGGCTGTATAGGCTAACCCATGTACTAGTTACACAGGATGGTGCACATGATTTGAAACCATGTATAGGAACATGACCATGTACATGAAGGGAACCCTAGATACTTAGATATGGCATGTGGTCCATACTACACACTGTGTACTAACTTTTCTACACGACATGTTTTTCTATCTTAGGCCGTTTTACACAGGTAGTACCCAAAGTTGAGAGACATGGCGTGTAACCCTTCTACATGCCATGTATATCCTAAAACATGGCTTGAAGCTCGTGTCCACCATATCTTGGACATGTTTCATTTGGTTTAGTGCCCCTTTTTCTCATTCCCCTGAAGGTCAGGTATCTTTTCCATCCACAAGAGTATGATCCCTTCAGCAGGACTTTCTGAGATAGAGTCGGGTATCCCTCCGAGAGGCCTGGGGCGAGATCATAGCATCCTGCCTTTTCATAACATAAACTTTCATTACATTACACAAAACTGAGGATCTTTAAGGTCTAGTGTCTTGGAAACCAGGATCATAATACATGAAAACAACATAAAAAATTCTTCTTAAACACTTGAAAGGCGTCTCCTTATGTTCATTCTAGGTTCATTACTGCATCTCATAACCTGGGGACATACATCAAAAGAAAGGGTGAGCAGAAGGCCCAGTAAGGGAAACAAGAGGAACATTTTACATGTAAACTTGATATACTTCAATAAGGACATGAAAAGAACTTTAAGGCATGAGAAAGAAATCATGAGGCATTTCATAATAAAAACAACATTTTTCATAACTTGAAGATGTGGCTACATCATTTAACATAGACAATCATGAACATATCACCAAGGTCCATCCCCAAGGTGTCATTTGAAAATTACCAAGGTTATTCACCAAGGTATCGTGAAAATTGTAATCTCTAGTGGTTACATCATTACCCAATGCATTGAAGCGCTATCAGGGTGCACCCTTAAATTTGCCTTTATTATCATGTGAGCCACATATATCATCATCAAACATTTCATAAATAACCCACATAGCATAAAATATATGGGTTTCATTTCATAATCATAACGTTTTAAAAACTGCTTTAAAGACATGATCTTTACGTCACTTTAAACCCACAAAAAGGGAAAGCGGGTCTCATGTATGTAAATCCCAGAATTTAAAATGGAACATTTTGATATATATGTGAATACCCTTGTATAAATAAGAGCTTTGAGTATTCACTTTATAACATAAAATAATTTTTGAGAAAAGAGAGAGGCATTTTGAGGGGAAAATTCTGCAGCATAACGGCTAAGTTTTGGGGTTTTAGAAAACATTGAAATGAGAGGGGACATGGGTCACCCACTCATAAATGATCCATAAAACAGTAGGGGGATGGAATAAGAAGGATATATTGACATGGTAATGAAATTTGGAGGACATACCATTTGAAATGAAAAACATGGAAGGAAGACAAAAAAATTAGATTTCTCTTATGAAAATTCGGCAGCCTAACGGCGTCACTTAAACTTCAATAAAAATGAATTGGAAAGATCAAATAGGGTTTCTAATAATATGATCATAAGAGATCAGTATGATAGATATAGAGATAATAAACCAAAATAATGAAAAAAGAACTTGAAAGACTTGATATGAAAATCGAACTTGAAAAATGAGAAGGGTGAAAGGATCCCTTAAAAATTCAGCAGTCTAACGGTGTCACTTAAACTTTCATAAAACGAAATGATGAGAGTAAGAGGGGATTTCTCATCATATAAACATGAAAGGGCAGTAAGAGGAATATAAAAGAACATCCTCTCACATAAAAACATGGAGCATAAAAGGAATGACATAAAAGAGATTACATGAAAAGAAAGAGAGGGGTCGGATCCCTTACCTTAAAACGTGACTCTTGAAACTCAAAGTATTGGACCTTGAGGGCTTGGGGGCACCTTGGGAGGACTCTTTGGGAGGTAAGAAGACCAGAACTTCGTTGGGGGAGAGTTGGGAGTGAAAACTAAAGGAGGAAAGGGTGGGTATTTATAGGGAAAGTGAGGGAACAAAGCATTAATGGCCGAAGGACACCTCACATGTGCTTTTCTCAAACCCATGTGCTCTCCCTTGGCATTTATCATGGAGTTAGGCCACATGGGGCCCCCAAAACAATAATTCATCACCCTTGGCTGGCCAACCCTCAAAAGATCTCATGACATCATCATGACACCGTTATGATGTCATTAAACATACTGAAACCCTAAAACTGTATTTTTACTATTCACTGAAAATTCAACTTTCTCAGAAAAATCCCAAAATTTCACATTAACCAAATATCAATGCTCTGATTTCAAAAATGAAATCCATTTTATAAAAATAATTTTCTAAATATTTCTAATTTAATTTTTAAATAAAAACACTATTCATCGAAAATTCATTTTTTTCAGAAAAATCCCCAAAAATTACCTTAACACAATATCGATGCTCTGAGTTCAAAAATAAATTCATTTTTATAAAAATAATTTTATAATTATTTTTAATTAAATTTTTAAATAAAAAACACAATTCATCTGAAAAAACTAATACTTGAATAATAATTTATGAAACCGTTATTTAACCATTTTATTGAATCACATTACTTAATCAAGGTGCCTAGATTATTTTAAAACTTTCTTTAAGTGAGATTACTAATCCATTTGGTCACCTTACTAATCCTAAGCATAAAATCACTATTCATAATTTACTATTCATCAAAAATTAAGTTGATCTTATTAGACTCCAAATTTTGTACTGAACATAATTGTAGAAGACCATTTTTTGAAAATCATTACACATTTTTAATTATTTAAGGTTTACATAAACATTTTTAAAATATCCTTTTTCTAAAATTCATAAAAAATATGGATACTATATTTATCCGGTCATTTCAAAATTCATAAACTTCATCATAAGAAGAAATCCCAATTTTTATTTAAAACAAGGATTACACAAGGTAGTTACGGTCTCGTTACATAGCCCTTTATAATACCAGTATAGGACCTAAGAGTAAGGTGTGCTAGGGTGATAGAAGCTTGGGGCGGCTCAGTCAACATTGCCCGAGTAGTAATTTCTATCAGTTTAAACTTCTCACGAAGGCGATTCCGTTCCAGCTTCACATGATGAAGTTCGGCTTGGATTTGATCCAGAGCAAAGCCCAATGGTGCTACCTCCTTCCCAAGCTCTGTTAGATGGGCTTCGATCGGTCCAAGACTACTGGGTGAGGCCATCGAATCTTCTTTCTATAATAATTAACCAAGATTACTTATATTTAGAGACAATAATCAAAACATTTTGTTCATAGTGGTCATATTGACCGATGGTTATATAATAGTCAAAACCCACTGATCTCATTTTAATTATAATCATGTTTATCAAATAAAACATTTTTGTTGAGTATAAAAATAAAATAAAATAACACATGAAATTAGTAAACAAGATTTATTCAAAATTTCGGGTCGTTACAATCTTCCCCCCTTAAGAAATTGCGTCCTCGCAATTTTTTAAAATTGGGTTTTGAAATTTCATTGAAAGTCCCACATTGGAAAAAGAGTCAGTAACACTATTACTTTAAAAGAAATAAAAGGGAGTAAAAAGGCCACCCGAGTTTACTCATACAAGGATTCCATGTAGGAAACATGGACATGGAGGAGAAAACAAAGGGTCACATCCTAAAGGAGAGTGATAGAAAACATGATTAGGAGGAAGTTAACCACCAGAAAATCCCAAAATTATGATGTGTGCAAGCGGTCTTTGATTACCTAGTAGGAAACGTAAACCAACAACTTTTTTGTTTTACGTTCCTTTTCATAACTTTGAGGAATTCATTTACAACATAGAACAAAAACATAAGGAGATATATCTACCTTCATGTAGAGTTTAATCCTTTAATAAGTTTCTACCCAAAACTAATCTTTTCTCTAAACTATGAGCATTCAAAACTACTTGGTCTTATCAAAACACAAGAATCATCTTCTAGAGAATCACATAATCCACAAAAGATCAACTATCTATTTCTTCTATCTTTAAACATTATCCCAAAAACAGAAAGAGTAAGGTAAAAAAAAACTCTTCAAAAAGAAATAATCCCATAGGAATGGAAACTACTTTTAAATCTTCAAGTTCCATGGTACTACCCAAAGTTCATCATAGTCCATTCCGTAAATAATGGTCCTTAAGATTCCTCAAAATAAACCAAACTAAGATTGAAACCCAAATACAAGAAAGATTTGATAACATAGTCTTCCAAAATAAACTTCATTGTTCATCTCCAAACAACATCAACCACTCCTAACATCTTATAACAAAAGTAGCTAACCTAAACATATTTTATCCAAGATAGGTTAATCATTCCCGTAAGTAACCTAAAATACAATAAGTCCACCATAAATTCATCGATTCTTCAAAATATAAGTCAACCTTACTTCTCAATGAAAATACCGTTGTAATCTATTTACCTCGATCATATAGGGTCCCCAAAATAGTGAACGTCTTCCAAAATAAAAATCATATTTTAATCCCCTAATCATCTCTGTCATCTTAATACGGCAATCGTAGCATTTCCTATCACATTGGTTGTTGAGACATGTTCTTCCATTTCCCGCCATTAACTAAGAAAAGAAACTATAATTAGGGGCTTAAATACTTAGCCAATAATCAAGAAAAGAAACTTAAAGCATATAAGGATAACTTGTAGTTGAAAAGTATACCCTAACTTGTGATCCCCTAGGTTCCCATCTAGGTTATCCATGATCATATATTCTTATGTGAACCTTTATTTTATTTTATCTTTGATCCTTTAACAATGGTTCATACTAAGCTTATGAATTTACCAAAGAATATCCCCCGGGAGTGTTGTAACCAAGAGTGCAGCAAGGCCCGTTGTCGTGTACCAGTTCCCGTTCGAGTCTAGATCAAAACGGTGTTTTCGGGTTTTACCCCTATGTACATCTGTGCCAGAGCCACCTCTACCTGCTCGTATCCAGACAGGGATGTATTTTCTTGGAAACCCTTTACTCAATACTCACCAAAATACCAGGAAGATTTCCTATATTTAAACTTTTCTATAGGGTTCTTCCTAAAGTTTTTATATCCTAATTTCCACAAATAACTAAACCATCCTTTGATACCAACTATAGCATCCCGCCTTTTTATAACATAAACTTTCATTACATCACACAAAACTGAGGATCTTAAAGGTCTAGTGTCTTGGAAACCAGGATCATAATACATGAAAACAACATAAAACATTCTTCTTAAACACTTGAAAGGCGTCTCCTTATGTTCATTCTAGGTTCATTACTACATCTCATAACCTGGGGACATACATCAAAAGAAAGGGTGAGCAGAAGGCCCAGTAAGGGAAACAAGAGGAACATTTTACATGTAAACTTGATATACTTCAATAAGGACATGAAAAGAACTTTAAGGCATGAGAAAGAAATCATGAGGCATTTCATAATAAAAACAACATTTTTCATAACTTGAAGATGTGGCTACATCATTTAACATAGACAATCATGAACATATCACCAAGGTCCATCCCCAAGGTGTCATTTAAAAATTACCAAGGTTATTCACCAAGGTATCGTGAAAAATTGTAATCTCTAGTGGTTACATCATTACCCAATGCATTGGAGCGCTATCAGGGCGCACCCTTAAATTTTCCTTTATTATCATGCGAGCCACATATATCATCATCAAACATTTCATAAATAACCCACATAGCATAAAATAAATGGGTTTCATTTCATAATCATAACGTTTTAAAAACTGCTTTAAAGACATGATCTTTACGTCACTTTAAACCATCGGAAAGGTAAAGAGGGTCTCATGTATGTAAATCCCAGAATTTAAAATGGAACATTTTGATATATATGTGAATACCCTTTTATAAATAAGAGCTTTGAGTATTCACTTTATAACATAAAATAATTTTTGAGAAAAGAGAGAGGCATTTTGAGGGGAAAATTCTGCAGTATAACGGCTAAGTTTCGGGGTTTTAGAAAACATTGAAATGAGAGGGGACATGGGTCACCCACTCATAAATGATCCATAAAACAGTAGGGGGATGGAATAAGAAGGATATATTGACATGGTAATGAAATTTGGAGGACATACCATTTGAAATGAAAAACATGGAAGGAAGACAAAAAAATTAGATTTCTCTTATGAAAATTCGACAGCCTAACGGCGTCACTTAAACTTCAATAAAAATGAATTGGAAAGATAAAATAGGGTATCTCATCATATGATAATAAGAGATAAGTATGATAGATATAGATATCATACCCCAACATAATGAAAAAAGAACTTGAAAGACTTGATATGAAAATCGAACTTGAAAAATGAGAAGGGTGAAAGGATCCCTTAAAAATTCGGCAGCCTAACGGCGTCACTTAAACTTTCATAAAACGAAATGATGAGAGTAAGAGGGGATTTCTCATCATATAAACATGAAAGGGCAGTAAGAGGAATATAAAAGAACATCCTCTCACATAAAAACATGGAGCATAAAAGGAATGACATAAAAGAGATTACATGAAAAGAAAGAGAGGGGTCGGATCCCTTACCTTAAAACGTTACTCTTGAAACTCAAAGTATTGGACCTTGAGGGCTTGGGGGAACCTTGGGAGGACTCTTTGGGAGGTAAGAAGACCAGAACTTCGTTGGGGGAGAGTTGGGAGTGAAAACTAAAGGAGGAAAGGGTGGGTATTTATAGGGAAAGTGAGGGAATAAAGCATTAATGGCCAAGGGAAACCTCACATGTGCTTTTCTCAAACCCATGTGCTCTCCCTTGGCATTTATCATGGAGTTAGGCCACATGGGGACCCCAAAAAAATAATTCATCACCCTTGGCCGGCCAACCCTCAAAATATCTCATGACATCATCATGACACCGTTATGATGTCATTAAACATACTGAAACCCTAAAACTGTATTTTTACTATTCACTGAAAATTCAACTTTCTCAGAAAAATCCCAAAATTTCACATTAACCAAATATAAATGCTCTGATTTCAAAAATGAAATCCATTTTATAAATATAATTTTCTAAATATTTTTAATTTAATTGTTAAATAAAAACACTATTCATCGAAAATTCATTTTTTTCAGAAAAATCCCCAAAAATTACCTTAACATAATATCGATGCTCTGAGTTCAAAAATAAATTCATTTTTATAAAAATAATTTTCTAATTATTTTTAATTAAATTTTTAATTAAAAAACCCTATTCATCTGAAAAAACTAATACTTGAATAATAATTTATGAAACCGTTATTTAACCATTTTATTGAATCACATTACTTAATCAAGGTGCCTAGATTATTTTAAAACTTTCTTTAAGTGAGATTACTAATCCATTTGGTCACCTGACTAATCCTAAGCGTAAAATCACTATTCATAATTTACTATTCATCAAAAATTAAGTTGATCTTATTAGACTCCAAATTTTGTACTGAACATAATTGTAGAAGACCGTTTTTTGAAAATCATTACACATTTTTAATTATTTACGGTTTACATAAACATTTTTAAAATATCCTTTTTCTAAAATTCATAAAAAATATGGATACTAAATTTATCCGGTCATTTCAAAATTCATAAACTTCATCATAAGAAGAAATCCCAATTTTTATTTAAAACAAGGATTACACAAGGTAGTTACAGTCTCGTTACATAGCCCCTTATAATACCAGCATAGGACCTAAGAGTAAGGTGTGCTAGGGTGATAGAAGCTTGGGGCGGCTCAGTCAACATTGCCCGAGTAGTAATTTCTTTCAGTTTGAACTTCTCACGAAGGCGATTCCGTTCCAGCTTCACATGATGAAGTTCGGCTTGGATTTGATCCAGAGCAAAGCCCAATGGTGCTACCTCCTTCCCAAGCTCTGTTAGATGGGCTTCGATCGGTCCAAGACTACTAGGTGAGGCCATCGAATCTTCTTTCTATAATAATTAACCAAGATTACTTATATTTAGAGACAATAATCAAAACATTTTGTTCACAGCGGTCATATTGACTGATGGTTATATAATAGTCAAAACCCACTGATCTCATTTTAATTATAATCATGTTTATCAAATAAAACATTTTTGTTGAGTATAAAAATAAAATAAAATAACCCATGAAATTAGTAAACAAGATTTATTCAAAATTTAGGGTCGTTACAATCTTCCCCCCTTAAGAAATTGCGTCCTCGCAATTTTTTAAAATTGGGTTTTGAAATTTTATTGAAAGTCTCACATCGGAAAAAGAGTCAGTAACACTATTACTTTAAAAGAAATAAAAGGGAGTACAAAGGCCACCCGAGTTTACTCATACAAGGATTCCATGTAGGAAACATGGACATGGAGGAGAAAACAAAGGGTCACATCCTAAAGGAGAGTGATAGAAAACATGATTAGGAGGATGTTAACCACCAGAAAATCCCAAAATTATGATGTGTGCAAGCGGTCTTTGATTACCTAGTAGGAAACGTAAACCAACAACTTTTTTGTTTTACGTTCCTTTTCATAACTTTGAGGAATTCATTTACAACATAGAACAAAAACATAAGGAAATATATCTACCTTCATGTAGAGTTTAATCCTTTAATAAGTTTCTACCCAAAACTAATCTTTTCTCTAAACTATGAGAATTCAAAACTACTTGGTCTTATCAAAACACAAGAATCATCTTCTAGAGAATCACATAATCCACAAAAGATAAACTATCTATTTCTTCTATCTTTAAACATTATCCCAAAAACAGAAAGAGTAAGGTAAAAAAAACTCTTCAAAAAGAAATAATCCCATAGGAATGGAAACTACTTTTAAATCTTCAAGTTCCATGGTACTACCCAAAGTTCATCATAGTCCATTCTGTAAATAATGGTCCTTAAGATTCCTCAAAATAAACCAAACTAAGATTTAAACCCAAATACAAGAAATATTTGATAACATAGTTTTCCAAAATAAACTTCATTGTTCATCTCCAAACAACATCAACCACTCCTAACATCTTATAACAAAAGTAGCTAACCTAAACATATTTTATCCAAGATAGGTTAATCATTCCCGTAAGTAACCTAAATTACTATAAGTCCACCTTAAATTCATCGATTCTTCAAAATATAAGTCAACCTTACTCCTCAATGAAAATACCGTTGTAATCTATTTACCTCGATCATATAGGGTCCCCAAAATAGTGAATGTCTTCCAAAATAAAAATCATATTTTAATCCCCTAATCATCTTTGTCATCTTAATACGGCAATCGTAGCATTTCCTATCACATTGGTTGTTGAGACATGTTCTTCCATTTCCCACCATTAACTAAGAAAAGAAACTATAATTAGGGGCTTAAATACTTAGCCAATAATCAAGAAAAGAAACTTAAAGCATATAAGGATAACTTGTAGTTGAAAAGTATACCCTAACTTGTGATCCCCTAGGGTCCCATCTAGGTTATCCATGATCATATATTCTTATGTGAACCTTTATTTTATTTTATCTTTGATCCTTTAACAATGGTTCATACTAAGCTTATGAATTTACCAAAGCATATCCCCCGGGAGTGTCGTAACCAAGAGTGAAGCAAGGCCCATTGTCGTGTACCAGTTCCCGTTCGAGTCTAGCTCAAAGCGGTGTTTTCGGGTTTTACCCCTATGTACATCTGTGCCAGAGCCACCTCTACCTGCTCGTATCCAGACAGGGATGTATTTGCTTGGAAACCCTTTACTCAATACTCACCAAAATACCAGGAAGATTTCCTATATTTAAACTTTTCTATAGGGTTCTTCCTAAAGTTTTTATATCCTAATTTCCACAAATAACTAAACCATACTTTGATACAAACTATAGCATCCCGCCTTTTTATAACATAAACTTTCATTACATTACACAAAACTGAGGATCTTTAAGGTCTAGTGTCTTGGAAACCAGGATCATAATACATGAAAACAACATAAAACATTCTTCTTAAACACTTGAAAGGCGTCTCCTTATGTTCATTCTAGGTTCATTACTGCATCTCATAACCTGGGGACATACATCAAAAGAAAGGGTGAGCAGAAGGCCCAGTAAGGGAAACAAGAGGAACATTTTACATGTAAACTTGATATACTTCAATAAGGACATGAAAAGAACTTTAAGGCATGAGAAAGAAATCATGAGGCATTTCATAATAAAAACAACATTTTTCATAACTTGAAGATGTGGCTACATCATTTAACATAGAAAATCATGAACATATCACCAAGGTCCATCTCCAAGGTGTCATTTGAAAATTACCAAGGTTATTCACCAAGGTATCGTGAAAATTGTAATCTCTAGTGGTTACATCATTACCCAATGCATTGGAGCGCTATCAGGGCACACCCTTAAATTTGCCTTTATTATCATGTGAGCCACATATATCATCATCAAACATTTCATAAATAACCCACATAGCATAAAATAAATGGGTTTCATTTCATAATCATAACGTTTTAAGAACTTCTTTAAAGACATGATCTTTACGTCACTTTAAACCCACAAAAAGGGAAAGCGGGTCTCATGTATGTAAATCCCAGAATTTAAAATGGAACATTTTGATATATATGTGAATACCCTTGTATAAATAAGAGCTTTGAGTATTCACTTTATAACATAAAATAATTTTTGAGAAAATAGAGAGGCATTTTGAGGGGAAAATTCTGCAGCATAACGGCTAAGTTTCGGGGTTTTAGAAAACATTGAAATGAGAGGGGAAATGGGTCACCCACTCATAAATGATACATAAAACAGTAGGGGGATGGAATAAGAAGGATATATTGACATGGTAATGAAATTTGGAGGACATACCATTTGAAATGAAAAACATGGAAGGAAGACAAAAAAATTAGATTTCTCTTATGAAAATTCGGCAGCCTAACGGCGTCACTTAAACTTCAATAAAAATGAATTGGAAAGATCAAATAGGGTCTCTCATCATATGATCATAAGAGATCAGTATGATATATATAGAGATCATACCCCAACATAATGAAAAAAGAACTTGAAAGACTTGATATGAAAATCGAACTTGAAAAATGAGAAAGGTGAAAGGATCCCTTAAAAATTCGGCAGCCTAACGGTGTCACTTAAACATTCATAAAACGAAATGATGAGAGTAAGAGGGGATTTATCATCATATAAACATGAAAGGGCAGTAAGAGTAATATAAAAGAACATCCTCTCACATAAAAACATGGAGCATAAAAGGAATGACATAAAAGAGATTACATGAAAAGAAAGGGAGGGGTCGGATCCCTTACCTTAAAACGTGACTCTTGAAACTCAAAGTATTGGACCTTGAGGGCTTGGGGGCACCTTGGGAGGACTCTTTGGGAGGTAAGAAGACCATAACTTCGTTGGGGGAGAGTTGGGAGTGAAAACTAAAGGAGGAAAGGGTGGGTATTTATAGGGAAAGTGAGGGAACAAAGCATTAATGGCCAAGGGACACCTCACATGTGCTTTTCTCAAACCCATGTGCTCTCCCTTGGCATTTATCATGGAGTTAGGCCACATGGGGCCCCCAAAACAATAATTCATCACCCTTGTCCGGCCAACCCTCAAAAGATCTCATGACACCGTTATGATGTCATTAAACATACTGAAACCCTAAAACTGTATTTTTACTATTCACTGAAAATTCAACTTTCTCAGAAAAATCCCAAAATTTCACATTAACCAAATATCAATGCTCTGATTTCAAAAATGAAATCCATTTTATAAAAATAATTTTCTAAATATTTTTAATTTAATTTTTAAATAAAAACACTATTCATCGAAAATTCATTTTTTTCAGAAAAATCCCCAAAAATTACCTTAACACAATATCGATGCTCTGAGTTCAAAAATAAAGTCATTTTTATAAAAATAATTTTCTAATTATTTTTAATTAAATTTTTAAATAAAAAACACTATTCATCTGAAAAAACTAATACTTGAATAATAATTTATGAAACCGTTATTTAACCATTTTATTGAATCACATTACTTAATCAAGGTGCCTAGATTATTTTAAAACTTTCTTTAAGTGAGATTACTAATCCATTTGGTCACCTTACTAATCCTAAGCGTAAAATCACTATTCATAATTTACTATTCATCAAAAATTAAGTTGATCTTATTAGACTCCAAATTTTGTACTGAACATAATTGTAGAAGACCGTTTTTTGAAAATCATTACACATTTTTAATTATTTAAGGTTTACATAAACATTTTTAAAATATCCTTTTTCTAAAATTCATAAAAAATATGGATACTATATTTATCCGGTCATTTCAAAATTCATAAACTTCATCATAAGAAGAAATCCCAATTTTTATTTAAAACAAGGATTACACAAGGTAGTTACGGTCTCGTTACATAGCCCCTTATAATACCAGCATAGGACCTAAGAGTAAGGTGTGCTAGGGTGATAGAAGCTTGGGGCGGCTCAGTCAACATTGCCCGAGTAGTAATTTCTATCAGTTTGAACTTCTCACGAAGGCGATTCCGTTCCAGCTTCACATGATGAAGTTCGGCTTGGATTTGATCCAGAGCAAAGCCCAATGGTGCTACCTCATTCCCAAGCTCTGTTAGATGGGCTTCGATCGGTCCAAGACTACTAGGTGAGGCCATCGAATCTTCTTTCTATAATAATTAACCAAGATTACTTATATTTAGAGACAATAATCAAAACATTTTGTTCACAGCTGTCATATTGACCGATGGTTATATAATAGTCAAAACCCACTGATCTCATTTTAATTATAATCATGTTTATCAAATAAACCATTTTTGTTGAGTATAAAAATAAAATAAAATAACACATGAAATTAGTAAACAAGATTTATTCAAAATTTCGGGTCGTTACAGAGATTCTCTATCCATTCTTGACCCTTGGTAGAGTTAGGTATCAATGTGACTAATCTTATAGGATTTTGATCCTCAACTTAGCTGGTGAATACATATGAGTCGTGGTATCCGGCAAGTCCCAAGTAGTGATCCTAATCTGTGTATCGTGATCTTTCCTCACTCAAGAGTTTGTTATCCCAGAATGAGTGTATCTATATCTCATGACCTTTCTTGACAAATGATACTTCTCAAACGGATGTTATTAGAGTTATCAGACTCGTGGAGTGAGTTCTCCTGGATAAGTGCTTCATGGAACCTTCGAACTGAATCCCTAACGGGGGTATGCGTTTGTGTGACTTGTCACTAGACCACGAGTCTGGGTTTTGAGTATATATGGATTGTGTTTCTATTACTATATGTTCAGTATACATATACTTTGTTGAAATGACTGTTCCTTTACTTTGTGTATTGTTTTGTGGTTTTTGGGGTCTTCTACTGATTATTGTTATACTCACCCCTACATGGGCTTTGCCCGCACATGTTGTGTCTTGTATAGATGAGAAACCTTTTGATGGAGTCCAGGGAGGACCAGGAATAAACTGAGATTTATGAGTTCCCTATAGGACGAGGTGTTCCTATGGTTACGAGAAGTAGTCCCAGTACCTCTTTGTGCTTATAAGTTGGACTTTGTAGTTTGAAGACTCTTGTTTTTTGTGGGCCTGTATTCTGGCCCAGTTTACTTTCTGCACCATACTTTCATTGTACTATGTTGGTTGGGTTTAGTTGTATTCATGTATTTTATTCCTTAGTGGTTTTTAAATTTCATCATTTTTTGGCTTGGATATGTGTGTGTGTGTACAGGTACTTAGGAAGTGCCTCCCATGTTAGTGATATGCCTACTCGGTGCTATTCACTAGCCCCTATTCTGTTGGAGGCAGGCTTGGGGAGTCACAGCATGGGACCCACTGGGACGGGTTGGAAAAAATCATCCCACCTCGCTTCAGGATCGATATATTCCTATATGAATTTTGCCTTAATGTAGTTCATCCCCAACAAGCAGGAGGGCTTACTTTTATTCCAAGTCTAGAGGTCCCCTTTAAAACATCTTAACTGGTTATGGATTCCAACCCACATGCGATAATGGACGGGTTTATTCCATGATGATCATGCCACATGGTGGTATATGGGATCCACCACCCACTGGTTGGAATAAATGAAATGAACACAACCCAATCCACTATGAGCAGGGATAATGAGAAGCGGGTGGTGGTCTGAAATTACACAAACCAAGTGGTTAAGTCTAGAATTTGGGAAGGTGTAAATGGATTGGATATTATCCAAGCACTGGTCTAGATAGCACTAATTTCATAGGATCCACTTATAATTATTACACCAAGTGAAATAATCCCCTATGTATCACATTTCCAAGAGCCCATTCTAGGCTAAAAAGGTGGATAAATCTTGTATATCCTTCCTAGGATATACCCCTTTACCTTTTTCACTTTCATATCCAAAATGGAATTCAATTACCTTCTAATGATCTATGTTGATTATCTCATATTGAAGCTTCCCAAATCCTTCCATAGGGATTCTCTCTCCCATGAATCAATTTTTCCATAAACAATTAAATTGATGCAACTGAAACAACCTAAATTAGCCTTTGTGGATATGTGATCGTATGAGACAATGAGTTTCTCTACTGATAGTGTCCAGTTCCAAAAAAACCCATATATTTTGACTAATGGGTTCATCATGAATCTAATCATGAAGTCTAATATTAAAATTGAAGTCAAAATTCTTCAAAGGGTGTTTATGGGGTTCAATAACTGATACCAATGAAACCTTATTACGATGAAGATCAATAGAAATAAAACCCATCTTCACCCGGGCTCCTATTACCTGTGAGTTCTAAAGAATGACGGAAATCATTTTATAATGAGGGGGCTAGATTTGGACCCTAGAATCGATGACA
Organism: Viscum album; assembly: GCA_963277665.1. Lineage (NCBI taxonomy): Eukaryota > Viridiplantae > Streptophyta > Magnoliopsida > Santalales > Viscaceae > Viscum > Viscum album. Next base: position 819,987,994 of record OY728157.1, read on the forward strand.
TCCTAGACTAAAATGAGGAGGCTAAATCCCTTTTAGTTTGAAATCTAGTGTGGATTCCACTAATGGGGGTGTGAATGCACTAACAACTCCACCTGGTTCAACCAAACTATAGAATAATGCACTACAGGTATTGGATAAGGGAATGGGTGAACAAATAGTGAATCTAGGATCACTAGGATTGTGTCCATGTGAAGGTCTGTGAGAATATAAATCTCCTTCCCATGATGAAGGTATGGTTTTTATCCCGTAGAGCAAAGAGTCACCATTCTAGAAGGGGGAGTTAAATCCTGACTTGTGGAAAGATCTTTCACTAAGCTGAGCTTGAGAACAAAAAATAGAAATAGATGATATAGAACTAGGTCTAGATACAGTTCTACCATGTCATTAGAGTGACACCCCAAAGGTAGAGTTGGTACTGATGATAAATAATAAATGAGAGAAGAAGCGTGAACTTGGGGAGGTGGAGAATAGCAGGAAATAGAAGCCTCTATAGTGGAGGAGGCAACATCAGGGTCCCAGATTATCCCATGAATCAAATGGGTTGAGGTCTGGCCTATAACAAAAGGTTAAAAAATGATATATTTAAATCCTAGCCAAATCATTTATATATATTTTTGGTAATTGACCTTGAATATGTAATCCTATATAGAAGCACTCTGGAGATTGGTAGGGTAAAGACTACCACCAAGAGAGAGCATCACCTACCGTAAGAAGTATGAATACCAAAAGAGGATGAGAGAGTTCCATATCCATGCATAACTGATCCACCTCAATATCTCTGAGATAGAGCTTACAAGCATCCAGATAGAGGAAAATACTGATTGCAACTCTAATGCCATGGAGGAACAAATGATTATGTAAGGGAAGGGGTAGGCTATGCAGGTTGTTCCATACAACATATTGAGTAGAGTCTCAAATGAAGTGATCCTCCATAGACCAACAAAATAGGTTTAAACACTATTTTAAAAAAAACTAAGGGCTCTGAGACCAGACCTTCATAAAAGATTCTATGGACGAAATCACTACACAAAAGTCCTTCTGATTTAGTACCGACACTCGGGTCAGAGTATCTAGACCACATGTGCTGAAATAAATCTATAAGAAGGGGAGGGGTGGCTTGTATGAACTAAACATAGCCAATATCTTCCACTTATAATACTCCAATTACACTTTGAAGTAATCCACTGTAAAACCAATCATCGATGACCTGTCCACTGTTGCAGGCCAGGGCTCTCCTAATAAGATCTCAGGGATCAGATAAATATGGGATGAATGGTGCTGAAACCATTTGTGCCTTAATGTTTTCAAAATCTATTTGTGCTACCAAAGAATACAAAAATTCTCCTCTCTTGGTGAGTTATTTTTATTGGTCTAGTATTTTTACCATAATCTTTCTTAAATATCTTATAGTAGCTTGTGAACCCTAAAAATCCACACACCTCCTTTACAATCCCTGAATATTTTTATCACTAAATCGCTTCTACCATATTAGTGTTCATGGAAACTCCCACTCATGAATGATCTGTCCAAAATATTCCACAAAACCTCTCCTAAAAGTGAATTTTTTTCCATTGGAATTTAAATTATTCTCTATCATAAGTTTTGGTACTTTCTTCAATATTGAAAGTTGTTTGCATAGACCACTACTCTAAATAAATATGTCATAAAAAAACGAGGACCCCCTTATGAAGTAGTGGCAGGAAAATAGTGTTCATAGTCCCTTGGAAAGTGGAGGGTGTTTTTGTGAATCTAAAGGGAATTACTAAGTATTTTTAATGTGATTCGTGGGTATTAAAGGTTGTTTTATCCACATGATTCACCCTCAGCAACACTTGGTGGAAATATGACTTCAAATCCATCTTAGCAAAATGTGTTTCCCGTGAAAACTCATCTAGAAACTCCTATACCATAGGTATCAGGTAGCTATTAGGCACTGTTAAATTATTCATCACCCGATAGTCCACACACATCCACCACCCTCTATCTTTTTTACAACTATTATGTTGAGACTAGAATAAGGTCTATTACAGGGCTTAATGAACCCGAGTGTCAAGAGTTCATAATCTTGTTTACCCACCTCATTTTTTGTAAGTGAGTTTATATGGCTGTATATTAACTATATTGTCCCCATTTCTTAGTGTTATGGTGTGATCAATGTCCCTGCGTGGTGGTAACTCCTTTTCTTCTTGGGAAATAGCTCAATACTATAGGAATATAGCACTCAACTGACTCTTCGACACTTGAGGAAACTTTGTGATATTCAATTTGACATGCCCTATTAATTCCCACTATAATACCTTAATAATTTTCTTCCCTCGACCAAAATACTCTTAAAAATATCTTAGTGCACACTGGGGGTTGTTCAATTCCCTTTAAGTTAACAACATGACCCCAAAATAATTCCATTGTTTTTTTATGATAATGTCTTGTAACATACCCCAAAGTTTCAATTCAAAAATCCCAAATACAAAATTGGGTATGGTGGTATCAAATATGTGTGTGTAAATATAAAACTTCATGGTACCCATGTATAACTTCATTTATTTAGAAACACCCTTAGTAACTACCCATTTTCTATCTCAAAATCTAATTTGTAAGGGAACAATCTCGGTGGTTTGCACTGTAAGAGATTTCAACAGCTGCTTGGAAATAAATTTGTGGCATACACCACTATCCGCCAAAATTAACAATGGTACTCCCCCTAGACTTCCTTCCACCAAAACAACCAGTCTCCTTTTGGGAAATCTTGTCTAAGATCATTTTCCATCATTCCAAACATTTACATCTTCTTAAGTTCTCTCATGCCCTCGCCACCCATATCATGAATGGGCCATTTCTCATCTTCATCTCTATTAGGATCAATACACTCTCAAACCATAAGTCTATAGCCCTTTTTTGGAAACTTATGACCAGGTGCATATTTTTGTCCCTAAGTGAAATAATGTCCTTTTTTCAATACTCATATTCTTATCTATTTAAATTTTGGATTCTTAACTATCATAGAATGATTCCATTCCACTAATCTCATTTCTTTCCCTCTCACAAAGGGGTGAATTGCACCATACTAGTTTTCCAACTTTGTTTGTGTCCCACTCTTGGAGCTCCACCCCAAGGCTATGATTATGGAAACCTAATTACTCATTTCACTTATAGCTCCCTTCTAACTCACTACAAAAAGTTCAAAAACTTCACCTTGCTCGGTGGATCGTGTGAAAATACTTTACTTCAAATTTATGGCTTCATCCCATTGATAAACACGCTCATATAACATTTTTACAAGAAATATAGCATTCATAGGGATAAATGTTCAAATGCATCAATATAGACATCCACTGATTCGGTATGCCACGGTCCCTTAAGATACATGAAAAGAACATATTCCTATAAACTTTCATTCCATGTTGAAATTTATTTTTTGAGTTTTTTCCATGAAAATACAAGCTTAGTGGATTTTAATGAAATTATCTTATATTAAACTAGTCCTTCCATGAATTTTTGAGAGAGTTGTGCCTTCAATCCATCTCATGTTTCATAGATTCAAAAATATATGTCATCTCATGAGATCCAAGTGACTGTATCCTCTCCAGTAAATGTTGGCATATACACTTACTTGGTAAATGCATATATTTCATTCTTCAAAGGGTGCACATCATGGTGTTCTATTTTTCCTTCAATCAAATGGTCTTAATTTTCTTCCTCAGTTTGATTATATAACTCACCTACTCATCCATGCATGACTACACTTGGATGATCCCTCGTATCATACTCTACCTTCTATTTGTAAATATGTGTTAATAGTATATTCACCTCTCACATCATCATTGATATCTCTAAAATTGTGGTTTTGATTCCTGCAATAGATTTCTCTGGCATAGCTACCATTATTTTGATCCAAGTGGTCACCCATGTGTAGAAGAATAAATGAGAGCACCAAGATGATAGAGAGAAAAATCGATAGAGACAAAGGGAAACCTTGTTTGTATTTAGAGAAGTATATGGGAAAAATTATACTACAAGTGGGAGAATAAGGGGAAGTTAGGAGAAAATGAAAAGAGTCTACACATGCAGTACTGCTCTCCCTTCCTAAGATGAAAAAAAATCCAATACAGAGGATGAATTTCCAAATATACTCATCTTTACCTTCCCTCACTCTAGCCTTCCGTATTTAACAACTCCTCCATGGAACCCCACTCAAACATAATTGGTTATTCCCCCTATAATCCCCTTACATAAAAAAATTATACACATTTTTAGAGTATTCCCTCTAGTTGGATAGTTGGTATCTATCATAAATCTTATATAATTCTTATGTATATAACCAAAAATCACAAGGAGAAAACTCCACCTCATGTTCGGGAACTTCCCTTAAACAACTAACTACCTAAACATTATCAATTACCCCTCTTCTACCCATTTATAACTTCTTGACCCTTTATTTAATTTTTTATTTATAATACTTACCCAAATAAAAACATAACACTTGACCTCCAATACCTTCCCCCCCAAATATTACCCCCTTTGGTAGGTAAATCGAATGGGTGGTTGTGTCCCACAGCTATTCTATCTATTAGTGAGATCCTCCTCATTTATATCAATCATGTCCTAAGATATGTCACCATATGTTATACTAGTTATGATATTTTTGTGACCTATGATAATCATAATCCTTGAATTATCCATGGCCTATAATTTTTGCTTATCATACCCTACGATATACAACATCTCTTATGTTGTTCTTTGGATCATCCTATGACTTATCCTTTAATTTCTTCACTTTATCTATATTTTATATAACTATCATGGAACGATTAACCAAAGGTTCCAATCACTTGTAGGTATGCCAAAAAAAATTAATGGACTACTTCAAACAAGGCACATGCTTCCACATTTTATCTCTATTCTCAGTCCACTTTCAATCATCATAAATCCCAAAGTGTGTAAAGTACATATCCAAACATAATGTTAACCAATATTTCTCAATTAGTAGCTTTAATATTCCCCAGTAAATTGAATCACCATAAAAATTATATATCGAGTAGATTTATATGTTAATATCATATTCCACGATTCATTTCATGGATTCCAATATTTGGCATTGTTGTTGTTTGTGGTCCTTGGTTCTCATTCAGTGCATCTTGCTGCAACTTGTGATAGAATTTGTTACTTCATGTGACATAATATATTATTCACAATCCCTTTTTTGGGTTTGTGATATCCATGACTCTTTAAATATCCCTTTTTCTAGATGTTATATTACCTTATCGCTAGATGTGATATGAAATGTGTAGTCTCAGCGTGTGAAACATCTATATAGTATATTGTGATATGTATCATAGTTCTGTTAATTTCTCCATACCCCTTTATTTCCACCCACAATATTTGTATATTACCTCCTACAATAATACCTCAACTATTTTATATTATCTTTACTCAACACTCCATTCTTCATTTAATCTATCCTTGAAAAAATCTACATACTTCCAAAGCATGACCATTGGTACACGAAATTATTCAATTTCACCCAATGAAATTAACATCGCCTTATCCAACCATATATTCATATCATTAACCATTTATTTTATATGATCCTTTAAAATTCTGACATACAACATGCCTCACTCCCTATACACGATCTTCGACCTTTAAGTCCCTATGGTGTGACAAAAATGAATAATCTTCAATAATTGATATAAAATCACTATCACAGTTTGTTTTCATGTACTAGTCACTTTATTACTATAATTGTATGATGGGTTACAATTTCATGATTTTGAAACCCAATCACTGCCATATTAAAATGAATTAGTATCCTTAAAATTTGATTCTTGATCACTGAATTTGTTTCTAATGAAAATTATAGTAAAAATTCAACCGACTTCCATCCAGTGAAATTCAGTCCTTATTTAGGAATGATATTGGTTAAAAATAATAATAGAAAAATTTAGCTATAAGTTATATTGAAAATTTTTACATAGTTATTGATGTGAAAATTACCAATGAAAATTTTCACTAAGACATTCCACGTGATGTTTTTAGCAGGGCTATTTTTTCAAATATTATAGTGATTCTACAACCCATAAAAAATTACATAATGCAGTGTTGTTATGTTAATAAAAAATGATTTTAAATATTTCATTAAAAAAATTCAACTGAGAAATCATCAAATTTAGAGATAATGGAATAAATTTCACATACTAATTTTCTTTCTTACCAGGTACATATTATTTCCATCAACATGGTTACTATCTTGAGAGGGAATGAGATGCTCAGGTTATGCCTTGAATCTGAGAGTATATTTTTCTAATATTTATATTGGACTTTTTTTAATTATTTCTCTTTTCTCTATTTTTTGTCCATGAATATAGATTTTGTTGGAATTATGGGTAGCCCAATTTTATCTTAGTAGTAAGAAAAAGTATGAGTGTCTTTGATCCTATTAATTTTTTGAAGCATTTTTAGGTTGAAGCATCTGTATTTGTTTCATATATGTCATGTTATTTCAAGTCTATTTAATTTAAATGTTAAAGTTGTTGAAAAATTAATGTGGAATTGTTTTTTTAAAAATTTCTATTTTCATTTTTTAAAAATATATTAGAATGTTTTGCGGTAAATATGTTGTAGTTTTCATGTCCCTGTTGGCCAGACATATCTAAGGATGAAGGATAAGTTGCGATGTGGAAAGTTACCTAATGATGTGATAATTTTAAGATTCTATTTTTTAGGAAAGTGGGGTTACCCAACTGTAAATGTGTTTGGGGAAGGGAGGTAGTATCTCACTGTTATCCTCTATTACAATGTATATATTCATCATATTATGAAGTAGGATGGGATGTGTGTATATTTTATACAGCTAAATAAAGTGATAGTACTAGATAGATATCCTATTCTAGTTATTATAGAGTTATTAGATGAATTATAGGGGGTAACTGTTTCCAAAAAAAAGATCTTATGATTGGATTTGGTAAGAAAAGGTGATATTAGTAAGAAAATTTTTAATATGCATGAGGGATACTAGGAATACCTTATTATGTCTTTCCGATGAATGAAACCCCCCACTTTTTTTTGAGTGGTATATATTACATGAATTTTGAGATATTATTTTTGTTTGTTTTCATTGATGAAATCCTTATTTATAGTAAGGATTGAGTATAGCATTTAACTCTTTTGAATATTTTTATTAATTTTTTCTGATGAAACTTGTTAGGGGTCAATAGGGAAAATTATTTTTGGGTGGTGGTAGAATATTTTGGTAAAACTATATCAATGGAAGGTGTTGATAGTGCGTCATGACCATAACATGTTGGAACTCCTCCTAATCTAATACCAATATTTAGTGTAATAACACCATTAATATGTCATGGTGTGGTGACTAGAATAAAGGGTTTAATATCACTCTAATTTCTTTGAGTCCTTGATTGAATCATTACATGCTTCATAAGAATCTAGATTTATTTTTAAACAACTTCAACACTTGGTTTCTTCAGATGGTGCTACTCTAACACATTGAATTTCATCTACTTAAAGACATTTCTTATGTCACCAGTCTTGGGAGTGTCTGACTTCAAGATTTTCCTTTTCAAGGATTTGTTATAAAAGTTTGATGAAGGTGATTTTATTATTTATAATATGTGTTTTTATTAAATGAATATCATGTATTATATCTTTACAACAAAAATTTTTAATGAAAGTTATCCTGCTAAATATTTTCCCCATATATCATATCCATTTCGTGATCGAAGTTTCATATTTCACTAAGAAATGAGTCTGCTATGGAATTTTTCCCACGAATTAATTTTTTTAGGTTTGTAATCATTCTAATTACAATAGTTTTGATGCTTGGATAATTGAGTAGACACAAATTTATCTATTTCCATCATATTGACAATCCTCAACTCTATTTATCTAGTAACCTAATCCTATTAGGGTCTCCCGATGTAACTCAAAGAAAACTCCAAAAATAGACTTACATGAGAAAAAATATTAAATTTAATTAATTTTGATTTGGTATGGACACTTGACATTATGTTATCTCATAACTTAGTTTCATGATGGATTATTGAAATTCATATTACACTAACCCTCAATGAAATTATCAGGCAGAGACCTCACAATACATTGACATTAAATATATAATAAATTAACATGAATAAAATACTCTATTTTCACACCATATTCTATGTTAACCATTAACATATGTTGTTCCCAGTCTCCACATTATGTCAATTTTTAACCTTATATCAAATTTGCAATGCATATTACATTATGTTAATAACATAGTGTCATGATCCAGGGAAGGATATGTTCTTGTACAAAGATATCCTTATTTTTTTCTTAAGATTACATTGATGATCAACATAGTCATATATAGAAGTACCTCAAGTTATATTTTTGTACAATGTTACCATAGTTATAGAACTTAACATTGAATTGACACTTCAATGTAACGTTAAGTGGGATGATTCCAGTTTTTTTTCAAAAATATGTTCTTCATTCAAAAAAATGATAGCAACATGTTGATTTATCGAAGAACATGACATTAATAAAATGGATGGGTTTTTTCGGATCATCATATGATCAATAGAACTTGAAGAAAACTTATAAATGTGCCCAATATATCCCAGAAATAATGATATAATATAAGTTAAGAATATAAACATGCATAGATAGATAAATTCTCTCCCCATAGTCAATATTTTATATAATAAGTTTGATGTTGATTAATAGGGAAGCATATGAAATCCTTCTTGGAAAGTAATACACCAACCAAAGGATTCCAAAACGTTTCTTTTGGATTCCTAAATACAAAAGGGGTGATGGTGCCTTTACCCAGTGACAATGTGTGTCTTTAGAAGAAGAGAGCATCAAAAGGCTTGTATAAAATCAATCATATCCAACAAGGGGGTATCAAACCATTATATATACATTATTGATGTGTTTCATTTAATGAAATGTGTTTACCATGTTCAACTTATCAATATATATTTATTCTTATTGGATTGATTCATTTACTTACTTCAATGAATGAAATCAATTTAATATGGTAATAATAGGAATCATTTAATCCATTCATAATGGATTGTAACCAATGAAACCATGTGGGAAGATTTGTGAACCTAAATATAATTAATTCACATGAATATTTTAGTTGAAATCTAACATGAACATAGAATTTTCACTGTTATAGTGTTATTCTGCACTCGTTATTCATGAATCAACTCAAGTTTTTTTGGGCCTTTATAGCTGCTTTAGTTGGATACACTATCAATATCAATAGTGTATTCTTTATTTCTTTAATAGTGTATCCTTAGAGTAACCAATTTTTTTGGCTCTGTAATTTTTCTTATCTAGGGTTTCCTAACCCTAAAAATGAACTAGTTTTATAATAAAAAAATGATTTGATGCATGTGTTAGTGTTTGTGTTTGTAATGATTAGTGGGGTTGGACGTCATCATTGGATGTGAGTGTGGGGAAGGTGATAATGGGCGAGGGTTCAAGGTGAAAAGCGTTCCAAAGGATGTGTGTATAGAAAACTTGCATGGAATTCCAGGTGATGTACCAATGGATGATACCACATAATCTTTATGCCATTGAGGTATAAATTTTTATAATATTTTAAATGAAAAAAGTTATTATTATGTTCTATTAAAAATGGTTTAACATGAAAAAATTCATAAAAAATAAATAAAAAAATTAGCCTCTATAAGTTCTATTTTATATGATTTCAAAATAGCATTATAAAAAATAAAAATGAAAGAAATTAAATGAATCTAGGTCATATATGAGTTTCAAAATTTTTATCAGATTCTGGGTATTTATTTTTTATTTTAAGAAGGTTGGGATCTTGGTTTTTTTTCAATTTTTTAATCAGGTATGACGTATGGTACTTTAATTTTTTGTATATATAGGACCAAAACACATTGTTTTTTAGTTCTTCATTTATGGTTATAGTATCCCCTTTTTATACAAGGCCTATCCAATGGAACTCCTATCGATATCTTATCTATTACATTGGTAAAATCCTCCAACTCTTATCCCCTTCTATACTCCTTCCTCTCACCATCAACTCGAGTTGGCATCCACACTATGAAACTCACATGCACCCCGCACGACAACCAACACCGCCACCCAGGAGATTTAGTTTCTATAGAAAATCCTCTATCCTACTCTATCTTCTGGCGTGTCATCATTATCTTCTTTTCTTTTAACTTCCTCTATTTTCCTCCTCAATTTCCACATTTATTTTCATGTCATCAACCAACTCTGACTCCCCTTACTGATGGTCAGACACTACCCTCATATCACCTCACCTTCAACCTAGATGAATGATACCCCCTATCTTGCCTCCCCCTAGGGATTAAACATAAAATAGTAGCTCATACAAATTCTGCATGATAGTGTATAAATAATCTGATCTCTCTGTACATGCCATTCTTATTCAACATCCTTCGAGTTTTAGGGAACCAATTTCACATTCCGCAACCCATCCATCCTTAGTGAGGGCATCTCATTTTCTAACTCCTAGAGTCCCTTTTTTAACTATAGAGACCCAGTTTTTGAGTTTTAATACTATGAAAATTTTCTATATATAATTGTGAATCTAGGTGCTGAGACGGTGTGTGATTCTAAGGCCCGATGTACTTAGAATTAATTTTATAAAAATATTAAATATAATTTATATTGTGCATGCCAAAATTCTTATAGAAAATGGAATAATTATTAAAAGGAATCTCATATCAAAAATCTAAGACCATGGTTGAGTATGGAACATGGTGTTTAACCTAGGTGAGACCTCAAATAGGCTGGTGTGGGGCATTCAAACACCTCACCCATGGGCGGTACGTTCAGTGGATTAATTAATTTATTAAATTCATTCATTTATTCATTTGACCAAACAAAATTTCCTATAAATATGTTATCATGGATAATTTACCAAGGTTATCCTCATAATTATAGAATCACCAACAACACTCTTCCTCTCCTTCCATTGGCAGGTCACATCGGATGATGATGAAAATCTAGATCATAGAAAATCAGGATGCAATGAATGAAATGACATCCATAAATCATTGTAGAGAATGTTATTTGATGAATAATGATCCATTATCTTGGTAGGACTCATCAAATGTTGGTTTTCATCCTCTTTGATTAAATTGATTGAGCATATCAATATCTTCTATTGATCTGTGCAAATTGCAGCCTTAGCATGCTGCTACGTACTAGATAAATTTAATTATTTCAATTGTTTTCTAACCCTAGTTTCTCCATTATTGATCGATTGGATAAAAATGATTGTAAATTATCCTTAAACCTTTTTTTATTATGCTTTATCACTCTTTTTCTTTTTGTTCTTCAGCAGTTGGACCCCACGGTTCCGGTTTGACATTGTTGGGAATTACCGAGCCCGATCGAACCCCTAGAACCGTGGATAAATAATGATCGAGGCTTGGATAGATGAAATAATGTTAGATCTAGGATAATTGTGAGAAAAAATTATTATTTTTATGATTAGAGATCGATAAATCAAATATAAAAGTACCATGGTGTGTGTTGTTTGAGAGGTGCAAATAAGTTCCCATGGTTTTCGATCGAATTTGAGTTTCCAGCCAATGGAGGGCCAGAATATATCATCTGATGCTAAATATACTATTTTTGGGTGGATTAAAGGCTGAATCTGAAGGTGGAAGACCATATTAGATATACAGATTGAATATATAAGGAACTGTGAAAATCTTGAGTACACACCATGTATCATGATGAACACATGGTGTGTAAGCCCCTGGTTGTGGAGACTAGGGTTTCAAAAGTTTATAAAGATGTCATGATGTGTATCCCTCATACTTGTTGTGTACCTCATCCTTATATGGATGAGTCCTATGGTGGAACACATGGGAGACACCCTGTATGAGAGTGTATTCCCAAGCACATGTCCATGTGCCCAAGTACATGGACATGGGGTAATGTACACAACCATATACCAAAGTACATGAACACGATCAGAAGGACATGATCGACCCCATATGGTTTGTACACGCCATGTAGTACACTTTCATGTCATGTACCACTAAATGGGTTTGGTGACATGTGTTTTACAAGGAAATGGGAAAGAGGTAAAGAGGGACCACCCACCGTGTGGATCCCCTCACACAACATGTACCCCTTGAATCGGTTTGAAGAAACTTTGACCTTTCATATCTCCTTCATTTGAACTCAGATTTTGGCCCATGAGTAGCCTATCCTAAGGTTTTTTCATGTAGAACGTGGTGGTTACCTCCATTGTGTATTTTGAGAAACAATATAGAATAATACGTGCATGATTCTTAGTTAGGTGATGCTCGATGATGACAATGATCACACATGATCACCAGATACTTCCTGAGTGGAACACTCTAGTTGGGCTGGGCATGGGTCCTCAATGACTTTTATCATGGGACCCTCTAGCTGGGCTAGGCATGACTCCTAGATTGGAACACTCATGTCATTACATGGGATGGATCCTCTATTGACTTCCAAGTGGAACCCTCCAGTCAAGTTGGTCATGGTTCCTCGATGACTAGAGTGGAACCCTCTTATTAGCACAGGGCATGGGTCCTCTATTAAATCCTAAGTTGAACCCTCCAGTCAATATAGGAATGGGTACTCAATTAATTTACAAGTGGAACCCTCTATTCGAGCTGGACATGGGTCCTCGGTGACTAGAGTGGAACCCTCATGTCAGCACAGGGCATGGGTCCTCTATCGATTTATGAATGTAACCCTATAATTGAGTTGGGCATGGGTCCTCGATGACTAGAGTGGAACCCTCCTATAATAACAAGGCATGTGTACTCTACCAATTCTTGAGTGGAACCCTCCATTTGAGCTGGGCATGGGTCCTCGATGACTTCTTGAGTGGAACCCTTCAGCTGGGTTGAGCATGGGTTCTCAATGACTTCTAGAGTAAAACCCTCCAGCTGGGCTGGTCATGGGTCCTCCATCAACTACCAAAGTAGAACCCTCCTATTTTAACAGGGAATGGGTCTTCTATATATAGATTTTGGCCCCTCAACTATACAAAACAATGATGAGGTTTGGTTCCACTTGGACGGTTACCTTCTGGGAAGACGTGTGAGGTGTTGAGCATCATTGTTAGACTTTTGGAACTATTGAAAAATCTTCTTTATAGGATGAGATATGATATGGAGATCCCCTTACTTTCTCATTTGGTATTATTTTCACTTAGCATATATATGTTTATCTATATCCATACCTTTGGATTTGGTTGCTCTATTTCCATGGTTTGTGAATAAATGCTAGGTATTCCATATGATTTTTTATGTTTAGATTCTCATGGTTGGATGATTCTACTCTCATGAAATATTTGGAAAACACTTGATTTTTAGTTCATCTACACACCATGTTGAGCCCCTTGTGTCAGGATGAGGTTATTCTCTCTTGGTTTGGGTTGATCTATTCTCTTTCATAGTATATTGTACCTCGTGTACAATATTTTGTCTTTCTTTCCTTTTTTATCTCTTATGACTTCCCATTAAACTTTCTAGGTTTCCTACTGGATATTTATATACTCAACCCTACATGGAATTTTCCTACCCATGTCATGTCTTATATAGGAAATGGATAGGTTAGTAGTGACTTCAGAGGAGCTTAGGGATACTAGGTGTTTTGGACCGCGTATGGTGGTTGTATCTTGTAGATTCAGGAGTTGGGTTCTATCAGAAGTCTACTTTTTCTATATATATCAATTTTGAACATATTTATAATTGGGAAAGTATTTTTCCTCTTTACTTTTCAGATTTTACTTTTTTACTCTTATACTATCTAGAGGTTTTGTATGCATGGTTATTCCCTTATCATTTTTCTTCTTTTACTTTTACTCTTTATTCACTTCTTCATTGATATGGATTAGTGTGTGCATATAGGTACTTAGGAAAAATCATCCCCATGTTATTTTTTCCTTTGATGTGTGTCGCCACCTCATGGCCTATGGAGGTGGGCTTGGGGTAGTTGCGACTTGAGCCCCGGCTTGGGTCAGGTCATGACATATTGTTACCAAATAAGTTCATTCTTTGGGATGTTCTCTATAGTATTACCCTTGAAAGTATTTCATTTGGATTAGGGAAAAAATGTCAATGTGTTTCAAGTATAACTCTTGGGCTAAGGAATCCAGTGTTGGTGCGGGTGGTTGACATATCCATTCACCGGGACCTAGACTACCTACTTGTCGACTCGGCATACTGAGACATTGGTTGTAGGGATCAATGTTGTATGCATCATATAGGATGGAGTCTTTGAATTTCCCTATTGAGTTAGCTCTTCATTGTTGACATATATATATATATATATATATATATATATATATATATATATATGATCATCTAACCATGGTATGACTTGATAAATCTCAAGATGTCTCCGTGATGCTAGCCACCTAGGATACCAGTTCTGTATTATGACAAAGATCTAATGAGGCCTCAGTTCAGGGTCTATCCTATGATATTTTTCCTTTGGGAGGGAAATTATTAGCACCTCCACTTGTCTAGAAGCATATCATCCCAATATAGAAGGCAGATGATGTGCTTAGGCTCAACACACATCATGATTTCCAACACCAAAGGCTGCTGAGGTTCATGGTGATCTAGATACTCATGTAGTAGAGGATTTGATAGAGTCAGTGGTCTATATCTTCAAGATTATTCAGACCCTAAAGTATCTAGTGGTTTCACTGATAGATATCCTTTTCTGCAAAGAATCTGGGTGCTGGTGAAGTCTTTTGATGCAAATTCAAGAAGAATCGACACTCCCATGGTCAGAATTCTAGCATTTATTCCATGAGGAGTACCACCCCTCCTACTTGAACTAAGTTTGGATTCAAGAGATTTTGGAGATGAAGTGGGTAAGGATGATTTTGGATGAGTACAAATTGGAGTTTACAACCTTACTCAATACTCCCTTAACATAATCCATGATGGATACCTCTGGGTATGGAAGTTTCAGCAGGGAATCCACAAAGATATCCATGCCAACATGGTGACCTTATGCATCCCCACCTATACTGGGGTGTTGGAGCAGTAACTAGTGACAGAGATATTTATTTCATAGGGACACTATATATTTAGAGCTATCAATGGGCACCACATATCTAATCCGTCTACAACAGCTAGTAGATTCCATGCACTAGGATCTGAGCACCAGATAACTCCCTATGATCTAGATTAGGCATATGGTTAGGGGAATCATAGAGGGTCAAGTCATCCAGAATATGGGTGATGATTTTCTTATGATAGGTGAGGTCACATAGCATAAGACTACGCAACCATACATTATAAGTAGCATAGGCAGATAGCTAATGCACTGCCACAATAGAGGCTACGCCATAACCAGGGATCTCCCGGGCAAGGATAGGGTGTTCCCCTATGAGGCAGATCTAGTAGAGTAGTGGGAGGATATATGAGTGGTGGATAATGCTATGATATCCTTCCACCACCACCTTGTAGCCCATATCAGTCTTAGGTAGATGGCTGCTGGGGCTGCAGACAGTTGTAAGCTTTGGAGGCATATGACCCCATAGAGTGTGAGATGATTAGAGGTAAAATATTTTTTTATTCTACACTTTGTTCAATTTTAGTAAACACGAGTTCTATTCATTCCTTCATATCTATACTCCTAGTGTGAGGGGTGGATCTCTCGTTTGTGGTGTTATCCCTACAGTTTCATCTTGATATTTCTATAGGGAATGCTTCTTCTGTATCTTTTATCTATCATAAGTGAAAGCTATTTCTTGGTATATAGAGGTTCATGTGGTACCTATTGGTCATTATGATGGAACCCTATGATTTCATCATGGGTATGGATTGGTTGTCCATGTTCCTAGTCCATATTGTCTTTCACCGTAGATAAGTAATATGTTTATGCATTGATGGAACAAAATTATTTTTTTATTAATAGAGGGATCTTATGATGGGATGAGATGGTTATGTGAGTAGGAGGTTATAGCCCAACACCCATAAGTTAGTGAGTATATCCCTTTGTGTAGTAGGCTCTTAGAAATCTGGATTCCTTCTGTTGTGGAGGATTATATAGACATCTTCACAGAGGATATTATGGGACTACCTCTGAGATGGGAGATGGAGTTTTTCATTGACTTACATCCTAAAACCACTACTATATATTTTATATAATATTGGATATCCCCCACCGAGCTCTGGGAGCTGCGGTTGCGGTCGGAGGGCCCTCAAGAGAAGGGTTTCATCAAACCCGGTGTTTCCCCTAGGTACCTCCACTGTTGTTTGTGAAAAAGGTAGGTGACAACTTGCAGCTTTGTGTGGGTTATTATTTCTTGAACTAGGCCATGATAAATAAAAAGTACCAATTTCTAAGGATTGATGGCCTATTTTACCAGTTGAGAAGCATGAGATGGTTCTCAAAGATTGATCTCTGGTCTATTTACCACCAGTTGAGGGTTCGCAAGGCTGATATTCTAATGTTGGAATTCTGATGTCACTACAGACACTATGAGTTCTTTGTAATACCATTTGGAGTAAAAAATTCTCCCACCGTGTTTATAGATTTGATTAATGAGGTATTCTAACTATACATGTACCGGTTTTTTGTCGTCTTAATTGAAAACATACTCATTTACTATACATTAGAGGAGTATCATGCAAATCACTTGAGGATGGTTCTAGTTTTTCTCTGAGAGAACCATCTTTATAAGAAACTCTCAAAGTGATAGTCCTGGATTCATGAGGTTCACTTTCTATGGCATGTCATTTTTTAGCATGGTTTATCCATGGACCTAGTGAAGATTGATGTATTGATTTCTTGGGATCCACCCAAGCACATATCAAATGTTTTGATCTTTCTTGGATTGGCAGGGTACAATGGGATGTTTTTTACTGAATTATCTAGAATCACAGCCCCTTTGACTGCTCTAACACAAAAAGAGAAGTAATTTACCTTATATGAGTAGTACCAAAAGGCCTTCAAGGAGTTGAGTTTAAGGCTCATGAGTGATCCATTATTGATAATACTAAAGGGGGTGTGGAGTATGTGGTGTATTGTGATGCATCAGGAGATGGGCTTGGCTATGTTTTGACACAATGATGTGTAGTTATCGCATACAGTTCGAGGCATTTGATATCCCATGAGTATAACTACACAACTCATGACCTATATATGTCAGTGGTAGTATTCTCCTTATAGATGTGGAGACACTTCCTTCTAGGAGAATGATTTTTTTTACTCATACCATCAGAGTCGCAGGTACATCTTCACTCGGAGAGATATGAACCTAAGACAGCGGCATTGGTTGGAGTTCTTGCAGGACTATGAATTTGAGATATTCAATTATCTAGGAATGATAAACATGGTTAGTAAGAAATCCTAGGCTTGGTTAGTGTTGGAGGCTTCAGATCAGTTGGCCTTCTTACAACTAACCTTGGTAGAGCAGGAGGGTATAACTTTTCTATAGTTGTTGGTGTTGACTCCTCCTCTTCTTGAGTGCATGAGAGAGTCCCAGCTAGGATACATCAAATGTGAGATATTACATGACTAGATATCCATGGTGGACTCACTAAATGGATATTTTAATAGAGGGAGTCATGTCATCCTTTTCTAAGGATGGATGTTGGTCCCTGTCATTATGTGGGAGGAGGTGATGTGAATGTTCCATGCTTCTCCCCTAGATGTATATCCTATTGTGGGTAAGATGTATAGATACCTTTAGCTATATTTTTGGTGGTATGGTGTGAGATGGATCATAGTAGAGTTCATCTCTCGGTGCCTCACCTATCAGTAGGTGAAGGTTGAGCACAAAGTTCCAACAGGTTTGTTGCATCCCCTTGAAATCTCAGAGTGGAAATGGGATAGCATATCCATGGACTTTGTGATAGGATGTATGTGAATAGTGAAGGTCCATGACTCTATTTAGGTGATAGTTTACTGACTCAAAAAGTTTTCACACTTCTTTACTATTAAGGAGCAGAGTTTGGTGGAGAGTTTGGGGTAGTTGTATGTACGGAAGATTGTTCTCCTTCATGGGGTTCTCTCAATGATTGTCTCTATTTAGGATGCATAGTTTATATCATAGTGGATTTTAGGAGGAATTTGGGACCCAAATGAAGATGAGTATAGCCTTTCTCCCACAGGATGATGGGAAGACCGATCACACAATCCAAGTGCTGGAGGATATGTTAAGGGCATGTGTGTTAGACTTCTGTAGGATTTGGTAGGATCACTTTCCCTTGGTAGGGTTTGCATACAAAAACAATAACCATTATACCATTGGTATGGAAACTTTTGAGGCCCTATATGGGAGACCCTGTAGGTCACCCTTATGCTAGAAAGATATTTGAGAGACAAATCCTGTGGGCCTAAAGATGGTGAAGGTGATGACAGAGAAGGTCCAAGTCATCTGTGAGTTTATGAGGGTGGCCCATAACAGAAAGAGATCTTAATCATATCATCATCATAGGCCCTTAGAGTTTGAGCAGGGACACCAAATTTTCCAGATAGTTTCCCCACGATGATGATTGTGGAGGTTTGGCTGAGGAGGAAATCTATCCTTGAGGTTCATCGAGTCATTCTAGGTCATGAATACAGTTGTCAAGGTCACTTACCATCTCGCCCTACTCCCACAGTTGGAGCAGGTTCATGACATCTTCCACGTGTCGCAGCTGATGAGATATGTGCATGATCTCATACACATCATCGACTAGGGAGATATGAATATCAAGGATGGATCCACCTTTTCATAGAACCCAGTGGAGATCAAGGATTGATAAGAGAGGACCCTGCATAGAAATAATATCCCCTTAGTTTGCGTGTTGTGGAAGAATGAGAGCATACAAAAGTGTTCTTGGAAGAGGGAGATCTAGATGTGGGCTCAGTATCCTAAGTTTTTTCTTTAGTTTTTCTTTTTAGGGATGAAAATATTAAAGTATGGAATGATGTATAGATTCATTTTTTCCTTATAATACATTGAAATATTTATATATATATTTTCCTAAGCTATGCGCTAAGACGACATGTGATTTTGTGGCCCGGTGTGCCCAGAATTAATTTTATAAAAATATTTTATATATTTTATATTACATGCACATAGTTTCTTAATTAAAATGGGGTAACACTTAAACAAAATCTCAGATCAGAAATCTAAGACCATGGTTGAGTCTGGAACTCAGTGTTTACCCTCGGTGCAACCTAAAATAGGCCGGCATGTTGTGTTTGGACACCTCACCCATGGGAGGTACATTCAGTGGATTGATTAATTTATTAAATTCATTCATTCATTCATTTTACCTAAAAATATTTTCCTAAAAATACATTGTAATGGATAATTTCACAAGGTTAGCTGCATAATACTATAATTTCTGATGATTCTATTCCTTTACTTCTATTGGCGGATCACATCAGATGATGACAAAACTCCGAATCAGAGCAGATCAGGACACATCAAACACAAAAAAGTCCTTCAATAATTGGATAGCATGTTATTCGATGAAGAACAATCCAATATATAGGTATATATCATCAATTTTTGTTTTTATTTATCTTTGATTAAATTAACTGATCATATTAATCTCTTCTATTGATCTGTGCCAATTACCACCTTGGAATGCTCCTATATAACAAATAAATTTGATTATTTTAATTCTTTTCTAACCCTAGTTTCATAATTATTGATATATTGGCCATGAATTCTTGGAAAAGATCCTTAATAATTTTTTATTGTGCTTTTCTCCCTTGTTTTCTTTTCTTTCTTCACCGATTGGACCCTACGGTCTGGGTACGATGTTTTTAAGAAGTACTGAGCCCGATCGGACCCCCAGAACCATATAATAATGATGATTAAGGATTGGATTGACTAAATAAGGCTAGATATAGTTTTTTTCAAAGAATAAATTATCTTTTAAATTATTAGATATCTATAAATAAAAGGTGTAAGGATCGGGGCATGCGCGGTGCGAGAGGTGCATATGGGTTCACATAGTTTTCAACCAGATTTGAGTTTTCAACCACTAAAGGGATGAAATGCACCAAATGATTCTAGATACACTATTTTTTGGAATATTCAAGAATAAATATGAATGTGTAATATCAAACTAGGCACATGGATCACTGATCCAAGGAACTGTGAAAATCCTGACTATATGTCGTGTATCATGATGGACACACAGTGTGTATCCCACTAAATGTGGAAGCTAGGGTTTCAGAAGTTTATAAATATGGAACAATGTGTATCCCTCCTACATACCATGTACCACATCCTATTTGTACCAATTTTGTGAAAAAACACACAGGAGACACCCCGTGTGGGATTACATGCCTATGTACCAAAGTACACAGACACTGGTTAAAGTACACAGTCGTGTACTGAAGTACACGAACACAGCTAGAAGGACACTACCAGACCCCATATAGTTTGGACACACTATGTAGTCCACATAAATGGAATTTACCTCTACATGTGTTGGGATATATTTGATGGTTAGGGACACGAGATGGTGGTAATGTGGGACGACACATCGTGTGGGTCCCCTCACATGTCGTGTACCCCTTGACTCCTTTTGGGAAAAATTATACCTTCCATATATTATTCATTTGAACTTTTATTTTGTTTTTTGGATAGCCTATTCTGAGCCTTTTTTCATGTCAAATGTGATGGTTCCCTCTATTGTGGATTTTGAGATGTGATCTGGGATTTTCTATGCATGACGCTTGGTTAGGAGATGCTCGACACTGACAGTGATCATGCAGGATCACTAGAGACTTCCTAAGTGGAATCCTTCAGCTTTGCTAGGCATGGGTCCTTGATGAATTATAGAGTGTAAACCTCAAGATGAGATGGGCATGGGCCCTCTACTGACTCCTAGAGTGGAACCATCCTATCATCACAAGGCATAGGACTTCTATAGACTTCTGATTTGAACCCTCTAGTTGAGCTGAGCATGGGTCATTAATGTCTTGAGTGGAACCCTCCTATTAGAACAAGGCATGGGTCCTCTACCGATTCCCAAGTGGAACCCTCCAGCTAAGCTAGGAATGGGTCCTAAATAACTTTCTAAGTAGAACCCTCCAGTCGATAGGGGCATGGGTCCTCTACTAATTCTCAAGTGGGACCCTCCAGTTGAGCTGGGCTTGGGTCCTAAATGAATTTTTGAGTAGAACCCTCCAGTCAAGTTGGGCATAAGTCCTCAATGAATTGAGAGGAACCCTATTTTCATCATAAATAATTTGTCCTCTACTGATTCCTAAGTGGAACCCTTCAATCAAGTTGGTCATGGGTCCTCGATGACTTCTAGAGTGGAACCCTGTAGTTGGGTTAGGCATGGGTCCTCTAACACTGGAGTTGAACACTCATGATGGTCAAGGAATGGGTCCTACATCGACTACTAGGGTGGAAACCTTCTATTGTAAAAGGTCATGGATCCTCTACCTAGAGATTGTGTCTCCTCAAATGTGTGGAATAGTGATGAGGTGTGGTTTGACTTGGATGGTTACCTTCTAGGAAGACGCATGAGATGTTGGGTATCATTGTTGGACTTTTAGGAATGTTGGAAACTCTTATTTGTAGGAGATCTATAATATGAAGACCCCCTTAACCTACCATTCAGGCTTCCTTTGACTGAGAATATATATATTCATCTATATCCATACCTTTGGATTTGGTTACTCTCTTTCTATGGGTGGTAAAGACGCATGAGGTATGCCATGTGCTTTCCATGTTTATCTTCTCATGGTTGGATGAATCTACTATCCTAATGTATGTGGGAAATATTTGACATGTAATTCATCTACACACCATGTTAATCCCATTATATTTGGATGAGGTTACTCTCTCTTAGTTTGGATTAAGTTGTTCTCTATAACTGTATCTTGCTTCTTGTGTACTATATACTATCTTTATTTCCTATTGTATCTCTTATTTCTCCCCCTTCAACTTTAGGGGTGTCCTACTGGGTATGTATATACTCACCCCTACATGGGATTTTCCTGCACATTTTGTGTCTTTTGAAGACAATAGACAGTTCAACAGTGACTTCAGAGGAGCTTAGGGATACTAGGTATTGTATACTGTATACAGTGGTTGTATCTTGGAGATCAGGATTTGGGCTCTCTCAACAGTTTAATTTTCTAGTTTTTGTCTAGTTGTTACATATTTCTGGTTGGGTGTGTATTTTTCACCTTTACTTTTTAGTTTTTATTGTCATACTCTTATATTTATAGAGGTTTTGCACTCATGGTTGTTCCCTTATCATTTTACTACTTTTACTTTTAATCCCTCTGAACTTCTACATCAATATGGATATTTTTGTGCATAAAAATACTTAGGAAAAGGCCTCCCCATGTTAGTTATGCCTTTGAAACTTGTTTTCACCCCTGGCCTATGGAAGAAGGCTTGGGGTAGTTGTGTCTCAAGCCCTAGCTTGGGTCGGTTCATGAAATTAACATCTAGTACTGCAAATACCAAACCTTGCTTCTAGAACCCAGTGAGAAAAATTATCCATCTAAACTCTAATTCTAAAATTTAAAAGGTATTAAAATTTATTCATTAGAATGAGTGTATTAATTTGAGTTTTTTTCTAGGAATGATACATTTAAAATCATCATTTCCAAATTAGAACAAATAACATTTATTAGTTGATGGTATAAAGGCGACATTTATTAATTACTATGTGTTTATATTTTGATTGGAATTTTCTATAATGGAATTGTTGTTTTACTAATTTGAATTTTCACATGTGTTTGCAATTCAGGGGCATGTGCGGATGTAATGTATTCAGAACCATAAAATTAGTAATAATAGCTTTTCTAGAATATTCAACAACAATGTAGATTCAAATACCATTATGCTACCAAAAAATAAAAATATAATTTATTGACATAAAAAATCAATGGTAATAAAAAATCCATATATTCCGAAAATGTTTTTCATTATTGATAATGATGATCATTCAGAATTGTGTCACATCTATGATTCTTTTGAGTCCACTCTTGCGGGGTCATTTCATAACAATAAAATATTGTATAAAGACAATTTTTCAGCCAACCTTGTAAGTTAAGAATTAATAGTGATCTTTCAGTGAGTATGAGTTTTTATAGTTTTCATTAATAACATATTATATTTATATGAGTTATTATATTTCATAATTAGATTTTATGACTTACATATAATTCATAGATATCATAAATGGTATACTCTTCTTAAATGGATCAAAGAAATATCATCATGGATGGGTTCATGCTAATAATGTTTGCATAGTGGGGGGTCGAGCGAAGCTAATTAATATTGGTCTCTCTAATTACAAATATTTTGAGCATGATTATAATTGTTTTAATACTATAGAGCTTTATATATTTAATACACATGATATCATTATTCTAGATGATCTGGAAAAGTTTTATAAATACGTGAATAAATGTCATGAAATGTAGGATAATTAAGACCTGTGTAATATGTTTACATTTTATAAATTCAATTAAAAAAATTAATTAATTTTTTATATTTAAAACTAAATATTTAATTTCTATACTATACCATTTGACAATATTAACTAGAGAAAAAAAATACGTGAATTCCAACTTATGATAGAAAATAATGCACCATTTTATGGGATTAATATCTATCAGATTATCATGGATAGATGTTATCATAGAAGATTTCTCCCTTGGACCCAACATGTGAATGATATAACTTTGAAAAAAATTCTTTATTTTACTGAATACAAGGATAAAAAATTTTTTTTTAAATTTCTAGAAATTGTGTGGTATATGTATATTATTTGATGATTTCTTGAGTAAGCATCATCTCATTTAATTTTTTTATTAATTTATTTTCTTTTTATTTAATAAATATCTTTGATAGTATTTCTTGTTAATTTAGGATTTTTTTTGTGATATTGGTTGGATCATTAAATAAAATAGTTTCATTCACATTTTATAATGTCATTATTCATTATCCTCATTGAAGTCAGACTAGATATAACACTCATTACATGGTAAGATCTTTAAAGATATTTTTTGTTTATTTTCTTGTAAATTGATATTGAATAATTTCATTATTAATTACTTAGAGTGTAATAAAGTCTTTCCTAGGGTTAAAACAGAAGAAAAAAACATTCCTACTAAATCTTATTATTTAATTCTTTCGATAGATATGTATTATATGTTATGGAATGTGATGATAAACCCTAAGTCACTTGTAAGTTTACAAAGGCTATATAAAATTATACTAACCACTAAATTAATGTGAGATACACATGAGTTGGATTTTTGTGCATTTTGTCACATACTTATTATAATTTTTTTGGATGAACTGGTCGCTATGATACATTAAAATATTACATGTGTTATTTATGTATTAGTAAACATTTCCCTACTTTTCCAACTTCACCAAAGTAATTTGATTTCTATTAAATGAAATAGAATTATACTAAATAATGTTGATTTTCCATGTTTTATGAATTGCTTAAATTATTACATATGCTTCTACATAATAATTATAGATAGATATGGTTTTTAATTTGAATCCTAACATTCCTATTGTACATTTTAATGGAAGGTTTAATGTAATTACACTATTAACTCGAGGTGAATTTTTATATCTAAAAAAAAACTAAAAATTTAACTATAAAATTTTATTATGAATCATGGTTCTATGTCATTCCACCATTAATATATTATTTTGTGGTGAATTTAACTTATTTTTGAAGAATAATCTTGTATATTAATAGACATTAGTAAGAATTTTTATATTATTTTTTATATAAAATATTCTCTTATGTGTCGTATGAGTGTGTTATTTCCACAATGAGTTACTATCTCCATATATATAGTGTAGCAGTCTCTATTTAATTTCTTTATTAATTTTTTCCCTTCAGTTTCACTATCTATTGTATATTTACTAGAGTTTAGTAACCCAGTGGTAAAATTTGTAAGAAAGACATGTTATAGAATCTTTTCTATGGATAATAACTCTTATAATTCTTAAGATTATGAAAAAATAATGTTAAGGATTAAAACCTCAGAATAGTTTTTAGATCTTTTGTTTATTTTTTTTTCTTTTTTTAAAGTGTCTCATGTGAATATGATAGGACAAAGACTGAATATTTTATTTAAATAATCATCTAAATCATGATTCAATTATAATTATTTGATGTTGTGATTTATATTTTTATTTATTTAATAGTCATGTATTTATTACATGTGGTTACAGTATTTATATTTTATGTGATTTTATGATATCCTGTTATGTTCTGAGTGAATTTTAACACCAGTTTTTTAAAAATTTTGATACAACATTCAAGTACACAATGTGTGTGAATTTAGATTCTCCATGATGGGATTCTAAACAATCTTTTTTTAGTCTGTTGAATTCAATGAACATGATATTTTACCCTGAATTAAATATTTTTTATATGAATCTGAAGTTCCCAAATAGATCATTGAATTTGAAGTAGTATTTTTTTTAAAATATGGCTATGATAAAAAAAATGTATGTTGAATCCAGGTGATGGAGGAAAAATCCACATAATCAAGAATCTGAAAAGGTGACTAATTCCAAGGAAGTATTCTTTGGATTTTTTGATCAAACCTGCAAAAGGTCTATAATAAGTTTTTTTCTTAGGTAATAATATAATATCTGAAGAAAATTATCTCAATGGAAAGTGTTGATAGTATTTCTTGACCTACCCCTACTAGAAATATTCTTAGGATGATAAAAATATTTAGTGTGAAAATGCCTTCAATATGTCAAGGGATGATGACTGGCACAAATGTTTTTATATCACTTTAATGGAATACATTACTATTTGAAATTATTCTCATTTTAAGAAAAATACACACAATTCTAAGTCAAAAGTGACAAAACAATAACAAAACCACAAGAATCCATTATACCTCTAAAAATTTATTATAGATGTAACATCTTGTTACTTGTTTTCAAGTACTCCTCGACCCTAGTTTTTATCATACATTGGTTGGTTATTATTTCAGGTTGTTTTAATTTAAATTTTAAGAATTTTGGAATCACTTTGGGTTTTGCATGGTTGGTGCATGGTTATGTAAAATCATATGGTTTGGACCAGCAAAATGTGTGCCCTTTGATGGTGCTCTAGTTAGGGGGGTGCACAGTTTTTACAAACTGTGCGGCTAGACCCTCCAAACCATGTGGCCTTAGAAAATGGTAATCTTCATGGTTGGAACATAACTAACCAAACCATGAACCCACAAATTAGAAACTGTTCACCCCATATAGTAGGGTTGTATGGTTAGGGTGCATGGTTTTTCTAACCATGCAACCTTATCCAGCAAATTGTGCATACGAGTTTAATTTTTTCTGAAAATTTATTTTACATCCCCCCCCCATTTTAAGTGTCTAACACACCCATTCTATCCTAACATGATTTTCTTGGTTTTAAATGCTCTTAAGAAGTAGTATTGGATCCTCCAAATCCTTTCCATGGTGTATTGAAGTAGTGTTGATCTTGATTAATCTCCTATGAGTAAGTGGATCTTCTCTATAATAGTTTCTTTTGATCTCTCCTTACTTCCTCCTTAGAGTTTGATGAATCATCATGTATTGTATGGATCTTAACTCCATTTTATTTGATCTTGATTCTAGTCTTTATTTATTGATCTCCTTAACCTTTGATATATATTGGAATTCTTATTGTGGGTGTTGATCTTTTGATTTCTATGATTAAAGGTAGGTGGTTTGGTTTGAGATTTTCTAGGTAATTGAAACCATGATTTTCTTGATTTTTTTGAAATACATTTTAATTTATTTATAAAACCTTGATTTGAAGTTATTTGATTGTGGAATTTAAAATGGCATGTATTTTGATAAAAAAAACCCCAATTCCAATGGAATTAGAATTGTGGGGTGAATTTTGAAACTGGTAGAATTGATGAAATGATTTTAGAATTATTTTGAGAAAAGTGGACTAAATTGAAATGATGAAAACATATGATTAGTTTTGGATTGAAAATACATTAAATGATGAAAATACTATGTTTTGGTTTTGATATTGAATTGGCATATTGAAACTGGAAATTTAGGCAATTCAATTGTAAATGATGATTAATTTTAAATGAGGTGATTTTACCTTTTTCTATTGATTGATTGAGAACATGCAAGACTGGGTAGTTAGGGGGTTATTTGGGATAACCACACTAGTATATTGATCCCCTAACATTATATTGATAATTAAAACTCTAGAAAAAACCTATTTTAGCATGATTATACCCAACGGGATGTTAATGAGTCTTATTCGGCCTAAACATGAGGTACCTATGTACACAGACATAGTTGTGATCACTGGTTTGAGAAGTGTGAGGATCCTATAACTAGAAACTAATGTACTATAGGTAAGATGACCATGGTTCTTGTTTTGGTTATTTTGATTATATATACCATTAACTATAGAACTATTTTTACTCATGAAAAATGATTTACATAAATGATTTTATATAAAATGTTTTTTAAGCCTTGATTGAAATGTTTTCAATCTATTGGAAGAAAAAAAAAATAAATATGAAAAGGATATGTAATTTCATGCCCTATTTTATTTAAATTGATGGCATGATTTTGTTATTATTATGTCATATATTATAGAATAGTTAGTGATACCCTAATAGGCTTTATAAATCATACCCTACCATTTCCTTTGGGTGTTTTTAGATTTCTTTATGCCAGGTCTGAACAAAAGAAAATATCCACTTGAAGGTGATGGATGTTCCTTATCCCTTGGGATTGGAGTGACAGAGGTGGTTGATGGAGATTTCATCAACTTGTTTCAAGGGATGTTTGAGTTTTCATCTTGTTATATACTGAGTACTTTGATGATGTACTACATTGCGTTCCTAAATTACTTTATTCTTATAGGGTGTGGAGCATACTAACTGGTAATATTTTATCTTCCATTATTTTATAGAAAGTTATTTCCCTCTTGATCCTGTAAGATGTCAGGTGCTAGTCACCAAAACATGGGGATTGGGAACACCCTTCGGACATGTTAAATCCAGATAAAGTATCATGGTACCTGGTTATTTGTGTTGGTTCGTGATAAAGTGGTATCAAAGGTTCAGGTTTTCCATCTTTCCTTAATGTAAGTTTGTAGTTTGAGGTTACTTTTTAGGGCTTAGGAGGTATTTATGAGAAAGTTTCTGGCCAGCTCTCATCGTAACAAACCTTAAGTCAGTATGGGTGTTTTCGGAAAGGTGTATTGGGGAATATTTTGGTCTGATTTTAGTTTTTACCTACTTTTTATTTAGATAGGTTAAAATCCAAATCATGATAACTTAGATAATGGGATTTATATTCCTATTGATCTTGTTTGAGTTGTCGATATTAGTAATATTCTGATGTATTCAATGTTGCTTTTTTGATATTGTGTAGCATCATTCCTTAGAGAAAATGTTTGAACAGGATCTAGGAGGAAGATGGTTGTGAACCACATCGAACAGATCCTCCCATGGACTAAAATCTTGTTGAAATTGTTGTGTTTGTTTTCCAATATATGGGATAGGCACCTACACCCATTCCCATTCAGGATGTAGTTGTGGAACCTCAATTGGGATGACTCTCAAAATTACACTCAAGAGTCCCTTCGCTAGAAGCCACTACTGTTTCAAGGATCTAATGATCTTCAAGAGGATGAGGATTAGTTAATAAAGATATAACTAATTTATTTATTGGAAACACATTATTTGATTAATGTGATATTTGTAACCTTTAAGATAGAAGGACCTAGCAGGAGATGCTGTTATTAGATGGTGATAGAGAATAAGTGTGAGGGTTTAAAGTGGAAGAACTTCATATTTATTTTCACTTATTATTTCTATCCATAATCTATGGTGCTGGACAAGGCTAGAGAGTTTTTAAATCTCCATTAGGATTATAATACTGTGAGAGATCATTCAAACCTATTTTCCAATCTTGTGAAGTTTCTACCTAATATTGTATCGACTGAGAAGATGAAGACTCGATGGTTCGATATGGGTCTCCAAACCAAAATCTGTTCACAATTTTTCTTTCTAAATATCTATTCATATGATGATGTTCTGGATAGGGATTTTATGGTTGAACTTTACATGGTTGGTAATTCAGGGTTGACAATATTTTGTTTTTCTCCCATTGGAAGTTATGTGAGTTCCATTAAAGGAAAGAGGAAGCATGGTGATTCTCATCATGGTTCTAGATAGTAGGAATCCTTTATACCTTTTACAGTGCCTGGAAGAGGCCCTTTGACTTGCTTCTAGTGTGGAAATCTTGGGAATTCGAAATGGGTTTGCACTGAGGCACCCATGATTTGTAGTTCCTATGGAATCTTAGGTCACTTATAGATATTATGTTATATATTTTCTTCCCCACATAGTGGAACAAAATCATTGTCACCAAAAAGTGTTATTGTGCAATCATATTCTTCATTAACAAAGGGGTTCCATCCATATACATCCATAATAGATCTTTTTCACGTAGTGGAAGAGTCTCCATAGGAAGTGGATATAGGTTTAGGAACAATGAGATATACAATCACAATAGCTTCATCTTTAGTGACTACTTTATTTGATACCAGTGCATCTCACTTATTTATATCAATCCATATTGTGGACCTACTAAATCATCCTATGAAGATTTTGTCTTATGTAATAGATATTACTACTCCCCTCATAATAAAGATATAAAAGGGCCTCTATTTTCCTTCCTATGTATTATCTTTATCAGAGATCAAGCTTACTGGGTATTTTTTAGTTCTTGACATGAAACCCCTTGATGAATTTTTTGGAATGGATTGGCTCATTACTAATAAGGTCTGAACTGACTACTATCTTTGATGGGTCTCCTTTACTACGACCGATGAGGTGTGTCATATCTTCCCAAGAGAATGGGACCCAGGGTAGAGTTAAGCCATACCTTCTTCTCTAGAGTTTTGGAAAGTAATATATGTGCTCACTTTTGTTCTGAAGTGGGAGTCTTTGTGTGATGATCTCCCTCTATTTTTCATTGAGTTTCCCAATATTTTTCCTTATGATTTCTCTAGTTTTTCATCGATAATATAGATATAATTTTCTATTCATTTAGTGTCTAGTACTCAAGCAATTTATATTATTTATTACCTCATGGTACCAATTGAAATGAAATAGTTGAAAACTCAGTTAGACGGTCTATTATAGAAAGGCTTTATATGCACGAGTGTATCACCATGGATAGTGCTTATTATCTTAAATAATAAATATGATGGAACACTTCAACTTTGTGTTGATTACTAGAACTCAATTGAGTTATGGTTAATAAAAAGTATGTGTTCCCTAAAATTTATTATCTATTTGACCATTTGAAAGGTTTCAAGTGGTTCTCAAAGATTGATCTTAAATTGGGTAATCACCAATTGAGAATGAGAGAATATGGCATTCATAAAACTACCTTCCGGATTAGGTATGTCCATTATAACTATATTTACATGTCATTTGTTCTAACCAATTCTCCTACTGTATTTATATATTTGATGAACATGATCTTCTATGAGTATATTGATACATTCATGGTGGTCTCTGTGGATGAAATATTGGTTTACTATCAGTCCAAGGGGGATCATGTGCATCTTCTGAGAGCAGTTCTAGATTTTTTAAGAAATCACTGACTCTATGCCAAGCTATCATGATGTGACTTATGAATTTGAGAAGTTATGTTCTTGGTACATGTTGTATTGGAACATGGTATCTCAATTGACCCTGAAAATGTTAAATTTGTTATGACTTTGGACAAACTGTGAAATGCTTTTGATATTTGGCACTTCGTGGATCTAGTAAGGTATTATTGATGATTCGTAAAGTATTTATCAAAGTTGGCTTCTACGATGACAACTCTCAATCAGAAAGGAGTAAATTTAATTTTGGATGACAAGTATCAGAGTTCTTTTGTTAATATGAAATGTATTTTTACTTCTATGTCGGTTTTTGACTCTTCTAGAGGCCGAGCAGGGATATGTGGTCTTTAGTGATGCATCAAGTTCAGGTTTGGTGTTTTGTTTTTATGTAGGGTGATCACGTGGTGGCCTATGGTTCTTGATACCTTAGGACACATGAGAATAATTATGTGACCCCTTGACTTTGAACTCGTAGTCATGACGCATGTGTTGGTTCCGGTCACAGTGGAAGTGTGTGTAGGTGGGCAATATATTAAAATTTATTTTAATAATTGTTGCTCAAAACTAAGAGTGAGGATCTTGAATGTCAAGTTTATAATTAATTTATTTAATATTTGAAAAAAAATATACTTGGTCTTAAGAACTTTCATTGTTGGTGAATGTTTATTGTCTGAAAAGACCCTTTTAGATTACCTTTGTTGTGATATTATGATCCAAGGATAGAATCTCTCTAGCAGTGAACCACACAGGCTCCCGTGATCTCTGGACAACACTAATTGATCTTCGGGTGCTCGCATGGTGAGTTGAATGTCCTGTGTAGTTCATTCTTGATTTCTCATTCTTCGGTCTTGAATAAATTTCTCTTAAACTTCTCATTATTAAGAGGGAGAGAGAAGGAGGAGTTGAGAGAGAATTC
This sequence comes from Viscum album, assembly GCA_963277665.1. Lineage (NCBI taxonomy): Eukaryota > Viridiplantae > Streptophyta > Magnoliopsida > Santalales > Viscaceae > Viscum > Viscum album. The sequence goes on from OY728157.1 coordinate 820,019,557, forward strand.
ATTATGTGAAATAATTATCTATTCTCAATTTTTGATACTCTACACAATAGACATATTCGTCTATTTATATAGTTAGAATTTATGCTAAAATGTTATTTATTTTTATATTGTCCATTAAATAACATTTATTTCCTTTAATAAACCTCATTAAACATAATAATAATTATATTATTATTATTTTTTGGTGCATTCCAACTTGCGCAATAACAAATATTATGTAATGGTATTGTTAATTAATATTTATCATTAGACTCAGTCTTGGTCCATTCAAACTCCTACAGAATTTATTGAATAAGCAAATAAATATTTTATTCACAATCTATCAAATAAATATTTATTAAAATATTCAATAAATAATATAAATATTTTATTCACATGTCGGTGAATAAATATTTATTTTATTTATGTGATCAATATAACTTTAATAAAATTACTCCTCAGACTTAAGAATAATATTTAATCCATTAATTAAAATCAAATAGAATTTAATCGATATCAACAGAAACACTTAGTGTGTGACCCTCTAGGATTCTTTCTTGTTGGAATTAGAAGGTATTGCCTAAAGTCCAAAATTACTATCTAGAAACGAGTCAAGGAACCCAAGAGAAAGAACTTAATGTTGCAACATTGACAACCACATATGAATGCTTACTGTGTAATATAATTCCTTTGTCACAATATTTCATCAATCTGGTTGCACATCAGTGTCACCAACCTATATGCCCGATATGTCTTTTTTTGACTATCTGAAATAAACATGTTGTTACACCATGGCCATGGAATTTAATGTGATGTTTATATTCCAATAAAAGGGACAAGATATTATCTTCCATAAAGACTGAATGGACAAATCCTTCCTCGACTTATTTATTAATGAAAAGTAACTCATGATGCACCCAACATATCCAACTTCACTATGGACTGTTATTGTCATGGTTTATGAAATACATCTAAGAACGTGAGTTGTGACATGAACTAATAATAATCTTAAAGTATAAGGACCATTATACACACTTGTAGATAGAAATATCCAATGACACCAAAACATGTGGAATTCCTACTGGCGGGTCTATTCTCATAATCTCTCATCTTAGAGATTACCAAGTACGAACTTCATGACAATAAGACTCATCTTCTTACGAGTACTCACACCAGAAAATATATGTACTATGTGTCCCATCATAGTATGTTATCCAACCACAGAATATTATTTGAGAATATCTTCATAGCATGTCAAAGTTATCATCATAGTGGGGAACTTTTATGACCTTATCAATGCAACGTATACTCTAGGAAATTATTGCACTAGATTCATGCAGAGAAATAAATAATATGTAATAATAAGTTTTTTTAATATTAAATACATAAAATATTTATGTAATCAAAGTGAAAATAGTTGGTCCTAGGACACCAAATCCCACAACATGCACTTAAAAGTTGGTGGTGTTAGCTTTTTGTAGAAAGTTTTACCGTGTATTATGACTACAATAGCTTGAGTTATATCTTTTCTCAAAATCTTCCAAATTAATTGGGTGGAATACCTATAGTAATTTGATTTCGACATTACTTATACCCCATACAAGGGGAATGTCATCACAGATTCTTTGATCAAGAATCTTCTAACTCAAAATGTGAAGGAATCATCAGAACAGTAAAACATGATGTCTCTTTTTTCATAGAAACATTTAGGAGTTCTAGAAGAGGAGTTCAAGGTTGTATTGGCTAATGTTTAGTTGACCTTCTCTATTCTTGAGATGATTATTCAGAAAAAATAACTTGATGATGAATTTATTAGCATTAGGGACATTATTTATGGTGGGGAGATTTTTGTTGAGTGGTCGTTCTCCATGGAGAGTATTCTATGTTTCTTTAATCAATATGTTGTGTCTATGCTAATGATAAAAGCTATAATGGTGGATTATAATAATTACCAATGGGGTGTTCACTGAGGAAATAAAAATATGTTTTATGTTATAAAGTGATAATTATGGTGGGTAGGTATGAGAAAGGGCATCACTAACTTTGTTTCACATTGTTATACTTGATAATAGGTTAAGGTTGAGAACCATAAAACTTCAGGTTTTCTCTAGTATCTTCCAGCATCGACTTGGAAGTGGGATGAGATTTCTATGGACTTTATGTTTGATTTGATGCATAGCCCCTAGAAAAAATAATGAAACAAGGGTTGTGATCGATTTAATGACCAAATCATCTCAATTTATACTCATTTAGTATATAACCATAGTTGGGGAGTTGTAAAATCTCTATGTGAAAGAGATAGTTTGTTTTCATGGAGTTTCATCTTCTATAGTCTCTGATAGAGATCCATGTTTTAACTCTAATTTTTTCTATTCCTTTATGAGGTGATGATATTTGAGTTTCATCTGAGTATGGTATACCATCCATAGTGTGACGTCCCGGACCCAGATTCCACTTAATGGGTGCCCTGATCTTGGTGGGCCACTTGGCCTTAAGCATATCTGCCCAAACTCCAGAGGCTGCCGACTAGTAGTGAGGGCCTAGAGTGTGTCTATGAGGAGACTATGCCCTTATTACCAAAGTCTAGTGCAGCAGATGAATATGAATAGAGGTAAATAGTGGAACCAATATAAGTAAATATAATGAACTATAGAAAATAGAGACAATAGTAACAATAACTAAAACAACTGGAATAACATTCAGCAACTGATGATATTTCATGTCACTAGAAAACTAGAAAACATGGAAACAATATAGTAGGCATAACATGTTCCACAAGTATAAAGGAAATCAAAGACTATCCCAAGCATCCCAAGCTTCAACTCGGTCATCTGCTATCGAGCTCCATACTAAACAGAAATCAATCAAGTATTTGAAGTCGTGTTCTTCCATTTATCGACACCTGCAACCATGTAATCTACTCTGGGTACCAAATTATGCCCGGAGAGGGTGTGAGATAAATATTAGGGGGCCACCACCAATGATGTATATAACATCCATCCCATGTAATGGAAATGTAGTAGTGTGAAAGCATGCATATATAAAGTAAAGTAGTGCAATGTAACTAAATAACCAAGTATCTACTTCATGCCTCAGCTGGTGTCTAAATATAACTAGTCCTTTAATTGATTATTACCAGTTTATAAATAATTCACATGTTACAATAGTGAGGATTCCAAGTTGTGACAAGGAAATCTGTAATGACATTTAATAGTGAAGTTCCAAGGTAATAACCAAGGCAATGTAGACCTCAAGGGTGACTAACTTAGTAATAATTGTAGCCTAGCATGGGGTAAGAGTGTAATCCAAGGAGCATAGACCAAGGCATGCCACAATGATATGCCTACTGAGTCCAAGTAGTTCATCCAAGGTAAAACAGGGCTAAGCAATGACTGGTCTTGATGGGCTTTAACCATGGAACCTACTTGTCAATGATAGATCCAAGGAGTGTATCCAAGGAATCCTATAATGATATTAAAGGTATATTTTGGTGTCATACTATTCATCCAAAGAATAAACAAGTATCATTATCAAGGTGGTTCTCAACCTAAGAAGGTCATATCCTTGAATCAGAATAGTTTTCCTGAGTTCTCAAGGCATTCCTCAATAAGAATCCAAGGCGAGATCAAGTGAGGACACTCCTATTTGATATTTAAGTCATTTAATTTTAAATTTGGTTTAAGTCTTTCCTTTTATTAGTTTGATAAGGTCAAGTAGCATGAAACCTTTTAACCAAGTCATAAATTAATCAATAAGTTAATTTGGTTCAAGACTTGCCTTTCATTAGTATGACAAGTCCAAGTGGTATGAAAAATTTATTAATTCCATTTTAGGCATATTCAATAATTTAGGTGCATTACAGTACCTTATATTAATTTTGTAAGGGGTTATATGGACATGAAACCTATTAATCATTCATAATTAATCCAGTCAAGTCATACACTTGGTATACTTGCTAATTTCCATTTCACATTTAATTATTAATTGAAGCACTTAACTTAGGTGGAATAAGTGGTGATCATACATGGTACTTTACATTATGAAATTCACAATATAAATCAAGTCATTTAATATAGAAAATATTACCCTTATAAGGGTCAAGAAAAGTCACACCCGAACGGTGGCTCAAACACGTCAAATACTAAAAACACAATTATGGAATAACATCCTACATGGGATGGATGAAGTTGTGGGAATAACCACCAATAATTAATCACATATATGGAAAGATCATATAAATACGATTCTAATGATTATAAGATTGTAATATAAATTCTATAAATGGTACCCGATGAAATCGATGGGCCCCACATGACAAATCCAAAATCAACAAACTTGAGGGATGAGTTATAGATTACCCACCTTAGGCTTGTACGAATCTTCTCATCTGGTATCAGACCTTTATTTGTCTTAGAATAGATTAGATCTGACAAAAAGGAGAAAATGCTCACACATCGATGACTAGTTCAAGAGCAAGCGAGGAAAAGAAAGGATTAAATATACTTGAGTACTTACTGTTGTGCATCCAATGTGACAAACTGAAGCTCGATCATATCTCAAATTAAGAAGATCTTCCAATCCCTATATTTGGCCTTCAAAAAATCCAAAATGAGATACATGAAGGTAAATACAGTTGGAACTCATAATAGGAAGAAGGAGGGGACTTAAAATATCATCAAGGGAAAAACTGTAAAATTACCCAGAAAAAATATCATATGAATAGTTTGTCCACACGGTTTGAAAAACCATGTGTAAAACTTACACGGTTACCTGGGCAGAAGGGGAACTTGCATTGTTTGTTAGCACGGTCATGCACAAACCTTGCGATGTGGTTCTGTCCAAAAATTTCCATTCACACAGTTAGACAAACTATGCGCCAACTGTGTGATAACCGTGCGACATGACCAATTTCCCCAAAAAGATGGGTTCTAGGCTCCAAAAATTCCTCAGACACCCCAGAGACATTTTATAACTCATTAGGAATTCATATTAGGTTCAAAGTAAAGATTTAGACCGAAATTTAAGGGATCCATACCTGAGTGAAAAACTGGGTTCTTACAGTCTTCCCCCTTAAAAAAACTCATCCCTGAGTTCAGCTTATAAGGGTGGAGAAACACTGTCTAAGAAAAACTATGTCCACTGAGCACGTACTTCAGCCTCACGCTCCCAAGTCTCATATTTCATGTAGTTGTGCTACTATAACACCCATACTAGTGGGACATACTGGCCTCTAAGAGCCTTTATGCTTCATTCAATGATGTGTACTAGATACTCCTCAAAGGTAGTATCAAAATCTAACTCAACTTCTTCAGGATTAAAATTATGAGATGAATCAACATGATACTGGTGAAGATGTGAGATATGGAAGACTTCATTCCTAGCATGGTACCTCTGAAGTAATAGCAACTGATAGGCTACCAAACCGAATCTCTAGAATTTCAAAAGGCCCTACACAACTAGGAAATAACTTCCCTTGTTTCAGTAACCATCTATGACCAAGCCTAGGCAACACCTGAAGGTAAACATGATCCCCCACCTCGAACTCTATAGGTCATCTAAAATGATCATCATAAGATTTATGTCTAGACTGAGCAGTATTCATATGCTTTCTAATCATCAGAAGTTTCTCTAAAGTCTCTAGAATGAGATGAGGACCTAGTAGGGCTACCTCACCTACCTCTATCCAGCACAGGGGTGAACAGCACGACCTACCATAAAAGGCCTCAAAAGGATCCATCTAAATTATCACTTGAAAGCTATTATTATAATCAAACTCAATGATAGGGATATTTTTCTCCCATAAACAACTGAAATCAAGGACACATGTTGGGAGCATATACTCTAGAACTTGTATTTTCTGTTCTAATTGTCCATCGGTTTGAGGGTGAAAAGTTGTGCTTAGAATCACCTGTGTTCCCATAGCCTTTTTTAATCCCTGATAGTACCATGAAGTGAAATGAGAATCCCGATCTAAAACAATAGTACAAGGAACCTTGTGTAGTCATACAATCTCACAGGCATACAGTCTTCCCAACACATCAAATGAGAAAGTATACCAAATAGGAATGAAGTGGGAAGATTTTTTTAGTCATTCAATGACTACCCAAATAGAATCGCTACCCCTTGGAGACCTTGGTAATCCAACTAGGAAATACAAAGAAAAATATTCCCATTTCCATTCCAGAAAAGGAAGCAGATATAGAAAGCCTGCTGGTCTATGGTGCGCCTCCTTCACTTGATGATAGGTGCAACACCTAACAATAAAGCTTGCTATCAGATATTTTATTCTAGACCACCAATACCAGCATAAAATATCTCAATACGTCTTAGAGATGGCTTCATGTGCTTCGATTTACAAGAACCAAACCTATGCTGGAGCCGTGAGTTGAAGACAAAGCCCTTGATGCCAAACCAGAACTACCGAGTCACGCCACAGTATCACTGAGGAGGAAGAAGATCTAAAGCCGACTGAGGTTGGATAAAAGCTGAATCATCCCTGCTAGATCTAGAACAAAGTCGATCGAAGATTCCACCAGTACTGAGTGCAAGTACAAAGACTCCTGCACAAAACTGCTCAATCAATTTTCTCGATAAGCCTGATAAGCTGCTATTCGAACCAAGAGGCGCTGACCATCCTAATTCACACCCATATTTTCATTCCCACGTCAGTCCGACTCGGTACTGCCACTTAACATCCATCCATGCTCATGTATGATCCAAAACAACATCATCCATCAATTAGACTTTGAGTTTACACACAATAATCTCGAGATGTGCATAACCAAGGACCTGTCGTGACCCAAGCCATTGTTCAATATATGAAACCAGTGATGCAGAGTGTAGCGTCTTGTGTTTTTGGATCTGATAACATTTCTGAAAGAATTTGAATTTTTAGTTTGGTGGATGGATCAAATTGTTTAATGAGATTCAGAATGAAATTCCCATAGTTGAAACACTTAAATGTGTTGTTTTTAGGTTTGGTTTAATGCTCGAGAGGAGTCGCACAATCGTGCAGGTGTTGCAAACATCTTGACAGTGAGCTTTTGCATGAGCTATGCACAGTTAGTCAAACCATGCAACCAGCTCATGTGAATGGGTTCCTTGGAAGGGTGTGATACTCCACTATTACCCCTCTATGTACAAACCATCTCCTAAGTGGTTATGCCATAATTCTTATAGAATGAACTTGTAAGGCCTTTCTTATTATTTCTTAAATTGGTAAATGGGCATGCCCCTCTTAAAGTACATGACTAGTGATGTGACATGTTATGAACATGACATTATTCTTAATTAATTCAAATGATTAAATGAATCATGAGCGATACTAGGGTTCCTCCTTATGGAATTCCTTGGACGAGCTCATATTGAATTTTAAATACGCTGGGAGCGATACTTGGTATGCCTTGGACGAGCTCACCGAGTGGATTCTCTACCTCCATATGTGTGATATCGGTTCCCTAGGGGAGATTATATGGACAAGCTCAGTGGAAAGATGGTCATGCCATTCTGAAAGCGTGATCGGTTGTCACCTATCAACCGGTTCAAGGTTCTGGTGCTCTACTAATGTGTATAGTAGCACTCGGGTCGAATCCTTGGCGATGATACTTTTTAATAGTCGATTGTTTTTAGTTGATTGTATTTTGATTGGGTGGGTTTGTTTGCAGAGCTTAAATGAAGTGATTAATGATTGGTGTTTGATTTAAAAATTTGATAAAGATTGTGGTGAGTTCATTTTTAGGGAGTTAAGATTGTGATATCCTTGAGTTTTACTTTATATTGCATTTAAATTAACACCCACTTCACAAGATAACATTGATTGAAATTTCTATGTTTTAAAGCTTTAATCCAAGCCTTAACTTAACTTAGGGTTCTAATATCAATCATATCTTGTTGATGGTAGTGTATTTATGGTTCTAATAATCCATGTAAAACCACATGTTAGACAAAAAAAGTCATTAATCCATGACATGTTAAGTCTAACATACACAATATTAATTTGAAGAATATTCATTGAGCAAATACTCTCAATCACTTAACATCCATAAATTATAACTCACCCCAACGAGAGATTTATTCATCCATTTAAATGATTAGTAATCTGGTTATAATGATTATGATGATAAATTAAGAATATAAGAAAAAGAAAGTGATAAGAAAAGATTGGTGCATCGAACACACACACAAACGATGATGATAATTAAAAATAAACTTTAGATTGAATGAGAAAGAAAAAAAGGGAAGGGTTTTAAACTGTATTTAAACTATTTTAAGAACATAAATATTAAACTACATATGGTGGAAGATAATAGGAGATATTGAAGAAGAAACTTTCATTAAAACAGAATTACAAAAAAAGACTTACAAGATTACAATAATGAAGAACACAAAAGTAAAAGGAAACAAAGAGATAAGGAAGGGTATCTCAAGTGAAAACTTGAGTATGGAAGGTCCTCCCAAACCCTTGTAAATTCTTTGGTCGTGCCAATATGTGCTTCTATCTTCTGAAATTCCAACCCCTTTGAAGGATAGGAGGGGGATGTATTTATAGCCTAAGGAAGTGGACTGTTTGCATTCCCAATTTGTCCCTCCACTTGCATTTCCACTATGATAAATTAGACAGCCGAATATCGATATATTATCTTATTACAAGTTGTAGATAAATATATCCTCTATCTACTCTAAAAATTTGGAGGCCATTGGACTTAATTATCCAAAGTTATAGGGGTTAGATTAAACAATTTTAATATGTCCATTTCAATAAAAAAAAATTAAAGTCTAAAATGTGAGTGAGTTTTTGAATAGGAATATGCCTTAAAATCTGAATTATTTCTTCAAAAAAGTCTTCCTCATATATCTCCTCTTTCAAAATGAAAAATATCAGATTTATTGTATTATTACATCATGAGATATGTCATGAATAATATCTAGATTTTAATTCCTGGCCAGAATGGTGGGCTGGAATTCAAAGCTTCATTTGGTCCTATTTTTCTTAGAGTTGGGACCTGAAATTTTTATCCATGATTCCTTTATATAATAAAGAACATATGGTGGAGTTTCATAAAATTTGGGCTTCAGGATTTAGACCAGTAACTCAATCATCATGGTTGGTCCAGTTTCTTCACAAATTCTTTGGGTCATCTTGTAAGAAACATATGACCCTTAAAATGGATGAATTAACCACTAATTACTTATAATGATATGTTGGAAATTGAATAATGAATCCTAAAAAACAATAATAACACAAATTGTATCAGTAGGGTGATAGTTATAAATAAAATAGTAAACTAACTCAATTGGACTACTTCTAAAAATCTTCAAAAATTATACTTAATATTAAAACATTAATATTTCACACAAACTATGCACATTTCATATAAAATTAGTAAATGGATTATATAATAAGTCATTAAAATATTAATAATATCAACTCCCCCACACTTAGTATTTTTCATGTCCTCATGTACAAAAAATATAAAAACCTGACAAAATCATTTTCACTCACCAATAAATATTAAAATTTTGTTTTCCCCAATCAGGGGATGTTTAGACAATATCACTCATCCATGTTGAATTCTACCACAAGTTGTTATAGAAACAATTTTTAAAAAATAATTCATTTTTTCATGCTCAAATTTAGAAATGGAAAATGGTGGCACACAAAACTTACTCCTCTCAAGATGATAAAATTAATTTATGGAGCTTTACTCATTCACCAACCAAAACTGAAAATATTAGAGTTTTTAAGAGATATCAGCTTCCATTCCCTATCCTAAAGTGTTCAAAAATCATGAGGTATTTTTAGGGTTTTTTTTGTGGCTATGGGACGGTAGGAAGATGATATCCAAAAGATATGAAAAAGGAGGTAAAAGACCAACATAAAGAAAGAATGCACATTTTTTTTGAAATGAAACATGGAAGGAAATGAAAATACATATTTACAAGGGAATGATTGTGTGAAGAAATAAACAATAGAGGAAGAAAATTTTAAGGGTATGTGAAGATGAAATATTTACAAAAAATAAAACTTCTCCCAATGACATAAGTGTTTATTTTTTTTCTTTTTTTGTATTTTTTTCGAAAGTTGAACTTGAAATAGATCTCACACTCATCTCCCAACCCATGATTGATCTTCTCACGACACTAATTGTAATATTTATAACAAGATAAAAGGTTGAGGAAGAGTGATTTTTGACCTACCCAAGACACAACCCATTTTTTTGTTCTTTTTTTTTATTTTTTTGAACACTTGTCAATAAAATTTACAAAATTACATAAATGAAAGTACATCACATTACCCAAAACACACATAATGACAACCTCTCCCCCACACTGAAATGGATTCTTACCCTCAAGTATATGATAACATGGTGAAGTCAACAAAGGGTACCCAAAATGAAATCCACCCCCCCCCCCCCCCCGCACTTAAATTTCAAAAAATTATGCAATGAAAATCCATGTTGATATTGGGTGGGAAAAGGTATTGAGATTGTAATGTGGAAATCAAAGAAGTGGTTTTTATAGGCTCTAAGGGGATTTCAAAAGGAGGATTAATGTATGGTTAATGGGAGCCTATTTGGCTATTATAATTCTCATGTGACTTAGAAAATGCCTCTATCATATTAATGCATACTAAAGTAGGAAATTCAGCTTGAAGGTCCACAAACTCAAGACTTACAAATGGGGTTGAAAAACTCACATTTTTAAAAGATGTCTATAGGTTGCCTTGTCATGAAAGCAAATGGTGTTACTCACTGGTGGGGAAAATCATTTTCCAAATCAAAAAATTGAGCATTCTAAATTTTTTGGTTTTGAAACAAGATTCCTTATCCAAAGTCATGATGAAACTACAAAATTTTTGAGATGAAACCATTTATTTTGACTCCCGAAAATGGTTAGACAAAATTTCAAAAGTTGAAGGTGAGTAATCATGACTCTTTTTGTTTTTTTACATTTATTTATTTATTTATTAGTTCTTTTGTGCTTTTTTTTAAATACTCACCCACACAAAAGAGAAATAGAAAAATAAAGGGTTTGATGAAAAAAGTGGTAAAAAAATGAAAGAGAGAGAAAGAAGATGAAAGAGGTAGAGAGAGTAAGAGATATAGAGAGAGTTAAAGGGAAAAAGGTTCCCCCTGCTTTGGATTTGGCGGTTCATCATCTCCATCTAGTGGTGGGTCAACTGCAGAAGTTTGGGATTTGATAGAAGTTGATGTGGGTCCAGGATTGTGTGTCCTCTAATGGTGATGCTTTAACCGATGTCCAGTAATCGTGAATGTCCTTTTGGAAGAGGGGTCTTGGACTTGCACTACACCAAACGGGTAAATATTAGTAATAACAAAAGGACCTTCCCAACGATAATTAAGCTTACCTGGGTGATGCTAGAATCAAGAATTGAAGAGAATTACCTTTTCACCTTCATGAAATACCTTTCGTAGGGTGTGTTTATCATGGAGTGCCTTGGATTTTTCATTGTAGAGATTAGAGTTCTCATAAGAATCAAGTCGAAGCTCCTCCAGTTCATCCAATTGCAATAATATTTCTTCACCGGATTTTTCAAGATCAAAATTACAGGTTTTCACAGCCCAAAATGACTTATGTTGGATTTCAATTGGAAAATGACATGCTTTAACAAAAACTTTCCTAAAAGGAGACATCCAAATGGGTGTTTTATAGGCAGTTCGATAAGCTCAAAGTGCTTCACCAAGTCTTTTAGGCCAGTCTTTTCTGGTGGGTTTTACAATTCTCTCAGGAACTGTTTTCACTTCTCTATTAGAAAGTTCATCCATTCCATTTATTTGGGGGATATATGCAGTTGAAGTTTTATGTACAACACCATTCTTTTTCAAAAGAGATTCTATGGTTCTATTACAAAAATAGGTTCCTAAGTCACTAATCAAGGCACATGGTGTGCTAAATCGGTGGAAGATGTGTGTCTTTAGGAACTCACTAATAGTATGTGAATCATCCTTTCTACTGGTTTTGGCCTCAACCCACCTAGAAACATAATCAACCACAAGAAGGATGTATGAGAATCCATTGGAAGGGGGAAATGGTCCCATGAAATTGATTCCCCAAACATTGAAGTCCTCACAGAAGATTAAAGGCTTTTGGGGCATTTTATTTATTTTGGAAATTGTGCCAAACTTTTGGAAAGTGGGACATGATTGAAAGAACTCATGTGAGTCCTTGAAGAGTGAATTTCATAAGAATCTAGAGTTTAGGACCTTTTGGGTGGTCCTTTCTGGTCCAAAATGGCCACCACCGGGCATTGAGTGACAGAATTCTAAGATGGACGAATGTTCATTTTCATCAACACATCTCCTAATTACCAAGTCTACCCCAGTTTTCCAAAGTTTATTATCTTCCCAATAATAGTATTTTGAATCAATTTTCAACTTCATTTTTTGTTCTTTTGAAACAATTTCAAGAAAAACACCAGAAACAAAGTCATTTGCAATTGGGTCATACCATGGTATTTTTGGAGTGAGAGGTGAAAGGTGATCAATTGGAAATTCTAGATCAATTATTTCAGAATGAGAAGAATTAAAAATTCTAATCAAGTGATTAGCCATAGGGTTTTCTTTTCCTGGTCTATCTTTGATTTCTAGGTCAAACTCTTGGAGCATTAGGATCCATATTATTAGCCTCAGTTTGGAATCAATTTTCTTGAGTAAGAACTTTATAGCAGAATGGTCTTTGAAGATAATGATTTTGGAACCTAAGAGATAGGGATGGAATTTATGTAAGGCAAAAACAACTGTTAAAAGTTTCTTTTCAGTGACAGTGTAGTGAGATTGAGTTTCATCCAATGTTTTTGAGGCATAATAGATGACATGAGGAATTTTTTCTCTTCTTTGACCAAGAATGGCCCCAATGGCCCTATCAGAATCATCACACATCAACTCAAAGGGTAAGAACCAATTTGGGGATTGGATTATCGGGGTATATGTAAGATAAATATTGAGTTCAACGAAGGCTCTCTTGCAAACCTCATCGAAATGGAAAGTGACATCATTTTGAAGCAGACGAGTGAGTAGGAATGAAATCCTACTGAATATATTGATGAATCAATGATAGAAACTAGAATGATCAAGAAATGAATGGATGTCTTGAACAGAAGTGGGTTCAGGAAATGATTGGATCACTTCAATTTTGGAAGGGTCAACTTCAATACCCTCTTTTGAAACTATGTGCCCTAGAAAAATCCCATTTGCAACCATGAAGTGGCATTTTTCAAAATTTAACACAAGGTTACACTTGACACACATTTGAACGACTAGAGAGAGTGAATTCAAGCAAGATTCAAATGATATCCATGAAGACTTCTATGCAGTGTTCAATGAATTCAGAAAATATACTCATCATACACCTTTGGAATGTTTTAGGAGCATTGAAAAGGACAAAAGGCATTCTTCTATATGTGTATGTTCCGAAGGGGCATGTGAAAGTAGTATTTTCTTGGTCCTGAGGTGCAATTGGGATTTTAAAGTAGCCAATGTATCCATCAAGAAAGTAATAGTGTGACTTTCCAGCTAATCATTCTAGCATTTGATCAAGGAATGGAAGAGGGTAGTGATCTTTTCTTGTTTCAACATTCAATTTTCGATAATCAATGCACACATGCCATTTGTTATTCACTCGAGTTGTGACTACCTCCCCATGTTCATTTGTGACAACAGTTATCCCACCCTTCTTAGGTACAACTTGAATTGGACTAACCCATTCACTATCGGAAATTGGGTAGATAATACCAGCTTGAAGAAGCTTAGTGATCTCTTCCCTAACTACCTCAAGTATGAGTGGATTGAGTCTTCTTTGTGGTTGTCTAATTGGTTTGGATGATTCCTCAAGATGGATGTGATGCATGCAAAGAGCAGGGTTGATTCCTGGTATGTCATCTAGGGTCCAACCTATGGCCTTTTTGTTTTCCTCTAACACTTGAACAAGTTTGGACTCCTCAGTTTCGGTAAGTGAAGCAGAGATAATGACAGGATAAGAGTGATCATGGAAAAGGAATGCATATTTCAGGTGTTCAGGAAGAGGTTTCAGATCAGTCTCATCTTTCATTTGTGGGTTAGACAACTCAGGAATAGAGGAAGGGACTTCAGTTTCTTCATATTCATTTTCCTTAATACTATCCAAGGTGGAGCAGTAGAGATCAGAGTTGATGTGGGATTCAAGAGAGTTTTCAAGATCCTCTAGATTGATGGAGTCTATGAATGAGAGGTCCACATCAACTTTGCCATTTATGACATGGTTAATCATGGTGTATTTTTCACAAGATCCTTTTTCATTTGAACATGAAGAACATGATGGATTGGGGTACAATTGACTCTTAGAAGTGTCCTCAGAAGCATGGATTGAGAATGCATAGTGATCCTCAGATGGGTATCACATGGCTTGGAAATTATAATTATATATAAATATTTATTTTATATTTATAATATATTTATTAAATTTAATAAGGATTATATATATACATATAAATAAATATTTATATAATTACAAATATATTTAATGAATTCAAATTATATATTTACTATATATTTATTATATTTATAAAAATTTATTATAGTAATTATATACTAATTATAAATATATTTGTAAATATAATGATAATTACATTTTTACTAGAAATATTTATAATTGTATATTTATTACAAATATTAATAAATATTTATTTATGATAGTAATGAGATATTTATTATAAATATCTATACTTATGTATTTAAAAATAAATCTTAATTAAATTAGAAATGTAAAAAATATATAATATGAAGTGGTGCTTTGACCCCTTCAGCCCCACACCACCCCCAACCCCCATATATATATTATATATAATAATAATAATAATAATAAATTTATTTATAATAAATTTATTTATTATAATAAATATAATTGCTAAAATAAATACGTAATTATAATAAACATATGATTATAGTAAAAAATATGTAATTAGTAATAAATATGAGTATAATAAATATATGATTATAATAAATATATTTATTTATAATTATATTTAGAAATATATTTCTAAATATAATTATAAATATTATAAATATATTTAGACAAATATGATTATAATAAATATATGATTATAATAAATATATAATCATGAAGAATAGGAAATTATAATTATAAATAAATAAATATATAATTTCATATATTAATGTTAAATATAAATATAAATATATATATATATATATATTTAAAAATATGTATATATATATATAATTATATATATTTATAATTGTAAATATATATTTATATATAATTGAAAATATATTGAAAATGTATATATAAATATATTTTAATAATTTTATTTGTCTAAATATCTTTATAATATTTATAATTATATTTAGAAATATATTCAGATAGTTGAAAATATATATTTATTTATAAATAAATTTATAATATTTTTAAACTATAATAAATTATAAATAAATATTTATAAATATGAATTTATTTTTATAAATATATAAATATATATATATATATAATACAACTAGAAATATATCTCTATAAATAAATATTTCTAGTTATATAATATAAATATTTATTAGGAATATAATAAATAAATTATAAATATAAGATATAATAAATGTATAATTATAAATATAATAAATTTATAATTATAAATATAAAAAATATTTGATAAATATAAAATAAATATTTATATATTTACAATTATATATCAATTTTATTAATAATTATTAATATAATATATTTCTAATGATAAATATAATAAATATATAATCATAAATATAATAAATATATAATTATAAATATAATAAATATAAAATTAAAATATACACACATATATATAATTATAAATATGCATATATTTATAATTATATTTATTTATAATTGTTGATATATAATTATATATTTATATATGTAGTTAAATATTTATATTTAGAATTATATTTATTTAGAATTTTAAATTTATATTTATATAAATAAATTTATATTTATAAACATATAATTAATTAATATATATATATATATATATATAATAAATATATAATCATAAATATAATAAATATATAATCACATATATATATATACTCATAAATATATCTAATTATATATTTATAATTACATTTAAAAATAATAATTATAATTTTTAAACTGTATTTATAAATATGTATTTAAAAATGTGAAATTATTTATAATTATATTTATAATTATATATAAATATTTAAATATAAATAAACCTTATATTTAAAATTTATAAATTTATATGTAATTATTTAAATACATAAATAAACCATATTATATATATATATATATATGTATAAACATTATTAAAATTATTTATATTTATATAAATAAACCTTATGAAATATTAAATAATTATTATAATTACATATTTATTATATTATATAATTATTATAATCTTATATTTATTATATTTATAATTATATATTTAGTATATTTTTAATTATATATTTATTATATTTATAATTATATAATTATAATAAATAGATAATTATTATAATTAGATATTTATTCTAATTAGATATTTATTATAATTATATGTTAATTATAATTATGGATTTGTTATATTTATAATTATATAATTATTATATTTATTTTAATATACTTTTATTATAAATAAATACATATTTATTAATGTGATAAATAAATTTATTAAATATATTTATATATTTATATATAACTATCTAAATATAGATTTATAATTGTATAATTATATTTATATTTATAAGTATAATTATAAATAATCTCACATTTTTTAATTTACATTTATAAATATATTTTTAAAATTTTAATTACTTATTTTTAAATGTAATTATAAATAATATATATATATATATATAGTTGTTTGAGGATAGAGTACCACTTTAAGTGGCGCTCCGGTGGAAGAAATCAATAGCGCCACATGAAGTGGCGCTATTGAGACCCATTTTTCAAAATAAAAAAAAGTATACCCATTAAAATAAAATAAAAATCAAACGCCCCTAATAACCAAATCTCCCCCCCCCCCTGCATGAGTTTATTTTCTCCACCCATTTTATTTGTTTAAATTTGATGGACCCAGTTATTTGGATTGCTACCTATTTTAGTCTATCCTGGCCGTCCATTGTGGTTGTCTCCTTTCCATCCAAGCCATCCACTTGTTTTGTTTTTTTTTCATCTTCGCTGGTCGTTCAAGTTGTTTTGCCCTGTGGGATTCTTTCCATGGACAAGCGGTTATGTTGGTAGGGTTTTGGAAGTGGGTTGTCATAACCTCTAATGTGCTTTCATATGACACACAGAAAAAAATCAAAGATTTGAGAGAAAGTAGAGGTGGAAATTTGAGAGAGAGGCTTGGGATCTACGACATGTTCTCCCTTGACGCGCTGGTTCACTGGCGGAGACAGATCTGATGTAAAAACCCGGTTTTTGAGCCTGTAAGACTTTGAAATTTTCTTTATGTTATTCCAGAGCAGGGCGTTCAGACGGCGTGTGATTCCGAGCCCCGGTGTGGTCGGAATTAAATGATAAATGCATTCACACTAGACACACCAAATAAATAGAATAACTCCTAAACGGTTGCTTGGATGGGAAAACCAAGGGCACCGTTGAGTCTGGAGCATCCCATTTACCCTAGGAGGGGTGTAACTTTTGCGGGTGTGACCCTTCTGTAGAAAACGCCACCAGGGGCGTTTTTGTAATTTAGCGACCTCAGGCCTGAACTTTAAAACTCCCGAACGGAGGCTCGGATTAAATTAATGAGATCTCTATTGCGCTCAGAACATGGATTTTACCCTAGGGGCAGCTTAACCCTGACCCCGTCGAGAGTTCGAGTACGGGCCTACTGGTGGGTGTTTAAGTATTAATTAAATTTTAATTCTTTTCCCTACTTAAGCACCTCTGTTCCTCCCTTATTCCTCCTTGGATTTCCTCTGGTGGAAGCTCTCCTGAAAAAGTATCTACCTCCCTTAAAGCTCCTCCTCCTCCCCAACAAGGTGGTTGCGGCTCCGGAAGACCGTTCGTGAAGCAGCGGGCTATGCCATGCAAGGTAGGTTCGTGTGTTTCATTTTTAATTTCTGTATCTACTTTGAACTCAAATTATAGCATCTAAATGCTATTTTTTTGTCAATATAAGGCCATATATGCATAGGGTTCGATCCAAGATTTCCAATTCTACTTTCGGATTGAAAATACGAGTCACGGGGTGGCCCCGGGAAGCTTTCCAGCCAAAACCTTGGTTTTCTAGCGGTTCCAGGGCGGTCCGGTGAGTCCAGGCGGCGGCGCGGCGGGCTTCCCAGGTGGCAGCGCAACGGGATCCCCAGTCAGCGACGTGGCTACCCGGTGGTCAGTTTGGGTGAGCGAGATGGCGGCCCAGCGGTCCAGCCCGCGGGAGGGCGCGCTGGCCGGCTTTGCCGGTCGGCGTGCGACGCGAGAGACTGGGGTCGCCGCGACCCCGGGAGCCGACCGAGACCCACAAAGCGCAGGTCTCGTGGAAAAGGACCGGATCAGCTTAAGTCGGTCTGGGCGAAGCGGTGCGGCCCATGCGGTGAACCGTGGTCCGCGGTGGACCGGGCGGCCGAGCCGCGGACCGCCGATCTAAAGGGGTGGACCGGCCGAACAAGTCCGGCCCACCCCGTCTCCGTCTGATGGCGTTAAAACGTCTCTAATTATCAAACAGTGTATCGGAATTTCGTACCGTCTACAGAAACGTGATACTTGGATCGATACGGAAGTTTTGAGATGGTCTTGGGATTTTTTAATTCCCGAGATGGGGGATCGGTGGCGCGACATGCCCGTTAAGTGTCTTTTAGCGCGTCGTCGGGATTCTTCTTTCGGATGGCGTGTGCACATCCGGAGTCCATTTTAGATTCCATCATTGGCATTGTGACCCTGGCATCAAGAAGATGTTGTCCAGGGTGGTTTCAGGCATTGAAGCCGGAGTTGAGGTGTGGGCCCCACGGGGCGTCTTTTAAGCTGTATGTAGCATCTTGTGACTTTTTCCTCAGACGTCCATTCGGGGTAAATGAATAGTCGATTTGGCGTGTTTTTCTGAGTGCATCGTGATGGCGCAGTTTGCCCACCCTTTTTCGGGACCGATATGTGGGCCCCATGAGACATCGTATGGGCATAGAGTGGTGTTGAATAACTTCTTCATCAGGAGTCTGTTTCAAGCGAGTAAATAGTCTATCTCGCGTGTTTTTTTGTGAGGATTGTAACAGTGTAATCTGTTTGGGTGTGAAGAGCCTCATTTGAGATCTCATTAAATGTGGAAACAAGAAAGGACATTGATCGGAGGTTACTTTGACGCACTCCGAACCAACGCACGATTGCGATGTTAGTGACACCCAGTGATGGTACGGGTAGTGCAGAGTTATCGGACCAGTTCCAGGTTTACCCTCTAGCGGGGCTGGGCAGTGGGTTACCCACTGGTGTATCAGGGTTTACCCTCCAGCAAGGCTGGGCAGTGGGTTACCCGTTGACCTTAGGGTTTACCCTCCAGCAGGGCTGGGCAGTGGGTTACCCGTTGACCTTAGGGTTTACCCTCTAGGTGGGCTACGTAGTGGGTTACCCGACGACCTATTAGGGTTTACCCTCTAGCTGGGCTGGGTAGTGGGTTACCCGATGAATTCTTTCAGAATCAACCCTTTCGATGAGGCTAGTCAGTGACTTTTCTCCGCGATTACCGGAGCAAGACTGATGTTATTAATATTTTCATGACTTATTATATACTCCCTTTACTTATTTTATATGAAATGTGCATAATGTGTGTGAAATATTAATATTTTAATATTAAGTATAATTTTTGAACATTTTTAGAAGTAGTCCAATTGATTCAGTTTACTATTTTATTTATAACTCTCACCCTACTTATCCAAATTGTGTGGTTCTTGTTTTTTAGGATTCCTAATTTAATATAAAACATTTAATTGGAAGGGATCATGGGCTAATTCTTCCATTTGAAGGCTAATATGGACCACACAAAAGGGCCTACAGAATCTGTGAAGAAACTAGACCAGTCATGAAGATTGAATTACTGGGATCAATATAGAAGTTAAAATTACTTCCTTATCCTCAAAGATTCAGGGGAGAATGTAAGGAGTTTTGGATAAAAATTTCAAGGCCCAAATCCAAAAACAAGGTCCCAACATGTGCTTTGAATTCCATCCCACCATTCTGGAAGAGAAATAAAATCAGTACAGTATGCATGACATGTCTCATTATGTAAGAATCCAATCAAGTTGAGATTTTGCAGTGTGAAAGAGGAGATATAGGTGGGAGACTTTTTCTAAGAAATAATTCGGCTTTGAAGGAATATTCCTATCCAAAAACCCTTTCACATTATGGACTTCAAAAAGATTGGATTGAAATGGACAGATTAAATTTTTTTAATCAACCGGCAATAACTTTGGGTCCATAGGTCCAAATGACTCCAAATTTTGAGAGAGGTCGGAAAACTTTATTATATAAAACTTTTAAGAAGGAGATATCTCGATATTAGTCTTTCTGAATATCCAACATGGTGATGAAAGTGGAGGGATAGATTGGGAATGAAAACAGTCCACTTCCTTGGGCTATAAATGCATCCCCCTCCTCTCCTTCAAGGGGGTTAGCATTTCAGAAGAGAGGATCACATATTGGAATGACAAAATCCTTGAAAAAGGATTGGTAGGACCTTCCATACTCAATTTTTCAATTGAGATACCCTTCCTTCTCTCTTTGTTTCCTTTCACTTTTGTGTTGTTCTTTGTCTATAATCATGTAAGTTTGTGTTTTGTAATTCTGTTTTAATGCAAGTTTCTTATTCAATTTCTTTTATTATCATCCACATTATGTAGATTAATATTAATGTTCTTAAAATAGTTTAAATATAGTTGAATACCCTTCTCTTCTTTTGCTTCCTCATTCAATCAAAAGTTCATTTTTTTAATTATCATCATTGTTCGTGTGTGTGTGTTCGACACACCACTCTATTCTTATCCCTTTTCTTTTCTTCTATTATTAAATTATAATCATAATCATTATAAACATATTATTAAACTCCCAAATGGATGAGTAAATCTCTAATTGGGGTGAGTTATAATTTAGGTATGTTAAGTGATTGAGAGCTTTTTCTCGATGAATATTCTCTGAACTAACATTGTGTATGTTGGACTTAACATGTCATGGATTAATGACTTGTTTTGTTTAACATGTGGTTTCCATGGATTATTGGAACCATAAATACACCACCATTAATAAGTTATAATTGATATTAGAACCTTAAGTTATGTTAAGGCTTGGATTAAATCCTTAATACTTAGGAATTCTAATCAACGTCATCTTGTGACATGGGTGTTAATTTAATGCAATACAAAGCAAAGATCAAGGATATCACAAGCTTAAATACCTAATGATGAACTCACCCCAATCTTTACAAATTTGTTAAATCAAACATCATCTATAAATTATTTCATAAGATCTACAAACAAACCCCCCCAATAAGAATACAATCAACTAAAAAAATGAATATTACAAAGTATCATCGTCGAGGATTCGACCCGAGTGCTGTTATACACATTAGCAGAGCACCGGAACCTTGACCGGTCGATAGGCGACATTAGGCCATGCATTTCAAATGGCGTCATTTCTGGGGATGGTTCTTTATGTAGTCATTAGTTTCTAGTTATTGTAAAAAAACCCCAAAAAAAACAAAGTTTAAAAAAAATTGAAAAAAAACACAAAGAAAACCCATCTTCTTATAAAAATCATAAACAGAAAACAAACAAAAAATAACATGTATTCCTTTTTCTTCCAACATCATTCTGAATGCCCCATAGCCTCTCAAACAATTCCTTAGATTTGTTTGACCCTGAAATTGAGCGAACTCTTCTCCAACTTAGGAGGAACTTAAGAGATAATCAACTCATTCAAGAACCAGTCCTTGTCCAACCAGTTGAATTATATATGGCTAATCTTAGGGAAGAAACACTTAAAGAACTTGTTTCCCCTGATATGAATTACCAACCCCTTGGAATTCAATATCCATACATATAGGTTTACTTTGAACTAAAATCGGGTTTGATTCATCTTCTCCTTCATTTCCACGGGCTAGCTGGTGAGGATCCACATCTCCACCTTAAAGAGTTCCAAGTAGTGTGCTCTACCATGTAGCCTCAAGGGGTTTCTGAAGAACAAATCAAAATTAGAGCTTTCCCTTTCTCCCTAGCTGACACTACTAAGTCATGGCTTTACTACCTACCTCCTGGTTCCATAACCACATGGAATGACATAAAGTGACTTTTCTTAGAATAATTCTTTCCTGCTTCTCGTACTACTTCTATCCGAAAGGAAATAAGTGGTACTCGTCAATTCCCAAGTGAATCACTCCATGAATATTGGGAGAGGTTGAAAAAGATTGTTGCAACCTGCCCACACCACCAAATCCCTAGTCAACTCTTGATCCAATACTTCTATGAGGGGTTATTGGTTATGGAGAGAACTCTCATTGATGCCACAAGTGGCAGTGATCTTGTTGATAAAACTCTGGTAGCTGCACGAGATCTAATAAGTAACATGGCTACAAATACACAACAATTCCATACTCGAGCACATTCTCAAGTCAAAAAAATCCCAAGATAATCAATAAGTTGAGCCAAACAAGATGACCGAGTGGATGAGTGAACTTACAGGTCTTGTGCGACAACTAGTTGTGGCATCCAAAGCCCCAACCTCATCTTCTCCACAATCACTGTTTCCTGGACCTTTCAAAAACTATGGAATCTGCAACTCTCCATATCATCCAACTGACACATGTCCACAACTTCAAGAGGATCAATCTGATTCATCTGGACTAATGGAGCTCAATGCAGTATATGCTCAGAGGAACACCAACCCTCAACTATCAGATCAGTTTGTTATAAACTTCAACCAACCCCATTCTAAGCCTTTCTCTTTTACATATAACCCTAACTTGATGTATGGTAATCCCATCTCTCATCCCCCTCAATTACCTCCTTAAAACCCAAACCAGTTTCAATATGGTCAAGGTGTTGGTAACATCCAACAACCTAATCCTTTTATTCCTCAACCTCAAAGGAACAATCCTCCTCCTAGATTCCATTATCCTAGTGAGCCTTCCCAATTCCTAAACCAATACAATTGATTTCCCAAGAACCAAAATCTAGGTAATCCCAATCTAGGACAAGCCTCTTCTACCAAGAAACCATGGGAAAGTGCATTGGAAGATCTTGCCTCCTTCATCTATTCTAGCCTCAAGAACATTGAAACCCAAATTGGTCAACTTGCATCCCACCTTAGTCAGAAGCAACCATCCAATTCTTCCCAACTTCCAGCTCAACCATTACCCAACCCCAAGGGTAATGTAAGTGCAATTACACTTAGATCAGGAAAGAAACTTTCTATGCATCAAGATAAATCCTCCAACCCCCATTTAAATGTTGACCTAAAAAATGAAAAGAAAAAGAAACCTGAAAAGGAACCTAAATCCATTCCCTCACCTCCTTCTATTCCACATAGGAACCCAATTCATTTTCCTCAAGCTATTTCTAAGCCAAAGAAGTCCTTTGAACCCGATCCTGAAATGATCGACATGTTTAGATGTGTTGAAGTCAACATTCCTCTCTTAGATTCCATCAAACAAATTCCTAAGTATTCCAAGTTTCTTAAGGAATTTTGCACCCACAAGAGGCAACTTAGGACCTTTGAAAATGTTTCCACCTAGTAGTATATTCCCATAAAGTGCAAAGATCCAGGGACCTTTACAGTTCCATTCCAAATTTGAAGTTCCAACTTCGATGATGCACTCATAGATTTAGGAGCATCAATTAATGTCATGCCCAAATCCATCTTCTCCAACCTTGGTCTAGGTACCTTACATCCAACGAGTGTTGTCATTCAATTATCCAATCGAAGCACATCTAGTCATGAGGGAATAATTTAGGATTTCCTTGTCCGAGTTAATGATCTTATCTTCCCTACTGATTTCTATGTCCTTGACATGGAAGGTGAGACGAACTCTTCTTGATCTCCTCTAATTCTAGGAAGACCATTCCTCATGACTTCTAGAACCAAGATTGATGTCCATTCAGGAATTCTATCCATGGAATTCAGTGACCAACTGGCCAAGTTCAATATTTTCCAAGCCATGCGATACCCATCTGAGGATCACTCTGCATTCTCAATCCATGCTTTTGAGGACACTTCTAAGAGTCAATTGAACCTCATTCCATCATGTTCATCCTGTTCTGATGATAAAGGATCTTGTGAAATCTACACCATGATTAACCATGTCATAAATGGCAAAGTTGATGTGGACCTCTCATTCATAGAATCCATTAATCTAGAGGAACTTGAAAACTCTCTTGAATCCCACATCAACTATGATCTCTACTGCACCACCTTGGATAGTATTAAGGAAATTGAATCTGAAGCAACTGAAGTCCCTTCTTCCATTCCTGATTTGTCTAAACCAAAAATGAAAGAGGAGACTGATCTAAAACCTCTTCTTGAACACCTGAAATATGCATTCCTTTTCAGTGATCACTCATATCCTATCATTATCTCTACTTCACTTACTGAAACTAAAGATTCCAAAATTGTTCAGGTGTTAGAGGAAAACAAAAAGGCCTTAGGGTGGACCCTATATGACATACCAAGAATCAAACCTGCCCTTTGCATGCATCACATCCATCTTGAGGAGTCATCCAAACCAATTAGACAACCACAAAAAAGACTCAATCCACTCATACTTGAGGTAGTTAGGGAAGAGATCACCAAGCTTCTTCAAGCTGGTATTATCTACCCAATTTATGATAGTGAATGGGTTAGTCCAATTCAAGTTGTACCTAAGAAGGGTGGGATAACTGTTGTCACAAATGAACATGGAGAGGTAGTCACAACTCAAGTGAAGAACAAATGGAATGTGTGCATCGACTATAGGAAATTGAATGTTGAAACAAGAAAATATCACTACCCTTTTCCATTCCTTGATCAAATTCTGGAACAATTAGCCGAAAATTCACACTATTTCTTTCTTGATGGATACATCGGCTACTTCCAAATCCCAATCGCACCTCGAAACCAAGAAAAGACTACTTTCACATGCCCCTTTGGAACATATGCATATAGAAGAATGCCTTTTGGCCTTTGAAATGATCCTTCAACACTCCAGAGGTGTATGATGAGTATCTTTTCTAAATTCATTGAAAAATGCATGGAAGTCTTCATGGATGACTTCACCATTTATGGTGAGTCATTTGAATCTTGTTTGAATTCACCCTCTATAGTCTCCAAAAGTGTGTCAAGTGAAACCTTGTGTTAAATTTTGAAAAAATTCACTTCATGGTTGCAAATGGGATTGGTCTAGGGCACATAGTTTCAAAAGATGGTATTGAAGTCGATCCTGCCAAAATTTAAGTGATCCAATCACTTCCTCAACCCACTTCTATTCGAGACATCCATTCATTCCTCGGTCATGCCAGTTTCTATAGGAAATTCATCCATAACTTTAGTAGGATTTCCCTCCCACTCACTTGGTTGCTCCAAAATGATGTCACTTTCCATTTTGATGAGGTTTGCAAGAGAGCCTTTATTGAACTCAAAACTTCTCTAACATCTTCCCCAATAATCCAACCCCCAGATTAGTCCTTACCGTTTGAGTTGATGCGTGATGCTTCTAATAGAGTCGTTGGGGTTGTTCTTGGTCAAAGAAGATAAAATATTCCTCATTTCATCTATTATTCCTC
Source organism: Viscum album (assembly GCA_963277665.1). Lineage (NCBI taxonomy): Eukaryota > Viridiplantae > Streptophyta > Magnoliopsida > Santalales > Viscaceae > Viscum > Viscum album. The sequence continues at coordinate 820,045,257 of OY728157.1, forward strand.
AAAAACTTTGGATGAAACTCAATCTCACTACACTATCACTTAAAAGGAACTTTTAGTAGTGGTTTTTGCCTTAGATAAATTTCAGCCCTATCTCTTAGGTTCCAAAATCATCATCTTCACAGACCATTTTGCTATAAATTTATTACTCAAGAAAAGTGATTCAAAACTGAGTCTAATAAGATGGATCCTAATGCTCCAAGAGTTTGACCTTGAAATCAAAAATATACCAGGAAAAGAAAACCCTGTGGTTGATCACTTGAGAAGAATTTCTAATTCTTCTCATTATGAAATCATCGATCCTAAATTCCCCACTGAGAACCTTTCATCTCTCACTCCAAAAATACCATGGTATGCCCCAATTGTAAATTACTTGGTTTCTGGTGTTTTTCCTGAAAATTTTTCAAAATAACAAAAAATGAAGTTGAAAAGGGATTCAAAATACTATTTTTGGGAAGAAAATAAACTTTGGAAAATTGGGGCTGACATGGTAATAAGGAGACGTGTTGATGAAAATGAACATTCTTCCATATTAGAATTCTGTCACTCACTTCCCGGAGGTGGCCACTTTGGACCACAAATGACCTCCCGAAAAGTCCTAGTCTCTGGATTCTTCTGGTTTTCACTCTTCAAGGACTCACATGAGTTCTGTCAATCATGTTCCACTTGCCAAAATTTTGGCACAATTTCAAAGAGAAATGAAATGAGCCAAAATCCTTTAATTTTCTGTGAGATCTTCGATGTTTGGGGCATCGATTTCATGGGACCATCCCCCACCTCAAATGTATTTTCGTACATTCTTCTTGTGGTTGATTATGTTTCTAGGTGGGTCGAGGCCAAACCCACTAGAAAGGATGATTCACATACTATTAGTGACTTCCTAAAGACACAAATCTTCCACATATTTGGCATGCCTCGTTCCTTGATAAGTGACTTAGGAACCCATTTTTGTAATAAAACCATGGAATCTCTTTTGAAAAAGAATGGGGTTGTACATAAAACTATAACTTCATATCACCCCCAAACAAATGGCATGGCTGAACTTTCTAATAGAGAAGTGAAAAGAGTTCTTGAGATAATTGTAAAACCCACCAGAAAAGACTGGCTTGAAAGACTTGGTGAAGCACTTTGGGCTTATTGAACTGCCTATAAAACAAACATTGTGATGTCTCCTTTTAGGCTAGTTTTTGGTAAATCATGTAATTTTCCAGTTTAAATCCAACATAAGTCATTTTGGGCAGTGAAAACATGTAATTTTGATCTTGAAAAATCCGGTGAAGAATGATTGTTGCAATTGGATGAACTAGAGGAGCTTCGACTTGATTCTTATGAGAATTCTAATCTCTACAAAGAAAAATCCAAGGCACTCCATGACAAACACATCCTGAGAAAGGTATTCCATGAAGGTGAAAAGGTAATGCTCTTCAATTCTATATTTCAGCTTCACCCAGGTAAGCTTAATTATTGTTGGGAAGGTCCTTTTGTTATTACTAATGTTTACCCATTTGGTGCAGTACAAGTCCAAGACCCCTCTTCCAAAAGGACATTCACAGTTAATGGACATCTGTTAAAGCATCACCATGAGAGGATTCACAATCCTGGATCAACATCGACTTCCACTGGATCCCCAACTTCTTCAGTAAACCTACCACTAGATAGAGATAGAAACCCCCCAAATCCAAACCAGGGGGAACATCTTTCCCTTTAACTCTATCTCTATCTCTTCCTCTCTCTACCTCTTTCTTCTTCTTCCTCTCTCTTTCATTTTTTTACCACTTTCTTTTTAAAAACCTTTCTTTTTCACTTTCTCTTTTGTGTGGGTGTATCTTTATAAAAAACAAAAATAAAAACCTAAAAAACAAAAAAACAATCACTTAAAATAAATACAAAAAAATCAAGAGTCATGCTTACTCACCATCAAGTTTTGAAAGTTTGTCCAACCATTTTGGGGAGTTAACAGACATGTTTTCATCTCAATTTTTTTTTACTTTCATCTTTACTTTGGATAAAGAATTTTGTGTCATAATTAACAAATTTTTAATGCTCAATTTTTTATTTGGATAATGATTTTCCCAAACCATGAGGAACAAAATTTTCTTTCATGCCAAGGCCACCTATGGAAATCTTTTCAAAATGTGTGTTTTCACCCCCATTTGTGAGACTTGAGTTTGTGGAACTTCTATCTGAATTTCCTACTTTAGTGTGCATTAATATGATAGAGTCGTTTTCTAAACCACATGAGAATCACAATAGACAAATAGCCTCTCATTTACATTAAATTAATTCTACTTTGGAAATCCCCTTAGATTCTATGAAAACATTTTCTTTGATAGCCACATTACAAGACCAAATAACTTTTCCCACCCAATATCAACAAGGATTTTCATTGCATAATTTTTTGAAATTTAAGTGTGGGGGGGAATGGATTTCATTATGGGTACCCTTTGTTGATTTCACCATGTTTTAATATGCTTGAGGGAAAGCATCCATTTCATTGTGGGGGAGAGTTTGTCATTCAGTGTGTTTTTGGGAATGTAATGTACTTTCATTTATGTAATTTTGTAAATATTATTGACAAGTATTCAAAAAAATCAAAAAAAAATTGGGTTGTTTCTTGGGTAGGTCAAAAATCACTCTTCCTCAACCTTTGATCTTGTTATAACTATTACAATTAGTGTCGTTAGGAGATCAATTGTGGGTTGGGATATGAGTGTGAGATCTTTTACAAGTTCAACTTTCAAAAAAAGAAAAAAAAAAGAAAAAAAGGACACTTGCATTATATTCTTATGTCATTGGGAGAAGTTTTGTGGTTTGTAAATATTTAATCTTCTCATCCCCTTCAAATTTTCATCCTCTATTGTGTCTTTATTCACACAATCATTCCCTTGTAAATATGTGTTTTCATTTCCTTCCATGTTTTATTTCAAAAAAAATGTTCATTGCTTTTTCTATGTTGGTGTTTTACCTCTCTTCTTCTCTCCCTTAGAAATTATATTCCTACCATCCCATAGCCACAGAAAAAACCCTTAAAAAGACCTCTTGATTCTTGTTCACTTTGGATAGGTATTTGAAGTTGAGATCTCTTTCAAACTCTAAGATTTTCACTTTTGGTTGGTGAAAGAGTGAACCTTCACAAATGAATTTTATCATCTTGAGAGGTGTGAGTTTTGAGTGTCCACATTTTCCATTTCTAAATTTGAGCATGAAAAAATGAATTAGTTTTGGAACATTGTTTCTGTAACAACTTTTGGTGGAATTCAAAATGGATGAGTGAAATAGTCAAAACCTCCCCTGATTGGAGAAAACAAAATTTTAATATTTGTTGGTGAGTGAAAATGATTTTGTCATGTTTTTATATTTGTTGCACATGAGAAAATGCACAAAACTAAGTGTGTGGGATTTGATTTTATTAATATTTTCATGAATTATTATATACTCCCTTTAATTATTTTATATGAAATGTTCATAATGTGTGTGAAATATTAATATTTTAATACTAAGTATAATTTTTGAGTATTTTTAGAAGTAGTCCAATTGAGTCAATTTACTATTTTATTTATAACTCTCACCCTAATTATCCAAATTGTGGGGTTCTTATTTTTTAGGATTCCTAATTTAATATAAAACATTTCATTAGAAGGGATCATGGGATAATTATTCCATTTTAAGGCTCATATGGACCACACAAAAGGGCCTACAGAATCTGTGAAGAAACTAGACCAGTCATGAAGATTGAATTACTGGGTACAATATAGAAGTTAAAATTCCTTCATTATCCTAAAAGGTTTTAGGGACAATGTAAGGAGTCTTGGATAAAAATTTCAAGGCCGAAATCTAAAAACAATGGGCCCAACATGTGCTTTGAAGTCCAGCCCACCATTCTGGACGAGAAATAAAATCAGTACAGTATGCATGACATATATCATGATTTAAGCATCCAATAAAGATGATATTTTTCAATGTGAAAGAGGATATATAGATGTCCTATTGTTTTGAATAAATCATTCGGCTTTGAAGTCATCTTACTATTCAAAAACCCTTTCACATTTTGGACTTCAAAAAGATTGGATTGAAATAGACAGATTAAATTTGTTTAATCAACCGGAAATAACTTTGGCTCTATAGGTCCAAATGACTCTAAATTTTGAGAGAGATCGGAAAACTTTATTATATACAACTTTGAAGAAGGATATATCTCGATATTAGGCTTTCTGAATATCCAACTTGGCGATGAAAGTGGAGAGACATATTGGGAATGAAAACAGTCCACTTCCTTGAGCTATAAATGCATCCCCCTCCTCTCCTTGAAGGGGGTTGGAATTTCAGAAGAGAGGAGAACATATTAGAACGAAAAAATCCCTTACAAATTCTTGGGAGGACCTTCCATACTCAAGTTTTCACTTGAGATACCCTTCATCCTCTCTTTGTTTCCTTTCACTTTTGTGTTGTTCTTTGTTTATAATCTTGTAAGTTTGTGTTTTGTAATTCTATTTTAATGCAAGTTTCTTATTCAATTTCTCTTATTATCATCCAAATTATGTAGATTAATATTAATGTTCTTAAAATAGTTTAAATATATTTGAATCCCTTTCCCTTCTTTGGCTTCCTCATTCAATTGAAAGTCCATTTTTTTAATTATCATCATTGTTTGTGTGTGTGTGTTCGACGCACCACTCTTTTCTTATCACTTTCTTTTTCTTCTCTTCTTAAATTATAATAATAATAATTATAACCATATTATTAAACACCCAAATGGATGAGTAAACCTCTCATTGGGTTGATTTATAATTTTTGTTTGTTAAGTGATTGAGAGCTTTTTCTCTATGAATATTCTTTGAATTAACATTGTGTATATTGGACTTAAAATGTCATGGATTAATAACTTTTTTTGTTTAACATGTGGTTTCCATGGATTATTGGAACCATAAATACACCACCATCAATAATCTATTATTGATATTATAACCTTAAGTTAAGTTAAGGCTTGGATTAAAGCCTTAACACTTAGGAATTCAAATCAACGTCATCTTGTGACATGGGTGTTAATTTAATGCAATATAAAGCAAAGCTCAAGGATATCACAAGATTAACTACATAATGATTAACTCACCCCAATATTTATAAATTTGTTAAATCAAACATCATCCATAAATTATTTCATAAGCTCTGTAAACAAACCCCCCAATCAGAATACAATCAACTAAAAACAAACGACTATTACAAAGTATCGTCACCGAGTATTCGACCCGAGTGCTGCTATACACATTAGCAGAGCACCGGAACCTTGATTGGTCGATAGGAAACAATCATCCGTGCATTTCAGGGACCCTTTGTTGTATGTTTCATCAATGAGACAGCTTTGGCGTACGGGAATTTTGGGCATCAGTGATGGATATCCTTAGAACTGTTGGCGACTTTTCCTGGGCTGATCTTGGAGATAGAGATCCCCTTACACACTTGTTCGGGTTTCTTGTTGAGAATATATATATATGTATACACCCTAATTTTTTTCCCACTCCTTGGGTTCAGTTACTCTCCTTCTAGGAGGGACAAAGACGCGCGGGGCATGCCACGTGCTTTCCGTGTCTAGATCCTCTTGGGTTGGATGAGTCTACTTCCTTTATTTTGTTGGGTTGAGCTGCACTCTCTCTATTGTAATCTTACACTCTTCTTTGTTTTGTCTACTACTCACCATTTTAGTACCTCCTTTGTTGAACCCTCGATCTTTTGGGGCATCCTACTGAGTATCTTTATACTCACACCTGCTTGGGCTTTGCCCGCACTTAGTGTGCCCTTGCAGACGACGAACAGGTCGATCGAGACTACGGAGGAGCATAGAGGACACATGATCTTGAGCTACGATCAGTGGTCATAGTAGGAATTTCAGGTGTGAGACTCACCAAATGTTTACTTTTGTTTACCTGTTTCCAGGTTGTGGCACCTTTCGGGTTGGGCGCGTGTTTTTTCCTTTTTTCTGTTCAGTTATCTTATCAGTACATTTCATCACATTAATTTTTCTATTTATAATTTGATGCATGAATGTGGTTGGGTTATAGTTGGTTGTAATTTGGTTTCCTTGTTACTCTGCACTTATGCATTTAGTCGGCTATGTGTGTGTGTACAGGTACTTAGGCAAAGGCCTCCCCGAGATTGTTACACCTTCGGCGCTTGTCGCTAGCCCCTGGCCTATGGAGGTGGGCTTGGAGTAGTTGTGGCTTGAGACTGGTAGGGTCGGGTCGTGACATCTAAAGCTCTATTCCTGCTTCCCAACGATGTTCTTCCATAGTTGTGCACATTGGAAGCGAGATTCTTGTTGGAGTCTTCATCGACATTCATTACGGTGAAGGAGTTCAGGCATATCTTGATCCACATATCATATATTTGGATCTGGTGACTTCTGACCGAGGTGAATCCATATCCTTTGACATCTTGTTACAGCAACTGCAGATAGAATAATGGAAACAGGCTTCACCTGGCTAGAAGAGATCTGGATGGTCAGACTCTTGTCCGGCACTGTAAGTCTTCCTTTGCTTCTATTTCTCAATATTGGATATTTTTTCTTAATGCTTGTAACTGTGTTTCTTGTTAGATGATTATTTCATATTGTTTTTGCTTCTATTTGATCGTTTTGTTACTACAATTTGGTTCTTTTTTTGAGCAAGTAATAAAACATGTGCATGGGTGTGGTGTTGTAGTTGTGCAGTGGGTCCCCTAAGGGGCCGAAGCACGTTAAATACTTGTGTTCCCTTTTTTTGCACTGTATTATTTTGTCTTGATTATTCGATCATTTGTGCACAACTTCAGTGATCTGTCTTGTATTTGTGGTTGATTTGGAAGTGTGTTCTTGTTGTCCAGACACCACAACATGTGGTATCAAATCAAATATGGTTGTTGTGCCTTGTGATTTAGCTCTAAGAGTTATCTTCCACTAGGTTCTTGGAACTCACATGTCATGTCTTGCTGATTTTTTTAGTTTTCTGTTGTTTTCCTTATTCCTTCTATTCATTAAATTTCAATTTGCATTTTTATGTTTTGTTTACCCTGCCTTGTGGTATTCTTCTTACAACCCTGTTAAGTTTCATTGCTGAGTTTTGACTACAGTTTATTAATTTTGGGTTTTCTTGCATTTTATTTGCATCTGCATCTGTCTGTTTAATTCTTCTTGTATAAATTTATTTCTATTTTTTAATAGAAATCATTGTATTCATTGAATATTTCTACATTTTTCATCCCATTGTACGTGTTTGTCCCTAGTGATATTGGTTGGTCTTTTGGGGGCGTACGCTTTTGTTGTCCCAAATTACTCGGCATCTACTCACTATATAAGCATGACTACAATGCAATATTTAATTGAGAAATTCGATGGAGACAATGATTTTAATTTGTGGATAATTAAAATGAGAGCCTTACTTGTTCAACAAGGCTTAATTTATGCCCTATGTGGGCCCAAGAAACCCATTATGACTATTAATCAAGATGGACAGAGTATTGTAGAATACCAAGATGTTCCCCTTGATGTGATTATTAAAGATCATAGCTCCCTTTTGCTTTCCTTGGGAGATAAGGTCCTTAGAGAGGTTTCTTATGAGTCCACTACTGCCGGCATTTGCTTAAAATTAGAGAAATTGTATATGAATGCTTCATTAGTTGATAGACTGTATAAAAAACATCGCATGTTTACTTTTAAGATGAAACCTGGTAGTTCTATTAAATCTCATCTTAATGAATTTAATAAAATCATGTTAGACCTTGCCAACATAAATGTAGCAGTCAATGACGAGGATCGGGCAATGATTCTCTTAATTTCTCTTGACAACAATAATAGTTATTTGGTAGAGACTATAATGTATGGTAGGGACTCACTGACCTTAGAATAGGTTAAATCCGCTCTTCTTTCAAAATATTTGCAGGCTAAGAAAGGGTTATGATTAGAGGGAGAGGGGATTAATGCTGTGGGTAGAACAAATAACAGGGGACAAGAGAAGAGCAATGATAAGGGTAAAAAGAAAGGTGCGGGTCAGTTTAGGAAATTGAAGTGATATCAGTGTGGGAAACTATGACACTTTGAAAGGGATTATCCTGATAGAAATGGTTCGAGGGGTGATGGGGATCAATCTAATGTAGTTGAGCCCGGTTTCGACGATACTGTCATTATGTAGTGTGTCTAGTGTGTTTTAGGGGGGCAGAGTTATGGGTTCAACTCTCAGTTTTGTTTCCTTCTTTGTGTCCTAGGTGTGTTAGGCCTCTCAGGAGGTAACCTGGTGTGAGGAAAGTGAAGCGTTGGGCAATGGTTAAGGGAAGAAGATCATGGGAGGTGTCTGGATGATCACCAGACTTCATGATGGGGGTGTTGCTGGTATCTCTTTGTTGACATTGGATAGGTACTTGGGAATAATATGCTTGATGTCGCGGGTGGGCTAGACTAGTATGTTTTTTCCCTAGGTAGGTAGCGGGTTTCCCTTGCTTGTTGGGTGTCTTTCCTCGTGGTTACGAGTTGGCTCTAAGATTGGGGTTGTATAGGTTTTACAGTGGTTGAGGTTAGGAGGTGTCTTCCCCTATTGCATGGTTCTAGGCATTGTCTTCTCCTTAGGTGGAGATTCTTCTAGGTCTTTCATAGATCTAAGTGGAGTTAGTGTTTTCCTTGCTCTGAGTCTTATGTTGTGTTTGCTTATTTTCTTTCTTTTTCATGAACTTTTTTCTTTGGTGCTACTTCTTGCGGATAAACTTTTGACTTTATGTTCATACTTTGTATTGCTGTTGTAGCACCCCAAACATTTTATGGAATGTTTCTTTTAAATACACTCTATTCATTAAGTAGCATATATTTCATGAATCACTGATCCCTTATGGAACAAAACATGGTTACTTATAGGAGATAGCCATAACTTAGTCACTAAACTTAAATTTACTAGCTATGTGATTTGAATTTTAAAAATCCGGCATATATGGTTATGTTCAAGATGTTTTTTAGAGTCTAATAAAACAAAAATAATATTTGGTGAATAGTAACCTACCCTAATGAATAGTAACATACCCTTATGAATAGTGATATACCCTAATGAATAGTAACCTCCCCTATGGTGGTATAAAAATAATATTCAAGTTGGAAGTACGATATACCTATATTTTAGAATGAGTTAATGAATGTTTTAAAACTGGTTTCAATAATAAATTATTATTTTAATTAAATATTAAAATAATCATATTTAGAAAATTATTTTTGAAAAATGGACTTCATTTTTGGATTCAACACGTTGAAAAATGGTTAGGGTGAATAGTAAAATCCGACAATTCACAATAAATGCTAAATAAATGGATTAATTGAGTCATCGATGATGATCTACTGATGTAAGCCCAATTGATTCGGATTCACATGACCCACTTACTATTCTTGGTCAGGGAATACTCACTATTCCTTTTCTTGAGGAGAAATAATAAATTAATGAGTTTTATATTAAGAAATCCCCTCTCTCCTCCACTATAAAAACCCCCTCTCACCCCCCTTCCATTCACTCCTCTCAAGCCTTGTGCCTTCTCAAAATTTTGTCCAAATACCTTCCCAACCTTCTCCCCCACGTCCAGCAAGCTTTTTTCTCATAAAAATACCAAAACCTCTCCCCTTAAGAGGTTCTCAAAGGAGGAAGTCTCAATAGATAAATTCCTCTTTCAAATCCCTTCTTTTCTTTTAAGTTCATTTATTTTTGTTTCTTTTCTCACCTCCCTTCACCATAATGGTATGAAAAATCCAGTAACATATATTTACTAGAATGTTTTCATGCTAATGGTATATTTCATTACCTCTTCTCCTTTCCCCACCATTTATTTGAAAGAAATGAAAGCACCGTTTGAGATGTGCTAATTTAGCACATTCAAGGACAACGGTTTATCGATTTTTGTTATAATCTTTAATTCTGGTCATGAAACCATTAATGTTATGGTTGAAAAAGATTATTATATATGTAATATATCTCATGTTTAGTTCTGTAATCCTTTTGTACAAATGGTATTAAGTTATGAATCAAAACATGTTCATTATAATCAAACCCATCTTTTAGCCAAAACGGTTGTCGCTAAGATTATTTATATAATAATTCGACTTCACTCTAAGTAAGAAAATTAAATTTAAAACCATTTTATCTTCTGGATGTTCAATAAAATAATATAACTTCATTTCTGTACAGCCACATCCATCTTATATATTTATCCAAACTTGAATATAAGTGAACCAATCATTTAAAACCAAGTAAACAAACAAGCCCGAACAATGAAATTGAACCTTATAACCAATCAAAAAGGCCTGTAATGAACTAAAAAGGATTATAATAAATCATTTACATATAAAAGAGGTTATGTACTTATGAATTAATAATCCTAATTTTTTTATTCAGGTCTTTAATAACAAGTCAAGAACACCTTCAAGCATAAGGTAATGGATCCTCTCTCTCACTTTTATTCAAGAATCCACCCTATCTTGTGTGCGTTTTTTTTTTAATTTCTAATGATGGTGTATGTTTTCTCACCTTCCCCATACTTCCCTTTTGAAATATAAATAATGGGATACCCCTTTACCTATCATTAAGACCTTACAATAACACTTGTTATCGTGCCAAAATGTTTGCAAGAGGTTTTCTCATCTCACCTTCAATTCTGTGGGATTTCCATTGTTCGCCTCTTATTTCTTATATGTGGTATAGGTGTACTACCATTTGACATATGTTATCATGGTTATCATTATATTAATTTGATTATGTGACTCTTTTGGTGGTTATTAACTTTTTTCATATGACTCAATTGAATAAAACACGGTAACGAGCTTTGTCTCAATTTTCACTTCATTGTGACTTGCTTAGTAATTGTGCACCTACTCTTTCTTATGTGGTGAACCTACTACCCATTTGATATCACTTTTCAATTAAAATTATATTCTATTTAAATATCCATATTCTCATGTCATGGATATGTTTATTGTCTAAATTTTATACCATTTCACATACGATGTATATTTGGGATGTTATTGATGAATCTGTGTTCTATACTCTATACGGATCTTGAAAAGTCATATTGATCTTTTATTGAATCATTGTATAAATAATGCTTTGGATGTAGAGGTGGGTGGGGCCCACTATAGTCCCTCAATGTATTGATAGGTCTCATGAGACAAAATAGTTTGGTGACAGACCCTTCGAGTTTGTTTCCAAAAAATCAGACGGGTTTCTACCCACAACAGTAAACCATTTTTATGGTATTATGGTTTCATGTGCCAGATACATGACGTCCAATTAATAATCATTATCTTTATTCATTATCAGTTATTATTATTATCCATGAGGTTTTCACTATGACAAAATCTATGGATGTTGTTTCATTCTTAGTTTATTAATGGCATTAGTTGTTCATTTATTCACTATATCAGATTGATTATGATTCACTTATTATTGTACTCATGCTTCCGCTATTTTTAACCCTTACTGAGCATTTGAGATCACCCCTTTCATTGTTTACCTTCAACAGGTTATGAAGAGGAGGTCATTTATTGAGTGCTAGTGGATGCAGTTTTTGTTTTTCATTATGGATTGTATCTTGTAACCTTATCCAATGTAATTTATGTTAAATCAATGTATCTAGTTTCTTCAAGACTACTAAATTGATCGTTCCTTCTATATTTTCATTCCTTCTAACCATGACAATATCACAAGTAATGCACCAACTCCATCCTAGAGGGGCCGAGGTGTTACAGTTAGTATCAGAGGAAGCTTAATAGGAAACTTGGAAACTAGATTAGAAAATTTTTAGTAGGGAACAAAGACCTAAGGTATTATTTGATGATAAACATACAAGAATATCCTGGTATTTTGGTAAGGAATAGATTATGTGGATATTTCAAGCAATACATCCCTGTCTGGATACGAGCAGGTAGAGGTGGCTCTGGCACAGATGTATCTAGGGGTAAAACCGGAAAACAACGCTTTGAGATAGACTCGAATGGGAACTGGTACACGACAATGGGCATTGCTGCACTCTTGGTTATGAAACTCCCAAGGGATATTCTTAGGATAATTCATATTTTCTTTATAAGACATTATGAAAGATTTAAATGTAAATTATTCCTAAAATAAACCATTTTTCTGATTATAGGATTAGCCATGCGTAGGATCTTAAACTATGCTAAGTATTTTGTCAAGATTATACATTATGATTCATACCCTAATCTATTGTGTAAAATTATTTAGAAATGGAATCTAATGGAAGAAGGGGAATCAATACTCGTGGGTAATACAGGGATCTCCCCACTGAGTAAGTCAACATAGTCAATGTTGGAGCAGATCAAATCATGACCATATTGGGACAACTTACTCAAGTTATAATGAATAACCATTCCACACCTGTGTTGGATCATTTCATGTGGAAGAAGTCCCCATCTTTTAGTGGGACTACTAATCCCATGGTAGCTGAGCAATGGATCAAGTCACTTGAAAAGATATTCATGGCATTAAGATGTAATGAGAATGAGAAGGTGGTGTTGGCGGTATATTGTCTCAAGGGAGAAGCTGATCAATGGTGGTCCCTGATTCCAAATACCATAGAGGAAGAAGAAATATAAGATATGGAATGGAGGACTTTTAAGGAAATATTCTTTGAAAAATATTTCCCTCGTGATCAACGAACTAAAATGAAGAGGAAATTCCTTATCTTGAAACAAAGGGAAGAAGATAGTGTTGTAGAGTATGAGGCTACTTTTATGAGGTTGGCCAGGTATGTTGTAGATTGCATACGTGACTCGGCAGACAAGATTGATCATTTCTTTGAAGGTCTTAAGCCAAGTCTTCAGAGGTCACTGTCTTCTCAAACATTTTCTTCATATGATGGAATTGTATCAAGTGCTATCAAAATAGATAAGGAATTTTCTAGATCAAATATTTTCAAAGGAAACCAAGATAAGAAGTGGTAATAAGATAACAAAGGAAAAGGAGAAGCACCAAAGAAGAGAAAGGGAACAAATAGTTTCCCATTATGCAAGAACTGTGGAAATAATCATCTTGGAAAATGCTTGAAAGGCATGGGAGTCTGCTATAACTGTGGAGAAAAGGGTCATCAATCCGATGAATGCAAGGGGAAGAAAAAATTCAATGATGTTCAATGCTAAAACTGCAGAGAGATGGGACACTATGCAAATGAGTGTCCTAAATGCCAAGGAAACTTGAATCAGAAAAGGCCAAGAGATCAAGGGAGAGATTATGAGATTACAACTACAGAGGTCGAAGTCCCTAATGATGTGGTGGCAGACACTTTAATTGTTTCCTCAAACATAGCCAACACCTTATTTGATTCTGGATCATCGTATTCATTTATATCTTCTAGGTTTTCCAAGAAAATTAGATATGTCCAATTTTATTTAATAAAGGAGTTATCAGTCAAAACTCTTAGGGGATTTATCATTGCAACAAAGGCATGTCGACTAGTTCCCCTCCAGTCACCAAAACGTGCTTTAGTTTCTAACCTTGTCATCATACCAATGACTGAATTTTATATAATTCTTGGCATGGATTGGCTATCAAATTTTGATGCGAATATTTATTGTAAGAAGAAGGAAGTTACAATTTTTAAAAATGGTGTAGAATCCCTAGTCTTTAGGGCAGAAAAATCGCCACCTGATTCTTATCGAGAACCAACCCCAGTAGCTTTACTAAATGAAATACTTGGAGAGGAAGATAAACCAACATCTATGGGTGAGTAAATAAATCTTCAAATTGAAGATGTGCACATAGTACAAGAATACATTGATTTATTTCCAGATGATTTACCTGGACATCCTCCAGTGAGGGAAGTTTAGTTCTCTATTGATTTAACTCCTGATGCAAGACCTATATCAAATACTCCCTATAGAATGGACACTGTGGAATTGGTAGAGCTAAAGAAACAACTAGAGGATTTGAGTGAAAAAGGATTTATTCGACCTAGTGTTTCTCCAGGGGGAGCCCCAGTCCTATTTGTTAAGAACAAAGATGGATCCATGAGGCTATGCATTGATTATAGGGAAATAAATGATATTACAATAATGAATAAGTATCCTTTGCCTCAGATTGATGATTTATTTGATCAACTCCATGGATCCCAATAATTTTCGAAGATTGACCTTTGGTCCAGATATCATCAGCTGCGTGTGAAACATTTTGAACCAGGTATGGGAATTACGAGTTTACGGTGATTCCATTTGGACTGACTAATGCACTCTCTGTTTTCATGGATTTAATGAATAGAGTTTTCAAGGAATATCTTGATAAATTTGTTGTGGTGTTCATCAATGATATCCTAGTATACTCAAAAAGCTATGAAGACCATGAGAATCACTTGCGGATTATTCTGGAAAATCTTAGAAAAAATGGATTATATGGGAAGTTTAGAAAGTTTGAATTCTGGCTTCAATCAGTTTCTTTTCTAGGCCATATTTTCTCTAAGGATGGAATCCTAGTTGATCCTACAAAGACAAAGGCAATCCAAGATTGGCCTACACTAACAAACATAACCGAGGTATGCAGTTTTATTGGCTTAGCAGGTTACAACCGGAATTTTGTTTATAATTTCACCCAACTGGCTAACCCGCTAACCAAGATCGCATGAAAAGGAGTTAAGTTTGTGTAGACAAAATAGTGTACTGAATGCTTCGAAGAATTGAAAAGAAGATTGGTCAATGATCCAATTTTGACTCTTCCATCTGGAAGTGATGGATTTGTGAAATATAGCGATGCATCAAAGAATGGGATGGGTTGAATCCTTATGAAAAATGATAAAGTTATTTCTTATGCATCAAGATATTATAAGAATCATGAGAAAAATTATCCAACTCATGATCTTGAGCTAGCAGCCGTAATATTTAATCTAAAAATATAGAGGCATTATCTCTACGGAGAGAGATTTGAGATATATACAGACCACAAGAGTTTGAAATACATTTTCCCAAAAAAAGAACTCAACATGAGGAAAAGAAGATGGCTTGAGTTACTAGAATATTACGATTGTTCAATACACTACCACCTAGGAAAGGTGAATAAGGTAGCAGATGCATTAAGCAGGAAAGATCATGGCCTTTTGACTCAAATGAGGATTGAAAGAGATCCTATATTCATGGATCTACTGAAGATGGATATGGTAATTGTTAAGGAAGGGGAAACATCACTCCTCTTTAAAATTATTGATAAACCATTTTTACTAGAAAAGATAAAAATTTATCAATCTGATGATGAGAATCTACAAAAGAAAATTAATGCAGTTAAGGACGGAAGACTGGCTGACTTCGTGTATGAAGAAGGAGTTCTGAAATCTGGGAAGAGGTTATGTGTTCCATGAGTACCTGAGCTAAAAATGGAACTATTAGACAATGACCATAGCTCAAATTTCTCTATACACCCGGGTAGCACCAAGATGTACAGAGATATGAAGGAGCATTTCTGGTGGGATAATATGAAGCGGGAAATTGCTGACTACGTGTCAAGGTGTCTAGTTTGTCAACAAGTGAAGGCAGAGAGACAACATCCCAAAGGAGTGATGCAACCTCTACCTATTCCTATGTGGAAGTGGGATAACATTACAATGGATTTTATCACCGGACTATTGAGGACACCTAGAAGGAATGATGAAATATGGGTAATTGTTGATCGTTTCACAAAATCAGCACATTTACTTCTTATAAGAGAGTATTTTCCACTCGAGTACCTAGAAAGACTATATATTAATGAAGTTGTAAGACTTCATGGTGCACCTCTATCAATTGTATCCAATCGAGATCCCTGAATTACATCAAATTTCTGGAAAAGTCTCCAAAAAGCTTTGAATACTAAGCTTTGTATGAGTACTGCTTATCACCCCCAAACTGATGGACAGTCTAAAAGTACTATTCAAACTTTAGAATACATGATGAGGTCATGATCTCTTGACTTCCAAGGTATGTGGGATCAATACATACCTTTGGTGGAATTTTCCTACAACAATAGTTTCCATTCTAGTATTCAAATGGCTCCATATGAAGCATTATATGGAAATAGGTGTCGAACTCCAACTTGTTGGGATGAAGTTGGTGAGAGGAAACTTATAGGCCCGAAACTTATTGAAGAGACCACGGCAAAGGTGAAGAAAATTCAAGCCCATATTAAGGCAGCCCAAAGTAGGCAGAAGAGTTATGATAACAATCAGAGAAAGGATTTGGAATTCCAGGTGGGAGATCATGTCTTTCTAAAAGTATCTCCATGGAAGGGTGTCCTAAGATTTCGTAAGAAAGGGAAACTGAGCCCCAGGTACATTGGGCCATTTTAAATTCTGGAAAGAATCAGAGCTGTAGCTTACCATCTAGCGATGCTGCCAAATCTCTCCAGAGTTCATGATGTGTTCCATGTTTCATTGTTAAAGAAATACATTCCAGACCCAACGCATGTTCTCACATATGAATAAATTGAACAGGAACCTGATTTATCATATTGTGAAAAGCCTATTGGGATTCTTGACACAAGTGAACATGTATTGAGAAATCGGACAACTCGCCTAGTGAAGGTTCTTTGGAGAAACCATAATATGGAGGAAGAAACATGGGAACCTGAGGATGTTATGAAAAAGAATCACCCAAATCTTTTTGTTAGTCTTTATACATAAAAATTTCGAGGATGAAATTTCCGAAGGAGGGAATAATGTATCACCCCAAATATTTTATGGTATGTTTCTCTTAAATACACTCTATTCATTAGGTAGCATATATTTCATGAATCACGGAGCCCCTATGGAACAAAACATTGTTACTTATAGGAGATAGCCATAACTTATCCACTAAACTTAAATTTACCAGCTCTGTGATTTGAATTTTAAAAATCTGGCATACACGGTTGTGTTCAAGATGTTTTTTAGAGTCTAATAAAACAAAATAATTGTTGGTGAATAGTAACCTACCCTAATGAATAGTAACATACTCTTATGAATAATGATATAACCTAATGAATATTAACCTCCCCTATGGTGTTATAAAAATAATATTCAAGTTGGAAGTACGATATACCTATATTTTAGAATGAGTTAATGAATGTTTTAAAACTGGTTTCGATAATAAATTATTATTTTAATTAAATATTAAAATAATCATATTTAGAAAATTATTTTTGAAAAATGGACTTCATTTTTGGATTCTACATTTCGAAAAATGGTTAGGGTGAATTTTTTGGATTTTTCTGAAATACTTAAATTTTTTATGAATAGTAAAATATGACAATTCACAATAAATGCTAAATAAATGGATTAATTGAGTAATCGTTGATGATATACTGATGTAATCCCAATTTATTTGGATTCACATGACCCATTTACTATTATTTGTCATGTAATACTCACTATTACTTTTCTTGAGGAGAAATAACAAATTAATGAGTTTGATATTAAGAAATCCCCTCTCTCCTCCACTATAAAGACCCCCTCTCACCCCCCTTCCATTCACTCCTCTAAAGCCTTGTGCCTTCTCCAAATTCTGTCCAAATACCTTCCCAACCTCCTCCCCCACGTCCATAATGCTTTGGTCTCATAAAAAGACCAAAACCTCTCCCCTTAAGAGGTTCTCAAAGGAGGAAGTCTCAAGAGGTAAATTCCTCTTTCAAATCCCTTCTTTTCTTTTAAGTTCATTTATTTTTATTCCTTTCTCAACTCCCTTCAACATAATGGTATGAAAAATACAGTAAAATACATGTACTGGAAATTTTTCATGCTAATTTTATATTTCATTACCTCTTCTCCTTTCCCCACCATTTATTTGAAAGAAATGAAAGCACCGTTTGAGATGTGCTAATTTGGCACATTCAAGGACAACAATTTATCGATTTCTGTTATAATCTTTAATTATGGTCATGAAACCATTCATGTTATGGTTGAACCAGATTATTATGTATTTAATATATCCTATGTTTAGTTATTTAATCCTTTTGTACAAATGGTATTAAGTTATGAAGCAAAACATGTTCATTATAATCAAACCCACCTTTTAGCCAAAACGGTTGTCACTAAGGTTATTTATATAATAATTCGACTTCACTCTAAGTAACCAAATTAAATTTAAAACTATGTAATCTTCTTTATGTTCACTAAAATAATATAACTTCATTTCTATAAAACCACATACATCTTATATATTTATCCAAACTTGAATATAAGTGAACCAATCATTCAAAACCAAGTAAACAAATAAGCCCGAACAATGAAATTGAACATTATAACCAATAAAAAGGGCCTATAATGAACTAAAAAGGATTATAATAAATCATTTACATATAAAAGAGGTTCTGGACTTATGAATTAATAATCTTAATTTGTTTATTCAGGTCTTTAATAACATGTCAAGAACACCTTCAAGCATAAGGTAAGGGATCCTCTCTCTCACTATTATTCAAGAATCCACCCTCTCTTGTGTGTGTTTGTTTTTAATTTATAATGATGGTGTATGTTTTCTCACCTTCCCCATACTTCCCTTTGGACATATAAATAATGGTATAACCCTTTACCTCTCATTAAGACCTTGCAATAACACTCGTTACCGTGCCAAAATGTTTGTAAGAGGTTTTCTCATTTCACCTTCAATTCTGTGGTATTTTCATTTTTTGCCTCTTATTTCTTATATGTGGTATAGGTGTACTACCATTTGAAATATTTTATCATGGTTATCATTATATTAATTGGATTCTGTGACTCTTTTGGTGGTTATTAACTTTTTTCATATGACTCAATAGAATACAACATGGTAATGAGCTTTGTCTCAATTTTTACTTCATTGTGACTTGCTTAGTAATTGTGCACATAATCTTTCTTATGTGGTGAACCTACTACCCATTTGATATAAATTTTCAGTTGAAAGTATATTCCATTTAAATATACATATTCTCATGTCATGGATATGTTTATTTTCTAAACCGTATACCATTTCACATACGGTGTATATTTGGGATGTTATTGATGAATCTGTGTTCTATACTCTATAAGGATCTTGAAAAGGAATATTGTTCTTGTATTGAATCATTTTATAAAGAATTATTTGTATGTAGAGGTGGGTGGGGCCCACTACAGCCCCTCTATGTATCGGTATGTCTCATGATACAAAACAGTTTGGCAACAGACCCTTCGAGTTTATTTCCAAAAAATAAAACGGGTTTCTACCCACAACAGTAAACTGTTTTTACGGTATTATGGATTCATGTGCCAGATACATGACATCCAATTAATAAGCATTATCTTTATTCATTATCAGTTATTATTATTATCCATGAGGTTTTCACTATGACAAAATCTATGGATGTAGTTTCATTCTCAGTTTATTAATGGCATTAGTTGTTCATTTATTCCCTATGCCATTTTGATTATGTCAGATTGATTATGATTCCCCTATTATTGTACTCATGATTCCACTATTTGTAAACCTTACTAATCATTTGAGATCACCCCTTTCATTGTTTACCTTCAAAAAGTTATGAAGAGGAGGTCATTTATTGAGTGCTAGTGGATGCAATTTTTGTTTTTCATTATGGATTGTATCTTGTAACCTTATCCAATGTAATTTATGTTAAATAAATGTATCTAGTTTCTTCAAGACTACTAAACTGATCATTCCTTCTGGATTTTCATTCCTTCTAACCATTCCAATATTGAAATTAATGCACTAGCTCCATCCTAGAGGGGTCGGGGTGTTACAACTATTATACTTTGAGGATTGGTACTGTTGTGTTTTCTTCTTGTGTGCAGGTACTAGTTTGTAGTATGGGACTTCCTTGAAAACATGATCTCAACAGTTGGCTCAGGTAAGTGCAGGTATGCATTTTTTTATGTTTATATAGTTTACTTCTAATCATGTTTAAGTAGTATTTTAGATGGAATTGATGAGGGAAAATGTGTATCACATTGATACACATGTTGGACATAAACATTGAATAGTTTGACTTGCACTGTTTATTGCCTTTTTTGTTTTTCTTAGGTTGTGTAGCATGATTGCCCGATTCAATTGATAGGTTAGGTGCAAGAACATCAAAAAAAGTATATTAAAATGGTGGATATTTGTGAAATTGAGTATTTTAATTTCACATTTTTTTTCATATTAAATTTCCCCCTACATGAGTTTATTTTCTCCGCCCATTTTATTTGTTTAAACTTGTTGGACCTGGTTATTTGGATTGCTTCCTATTTTAGTCTATCCTGTCCGTCCATTGTGGTTGTCATCCTTTCCATCCAAGTCATCCACCTGTTTCATTTTTTTCATCTTCGCTAGTTGTTCAGGTAGTTTTTCCCTATGGTATTCTTTACATGGACAATCAGTTATGCTGGTAGGATTTCAGAAGGGCGTTTTCATAACCTCTTCCATTATTTCCTACGACACAAAAAAATCAAAGATTAGACAGAAGGAAGAGGTGGAAATTTGAGAGAGAGGCTTGGGATCTACGATGTGTTCTCCCCCGACGCGCTAGTTCAATAGCAGAGATAGATCTGAAGCTCGATTCCTACTTCCCAACGACGTTCTTCCACATTTGTGCACATTGGAAGCATGGTTCTTGGTGGAGACTTCGTCGATATTCATTATGGTGAAGGAGTGCAAGAATATCTTGATCCGCATATCATAGATTTGGATCTGGTTACTTCCGACCGGGGTGAGTCCAGATCTGTTGACATCCTCTTACGGTGACTGCAGATAGAGTAGAGGCAACAGGCTTCACCTGGCTAGAAGAGATTTGGATGGCCGGACTCTTGTCCGGCACTGTAAGTCTTCCTTTTCTCCGGTTTCTCAGTATTGGAGATTTGTTCTTAATGTTTGTAACTATGTTTCTTGTTAGCCGATTTTTCCATATTGTTACTTCTTCTAGTTGATCATTTTTTATTGTAATTTGGTTCTTTTTTGAGAAAGTAATAAAATGTGTGTGTGGGTGTGGTGTTCTTTGCGTGCAGTAGGTCCCCTAAGGGGCCGAAGAACATTAAATATTTGTGTTTCTTTTTTTTTCACTGTTTTATTATGTCTTTCTTATTAGATCATCTGCACACAACTCTAGTGATACGGCTTGTATTTGTGATTTCTTTGAAAGTGTGTTCTTGCTGTCCAGTCACCACAACACTTCCAATGAAACCGGTGATGCAGAGTGTAGCATCTTGTATTTTTGGACCGGATGAAATTTCCGAATGAACTTGAATTTTCAGTTTGGTGGATGGATCAAATTGTTAACCGAGCATCAGAATGAAATTACCATAGTTGAAACACTTAAATGTGTTGTTTTTAGGCTTGGTTTAATGCTCGAGAGGAGTCGCACAATCATATAGGTGTTGCAAACATCTTGATAGTGATCTTTTTCATAAGATGCGCATAGTTAGTCAAACCATGCGACCAGCTCACGCAAGGGGGTTCCTTGGGTAGCGTTGAGCACACACGGTTTGACGAACCATGTGCTTTATTTAAATTAGTGATTTTACCTAAATTCCCCTGCCTCCTTTTATTTTTCTTATCCCCTCTTTTCTTCTCCTCCGTGAATAACACCCCTTAGTGGGTTTCTCCTCTCTTAGGCATGGGGGATCTCTTCCACCGGGTGTCGGATTCGAGCACCGTCAGGTGCATTGGATAGCCCTTAGTAAGTCTACGACTCCACTTCTATATATTCTCATTTTATCTTGAAATATTAAATCCTATATTGGTGTGAGATAATTCACAAAATTTTCAAGGTGTTTGTCCATTTCTTAGATTTCCCTCATACCGTCTCGATTCAAGCCTCAATATTGGATGGGTGAAGCATCCTTGGTATAAGGTAGGTGGTCTATAGATTTTCTCCCAAAGTTTCATTGATTTATAAAGTATGTTATTGTGCCACGTGTCGGTATTTTTGTACGACACCCTTTAAATATGTAATTAATTATATAGAACCTAATGTCCTAATTTTGGTATCCCTTGTATATCAAACAGTCTTGTTGAAGGTCACAAACCTCAAGTTCTAACCACTTTTAAGGGTGAGTTCCTTTAATTTCTTTAATAAATTAATAGTTTTCAAATAAAACCCATCATTGAGGTGTAGTGTCTTTTAAAATGTAAATGGGGTGATTAATTGGAATATGGAAGGGTGTGATACTCCACTGTTATCCCTCTATGGCCAAACTATCTCTTAAGTGGTTATGCCATAATTCTTATGGAACGAACTTGTAAGGCCTTTCTTATTCTTTCTTGAATTGGTAAATGGGAATGACTCTCTTAAATTACATGACTAGTGATGTGACATGTTATGAACATGGCCTTCTTTTTAATTAATTTAAATGATTAAATAAATGATGAGTGATACTCGGGTTCCTCCTTATGGAATTCCTTGGATGAGCTCATATTGAATTTTAAATATGTCAGGAGCGATACTTGGTATGCCTTGGACGAGCTCACCGAGTGGATTATCTACCTCCATATACGTGATACCGGTTCCCTAGGGGAGATTTCGTGGATGGGCTCAGTGGCAAGATGGTCATACCATGCCACGAGCGATACTCAGACCCCTATGTGAGATACCAGGGATGGGATTAGAGAGTTTTTCCATCACACCATGCTAAGAGTGATACTCTGACCATGAGGGTATAGTCTTCCCATAGTACCATTATTGGATCCTCGTTGCTAGTTGACAGTCTCTGACATATGGGGAGACGCTTTTGAGGCCATGTAGTAACCGATCTGACTATTGGTTTCATCGTCAGTCTGACCAGGATGCTACAACATCCATGCACCCTACCTGATTTCTTCTACTTTGTTATGAGGATCTTTGGATAGTGATATGCTAAGGAGATTACCACACCTCATGTCTCTTTCCTTATAATTTTATTTTGTATTTCTGAACACTCTTTCCTCTCCCATTATTCAGAATAATGTTGTATGATGGGAGCTGTGATCTAAATGGATGATGGATCATGATTGTGACCCATTTAAGAGAGTGATGATCTGATCACTTAGGAACTTCTCCTTGAGTGCGATGTGCAATCACAAAATTTAAGTATTAAATTTGTGTAGTCAATCGGAACACATAGAGAATATAATTGAAGGGTCAAGGTTGTGTGAAAAGGATCAAAAATTTGAATCTAGGGGTGTCTCCCTTTCTTACATCCATTTCATATTTGTTTTTCATTTTTCATGTTTCATTCATCAAAACAACCACCCCTCATTACTCTCCCATTTCAATACATTAAAAAAAACAAAAAAAACATAAGTGATTAAGATAGTGAAACTCCCAAGCCATAATCCTTAAGAGACAACCCTAATTGGGAACTATACTGCATTAGAAATAAATGTAAATTCTATTTGACTGAGGCTCGCAACAACTGCATGATCAACTTGACACCATTACCTGGGTGAAGGGTTTAGTTTTCACTATCTTTAACACAATTGTAATCATTGTTTTACCTGTTTTCTTTGTTTTAATTTATTTCCTTCCTTTTTTCTCTACTTCAGGAAAAACAGTTAAAGATGAACATTATATATAATGGATCACAAATTTTATGCTCAGATTAAAGGGATTAAAAGAAACTAAGAAGTCACGAACCCACACATTTCCCATTTATTATCTGACCAATTTTTCTTCCCATAGGTGCCCTAGGAGGAGAAACACCCACAAAAACCAATGCACAAATACCTTGGATGAGGAATAAGTCAAGAAAAAGAGAACAATTAAAGTTAGATGCAAGAATTGATGGATAGACTGGCTTAGCACAACAAAGCTTTCCCAGTGTAGGAAGAAAATAACGAACAACCCCTCAACATGGAAGAATCAAAGAACCTACAATATGAACTCAAAACCACTTTTCAGTATGCTGTGGAAGAAGAAGAAGAATCCTATCAGGTGATAGTGAAAAATGAACCTAAATTAAAGTTCCCCCTTATCTTGAAAACCACGGTGGAGATGGAACTTACAGAGCTTGAAGAAAAGGACAAAGTACCCTTGTTCACCCCTGAACTCATTTTCTTAGTAGCTTTGAACATTGAAGAGAAATTATAATTTGAAATCATTGAGGGATACTCATTATCAGACTTTTCTTTCTTTGATTTTATTAAAACTCAACTATCATTTTACCTTCCTTATGTTGTATAAAAAATATTAGAAATTTGGTTGTAGGACCTCAATGATAAATATGGAGGAATAAACTCAACTAGAGGGATTCTAGTTTGGATCCTTTCAAGCACAACATGATAATCCAGAAGGGTCATTCTGGATGATCAACATCATCAACAAAGAAAATACTGAGGATTCGGGTATTATTTTCTTTATGAAATTTATTAAATTAATTATAAACCTGATGTGAAAGATCCTCTCTAAAAGTTTCATACCTCTTCCTTTTTATTAAAATATTTGATTCTATTCTATGGAGACTGATATACATCGTCGTATTGATCCCGGTATAATCATTTATCATGGTAAAAAATCAAATTTGGGTTCCAGATCAACCATGCTTTCGTAGCACCCAGAACCTTCATGTGGTATCAGAGCGGTTACATCACAATTTATAATTATTTAAATATTTATTTGATTATTTACACATTTAATAATTTAGTTGTTTCAATTCAAGTAAATTGTTCTGAAAACTTGAATCTCGAGATATGTTCCTCCTCTTTCATTTCTTGTTCACCTTATAGAAATGATCTTTTCTTTTAATTTTTATTAAAATATAACAGAGGATCTCATCCGGAGGTGCCAAATGTTCCTAGCCATACAACACCAAAATAGACGATGTGTATTCGACAATACATGTTTTATAGACAAGGTTCAATGCACCGGGTCTGGTCCGCCAAACCAAGTCGTGTCATTGGAGTTTGTCAAAGTCTTAATGACTCCATGTGTTGACCAAGAATAGGTGGAACACAGTTTCTGGATTACAAGACGTATGGCCCACAAGACACGACGTGTAGTCCATTTGGGTTAGGGTTGGACTATGTACCCCGTACACAACTTCCCCAGATAGAGACCATGTAACATGAAACTACACGACGTGTGGCCCACTAGACATGTCGTGTACTCTGAAGATTTCTGAAGTACATTCACACACCGTTTCCCCGGGTGTGTACTTCGGATGGACAGTGAAAAATATTACATGCTATGTAGTTGGAGATACACACCGTGTACTCATCCAAATTACATAGATTTATTAAAATTTGTTATTATATTATACAAAATCTTGAGACGTGTACCATCGTGCGGGCATAAAGCTGAGGCACCACACATGATAGGTTTTATATACATATATCTGTTTCATTTAACATCTGAGTAATGTTTATTTATACTCATTGGGTAGTTTTGAATAGGAATTCATCAGGTTTACTCCAAGGTACAAGTTACGTACAAAGATAATTTTAAATGAATTTATTTTTTTTAAAATTACGATGGATGAGTATCTCAAGGAAATTTATAAAAGGGTTTAAGATAAAATGATTAATTAATTAAATATGATAATTAATTGATTTGAGTGTGATTTATCTTAAACAAGAATGATTAAAGAATTGAATGCTATTTTTATTTATGCATAAATATCATTGCATGTATGGATGATCATGAGCTAGACCAAGACCTTTGTATGTGGATGGTTTCTTTTAATTTATTTATTTAAATTAAATTTTTTGTCTTGTGATCCTTATCCTCATTAATATGTAGGGCCTATGTGCCCAAGGTTTCTTTTATGTAAAACCCCCTTTTACCCCTCACCTACATGTGATTTAAAAAAAGTCATATGTAATGGATGAAACTCTCAAGCTAGTGGAGGCATTTCAAGATGAATCCGAGACGAAACCAATCCCATGAGATACATAGGTGGACATGCAGAAAGCTATAAACACAAACCCAAAATCTTCAAGACATTTATCCCCTAGGTCAGGGTTAGTTTATCAAATTCTAGATAAACTAACCATTAGAAAATATCATGATCATACCCTTTATTTTATTTCTGTTAGTTGCATGGTTTACCAATATGGATGTGTTTTCACAGTCACATAATTAATGAATTAAACAAGCATGCAAGATGAAACTAAAATAAACCAGAATTATGCATAAATATTATGAAGACATGGTTAATCACTTAAGTAAGTTCCAATTAATATTAACAAGCATGTGATAATGACAATAATCAATTCATACATAAGAGATAAAAATCTATCAAATAAAATATTAAGTCAGATGAAGCCTTTTGTTACTTGATTGAGAGAAAAACTCAATAAAACTACTTGTTTAACCAACCCTTGTTGTGACACTTAATTTTATACAGGAATCTCTTATGAAAGGTTTCGGGTTTACTTAAACATATTACATCAAGAGAAGTATCCCTTGATAGACTTGGTGTAATATTGGAGGCAAGAGTTGAGGAAATCCAATGTCAGAATTTCAGGATTGGGGAGTCCACTCAACAGATCAAGCAGCTGCAAGCCCATAGTTGTCAAAGACCTGCCTACCTAAATACCTTCTAATAGCTTGACCAACCCTTTTTTGGGGTTATGAGAAGGAGAATATGGATCCTTGACCCTAGAATTTCATGGAAACTGAAAATTTCAAGTTCAATGGTGAGGGCCATTGGGACTTAATAAAATAGTTGGAGACTTAATAAAATTTATTATTTCTTATAAAATTCAATCAAGAAAGTACCAATGATATTCTCTTTTAACTGTAGAATAAAAATGAAAAGCTTTTCAACCACACAATCCCTGCGATCAATTCTGGATAAAGACAACATCCGCATATGAGCCTCATCCCGGTTGGTGAGGACTCTTAAGTGCATCCAGGCGACCTGGGATCAAATCCTAGTGAATGAACAATTTCTGGGTACTGTAGCAGCATTGTAGTCGGTACTGTAGTAGGTACTGTAGCAGGAAATGTGCAGTACTATAGCAGGTACTGTAGAAGATACTATTTGGCACTGTAGCAGCTGGGAATTTTCCCCCGTTTGGGCCTTCAGGCCACCGATTTGGTCCCCGGTTCCTTTAAGGCCTTTGGGTCACCCAAGCCTTTGGGCCAGTAAGGACTTCAGGCCACCTCAAGGCCTTCAGGACACCTTTAGTATAGATAAAAATCAGACAACCTATAAGGAACAAGCTCTATAGGAGGATGATCAAGGAGCTTTCATCATAGCAGAAGCTACACAGATTGCAAGAATGAGAGGGTATGACACCTTCCATCGGGGCAAGCCTTTTCATGCATGGGATAGTCTATCTGAATAGCCATATTGAGGTGGAGAGCTGATTTCTTAATGAAGATGCTGGGAGGAGCAGTTCCAAGTAGTTAGTTTAGGTTTTATGTAATGTTTGAAGCCTATGGGAAATGAATTCCTCTAAGGCCTACAGGGCCATGTAATACTTATGCCTACGGGCATTGTAAGGGTTACACCTCACCCCTTGAAAGGTGGATTATCAAAAATCAATAAAAAATGAAATGAGTAAAAACAACATCCTCACCGACAGTAACTTCCAAGAATGGTTTAGATGCCTCCAGGTTATCCTACACGATGAACGGGAATCTTACATGCTAGAGTCAGCATTACCTAATATGCCTGCCAAAGAGGTGAATGATGAGGATTTTCTAGTCTATGAGAAACATATGAATGAAATGGTTGACGTTCAATGTTTGATGATATCATCAATATCTAGTGAGCTCATGAAGTCTCATGAAAATGTAGATGCTTATAGCATGATCGATCACCTCCATGGTCTTTACCAGGAGAGATCAAGACATGAAAGGTTTGAGATCTCTAAGGCACTATTTTAGAGTAAGCTTAGATAAGGTTCCCTAGCTGGGCCTCATGTAGTCAAGCTCATTGGCTACATTGAGTGCTTGGAGGTTCTAGGGTTTAAACTTCCTGAAGAACTGGCACCAATCTCATTCTTGCATCACTCCCTAAAATCTTCTCTAACTTTTTTGTCAATTTCAATATGAAAAACATTGAGAAGTCTCTATCTGATCTTCTTATCCTCATTCACCAAGTGGACAAAGATATGAAGCATGAAAATCCTTCTATACTTATGATGAATAAGATGAAAGGGAAGGTGAAGAGCTTTAAGCCCAAAGATTCTTCACGGCCTTCTAAGAAAAGGAAGATCAAAGGGAAGGCAAGGGAATATAAGGTTTTTTGTTTCGCATGTGGCAAGAAGGGCCACTGTAATAAGAACTAAACCCAGCCTAGAAATCAATGGGGAAGATTCAGGTGCATTTATTATCGAATGAAATCTATTTGTTTCTACAAATTGGTTATTAGATACATCTTGTGGTGCTCACATATGTATCCAAATACAGGAATCAAGTAGATTCAAGAAGATTGACTAGGGGGGGTAGATCTATGGGTATCCAATGGATCCAGACTTGCTATTTTATCTTTCTGGGATTACCACTTCAACTTTACAAATGGGATGATCATGGTGTTAAAGAGTTTTTATTATGCGTCCTCTGTTACTAAAAACATTATTTCTGTATCTAGATTAGATACAGATGGATTTGTTTTTTATGTTTGGAAATGAATGTTTCTTCTTTTATAAAGATAGAATTTGTTTCAATAGGGCACATTTATAGAATGATCTTTATGTGTTGGATTACACAAACCAAGTAATGGAAATCGATAATAAAGATACTTCACATGACTCATACCACACCTAACTTTGGATTCACCGTCTAGGTCATGTAAATGATAAATGCTTAAAAAAGTTACATCAAGATGGATATTTATATTCTTTCGAACTAAAACCACTTGGTGTATGTAATTCATGTTTAAAAGGCAAAATAACCAAAGCCCCATTTAGTAGGAAAAGTGAAAGGGCTAAAGAACTTATTGAATTAGTTCATACCGATGTGTGTGGACCATTTCCAGTTGAAGCAAGGGTAGGGTACTCATACTTAATTTTACTAATGATTTTAGTAGATATGTATATATCTACTTAATAAGGTATAAGTTTTATTATTTGGATAATTTTAAAGAATATAAGAATGAAGTTGAGAACCATCTTGGTAAGAAGATTAAGGAACTCCACTCAGACCGAGGTGGAGAATATCTTAATCAATACTTCATTGATTAATTATAGGAGTTTGGGATCCTATCCCAACTCACTCCTCCATGCAAGCCCCAGTGGAATGGTGTGAGTGAAAGGAGGAACCACACCCTGTTGGACATGGTGAGATCAATGATGAGTCATGCGCGTCTTCCATTATCCTTTTGGGGATATGCGTTAAAAATAGCAGAGCACATACTAAACCAAGTGCCAAATAAATTGATATATGGTATTCAATATGATTTTTGGAGTGGAAAAAAAATCCATATTATCAAATTTAAATGTGTGGGGAAGCGATGCATTTGTTAAGTCCACTTTAGGTAACAAACTTGCACCCCAAGGAATAAAGATTACCTTTATAAGATACCCTAAGAAAACAAGGGGATATTACCTATACGACCCCTCATAAGAAAAAAGGTTATATTGGAAAGAAATGCTATATTCATTGAGTGGGATCACATTTAAAAAAGAGATAGTGGGAGTGAGATAAACTTCGATGAAGTTGAGGCTCAAGGTACACAAGAGTTGGTACATGAATAGATTCCACAAAGCCCCGTGGAAGAAAGAACTGTTCTAGAGACACAAGAGCTGTGTAGGAGTACAAGAGAGTTTAGAGAACTAGAACAATACTATTTTATAGTTACCAAGGATTTTGAATCATTATTAGTTGATAATAATGATCCTCTAACCTACAAGGAAGCAGTAAGTGGCACAGATTCTTCCAAGTGGCAAGAAGCCATGAATTCTGAAATGGATTCCATGTACCAAAACTAAGTATGGATTTTGGTAGATCCTCCAGTTGATGTAAATCCTATTGGTTACAAATGGGTATTAAAGAAGAAACTAGACATTAAAGGACAAGTTAGCAGCTATAAGGTAAGAATGGTTACAAAAGGGTTTAAATAGAATCAAGGCATTGACTACAACGAAACCATTTCACCGATTGTAATGCTGACATACATCAGAATTCTATTGTCCATTGCTGCTTACCATGACTATGAGATTTGGTAAATGGATTTCAAAATAGCCTTCCTTAATAGGAACCTTCAGGAAGATGTCTACATGACACAACCTGAAGGGTTTATGACTCCAAAGGATGTCGATAAGGTATGCAAGTTGCAGAAATCCATTTATGGATTAAAGCACGCATCCCGGTCATGGAACATTCATTTTAATGAATCCATAATGAAATTTGGTTTTATCAATAACAAATGTGTTCCTTGTGTCTACAAATGGTTTAGTGGGAGTCTGGTCGTTTTTCTAATAGTATATATTGATGACATATTACTTATTGGAAATGAGATACCAGTCTTATAGTCTGTTAAGGCATGGTTGAATCAATGCTTCTATATGAAGGACATGGGCGAGGCAACATATATTCTTGGGATCAAGATCCATCATGATAGATCCAAGAGATTGTTGGGCCTAATTTAAAGTACATACGTTGATAAGATACTTAAGAGATTCATTATGGAACAATCCAAGAGGGGATTGTTTCTATAATCACATGGCTTTCATATTTCCAAGAAAATGTGTCCTCAGAAAAATGAGGAAGGAAAAATAATGTCAAGGACTCCTTACAGATCAAATATTGGGTTAGTCATGTATTCCATGATATGTACTAGGCTGGATGTCACCATCACATTGAGTGTGGTAGGTAGATATCAAACTGACCCAGGTGACCACCATTGGATGGCAATCAAGACTATCCTAAAGTATCTGAGGTGTACTAAGGATATATTCCTAGTTTATAGAGGAGATGAAAAACTAGTCATCAGAGGATATGAATATTCTAGTTTCTAGACTGATCAAGGTGACATGAAGTCACAAACGGGGTACATCTTCACTTTGAATTGAGGTACAGTGATCTAGAAGATCTCAAATTAGAGTGTGGTTGCAGATTATACACAGAGTCCGAGTATATCATAGCTTCTGAGGTATCTAAATAAGTAGTTTGGATGCAAATATTTATCCATGAGTTGGATGTGATACTTAGTAGTAAAGATCTCATCACACTGTACTCTGATAATACTGCAGCGGTGGTTCTCACAAAATATCCAAGGTCACAACAGTGAACAAAACACATACTTTGGAAGTATCATCTATTGAGGTATTTTTCTTAGAGAGGTGAAGATACAGTGAGAATTATTTCCTCAGAAGACAACGTGGTAGACCCCTTGACTAAATCCTTTACTTAGCAGAAACATGATCACCATGTGAGGTCTAGCAGACTGAAATGCGTAGGTAGTTGGCTCTAGTCCAAGTGTGAGTTTTTAAGAGTTGGTGTCCTATAACCAACTGGTTGCCCTTTTATTACATGGATATTTAATGTATTTAAATATTATTATATATTTTTCATTGTTCTGCATGACTATGATGTAATAATATCCTAGAGTATTTGTTTCATTGATAAGGTCATGGTAATTCCCCTCTATGATAAGAACCTTGAAATGATATAACAATATTCTTAAATATAGTTCTTCGATTGGATGACATACTATGATGGGACACATATCATGCACACCATTAGGTGTGAGTACTTGTAAGCAGATGAGACTTCCTCTCATGAAGTTATCACTTGGTAATCTCCAAGAAAGGAGATTATGAGAACAGAACTGCCAGTATGAATTTTTCTTGTTTTGGTGTCATTGGATATTTCTATCTTCAAGCATTTGTAATGATCCTTAGACTTTAATATTATCATCAATACATGTCACGACTCGAGCGCTTTGATTTACTAACGAAAAATGTCATGCAAACAGTTGCCGGGAAGTAGGGTACGTTGGGTATGTCATGAGTGGCATGTTATTAGTGGATAAGTCGAGGAAGGATTTGTCCCTTCCATTTATAGAATTTGATATCTTCTTCATTTTATTGAAATATAACTATCATGAAAAATTCCATGGCCATGGTGTAACAATGAGTTTATATCAGGTAGTCAAAGAATGACATATCAAGCATAAAAGTTGAGGACACACTATCATGAAACCTACTTGATGAGATATTGCAACAAAGGGATTATATTAAACAGTGAGCGTTCATATGTGGATGTCATTTTTATGACTTTAAGTTCTTTTTCTTGGGTTCCTTGAGTCGTTGCTAGACAGTACTCTTGGACTTTAGGCAAGCCCGCCTAATGCCAATGAGAAAGAATCCTAGAGGGTCACACACTAAGTGTTTTTTGTGGTCTCTGTTAAATTCTATTTGAATTTAATTAATAAATATTATTCTCAATAAAATGGAATAATTTTATTAAAGTTAAAATGACTGTATAAATTAAATAAATATTTATTCACCGGATTGTGGGTAAAATATATTTATTTATTTTATTGAACATTTAATAAATATTTATTTAATATTTTGTAAATAAAATATTTTTTTAAGATAATAATTTATTTATTTATTTATTAGGGTGTTCAATAAATGGAAGTGGAGTTTGAGAAGACCAAGACTGGTCTGGTAGTAAAATAATTATTTGTAAGACGATAAATAATTATTTAACTAGTTGGAACAAATTAAAATAATGCTGCTATTATTTTTTGATGTAAAATTTTATTTATAATTCTGTTTCACACAAGTTGGCACACCATAAATAATGAAGCGGTATTATTATTAATAGCATGGGTTTTCTCTAAGGTTATGAATTTATTTAATTTTTGTTACGTAATTAAATATGGTAACTGAATCCCCATGTCACTAAATAGACACATACGTCTATTGTGTCATGTACTGAATCGCACACCCGGTGAATTGAGAATTTTTGAGCTAAAAAATTTCTCTCTCAAATCCTCTTCTCACCCCTCTCAATAACGAGAGACATTCTTCAAGGACAAAGAAAAAGCGATCAAGAACAACTGACACAAGACTGTCGCTTCACTACGCTTGCACCCGGAGAATGAGCGGTGTCGATTAGAGGCCATCAGAGCATGTGTGGATCACCACTAGAGGGATTCTAGTTTGGATCCTTGAAATTGCAACAAGATAATCTAAAAGGTTCATTCCGAACAATAAAAATTATCAAAGAAAAAAATACTAAAGATCTAGGTATTATTTTCTTTATAAAATTATTTAAATTAATTATAAACATGATGTGTAAGATCCTCTATAAAGGTTTTAGGCCTCATCCTTTATCTAAATCTTTGATTCTATTTCATGGAGACTGTATTTCACTGTTGCATTGATCCCATAATAATAATTGATCCTGGTAAAAATCAAAGTTGGGTGTCATCCCAACCATGCTTCTACTGCACCTAGAACCATCAAAATGTTCTCAAAATATATGGATTTGTGATCTTTATTTAAAATTTATGTCAATAAATTTTTTTTTTGATTTTTTGATAGAACAATGGTATTTTTATCTACACAATTGTTGAATCTAGTAGAAAATATGTTATTCTTTGTGTGATGGTTCTGAGAATATTGCATCAGAACATGTCTCTACATTGTGCACACATATGCAAATTAAAATTAGTAAAATAAAAATCTGATCACAGAAAATTACAATCAACTAATGAAAATAACTTCTATTTTTAATCATTTACTAATAAATATTATCTATTATAATCAGAACATGCCAATTAAAAATGTATCATTTATAGCAAGAAAAAAACTCAAATGAAAATATTTGTGATAAAACATAATTATTTTTATCAATTAAAATTTCTCATCTACAGAGGTTTCTCTACATAGAATTAGAGTTGAGATAGATTATTTTTCTCTCTGGGTTTCATGATTAAGGTGAGAGAGTTGTAGTCCCGAATGTTAAACCAGAGGTCATGAGAGTCGATGAGTTGCTGCATGGGAAATTTGTACCCTGAAACTTAGAGTATGATGAATAAGAATGGCCTTCACAAAGAGCTTGGATTCTATATGTGCTAATGTACAGTTTTTGTTTGTACTACTGGTACATGTTGAATCCCTGGGTGGGAGGGGAGGTGATATGGGGGGAAGCGTCCGACCATCAGTTATAGGAGTCATAGTATGTCGATGAAATGAAAATAAATATGGAAAGAAGTGAGGGAATAAGAGGAAGTTATAAGGGAGATGAGGCCAATGAACTAGAAGACTGTGAGGGAGGGGATTTGGCTGCAGAAACCAAATCACTCAACAGACGAATACACAACTCACCCGTTGCCCCATAACACAACCAACACCCCCACTCATGTGATTTTATTTCTATGGTCAGATCCCCTCCCCTCACCATCTCCTAGTGCATAGACCTCATCTCCCTTCTACCATCCTCTCATTCCCTCCCCCGTTGACCCCTTTATTTTTGTGTCATCGACCAACTTTGACACCCCTCACCGATGATCAGATGTTGTCCCCATATCGCATCCCCTGCCACCTAGCCAAATGAATGTTTCTCCCATCTCTCCTCCCCTCACACCCAGGGATTCAACACGCACCAGTTGCACATAAAAAATTCACTCTCTACAGATGAAAAATTTTAAATGGTATCAACACTTCTATTTTATCATAAGTATTTTTGTTGGAGTTTTTCTAATGATATGTTTTTAATTTCCATGTTCTTATTAGAGTAGATAATATCTATTAGTTTATGATTGAAATGTGACTTTTCATTTGTTGATTGATTTTTTTGGGTTCGGATTATTATTTTATTAATTTGAATTTGTGTATGTGTGTGTAATGCAGATGGGTGTTTTGATGAAATATGATCAGAACCATCACACCAAGAATAATATCTTTTTTAGAATATTCGATAACTGTGTAGATACAAATACCATTATGCTATTAAAAAATCAAAATACAATTTATTAACATAATTTTTCAATGGAAATCACAAATCCATATATTTTGAGGAAGTTTTATATTGTTGATAATGATGATCGTTCTGAATTGCAACTTATCTCAAAATATTTTGAATCCACTCTTAAATAGTGGTTTCAAAAGAATAAAATATTATATGAATATAATTTTTCAACCGACATTGAAAGTTGAGAATTAGTAGCAATATTTCGATGAGTATGAGTTTTTGTAGTTTTCATCAATAACATATTTCATTTATATGATTTATTATATTTTATATTTAGTTTTTATGAATTACATATAATCTATAGATATCATAAATGACTTATTATTTTTAAATGACCCCAAGAAACACTATCGTGGATGAATTAATACTATTAATGTGTGCATAATGGGAGGTCGATTGAAGCTTAATGAATATTAGACTCCCTAATTGTAAAGATTATGAACATGATTATAGTTTTTTTAAAAGTAGGGTACTTCTATTTGAAAGTCACAGGATCATTATTCTAGACGATCTAAAATATTTTCTAGAATATGTGAATAAATGTCACATGGCGTAAGATAATTAAGTCCTATTTTATATTTTAACATTTTATAAATTGAATTACTCAAATAAATTAATTTATTATGTGTAATAGGAAATACTTAAAGTCTACAATGTATCATCCTACATTATTAACTAGAGAAGGCAAATGTGACATTCAACTTATGTTAGAATGTGATGCACAATTTTATAAGGTTAATCTATATCGAACTATCATGAATAAATGTTTTTTGTAGAATGTTTCTACCCTAGACGCAATGTGTGAATGATGTAGCTTTTGAAAAATTGATTTATTTTAGTGAATATAATGATGAAAAGTCTATTGATTTTTTTTTATTTTATAAAAATTGCATGGTACATGTAAAATTTTCAAGGACTTTCTCAAGTAAACATTATCACATTTCATTTTATTAAAAATTTATGTTGTTTTTTATAAATCTCGTTGATAGTATTTTTTTTAATTCATGATTTATTGGTTACAAGTGATCTAATGGATCATAAACTAAATCAGCTGTATCCAAATTTTATGATGTTGTTGTTCGAGATCCTTATTGAAGTCAGACTAGAGATACCATGTGTTACACGGTAAGATAATTCTTGATATTTTATTTTGTTTTGTTTATTTTTATATAAATTGTATAGATTACTCTAATTGTTAATTATATAGAGCCTAATAAATTATTTCTTGGTGTTCAAACAGAAGAAAAAACATTCCTTCTAAATTTTATTATGTTTAGAAATGCAGTATCAAAGTCAACTGACAACTAAATTAATGTGAGATACACATAATCTAGATTGTGGTTCATGTTGTTTCTCACTTATAATATGTTTTTTAGGATGAGCCTATCCCTATTATACATTAAAATATTTTATGTTTTTTTTAGGTTTGAGTAAACATTTTCTAATTTTAAAACTCCACTGGATTCATTTGATTGTAGTTAAATGAATGTTTTATATTAGATGAAGTGACTTTTCCCAGTGCCAGGAGTTTCTTAAATTATTGAATCTATTATTTCATATGAATTATAATTAGATAAGCATGTTTATTTTTAGCATAACATTTTTTCACTTTTTAATAGATGACCCTATGTAATTTTACCATTAAATCAAGGTTAATTTTTTTATCTACAGAATAATATAAAAATTTAACTGAGGTGTTTTCTTATTCATTAAAACCAATTTTTAATTAATGCTCCAATGACATTACACCATTAATATATATTTTTTGTGGCATATATTTTAACACCCCAAGTTTCCATGGTACTCTTCTCTTTGAATAATACAATAGCCTGCGTTGTACGCAACATCGATTTCTAACACACCATGACCAATCAAACTAGTTGTTATAAATAGTAGTACCCACTTTTTGAAATTTTATAAATTTTATTTTTCAAAATGGACTTCATTTTTGGATTCGGAATATCAAAATTATCTTAGGGTGAATTTTTGATATTTTTCTGAAAAATTTCAATTTTTTATGAATAGTGAAAAACACTACATTATTGTTTAAAACCGATTTTTTATTTAAATAATCAGTTATTTTATTTAAATTTATATTAGGTAAAAATAGATACATAATAAACATATATGTTCAATTTAATTCATTAGATTCATTTTATAATAATATTAGATATATAAAATTTTATTGAACTTTTTACCGTCTTTTACTCACCTTCTAGGCGCATTTGCAAATTTACATAAAACATAATTTTAACACTTCTGTGAATTGAATTTCAAAAATATGAGAGACACGGTTGACATCAATAAGTAAAATGTGGTTCAATAAGATGAAAATAATTTTTGGTGAATTGAAAATTTTGACTTTTATTTATCACAGTTAAAAGTAAATATGTTAATTAAAGGTAAAAAATGATATTATAATTACCCTAAAACATGTTATAATTATATTGGATAAGTGTATTTAGACCAAAACCAACCTTAGAAATAAAATATGATCCTTTTGGTCCACTTGTATTAGATTAGGACATTTATTATTATTTTATTTAAAGAAGATTTAAAAGTGTTAAATTCAAAGTTTCATAACTAAACCATTTTTAATATAGGGATATACATAAGATAAATTCAGTTATAAATATTCATTAGAAATATAAAAATATTTCGTACATAATGGTATTTTATTTATAATTTTTGGACATTAAATAATTAAATTTATTTATG
This sequence comes from Viscum album, assembly GCA_963277665.1. Classification (NCBI taxonomy): domain Eukaryota; kingdom Viridiplantae; phylum Streptophyta; class Magnoliopsida; order Santalales; family Viscaceae; genus Viscum; species Viscum album. The sequence continues at coordinate 820,082,765 of OY728157.1, forward strand.
AGACAATGATGATATAGTAATTACCTTATTAATGAAAGATTAAAATAATTGATATTATAAATATCCAAATAAATGTAAATTGAGACTTTTGATGAATTACAATAATTTTCTAGTTTAATATGACATTTTAGGGTTTATTAAATATATTTTTTTTGAAGTGATAAAGTTTTTATTACTTTCACAAAAACAAAATACCAAATAGTGTCAAAATTGACATCAATGAGTTTTTAAAACAAATACTATATTATTAATTGATATAATATTCATAAAAATATAAGGATCATAAAAATGACTTAAATAAGGTTAGATATATCAATAATTAACCACTTTGGGTTATCTTGGATTTTTATAGTAAGTTTATTAACCATTTATTATAATAATACAAGAATACATGGTAAAAGTTAAACTATTTAACTAAGAGATAAATCTAAAAGATAAGGTTAATATGGTGACCTAAACTAGTATAAAACCTATTGGTTGAGATTTTTTAGACCCATACCCACCTTATAATTGAAAAAAATCATTTTAGAGCCATTATAAACTGAATAAGGTTGTATAATAAAATAATATTTCAAGCTTTTCCTAAAGTGACACGCATCTCTCTTATAAAAGGGTACTCCCCTTATCTCAAAATCACACCTCCAAATTCATTTGACTTGGCCAAAACCTACTCCAATATCCTCCCAACTACCATCACATAGATCTAGAGGCCTTAATTTGATCATAAATCCATCCTAAGGAGCCCTTTTGATCAACTCAAAAGGAAACAACCGAAAACGAGGTAATAATTTCCCCACCTCTTTCAAAGTGATTTTCTTCTTACACTTCCTATTTATTTTTTGTCTACATAACAAAATAATAAATCCAATACCTTATACATAATGTGATGTTATTATAAATATGGTACAACCATATTCATTATTATATCCATCCTATGAATGACAAGTCGCCATGTGTGCGTACGTACGGCTTACCGTCTCTACATCGTGGTGTAGTTTGTTATTCGAACACTTCATTATTTGGATGGGTATAATAATGAGTATAACTGATGTAAATAATAAATATAAAATTTTAAGGGATTTTTTATATCTGATATACAATCCAATTACATACGATTTCACCATCAATAGAATGATATTGTCGCTCATGCGTACATACAGATTACCGTCTCCACGGATGCGATGAAATTCATTCCTCATCGTAACCATTCAAGAATAATTTTCATTTTATGATTAAAAATAATTTTTAAGAACTTAATATAATTCTGGATATGAATCAAATACATCTTATCCACATCAAACATGACATACGTAACAAAACATATAAAGGAAAACGAATCAGTTAACACCCGAAACAATGATACTACAAATAATTAACAAAGAAATAAAAGAAGATCATATATGATATAAGATTTATGTATGTGGTTCTTTTATAATTTAAGAACAATTATTTAACTATTATACAGTATTTTAATGTACCCTTGATCAAGGAAAAGTACAAGGTAAGAGTTAATTTTACAATCTCTTTATTTATCTGAGGTTGTTTATACGTAAGTATCTACTGGGACTTCTTTATCATCCACATCCGTGTTTCTTAAAAATATATTTCAAAAAATTTTAATATTTCCTATAATACGTGTTAAAGTTATTTATACCCTTTTTTTACTTTTTATAAAATGTTTTGAAATAAATTTTTCCATCGTTTTCCAAACAAGGTACTTTATGACCTTTTTGAAGAATTAAGGTAAGAATGCTTTTTTTTAACTTATACGTTAGGTGCAGCTATTTTCCACCATTATAACATCTTTGAAGCTTCCTTTACAATCTTATAAGAATATTTTTAAAATAAATATCTTCTTTTATAATTATGTGATTTTTAAATGATTTCAAAATAGAAAGAGATATTTCTTTCAAACAGTTTTGATTTCATCTATGTCAACATCCTTTGATGGATTTTACACTTGTTTGAAGTTGATTTATTATCATAGAATCTTCCATATTGTATTGATGATTTTGTGATATGTTTGAATGTGGATGTGTTATTTTTATACCATTCATGGTTTATGGTTAAAGTATTAACATTTCATATGCTAGTTTTAATACAAATATTTATATTATGTTTCAACCTTTTCATATGAGGAATGCATTGGACATAGTAAGTGATGGGTGGAGCCCGCTACAGCTCCTTCATGAATAGGTAGGTCTCATGATACAAACTAGTGTCTTGACACAAGGCCTTAACAAGATCTTATTTGTAGTCTTGGAATGAGGCCTTGACTATGTGGTTATGATGTCCGACATTATGAATTCCATCATTATGAAATTGGATATTGATATTACATGTGAATATTCGACTAGTAGAATATCCATGTGAATAAGTAAATGGAATTATTTGACTTATCTTTTCCATATTATGCTGAATTTTATGTTTAAAAGGATTTTTTAGTCTTATAAATTACCTTAAATGTTTATGCTTATTTATGAAAGTTTCTGCTATATTTTTATCCTTACTAAGCACCTGAGCTCACCCCTTTCTATGTTTTATTTTTCTCCGGATACAAAAAGTATATTATGACCGAACTGTAGGGATAGTATAAGGGATATGAATGTGTTCAAAGGAGACAATGTTGTTGTTATTTTTCATTTTGTAATGTAATTTAAAAATTATGTTTGTATCTAGTACTTCCAAGGCTACTAAACTGATCGGTGTTTCGGGACATGATTCCTTGTATCATGAAAATGCTATATAATAATGCACGAACTCTAGGTTACTGGGTTCAAGGCATTACAGCTGGTATCTGAGGAAGTTTGGTAAAAACCTTGGAAGCAAGATTTAGAGAAACTCTAATTAGATAACATTACCCTAAGATAGATTTTGAGGATTAGTATAGAAGAACTTCCTAGAATTTTGGTAATGTAGATATTTTGTGTATTTTACAAGAAATAAACCCCTATATGGATATGAGTAGGTAGAGGCGGATCTAGAACAAATGTACCTAGGAGTGAAAACTTCAACAAGGAGTTTCAAGCTTGACCTGGAGTATCCTGGTACATGACAACAGGTCTTGATGCATTCTTGGTTATGACACTCTTGAGGGATATGCTTAGGATAATTCACATTTTCTTTACAAACCAATATGAAGGATTTATGAGTATATACCTCCTTAAAGAAAACATTTTTATGATTATGGATTATATCCATAAGTGTTTTATAAGTTTGGAATTATGTATTGTGATTCATAAACTAATCTAGTGTATGACATTATTTAGAAATGGAACTTAGTGGAAGGAATGGAAACCGTATTGACGTACGTAATCCATGTAGGGATTTCCCTCCTACTCAAGATAATTATAGTGGAGCTGGTGATAAAACTGGTGTTGATCATCTTATCACCATACTGGGACAACTCACTGAGGTTATGAATAATAACCTTACTCGTATGGAGCACCCTGGTCCACAATGTGGAGGATCAATGTTAGACTGCTTCTTGAGGAAACAACCAACAAAATTCAAGGGGACTACAAATCCATTTTTAGCATAGCAATAGATAAGTTCCTTAGAGAAAATATTTCATGCATTGGGGAGTAGCGAAAGGGAAAAAGTTGTCATGACAATTTATCGCCTCATGGGAGATGCAGATAAATGGTGGTCAATAATTCAAAACACAAAGTGTAAGAACCTAGACTTTCTTTTCAGGTATGTTTTTCCTTTTTCTGGAGTTTTTGAGAAAAGAGGAGTTTCTAGAAATATTTGAAGTAAACGTCGTGTACTTTATAAGTACATGCCGTGTACTTTGATGCCGCATGAGGTCGTGTGTTGGCCATGTTCGGGCCACACACACGGTCGTGTGGGGTGATGTGGAGGCCGCTTAAAGTGGAGTAAGGAAAATCCTAGTACACACCGTGTACTCAAAAAGTACACGCTGTGTACTTTTTTTCATTAAATGGATCGGGCTCACATCTGACCGCCAGAATCATCTCCTTTTAGGTCCCGTTCGACTGAGAGAATCTATACGGATCTAGAACTTCTTCGAGCCCACATGCCTTTATACTTTCTCCAAATCGACTATCTTCGATTGCATTGGAACCGCAGCGGTAAGCTCTCCCTTCTTCTAGAGCATCGTTTTCCAATTCCTCCTCTTTTTCAAGTTATCGTGGGTTGAAATTTTTGTGAGTTTTTTTAGATCTACGAAGTTCTAAGGAGATTTAAGCCTCGTGGTTCAAGTATATAAATCTCTTAGCACCAAGGTAGGTGTTTTGTGCCTTTCCGTTCGAAGTCCTTGAGTTTTATGTGCAATTTCCACCAATACCCTTGAATGGGGTATTGCGTGTTTACTTTTTTGTCCCTATTATTTTCTTGCCTTGATTGCATGCTAGTGTAGAGTTAATTTGGTTATGTATGAGGATAATTGCTACGCTTGGATGTTTTGCCCATGCCTTGTTCTATTTACGACCTTTTGGTCTTGTTCAACCTTTGGCCGTTATACCTGTTTTCTATGCCTTGTGACCATAGGATGGAGTGTTGTTCCCTGACATGTTTGTTATGATGTAGACTGGTTATCCAAGTATCTTTGTAGATTTAATTTGGCCTTATAGAATTATTATGCGTGGACTGACACGGGGCCGTGAGAACCTGGTGCTATGGACTATAAGGGGATATGCCGAGTGAGCTTCCTCAGAGAGCCTTGGACATTATAGACTATAGGGGATAGACCGAGTGAGCTTCCCAGAGAGTCTGGGATATTATAGACCACATAAGGATAGACCAAGTGAGCTTCCTCAGACATTCTTGAGATTTATATACTATAAGGGGGTAGACCGAGTGATCTTAATCGAAGATTCTGTGTTTTTTTTGAATTTCCTTAAACCATTCCAGGATATAGGAGGAATTGACTGAGTGAGCTTCCTCAGAGAGTCTGTGATCGACCTAAGGCTATAAGAGGAATTGACCAAGTGAGCTTCCTCATAGAGTCTCTAAAACTTGGGGATATAAGGGTATTTGACCGCGTGATCTTCCTCATAGAGTCCCTGACTACCTTAGACTATAAGGGGAATTGACTGAGCGTGCTTCCTCAGAGAGTCTTATAATTTCGTATGACCAAACCAGAGGGGTTAGGCTGAGTGTATTTCCCAGAAGATTGTTGTTACTTCTTGGATAGGACCCTAGGGGATGATTGTGAGTACTTCCCATAGGGATTCCTATTTGTGGTTAGTGGTTTGTTTCACTGCTGCTTGTTGATCTGTGGGTTGTTTTTTGTTGTGTATCATCCTATTTGTTGTTTACTATTTAATGTGTACTACATACTATACTATTACCTGCCATATGCACAAGGACTATTAGGCACAGATCTTCAGGTGTTTTCCTACTGATATTTAGTCTCACACCCTATTTGGATCATGATTTTGGGCCTAAACAGATTATATTTCTGAAGGTATAGACAAGGGCAAGCGCCCTTCGACTTTAGGTACTTGATTGCATTGGAGGAGGGGAGCATGGGACCAAGCCGAGGCTTGCGATGCTGAGAAGTTTCTTATCTGTCATACTTTCGTACTTGTTTTAGCACTGGTTGTATTTCCAACATTGTGACTTGTTTGGATGCTTTCCTAGACATATGTATCATGCATCATATATACATGTGCTCCTACTGTTTATCATATTTAGTCTTTCGTTGTTCACTTGTGTATGGATTGTTTACTGCTTCCTCTATTGTTTATTGTTTTCTCTTCCGCTATGTACTCTGCCAATGAGGGCATAGTTTCCCCACTATCACACCCAAGGCCCTCACTGCTAGTTGGCAGCTTCTGGTGTTTGGGGAAATGCACTTGAGTCTATGTGACCAACCGGGTATGGGGTGCATCTGGGTGGCTTCCAGAACCGAGGCGTTACAAAGTGGTATCAGAGGAACTCTTTTCTCTTGACTTACTTTTTGGAGCCTATAGCTAGAGATATGACAGAATAAGTACTTGGTAATAATTTGTGCCCGAGAGTAGCTAACCCGTGTATAGGGAAAAGTCATACTACCTCGTTTATTTTTATTTTACTAGTTTTCACTTTTACAGTTGATTTGATTTCACCGTTGGGTGATTCACATGCTTTGTTTTGTTACCGTTGTTGTTATTGCGGTTCTATTTCTATCCCAACCCGATGAGATGAGGGTATTCCATCTCATGGATCATATAGGCACTTGTTAGAAATCACATCCCATGCTTTCTTTCCATGACATCTAGGATTCATTATCGATTGCATGTTGTTGTGATATACGTTGTGTATATTATGCATGCTGTTGTGATAGATGCTTTGATAGAATCTCTACTGTTTGATAGATAATTTGTTTGTATAGTACTTTGCTTAAATGGACACCAAACTTTGGTTCTTGAGGTGTTATGGGCCCTCATGGACCAGAATTTGGTAGATCATTTTCTGGTTTCCTTGTTATAACTTGTATAAGATGCCAAGCTTTGATTCAAGGGGAGTATGGGCCCTCACGGATCAGAATTTGGCACCTTAACTCTTGTTTTCTGTGTTTTCTGGGCTTCATAGCAGTTTCTGAGCTACTGCCTAGAAAAACCCAGAATACACGACATGTACTTTATTAATACACATCGTGTAGATTTTAAACCATGTCACTGACTGTGTGGGAAGAAACACGGGGTTGTGAAAAATCTTCAGGAACACGCCGTCTACGGTACGTACACGTCGTGTTGTAGTGACCGTGTGTCTACCAGTGTGTCTAACGACACAGATGGATGAAACTTTGACTTTACATGTCGTGTACTATGATCACACGTTTTACCATGTAACCTAAGTACCCATTTGTGTCACAAACAACACGAGTCGGAGAAAACCTTTAATTACACGTCGTGTTCTTAGGGAGCACACCATGTAAGAGTGAACCGTGTAGCCGGTTGTGTAACTAACTACACGGGTCGTTGAAACCTTGTCTAGTACACTTCGTGTCCTTTGTGAACACGCCATGTAGTCTAGGATTAAGAGGACCATGTGGGTTAGCCATGTAAAAATACTTGAGTAGGGGAATAGAGTTCAAGTATACACCATGTGTATGGACAACATGCCGTGTGGTTGGGGCATTACACGACCAGTTGTGGAAGAAGTACACACCCATGTGAATGGCTTAAAAGAAGACTCCATGTAGTTTTTATACATGTCGTGTAGTCGTTTTTTGTAAAACTTTAATGTTTATTTATTTTATTCTCGTCTTGTACTCTTGTGTTCTCAGTATTTGATAATCTTGAATCTAAGGTGTGCTTTTGACCATTCAGAGCTATGACACTGAGACATCCTCTGATTGTATGTCAGCTACCAGATAGTGATCAGACACCAGATATGGCTAATCAGGGACCTCCTGCAGATTGTCCTATTATGCCAATCTTGGAACCAGCAGTTATACCAGTTTCAGGCACCAATGCACAATTTAGGGAAGACTTTCTGAGGATGATGTAGACCTTCCAGGGAGCGCCTCCTCCTGCCCCGTCGATGGCAGAGTTGACGTGGGTTTTCCAGTAGCATCATCCTTCAACTTTATCAGGAGATGGAGGACCTCAGGCTACAGAGTTGTGGCTAGAGTCCACGCTGACAATTTTCGAGCATTTGGATATTCCTCTAGAGAAGAGGGTGAATCTTGCTACCTATATGCTCCGAGAATCTGCCAAGAGGTGGTGGGAGGTGATCTCGCAATCAGGACACCAGCAGAGTATGAATTGGGATGAGTTTCAGTGCATCTTCTATGATTAATTCTACCCGGAGACCTTGACGGACGATCGAGCCTGGGAGTTTATGAGTCTGGAGCAGGGTACTCTTTCGGTTATGGAGTACTCATATCTCTTTACAGAGCTTCATAGTTTCACGCTTATTCCAGGAGGTGATGATTTATTCCTTGTGCGGAAGTTCGAGGATGGTCTAAGGCATGACATCCGCTTGCAGGTGAACATCTTCTATTTGACTTTGATATCCTCTATCGTCAACCAGGCACTGATCACATAGCACAATCTGATGGATTTTGGAACAGTGATCCAGGGTGGTTCGACATCCAGATTCAATGTTCCTCCAACTAATAGCAAGAAGCGTCGTAGGGAGTCTACTCAAGGATATCAAAGTAGGCATAATGTATATTTGGACAGCCAGATAGTATGCTACCAATGCGGGAGGAGCGAGCATACTAGGCCTCAATGCCAGAGAGACCCGATGGAGTTCCAGTCTTGCGGCAATATGGGCCATATTTAGCATTTTTGTTAGATATTCTCACCTACAACTGGTGGTAGGGGTTCTTCTATAACCCTGCATTCAGGGGATGCATCGGTAGTTTCTCACCAGTCAAGGAACTGGAGTTCTTCTAGCCATTTGGGCCGAGGTGGAGGTCACAGCTGTGGTGGTCAGTCACCAGGTTACCAAAGAAAACAGAGTGTATTAGCTCAAAGTGGTCAGCCAGGGCCGCAGGGTTGCAGTACAGGACAAACTTTCACTGCGGAGCAGACCCATCAGGAGCAGGATTCCTGACCTTCCACAGTTTGAGGTACGATCTTAGTATCCTTGGTTTTATCTTCATCTCTTTTCGATACTGCTGATACGCATAGCTTTATCTCTATTGTTGTTGTGGAGAGCCTTGGGCTCTGCATCTTTTCCTCTGTTGATACTTTGACTCTAGACACACTGTTGGGGACTAGAACGGTTAGTGTACATCAGTGCCGAGAGTTCCCTCTTGAGGTTGCAGGGTGTCACTTCTTATGGGACCTCTATGTCCTAGAGATGACTAGCTATGATGTCATTCTCAGAATGGACTGGTTAGTCCCCTTCCAGGCAGTCGTCGATTTCTATCGCCGCAGGGTGAGTTTCGTATCACCATAGAGTGGATCCTTTCTTTATAGAGGTGAGTGGGATGTCCAAGCGAGTCAAGTAGGACCCGAGCATCATGGTCTAGGAGGAGTTACAACCCATATTTCTAGTCTTTATCTTGATGACCAGGGGACTTCATAGTTAGACTTTCCTCCAGTGGTGGATCATTTCAGAGATTTATTTCCATAGGAATTTTCAGGTTGGCCTCTAGAGCGTGAGGTAGACTTTTCTATTGATCTCGTGCCAGGAGCGGCACTAGTGTCCATTCCTCCTTATAGGATGGCTACACCTGAGTTGCAGGAGATCAAGAAATATTTGGAGGAGTTGTAGGCAAAGGATTTCATCTAACCCAGTACTTCTCTTTGGGGTTCGCCTGTCTTGTTTGTGAGGAAGGTAGATGACACCCTCAAGATTTTTGTGGATTATCGGAAGCTAAACTAGTTGAGGGTCAAGAAACGATATCCCTTGCCGAGGATCAATGATCTCTTTTATTAGCTTCAAGGAGCCCGAGTGTTCTCGAAGATTGAATTGAGATCCGGTTATTATCAGTTGCGTGTTAGACCATCTGATATACCTCTTACAGCTTTCCAGAGTAGGTATGGTCTATATGAGTATATGGTTATGCCATTCGGTCTCACGAACACACCTGCAATTTTCATAGAACTGATGATCCGAGTGTTCCATCCATACTTGGATTCCTTCATGGTGGTTTCCATGGATGACATCTTTGTGTACTCTCACACTTGACACGACCATGCTAGCCATCTTGAGATTGTTCTGATTACACTGAGAGAGCATCAGTTATATGCTAACCTCTTGAAATTCCACTTTTGGATAGATCAAATTCACTTATTGGGTCATGTTATCTCAGAGACAGGAGTATCAGTAGACCCAAATAAAGTGAGAGCTATAGTTTCCTGGGAGAATCCGAAGAATGTCCTTGAGGTGTAGAGTTTTCTAGGGCTGGCTGGATACTACTGGTGTTTCATACAAGACTTTTCATACCTAGAAACACCACTGAAAGGTCTGACTAAGAAAGGGGAAAAGTTCTTATGGTCAGATTCCTGTGAGTCAGCCTTTTAGAAGATGAAAGGGAGGTTGATGTCAGCACCAATACTAGTCTTTAAAAAGCTGGGAAAGATCTATAGAGTCTACTGTGATGCTTCAGGTATTGGGTTGGGAGTTGTGATTATGCAGGGAGATGGATTCATTACGTATGGGTCTCGATAGTTGAGGCCACACGAGAGGAATTACCCAACACACGACCTGGTGTTGGCAGCTGTTGTTCATGCCTTACGCTGTTGGATATATTATCTTCTGGGAGAGAACTTTTTGGTATTTACTAACCACAAGAGTCTCAAGTACATCTTCAATCATCGTGATCTGAATTTGAGACAGCGCAGGTGGGTCGAGTATATTCTGCCCTTCGACTTTGAGCTTACCTATACACTAGGAAAGAGAAACGTAGTGGCTGATACGTTGAGCAGGATAACTAAGATACTGGAAGTTCAAGAGGCCAGTAGTGAGTGGAATCTTATGGATCTATTCTCTGAGATGCATGACAGGCAGGGTTAGACCTTTCTATATTTTGTAGCTTTTACCTCTATACTTCTTGATCGGGTACGGATGAGGCAGCTATCAGACTCAGAATGCCTAGTCCTGCGGGATAGTGTGTCAGGAGAGGACCCTCTTCCTGGATGGACAATGGGAAAGGATGAGATCTTTTGTTTCCAAGGATGCGTATGGGTGCCAGTGGACATACGTGAGGAGCTAATGTGGGATTTTCATTCCTCAGTTTGGGCAGTTCATCCTGGCGTCACCAAGATGTATCGTGATCTACACTGCCAGTATTGGTGGCCAAGTATGAAGAGAGATGTTGTTGGTTTTGTCTTGAGTTGTTCCACTTGTCAGCAGGTGAAAGTGGAGCATCAGTGACTAGTGGGTCTTTTACAGCAGTTACCCATTCCTGAGTGGAAGTGGAATGATGTTGCGATGGACTTCGTGACCAGTTTTCCTAGGTCACCTAGAGGGAATGATGTTGTTTGGGTTGTCATCAACAGGCTTACAAAGGTTGCTCACTTCTTGTCAATCAAGGATACCTTCACTGTTGATGAGCTAGGACGGTTGTACATCTGAGAGAATGTACATCTACATGGAGTTCCACACTCTATTGTTTCAGATAGAGATACATGCTTTACTTCTCGGTTCTAGTAGGGGCTTCAGAAGGCTTTGGATACACAAGTAATTTCGATTACATCATGTCATCCCTAGACAGATGGACAGTCCGAGTGTACAATTCAGGTGCTTGAGGATATGCTCCGAACATGCATTCTGGACTTTGGAGTTTCTTGGGAGAAGCTATACCTCTTGTGGAGTTTGCCTACAACAACAATTTTCAGGTGACTATTCAGATGGCACCTTTGAGGATTTGTATGGTAGGTCATGCCAATCACCTTTATTCTAGATGGAGGCAGGATATGTGGCTTTGCTGGGACCTCATCTTGTCCAGGAGACCTCAGAGTAGATAGAGTTGAATCAGAAGAGGATGGCTACATCACAGTCTCGATATAAGTCTTATGCTGATCAGCAGAGACGACCTCTAGAGTTCGAGGTTAGGGATCAGGTTTTCCTGCATGTTGCACTGAGGTTGGGACACAAGAGGATTCGGAGACAGGGTAAGCTATCAACATGGTATGTCAGGCCATTTGAGGTGTTGGAGAGAGTTGGGCTGGTTGCCTATCGGTTGAAGTTACCTCATAGGTACTGGGCTATGCACGACGTCTTCCATGTTTCTCAGCTCCGACATTACTTTTCAGACCCGTCTCATATCTTTCAACCTGAGGAGGTTGAGTTCAAAGCAGATGCATTGTTTGAGGATCATCCTATCCAGATTTTCGATCGTAGTATGAAGGTTCTCCGTGGCTGGTTTGTTCCTCTGGTATGGGTGGTATGGCAGCATGGGTGAGTACAGGACGAGACATGGGAGAGGGAGGCTGATGTACGATCGTAGTTCTTGGAGCTGTTTGGGGTTTCTTCTTCTACGCCTTGCTAGGGAGATTTAGGGATGAATTTCTTTAAGGGGGGAAGTTTGTAGAACCCGGACCTTATTTTTAGGTATTTTTTTCCTTTTTATGCAGTTTTTGAGAAAAGAAGAGTTTCTGGAAATTTTTGAAGTACACACCGTGTACTTTATAAGTACACGCCATGTACTTCGATGTCGCACGAGGCCGTGTGCTGGCTATGTCCAGGCCACACACACGGTCGTGTGGGGTGATGTGGAGGCCGCTTAAAGAGGAGTACGGAAAATCCTAGTACACGTTGTGTACTCAAAAAGTACACACCGTGTACATTCTTTTTTTTCATTAAATGGATCGGGATCGTGTCTAACCACCAAAATCGTCTTCTTCTAGGTCCCATTCAACCGAGAGAAGTCGTATAGTGCCAGAACTTCTCTGAGACCCTGTAGAGACCCGAATCTTGACGTACATTGAGATTACATTACTTTTGCGGAATACTTAGTACATAACAAAACACACACACACAAGGATCGTAATAGTTTAGTGTCTTTGGAAACTCGGAATAAAATATTCTATTCCTGGTGAAAGATCTTCAACATCTCCCATAAAGATCTTTTTTTTATACCTAAAACCTTTCTTTATATCCTGGGGAAAAGAAAACATAAAAGGGTGATCTCAAATTCCCAGTAAGGGTAAACAAAAGAAAAATCAATCACATCATATTCATAAGAACATAACTTTTGGAAATCTTAACCTGCAAAAGAGAGCATAATTTCATAACATGGGATAAATCATAGTAGTGAAATAAAATCCCAATAATCATAACATAAAACATCAAACTTTGTTTCATACACACATAATCATAGAGAATCATTTCTTGTTAGTCAAGACTCATTGCCAAGACTATCTTAGTGGACAAAGTCCCTTTCTGAACCGAGTCACCCTCGTTTCAGTCCTGTTTCACTGAACCGGTATAACCTACCATTCCAGTCATGTCTATCTCATGAGATATAAAATCTTTACCCAATGCATTGGAGGGAGATATATGTCCCACCCATCTCATAATGATACCATTCTTATGTGTTCCACAATAGAAACATACATCATTCATAATAACCCAATAAATAAAATGGGTTTCATAAACATCATGCCATCATAATCCATAAACAATGGATATCATTTCATCATAATAAAATGGAAACCATTTAAATCTTAAAGAAATTTTACTTGAAACATACACATCAAATAATGTCATCTTAGATGGAAAATAGTTTTGAGAAAAACACTTGAAATGAATTCTTGAGGAAAATATCATTCCTTCTTTAAAATCATTTTCTTTTCACAAAACTTCATGCAATTTTAAAAGATAAGGGTTTTGATGAAAATAATCATGCAATCTCGTAGAGGAAGCTTCTTGAAAATGAGGTGTTATGAAAACCGTAAAAATCCTTTCACGCCGTATAAGTTAAAAATAACATTCTCCTCGTACTTTTGTCGGAAAAGTCAAAAAAAGTACCTTATATGGTAACCAAAGGAAAGATTCCATTCATACAATGTGGTAAAAAGTCAATAAAGGGTAAAAATGACTTTAAAAATTCATGGAAGAATGGTAAACATTTTATAAAAACATTTTTAGAAAACATGGTCATGGATGATAAACGTAACCCCAGTAAATACTTACGTATAAGCAATCTCGGATAAAAATGAGATTGAAAATTTATCCCTTACCTTAAGTCCAATTTACTTCGTAAGTGTCCGAACCTCCTGTATAATGATTTAAATAATGTCATTAACTTATTACAGAATCATATTCATTGTTATGATATCATATATGGTTCACTTATGACTTTATATTACTCGTTCTTTTGTAAATTCCATGTTAAAGAAGCGTTTTGGGTAAAATCGTTTCATTTATCGTAGGTGTTTGGACTTGTTTTTCTTGACATAATTATTACTTATATCATGATTTAATTACTTCCAGAATATAAAACATGATATATATATCATATATATTCAGTATATATATATATATTTAATAAATATATAAATTAAATGAAACACACCGTTCATGGAGACGGTAGTCCGTACGTACGCATGAACGATGTTTTCCTTTCCTCATTGTCTTGAATGGAAGTAAGTAGATGAAATACATATATACATAAATCCAGTAGCCTTATAATGTCATATATTTCATTATTATTGCTTATATATACTTTATAATTATTCTTAAATGGTTAACATGGAGAATGAATCTCATCGCGTCGTGGAGACGGTAGTCCGTACGTACGCACGAGCGATGATATCATTCCCATGGTCGTGGAATTGTGTTGAAGTGTATGTATACTATTTCAGTATCAATATAAATCTATAATAATCATATATAGTTACTCCTTACACCATTATACCCATCCAATTAAGGAGGTGGCGGAAAATAGAATACACCACGGCATGGAGACGGTATTCCGTACGTACGCACGCGCGGTGATTTCCTTTTTCCGTAGGATGGATAGAAGGTTAATTAGAGTTATTTAATATTTATAATAATATATCAGTATATAAGAAATACTGATTTTATTACTTTATCATGAAACAACTAATGAAGAAGAAGTTGAGGAAGAAAGAAATTGAAAAAGATCGGTAATGGATATTACCTCTTTTTGACGCGCCTTTTCTTAACCTCCACTTAAAGAACTAAGGATGGTCTTTGAAGAAGACCAGGACCTGTAGGATGATACTAGAGAAGTGGATAAGAGATTTTGGCAGGGTTTGGCCGAGCTTGAATGCTCAAATTGGTGTGAGGAGGAGAGGGAGGAGGTACCCTTTTATAAGGGAGGAGAGGGGCACCTTAGGAATATCTCAAAATATTATTTTATATTAAGGTCAAATTCGGTTTATAATGGTTCCAAATGGTCTTATTTAAAAGATAAAGTGGGGATGGGTCGAAATCCTCTCATACAATAGGATTTAGAAAATTTTAGGTTATTATTTTAACCTTATCAATTAGATTTAACTCTAAGTTAAATAATTTAACTTTTACCGTGTCTTTTTGTTTTCTTACACTATATGGTTAATAAACTTACTATATCAAGCCAAACGAACCCCAAGTTGTTTATTATTAATATATCTATCCTTATCTAAGTCATTTGGCCGAACCATAGATTTTTAGGAATTAAATAACAATTAATAATATAATATTTGTTTTAAAAACTAATTTATGTCAATTTTGACACTATTTGGTACATGATTTTTATGAAATTTTTAACAGAATTATAAGTTCGAACCAAGTTACTTAAATCAACAATAACATGTCATATTAACCTATAAAATTAGTTTAAGTCATAAAAAGTCCCAAATTACATTTATTTGGGCATTTATAACATCAATTATGTTAATATTATCTTAAAAGGGTAATTACTGCATCATCGTTGTGTCATAAATAAATTAAATTATTTTAAGGTATAAAAATTACAAATAAAATACCATTATATAGGAAATATTTTTATATTTCTAATGAATATTTATAGTCGAAATTATATTATGTATAACCCTATATTAAAAATGTTTTAGTAAATAAACTTTGATTTTAACTCTTTTAACTCTTCTTTGAATTAAATAATAATAAATGTCCTAATCTAATCCAAGTGGGCCTAAATGATAATATTTTACACTTAAGGTTGTTTTTGGTCGAGATACACTTGTCCAATAGGATTAAGACATGTGTTAGGGTAATGTTAATATCATTTTTACCCTTAATTACCCTATTTACTTTTAACCGTGGTAAATAAAAGTAAAAAGTTACTATTCACCAAAAATTATTTTCATCTCATTGAACCACATTTTACTTACTGACATCAACCGTGTCTCTTGGATTTTTTAAATTCCATTCACAGAAGCGGTAAAATTAAGATTTATGAAAAAATTAATTTTTTTAACTACCACTTAGTAGTTTCACTATTCATCAAATAATTGAAGTTTTTCAGAAAAATGCCAAAATTTCACCCTAAGCTATAATTGATATTCCGAATTCAAAAATGATTTCTATTTTACAAAATTACCAACATATAAGTTGAATTAATTAATTTTATAATTAATTTCCGCTGTCACAACAAATAGCGTATTTTTAAGAGATAATAACTATCAAAAGATTATCATTTGTTTATGTCTGGTGTAAATGTGAAATTACATCCAATGACCAAAATTGTATTGAATTGTAAAAATATATTCTAGATATACTTTAAAACCACTGAAATTAATAATTTATCACTATTAATTATTTCGATCAAAAAATTTGTTTTTAATTAAAATTTAGTAATTTTCACTATTCATCAGAAAATGAAAGTTTTCCGAAAAGTACCAAAATTTCACCCTAAGCTAATTTCGATATTACGAATCCAAAAATGAATTCCATTTTGAAAAATAAAATATACAAAATTTCAAAAAAGTGGTTATTACTATTCATAACGGCTAGTTTTAATAATATTTTAATAGCATATTATTGTTTAGTGAAACTCGTTATTGCGTACTACACACGCTATCGAGGAAGGTCGTGATTGCGTGTAATGGAAGGAAAGTCAAGGATGCGTGTTGTGAAAGCTTCTTTTGGTGTAGCGTACAACACAAGACATTAATGAAATTAAAAAGAATATTTTTCATAAAATTTCGGGGTGTTACAGACCCCGTGCCTCCATCCATTCTCTGAATCGACCATCGTTGATTACATTGAAACCACAGCGGTAAGCTCTCCCTTCTTCTAGAGCATCGTTTTCCAATTCCTCCTCTTTTGTAAGTTATTTTGGGTTGAATGTTTTGTGAATTTTTATATATCTATGAAGTTATAAGTATATTCAAGCCTCGTGGTTCAAGTATATCGATCTCCTAGAACCAAGGTAGGTGGTTTGTGCCTTTTTGTTCAAAGTCTTTGAGTTTTATATGCAATTTCCACTAATACCCTTGAACGGGGTATTGCGTGTTTACTGTTTTGCCCCTGTTGTTTTCATGCCTTTCTTTCATGCTTTTGTAGAGGTAATTTGGTTATATATGAGGATGATTTCTATTCTTGGATGATTTTCCCATGCCTTGTTCTATTTACGAAATTTTGGTCTTGTTCATCCTTTGGTCGTTATACCTGTTTTCCATGCCTTGTGACCATAGGATGGAGTAATGTTCCCTGACATGCTTGTTATGTTGTAGACTAGTTAGCCAAGTATCTCTGTACGTTTACTTTGGCCTTATAGAATTATTATGCACGGACTAGCATGGATTCATGAGAACCTGGTGCTATAGACTATAAGGGGATAGACCGAGTGAGCTTCCTCAGAGAGCCTTGGACATTATAAACTATAGGGGATAGACCGAGTGAGATACCTCATAGATTCTTGAGCTTTATAGACTATACGGGGGTAGACCGAGTGAGCTTCCTAGAAGAGTCTGTGTTTTGTTTGAATTTCCTTAAACCATTCCAGGCTATAGGAGGAATTGACTGAGTGGGCTTCCTCAGAGAGTTTGTGATCGACCTGAGGCTATAGGAGTAATTGACTGAGTGAGTTTCCTCAGAGGGTATTTGATCAACCTGAGGCTATAAGAGGAATTGAACGAGTGAGCTTCCTTAGAGAGTCTCTAGACCTTGGGGCTATAAGGGTATTTGACCACATGATCTTCCTCATAGAGTCCCTTACTACCTTAGACTATAAGGGGAATTGACTGAGCATGCTTCCTCAGAGAGTTTTATAATTTCTTATGACCAAACTAGAGGGGTTAGTTTGAGTGTACTACCCAGAGGGTTGTTGGTAATTCTTGGATAGGACCAGAGGGGATGGCTGTGAGTACTTCCCAGAGGGATTCCTATTTGTGGTTAGTGGTTTGCTTCACTGCTGCTTATTGATTTGTGGATTGTTTGCTGTTGTGTATCATCCTGTTTTTTGTTTACTATTTACTATTTACTGCTTACAGTACTATTACCTTCCATATGCACATTGACTATTAGGCACAGGTCTTCAGGTGGTTGCCTACTAGGATTTATTCTCACACCCTATTTGGGTCATGCTTTTGGTCCCAAATAGATTATATTGCTACAGGTATAGACAAGGGAAAGCACCCTTCAAATTCAGGTACTTGATTTCATTAGAGAAGGGGAGCATTGGACCAAGCCGAGGATTTTGATGATGAGAGTTTCTTATCTATATTTGTTTTGTACTTTTTTTAACACTGGTTGTATTTCCAGCATTGTGACTTGTTTGGATACTTTCCTAGACATATGTATCATGTATCATATATACATGTGCTCCTGCAGTTTATCATATTTAGTATTCCACTGTTCACTTGTGTATGGATTGTTACTGCTTCCACTATTGTTTATTTTTTTCTCTTCCATTGTGTACTCTGCCAATGTGGGCATAGTTTCCCCACTATCACACCCAAGGCCCTCACTTCTAGTCAGCAGCCTCTGGCGTTTGGGGAAATGCACTTGAGGCCATGTGACCAATCGGGTATGGGGCGCCTCTGGGTGGCTTCCGGAACCAGGACGTTACACAAAGGAGGATGAAGAAGTATCAAATATGGAATATAGGCTGTTTAAAGAGATTTTTTTAGAAAAATACTTTCCTCATAACCATTGACCGGATATAGAAAGACAATTTTTGAGTCTGAGGAAAAAGGAGGATGAGAATGTCGCCATGCATGAGGACAACTTTACTATGTTAGCAAGGCTTACAACATATTTTATACATAACTCAAGGAGTAATATTGATCGATTATTTGATGGGTTAAAACCATTTCTCCATCGATCATTAGTCTCACAATCCTTCTCATTATACGAAGATATTGTCTCATGTGCTATCAAGACAAAAAAGGAATTCTCTAAGTCTTAAGACTTGGGAATGGGAGTCTGTTACAAGTGTGGTGAAAAAGGCCACCAATATTGTGATTGAAAGGGAAAGAAAGAGGTTGTCAATGTTTAATGCTACAATTGTAGATAAATTGGGCATTATGCCAATAAATGTCCTAAGCACTAAGGAAACTTACCTCAGAAAATGCCAAGGGAGGAAGACCAGTCTTATGCGATCACTACTGCTGAGGTTGAAGCTTCGAAAGATGTAGTGGCAGGTAATTTAATGGTTTCCTAAAGTTTAGCCAATGCTTTATTTGATTCCGGATCATTGCATTGTTTCATATCTTCCTAGTTTTCTATGAAAATTAGATATTTCCAATTTGATTTAACAAGGGATTTGTCAGTCAAAACTCCTAAGGGAAGTATCATTGCAATAAAGGATTCTGAATAAATCCTCATTAGGGAATATAAATGTTCTTTATCTACTAATCTCATCATCATAACCATGATTTAATTTGATACAATCCTCGGTATGGATTTCATTTCGGACCATGATGCGAAAATTTATTGTAATAAGGAGGAGGTTATAATTTTCGATGATGATAAGGAGTACCTCATCTATAGAGAAGAAATGTAACCACCTGATTCTTATCTAGATCCACCCCCAGTAGCTCTACTAAAATCAATTATTGGGGAGGAATAGAATTAAATAACTATGGGTGAGGAAAATAATGTTCAAATAAAGGATGTACCAATTGTGCAAGAATATGTTGATGTGTTTCCAGAGGATTTACCTAGACATCCTCCAGAATGAGAAATTGAGTTTTCCATTGATTTAATTCATGGTTTAAGGCCCATATTGAAGACCCCATATAGAGTTTCCACTGTGGAATTAGTGTAACTAAATAAACAACTAGATGAATTGAGTAATAAGGGATTTATTCACCCTAGTGTTTCTCCATGGGGATCCCCTGTTCTTTTTGTTAAGAAGAAAGATTGATCTATAAGGTTGTGCATTGACTACGGGGATATTAATGCTATAACAATAAATAAAAAGTATCCCATACCTCGCATTAATGATTTATTTGACCAACTTTATGGAGCTCAATATTTTTTCAAATATTGACCTTTGATTTGGATATCATCAGTTGTGTGTGAAGAAGGAAGACATTCTGAAAGCAACATTTTGAACCAGGTACAGGCATTACGAGTTTATAGTAATTCATTTTGGACTAACTAATGCACCCTCTATTTTCATGGATCTAATGAATAGATTTTTCATGGAATATATTGATGACTTTGTAGTAGTACTTATTGAAGATATCTTGGTATACACAAAAAGATATGAAGATCATGAAAATCACTTGCACGCTATTTTGAAAACCCTCAGAAGAAATGAATTATATGGGAAGTTTAGAAATTGTGAATTATGGCTTCAGGAAATTTATTTTCTTGGTCATATTGTCTCTAAGGATATAATATCTATTGATCCTTCTAAGACAATATCAATACAAGAATGGCCTGCACCGACGAGTATAACTGAGGTATGCAGTTTTATTGGTTTCGCAGGTTATTATCGGCATTTCGCCCAGAATTTTTCTTGATTCACAAACCCATTAACCAAGAACACATGTAAAGGGGTTAAATTTGTTTGTAAAAAAGAGTGTGAAGAATGTTTTGAAGAACTAAAGAGAAGATTATTCAATTCTCCTATCTTGACTCTACCATCGGGTAATGATGGGTTTGTTATTTATAGTGATGCTTCAAAGAAAGGACTTATTTGTGTTCTTATGAAGAATGATAGAGTTATTGTCTTTGCATCACGATACTTAAAAATTCATAAACAAAAATATCCCACTCATGATCTTGAGTTAGCAGCTGTAATCTTTTCTTTCAAGATATGGTGAAACTATCTCTATGGTGGAAAATGTGAGATATATACCGATCACAATAGTTTGAAGTATATTTTCTCACAGAAAGAACTCAACATGATGAAAAGACGATGGCTTAAACTACTCAAATAATATGATTACACTATAAACTACTACCTAGGGAAGGTAAATAAGGTGGAAGATTCTTTAAGCAGAAAGGATCATGGAGTTTTGAACAAGATGAGAGTTGAAAGGGATCCTATGTTCATGGATCTAGTAAAAATGGATGTGGGAATAATCATGGAAGGTGAAACATCAATACTTTTTCAAATGGTTTCCAAACCATATTTACTAGAAAGGATAAAAAGTTCTCAGACTGATGATGAGGAGTTTCAAAAGAAAATTAAAGATGTGAATGATGGGAGATTGATTGACTTCATATATGAAGATGGAATTTTGAAATTTGGGAAGAGAATTTTTGTTCCTGACATATCTGATCTAAAAAAGGAATTGTTGGATGATTCTCATAGATCTAATTTCTCTATACACCCTGGTAGCACTAAGATGTATAGAGATTTGAAGAAACATTTTGGTGGGACAACATGAAGAGGGAGATTTCTGATTATGTGTCAAGATGTATGGTTTTTCAATAGGTTAAGTACGGAAGACAACATATTAGAGGAGTCATGCAACCTCTTCCCATGCCTGAGTGGAAATGGGATGATATTATGATGGACATTTTCATGGGGCTACCAAAGACACCTAGAAGGAATGATGTAATATAGGTCATTGTTTATCGTCTTACCAAGTTAGCACATTTTCTTTCTATAAGAAAAGATTTACCACTTTAATGTTTAGAAAGACTATATATTAATGAAGTTGTAAGACTTCATGGAGTACCCCTATCGATTGTTTCTAATCGTGATCCCTATTTTACATCAAGATTCTAGAAAATTCATCAGAAGACCTTGGATACTGAACTTCATTTGAGAACTACCTACCACCCTCAAACTGATGGAAAATCAGAATGGACTATTCAAACCTTAGAAGACATGTTGGGATCTTTCTCACATTACTTTCAAGGTACGTCGGATCAATATTTACCTCTGGTTTAATTTTTCTATAACAATAGCTTCCATTAAAGTATTCAAATGGCACCATATGAAGCGTTATATGGAAAGAAATGTCACACACCAACTTGTTGGGATGATGTTCGTGAAAGAAAACTCATAGGCCCATAACTTGTTGAGGAAATAATGGAAAAGGTGAAGGTTATCCAAACCCACATCAAATCAACTCAATGTAAGAAAAAGAGAAATGACGATAACCAAAGGAAAGATTTGGAATTTCAGGTAGGAGATCATGTTTTCTTGAAGGTATTTCCATGGAAGGGTGTTATACGATTTGGTAAGAAGTGAAAATTAACTCCTAGGTACATCATACCTTTCAAAATTCTATAAATAATTGGAGTTGTATCTTATCTTTTGGAAATGTCTCCAAGTCACTCTAAAGTTCATGATGTGTTCCACGTATCACTATTAAGAAAATACATGCCTGACCCAACGCATGTACTCACCTATGAAGAAATAGAACTGGAACTCAATCTATCTTATTGTGAAGAGACTTTCAAGATTCTTGATTCCAAAGAACAAGTGTTGAGAAACCAAATGACTAGTCTGGTGAAAGTTCTATAGAGAAACCATAAGATGGAAGAGGCAACGTGGGAACCTGAGGAACTTATGATGAAGAGTCACACAAATCTTTTTATGCAGTAATATTCTAGAAATTTCGAGGATGAAATTATTTGAAGGAGGGAAGAATGTAACACCCCAATATTCAACGGTACACTTCTCTTTGAATAATACAATAGATTGCACTATACGCAACATCAAGTTCTAACACACCACGACCAATCAAACTAGTCGTTATGAATTGTAATACCCACTTTTTAAAATTATATAAATTTTGTTTTTCAAAATGGACTTCATTTTTGGATTCGGAATATCAAAATTAGCTTAGGGTAAATTTTTGTTATTTTTCTGAAAACATTCAATTTTCAATGAATACTGAAAAACACTGCATTATTGTTTAAAACTGACTTTTTATTTAAATAATTAGTTATTTTATTTTAAATTTATATTAGGTAAAAATAGATAAATAATACCTATATATGTTCAATGTAATTCATTGGAGTCATTTTATAATAATATTATATATATATATAATTTTATTTAACTGTTTACCGTCTTTTACCCACCTTCTAGGCATATTTGCAAATTTGCATAAAACATAATTTTCCCGCTTTTCTGAATTGAATTTCAAAAATCCAAAAAACACAATTGACATCAGTAAGTAAAATATGGTTCAATAAGATGAAAATAATTTTTCAGTGAATAGTAACTTTTGACTTTTATTTACCACGGTTAAAAGTAAATAGGGTAATTAAGGGTAAAAGTGATATTATAATTACCCTAACACATATCCTAATTCTATTAGATAAGTGTATTTAGACCAAAACCAACCATAAGAATAAAATATGATCCTTTTGGTCCACTTGTACTAGATTATGACATTTATTATTATTTTATTTAAAGAAGAGTTAAAAGTGTAAAATTCAAAGTTTCATAACTAAACCATTTTTAATATAGGGATATAGATAAGATAAATTTGACTATAAATATTCATTAGAAAGATAAAAATATTTCCTACACAATGGTATTTTATTTATAATTTTTAGACATTAAATAATTAAATTTATTTATGAGACAATGATGATGCAGTAATTACCTTATTAATGAAATATTAAACTAATTGATATTATAAATATCCAAATAAATGTAAATTGAGACTTTTGATGAATTATAATAATTTTCTAGGTTAATATGACATGTTAGGGTTGATTGAATAAATTTTTTCGAAGTGATAAAGTTGTTATGACTTTCACCAAAACAAAATACCAAATAGTGTCAAAATTGACACAAATGAGTTTTTAAAACAAATACTATATTATTAATTGATATAATATTCCTTAAAATATAAGGTTCAGAAAAAGGACTTAGATAAGGTTATATATATAAATAATGAAACACTTGGGGTTCTCCTGGTTTTTTATAGTTATTTTATTAACCATTTATTATAATAATACAAGAATACATGGTAAACATTAAACTATTTAACAAAGAGTTAAATCTGAAATATAAGGTTAATATGGTGACCTAAACCTATCAAAAAAATATTGGTTGAGATGTTTTCAAACCATACCCACCTTATCCACTAAATAAATCATTTTTGAGACATTATAAACCGAATAAGATTTTATAATAAAATAATATTTTAAGATTTTTCTAAAGTGACTCTCACCTCTCTTATAAAAGGGTACTTCCCCTTCTCTCAAAATTACACCTCCAAAGCCATTTTTCTCGGCCAAACCCTGCTAAAATATCCTCCCAACTACCCTTATATCTATATAGAGGCATTAATTTGATAAAAAATCCAATTTAAGGAGCCCTTTTGATCAACTCAATAGGAAACACCCGAAGAAGAGGTAATAATTTCACCACCTCTTTCAAAGTTCTTTTCTTTTTCCACTTCCTATTTATTTTTTGTTTCCATACCAAAATAATACCTCCAGTACATTATAAATACTGTTATGTTATTATAAATATGGTAAAACCATATTCATTATTCTATCCATCCTATTAATGACGAGCCACCATTGCGTGCGTACGGCTTACTGTCTCCACGTCGTGGTGTAGTTTGTTATTCAAACACTTCATTATTTGGATGGGTATAATAATGAGTATAAATGATGTAAATAATAAATATAACATGATAAATTTTTCTGTATATATGATATAAAATCTAATTACATATTATTTCACCATCAATAGAATGATATTGTCACCCGTGCGTACGTACAAATTACCATCTTTATGAACGCAATGAAATTCATTCCCCATCGTAACCATTCAAGAATAATTTTCATTTTATGATTAAAAATAATGTTTAATAACTTAATATAATTCTTGATATGAATAAAATACATCCTATCCATATGAAACATGACTTAGGTAACAAAACATATAAAGGAAAACGAATCAGTTAACACCTGAAACAATGATACTACTGAAATATTATTAACAAAGCAATATTAGAAGATCATATATGATATCATATTTATGTATGTGGTTCTTGTATAATTTAATATCAATGATTTAATTATTATACATGAGGTTAACATACCCTCTATCAATGAAAAGTACAAGGTAAGGGGTAATTTTACAATCTTTTTATTTATCTGAGGTTGTTTATACGTAAGTATCTACTAGGACTTCTTTATCATCCACATCTGTGTTTCTTAAAAATATATTTCAAAAAAAATTACTATTTTATATAATATGTGTTAAATTAATTTATACCCTTGTTTTACTTTTTATAAAATGTTTTTAAAGTAATCTTTCCATCGTTTTCCAAACAATGTACTCTATGACATTTTTGACGAATTAAGGTAAGAATGTTTTTTTAACTTATACGGAAGGTGCAACTATTTTTTCCATTATAAAATCTTAGAAGATTGCCTTACAAGATTATAAGAATATTTTAAAAATAAGTGTTTTATTTTTTAATTATGTGACTTTTAATTGATTTCAAAATAAAAAGAGATATTTTTCTCAAATGGTTTTGATTTCATCTATGTCAACATCCTTTGATGGATTTTACATTTGTTTGAAGTTGATTTATTATAATAGAATCTTCCATATTGTATTAAATGTTTTGTGATATGTTTGAATATGGATGTTTTATTTTTATACCATTCATGGTTTACGATTAAATTATTAACATTTCATATGATACTTTTAATATGAATGTTTATGTTATGTTTCAACCTTTTCATATGAGGAATGCATTATACTTAGTAAGTGATGGGTGGAGACCACTATAGCTCCTCGATGCATCGACAGGTCTCGTGAGAAAAACTAGTGTCTTGGCATAAGGCCTTGACAAAATCTTATTTGTATTCTTGGCATGAGTCCTTGTCTATGTGGTTATGATGTCCGACATTATGCATTCTATCATTATGAAATTGGCTATTGATATTAAATTTGATTATTTGACTAGGAGAATATCCATGTGAATAATTAAATGGGATTATTTGATTTATATTTTCCATATTATGCTGAAGTATAAATTTAAAAGGCTTTTTTTAGTCTTATACATTGCCTTAAATGTTTATGCTTATTTATGAAAGTTTCCACTATATTGTTATCCTTACTGAGCACCTGAGCTCACCCCTTTCTATGTTTTATTTTTCATAGGATGTGAAGAAGTTTATTATGACTGACCTATAGGGATAGTCTAAGGGATATGAATGTGTTCAAAGGAGACAATGTTGTTGTTGTTTTTAATTTTATAATTTAATGTAAATCTAATGTTTGTATCTAGTAATTACAAGGCTACTGAACTGATCAGTCTTTTAGGACAAGATTCCTTATATTATGCCAATTCTATGTAATAATGCACTGACTCTGGGTAACTGGGGTCGGGGCATTTCATATATCACTTCTTTTTCAAGTATAAGCTTATATATTAATATACATTAGTATTTTTTATATTATTTTTTTGATTTAAAATATTTTGTTACATGTCATATGAGCATGTTATTAACACAATCAGTGAGTAGATCCTTATATGTAGTGTAGCAACCTATGCTTAATTTCTTTGTTATTCATCGCCCTTCAGTTTTGATGTTTATTTTATATTCACAATTGTTTCAGGACCTAGTGCTTAATTCTATAGAAAAAACAAGCAGCCCAGCTGAACATGTAAGGTTTCTTTCATATTCCACTAGAAATTATTCATTGACCATCTATCAAATGCAATCCAAAAGGTTTATTTTGGGACACTAGAATGAATAAAATTTTAACCAATGATATTTAAATAAAATTATGGCCAAAACCACTCTCCACAGTCACCAAAACTGGAACTCCTGAAATTGAACCTTAAAGAATCATTGACATAGTTTCTTGAACTCCCTTCTCAACCAACATTCCACAACATAAATCTAGACGTTTTATTTCCCAATTCAGTTATTCCTCATCACAAATTAGTGGTTCAGATGTTGTCAAATCATCCCCTACTGCTTGAGGTGCAATACATTCTCACACCATCAAACAAAAACCTTTATCTGGACACTTATAGGTTGGACCAAATTTCGCTCCACAAGAATAACAAAGGCCTTTAGGCTTGAATTATTCAAATTATATATGATAAATATTGTGATCCCCTTTTAACCTTGGATTTTCATCCTTCCTTTCTACAAGTCAACCCTATCCAAATTTGTAGGTACAAGAATGAATTTGATTATCCCATCACTACAGGTTAGACCAAAAGACATAGGAACTATTGTTCACTGAACTTCCTGACCACAAATGATGCCTTTAACTATTAACTCACATTCCACATTTTGAGTCAATGAAATAATTCATGCTTTTGTGACAGGTTCATGTGTAGCTACTATACACTCAATTTATCGATTCAATCCTCTAAACAAACTTATATACTAGCCATCATGAACACTTGGTATTCACAAGTAACCCTCTCAAATTCATTGATGTATTCTTCCATAGTAACTTCTTGCTTAATGCCTTTTAATTTTTTCAGAGGATCGTTCTCTACTGTTGTACCAAAACTTCCTAGAATCTCCATCTTTAACTCATGTCATTCTAGTGTCGGTTACATATTAAGTAAACAAAGAATCCAATGTTGAACTTGACCTTCCAAACATAGTTGCACAGTTGGTAATCATAAATGGCAGTGAGTTTTGTGGATAATAAAGTATGATTCCGCATGAGCTATCCACCCTATTGGATCTTCTCTGGAGGAATAGGTAATTCTAATCTCTTATCATTCAATTAAAATAGTTGGTCTCCTTTGTCTAATATATGTTTTTAATGGATCTAGAGTCTCCCACTTCCTTTCCAGAATAGGGGACTCCAATTGACCCACCAACTGAGCACCCTCCCCATCATATGTTAACTCTAGTTTTACATAACGTTGGTGTTTGTCTGGATGATAATACTATAACTCACTATTATGGTCTAACGATGTTGAGTGAAAGAGTCTTAAGGAAAAGTGATTTTTATTGGAATTTGTATTTAAATATGTTGTTTCCAGTAAGTTTTGAAGAATAAATTGAGGTAGATCCCACTTTGACACATGGGGAGTCATCTCGAATGTCAATTTAAAATGATGTTATTGCTCAGACTCCTGTGGTTGTAACTATTTCCATAGAAAGACCAATACAAAGTATTGATATAAGAGATGTTATTGATAATGAAACTCTTTCTGAAAGGCATTGAAGAGTAAGGGTTTTTTTTCAATCTAGAGAAGTAACTTCTCTTCAAGTCTATTCACCTCCTACTTCTGTAATTGTTCATCCTAATGTTATACCCACTTCTTTTGTTAGAGAAGAATTGGCCTCGACCATTACTATATTGGTTAATATTGGTCAAGGAAGAACCATATCAATAATGTTAGGTTTAATACCTATTTTTTTAATATATCTATCTGGGGAGAAATTAGATGGGTTAGAATAAAATCTATTGGTTTTTTAACTCAAAATGATGATTGTGGAGAAGAACAAGGATAAGCAAACACAACTATACTTATTGAAAATAAAAGATCTAGATCAAAATATTCAGAACCATCCTGTGTGTAGGAGATACCTAATGTTGATGGAAATCAAAATTTTGATTTTACTCAAAGTAAAAAAGTTCATCAACATACGTTTTCTCCTATTCATAAACCATATACAAGTTTTGCTTTTCCTACAGTAGAACTGGATACTATTGATAAGAGAGAACAAGAAAGCAACTCTAAATTAATTTCTAAAGTAGAATCATTGAATGTTCTGTTAATTGAGTCCATAAGGGAGATTAAGACTCTCCTTGAGCATGCAACTTCCAAAAATGATGTTCATGAAGTGAATTTGTTAGTTCAATCAGTTTTGGAAAAGTTTTCAACAAAACCCACTGGTGAAGCCACAAATCATGTGGATATATAGTCAAGATTGGAAGGAGTGTCTTTAGCTATAGACATAGTGGATTCTACCATTACTTCAATGTAATGAGAAATTATTTCTAGGAAAATGATTCAATATATTCAAAGAGATGTGATTTCTAAAGTTAGAAGATTTCCTGGGTTTCCATAAATCTCTATCCTATATATTGATCAATATTGAACAGAAATCAACTCTTTACCAAAGGAGAAGGAACCTGAAATGTAGAATCTTTCGATACAAGTGAAAAATGATACTGGTTTTATTATCATTGGACTATATAGAATAACTAGAATCTTATCAATTTTTTTTGAATTTTTAAAGAAAAAGTTTGAAAAATTGCATCAGTTGGTGGTAAGAAATATTAATCCTGAATCCTATAAAGAATAAGATGAAGAAGAAGAAGAAGAAGAGGAAAATGTGTTTATTGAACCACAGAAGCATCATGTAATTACCATCTTATTATCATTGTCTTGAGAATATAATGAATCATTACTTGGACTTAAGCAACATCCCCAAGGTGCGCCAAAGGCTGAAAATAAATGCAGAAGGATTTCAAATGCATGTGGGGGACGATTTACCCTTTGAGAAATAAACCACTAACCGAACAACCATAACCATAGAACCACTATATGATTCGTGATAAAAACAAGAAAACTCAACCATCATCTTTATAACATAACCATACCAAAGTATGCTACAACGGGAGACAAAACAACCATCAAATTAAATAGTGGAAATACAACTAAAGACCCTAAGATGAAAAAAATACTCCATGATCCAATGTCACCAAATAACCCATGTACCATAAGGTGGTGCTAAATATGTGTGATAATTTTCCTTTTTCCATGTCCCAGAAGATAGCATCTACAAAAGCACCAAAGTTCCAAAGAAAGGGTGATTATAATAATCGGTAGGCTTTCCCTAATGAATTCCCTACTCATTCCAATAGGATAGAGAAGTTAGAAACATTTATATAAAAAAATTTATAATTTTTTTTCCAAAACAATTTATAACTAAATGTAAACAAGTTCCAAAACTATTTATAACCAAAAAGGAAACAAGTGATATTAAAAGAAATTTTCCAGCAAGTCAAATTCCTAGAAAAACAACCAAAAAAGTCTTTAAAACTGTTTCTCATTAACATTTTGTCATAACCATTCCATTTCAATTATTCATACATCCAACTATGCATGCTTCATTATGACAGTTCCATACTCATGAGAGGTCTCTTGTAGATATACCATGTCGTCACATGATAATTATACCCCATGTTCCATTACACATTTGAAACTAAGAATAAGGTCATATTCTAACCAAGCCTCATAAATTTGATCTACACACACCACTATTATGCCAAAACCATTTCAAACAACCATTTCAAACCATTTCAATAAAATTGTTCTTTTATTGAAACCCATTTAAACAAGGCAATTCAAAACTCCCATTTCATCTCAATAAAATCGGTCCTTTTATTGAAACCCATCTGATAAAATCCATTTAACATCATTATAGAATAATCCCATTTTAAAATCTTAATTTTAAAATCAAGAATCAAAAACTTTAATCAAAAGCACCAATTTTCCATATTTTCCCCAACCTTCACCAAAGAAGGTTTCTAGAAATCATAAATCAGCCAAATCAAAATAAAATTTACATAAATAAATTAATTTGAAACCATTCCATTTAGTTCTACTAAGAGGATTCGAGAGTGAAGCCACCTATGTCAACTGTTTTGATGAAAACTGAAAACAAACGAAGAGCACTCAAGAAAACAAGGTTGATTCTCCATGAAACTGCCTTAGATCTTTTATCCTACAAAAAAAGACCAAATATCATCATATTTGGCATCCAAAAACTTGGATCTACCCATAATGGGTGTAAATATAAGAAACTTAGAGGAGAGGAGAAGTATATCTAAGTAGATCTAAGAAAACATGACAAGAACGGTGAAGAACGACACTTACCGCAAGAATTGGGCTTGAAAACACAAAAGGAGGGATCCAAATTGATTCCAAATCACTTGGGAGAGGTTCTAATACCTTCAATTTAGAAGAATACCGAGTTAGGTATCCCAAGGATAAAAAAATGAGGGATTTATAGGCAAAAATAGTGAGATCCTATTTTTTAGGTTCTAACTTTAACTCTGCGTATAGTTAGTTCGCACAGTTAGACAAACCATACAATAAATGTGCATTAGATACTACCTTATGGAAACCATCACATGACCTAATTGAATGGTCTCCATAACTATATTCTCATCGTGCCAAAGCTATTTCCTCAAAACTGTTATTTCATGTGGTTTCTTCTAGGAGTTTCGTATGGTTTAGACAAACTGTGACCAACCCATGCACATCCCCTTTTTCCCCAAAAACTTATTGAATGTTCATCCAACTCTCCCATCATTCATACATACACTTTATAAACATAAAAAAGAAAACAAAAATTAAGGTTTACATACCAGAAACTAGGGGTAGTACATTCTCCCAACCATGGTCATTCCGTCCTTAAAAAGTAGAAAACCATCACTGCCTTGAAAGAGTTTTGGCCATTGTACTTTCATTTCCTTATCCTATTCCCAAGTCTCTTCATGAATATGACCATGTTTCCATAAAACCCTCACTAGACTGATGCTTTTCCCATGTAAGACTTTCTCTTTCCTATCCACAATCTTCACCGGGATATGTAACAATGAAGCATCCGGCTCTAGGTCAACGTGATCTCATCTGATCACACGGTCAGGATCAGGTTGATACATTTTCAATTGAGATATGTGGAAGACATTGTGCCCCAAACTAAACCATGGTGGAAATTTCAACTGATATTCTACCTCTCCAACCCATTCTAGTATCTCAAAAGGGCCAATATATCAAGGGGATAACTTTCCCTGCTTCTCAAAATGATGATGTCTAAGTCTTAGAGAGATCCTCAAGAACACATGATCACTCACCGCGAATGACAATGGTCTTAAACGATGATATGCATATGATTTATGACAACTCTGAGATGTATCCATCATATTTTTGATTAACTGAATCTTCTCTATCATTTCTGGGATGAGGCTCGACCCAACTAGTGAGGTCTCACCTATTTCCACCCAACACAGTGTAAAATGACAATCATGCCTATAAAATGATTCAAAGGGAGCCATATGTATCGAGTCCTGATAGTTTTTATTATAAAAGAACTCCACTAAGGGTATATATTCCCCCCATGAGCCACCAAAATCAATTACACAATCTTGAAACATTTATTCCAACATTTTTATCATCCTTTAGGATTTCCCATCCATTTGAAGATGATACACCGTACTCATAGTCAATTGAGTTCCAAGGTATTTCTCTAAGGATTTTCTAGAAACAAGATGTGAACCTCACATCTCTATCTGAGACTATCAAAATGGGTATGCCATGTATCTTTACCACTTATTGGATATAGATTTTGGACAGATCCTCTACTGTATGAGTTTCATGAATGTGGATTAAATGGGGCGACTTGGTAAGTCAAACCACTATGACCCATATGGAATCTTGTTTTCGAACCATTCTTGGGATACCTGTAACAAAATTCATCGCTATCTTCTCTTATTTCTACACTAGAATAGGTAAATACTACAACAAACCCACTGGTCTCTAATGCTCTTCCTTAACTTGCTGAAAAGTTAATCACTTTGAAATGAACTCATCCACTTTCCGTTTCATACCAATCCACTAAAACCATAACTTCAACTCCTTATATATATTTTGTATTCTTGGATGTACAACCCATATCAAATGGTGGTAGGCATGAAGAAGTTGTCCCTAAAAAACCATAGGTATGACCATCCAATTTTAGAACCTCAAAACCAAACTCCCTTCAAGTTTCCATCCCTCAATGGTCTCCCCACCAATGAGTTTTGAACTCATAACTAGAAAATATGCATCAAATATTTATGCTTATTTGACCATATTTACCAAATTAAGACCCATGGAGACTAAAAAAAAAACCGGAACACCCCCTAGGTCTTCACATTCCACATGCATGTCAGCTAGGACCGACATTAACAACAACTCATCTGAAGCTTCTTTCTCCAGATTCGCATAAGAATTTATACTTAATGCATTGGCCACCGAATTACCTTTTTCTGGTGTGTACATCAAGTAAAAGTCAGAAATTTGAAGAAACTCCATCCATCTATTTTTCCACATATTTAAATCCCGTTGTAAGAAAATAAGTTTCAAGATTTTGTTGTCTGTGAACACAGTAAATTTCTCACCAAAGATATAATGACGCCAAGTCTTCAAGGCACGGACAACTGTATCTAACTCCAAATACTGTGTTGGGTAATTCTTCTCATGCACTCTCAAATTCCATGAACCATAAGAAACCACATGGTCTCCTTGAATGAGAACACATCCCAACCCAGATCTCAAAGCATCATAGTACACCACATACCACTATCCTAATTTTGGAAAAATCAAGATAGGTTCTCATGTAAGATGAACCTTTAGCTCTTGGAAAAACTTTTGGCATTCCTCAGTCCATCATAATGGAATGTTCTTCTTGGTTAAATTTTTCATTGGTGAAGCTAGTCATGAGAATTCATGCACAAAGTGTCGGTAATACCTAGGTTGACCAAGAAAACTTTGCATCTCAAATACATTCTTCAAGGGTTTCTAAGAGATAATAGATTATATCTTTTTAGGATCCACTGACACACATTTTTCAAAAATTACATGTCCAAAAAAGCATAAACTTGTATCAAAAAATCATACTTTAATAATTTGGCATACAAACAGTGGTTTTTAAAGGTTCCCAACACTTTCGTCAAGTGTTTCTCATGATCATACTTTGTTCTTGAATAAAAAAATATTTCATCCTCAAACACCACAACAAAAGAATCCAGATATCTCTAAAATATCCGATTTATCAATTACATAAAGACCAGTGGTGCATTTGTAATACCGAAAGGAATGACTACATATTCATAGTGTCCATATCTACTTTTGAAAGCTGTCTTTAGAATATCCTCCTTCTGAACATGCAATTAATGATATCCTGATCGCAAGTCAATTTTAGAGAACCACTGAGATCCCATAAATTGATCAAATAGATCATCAATGTATGGAATTGGAAACCTATTTTTGATTGTAACTTGGTTAATCTTATGATAATACACACACAGCCTTAGAGTTCCATCTGCTTTCTTTACAAACAAGATTAGTGCTACCCACAGAGATGTGTACTTGGCCGAATGAAACCTTTTCTTTCCAACTCTTTTAATTGCACTTTTAATTCCCATAATTCTTTTGGTTCCATCCTATAAGATGGAAGGAAAATAAAACTGGTCCCCGGAAGAAGATAAATAGTAAATTCTACTTCCCTTATAGGTGGTAACCCTAAGAAGTTTTCAGGAAACACATCTGGAAATTGATCCACAACTACTGGAAAACTGTTATGCTAAATCTCTTCTATCGATTCCAAAGTCAATACAACAAACCGGTAAGATATAGTGCCCACCACTAGTTCCAACAAGCCTGTTGCACCTATCTTCTCAAGCCTTTGTCCTCTGGAGAGATGTTAACACCATATTCAGTTGTGAAACTAATCGTTCTTCTATAACAGTCGATGTAAGCCATGAACATTATTAACCAATCCATATCCATGATTACATCATAGACATCCATATCCAATATTGAGAAGTACCATTTTAGATCATCTCCATCAATGGTAATATAACATGCTCTATGCACAAAGGCTCAACATTCTCTTTCACCGAGATGGGCTTGAAGTTTTAACATGGAATACATCATCTCAAGTTTTAAATTTAGAAAATCAACTACATGAGAAATAATAAAGGAATGATATGCACTAGTATCAAACAACACTTGCATAAGGGTAGAATTAAATAAAATCATACCTCTCACTATAGATGGTCCTGCCTGATCATCTACAATCATCTTCTCATCTCTATAAAATTTCTTCATTGCTACACTCTGTTCCCTGTTACCTTGTTGAGATTGACCTTACTAAGGAGTCATGGTGTTCCTAGAATCACCCTGGCTAGCTCTACTTTATTGATGAGACTGATTATATTGTCCTCATCTGGTCAAATCATATGATGCATGTGACACTTGAGAAGTGTATCGAGGACCTAACCTTAGAGCATTGTGACAATTGTGCTTAAGATATCCCATATTGTTGAAATTATGTCATTATATTTGTGGTGTTGTACACTCTCATTTCATGTGGTCAAAAGAACCATGCGGGAAACATCTCACTTTTTTTTTTGGTCATGGAGGAAGGTTCACTGATCTAGCCATCTGATTTTACATCCTGCTCCCACCTTGGAAATTAGTGTCCCTTTTCCACTTTCTCCAAACATTAGAGTTCCCATCATTTCCTATAGGTATCATCATACTTCCCCCTCCCATAGATCTTGAGATATCATGTTCAAGCACTGTCACTCTGTTCACTATCTCTGTATAATTTGTAACAGAGAGCACCACAATCTTTGAGCGAATCTCCTGCCTTAGCCCTATTTAGAAGATCCATGCCTTCAAGGATGTACTAGTCGCAAACTCTGGTGTAAATTGCACTAAATGCATAAATTTTTCAGAATATTCTATGACAGATATATTTTTCTACTTTAGGCTAAATAATTCCATTGTTCTCTGGATCCTGAACGTGTGAGGATAGAAATGTTTGTTAAACAATTCCTCAAAATCCTTCTAAGACCATGATCCAGTTTAGCCTACACCGCCAAATCCCACCACCGGCGTGCATGATCCTCGAGCATATAAGTCTCTAGCTTGAATTTCAACTCCGATGGTGTACAAATGAAATCTAAGATATGATTATTCCTATTCAACCACGCCTCTACCTTTTCGGTTTCAAATCACCCCATAAGATGGGTGGATTCTTCTTCATGAACTGGATAGAATGATCCTCATGCCTTGGATCATCCCTCTAGTTCCTAGTATCTATAGCTTGGAATGCTTGGAATATACTATGAAGCAGCTCTTGGTTCACCTATGGCTTAGGTGCAACCACATTCTCCATAGCTTCTTTTAGTTGGTTTCTATGATGCCTACTAAGTTCTATTTACTAAAAAAACAAACTCAGTAAGTCTCACTCTCTAAAAACTAATTATTTAGCATTTCAAATTCTATAACATCAACTATCACAACATTTATTTCCAAAAAAACCTCTTCCATGTTTAACCATTTTCAAAAAAAAAATTCTTTCTTTTGAAAATTAAACCATTTCCAAAATGCATCAACCATTCTCTTTTCAAAATCATTCATTTGAAAACAATTGCAACATTTTTTAAAAAATTCCACCTTTTTACAAAATCATAAATCATTACTCAAAATGAAATATGCAATCCTAGTGGGAATTCATTCCTCTACAATGCATGTCCAGCTCATTCTTTGGATAAACTCATGATAATGAGATTCCAAGAACCTATAAGTTTCTCCAAAAAAAATTATGTACACAACTCTCTAGTAACTTGAAGTTTAGCATAAAAAGTTAGAAAATTCTTTTATGCTCTATATTTCATGTTCCGAAAATCCTATTTCTTTCTAAGATCACAACCGAAGGAATAGACAGGAACAAATTTTAACTCCAAGACCAAGAAAAATGATGAATACTTGTTCCACAAGGTAAGAAACGAGTTGATACCATTTATCTCAAAGAAAATTTTGGATTGAACAAACTGATACCATTTTTAATGACCCATTTATTCTCACTAGATTAAGAATAAAATGAATCATTACTTAGCCTTAAGAGACATCTCCAAGGAGCCAAAGGCTAACAATAAATGCTAAAAGTTTTAAAATTCAAGGGGGGTGATTTTCCCTTTGAGAAATAAACCACTAACCAAACAACCATAACCATATAACCACTATATGTGGCATGATAAAAACATGCGAACTCAACCATCATATTTATAACAAAACCATACCAAATTATACTACAACTGAAGACAAAGAAACCATCAAAGTAAAAATTAGAAAGAAAACTAAATACCCCAAGATAACCACAAGACTCCATTCACCACAATCATCATGATGCAACGTCAACAAATAGCCCACATATCATGAGGCGGTGCTAAATAGGTGTGATACTTAACCTTTTCCCATGTCTTGGAAGATAACATATGCAAAATCACTAAAGTGCCAAATCTGGGGTGAGTATAAAACTTAGTAGGCTTTCCCCAATGAATTCTCTACTCATTCCACTATGATATAAAAGTTATCAATATTTATATAAAACAGTTTATAAATAAACAATTTCTAAAAACAGTTTATAACTAAAAACACAAGTTACAAAATCATTTAGAACCAAAAAGGAAACAAGTGATATTAATTTTTTTTTTCAGAAATAGTATTCCCATAAAAACAACCAAAAAATTATTTAAAACCATTTCTCACTAGAATTTTGGCATAACCATTCCATTTCACTTATTCAAACATCCAACTATGCATGCTTCATTATGACAGTTCCATACTCATGAGCGGTCTCTCACCGATCTACCATGTAGTCACATGATAATTATACCCCATGTTCCATTACACCTTTGGCATTGAGAACAAGGTCATATTCAAACCAAGACATGTAAATGTGATCTAAACACACCACTATTATTCCAAAACCATTTCAAATAACCATTTCAAACCATTTCAATGAAACTGTTCTTTTATTAAAACCCATTTAAACAAAATAATTCCAAAGATCCATTTAATCTCAATAAAATAAGTTCTTTTATTGAAAACCTTCTGATAAAATCCATTTACCATCATTCCAGATAAATCCCATTTTAATATAATCATTTTAAAATCAAGAATCTAACACTTTAATCAAAATCACCAATTTTCTAGATTTTCCACAAACTTCAGCAAATAGGGTTTCTAGAAATAATAAATCATAAAAATTACATTAAAATCCAGAAAAATCAATAAATTTTAAACCATTAAATTCAATTCTACCAATAGGAGTTGAGGGTGAAGCCACCCACCTCAACCATTTTGACGAAAATCGAAAACGGACGAAGAACGCTCAAGAAAGCCAGGTTGATTCTCCACGAAATCACATTAGATCTCTTCTCCTACCAACAAAAAGACAAAATATCATCATATTTGGAATAAAAAACTTATATCTATCCATAATGGGTGTAGATATGAGAAATTAAGAGGATAGGAGAAGTATATCTAATAGAACTAAGAAAATGTGACAAGAATGGTGAAGAACGACACTTACTTCAAGAATTGGGCTTGAAAACACAAAGGGAGGGATCCGAATTGATTATAAATTGCTTGGAAGAGGTTATCCTACCTTAAGTGGAGAAGAATATAGAGTTAGGGCCACCAAGGAGAAAAAATGAGAGATTTAAAGGCAAAACGAGTGAGATTCTATTTTTTAGGATCTAACTCTGTGCACGTTTAGTTCACAGAGTTAGAAAAACCGTGTGCTAACCATGCACTAGCTATTGCCTTATGAAAATGGTCATATGACCTCCTTACATGGTCTCCATAATTTTGCACCCACAATTCCAAAGATACCTCCTTAAAACTACTACTGCGCACAGTTTATTCTAGGATTTCCGTATGGTTTAGACAAACTATGTGCAGCCTGAGCACATCCCCTTTTCCCCCAAAAAGTTATTGAAAGTTCATAAAACACTCCCATCCTTAACCCTTACACTTTATAAACATAAAAATCACAAATTAAGTTTTATATACCAGAAACAAGGGGTACTACACATCAATAATCTTCAAAATTAAAATAAATAATTCTTATGGATCATCAAAGTAGTTTGTCAGAAAATTAGTTTGACTCATTGAGGAAGCTAGTTTTTGGTTGTGCCAGGAAAGAAGATTTACAAAATCTCTTTGGAAATTTCTCTCTAAGGGTATGGAATGGTTTCAAAATTATCATGGATTATTTCAAACATGATAAAGTGAGGATAATTTACTCATGTGTGGAAGATATGTTCCAAATTCAAGGGAGAAATCTATTAGGACATCCTCTTATCGATCATCATTCCTCTATGTCTCAAAGACTCAAGGAGACATTTAACCTGAAAATTTTTACTTGATGGAATATTTTAGGTTTTCCAAATAAATGTCAATACCTTTTCTTAAATCATCTTTTAATCTATCCTTTGTCCCTACAGATAAATTTGATATAGC
This sequence comes from Viscum album, assembly GCA_963277665.1. NCBI lineage: Eukaryota > Viridiplantae > Streptophyta > Magnoliopsida > Santalales > Viscaceae > Viscum > Viscum album. The sequence goes on from OY728157.1 coordinate 820,121,560, forward strand.
GAGAGCTCATCAAATCACTCTCAACATTCATTACACCTCAGTAAGGATCGATCAAAGTGATCTAGAAGGAATTTATGAATAATTATGCATGCTATATTATGTTGTTGGAGAAAGTGATGATACTCATTTTCTTACATCTTCTATTCCTATCGGTCAATCACTATCCTTCAAAAGACCCCCTCCAAAAAGTTGTTTCACATCTCAGAACTGACACACTTTCACATTTTTCGTGTTTAGTTGAATGGTGGTTCAAATAAACATATGAATGGTGTTTCAAAAACATTTGAATTCTTGAATTATTATATTTCACATATTTAATCCATTTACTTATTTCATTAGTATTTCACCTTTCATTGGATATGTTTATCTATATATTCAATGTTTTTCTACTTTATTCACTATTCTTGTTTTATGCCTCTTTTCATTATCAATTTTCTTTAATTATGTGATGATTTATATTGATTGATATTTTTGTTGATACAACTTGATTCCAAATTTTGTTCACATTTAGTAGTATTAACTATTTACATGTATTCTTGTGTGATATTGATTGTATTATTATTTCTAGTTATAATTCATTTTTATTTTACAAAAAGGAGAAGAAAAAGGAAAATATAAAATTTTAAAAAGGGAGAATAAAAAATAGAACAAAAAAATAAAAAATTTATTTTAAAGCTTCTTTCTTAAATTTTTGTTTTCTATTATCAATATATTGTCAAACTACTCATCATTTGTAACCATTTTTAAACTAGTTGGTTAATTGTTAAACTATTTTTTAGTTAAACTGGTTTACTACAGATCTAGTATACTTAGTATGTTGGAAGTTTTATTAATGTAAAAAAGAAATGAACTGGTTTTGGAAATACCCAAAACCTATCACACACACATTGGAATAAGAAACTCATCATACTTGGAAATCAACCTTTCCTTTTCATCACACATATTTTCAATGACCCTTCCCTTTTCTTGCTTCCAATGTATTCCAATGCTTACTGTAGTAGACTCTACTATGGTATATGATTTGTGATTCTGATATTACATCACACACACAAATGTCTTTGTAATAACAATAGATACACATAGACTATAGTAGATTGATCATACTTGTGATACATCATATATTGAAATAGTAATCTCACACAGTTTCTATCACACACACAAACTATATTATGATTAGTCTTCTACGGTCTATGTGTGAATCAATGCTATTATACTAATTGAAATATAATTTTATACACATATTCTTCTTACTACATGCATGAGATTGGGGATGAATCACTTTTATCTAGAAGTACAAGAAAGGGGGTCTGCTTACATGAGTGGGGATGATCAGCTGCTTCTAGCCACCTACGTCTAAAATTGGGGATGACCTAGTTCATGCCTCTGATTTAAGTTTTCTTGATTCCTTTGTGAGTATTCATAATTCAATGTTCACAATGTATGTGTTTTAAAATAATATACTTGAATCTATGTTATCATCTACCGGTTTATTATGCACTAATTTATTTTATGTGTTGGAAACTGCATGACTTTTTTCCTCAAGAAAATAAGAGAGTTTTATGATATATTTATTTATTAACCTGTTTGTATGGTAGGATCCAACTCATTGAGTTCATATTTTTGGACTATCTATTACCTTCTCAAAGAATACAACTTTTGATGAATGTATAGAGCTACCCAACCGCACACTCTCTTGTATGTATATATATATTATCTATTTTTTCTAGATTTTAGTTTATTTGGTGAATTTTTGTATGAAATATTGTTTTTTACAATTATAATTCAATTTGTTTATTATAGATTTATCACACCAAAATATTTTTGCTATTCTATTTATATTAAAATTGTTTTTTCACATAAAATTTTCATTGGTAACTTGAATTTGTTTTTATATATACATTAATTATATCTTAATCTTTATTTTTATAAACATTCTAAAATTAATTTTTATTTTAATACATAATAAATATTAGTAATCATTTATTACTGGTTTTATAAATTTGATATATATTTGTAAAAAAAATTCTTTTGAACGAGAGTTTCCATGGATAGTGGTCTTATTAATCATATTTTCTTACAAACAATGAATTAAATGATGTTAAAAGTGCATTGAAATTATTTTCCATAGACTATGATCTTTTTATGCTTGAATCATACAGTTATTATATGACATGGGGGTATTATTGATTTTTTCCTATATATTGATCAAGAAAATGCCTGCAGTTTAGGATTCAATAAAATTATGTTTTCATCAAGATTGGTAACATTGTTTTTCTATGTATCATGGAGTATGTTATATTTAATGGTTGTTAATTATTCATATAAGTAATATGTAGAATGATCATTAGTGCATTTGAGATGAAATATTGAAAGGTGATAAATTTTGAGACCCTAATATTGAAAAAATATTTAGATGGATTTATCGTATACTTTCTTCTATATGCTATGACATGGTGATTTATTGGAATGAATTGCGTTGAACATTTAGTCAAGAATTCCTGTATTTCATTGATATCAATATTAAATTGGTTTATTTCAATTTTCATGGATAGGTATCGGAAAAGATGAACCATGATGTAATGTCAAATCTACCTTCTCTAGGATTGCAATATCACATAAATGTCAATGTTATGATATCTTGGTGTTTGATGTTATGTTTTAAGATTCACATAACCAAATCAGGACCTGTGACCATCTATGGAAAAGGCCTCCTCTATTTATAGTTGCAGATTCTTTCAAGAATGCTTAACTTTGACTGGTTAGATCTATAATGTCTTGGTTTTTTCCATGTAAAGCTTTGAAATATACCTAATAATATTTTTGGAGCCCGATGCTGAGAAGAAGTGAGATTTTGAGGCCTAGTGAGCTTGGTATTTGATATAATAAAAATATAAAATATATTATATCACACATGCATAGTTTTCCTGAAATAGTGGAATAACTCCTGAATGAGGACTAAAATGAGAAATCCAAGATCTTTGTTGAGTCCGAAACGTGAGATTTACCCTAGGCACGACATAAACCTTTTTGGCATCGGGTGTTTTGGGTGAGGTGCCGTCGTGGGAGAAAATGATAAAATAAATAAATTTATTTATTTATTTTTTATTTAACTACCACAACCTAAGTACCCTTTATAAAATCACGGTTATGGACAAATCCCTAGGTTATCCGCATAACCCAGGATATTTAAGAGGTGATCATGGAAGAGTGCGTTGGAGGACAACAACGTGATCTAGGATCATATCTACATTGATTGTCTATGCCAATGAAGTTCGAAGATCTTTTCAATGATGAAAATGCATAATCATTTTTCAACTGTGATTGATCCAAACTCAAGTTATGATGTTTATGTTTAGTGAATTCATTTCGTTTTATTATCCCATGTCAAATGCGGATCAATTCCCCTAACAAGAATTGATTCACACATCAGTGGTTGATTTATCTGACTATTGTTTATTGGTTTTTCATTTTTCATTCTAAAAACAAAGAATCAAGACCAAATATGAATAATGACTGATGTTCTTTTCACTTTTGTGTTTTCTTGGATTTCTTCCCTCGTTCTTTGCACGATTCATTGTTGGTAATTCTTTGATAGTCTGTTTGATAAATACCCTATATTCGATCCTTGCATGACCATTCTTCATCCCAACAGGTCTATACCATGGGTTTGGTTCAAGATCAATGGTGCGATCGAGGTGTGTGATGATGATGTGAGATCGATTGGGTACAGATCAGAGTTCTTCATTCACATTTGGAATTTCAAGAGATGTGATGGATGATGGGTGACAATTACTGGGCAAATTAGTGGCTAGAATATGGTCACCGATGGTGGTAGTCCCATTGGATCTGAGATCTGTGACTCATGATGGATTTGGTGGAAAAATCAGTGGTGGTGACAGCACAGATGAACCTATGAAACATTTATTCATTTCTTTGAAATGCGTGACTATATGGCATATATTGTAGAAGAAAACATGTCCTGTAGGTATCTCTTGCGGTGATTGGGTTTATGCACAGAGATAAATATCACACATCATGTGACACATGTCACAAGTTGCGTTACCCCATGATGGTATCTTGATGTGTATCCCAGGAGTAAACAGGTAGGAACACAGCCAGGTACATAGGCACAACTAGGGTACATGGGTATAACAAAGTACCCTGGCATGCCACTATACATGGGCACAAACATGGGCACAACCAGGTGTTCATAGGTATGGACATGAGCACAAACATGAGCACAACTAGGTGTCCATGGGCATGGGCATAGACACAAACACATCCAGGTGGAAACGAGAACAGACACGAGCATAGGAATGGGAAAAAGAACACTATCATATATAGAGGTATGTCCAATGCAAGACCCTATGTTTCTTTAGTATGAACCAGTATTGATTAAGTGTGATCCCTTGGTTCATTCCCATGAGGGTACAATTTCACATTATGTCCTGATTAGAGAATTTTTATAACCTCTGATCTTTGACTCTGATAGAGTTTGTGTATCCCTTTATAAGACTGAAGTGGGATCCTCTATCTTTTCATCACCTTTCCTAGGCATGGTTTTTGGAATTGTTGTGACTAACTTATGTGGTCATTTGATCCCCTACTTAGCGGGCTATATCAGTAGGGTTTACGGTGTCCCCTAATGGTTTTGGGTGTGATCCTCTATCTATGTATTGAGATATTAGGAGTACTATTAACTACTCCTTTTATGATGCTCGACGTGCATGAACTCTTGGAGGAGCACTTTCAGCAACGACATGGCTTGTGGAGTTGATTCCCTAGGATGAGTGTTACCCTGAATTCTTGAGTAAAACCACATGGCTGACAGTTTGGTTGAATCCTCTTCAAGACTGAGTGTCCTTGAGTATATCTGGGTTTTTTCATTTATTGTATCTATGTCTCATATCTAATTTACATATTCATGATGTTGAGGTGACCTCTCTTGATGTTTTATGTTTTGTCATTTCGGTGTTTCCTACTGGGTATTGTTATAGTCACCCCTGTATGGGATTTTCCCACACATTTCGTGCCTTATGTAGATGAAATAACTTTTTATGGATCCCTTTACTAGCACATTTCAGGAGAAAAAGCTAATTTGTAGGTGTTTTTATTAAAATAAAAGAAAATAAAATAATTTGAAAATCTTATTTTATTTTATTTAGAAATGTTCATTGTAGTACAATGACTAGGAAACTGTTTTGATAATTAATGACACAACATTAATGACTTTTGAAATAGAAATTCTACCTCATTAATTCCACAGCATAACAGAATGCTGAAACACATTCCCTCCTTCTAATAGGTTAAACGAATGTTGAACGTTGGAAAAAAGTTGAGAGAAACTCTGAGGAATTCTTGGAGCCTTGGAGAGAACTCTCGATAACGAATGACGACAAATAAAAGGAATGAATTACTACACCAACGAAGTTGAAGGATCTCATAAAAGATGGTAGTGTGATTCCTTCATCAACAATTGGTCTCTTATCGAGGTAGGGGTTATGTTTTAAAGTGGTTTTCTTCCCCTTTCTTTGAATTTAATGACGAACGCGGATCAACCCACAAATGGGTTGACCCACACATCATCATTATTGTGGGAGGGGTTTATCAAGTTCATTCCTGGGAGTTTTATTTTCACATTTTGATGTTTTAAATTTCCTCGTTCAAACCTTCTAATGGGAGCAGATTAACACTGTGATGAAGGACAGCAGAGGTTTGTTCCTTCTTGTTGACCTTTTCTTCATTCTCCGCACTGCGTTCTTCATGGGGAGATGAACAAACAATCATTGCGCATCTATTTCACAATTCAACAATCCCATATTGAAGATCCGGCATTGCGAAGACCTAGCATAGGTGAAATGACGATTGCGGATGAAGAATCATCTTGGATCGGGAGAGACCGTTCTTCAAGAGTTCTTCACACAAGTGGATCAATACATGTTTTCAGGGCCGATCAGAGGCCCAAAAACAACAGAGATAACTTTGGGATGTTGGAGTGACCTTAACATTCAAGTTTCATGACAAAAAGATTGTCGAATCAAAGATCATAGCATCACTGAGGTGTGGAAAAGCAGGTCTGCGGTTCTGAAAATTTTGAGAACACAGGGCGTGTATCTTGAAGAACACGTCGTGTGGTACCGATGGTGGTGTCTAGGGTTTGCATGCTGCACGCGATGAAGAAAACGGCATGCCTCCATGGATACATGGCATGTGGGTCCTATTAAGTGGTGACTGGAGTTCTGGGCGATGATAAGCAGTAACACAGTGTGTGACCATTGTCTCACGGTGTGTGGGTCCTTACACAGACTTGGCATGTATCTTGGAAGATACATGGAAATGGGGTGGGTATATGGTCGTGTACTCCACCACACGGCCAGACCAGGCTGGCTGCACAGGCTAACCCATGTATCAGTTATACGCGATGGTGCACGCAGTTTGAAACCGTGTACGGGCACACGACTGTGCACCCATAGGGAACCCTAACTACTCGGACACGGCGTCTGGTCCTTACTACACATCATGTACTAACTTTTCTACATGACATGTTTTTCTGAATTGTGACATTTTACACGGGTAGTACCCAGAGTCGAGAGATATAGAGTGTAACCCTTCTACATGTCGTGTATATCTTGAAACATGGCTTGAAGCTCTTATCCACTATATCTTGGAAATGTTTTGTTTGGGTTAGTTTCCCTTTTTCTCATTACCTTGAAGGTCAGGTATCGTTTCCATCCATAGTAGTATGATCCCTTCAGCAGGACTTTCCGAGATAGAGTCAGGTATCGATGTGACTACTCTTACAGGATGTCAATCCTCTACTTATCAAGTGAATCTGAATGAGTCATGGTATCCGCCAAGGCCCTGGAAGTGATCCTCATCTTTGTATCGTGATCTTTCCCCACTTAGGAGTGTGTTATACTAGAATGATTGTATTTATCTCTCGTGACCTTTCCCGAAGAACGGTACTTCTTGGAAGGATGTTATCAGAGCTATCAGACTCGTGGAGTGAGTTCTCTTGGATAAGTGCTTCATGGAACCTTCTAATTGAATCCCTAGCGGGGGTATGTGGTTGTGTGACTTTTCTCTAGACCACAAGTATGGTTTTTGAGTATATATGGATTTTTTTCTCTTATTATATATTCAGTAGTCATATACTATGTAAAGATGATTTTACCTTTACTTTGTGTATTGATTTGTGGTTTTTGGGGTCCTCTACTGAGTATTGTTATACTCACCCTTTCATGGGCTTTGCCCACACGTGTCGTGTCTTGTGTAGATGATCGGGATTTTGATGGAGTCCAAGGAGGACCAGGACTAGACCGAGCTTCCTGAGTTCCCTACAGGTCGTGGTGTTCCTATGGCTACGAGAAGCAGTCCCATTACCTCTTTGTGCTTAGAGGTTAGACTTTGTGGTTTAAAAACTCTTGTTTTTTGTGGGATTGTATTCTGGCCCAATTTACTTTCCGCACCTTACTTTTATTGTACTCTATTGGTGGGGTTTAGTTGTATGCATTCATTTTTTTCCTTAGTGTTTTTTACATTTCATCATTTTTTGGCTTGGAGATGTGTGCGTGTGTACAGGTACTTAAGAAATTCCTCCCATGTTAGTGATATGCCTACTCGATGCTAGTCACTAGCCCATGTCCTATTGGAGGCGATCTTGGGGAGTCGAGGCATAAGACCCACTAGTACGGGTTGTGACAAATCATCCCACCTCACTTCAAGATCGATCTATTCCTACTTGAATTTTTCCTTAATGCAGTCCATACCCAACAATGAGGGATTACTGTTATTCCAATCTAGAGTTCCACTTTTAAGCATCTTAGTTGGTTGTGGATTCTATCCCACATGCAATAATTCATGGGTTTATTCCATGATGATCATGCCACATGGTGTTAGATGGGGTCCACTACCCACCAGTTGGAATAAATGAAATGAACACTACCCACTCCACCATGAGCAGGGATGATGAGAAATGGTTGGTGGTCTAAAATTGCACGAACCAAGTGGTTAACTCTAGAATTGGGGAAGGTGTAAATGGCTTGGATATTAGCCTATAACTGGTCTAGATAACACTAATTTCATAGGATCCACTTCTAATTATTACACCGAGAGAATTTATCCCCTATGTATCACATGTCCAAGATCCCATTCTAGGCTGAAAAGGTGGATAAATCTTGTATATCCTTCCTAGGATAAACCCCTTTACCTTTTTAACTTTCATATCCAAATTGGAATTGAAATACCTTCCAATGATCTTTGTTGAATCTCTCATATTGAAGCTTCCCAAATCCTTCTATATGAATTCTATCTCCCATGAATCAATTTTGGCATAAACAAAGGAAATGAAGCAACTAAAACAACCTAAACAGGCCTTTGTGGATATTTTCTTGTATGAGACAATGAGTTTCTCCACTGATAGTGTCCAGTTCCAAAAAAATCCATATATGTTGACTAATGGGTTCATCATGAATCTAATCAGGAATTATAAGATTAAAAGTGAAGTCACAATTCTACAAAGGGTTTTTTTTGGGTTTAATAACTGATACTAATAAAACCTTATTACAATGAAGATCAATAGATATAAAATCTCTCTTCACCCAGGCTCCCAGTACCTGTGAGTTCCAAAGAATGATGGAAATAATTTTAGAAGGAGGTGGATAGATTTGGACCTTATAATTGATGAGATCATAGACTTAAATGAGGAGGCTAAATCCCTTTTAGTTTGAGATCTAGTGTGGATGCCACTAAGGGGGTGAATTCACTAACATCTAAGCCTATTTTATCCAAACCATACAATAATTCACTATAGCTATTGGATAAGGGAATGGGTGAACAGTTAGTGAATCTAGGATCACTAGTATTTTGATACATGGGAAGGTCTGTGAGAATAGAAATCTCTTTACCATGATGAAGGTATGGTTCCTAAACCGCAGAGCAAAGAGTCTCCATTCCAGAAGGGGGAGGTAAATCCTGACTTGCGAATAGAGATTTCACAGGGCTGAGATCGTGGATAAGAAATAGAAATGTATGATATAGCACCAGGTCTAGATTCATTCCTACCATGTCATTATAGGGATACACCAAAGGCAGAGCTCATATTGATGCTAAAGAATAAATGGGAGAAGAAGTGGGAACCTGGGGAGGTAGAGAACACTAGGAAATAGATTCCTCTGTAGCAGAAGAGGCAGCATCAGGGTCCCAGATTATCCCATCAATCAAATAGGTTGAGGTCCAACCTAGAACAAAAGTTTACACAAAATGATAGGTGTAAATCCTAGCCAAATTATTTCTACATATATGGAGTAAGTGACCTTGAATATGGAATCCTATATAGAAGCGCTCTGAAGATTGGTAGGGTAAATACCGCCACCAAGAGAGAGCATCACCTACCCTAAGAAGTATGCATTCCAAGCGAGGATGTGAGAGTTCCATCTCTATGCATAACTGATCCACTTCAACATCTTTGAGATGGAGCTTAAAAGCATCCAGATAGAGGAACAGACTGATTGCAACTCCTATGCATTGGAGAAACAAATGATTATGTAAGGGAAGGGGTAGGCCAGGTAGGTTGTTCCATACTACATATTGAATGGAGTCTCAGATGAAGTGAGTCTCCATCTACCAACAATATAGGTTTAAACACTATTTTACAAAAAAAACTAAGGGCCCTAATACCACACCTTCATAAATTATTATATGGAGTAAATCACCACACAAAAGTCCTTCTAATTTAGTACCGACACCTGGGTCGGAGCATCTAGACCACAAGTGCTGACAAAATTGTAGAATAAGGAGAGGGGTAGCTTGTATGCACTAAATGTAGCCACCAATATCCACCTATAATAATACAATTCCACTTTGAAGTAAGCCACTGTAAAACCAATCATCAAAGACCCATCCACTGTTGCAGACCAAGGCTCTCCTAACAGGATCTCAGGGATCAGATAAAGATGGGATGAATGGTTCTGAAACCATTTGTGTATTAATTTTTTCAAAATCTATTTGTGCTACCAAAGACTACAAAAATTCTCCTCTCTTGGTGAGTTATTTTTATTGGTCTAGCAGTTTTACCATAATCTTTCTTAAATATCTTGTAGTAGCTGGTGAGCTCTAAAAATCCTCACACCTCCTTTACAATCCCTAAATATTTCTATCACTAAATCGCTTCTACTATATTAGTGTTCATAGAAACTCCCACTCATTAATGATATGGCCAAAATATTCCATAGATCCTCCCCTAAAAGGGAAATTTTTTTCATTGGAATTTAATTTATTCTCTATCATAATCTTTAGTACTTTATTTAATATCTCAAGTTGTTTGCATAGGCCACTACTATAAATAAATATTTCATAAAAAAACAAGTAACCCCTTATGAATTAGTGGCTGGAAAATAGTGTTCATAGTCCCTTGGAAAGTGGTGGGTGTTTTGTGAATATAAAGGTAATTACTATGTATTTTTAATGTGATTTGTAAGTCTTAAAGTTTGTTTTATCCACATGATACACCCTCATCAACACGTGGTGGAAATATGACTTCAAATCCATCTTAGTGAAATGTTTTTCCCTTGAAAACTCGTCTAGAAACTCCTCTAACATAGGTATCAGGTAGCTACTAGGCATAGTTAAATTATTCAGCACCCGATAGTCCACACACATCCACCATCCTCTATCTTTTTTACACCTACTATGATGAGACTAGAATAATGTCTATTTCAATGATTAATGAACCTGAGTGTAAAGAGTTCATAATCTTGTTTACCCACATCATTTATTAATTGTTAAGTGAGTTTATATGGGTGTATATTAACTATATTGTCCCCATTTCTTAGTGTTATGGTGTGATTAATGTCCCTGCATGGTGGTAACCCCTTATCTTCTTGGAAAATAGCTCAATATTGTAGGAATATAGAACTCAACTGACTCTTCATCACTTGAGGAAACTTTGTGATTTTAATTTGACATGCCCTATTAATTCCCACTATAATCGCTTAATAATTTAATTCCCTCGACCAAAATACTCTTACAAATATCTTGGTGCACACTAGGGGTTGTTCAATTCACTTTAAGTTAACCACATGACCCCCAAAGGAATTCCATTGTTTTTTTCATGGTAATGTTTTATAACATACCCCAAAGTTTCAATTCAAAAATCCCAAATACAAAATTTGGTACGGTGGTATCAAATATGCGTGTTTCAATATAAAACTTCATGGTACCCAAGTATAACATCATTTATTTAGACACACCCTTAGTAACTACCCATTGTCCACCTCAAAATCTAATTTGTAAGGGCACAATATCAGTGGTTTTCACTGTAAGAGATTTCAACAGTTGCTTGGAAATAAATTTGTGGCTTACCCCGCTATCCGCCAAAATTAACAATGGTACTACCCCTATACTTCCTTCCACCACAAACAACTGGTCTCCTTTTGGGAAATCTTGTCTAAGATCATTTTCCATCATTCCAAACATTTACATCTTCTTAAGTTATCTCACACACTTGCCACCCATATCATGAATAGACCATTTCTCATTCTCATATCTATTAGGCTCAATACACTCTCAAAACATAAGTCTATATCCCTTTTTTGGAAACTTATGACCAGGTGCATATTTTTTCCCCTAAGTGAAACAATGCCCTTTTTCTTTTTAATCTTCATATTCTTATCTATTTAAATTTTGGATTCTTAACTATCATGGAATGATTCTATTCCACTACTCCCATTCCTTTCCCTCTCCCAAAGAGATGAATTTCACCATACTAGTGTTCCAACTTTGTTTGTGTCCCACTCTTGGAACTCCACCCCAAGGTTATGATTATGGAAACCTAATTAATCCTTTCACTTGTAGCACCCTTCTAACTCACTACACAAAGTTAAAAAACTTCACCTTGCTCAGGGGATTGTGTGAAAAGACTTTACTTCCAATTTATGGCTTTATCCCATTGATAAACACACTCATATAACCTTTTTACAAGAAATATAGTATTTTTAGGGATAAATTTTCAAATACATTGATATAGAAATCCACTGATTCGGTATGACACGGTCCCTTAAGATACATCAAAGGAACATCCTCCTCTACACTTTCATTCCATGTTGATATTTATTTTTTGAGTTGTTTCCATGAAAATACAAGCTTAGTGTATTTTAATGAAATTATCCTATATTAAAATAGTCCTTCCATGCATTTTGGAGAGAGTTGTGCCTTTAATCCTTCCCATGTTTCATGGATTCAAAAATATATGTCATCTCATGTGATCCAAGTGACTGGTTCCTCTCCAGTAAATGTCGGCATATACACTTACTTGGTAAATTCATACATTCCATCAATATCCAAAGAGCTCACATCATGGTGTTTTATTTTTCCTTCAATCGGCTGGTCTTAATTTTCTTCCTTAGTTTGATTATAGAACACACCTCATCATCCATGAACGACTACACATGGATGATCTCTCATGTTGTACTCTACCTTCTCTTTGTAAATATGTGTTAATAGTATCTTCACCTCTCACATAATCATTGAGATCTCTGAAATAGTGGTTTTTAGTCTTGCAATAGATTTCTCTAGCATAGCTACTAGTATTTCGATCCAAGTGGACATCCATGTGTGAAATAATAAACGAGAGCACCAAGATGATAGAGATAAAAATTTATAGAGACAAAGGGAAACCTTGTTTGTATTTAGAGAAGTATATGAGAAAAATTATACTACAAGTGGGAGAATAAGGGGAAGTTAGGAGAAAAAGACAAGAGGATACACATGCAGAACTCCTCTCTCTTCCCAAGATGAAAAAAAATCCAATCCAAAGGGTGAACTTCTAAATATACTCCTCTTTTCCTTCCCTCACTCCAGCCTCCCCTATTTAACAACATCTCCATAGACCCCTTCTCAAACAGAATTGGTTATTCCCCCTAGAACCCCCTTATATAAGACAATTATACACATTTTTAGAGTATTATCTCTAGTTGGGTAGTTGGTCTCTATCATAAATATTCTATAATTCTTATGTATATAACCAAAATTCACAAGGATAAAACTCCACCCCATGTTTGGGAACTTCCCTCAAACAACTAACTACCTAAATATTCTCGATTACCCCTCTACTACCCATTTATAACTTCCTAACCCGTTATTTAATTTTTTATTTATAATACTTACCCCAATAAAAACATAACACTTGACCTCCAATACCCTCCCCCCGAATGATACCCCCTTTGGTAGGTAAACCAAATGGGTGGTTGTGTCTTATGGCTATTCTATCTCTTAGTGAGCTCCTCCTCATTTATATCAATCATGTCCTAGGATATGTCACCATCTGTGATACTAGTTATGATATTTCTGGGACCTATGATAATCATAATGCTTTAATTATCTAGGGCCTATGATTTCTGCTTATCACACCCTACGATATACAACATCTCTTATGTTTTTCTTCAGATCATCCTATGAATTCTCCTTTAATTTCTACACTTTATCTCTATTTTATCCAACTATCATGGAATGATTAACCAAATGTTCCCATCACTTGTAGGTATTCCAAAAAAATCAATGGACTAATTCAAAAAAGGCCCATGCTTCCTCATTTTATCTCTATTCTGATTCCACATTCAATCATCATAAATCCCAAAGTCTGTAAAGTACAGATCCAAAAATAATGTTAACCAATATCACTCAATTAGTATCTTTGATATTCCCCTATATATCGAATCACCATAAAAATTATATATTGAGTAGATTGATATGTTAATATCATATTCCATGATTCATTTCATGGATTCCAATATTTGGCATTGTTGTTGTCTGTGGTCCTTAGTTCTCATTCAGTGCATCTTTTTATAACTTGTGATATATTTTGTTACATCATGTGACATAATATATTAGCCACAATTCCTTTTTTGGGTTTTTGATATCCATGACTCTTTAAATATCCCTTTTTATGATTTTATATTACCTTATAACTAGATGTGATATGAAATGTGTAGTCACAGGGCATGAAACATATATATGGTATATTGTGATATTTATCAAAGTTCAGTTAACTTCTCCATACCACTTTATTTCCACATATAATTTTTTTATATCACCTCCTACGATAATACCTCAATTATTTTATATTATCTTTACTCATCACTTAATTATTCATTTAATATATCCCTGAAAACATCTATATGCTTCCAAAGCATAACCATTGCCACAATAAATTATTCAATTTCACCTAATGAAAGTAACATCGCATTATACAACCATAGCTTCATCTCATTAACCATCTAGTTTGTATTCCCCTTTAAAAGTCTGACATACAACACGCCTCACTCCCTATGCATGATCTTCAGTCTTTAAGTCCATATGGTGTAATAAAAATTAATAATATTTAATCGTCGATATAAAATCACTATCACAGTTGGTTTTCATGTACCAGTCACTTTATTACTATAATTTTATGATGGATTACAATTTCATGAATTTGAAACCCAATCACTGCCATATTAAATTGAATTAGTATCTTTAAAATTTGATTCTTGATCACTGAATTTGTTTCCAATGAAAATTATAGTAAAAAATTAGCTGACTTCGATCCAGTGAAAATTCAGTCCTTATTTAGGAATGATATTGGTTAAAAATAATAGTAGAATAATTTAGCTAGAAGTTAGAGTGAAAATTTTCACATAGTTATTGATGTGAAAATTACCAATGAAAAATTTCACTAAGACATTCCACGTGATGTTTTTAGCAGGGTGATTTTTTCAAATATTATAGTGATTCTACAACCCATAAAAAATTCCATAATGAAGTGTTGTCATGTTAATAAAAAACGATTTAAAATTTTTCATTGCAAAAATTCTACTAAGAAATCATCAAATTTAGATATTATGGAATAAATTTCACATACTAATTTTCATTCTTATCAGGTACATATTATTTCCATCAACATGGTTACTATCTTGAGAGGTAATGATATGCTCAGGTTATTCCTTGAATCTGAGAGTATATTTTTCTAATATTTATACTAGAATTTTTTTTAATTATTTCTCTTTTCTCTATTTTTTGTTCATGAATATAGATTTTTTTGGGATTATGGGTATCCTAATGTTATATTAGTAGTAAAAAAAAGTATGAGTGTCTGATCCTACTAATTTTTTGAATCATTTTTAGGTTGAAGCATCAGTATTTGTTTCATATATGTCATGTTATTTCAGGTATATTTTATCTAAACGTTAAAGTTGTTGAAAAATTAATGTGGAATTGATTTTTTAAAAATTTATATTTTTATTTTTTAAAAATATATTAGAAAGTTTGTGTGGTGAATCTGTTGAAGTTTTCATGTCCATATTGGCCAGACATATCTAAGGATGAAGGATAAGTTGGGATGTGGAAATTTTCTTAATGATATGACAATTTTAAGATTCTATTTTTTCGGAAAGTGGGGTTACCCGACTGTAAATGTGTTTGGGGAAGGGAGATGGTATCTCACTCTTATCTTCTATTACAATGTATATATTCATTATATTATGAAGAATTATGGGATGTGTATAGATTTTATATAGATAAATAAAGTGATAGTACTATATTGATATCGTATTCCAGTTATTATAGAGTTATTAGATGAATTATAGGGGGTAACTATTTCCAAAAAAAACAATATTCTGATTGGATTTGGTAAAAAAATGTGATATTAGTAAGAAATTTTTTAATATGCATGAGGGATACTATGAATACCTTGTTATGTCTTTCTGATGAATGAACCCCCCACTTTTTTTTTGAGTGGTATATATTCCATGGAATTTTGAGATATTATTATTGTTTGTTTTCATTGATGAAATCCTTATTTATAGTAAGGATTTAATATAATATTTAACTCTTTTGAAGATTTTTATTAGGTTTTTGTGATGAAAATTTTTAGGGGTCAATAAGGAAAAATATTTTTGGGTGGTGGTAGAATATTTTGGGAAAATTATATCAATGGAAGGTGTTGATAGTGTGTCATGACCATAAATTGTTGGAACTCATCCTAATATGATACCAATATTTAGTGTAATACCACCATTAATATGTCATGGTGTGATTACTAGAATAAAGGGTTTAATATCACTGTAATTCCTTTGAGTCCTTGAATGAATCATTCCATGATTCATAAGAATCTAGATTTATTTTTGAACAACTTCAACACTTGATTTCTTCGGATGGTGCTACTCTAACACATTGAGTTTCATCTACTTAAAGACATTTCTTATGTTACCGGTCTTGGGATTTTCTAACTTCAATATTTTCCTTTTCAAGTATTTGTTATAAAATTTTGATGAAGGTGATGTTATTATTTATAATATGAGTTTTTATCAAATTAATATCATGTATTATATCTTTACAATAAGGAATTTTAATGAAAGTGATCCTGCTAAAATTTTGTCCCCATATATCATATCCATTTAGTGATCCAAGTTTCATATTTCACTAAGAAAGAAGTCTTATATGGATTTTTTCTCACCAATTAACTTTTTTAGGTTATTAATCATCTTAATTAAAATAGTTTTGATGCTTGGATAATTGAGTAGACACCACTTTGTCTATTTCCATCATATGGACAATCCTCAACTCTATTTATCTAGTAACCTAATCCTATTAGGGTCTCCTGACTAGTGTAACTCAAAGAAAACTCCAAGAATAGGCTTACACGAGACAAAATATTAAATTTAATTAATTTTGATTTGGTATGGCCACTTGAAATTATGTTATCACATAACTTAGTTTCATGATGGATTACTGAAATTCATATTACACTAACCCTCAATGAAATTATCAGGCAGAGACCTCACAATACATTGACATTAAATATATCATAAATTAACTTGAAAACAATACTATATTTTATCCCCATTGTCTATGTTAACCCTTAACGTATGTTGTTCCTAGTCTCCACATTATGACAATTTTAAACCTTATATCAAATCTTAAATGCATATTACATTATGTTAATAACATAGTGTCATGCTCCAGGGTAGGATATGTTTTTGTACAAAGATATCCTTATGTTTTTCTTAATATTATATTGATGATCAACATATTCATATATGGTAGTACCTCATGTTATGTTTTCATACAATGTTACCTTAGTTATAGAACTTAACATTTAATTGACACTTCAATGTAATGTTAAGTGGAATGATCCCAGTTTTGTTTCAGAAACATGATTTTCATTCAAAAAAAATGATAGCAACAAGTTGATTTATCGAAGAACATGACATTAATAAAATGAATGGGTTTTTTGGATAATAATATGAATAATGGAACTTGAAGAAAACTGATAAATGTTCCCAATCTATCATATACATAATGAACATATAATATAAGTGAATAACATATACATGTATACATAGATAAATTCTCTCCCCATAGTCAATATTTTATAGAATAATTTTGATGTTGATTAATAGAGCATCATATGAAAGAATTCTTGGAAAGTATTACACCAACCAAAGGATCCCAAAACGTTTCTTGAGGATCCCTAAACACAAAAGGGGTGATGGTGCCTTTACCCAGTGACAATTTGTGTCTTTAGAGGAAGATAGTATCAAAAGTATTGTATAAAATAGATCATATCCAACAAGAGGGATATCAACCCATTATATATACAGTCTTTATGTGTTTCATTTAATGAAATTTGTTTACCATGTTCAACTTATCAATATATATTTATTCCTATTGGATTAAATCATTTACTTACTTCAATGAATGAAAGAAATTTAATATGGTAATAATAGGAATCATTTAATCCAATCATAATGGGTTGTAACCAATGAAACCATGTGGGAAGATTCATGAACCAAAATATAATTCATTCACATGCATATTTTAGTTGAAATCTAACATGACCAGTGCATTGTCAATGTTATAGTGTTATTCTTCACTCGTTATTCATGAACCAATTCATGTTTTTTGGGCCTTTATAGCTACTTCAGTTGGGTACACTATCAATATCAATAGTGTATCCTTTTTTTCTTTAATGGTGTATCCATAGAGTAACCAGATTTTTTAGCTCTGCAATTTTTCTTATCTAGGGTTTTCTAACCCTAAAAATGAACTAGTTTTATAATAAAAAATGATTTGATGTATGTGTTAGTGTCTGTGTTTGTAATGATTGGTGTGGTTGGACATCATCATTGGATGTGAGTATGGGGAAGGTGAGAATGGGTGAGGGTTCAAGGTGAAAAGTGTTCTAAAGGATGTGTGTATAGAAAACTTGCATGTAAGGCCAAGTGATGTACCGATGGATGATACCACATAATCTTTATGCCATTGAAGTGTAAATTTTTATAATATTTAAAATGAAAAGTTATTATTGTGTTCTATTAAAAATGGTTTAACATGAAAAAATTTATAAAAAATAAATAAATAAAAATATTTAGAATCTACATGTTCTATTTTATATGATTTCAAAATAGCATTATAAAAAATAAAAATGAAATAAATTAAATGATTCTAGATCATATATGAGTTTCAAATTTGTTATCAGATTCCAGGTATTTATTTTTAATTTTAAGAAGGTTGGGATTTGGGTTTTTTTCAATTTTTTAATCAGGTATAACATATGGTACTTTAATTTTTTTCATATATAGGACCACAACACATTGTTTTTTAGTTTTTCATTTATGATTATAGTATCCCCTTTATATACAAGGAATATACAATGGAAATCCCATCAATATCTTAGCTATGACATCAGTAAAATCCTCCAACTCTTATCCCATTCTATACTCCTCTCTCTCACCATGAACTCGAGTTGGCATCCACACTATGAAACTCACATTCACACCCCAATTCAACCAACACCGCCACCTAGGAGATTTAGTTTCTATAGACAATCCTCTATCTTACTATATCTTCTATCATGTCATCATTATCTTCTTTTCTTTTAACTTCCTTTCTTTTCCTCCACAATTACCAAATTTATTTTCATGTCATCAACTAACTCAGACTCCCCTTATCGATGGTCCAACACTACCCCCATATCACCTCACCTTCCACCTAGCTGAACGCTACCCCCTGTCTTGCCTCCCCCTAGGGATTCAACATAAAATATTAGCACATACAAAGTCTACATGACAATACATAAAGAATCAGATCTCTCTATGCACGCCATTCTTTTTTAACATCCTTCGAGTTTTAAGGAACCAATTTCACATACATCAAATCAACCATACTTAGTGAGGGAATCTCATTTTCCAACTCCCATTGTCCCTATTTTAACTATAGAGACCTGGTTTTGGACTTTTAATACTTTTAAAAATTTCTATATATAATTATAAATCTAGGTGCTGAGACGGAGTGTGATTATAAGGCCCAATGTGCTCAGAATTAATTTTATAAAAATATTAAATATAATTTATATTGTGCATGCATAGTTTCTTAAAAAAATGGAATAATTATTAAAAGGAAGCTTAGATAAAAAATCTAAGACCATGGTTGAGTATGGAACATGGGGTTTAACCTAGGTACAACCTCAAATAGGCCGGTGTGGGGCATTCAGACACCTTGCCCATGGGAGGTATGTTCAATGGATTAATTAATTTATTAAATTCATTCATTTATTCATTTAACCAAAAATTGTTTTCCTATAAATACATTATTAGGGATAATTTACCAAGGTTATCCTCATAATCCTATAATCACCAACAACACTCTTCCTCTCTTTCCATTGGTAGGTCACATTGAATGATGATGAAACTTCGGATCATAGAAAATCGAGATGCAATGAATGAAATGAAATCCTTAAATCATTATAGAGCATTTTCTTTGATGAATAATGATCCAATATCTCGGTAGTACTCATCAAATTTTGGTTTGCATACTCTTTGATTAAATTTATTGAGCATATCAATCTATTCTGTTGATCTGTGCAAATTGCAGCCTTAGCATGCTACTACGTACTAGATAAATTTGATTGTTTCAATTGTTTTCTAACCCAGGATTCCCCATTCTTGATCTATTGGAAAAAAAATTCTTGGAAATTATCCTTAAACCTTTTTATTGTGTTTTTACCTCTCTTTTTCTTCAATGGTTGGACCCCACAATTCCGGTTTGACATTGTCAGGTGGTACCAAGCCCGATTGAACACCTAGAACCATGGAGAAATGATGATCGAGGCTTGGATCGATAAAATAAGGTTAGATCTAGGATCATTGTGAGGAAAAATTATTATTTTGATGATTATAGATCGATAAATCAAATATAGAAGGATCAGGGTGTGCATTGTTTGAGAGGTGCATATAGGTTCTCATGGTTTTCGATCAGATTTGAGTTTCTGGCCACTAGAGGGCCGAAATGTACCGACTAATGCTAGATCTACTATTTTTTGGTGGATTCAAGGCCAAATATGAAGGTGGAATACCATATTAGATATGTAGATCGAATATCTAAGGAACTATGAAAATCTTAACTACACACCATGTATCATAATGAACACATAGTGTGTAACCCCCTAGCTATGGAGACTAGGGTTTTATAAGTTTATAAAGATGTCATGATGTGTATCCCTCATACTTGTTGTGTACCTCATCCCTAGAAGGATGAGTCCTATGGTGGAACACATGGGATACACCCTGTGTGGGAGTATATTCCCAAGAACATGGCCATGTACCCCCAAGTACATGGACACGGGGTAAAGTACACAACCATGTACCAAAGTACACGAACATGATCAGACGGACATGATCGGCCCCAGATGGTTTGGACACGCCATATAGTAAACTTTCATGGCATGTACCACTAAATGGGTTTGGAGACATGTCTTTTACAAGTAAATAGGAAAGAGGTAAAGAGGGACCACCCACAGTGTGGGTCCCCTCACACACCGTGTACCCCTTGACTCATTTTGAAGAAACTTCGACCTTTCATATCTCCTTCATTTGAACTCATATTTTGGACCACGAGTAGCCTATCCTAAGGGTTTTTTCATATATAACGTGATGTTTACCTCCTTTGTGGACTTCTATAAACAATATAGAATAATATAGGCATGATTCTTAGTTAGGTGATGCTCAATGATGATAGTGATCACATATGATCACCAGAGGCTTCCTGAGTGGAACACTCTAGCTGGGCTAGGTGTGGGTCCTCGATGACTTTTATCATGGGACTCTCTAGCTGGGCTAGGCATGGTTCCTCTAAAAACTCCTAGAGTGGAAAACCCAGGTCATTACATGGCATGGATTCTCTAATGACTTCCAAGTGGAACCCTCCAATCAATTTGGGCATGGTTCCTCAATGACTAGAGTGGAAACCTCTTATCAGCATAGGGCATGGGTCCTCTACTGATTACTGAGTAGAACCCTCCAGTAAATATAGGCATGGGTACTCAATGAATTTAAAAGTGGAACCCTCCATTCGAGCTAGACATGGATCCTCAGTGACTAGAGTGGAAACCTCCTGTCAGCATAGGGCATGGGTCCTCTACCGATTTCTGAATGGAACCCTACAGTTGAGTTGGGCATGGGTCCTCGATGACTAGATTGGAACCCTCATATCAGCATAGGTAATGGTACCTCTATCGATTCTTGACTGGAACCCTCCAGTCGTGCTGGGCATGGGTCCTCGATGACTTCTAGAGTGGAACCCTCCAGCTGGGTTGGGCATGGATTCTCAGTGACTTCTAGAGTGGAACCCTCCAGCTAGGCTGGTCATGGACCCTCCATCGACTACCAGAGTAGAACCCTCTCATTTTACCAGGTAATGGGTCTTATATCTATAGATTGTGGCCCCTTGACTATACAGAACAATGATGAGGTGTGGTTTCACTTGGATGGTTACCTTCTGGGAAGACGCATGAGGTATTGAGCATCATTATCAGACTTTTGGAACTATTGGAAACTCTTCTTTATAGGATGAGCTATGAGATGGAGACCCCCTTACTATATCGTTTGGGCTTATTTTCACTTAGCATATATGTGTTCATCTGTATCCATACCTTTGGATTTGGTTACTCTATTTCCATGGTTTGTGAAGAAATTCCAGGTATTTTATATGATCTTTTATGTTTAGATTCTCATGGTTGGATGATTATACTCTCCTATAATACATGGAAAACACTTGATGTGTAGTTCATCTACAGACCATGTTGAGTCCCTTATGTCTGGATGAGGTTATTCTCTCTTGGTTTGGGTTGAGCTATTCTCTTTCATTGTATATTGTATCCCATGTACAATATATTGTCTTTCTTTCCTTTTTATCTCTTATGACTCCTCATTCAACTTTCTAGGTTTCCTACTGTATATGTATATACTCAACCCTACATGGGATTTTCTTTCCCATGTCGTGTCTTGTATAGGAAATGGATAGGTCAGTAGTGAGTTCAGAGGAGCTTAGGGATACTTGGTGTTTTGGACCATGTATTGTGTTTGTATATTGTAGATCAGGATATGGGTTCTATCAAAAGTTTATCTTTTCTATTTATATAATTTTGGAAAATATTTCTAATTGGGTATGTATTTTTCCCCTTTAATTTTCAGATTGTACTTTTATACTCTTATATTATCTTGAGGTTTTGTACGCATGGTTATTTTCTTATCATTTTTCTTCTTTTAGTTTTAATATCTATTCACTTCTTCATTGATATGGATTTGTGTGTGAATTTAGGTACTTAGTAAAAATCATTCCACATGTTAGTTTTTCCATTGATGCGTGTCACCACCTCATGGCCTATGGAGGCGGGCTTAGGGTAGTTGTGACTTGAGCCCTGGCTTGGGTCAGGAAATGAAATATTGTTATCAAATAACTTCATTCCTTGGTATTTTCTCTATAGTATTACCCTTGAAAGTATTTGGTTGGGATTATGGAAAAAATTTCAAAGTGTTTTGAGTACAACTCTTGGGCTAAGGAATCTAGTGTTGGTGCGGGTGGTCGACATCCATTCACCGGGACCTAGACTACCTGCTTGTTGACTCGGCATACCGAGGCATTGGTTGTAGGGATCAATGATATATGCATCATATAGGATGAAGTCTTTGACTTTACATATTGAGTTAGCTCTCCATTGTTGATATATATATATATATATATATATATATATGATCATCTGACCATGGTATGACTTGATAAATCTCAGGATGTCTCTGTGATGCCAGCCAGCTAGGATACTAGTTCTTTATTGTGACAAAGATCTAATGAGGCCTTAGTTCAGGGTCCATCCTATGATATTCTTCCTCTGGGTTGGAAATTAGTAGCACCTCCACTTTTCGAGAAGTAGATCATCCCAACAGAGCAGGATGAGGATGAACTTAGGCCCATCAAGCTTCGTGAGTTACAACACCAGAGGCTACTAAGGTTCATGGTGATCTAGATACTCATGCAGTAGAGGATTGGATAGAGTCAGTGGTCCATATCTTTAGGATTATTCAGACCCCAAATTATCCAGTGGTTGCACTGACAGCTAGCCTTTTATATAAAGAATCTAGGTGTTGGTGAAGTCTTTTGATGCAGATTCAAGAAGAATTGACACTCACATGATCAGAATTCTAGCAACTATTCTGTGAGGATTACTACCCATACTACTTGAAATAAGTTTGGATTCAATAGATTTTGGAGATGAGGTGGGGAAGGATGATGGTGGATGAGTACACAGTGGAGTTTACAGACCTTACCCGTTACTCCCTTGACATGATCCAAGATGGATACCTCTAGGTATGGAAGTTTGAGTAGGGAATCCACAAAGATATCCATGCCAGCATGGTTACCTTATGAATCCCCACCTATACTGGGGTACTGGAGCAGGAACTAGTGACATAGATATTTATTTTAGAGGGACACTAGACATTTAGAGCTAGCAATGGGCACCACAGATCTAAGTCATCTACAACAACAAGTAGATGCTAGGAACTAGGATCTTGGTGCCACATACCTCCCTATGATCTAGCTTAGACATATGGTTAGGGGAATCATAGAGTTTAAAGTCATCCTGAATATGGGTGATGATTTTCTTATGATAGGCATGGTCACATATCATGAGACTATGAAACCATACATTATAATCAGTATAGGTAGATAGCTAAAGGACCACCACAATAGAGGCTACGCCATAACCAGGGATCTCTCAGGAGAGGATAGGGTGGTCCCCTATAAGGAAGAGTTGGTAGAGTAGTGGGAGGATCTATGAATGGTGGATGATGCTATTATATCCTTCCACCACCACCTTTCGGCCCATATCAGGCTTAGGGAGATGGTAGCTAGGGCTGCAAATAGTTGTAAGCTTTGGAGGCATATGACCCCGTAGCGTATGAGATAATTAGAGGTTAAATATTTGTTTATTCTACACTTTGTTCAATTTTAGTAAACACAGGTTCTATTCATTCTTTCATATCTATACTCCTATTGTGAGAGGTGGAGCTCCTGGTTGTGGTGTTATCCCTGCAGTTTCATATTGAGTTTCCTATAGGGAATGCTTCTACTGTATCTTTTATCTACCAGAAGTGCAAGATATTCCTTGGTAGATAGAGGTTCATGTGGGACCTATTGGTCATTATGATGGAACCATATGATTTCATCTTAGGTATGGATTGGTTGTCCATGTTCTTAGCCCATATTGTCTTTCACCGTAGATAAGTAATATGTCTATGCATTGATGGAATGAGATTCTTTTTTTATGATGAGAGGGATCTTATGATGGGACGAGAGGGTTATGTGGGTAGGAGGTTACACCCCATCTCCCATAAGTTAGTGAGTATATCCCTTGGTGCAGTAGGCTCTTTAGGAATCTGTATTCCTTCACTTGTGAAGGATTATATAGAAATCTTCACCGAGGATATTCTGGGACTACCTATGAGATGGAAGATGGAGTTTTTCATTGACTTACATCCTGAAACCACTAATATATATTTTATGGAATATTGGATAGACCCCACCAAGCTCTAGGAGCTGTGGTTGCAGTTGGAGGACCCTAAAGAGAAGGATTTCATCAGACCTAGTGTTTCCCCCTAGGTACCTCCACTATTGTTTGTGAAAAAGGTAGGTGACAGCTTTCGACTTTGTGTGGGTTATCATTTCTTGAACCAGGCCAGGATAAATAAAAAGTACCCATTTCCAAGGATTGATGGAATATTTTACTAGTTGAGAAGCACGAAATGGTTATCAAAGATTGATCTCTGGTCTATTTACCACCAGTTGAGGGTTCGCAAGGCTAATATTCTAATGTTGGAATTCTGATGCTGCTATAGACATTATGAGTTCTTGGTAATACCCTTTAGAGTAAAAATTTCCCCCACCGTGTTTATGGATTTTATGAATGTGGTATTCCAACTATACATGTACCAGTTTTTTGTCATCTTAATTGACGACATACTCACTTACCATACATTAGAGGAGGACCATGCATATCACTTGAGTATGGTTCTAGTTTTTCTCTGAGAGAACCATCTTTATAGGAAACTCTCAAAGTGATAGTTCAAGATTCATGAGGTTCACTTTCTATGGAATGTCGTTTTATAGCATGGTTTATCCATGTACCTAGAGAAGATCGATGTAGTAATTTCTTGGGATCCACCCAAGCATGTATCAAATTTGTGGATCTTTCTTAGATTAGAAGGGTTTGTGACTGAATTATATAGAATTACAGCCCCTTTGACTGCTCTGACACAAAAAGGGAAGTCATTTACCTTATATGAGTAGTACCAAAAGTCCTTCAAGGATTTGAGGTTGAGGATCATGAGTGATCCATTGTTGATAATACTATAGGGTGTGTGGAGTATGTGGTGTATTGTGATGCATCAAGAGATGGGCTCGGCTGTGTTTTGACCTAGAGATGGGTAGTTATCGCATACAGTTAGAGGCATTTGAGATCCCAAGAGTATAACTACACAACTCATGACCAATATATGTCAGTGGTAGTCTTCTCCTTGAAGATGTACAGACACTTCCTTCTAGGAGAATGATTTTTTTTACTCATACCATCAGAGTTGCAGGTACATCTTCACTCAGAGAGACTTGAACCTAAGACAACGGATTTGGTTGGAGTTCCTGTAGGACTATGAATTTGAGATATTCAATACTCAAGGAATAATAAACATGGTTAGTAAGAAATCCCATTCTTGGTTAGTGTTGGAGGCTTCAGAGCAGTTGTCCTCATTAAAACTAACCTTGGTAGAGAAAGAGGGTATAACTTTTCTATAGTTATTGGTGTTGACTCCTCTTCTTGAGTGCATGATAGAGTCCCAGTTGGGATACATTGAATGTGATGTATTACATGACCAGATATCCATGGTGGACTCACCCAATGGATATTCTAACAGAGGAAGTCATGTCATCCTTTTCTAGGGATGGATGTTGGTCCCAGTAATTATGTGGGAGGTGGTGATGTGAATGTTCCATGATTCTCCCATAGATGTACATTCTAGTGTGGGTAAGATGTATAGATACATTTAGCTATAGTTTTGGTTATATGGTGTGAGATGGATCATAGCAGAGTTCATCTCTTGGTGCCTCACATATCAACAGGTGAAGGATGAGCACAAAGTTCCAACAGGTTTGTTGCATCCCCTTGAGATCTCGGAGTGGAAATGGGATAGAATATCCATGGACTTAGTGATAGGACTTATGTGCACAGTGAAGGAACATGACTCTATTTAGGTGATAATTGACTGACTCAAAAAGTTGTCACACTTCCTTACTATTAAGGAGCAGAGTTTGGTGGAGAGTTTGGAGTAGTTGTACGTACAAGAGATCGTTCACCTTCATGGGGTTCCATCAATGATTGTCTCTATTTAGGATGTTCAATTTATGTCACAATGGACTTTAGGAGGAATTTGGGACCCAAATGAATATGAGTACAACCTTTCACCCACAAACCGATTGGAATACCAAGCGCACAATCCAAGTGTTGGAGGATATGTTAAGGGATTGTGTGTTAGACTTTGGTAGGATTTGGGAGGATCACTTTCCCTTGGTAGGATTTTCATACAAAAACAATAACTATTATACCATTGGTTTGGAAAATTTTGAGGCCCTGTATGGGAGACCCTGTAGGTCACCCTTACGCTAGACAGAGATTAGAGAGACAAATATTGTGGGCCCAAATATGGTGCAGGTGATGACAGTGAAGGTCCAAGTCATCTATGAGCTGATGATGATGACCTGTAGCAGAAATAAATATTACTCATACC
This sequence comes from Viscum album, assembly GCA_963277665.1. NCBI lineage: Eukaryota > Viridiplantae > Streptophyta > Magnoliopsida > Santalales > Viscaceae > Viscum > Viscum album. Next base: position 820,148,706 of record OY728157.1, read on the forward strand.
ACCATCATAGGCACTTAGAGTTTGAGCAGGGACACCACATTTTCCCAATAGTCTCCCCATGATGATTACTATGGAGGTTTGGATGAGGAGGAAATCTATCATTGAGTTTCATCGGGTCATTAGAGGTCATAAAGAGAGTTTTCAAGGTCACATACTGTCTCGCCCTACCCCCACAGTTGGAGCAGGTTCATGATATCTTCCACTTTTCGTATCTGAGGAGATACGTGCATGACATCATACACGTCATCGACTAGGGAGAGATGGACATCGAGGATGGATCCACATTTTCATAGCACCCAGTGGAGATCAAGGATTGATAAGAGAGGACCCTGCATAGAAAGACCATCCCCTTAGTTTGTGTGTTGTGGTGGCATGAGAGCATACAAGAGTGTTCCTGGAAGAGGGAGAGCCAGATGAGGGCTTAGTATCCTAAGTTGTTTCCTTAGTTTTTCTTTTTAGGGATGAAAATATTGAAGGATGGAATGATGTATAGATTCATTTTTTTCCTTCTAATACTTTTAAATATTTCTTTATATATTTCCTGAGATATGAGCTAAGATGTCGTAGCTGAGCGTTTTTTAATGTCAAATGTGATGGTTCCCTCTATTTTGGATTTTGAGATGTGGTCTGAATTTTCTATGCATGATTCTTGGTTAGGAGATTCTCAACACTGATAGTGATCATTCCACCATTAATATATTATTTTTTGGTGAATGTAACTTATTTTTGAAGAATAATCTTGTATATTAATAGACATTAGTAAGAATTTTTATATTATTTTTTATATAAAATATTCTTTTATGTGTCGTGTGAGTGTGTTATTGCCACAATGAGTGATTATCTCCCTATATATAGTGTAGCAGCCTCTATTTAATTTCTTTATTAATTTTTTCCCTTCAGTTTCACTATCTACTATATATTTACTAGATTTTAGTAACCCAGTGGTAAATTTTGTAAGAAAATCATGCTGTTGAATCTTTTCTATGGTTAATAACTCTTATGATTCTTGGGATTATGAAAAAAATAAAGTGAAGGATTAAAACATCTGAATAGTTTTTAGATATTTTGTTTCTCTTTTTTTTATTTTTTTAATGTGGCTCATGTGAATATGATAGGGAAAGGATTGAATGTTTTATTTAAATAATTATCTAAATCATGACTCAATTATTATTATTTGATGTTGTGCTCTATATTTTTATTTATTTAATAATCATTTATTCATTACATGTGGTTGTTGTATTTAGATTTCATGTGATTTTATGATATCTTGGTATGTTTTGAGTGAATTTTAACACCAGTTTTTTAAAATTTATAATACAACATTCAAGTACACAATTTGTGTGAATTTAGATTCTCCTTGATGGGATTCTCTACAAGTTTTTTTTCTATCTATTGAATTCTATGACAATAATATTTTACCATGATTTAAATATTTTTTTATATGAATCTAAATTAACCAAATGGATCATTGAATTTGAAGTTGTATTTTTTTAAAATATAGTTGTGATAAGGAAAATAAATGTGTGTTGAATCAAGGTGATGGAGGAATAATCTGCATAATTAGGAATCTGAAAAGGTGACAAATTCCTAGGAAGTATTCTTAGGATTTTGTTATCAAACCTGTAAAAGGTCTATAATAAGTTTTTTTATTAGGTTATAATATAATATTTGAAGAAAATTATCTCAATGGAAAGTGTTGATAGTATTTCTTAACCTAACCCTGCTAGAAATATTCTTAGGATGATAACAATATTTAGTGTGAAACCACCTTCAATATGTCTAGGGATGATGACTAGAACAAAGGGTTTAATATCACTTTAATGGAAGACATTACTATTTTAAATGCTTGTCATTTTAAGAAAAATACACACAATTCTAAGTCAAAAGTTACAAAATAATAACAAAACCACAAGAATCCACTATACCTCTAAAACTTTATAGTACATGTAACATCTTGTTACTTGTTTTCATGTACTCCTAGACCCTAGTTTTTATTATACATTGGTTGGGTATTATTTCAGGTTGTTTTAATTGAAATTTTAATAATTTTGGAAGCACTTTTCGTTGTGCATGGTTGGGGCATGGTTAGATAAAATCATACGGTTTGGACCAGCAAAATGTGTGCCCTTTGATGGTGATCTAGTGGGGGGTGCACAGTTTTTTCAAACTGTGCGACCAGACCCTCCAAACCATGTGGCCTCAGAAAATGGTAATTTTCATGGTTGGAACATAACTAACCAAACCATGCACTCACAAAGGATAAACCGTTCACCCCATATAGTAGGGTTGTATGGTTAGGGTGCATGGTTTGTCTAACCATGCTGCCCTACCCAGCAAATTGTGCATACGAGTGTTTCGCACGGAATATGGGGATGACCTCCTGGACGGGAGATTCAAATGTTCCGATCGGTTTCTAACGGGTTTGTTCGTAGAACCGGAAACATCCAATGATTCCACATCCGTTTGGACCTACTTTCCAAAGGCAGGCGCTCATTAGCTTGTGGACTAATGAGGCTTAGGAATTTGCATTGGTCGAGAGGATGGGAGGTCGGACTCATCACACCTTTTTAAGGGGAATTATTGTCTACTCCGGGACTCTCTTTATAGATTTAAGTTATGTTCGTGAATCCTTATTACATTACCAAGTATAAAATGTTCTTTCCTTTAGTTTTATCAATCAATGATTAAATATGCAAGAAATTTAGAGAATCTTTTATATGTATTCTAGGTTCTTCATCAATAGAGAATCATCTATATCTATTTAGAGATTCTTGGTCAATGGTATCCTTCAAAACATTTATATAAAAGTATCTTGGTCATTATGATGACCAGGCTGGTTTTAAAGCCACTCAGTGGGGCACTTGAATTTTATCGTCATTAAGAAGGACAGAGATTATTTCAAAGTTGGGATCGAACCCATAAATGGGCTACCTACGTATCCTTTGTTTTGGAAAAGGAATCAGAACCCACGTAGTTCGAGAAATGGAGTATGATGTTTATGATTGATGGCTCAAAGATGAATGTCATAATTACTTTTACACTCTAAGCTCACGTGAGTCATGCTCGGTGTGAGAAACAAGAGGTATTGGTAAAAATTATACAATTGTGCCATGAAAGATGCAATCATAAGAATTTGTTTTGGGCTTATGTATGGATGACTGCCCAGATAGATGAAGGTTTAGGATTTACTTTTAGGGAGAAAATCCATGAACAGGGTCCATAAAGTTATATGTGATTCATGGAGATTTGAATACTCTAATCTTGGGGCTTACTCCTAAGAAGGATGCCCAAGTTAGGAGGGGACTTATGATTGGGTTTATTCCTGAAAAGGAAACCCAAGATTATGACTGGGACTTACTCCTAAAAAGGAGGCCCAGGTTAAGGGACTTGGGGCTTACTCCTGAAAAGGAAGCCCAAAGTTATAACTGAGTCTTATTCCTGAAAAGGAGACCCAGGTTAAGGGACTTGGGGCTTACTCCTGAAAAGGAAGCCCAAGGTTATGACTGAGTCTTATTCCTGAAAAGGAGACCCAGGTTAGGGATTAAGGTTTGGGGCTTACTCCTGAGGAGGATGCCCATGATTTGAGGTTGGGGCTTATTCCTAAGAAAGATTCCCAAGATTAGAGGACTTGATTGGGGCTTACTCCTGAGGAGGATGCCCAAGATTGGGAACTTTAAGAATTTGGGGCTTACTCCTGAGGAAGATGCCCAAATTAAAGGATTTATAACTGGGGATTATTCCTGAAAAGGAGGCCCAGGTTAGGATTATCTCATCTTAAAGGATGAGTTTGAATGAATGAATTATCCATATTTAGTGACATAAGGATATTTAAATCACTGGACTTTGAGAGATATTTCACAGAATTCCTTTCAGATAAGGAAGTTAAATCAATAAATCATGCCATAAATGGCTTTGAAGAGTGTCTTGAAGACTGAATCTGGAAAAGGAAAGGTGAAATGACTTAAGAGGGGTAAAAATGGGCAAGATGGGCACCCAAAAAGATAGGGGCGCGCAAGTCTTGCAAGGCGCGCAAGTCTTCCGTGGGCGCGCAAGTATAGTCGCGCAGGTATACCTGCGCGGCACATGGTGTACTTGCGCGATTTTCAACCAGCATTGAAATACTTGAGCGACTCTTTTTTAAACCCTTTAGAATTTTCTTGAGGTTCTTCCAGAAAAGGGGCGCGCAAGTTATATTGAAGGAAATAAGTCGGCGCGCAAGTGTTTGATGAGTTTCAACACTTAGGCCTTCCTTCTTCTCTTTAAATCTTCCATTCTAGGTAAGAAATTACCTTAGATGTGTTCCGGAAGCTTTGAGAAGAGACTTGGGCGTCGGGAGCTTCAATCCGAGTTTCTGAAAAAAGATCCCCCTCGAATGGGGGGCCCACAGGGTCTATTTATAGGCAAAAGAAGACCCCGGGCGGTTACCGGGCGGTTACCACTTAGGTCGCGCAAGTCACTTGCGCGACCAAGACCGCCGCGCAAGTGTACTTGCGCGACAGTGGTAAAACTTGCGCGGTGCATTTGCTTTTGATCCTGTGTTCATGCCTTTGTCGATTTTTTATGTTTTCTTCAAAGGTTTGAAATCACTTTGAGCTCAGATATTCCCTTTTCCGATCTTTAGATTCTGTGACGAAAGGAGCGTCAACAAAAGTCCCCCCTCAGAGTTGGATCCAGAGAGAAATGAGGATTTGACTCTGAGGAAATCGAATCCTTCCAAAGGAAAAGGGAGGCGCGCAAGTTTGCAGTGCACAGAGGGCGGCGCGCAAGTTTGCGTCGCGCAGGCCTTAAGCGCTCTGGGTATGGCGCGCAGGTAGGCCTCCTGGCCTATAAATACATGGCCTCACCTCCGTACGAGTATCCGGATTTCCGGAATTCATACCTTCTCGAGATCTCGCCGCGCAGGTCACCTAAGCCGCGCAAGTCTGCTCTGTTTTCCTTGATATCGCGCTCCTGTAAAGGTATTCGTACTTGCGCGGTTTAGACTTGCGCGTCCAAAACTAGCGCAGCACCCGAAATACTTGCGCGCCATTGTTTAGATTTGCGCGACTTAATGCCTTGGCCATTTTTTCCGAATTCTTTCACAAACTTTATGAAAAATAAACCCATTTAAGAGTTAAATTTTTTCAACTTTTGTGCAGATTCAATGGCTCCTAAGGGAATTTGAACGGCTGATGAACTGGCTAGCAAGCAGATTGATGACATGATGAACATTATTGGCCATGATTACTATGATATCTGCGACAGCACTTTACCAGATTTGGATAAGTACTTGAAGAAATATCATCTTAATTTCCCACAGAGCATCTACCTGTATCTGTGTGTTCATGGTCATCTGCAAGGAGTCAATGTTCCAAATGCAAACAATTATACACCTAAGATGCATCTGCACTGCTACTTCTCTATTTTGGTTATGTTGTGCATTAAGAGTAACAACAATGGTGTGAACTTTCAAATTCTTCCTCCATGTCATTTCCTTGCAGATATGAAAATGGCAAACCCATGGGCTGAAATGTCTTCCACTAATGGTTGGTGGAGAGAAGACAAACATGGTATTAGAGCAATATCTGAAAAGAGTACTCTCTCCAAATGGCTCTTTACTTCCAATGCTCCATTCTCAAATCCATGTATCCATCTTCCAAGTCTCTTGGACAGAAACAGAGTCACTGTTTGATCAGCAGAAAATTTTCTCAAACCGCACTCAAGAACATCCTTTTACAATTGTTCCAAGAAGAGCTGGTATCACTTCATCTCTTATTGTATCTAGTTGAATGAATGAATTCCAGGCGGTTGCTAATGAAGCTCGGGATGCCGTAAATCAAATGAAGTGTTATGTTGAAAGCCTCTTGTAATTCTTGAAAAAAGAGAAGAGACTCCAGTTTGTGGATGTCCTTCTAACTCTTGTGTATCAATGAAAAACACTTTTGTCTTCAATCATTTGTACCTGCATTCTTTTCACTACCTGCTTCAAATTTACTTAATCCAATGGGCCTAGTAAGCATAGTTTGATTTTTACTAGGATTATTATTAAAAATAATCCTACAAACTTTGAACCTTTTAATTTCTCAATATTACCTAAATCATACAGAATGTATGTTTAGCGAGCTGGAACTTGACTTTTATTCAGAGTTCCTTTGTCTTTTGTGTGGGCAGTTTAAATTCATGCACGCCGGACATAAAGGGGCTAATGGTTAAGGTCGAAATAGCTTTGAACAAAAAATGGATTAAAAATTGATTCAATTCTTTGACAATTTATCTGAAAACATATTACCATACTCAAGTATGAGAAAAAATATGTAAACTATGGCTTAAGAATATTTGAATCTGAGGAGTGATATGAAAAAGAGATAAAAGGCATTAGAAGAAGTAGTTTCCAAGAATGAAGTTACTATTATTTAACAAAACCCGTTAGGGGGTTGAAATATGCAGGGCCACCTATGGGCATTGGTTGCATGGTAAAATAAATAGCATCTTTTGGCTGACAAGTCTGTTATGTGGACTGTTTATGCAAGTCCACCTATGGGCACGTGCTGCATATTCAGGAAAAAGAACTCCCAGAAATTTACTTTCCTAGTGCTAAAAGCCAGTGAAAGTTTATGGAGATTCAAATTTTCTAAAGTATAGAGTTTGTTGTATGGAAAGGGGTACTTGAATATGGAGAAGATATTTCCAAAAAAGAATATCGAAGAACTGGATAAATATCACTCCTACGAAGGTCTGACCCAAACGTAGGGAAGAAGAATAAACCATAGACTTGAATACTTTCAGATCATGAAAAAGGATATGGGACAAATATGTTAAGGATGGCTATTTTTTGCGGATCCCTACATACTGTCGTTTAAGACAAATAAGGACAAAAGAGGCATTCTTCCCAAGAATGAAGTTACTATTATTTAACAAAACCCGTTAGGGGGTTGAAATATGCAGGGCCACCTATGGGCATTGGCTGCATGGTCAAATAAATAGCATCTTTTGGCTGACAAGTCTGTTATGTGGACTGTTTATGCAAGGCCACCTATGGGCACGTGCTGCATAGTCAAGCAAAAGAATTCTCAGAAGTTTGACATTTTTGTGACTAGAAGTCATGAAAAAGGGTTATGAAGATCTGAAAATATTTAAGGTTAGGATTATAACACATAAAGATGGGTATTGTCCAATGTATATAGAGATACATAGGTCAATGAAAACCATAATCATGTTGTGGCTGGGTCCTAAATTGAAATTTTGGACTTCACTACGTATCTCATAAGAATGAGAATCAAGCCATACGTAGTTCTTGAAATGCAGTTTAACGTCGTGCAGGACGAAAGGATGAGTGATCTTAGTTTAGGGTCATAGAATTCGGACCATAATAATGAATACACAGTGTGTGTTTTCATGAGGACTTTTCAGCCAAGGGACTGAAAGTGAAATTTGGGGTTAGGCCTAAAATACTTGGGACTGGATTCGAGGGACACTCGAATGTTCCTACGTATCCCATAAGGATGGGAATCAAGTCCACGTAGTTCTAGAATTACCCTTTGTACAAATTTGGTTCGTACATGTGAAGGGTGAAAGGGGACTTCAGTTCAATGATGGTTTAACCTAAGATAAAAAGTTCAGGCATTACCATGTATGCACGTAGTCTTTTGAAAATGAAAACCATGATTGAAAAATCAATGTCAATAATAGTTCTCTCTCAAATGAGGAAATCAAAGAATATTGTAGTTTATTGTCGTACCGGAAAAAAGTGTTGTATAGTTTAACGTCATATAACAAGGACGAAAATGAATCAATGTAAAGATATTGATTCCAGGGGCGGTTTCACAAATCAACATCATATGAGATGGTGGTGAACCGATGTGAAGAGATTGTTTTTGGGCTTGAACCCTGGGAGGTTGCCTACATACCCAGCCTGGAGGGCAAGGATCAAAGTCCGTGTAGTTCAATTAAAGAATGAATTAATGATCAAGTTGTTCTTGGGGACAACGATCTAATTAAAATGTTGTTGGGACTTACACATGGTTAGCGGCCCAGAGAGAGTGTTATGGTTGATGTTCGCTCTAAGCCCACGTGAGTCATACTCGGTGTGAGAAACAAGAGGTAATAACAACCTTAACGATGCACAGTTTAATGTCATGTAGGACCTATCAAGGATTTTCTGTACAGTTTAGCGTCATGTAGTTAGGACGATGGGGATAAAATAGTTTAACGTCATATTGGACAAAAGGGGGACTGTGCAGTTTAATGTCATTCCGTAAGGACAAAATAACACACTATTTATGTCATGTTGGATGAAAGTGTGAATAGTTTAAGGTCATATGCATGGACCGTGGATGGTGCAGTTTAATGTCATGTTGGACCTTTGATGATTATATAGTTTTAACGTCTTTCCGGACGTGAGGGACTTTTATACAATTTAGCGTCATGTAGTTAGGACGTCACAGTTTAACGTCTTGATGGACATAAGGGATTTGCAAATAGTTTATGGTCATATACATGGACCAGGGATGATGCAGTTTAAGGTCATGTTGGACGGTTTATGGAACTTTTTCACAGTTTAATGTCGTGTGGGACGAAGTTGCAGTTTAAAGTCATACTGGACCATTGCTGTATAGTTTAACGTCATGTAGCAAGGACGAACTGGTGCTGTACAGTTTAAAGTCATGTAGCTAGGACTAAGGTGAACCAATATGAGGATATCAGTTCTGGGGACTTTTTACAGTTTATCGTCATGCTGGACGTTGGAGGTGCCACACAGTTTTAATGTCATGTTTCTAGGACACAATACAGTTTAATGTCATGTAGATAGGACATTATACAGTTTAGTGTCATGTAGGAAATATTACAGGGACTATGCAGTTTAAAGTCTTGCAGTTAGGACTATTGGTGCTGCACAGTTTAATGTCATGTTGCAGGGACAAAATATAGTTTAATGTCATCTCGGACATAATACAGTTTAGTGTCATGTAGGACAAAATAAAAGTGACACACAGTTTAATGTCATGTTTCTAGGACACAATATAGTTTAATGTCATCTCGGACAAAATAATGACCAATGTGATTGTTTTGGATCTGGGAACAATATTTTGTGTTTATACAAAATACTTCTTCAGAAATCTGGCATTAGTTGGAGTCGTGATGTGTTCTCCATCCATTGAGATTAGAGAATATGCTCCATTGGAGTAGACCTTATGTATTGAATAAGGTCCTTCCCATTTTGGTTCAAGATTGGGAGGCTTCTTTCCTGGTATCATTGGTGCTCTGAGAACCAATACCAATTCTCCCTGAATGAATGAACGAAGATGAACTTTTTTGTTAAAAGCTCGTGTTATTCGATTCTGATAGATTTCCAAGTGGTGCAAAGTGCACAATATTTTCTCATCTAACTATTCTAATTCATTCAACCGCTTTTGGGATTGCTCATCTGTAGATAACTGATCACAAATGGCTATTCTGAGTGAGGGCAATTGAACTTCAATTGGCAAGACTGCTTCTGTTCCATATACCAATGAATATGGAGTTAACCACGTTGCATTGCGAGTGGTAGTCTGATAAGCCCATAAAGCATGAAAGAGTTTATCAGGCCATGACCTCTTATCTTTATCCACCATCTTTTGCAGTATATTTGAAAGATTCTTGTTGAAGGCCTCTATCTGTCCATTAGCTGCTGCATGATATCGAGATGAATGGTTGGAATTAATGTTGTATTCTTGATACAATTTCTTTACCTCAGAAGAACAGAAGTTGGTGCCGTTGTCCGTCAATATGGTATGAGGGACACCAAATCTAGTAATGATGTTAGACTTGATGAAGCTAACAATGCATTTAGAACTGACTTCTTTGAGAGGTACTGCCTCTGCCCATTTGGAAAAGAAATCAGTAGCAGTAAGAATGTACTTAAACTTCTTGGCCGTAGCTGAAGGGTAAGGTCCCACCACATCCATTCCCCATGTGGAAAATGGTCATGAGTATTTAGCTGTATGAAGCAACTCTGGAGGTTGATGAATGAAGTTGGCATATACTTGGCATGAATGACACTTCTTTGTGAAATTAACACAATCTTGTATCATTGAAGGCCAGAAGTATCCAAGCCTTCGAATTTGATCAGACAGTCTATGTCCAGACTGGTGGGCACCACAGACTCCTGCATGCACTTCTTTTATGACAACCATTGTCTCTTCACCATCAATACATCTGAAGAGAACTCCATCAAAACCACGTTTGTAGAGAATTTTCTCGAGGTGGTTTGGGCCATCATAAAGAGTAAAATTGACCACACGTCGCCGAATTTGTTCTTTCTCGGCTCTATCAGGTGGAAGTGTTCCATTTTGAAGGTATTCCCTGATAGGTGACATCCATCCTGTAGTATGACCATACGGTTCAGGAATGGGACTAATTTCATTAATTTCCTCTGTTCTGACTTGAACATAAGGTGAAATTGCACGACGGTGGGCAATACAGATGGTTGTTTCGTCCCGATTTGGATCTGCTAAAGCTGTGGCTATATTAGCCAGTGCATTAGCTTGAGCATTTTGTGATCTTGGGACATAAGAAAATGTCGGTTCTAAAGGGAATTCCGACATTAACTCTCTGATGTAATCATACAAAGGAATTAATTCTTCTTTTCTGATGGAATAATCCCCATTGATTTGTTTGATTACCAGGTCTGAATCACCTTTTACCTTTAAGTGATTCACTTGTGCTTGAAGCGCTAACTCCAAGCCTGTAATGAGAGCTTGGTATTCAGCTTCATTATTGGTACCACCTTCCCACAACAAAAAGGAATAAGGTAACACTGCCTTATCTGGAGAAATGAGCACAATTCCTAAACCAACTTTGTTGAATTTAGGATTTTCCATTTTCTTCCCTGTTGGACTTCTAGAAGCACCATCAAAATACATTTCCCATGATTGAGGACTCTCTTGAATAGAGAAAACTTCCTCATCAGGGAGTTCTATATCTGAATACGTGTCTTCTACTGAAGGATGTTCAGCCAGGAAATCAGCCAGAGCTTGGCCCTTAATTGCCTTTTGAGACACATACTGAATGTCGAACTGCTGTAGAATAACTTCCCACCTTGCCAAACGTCCTGTAAGCATTGGACGACTAAGGATGAATTTGAGCGGATTATTACGAGATAACAATTGGACCTCATGATGTTGCAGGTAGTGTCTCAGTTTCTGAACTGCAAAGATTAATTCTAGGCAGCACTTTTCAATACTTGAATATTGGGTTTCTGCTTCAAGCATAGTTCTACTGAGATAGTAGAGACTATTTTCATTCCCAGTATCATTCTTTTGAGCGAGAAAGGCACCCAATGATCGCTCTAAAGCTGTCACGTAGAGGATAAGCGGTCTACCCTCAACAGGAAGCATGAGTACTGGTGGACTCAAGAGGTATTTCTTGAGAACATCAAATGCTTCTTGACATTCTTCAGTCCACTGGTAAGTGACTCCTTTCTTCAATAATTTGGTAAAGGGTAAACTTTTGCCTGCCAAATTGGCGATGAAACGCCGAATATAGGCTAAGTGTCCTTGAAGTCCTCTTAATTCTTTCAAATTCTGAGGAGGTGACATACCAAGGATTGATTTGGTCTTCTCAGGATCAACTTCAATACCACGATGGCATACAACAAAGCCGAGGAATTTTCCTGAGGTTACCCCAAAAGCACATTTTAAGGGGTTCATCTTTAAATTATGTTGTCGAAGCTTGTGGAATATGACTTCCAAATCAGCCAAGTGATTAGAACGTTGTTTGGATTTAACCACCAAATCATCTACATAGTATTCAACAAACTTCCCTAAAAGAGGTTTGAAAATACGATGCATGGCGCGTTGATATGTTGCACCTGTATTCTTTAAACCAAAGGGAATCACCCGGTAACAAAACACACCTTGAGGAGCTCTGAAGGCTGTATATTCCTCATCTTCTGGGGCCATTCAGATCTGATTATATCTGTAATATCCATCCATGAAAGAAAGTACTTCATATCCAGTCGTCGCATCAATTAAGAGTTCTGTAATCGGAACTGGGAAATCATCTTTAGGACAATACCGATTAAGATCTCTGAAATCGATGCAAACCCTAATTTGTTCGTTCTTCTTCTTTACAGGGACAATATTAGCCAACCACTTGGGATATTGAACTTCTCTAATGAAGTTGTCTTTGATCAGCTAATCCACTTCAGCTTCAATTTTGGAAGCATAGGTTGGGTGTGTTCTTCTCGCGGCTTGCTTAAAACCTCGATGTTCTTTTGGTAAACCCAAATGATGAGTAGCAACATCAGGATCAAGCCTAGGAATTTCTGTATAATTCCAAGCAAAAATATCTTTATTTTGCTTTAGAAAAGAAATATACATCTCTTGCTCTTCAAGGGTCATGGCCGCACTAATTAAAGTGGGGCGTGGATCTTTCTCTGTACCCAAATTTACTTCTCTGAGTTCATCCACAGTGGTAGAGATACCCTCTTCAAATGCTGGAGGAGCATCTCTAAGATCTTCCTCTTCCTCTTCATCATGTGTTATTTCTTCCGTTTCTACTTGCAAAGTAGATGAAAAAACGAAATTCTCATGATCATAAGAGATGTCAAAATTTTCACATTTTGAAGAAGAAGCTTCCATTTCCGACCCTATTGATGATAAAGGGTCTTCTTTGGGAATCAAAGAGGAGATGATGGATTGAGAATCGACATCAATATTCACCTCTGGTGTTGCTATAACTTCTTCTGGCCTGATTAGTGAAGTATAGACTTGTTGGATTTCAGCAGATGAAATGAAAACGTCACCACTTATGCTTTCATCACTGCTTGGTAAGTTACCAATTTCTCCCATGTTGTCTGGCTCGATTGTCGTAATTGACATTATGGATCTTTCCATAAGAGTATTTTGATTTGGGCCTATTTTGTCAATTTGACTGATAGGTAACACATAATCTGTACTCACATGTGAAAATGGATTTATTGGAATTTTTTCCAAACCATATGGAGCATTAACTTTGGTAATTTCCTTCATTGTAGATTTTTCTCTTCCCTTCATGTGATAAAATTCCGCCTCAATGTATTGAGACTCACATGTCTTGAACGGGGCCTTATCACCATACAATGTTCCAACTTGACCATCGAAACAGTATTTGAGACATTGATGGTATGATGACGGAATAGCTGCATGCTGATGTAGCCAGGGTCTTCCAAGCAAGATATTGAAAGCTGAGTCCTGATCAACAATCATGAAATCTGAATTGGAAACAAGATCTCCAAACTGAGTTCTGAGCGTAACTTCTCCCAATGGTTCTTGTTCATTTTTATCATATCCTTGCAACATCATGGTAGAAGAAGATAAATCATATTCCGTGAGGCCCAATCGACGAAGTGTACGAATGGGCATGAGGTTGACTCCTGAACCATTGTCAATGAAAGCTCTTCGAACATCTATACCATTGACTTTTCCAGATAAGTACAAAGGTTTTATGTGACCATGAACAACATCATCTTCATCTTTATCAGTAAAAGATATCACTGCATGGCATTCTGTAGGATTATTCTCTATGTGATAGATTTCAGCTACAGCAATTTCAGCTTCAAACTCCTGAGGACTTGACAAAGCTTCGATGAGTGCTTCCCGAAGATCTTTTGACAGATTCAAAGCATCCAAAATTGATAACTTGGATGGTACTTGGGCCAAGTGTTTCAATATATCATACTTTTGATCTAGAGGTCTACGTTTCCCAATAGGAATATGCAGTTTAGCAGGTACCTTGGAATCAGATGCTTTGGAAGCTGATGCATCTTGTATTGAAGCTAGAAACATCCTTGGTTTTGGCAGATTAGACTGATTAGATCCATTTACTTTCTGAGATAAAGAAGAAGGAACTTTTAATCGGTCTTCTAAAATAACTGTGCCGAAACTGAGTTGGCCATTGGCAGAAGAACTTGCTTGTTCTTTTTGAGCTCGCTGAAGGACTCTACCACGAGTTTCTGCTGCATATACAGTGCTAGAAGGGGTAAAATCAGAGTAGTGGCTTCGGAAAGATCCACGTATTCCCCTATATCCTGAACCTCTAGAACTTCCTCGAGTTCCCTTATTTGATACAGGGAATTCAGGCTCATCAAGACTGGAATATGAATCTGTTAATTGAATCATATTAACAGAACCAAAGATTAACTCTTCGTCTGATAGAGACTCTGCCTGGTTAGCCTGTTTAGGCTGTGCCGTTTGGTGGGACGGTGCCCATGGATTGGAAGTAGATGGCATGAAATCTACCAGAGTCAAAGACAATTTAGGCTTTTCTACATACTCATCTTCTCCTAATTCCTCTTTCTTCTTTGAATTGCGCTGCCCTTTTGAGGATTTGTCTTTTGATGGAGGCTTTACTGCAGCTTTTGTAGGAGACACAATTGGCTTCTTCAATTTTGTTCGCAAAATGGAATGGGTCCGATTGATTGTCTTTCTGACCATCCAATCATCATATTTTTTCGCAGTTTTGCTTTTGACTTCCTGCCCCTCGCCTCCTTCCTCTGGATCTGTAGCGGTAATACACGCTACATGAGCTGAAGAACCCTTCAATTTGACTTGTCCCAAGTCGACCATCTTTTGCAGGAGGTCTTTAAAGACAAAACACTCCTGGATGGGATGCCCCAACATTTGATGAAAGGGACAATAATTGGGACGGTCTTCATCTCCTTCCTTTTTTGGCCTCTTGGGCACTGGTAATTGAACCAAATTATTTTCCAGAGCTGAAATGAAGTAACCAGGAACTTGCTCACTTCGGAAAGAGTATGTTTTACTCTTCATATCCTCAAATTGTTTTCGTCGTTGATCTTTTTGATCATTTGGACGAAACAGCCTTTGTTGTTGGCGTTCAGGAGGTGGAGCCCTTCGAGAAGATGAAGGTTTTTAAGTAGAAATAGGTACAGGTGCTTGTTTAAGCATAACTGTAGCAGTTTCTGCTTTACCCATTCTTCTTCCTGGAGCTGATGGAATTACATGAGATTTATCCTTAGCCTGTATAAGGGAATCTTCAATCTGTTGAGCGATTGAAGTAAGGTCTCGAAACCCTCCTGTGTATTTCATAGGAATCAATGGCGTGCGTAATTCGTCACGCAAATTTGCCACACAGATTGGAAACAGTTCCTCCTGAGGGAGTGCTAAACTCAAGGAATACGTTAATCCCTTCCAACAAGCAATGAAATCAGAGACTCTTTCATTTTCCCTTTGCTTGCAGTTTGTAAGATCGAAAACTGTTGTTTTTGGAAAAGTTGAGCTAAACTGAAGAAGGAATTTTTGACGAAGATCCTCCCATCCGGTGACTGACCGGGATTGCAAGCTTGTATACCAGACAAAAGCTGTTCCTTGCAAGGTTCGCACGAAGCATCTGAGTTTCACTGCTTCTTGCTGCTCTGGAGTTCCCATCATAGGATCACAACAAGACACGTATTGCGTCAAATGTTGTTCAGGGTCGCCTGATCCATTGAAAGTAGGGAAAACAGGGTTTCCAAAACTAGATGGAGGAGAAATTGAATCTACCCATTTAGGGTAAACTTTCTTTTCAGGTTGAAATTGCGCCCGTTTCCCTTCCATAGTTTCTAACCGAGCTGTTAATGACTCAATAGTAGTTATTAACTTTTGAGAAACATCAGGTTGAACTTGGTTTTGGGTAGGTGCAATGAATGGAGCTTGGACAGACGTGGTGGTTGGTGCTGCAACTGATGGTAGTGCTGCCAACCGTTATTGCGTTTGACCCATAAGATTAGACCTCTGTGGGTGTACTGATAAAGGAGGATATTCTTGATCCATCTCAGTAGTTACAACAAATTCCTTCGGCTGTCGGACTTCAGCATTCTTAAGAAGGAGACTACTCTGAAGTAGTTCTGCATTCAACCTTCTTAATTCTTTCATTTCTTCCTCCTGTTGTGAAAACCTTTGCTCTAATGAGAGCGATTGACCTCCTTCATAGGAAGGGTGAGAAGTAACCTGATTCTTTCCTTTCCCCTTATTGGATCCTTTTCGGAGAGGGGGAAGTGGGTTACTTGAACGAATACCCAAATTTTGGGTAAGCCTTTGATTACGTGTGCGCACACCTTCTTCATTTAGGTCTGTGTGCGCAACTTCTTGAGCAGGAACCTCTTCGTCTGATCCCTCTGATTGAGCCTCATCTGGTGAATCAGAAGCAACGACATTGATGACATTAATGGATGCATATTGCATGGAATCCTTTCTATTAGCATTTCTATGATATTGTCTTCTTCTATTTCCATGATGAGACATGGCATTCCGTTGACTTGATCCCTCAGGAATTTCTTGGAGAACCGTCACTTGGAGAGAATCTCCTGACAGCTTGGCTCTTCGCTCCTCTTGAGGCTTATTCCCTAATCGAGAGAATACTGACTTTCTCTGAGGGAGGGATTGAGGATTTGAAAAAGTCCCCAGTCCGATGGACTGGGGATGTTCCTGCTGCTTCTGCTCAACTCCTCGAATCCCATTTGTTGATTCTGAGGGTTGGGTTAGAGAAGTCCCCAGTCTGGAAAGCTGGGCTGTCTCTTGACATGCTATGTCTGAGATCTTCTTAAAATCTCTCTTGATCTTGCGAATCTTAGTTCGGAAATTAGCTGGGTGCATTAACCTGTATCCACTTTTATCACCTGGTTCAACAGATCGTTGGATGATTTCCGAAACTTCTGTCATTTGATGACGTGTTTGCTCCAGACGAGAGGCTTGTGCAATATTCTCGCCTGCTTGATGTAGGAGCAATTCAACAACTTGTTCTCTATATACTTGATTTTGAGAGGAACTAGTTGAAGCTTTTTCTTGAGAAATCTTTTGATTATGAACAAAGCATATTGACTGTGGCCGGCCATGGGCAATAACATTGCATGAGACCATTTTCGGCGGGCTTTGCTGACCGGAAAGCACTGTGAAATGTAGTGCTCTGTGAACACCCCATCCTCTGATATGAACATCAGATGGAGCATTGGCAATTAACTGACGCAATCTTCTTAGTGCGCCAAGGCATGAACGTTGAAGGGTTCTCTGTTGCTTTTCAGCCTTCAGATACCGAGAGACTGATAGAGATGCCAAATCAATCTGACGTTGTAACCCTTCTATTATCTTAAGATGATTTTCATATTCATCGTAAGATAATACCTTCTTCTTTAATTGAAAAAGAGTTTTCCATATGTTGAGACGAATATCATGGATTCCATCATCCGTCAACATCTTTGGAATGTCGTACTGGGAGTCAGCCAAAGGCCAAAACATGACCGGTACTTCACCTTTTGCCAGTTTTTTCCTCATGTTCAGCATTTACTCTTTATCATTAAATGAAGATTCTTCTACCTGTTTGGACCAGAGTTCGTGTTTCCTTGTTGCTTCATCGGATTCAACAAGATTGGTAGAGATATCACTATTCATGCTGGAAGATGAATGAACTGGGGATGGTTCGGAGAATAACCTGAACCCCAGGCTATCTTCTGATGGAGAAAGAGTTTCACCTGCCGATAGTAAAGCATTAGACATGACTGGTTTTACGTTTGCAAGTGCCTCGAGATAGGAGGGATTTCTCGTCACTACATTGCCTTCTGAAGAATTTTCGAGACAACGTGAATCACTACTGCGGAGAGTACTTTCGCAGCGAAGTTCATCACCATGAGGAGGACCGTCATGATGGGTTACAACAAAAGATGAAATCTCTTGCTCCTTGGCCTTCTGACCACACAGAGGGTTCCTGTGGCTCTCATCTGAAGAAGAAACTTCAAGATTGACCGAATTTTCAGGAAGTAAGTCTTCATGAGGAAGTGTCTATTGAAGACCTTCAGAATTAATGTTCCCGTTATTGGGAACTGAGGGAGTAGAATCTTGAATTTCGACAGATAAATGTCTGAGGGCTTCAAGAACTCCAGCATCGAGCAAGGCTTGGTTACAGATTGGCCTTTGATCTCCTGACTGTGCTGAGCGGATCTTTTTCTTAGATGCCTTCTTACTCACTTTAGAAACCACTTGATGACGAAAGTGATTGCTCTGAGCAGGTGTATGTGCCTGATCAGGAAATATGGTCAGGTTAGGCTGACGATCTCCACTCAAATCAGGTGTATGTGCCTGACTTGGTTGTCCGTATGATATGGGGGAGTATGCCCCATAACCCTCTTGGACTGGAACAGATGTGTGTGTCTGTTCCGGAGTGAATTGTTGATGTGTCACTCCATTGCTAGGGATAGATTTATGTGTCTGTCCCTGTGATGATGCTGAAGCTGTTATGATATCCTGGCAAGCATCCAGAATATGAGCAGGAATTTGCTTCTGTTCTTTCACCATTGACAAAATATTTTTGGTGACTTCAGCCGCCGGAACGGGGATATACGTCCATTCCGGGCTTGGAGTAGGTGTATGTGCCTGCTCTTGTCCTCCTTTTCCTGTCAGTGAATCCTGAAAATACTCAAGTGTGGAGGCAGAGAGTTGAGTCTGCCCCCTGTTTGTCATCGGGACTTTCCGACTGACTTCTCCGTGCGCTACCAAGCGAGACTGTTGGTAGGCCTGATTAGTATTAGCAGGTGTATGTGCCTGCTGGTTACACTTCGCCAAACGCGGTTGACGAGATCCATCATATGTAGTCAGACGAGCCTGCTGACTAACTGGTGATGTATAAGCAGGTGTATGTTCCTGCCTATGGTACTCCGCCGGAATTGCCTGGCGGGATAGGCTTGATGCTGCCAGACGAGTCTGCTGGACAGCGGAATTAAAATGAACAGGTGTGTATGCCTACTCGTTGTTTGCCACCAAGTTAGGTTGGTGGACTTCTCCGGAGATGGCAGGGATGAAAACCTGCCTATTGTTAACCGGATTCCGTCTCTGGCAGTTCATCTTGCCTGCTCGGGTTCGAGGAACCTGAGTTGAATGCCTGGAGTCGGTACCCTCATCATGTTGAGGGCACACTACCGCACGAGTCTGGCGGCGATTGTTGATGGGAGCCCTCAGGAAGGACTCCTGTCTTTTTGAACTAAGGCCCTGAGGGACCTGATCATTCACTTCCTCAGAGTAAGGGAGTGAATGGAAATTTCGTTCCGGGGATAACGACCCAAAACGGTTGGAGATGGTAGTCAGCACCGCCTGCTTCTTGATTGCTGGCCGCCGTTGTCCGGACGACCAGGTAGAGTTGTTAACTTGGAGGGCTTGACGAGCGGCCTCCAGAGTTGGGATAGTACCGTTGCGATGGTACTCCTTAACCAGTGCATTAGAAACACAGCGTTGAAGACGCTGAGTTGGTGATGTCATCCTCAGAGCGGATGACGTTCCAGCAGGAGTAGCAGCATTGGTTTTCACAGCAGCAGACCTCACAGTAGAGGTGTTTACAGCAGTAGTATTCACAGGGGTGAATTTAAGGAAAGCCATTTTGCAGAAGATCTTGAGAAAAGAGTGCCTGTTCCATTGTAACAGACATAATCAAGATGAATCCGGCCACTGCATCTTTTGGATGAGCATATGTCAATGATTTCTTTGTTGGCCCAAGGGGCCTAACAAATAAGAAGAACATCACTTTAACTTGGTTAAGGATTCACGTCGGGTTCACCATTTTTGTTTCGCACGGAATCCGGGGATGACCTCCTGGACGGGAGATTCAAATGTTCTGATTGGTTTCTAACGGGTTTTTTCGTAGAACCGGAAACATCCAATGATTCCACATCCGTTTGGACCTACTTTCCAAAGGCAGGCACTCATTAGCTTGTGGACTAATGAGGCTTAGGAATTTGCATTGGTCGAGAGGATGGGAGGTCGGACTCATCACACCTTTTTGAGGGGAATTATTGTCTACTACGGGACTCTCTTTATATATTTAAGTTATGTTCGTGAATCCTTATTACATTACCAAGTAAAAATGTGCTTTCCTTTAGTTTTATCAATCAATGATTAAATATGCAAGAAATTTAGAGAATATTTTATATGTATTCGAGGTTCTTCATCAATAGAGAATCATCTATATCTATTTAGAGATTCTTGGTCAATGGTATCCTTCAAAACATTTATATAAAAGTATCTTGGTCATTATGATGACCAGGCTGGTTTTAAAGCCACTCAGTGGGGCACTTGAAGTTTATCGTCATTCAGAAGGACAGAGATTATTTCAAAGTTGGGATCGAACCCATAAATGGGCTACCTACGTATCCTTTGTTTTGGAAAAGGAATCAGAACCCACGTAGTTCGAGAAATGGAGTATGATGTTTATGATTGATGGCTCAAAGATGAATGTCATAATTACTTTTACACTCTAAGCTCACGTGAGTCATGCTCGGTGTGAGAAACAAGAGGTATTGGTAAAAATTATACAATTGTGCCATGAAAGATGCAATCATAAGAATTTGTTTGGGGCTTATGTATGGATGACTGCCCAGATAGATGAAGGTTTAGGATTTACTTTTAGGGAGAAAATCCATGAACAGGGTCCATAAAGTTATATGTGCTTCATGGAGATTTGAATACTCTAATCTTGGGGCTTACTCCTAAGGAGGATGCCCAAGTTAGGAGGGGACTTATGATTGGGTTTATTCCTGAAAAGGAAACCCAAGATTATGACTGGGACTTACTCCTAAAAAGGAGGCCCAGGTTAAGGGACTTGGGGCTTACTCCTGAAAAGGAAGCCCAAGGTTATAACTGAGTATTATTCCTAAAAAGGAGACCCAGGTTAAGGGACTTGGGGCTTACTCCTGAAAAGGAAGCCCAAGGTTATGACTGAGTCTTATTCCTGAAAAGGAGACCCAGGTTAGGGATTAAGGTTTGGGGCTTACTCCTGAGGAGGATGCCCATGATTTGAGGTTGTGGCTTATTCCTAAGAAAGATGCCCAAGATTAGAGGACTTGATTGGGGTTTACTCCTGAGGAGGATGCCCAAGATTGGGAACTTTAAGAATTTGGGGCTTACTCCTGAGGAAGATGCCCAAATTAAAGGATTTATAACTGGGGATTATTCCTGAAAAGGAGACCCAGGTTAGGATTATCTCATCTTAAAGGATGAGGTTGAATGAATGAATTCTCTATATTTAGTGACATAAGGATATTTAAATCACTGGACTTTGAGAGATATTTCACAGAATTCCTTTCAGATAAGGAAGTTAAATCAATAAATCATGCCATAAATGGCTTTGAAGAGTGTCTTGAAGACTGAATCTGGAAAAGGAAAGGTGAAATGACTTAAGAGGGGTAAAAATGGGCAAGATGGGCACCCAAAAAGATAGGGGTGCGCAAGTCTTGCAAGGCGCGCAAGTCTTCCGTGGGCGCGCAAGTATGGTCGCGCAGGTATACCTGCGCGGCACATGGTGTACTTGCGCGATTTTCAACCAGCATTGAAATACTTGAGCGACTCTTTTTTAAACCCTTTATAATTTTCTTGAGGTTCTTCCAGAAAAGGGGCGCGCAAGTTATATTGAAGGAAATAAGTCGGCGCGCAAGTGTTTGATGAGTTTCAACACTTAGGCCTTCCTTATTCTCTTTAAATCTTCCGTTCTAGGTAAGAAATTACCTTAGAAGTGTTCTGGAAGCTTTGAGAAGAGACTTGGGCGTCGGGAGCTTCAATCCGAGTTTCTAAAAAAAGATCCCCCTCGAATGGGGGGCCCACAGGGTCTATTTATAGGCAAAAGAAGACCTCGGGCGGTTACCGGGCGGTTACCACTTAGGTCGCGCAAGTCACTTGCGCGACCAAGACCGTCGCGCAAGTTTACTTGCGCGACAGTGGTAAAACTTGCGCGGTGCATTTGCTTTTGATCCTGTGTTCATGCCTTTGTCGATTTTTTATGTTTTCTTCAAAGGTTTGAAATCACTTTGAGCTCAGATATTCCCTTTTCCGATCTTTATATTCTGTGACGAAAGGAGCGTCAACAAAAGTCCCCCCTCAGAGTTGGATCCGGAGAGAAATGAGGATTTGACTCTGAGGAAATCGAATCCTTCCAAAGGAAAAGGGAGGCGCGCAAGTTTGCAGTGCACAGAGGGCAGCGCGCAAGTTTGCATCGCGCAGGCCTTAAGCGCTCTGGGTATGGCGCGCAGGTAGGCCTCCTGGCCTATAAATACACGGCCTCACCTCCGTACGAGTATCCGGATTTCCGGACTTCATACCTTCTCGTGATCTCGCCGCGCAGGTCACCTAAGCCGCGCAAGTCTGCTCTGTTTTCCTTGATATCGCACTCCTGTAAAGGTATTCGTACTTGCGCGGTTTAGACTTGCGCGTCCAAAACTAGCGCGGCACCCGAAATACTTGCGCGCCATTGTTTAGATTTGCGCGACTTAATGCCTTGGCCATTTTTTCCGAATTCTTTCACAAACTTTATGAAAAATAAACCCATTTAAGAGTTAAATTTGTTCAACTTTTGTGCAGATTCAATGGATCCTAAGGGAATTTGAATGGCTGATGAACTGGCTAGCAAGCATATTGATGACATGATGAACATTATTGGCCATGATTACTATGATATCTGCGACAGCACTTTCCCATATTTGGATAAGTACTTGAAGAAATATCATCTTAATTTCCCACAGAGCATCTACCTGTCTCTGTGTGTTCATGGTCATCTGCAAGGAGTCAATGTTCCAAATGAAAACAATTATACACCTGAGATGCAGCTGCACTGCTACTTCTCTATTTTGGTTATGCTGTGCATTAAGAGTAACAACAATGGTGTGAACTTTCAAATTCTTCCTCCATGTCATTTCCTTGCAGATATGAAAATGGAAAACCCATGGGCTGAAATGTTTTCCACTAATGGTTGGTGGAGAGAAGACAAACATGGTATTATAGCAATATTTGAAAAGAGTACTCTCTCCAAATGGCTCTTTACTTCCAATGCTCCATTCTCAAATCCATGTATCCATCTTCCAAGTCTCTTGGACAGAAACAGAGTCACTGTTTGATCAGCAGAAAATTTTCTCAAACCGCACTCAAGAACATCCTTTTACAATTGTTCCAAGAAGAGCTGGTATCACTGCATCTCTTATTGTATCCAGTTGAATGAATGAATTCCAGGCGGTTGCTAATGAATCTCGGGATGCCGTAAATCAAATGAAGTGTTATGTTGAAAGCCTCTTGTAATTCTTGAAAAAAGAGAAGAGACTCCAGTTTGTGGATGTCCTTCTAACTCTTGTGTATCAATGAAAAACACTTTTGTCTTCAATCATTTGTACCTGCATTCTTTTCACTACCTGCTTCAAATTTACTTAAGCCAATGGGCCTAGTAAGAATAGTTTGATTTTTACTAGGATTATTATTAAAAATAATCCTACAAACTTTGAACCTTTTAATTGCTCAATATTACCTAAATCATACAGAATGTATGTTTAGCGAGCTGGAACTTGACTTTTATTCAGAGTTACTTTGTCTTTTGTGTGGGCAGTTTAAAGTCATGCATGCCGGACATAAAGGGGCTAATGTTTAAGGTCGAAATAGCTTTGAACAAAAAATGGATTAAAAATTGATTCAATTCTTTGACAATTTATCTGAAAACATATTACCATACTCAAGTATGAGAGAAAATATGTAAACTATGGCTTAAGAATATTTGAATCTGAGGAGTGATATGAAAAAGATCTAAAAGGCATTAGAAGAAGTAGTTTCCAAGAATGAAGTTACTATTATTTAACAAAACCCGTTAGGGGGTTGAAATATGCAGGGCCACCTATGGGCATTGGCTGCATGGTCAAATAAATAGCATCTTTTGGCTGACAAGTCTGTTACGTGGACTGTTTATGCAAGGCCACCTATGGGCACGTGCTGCATAGTCAGGAAAAAGAACTCCCAGAAATTTACTTTCCAAGTGCTAAAAGCCAATGAAAGTTTATGGAGATTCAAATTTTCTAAAGTATAGAGTTTTTTGTATGGAAAGGGGTACTTGAATATGGAGAAGATATTTCCAAACAAGAATATCGAAGAACTGGATGAATATCACTCCTACGAAGGTCTGACCCAAACGTAGGGAAGAAGAATAAACCATAGACTTGAATACTTTCAGATCATGAAAAAGGATATGGGACAAATATGTTAAGGATGGCTATTTTTTGCGGATCCCTACATACTGTCGTTTAAGACAAATAAGGACAAAAGAGGCATTCTTCCCAAGAATGAATTTACTATTATTTAACAAAACCCGTTAGGGGGTTGAAATATGCAGGGCCACCTATGGGCATTGGCTGCATGGTCAAATAAATAGAATCTTTTGGCTGACAAGTCTGTTATGTGGACTGTTTATGCAAGGCCACCTATGGGCACGTGCTGCATAGTCAAGCAAAAGAATTCTCAGAAGTTTGACATTTTTGTGACTAGAAGTCATGAAAAAGGGTTATGAAGATCTGAAAATATTTAAGGTTAGGATTATAACACATAAAGATGGGTATTTTCCAATGTATATAGAGATACATAGGTCAATGAAAACCATAATCATGTTGTGGCTGGGTCCTAAATTGAAATTTTGGACTTCACTACGTATCTCATAAGAATGAGAATCAAGCCATACGTAGTTCTTGAAATGCAGTTTAACGTCGTGCAGGACGAAAGGATGAGTGATCTTAGTTTAGGGTCATAGAATTCGGACCATAATAATGAATACACAGTGTGTGTTTTCATGAGGACTTTTCAGCCAAGGGACTGAAAGTGAAATTTGGGGTTAGACCCAAAAGACTTGGGACTGGATTCGAGGGACACTCGAATGTTCCTACGTATCCCATAAGGATGGGAATCAAGTCCACGTAGTTCTAGAATTACCCTTTGTACAAATTTGGTTCGTACATGTGAAGGGTGAAAGGGGACTTTGGTGCAATGATGGTTTAACCTAAGATAAAAAGTTCAGGCATTACCATGTATGCACGTAGTCTTTTGAAAATGAAAACCATGATTGAAAAATCAATGTCAATAATAGTTCTCTCTCAAATGAGGAAATCAAAGAATATTGTAGTTTATTGTCGTACCGGACAAAAGTTTTGTATATTTTAACGTCATATAACAAGGACGAAAATGAATCAATGTAAAGATATTGATTCTAGGGGCGGTTTCACAAATCAACATCATATGAGATGGTGGTGAACCGATGTGAAGAGATTGTTTTTGGGCTTGAACCCTGGGAGGTTGCCTACATACCCAGCCTGGAGGGCAAGGATCAAAGTCCGTGTAGTTCAATTAAAGAATGAATTAATGATCAAGTTGTTCTTGGGGACAACGATCTAATTAAAATGTTGTTGGGACTTACACATGGTTAGCGGCCCAGAGAGAGTGTTATGGTTGATGTTCGCTCTAAGCCCACGTGATTCATACTCGGTGTGAGAAACAAGAGGTAATAACAACCTTAACGATGCACAGTTTAATGTCATGTAGGACCTATCAAGGATTTTTTGTACAGTTTAGCGTCATGTAGTTAGGACGATGGGGATAAAATAGTTTAACGTCATATTGGACGAAAGGGGGACTGTGCAGTTTAATGTCATGCCGTAAGGACAAAATAACACACTATTTATGTCATGTTGGACGAAAGTGTGAATAGTTTAAGGTCATATGCATGGACCGTGGATGGTGCAGTTTAATGTCATGTTGGACCTTTGATGATTATATAGTTTTAACGTCTTTCCAGACGTGAGGGACTTTTATACAATTTAGCTTCATGTAGTTAGGACGTCACAGTTTAACATCTTGCTGGACATAAGGGATTTGCAAATAGTTTATGGTCATATACATGGACCAGGGATGATGCAGTTTAAGGTCATGCTGGACAGTTTATGGAACTTTTTCACAGTTTAATGTCGTGTGGGATGAAGTTGCAGTTTAAAGTCATACTGGACCATTGTTGTATAGTTTAACGTCATATAGCAAGGACGAACTGGTGCTGTACAGTTTAAAGTCATGTAGCTAGGACTAAGGTGAACCAATATGAGGATATCAGTTCTGGGGACTTTTTACAGTTTATCGTCATGCTGGACGTTGGAGGTGCCACACAGTTTTAATGTCATGTTGCTAGGACACAATACAGTTTAATGTCATGTAGATAGGACATTATACAGTTTAGTGTCATGTAGGACATATTACAGGGACTATGCAGTTTAAAGTCTTGCAGTTAGGACTATTGGTGCTGCACAGTTTAATGTCATGTTGCAGGGACAAAATATAGTTTAATGTCATCTCGGACATAATACAGTTTAGTGTCATGTAGGACAAAATAAAAGTGCCACACAATTTAATGTCATGTTTCTAGGACACAATATAGTTTAATTTCATCTCGGACAAAATAATGACCAATGTGATTGTTTTGGATCTGGGAACAATATTTTGTGTTTATACAAAATACTTCTTCAGAAATCTGGCATTAGTTGGAGTCGTGATGTGTTCTCCATCCATTGAGATTAGAGAATATGCTCCATTGGAGTAGACCTTATGTATTGAATAAGGTCCTTCCCATTTTGGTTCAAGCTTGGGAGGCTTCTTTCCTGGTATCATTGGTGCTCTGAGAACCAATACCAATTCTCCCTGAATGAATGAACGAAGATGAACTTTTTTGTTAAAAGCTCGTGCTATTCGATTCTGATAGATTTCCAAGTGGTGCAAAGTGCACAATCTTTTCTCATCTAACTGTTCTAATTCATTCAACCGCTTTTGGGATTGCTCATCTGTAGATAACTGATCACAAATGGCTATTCTGAGTGAGGGAAATTGAACTTCAATTGGCAAGACTGCTTCTGTTCCATATACCAATGAATATGGAGTTGACCGCGTTGCATTGCGAGTGGTAGTCCGATAAGCCCATAAAGCATGAAATAGTTTATCAGGCCATGACCTCTTATCTTTATCCACCATCTTTTGCAGTATATTTGAAAGAGTCTTGTTGAAGGACTCTATCTGGCCATTAGCTGCTGCATGATATTGAGATGAATGGTTGGACTTAATGTTGTATTCTTGATACAATTTCTTTACCTCAGAAGAACAGAAGTTGGTGTCGTTGTCCGTCAATATGGTATGAGGGACACCAAATCTAGTAATGATGTTAGACTTGATGAAGATAACAATTCATTTAGAACTGACTTCTTTGAGAGGTACTGCCTCTGCCCATTTGGAAAAGAAATCAGTAGCAGTAAGAATGTACTTAAACTGCTTGGCCGTAGCTGAAGGGTAAGGTCCCACCACATCCATTCCCCATGTGGAAAATGGCCATGAGTATTTAGCAGTATGAAGCAACTCTGGTGGTTGATGAATGAAGTTGGCATATACTTGGCATGAATGACACTTCTTTGTGAAATTAATACAATCTTGTATCATTGAAGGCCAGAAGTATCCAAGCCTTCGAATTTGATCAGACAGTCTATGTCCAGACTGGTGGGCACCACAGACTCCTGCATGCACTTCTTTTATGACAGCCATTGTCTCTTCACCATCAATACATCTGAAGAGAACTCCATCAAAACCACGTTTGTAGAGAATTTTCTCGAGGTGGTTTGGGCCATCATAAAGAGTAAAATTGACCACACGTCACCGAATTTGTTCTTTCTCAGTTCTATCAGGTGGAAGTGTTCCATTTTGAAGGTATTCCCTGATAGGTGACATCCATCCTGTAGTATGACCATACAGTTCAGGAATGGAAATAATTTCATTAATTTCTTCTGTTCTGACTTGAACATAAGGTGAAATTGCACGATGGTGGGCAATACAGATGGTTGTTTCGTCCCGATTTGGATCTGCTAAAGCTGTGGCTATATTAGCCAGTGCATCAGCTTGAGCATTTTGTGATCTTGGGACATAAGAAAATGTCGGTTCTAAAGGGAATTTCGACATTAACTCTCTGACGTAATCATACAAAGGAATTAATTCTTCTTTTCTGATGGCATAATCCCCATTGATTTGTTTGATTACCAAGTCTGAATCACCTTTTACCTTTAAGTGATTCACTTGTGCTTGAAGCGCTAACTCCAAGCCTGTAATGAGAGCTTCGTATTCAGCTTCATTATTGGTACCACCTTCCCACAACAAAAAGGAATAAGGTAACACTGCCTTATCTGGAGAAATGAGCACAATTCCTAAACCAACTTTGTTGAATTTAGGATTTTCCATTTTCTTCCCTGTTGGACTTCTAGAAGCACCATCAAAATACATTTCCCATGTTTGAGGACTCTCTTGAATAGAGAAAACTTCCTCATCAGGGAGTTCGATATCTGAATACGTGTCTTCTACTGAAGGATGTTCAGCCAGGAAATCAGCCAGAGCTTGGCCCTTAATTGACTTTTGAGACACATACTGAATGTCGAACTGCTGTAGAATAACCGCCCACCTTGCCAAACGTCCTGTAAGCATTGGATGACTAAGGATGAATTTGAGCGGATTATTACGAGATACCAATTGGACCTCATGATGTTGCAGGTAGTGTCTCAGTTTCTGAACTGCAAAGATTAATTCTAGGCAGCACTTTTCAATACTTGAATACTGGGTTTCTGCTTCAAGCATAGTTCTACTGAGATAGTAGAGACTATTTTCATTCCCAGTATCATTCTTTTGAGCGAGAAAGGCACCCAATGATCGCTCTAAAGCTGTCACGTAGAGGATAAGAGGTCTACCCTCAACATGCGGCATGAGTACTGGTGGACTCAAGAGGTATTTCTTGAGAATATCAAATGCTTCTTGACATTCTTCATTCCACTGGTAAGTGACTCCTTTCTTCAATAATTTGGTAAAGGGTAAACTTTTGCCTGCCAAATTGGCGATGAAACGCCGAATATAGGCTAAGTGTCCTTGAAGTCCTCTTAATTATTTCAAATTCTGAGGAGGTGACATACCAAGGATTGATTAGGTCTTCTCAGGATCAACTTCAATACCACGATGGCGTAAAACAAAGCCGAGGAATTTTCCTGAGGTTACCCCAAAAGCACATTTTAAGGGGTTCATCTTTAAATTATGTTGTCGAAGATTGTGGAATATGACTTCCAAATCAGCCAAGTGATTAGAACGTTGTTTGGATTTAACCACCAAATCATCTACATAGCATTCAACAAACTTCCCTAAAAGAGGTTTGAAAATACGATGCATGGCGCGTTGATATGTTGCACCTGCATTCTTTAAACCAAAGGGCATCACCCGGTAACAAAACACACCTTGAGGATCTCTGAAGGCTGTATATTCCTCATCTTCTGGGGCCATTCGGATCTGATTATATCCGGAATATCCATCCATGAAAGAAAGTACTTCATAGCCAGCCGTCGCATCAATTAAGAGTTCTGTAATCGGAACTGGGAAATCATCTTTAGGACAATACCGATTAAGATCTCTGAAATCGATGCAAACCCTAATTTGTTCGTTCTTCTTCTTTACAGGGACAATATTAGCCAACCACTTGGGATATTGAACTTCTCTAACGAATTTGGCTTTCATCAGCTTATCCACTTCAGCTTCAATTTTGGAAGCATAGGTTGGGTGTGTTCTTCTCGCGGCTTGCTTAAAACCTCGATGTTCTTTTGATAAACCCAAATGATGAGTAGAAACATCAGGATCAAGCCCAGGCATTTCTGTATAATTACAAGAAAAAATATCTTTATTTTGCTTTAGAAAAGAAATATACATCTCTTGCTCTTCAAGGGTCATGGCCGCACTAATTAAAGTGGGGCGTGGATCTTTCTCTGTACCCAAATTTACTTCTCTGAGTTCATCCACAGTGGTAGAGATACCCTCTTCAAATGTTGGAGGAGCATCTCTAAGATCTTCCTCTTCCTCTTCATCATGTGTTATTTCTTCCGTTTCTACTTGCAAAGTAGATGAAAAAACGAAATTCTCATGATCATAAGAGATGTCAAAATTTTCACATTTTGAAGAAGAAGCTTCCATTTCCGACCCTATTGATGATAAAGGGTATTCTTTGGGAATCAAAGAGGAGATGATGGATTGAGAATCGACATCAATATTCACCTCTGGTGTTGCTATAACTTCTTCTGGCCTGATTAGCGAAGTATAGACTTGTTGGATTTCAGCAGACGAAATGAAAACGTCACCACTTATGCTTTCATCACTGCTTGGTAAGTTACCAATTTCTCCCATGTTGTCTGGCTCGATTGTCGTAATTGACATTATGGATCTTTCCATAAGAGTATTTGGATTTGGGCCTATTTTGTCAATTTGACTGATAGGTAACACATAATCTGTACTCACATGTGAAAATGGATTTATTGGAATTTTTTCCAAACCATATGGAGCATTAACTTTGGTAATTTCCTTCATTGTAGATTTTTCTCTTCCCTTCATGTGATAAAATTCTGCCTCAATGTATTGAGACTCACATGTCTTGAACGGGGCCTTATCACCATACAATGTTCCAACTTGACCATCGAAACAGTATTTGAGACATTGATGGTATGATGATGGAATAGCTGCATGCTGATGTAGCCAGGGTCTTCCAAGCAAGATATTGAAAGCTGAGTCCTGATCAACAATCATGAAATCCGAATTGGAAACAAGATCTCCAAACTGAGTTCTGAGCGTAACTTCTCCCAATGGTTCTTGTTCATTTTTATCATATCCTTGCAACATCATGGTAGAAGGAGATAAATCAGATTCCGTGAGGCCCAATCGACGAAGTGTACGAATGGGCATGAGGTTGACACTTGAACCATTGTCAATGAAAGCTCTTTGAACATCTATACCATTGACTTTGCCAGATAAGTACAAAGGTTTTATGTGCCCATGCACAACATCATCTTCATCTTTATCAGTAAAAGATATCACTGCATGGCATTCTGCAGGATTATTCTCTATGTGATAGATTTCAGCTGCAGCAATTTCAGCTTCAAACTCCTGAGGACTTGACAAAGCTTCGATGAGTGCTTCCCGAAGATCTTTTGATAGATTCAAAGCATCCAAAATTGATAACTTGGATGGTACTTGGGCCAAGTGTTTCAATATATCATACTTTTGATCTAGAGGTCTACGTTTCCCAATAGGAATATGCGGTTTAGCAGGTACCTTGGAAGCATATGCTTTGGAAGCTGATGCATCTTGTATTGAAGCTGGAAACATCCTTGGTTTTGGCAGATTAGACTAATTAGATCCATTTACTTGCTGAGATAAAGAATATGGAACTTTTAATCGGTCTTCCAAAATAACTGTGCCGAAACTGAGTTGGCCATTGGCAGAAGAACTTGCTTGTTCTTTTTGAGCTCGCTGAAGGGCTCTACCACGAGTTTCTGCTGCATATACAGTGCTAGCAGGGGTAAAATCAGAGTAGTGGCTTCGGAAAGATCCACGTCTTCCCCTATATCCTGAACCTCTAGAACTTCCTCGGGTTCCCTTATTTGATACTGGGAATTCAGGCTCATCAAGACTAGAATATGAATCTGTTAATTGAATCATATTAACAGAACCAAAGATTAACTCTTCGTCTGATAGAGACTCTGCCTGGTTAGCCTGTTTAGGCTGTGCCGTTTGGTGGGACGGTGCCCGTGGATTGGAAGTAGATGGCATGAAATCTGCCAGAGTCAAAGAAAATTTAGGCTTTGCTACATACTCATCTTCTCCTGATTCCTCTTTCTTCTTTGAATTGCGCTACCCTTTTGAGGATTTTTCTTTTGATGGAGGCTTTACTGCAGCTTTTATAGGAGACACAATTGGCTTCTTCAATTGTGTTAGCAAAATGGAATGGGTCCGATTGATTGTCTTTCTGACCATCCAATCATCATATTTTTTCGCAGTTTTGCTTTTGACTTCCTTCCACTCGCCTCCTTCCTCTGGATCTGTAGCAGTAATACATGCTACATGAGCTGAAGAACCCTTCAATTTGACTTGTCCCAAGTCGACCATCTTTTGCAGGAGGTCTTTAAAGACAAAACACTCCTGGATGGGATGCCCCAACATTTGATGAAAGGGACAATAATTGGGACGGTCTTCATCTCCTTCCTTGTTTGGCCTCTTGGGCACTGGTAATTGAACCAAATTATTTTCCAGAGCTGAAATGAAGTAACCAGGAACTTGCTCACTTCGGAAAGAGTATGTTTTACTCTTCATATCCTCAAATTGTTTTCGTCGTTGATCTTTTTGATCATTTGGACGAAACAGCCTTTGTTGTTGTCGTTCAGGAGGTGGAGCCCTTCGAGAAGATGAAGGTTTTGAAGTAGAAATAGGTACAGGTGCTTGTTTAAGCATAACTATAGTAGTTTCTGCTTTACCCATTCTTCTTCCTGGAGCTGATGGAATTACACGAGATTTAACCTTAGCCTGTATAAGGAAATCTTCAATCTGTTGAGCGATTGAAGTAAGGTCTCGAAACCCTCCTGTGTATTTCACAGGGATCAATGGCGTGTGTAATTCGTCACGCAAATTTGCCACACAGATTGGCAACAGTTCCTCCTGAGGGAGTGCTAAACTCAAGGAATACGTTAATCCCTTCCAACGAGCAATGAAATCAGAGACTCTTTCATTTTCCCTTTTCTTGCTGTTTGTAAGATCGAAAACTATCGTTTTTGGCAAAGTTGAGCTAAACTGAAGAAGGAATTTTTGACGAAGATCCTCCCATCTGGTGACTGACCGGGATTGCAAGCTTGTATACCAGACAAAAGCTGGTCCTTGCAAGGTTCGCACGAAGCATCTGAGTTTCACTGCTTCTTGCTGCTCTGGAGTTCCCATCATAGGATCACAACAAGACACGTAATGCGTCAAATGTTGTTCAGGGTCGCCTGATCCATTGAAAGTAGGGAAAACAGGGTTTCCAAAACTGGATGGAGGAGAAATTGAATCTACCCATTCAGGGTAAACTTTTTTTTCAGGTTGAACCTGCGCCCGTTTCCCTTCCATAGTTTCTAACCGAGCTGTTAATGACTCAATAGTAGTTATTAACTTTTGAGAAACATCAGGTTGAACTTGGTTTTGGGTAGGTGCAATGAATGGAGCTTGGACAGACGTGGTGGTTGGTGCTGCAACTGATGGTAGTGCTGCCAACCGTTGTTGCGTTTGACCCATAAGATTAGACCTCTGTGGGTGTACTGATAAAGGAGGATATTCTTGATCCATCTCAGTAGTTACAACAAATTCCTTCGGTTGTCGGACTTCAGCATTCTTAAGAAGGAGACTACTCTGAAGTAGTTCTGCATTCAACCTTCTTAATTCTTTCATTTCTTCCTCCTGTTGTGAAAACCTTTGCTCTAATGAGAGCGATTGACCTCCTTCAGAGGAAGGGTGAGAAGTAACCTGATTCTTTCCTTTCCCCTTATTGGATCCTTTTCGGAGAGAGGGAAGTGGGTTACTTGAAGGAATACCCAGATTTTGGGTAAGCCTTTGATTACGTGTGCGCACACCTTCTTCATTTAGGTCTGTGTGCGCAACTTCTTGAGTAGGAACCTCTTCGTCTGATCCCTCTGATTGAGCCTCATCTGGTGAATCAGCAGCAACGGCATTGATGACATTAATGGATGCATATTGCATGGAATCCTTTCTATCATCATTTCTGTGATATTGTCTTCTTCTATGTCCATGATGAGACATGGCATTCCGTTGACTTGATCCCTCAGGAATTTCTTGGAGAACCGTCACTTGGAGAGAATCTCCTGACAGCTTGGCTCTTCGTTCCTCTTGAAGCTTATTCCCTAATCGAGAGAATACTGACTTTCTCTGAGGGAGGGATTGAGGATTTGAAAAAGTCCCCAGTCCGATGGACTGGGGATGTTCCTGCTGCTTCCGCTCAACTCCTCGAATCCCATTTGTTGATTCTGAGGGTTGGGTTAGAGAAGTCCCCAGTCTGGCAAGCTGGGGTGTCTCTTGACATGCTATGTCTGAGATCTTCTTAAAATATCTCTTGATCTTGCGAATCTTAGTTCGGAAATTAGCTGGGTGCATTAACCTGTATCCACTTTTATCACCTGGTTCAACAGATCGTTGGATGATTTCCGAAACTTCTGTCATTTGATGACGTGTTTGCTCCAGACGAGAGGCTTGTGCAATATTATCGCCTGCTTGATGTAGGAGCAATTCAACAAATTGTTCTCTATATACTTGATTTTGAGAGGAACTAGTTGAAGCTTGTTCTTGAGCAAGCTTTTGATTATGAACAAAGCCTATTGACTGTGGCCGGCCATGGGCAATAACATTGCATGAGACCATTTTCGGCGGGCTTTGCTGACCGGAAAGCACTGTGAAATGTAGTGCTCTGTGAACACCCCATCCTCTGATATGAACATCAGATGGAGCATTGGAAATTAACTGACGCAATCTTCTTAGTGCACCAAGGCATGAACATTGAAGGGTTCTCTGTTGTTTTTCAGCCTTCAGATACCGAGAGACTGATAGAGATGCCAAATCAATCTGACGTTGTAACCCTTATATTATCTTAAGATGATTTTCATATTCATCGTAAGATAATACCTTCTTCTTTAATTGAAAAAGAGTGTTCCATATGTTGAGACGAATATCATGGATTCCATCATCCGTCAACATCTTTGGAATGTCGTACTGGGAGTCAGACAAAGGCCAAAACATGACCGGTACTTCACCTTTTGCCAGTTTTTTCCTCATGTTCAGCATTTCCTCTTTATCATTAAATGAATATTATTCTACCTGTTTGGACCAGAGTTGGTGTTTCCTTGTTGCTTCATCAGATTCAACAAGATTGGTAGAGATATCACTATTCATGCTGGAAGATGAATGACCTGGGGATGGTTCGGAGAATAACCTGAACCCCAGGCTATCTTCTGATGGAGAAAGAGTTTCACCTGTCGATAGTAAAGCATCAGACATGACTGGTTTTACGTTTTCAAGTGCCTCGAGATAGGAGGGCTTTCTCGTCACTACATTGCCTTCTGAAGAATTTTCGAGATAACGTGAATCACTACTGCGGAGAGGACTTTCGCAGCGAAGTTCATCACCATGAGGAGGACCGTCATGATGGGTTACAGCAAAAGATGAAATCTCTTGCTCCTTGGCCTTCTGACCACACATAGGGTTCCTGTGGCTCTCATCTGAAGAAGAAACTTCAAGATTGACCAAATTTTCATGAAGCAAGTCTTCATGAGGAAGTGTCTGTTGAAGACCTTCAGAATTAATGTTCCCGTTATTGGGAACTGAGGGAGTAGAATCTTGAATTCCGACAGATAAATGTCTGAGGGCTTCAAGAACTCCAGCATCGAGCAAGGCTTGGTTACAGATTGGCCTTTGATCTCCTGACTGTGCTGAGCGGATCTTTTTCTTAGATTCCTTCTTACTCGCTTTAGAAACCACTTGATGACGAAAGTGATTGCTCTGAGCAGGTGTATGTGCCTGATCAGGAAAGATGGCCAGGTTAGGCTGACGATCTCCACTCAAATCAGGTGTATGTGCCTGACTTGGTTTTCCGTATGATATGGGGGAGTATGCCCCATAACCCTCTTGGACTGGAACAGATGTGTGTGTCTGTTCCGGAGTGAATTGTTGATGTGTCACTCCATTGCTAGGGATAGATTTATGTGTCTGTCCCTGTGATGATGCTGAAGCTTTTATGATATCCTGGCAAGCATCTAGAATATGAGCAGGAATTTGCTTCTGTTCTTTCACCATTGACAAAATATGTTTGGTGACTTCAGCCACCGGAACGGGGATATACGTCCATTCCGGGCTTGGAGTAGGTGTATGTGCCTGCTCTTGTCCTCATTTTCATGTCAGTGAATCCTGACAGTACTCAAGTGTGGAGGCAGAGAGTTGAGTCTGCCCCCTGTTTGTCATCGGGACTTTCCAACTGACTTCTCCGTGCGCTACCAAGCGAGACTGTTGGTAGGCCTGATTAGTATTAGCAGGTGTATGTGTCTGCTGGTTACACTTCGCCAAACGCGGTTGACGAGATCCATCATATGTAGTCAGACGAGCCTGCTGACTAACTGGTGATGTATAAGCAGGTGTATGTTTCTGCCTATGGTACTCCGCCGGAATTGCCTGGCGGGATAGGCTTGATGCTGCCAGACGAGTCTGCTGGACAGCGGAATTAAAACGAACAGGTGTGTATGCCTGCTCGTTGTTTACCACCAAGTTAGGTTGGTGGACTTCTCCGGAGATGGCAGGGATGACAACCTGCCTATTGTTAACCGGATTCCGTCTCTGGCGGTTCATCTTTCCTGCTCGGGTTCGAGGAACCTGAGCTGAATGCCTGGAGTCGGTACCCTCATCATGTTGAGGGCGCACTACCGCACGAGTCTGGCGGCGATTGTTGATGGGAGCCCTCGGGAAGGACTCCTGTCTTTTTGAACTAAGGCCCTGAGGTACCTGCTCATTCACTTCCTCAGAGTAAGGGAGTGAATGGAAATTGCGTTCCGGGGATAATGACCCGAAACGGTTGGAGACGGTAGTCAGCACCGCCTGCTTCTTGATTGCTGGCCGTCGTTGTCCGGACGACCAGGTAGAGTTGTTAACTTGGAGGGCTTGACGAGCAGCCTCCAGAGTTGGGATAGTACCGTTGCGATGGTACTCCTTAACCAGTTCATTAGAAACACAGCGTTGAAGACGCTGATTTGGTGATGTCATCCTCAGAGCGGATGACGTTCCAGCAGGAGTAGCAGCATTGGTTTTCACAGCAGCAGACCTCACAGTAGAGGTGTTTACAACAGTAGTATTCACAGGGGTGAATTTAAGGAAAGCCATTTTGCAGAAGATATTGAGAAAAGAGTGCCTGTTCTATTGTAACAGACATAATCAAGATGAATCCGGACACTGCATCTTTTGGATGAGCATATGTCAATGATTGCTTTGTTGGCCCAAGGGGCCTAAAAAATAAGAAGAACATCACTTTAACTTGGTTAAGGATTCACGTCGGGTTCACCATTTTTGTTTCGCACGGAATCCGGGGATGACCTCCTGGACGGGAGATTCAAACGTTCCGATCGGTTTCTAACGGGTTTGTTCGTAGAACCGAAAACATCCAATGATTCCACATCCGTTTGGACCTACTTTCCAAAGGCAGGCACTCATTATCTTGTGGACTAATGAGGCTTAGGAATTTTCATTGGTCGAGAGGATGGGAGGTCGGACTCATCACACCTTTTTGAGGGGAATTATTGTCTACTCCGGGACTCTCTTTATAGATTTAAGTTATGTTCGTGAATCCTTATTACATTACCAAGTATAAAATGTGCTTTCCTTTAGTTTTATCAATCAATGATTAAATATGCAAGAAATTTAGAGAATCTTTTATATGTATTCGAGGTTCTTCATCAATAGAGAATCATCTATATCTATTTAGAGATTCTTGGTCAATGGTATCCTTCAAAACATTTATATAAAAGTCTCTTGGTCATTATGATGACCAGGCTGGTTTTAAAGCCACTCAGTGGGGCACTTGAAGTTTATCGTCATTCAGAAGGACAGAGATTATTTCAAAGTTGGGATCGAACCCATAAATGGGCTACCTACGTATCCTTTGTTTTGGAAAAGGAATCAGAACCCACGTAGTTCGAGAAATGGAGTATGATGTTTATGATTGATGGCTCAAAGATGAATGTCATAATTACTTTTACACTCTAAGCTCACGTGAATCATGCTCGGTGTGAGAAACAATAGGTATTGGTAAAAATTAGACAATTGTGCCATGAAAGATGCAATCATAAGAATTTGTTTGGGGCTTATGTATGGATGACTGCCCAGATAGATGAAGGTTTAGAATTTACTTTTAGGGAGAAAATCCATGAACAGGGTCCATAAAGTTATATGTGCTTCATGGAGATTTGAATACTCTAATCTTGGGGCTTACTCCTAAGGAGGATGCCCAAGTTAGGAGGGGACTTATGATTGGGTTTATTCCTGAAAAGGAAACCCAAGATTATGACTGGGACTTACTCCTAAAAAGGAGGCCCAGGTTAAGGGACTTGGGGCTTACTCCTGAAAAGGAAGCCCAAGGTTATAACTGAGTCTTATTCCTGAAAAGGAGACCCAGGTTAAGGGACTTGGGGCTTACTACTGAAAAGGAAGCCCAAGGTTATGACTGAGTCTTATTCCTAAAAAGGAGACCCAGGTTAGGGATTAAGGTTTGGGGCTTACTCCTGAGGAGGATGCCCATGATTTGAGGTTGGGGCTTATTCCTAAGAAAGATGCCCAAGATTAGAGGACTTGATTGGGGCTTACTCCTGAGGAGGATTCCCAAGATTGGGAACTTTAAGAATTTGGGGCTTACTCCTGAGGAAGATGCCCAAATTAAAAGATTTATAACTGGGGATTATTCCTGAAAAGGAGACCCAGGTTAGGATTCTCTCATCTTAAAGGATGAGGTTGAATGAAATAATTCTCCATATTTAGTGACATAAGGATATTTAAATCACTGGACTTTGAGAGATATTTCACAGAATTCCTTTCAGATAAGGAAGTTAAATCAAGAAATCATGCCATAAATGGCTTTGAAGAGTGTCTTGAAGACTGAATCTGGAAAAGGAAAGGTGAAATGACTTAAGAGGGGTAAAAATGGGCAAGATGGGCACCCAAAAAGATAGGGGTGCGCAAGTCTTGAAAGGCGCGCAAGTCTTCCGTGGGCGCGCAAGTATGGTCGCGCAGGTATACCTGCGCGGCACATGGTGTACTTGCGCGATTTTCAACCAGCATTGAAATACTTGAGCGACTCTTTTTTAAACCCTTTAGAATTTTCTTGAGGTTCTTCCAGAAAAGGGGCGCGCAAGTTATATTGAAGGAAATAAGTCGGCGCACAAGTGTTTGATGAGTTTCAACACTTATGCCTTCCTTCTTCTCTTTAAATCTTCCGTTCTAGGTAAGAAATTACCTTAGAAGTGTTCCGGAAGCTTTGAGAAGAGACTTGGGCGTCGGGAGCTTCAATCCGAGTTTCTGAAAAAAGATCCCCCTCGAATGGGGGGCCCACAGGGTCTATTTATAGGCAAAAGAAGACCCCGGGCGGTTACCGGGCGGTTACCACTTAGGTCGCGCAAGTCACTTGCACGACCAAGACCGCCGCGCAAGTGTACTTGCACGACAGTGGTAAAACTTGCGCGGTGCATTTTCTTTTGATCCTGTGTTCATGCCTTTGTCGATTTTTGATGTTTTCTTCAAAGGTTTGAAATCACTTTGAGCTCAGATATTCCCTTTTCCGATCTTTAGATTCTGTGACGAAAGGAGCGTCAACAACGAGTTTAATTTTTTCTGAAAATTTATTTTAAAATCCCCCCAATTTTAAGTGTCTAACATACCCATTCTATCCTAACATGATTTAATTGGTTTTAAAGGCTCTTAAAAAGTAGTTTTGGATCCTCCAAATCCTTTCCATGGTGGATTGAAGTAGTGTTGATCTTGATTGATCTCTTATGAGTAAGTGGATCTCCTCTCTAATAGTTTCTTATGATCTCTCCTTCCTTCCTACTTAGAGTTTGATGGATCATCATGTATTGTATGGATCTTAACTCCATTTTATTTAATCTTTATTCTAGTATTGATTTATTGATCTCCTTCACCTTTGATATATATTGTAATTCATGTTGTGGTTGTTGATCATTTGATTTCCACGATTAAAGGTAGGTGGTTCTATTTGAGATTTTCCAAGTAATTGAAACCATGATTTTCTTGATTTTTTTGAAATACATTTCAATTTATTTATAAAACCTTGATTTTAAGTTCTTTGATTATGTAATTTTAAATGGAATGGATTTTGAGAAAAACCCCAATTCTATTGGAATTGGAATTGTGGGGTGAATTTTGAAAATGATAGAATTGATGAAATGATTTTAGAATTGTTTTGAGAAAAGTGTACTAAATTGAAATGATGAAAACATATGATTAGTTTTTGATTGAAAATACATGAAATGATGAAAATATTATGTTTTGGTTTTGATATTGAATTGGCATATTGAAATTGAAAATTTAGGAAATTCAATTGTAAATGATGATTAATTTGAAATGAGGCAATTTTCCCTTTTTCTATTGATTGATTGAGAACATGCAAGACTGGGTAGTTATTGGGTTATTTGGGACAAGCACACTAGGATCTTGATCCCCTAACATTAAATTGATAATGAAAACTCTCGAAAAAACCTATTTTATCATGATTATCCCCAATGGGATGTTAATGAGTATTATTCGACCTAAACCTGAGGTACTTGTGTCACATACTTAGCTACGATCACTAATTTGAGAAGTGTGATGATCCTATAACTAGAAACTGATGTACTATAGGGAATATGACCATGGTTCGTGATGTGATTATTTTTATTATATATACCATTAACTATAGAACTATTTTTACTCATGAAAAATGATTTACATAAATTATTTTATATAAAATGTTTTTTAAGCCTTGATTGAAATGCTTTCCATATATTGGAAGAAAATCATGATTTTTAATATGAAAAGGATATTTCATGTCATGTCATGTCGTATTTTATTTAAATTCATAGCATGATTGTTTTATTATTATGTCATATATTATGGAATAGTTGATGATACCCTAATGGGATTTATAACTCATACCCTACCTTTTCCTTTGGGTGTTTTTATATTTCTTTATGCCAAGTCTGAACAAAAGGAAAGATCCACTTGAAGGTGGTGGATGTTCCTTATCCCTTAGGCTTGGAGTGATAGAGGTGGTTGATGGATAATTCATCCACTTGTTTCAAGGGATGTTTGAGTTTTCATCTTGTTATATACTGATTACTTTGATGATGTACTACTTTGGGTTCCCAAAGTACTTTCTTCCTTTGGGGTGTTGATCATACTAACTTGTAATCTTTTATCTTCCATTGTTTTATGGAAAATTATTTCCCTCTTGATCCTGTATGATGTCAAGTGCTAGTCACCAAACCATGGGGATCGAGAACACCCTTTGGGACATGTTAAAGCCAGATGAAGTATCATGTTACCTAGTTATTTGTATTGGTTCATGATAAAGTGGTATCAAAGGTGCAAGTTGTGCATCTTTCCTTAATGTAAGTTTGGAGTTTGATGTTACTTTTCAGGACTTAGGAGGTAGTTATGAGAAATTGTCTGGCCAGATCTCATCATAACAAGCCTTAAGTCAACATGGGTGTTTTGGGAAAGGCGTATTGAGGAATATTTTGGTCTGATTCTAGTTTTTACCTACTTTTTATTTAGATAGGTTGAAATTAAAATCTTTATAACTTAGCTAATGGGATTTATGTTCCTATTGATATTTTTTGAGTTTTTGATCTTAGTAATATTTTGATGTATTTAGTGTTGTTTTTTGATATTGTATAGCATAATTCATTTGACAAGATGTTTGAATAGGCTCTAGGAGGAAGCTGCTAGTGAACCACATCGAACAGATCCTCCCATGGACCAAAATATGGTTTAAATTGTTTTGCATGTTTTCCAATATATGGGATAGGCACCTACAGTCGTTCCCATTCAAGATGTAGTTGTGGAACCTCATATGGGAATACTTTTAGAATCACACTCAAGAGTTCCTTCGCTAGATGCAACTAGTGTTTCAAGGATCTAATGATCTTCAAGAGGATGAGGATTAGTTAATAAAGATATATCTACTTTATTTATTGGAAACACATGATTTGATTAATGTGAAATTTGTAACCATTAAGATAGAAGGACCTAGCAGGAGATGCTGGTATTCGATGGTGATAGAGAAGAAGTGTGAGGGTTTAGAGTGGAAGAACTTAATATTTATTTTCACTAATTATTTATATCTATAATATATGGTGCTGGACAAGGCTATAGAGTTTTTAAATCTCCATTTGGATTATAAGACTGTGACAGAGTATTCAAA
This sequence comes from Viscum album, assembly GCA_963277665.1. Lineage (NCBI taxonomy): Eukaryota > Viridiplantae > Streptophyta > Magnoliopsida > Santalales > Viscaceae > Viscum > Viscum album. The sequence goes on from OY728157.1 coordinate 820,190,340, forward strand.
CCTCTTTTCCAATCTTGTGCAGTTTCTACCTAATATTGTATCGACTGAGAAGATGAAGACTCGATGGTTCGATATGGGTCTCCAAACCAAAATATGTTCACAAGTTTTCTTTCTAAATCTCTCTTCATATGATGATTTTCTGGATAGGGATTTTATGGTTGAACTTTACATGGAGGTAAGTCATTTTTGACAATAGTTTATTTTTCTCCCAGTGGAAGTTATATGAGTTTCATTAAAGGAAAGACGAAGCATTATTATTTTCATGGTGGATCTAGAAATTAGGAATCCTTTATACCTCCTAGAGTTACTGGTAGAGGCCCTTTTACTTTCTTCTAGTGTGGCAATCTTGGTCATTCGAAATGGGTTTTCACTGAGGCATCCATGATTTTTAGTTCCTATAGAATCTTACGTCACTTACAGAAATTATGTTATATATTTTATTCCCCACATAGTGGTACAAAATAATCATCACCAAAAAGTATTATGGTGCTATGATATTCTTCACGAACAAAGGGGTTCCATCAATAGACATCCATAATAGAGCTTCTGCACGTAGTGGGATAGTCTCCAGTGGAAGCTGATATAGGTTTAGGGACTGTTAGATATTACATCACAATAGATTCATATTTAGTGACTACTTTATTTGATACCAGTGCATCTCTCTTATTTATATCAATCCATATTGTGGACCTACTAAATTATCCTATGAATATTTTGTCTTATGTGATGGATATTACCACACCCCTCATAATGAAGATATAAAAGGGCCTATTTTTTCCTTCTTGTGTCTTATCTTTATCAGAGATCGAGCTTAGTGGGTATTTTTTGGTTCATGACATGAAACCTCTTGATGAATTTTTTGGAATGGAATGGATTGGATCATTACTAATAGGGCCTGAATTGACTGCTATCTTTGATGGGTCTCCTTTACTACAACCGATGAGGTGTGTCATATCTTCCCAAGAGAATGGGACCCAGGGTTGAGTTAATCCAGACCTTGTTATCTAGAATTTTGGAAAGTAATATATGTGATCACTTTTGTTCTGAAGTGGGAGCCTTTGTGTGATGATCTCCCTCTATTTTTCATTGAGTTTCCCAACATTTTTCTTTATGATTTCTTTGGTTTTTCATTGATAATATAGATAGAATTTTCTATTGATTTAGTGTCTAGTACTCAAACAATGTATATTACTTATCACCACATGGTACCAACTGAAATGAAAGAGTTGAAGACTCAGTTGGACGATCTATTATAGAAAGGATTTATATGCATGAGTGTATCACCTTGGATAGTGTCTATTCTCTTTGATAAGAAATATGATGGAACACTTCACTTTTGTGCTAATTACTAGAACTCAATTGAGTTATGGAGAATAGAAAGTATTTTTTGACTCAAATAGATTATCTATTTGACCATTTGAAAGGTTCCAAGTGGTTCTTGAAGATTGATCTGAAATTGGGTTATCACCAGTTGAGAATGAGAGAATATGACATTCATAAAACTGCCTTCTGGAGTAGGTATGTCCATTATGAATATCTTTACATGTCATTTTGTCTAACCAATTCTCCTAACATATTTATATATTTTATGAACATGATCTTCTATGAGTATATTGATACATTCATGGTGGTATTTGTGGATGACATATTGGTTTACTATCAGTCTAAGGAGGATCATGTGCATCTTTTGAGAGCATTTCTAGAATTTTTAAGAAATTAAAAACTCTATGCCAAGCTATCATGATGTGACTTATGAATTTGAGAAGTTAAGTTCTTGGTATAAGTTTTGTTAGAACATGGTATCTCAATTGATCCTGAAAATGTTAAAGTTGTTATGACATGGTACGAACTGCGACATGTTTTTGAGATTTAGATCTTCTTGTGTATAGCAAGGTATTATCGCCGATTCGTAAAGTATTTCTCAAAGTTTGCTTTTACGGTGACCACTCTCAATCAGAAATGAGTAAATTTAATTTGGGATGAAAAATATCAGAGTTACTTTGTTAATATGAAATGTATTTTGACTTCTGTGTCAGTGTTGACTCTTCTAGAGGCTGAGCAAGGATATGAGGTCTTTTGTGATGCATCAGGTTCAGGTTTGGGTTGTGTTTTTATGCAGGGTGATCACGTGGTGGCCTATGGTTCTCGATACCTTAGGCCACATGAGATTAATTATCTGACCCCCTAACTTTGAACTCGCAATCATAATGCATGTGTTGGTTCTGGTCATAGTGGAAGCATGTGGAGGTGGGTAATATATTAAAATTTATTTTAATAATCATTTCTCAAAACTAAGAGAGTGGATCTTGAACATCAAGTTTATAATTAATTTATTTAATATTTGAAAAAATAAATACCCAGTCTTAGGAACTTTCATTTTTTGTGAATGTTTATTTTCCAAAAAGACTCTTTTAGATTACCTTTGTTGTGCTATGAGGATCTAAGGATAGAATCTCTCTAGCGGTGATCCACACATGATCCTGTGATCTTTGAACAACACTGATTGATCTTCGGGTGATAGCACAGTGATTCGAATGTCTTATGTTGTTCATTCTTGATTTCTCATTCTTCGGTCTTGAAGAAATCTCTCTTAAACTTCTCATTCTTAAGAGGGAGAGAGAAGTAAGAGTTGAGAAAGAATTCATTATGCGAAATAATTATCTATTCTCAATTTTTGATACTCTACACAATAGACATAGATGTTTATTTATATAGTTATATTTTATGTCAAAATATTATTTAATTGTATATTGGACATTAAATAAAATTTATTTCCTTTAACAAACCTCATTAAAAATAATAATAATTATATTATTACTCTTTTGTGGTGCGCTCCAACTTGCACAATAACAAATATTATGTAATGATCTTGTTAATTAATATTTATCATTAGAACCAGTCTTGGGTCGTTCGAACTCCTCAATAATTTATTCAATAACCAAATAAATATTTTATTCATAATCTATCGAATAAATATTTATTAAAATATTCAATAAATAATATAAATATTTTATTCACATGTCGGTGAATAAATATTTATTTAATTTATGTGATCAATATAACCTTAATAAAATTATTCCTCAGACTTAAGAATAATATTTATTCCATTAATTAAAATCAAATAGAATTTAATCGAGATCAATAGAAACATTTAGTGTGTGGCCCTCTAGGATTCTTTCTTGTTGGCATTAGGTGGGCTTGCCTAAAGTCCAAGATTACTATCTAGCAATGAGTCAAGGAACCCAAGAGAAACAACTTAATGTCATAACATCAACAACCACATATGAATGCTCACTAGGTAATATAATCCCTTTATCACAATATTTCATCAACTTGGAAAAGATATCAGCTTTCATAAAGATGGAATGGAAATATCCTTCCTTGACTTATTTATTAATGAAAAGTCACTCTTGATGCACCCAACGTATCCAACTTCACCATAGATTGTTATTGTCATGGTTTACAAAATACATCTAATTACGCAAGTTGTGACATGCATTAATAATAATCTTAAAGTCTAAGGGTCATCACACATTCTTTTAGATAGGAATATCCTATGACACCAAAACATATCGAATTCATACTGGTGAGTCTGTTCTCACAATATCTCATCTTAGAGATTACCAAGTACGAACTTCATGATAATAAGCCTCATCTTCTTAAGAGTACTCGCACTGGACAATCTATATACTATGTTTCCCATCATAGTATTTTATCCAACCACAGAATGTTATTGGATAATATCGTCATAGAACATCAAAGTTATCATCATAGTGGGGAACTATTATGAACTTATCAATGTGACATATACTCTAGGAAATTATTGCACTAGATTCATACAAAGCAACAAAAAATATGTAATAATAAGTTTTTTTAATATTAAATACATAAAATATTTATATAATCAAAGTGAAAATAGTTAGTCCAAGGACACCAACTCCAACAACATGCACTTAAAAGTTTGTGGCGTTACCTTTTCATAGAAAGGTTTAGTGTGTATTATGACTACAATAGATTGAGTTATATATTTTCCCAAAATATTCTAGATGAATTAGGTGGAATACCTATAGACATTTGATTTCAACATTACTTATACCCCAGATAAGGGGAATGTCATCACATATTATTTGAGCAGGAAACTTCTAACTCAAGCTATGAAGGAATCATCAGAACAGTGGAACATGATATCTCTTTTTTCATAGAAACATTTAGGATTTCTAGAAGAAGAGTTTGAGGTTATCTTGACTAATTTTTAGTTGAACATATTTCTTCTTGAGATGATTCTTCAGAAAAAATAGCTTGATGATGAATTTATTAGCATTAGAGACTTTATTTATTGTGGGGAGATTGTTGTTGAGTGTTAATTCTCCATGGAGAGTATTCTATGTTTTTGTAATCAATATGTTGTGTCTATGGTAATGATAAAATCTATAATAGGGGATTAAAATAATTACCAATGGGGTGTTCACTAAGGAAAGACAAAGAGGTTTTATGTTATGCAGTGATAATTATGGTGGGTAGGTATGAGATAGGGCATCACTAACTTTGTTTCACATTGTTATACATGATAATAGTTCAATGTTGAGCGCCATAAAACTTTAGGTTTTCTCTAGTATCTTCCAGGGTCGACTTGGAAGTGGGATGAGATTTCTATTGACTTTCTATTTGATTTGATACATACCCCCTATAAAAAATAATAAAACATGGGTTGTGATTGATTGACTGACCAAATCAGCTCACTTTATACTAATTTGGGATATAACCATAGTTGGGGAGTTGGAAAATCTCTATGTGAAAGAGATAATTTGTTTTCATGGATTTCCATATACTATAGTCTCTGATAGAGATCCTTGTTTTACATCTCATTCTTTTCGAGACCTTTATGAGGTGATGAGATTTGAGTTTCATTTGAGTATGGTATACCATCCATAGTGTGATGTCCCAGACCCGGATTCCACTTAATGGGTGCCTCGAGCCCAGTGGTCCACTTGGCCTTAATCATATCTCCCCAAACTCCAGTGGTTTCCGACTAACAGTGAGGGCTTAGGGTGTGTCTATGAGGAGACTATGCCCTCATTACCAGGAGATTATTCCCTCATTACCAAAGTGTAGTGCAGAATATGAATATGAACAGAGGTAAATAGCGGAAGCAATATAAGTAAACAGAATGCACAACAGAAAATAGAGATAATAGTTACAATAACTAAAACAACTAGAATAACATTCAGCAACTAATGATATGTCATGTCACTAGAAAACTGGAAAACATGGAAACAATATAGCAGGCATAACATGTTCCACATAAGTATAAAGGAAATAAAATACTATCCTAAGCATCCGGAGCTTCGACTCAGTCATCTTCTATTGAGATCCATAATAAACATCAAGCAATCAAGTGTTTGAAGTCTTATTCTTCCCTTTTTCAACACCTGCAACCATGTAATCTACTCTGGGTACCAAACAACACCCGGGGAGGGTGTGAGATAAATCTTAGGGGGTCACCACCAATGATGTTTATAAAATTTGGCCGGTGTAATGGAAATGTAGTAGTGTGAAAGCATGAATATATAAAGTAAAGTAGTGTAATGTAACTAAATAACCAATTATCTGCTTCATGCCTCAGCTGGCGTCTAAACATAACTAGTTCATTAATTTATTATTACCAGTTTATAAATAATTCACATGTTAAAATAGTGAGTATTCCAAGTTATGACAAGTAAATCCGTAATGACATTTAATATTGAAGTTCCAAGGTAATAACCAAGGCAATTTAGACCTCAAGGGTCACTAACTCATTAATAATTGTAGCCTGACATGGGGTAAGAGTGTAATCCATGGATCATAGTCCAATTCATTCCACAATGATATGCCTACTGAGTCTAAGTAGTTCATCCAAGGTAAAATGGTGCTAAGAAATGACCGGGCTTGATGGGCTTTAACCATGGAACATACTTGTCAATGTTGGATCCAAGGAGTGTATCTAAGGCATACTATAATGATATTTAAGGTATATTTTGGTGTCATTATGGTCATCCAAATAATATACAAGTATTAGTATCAAGGTGGGTCTGAACCTAAGCAAGTCGTATCCTTGAATCAAAATAGTTTTCCTGAGTTCTCAAGGAATTCCCCGATAAGAATCCAAGGTGAGATAGAGTGAGGACACTCCTATTTGATATTTAATTCATGTAATATTTAATTTGGTTCAATTATTTCCTTTAATTAGTTTGATAAGGTTAAGTATCATGCAACCTTTTAACCAAGACATAAATTAATCAATAAGTTAATTTGGTTCAAGCCTTTCCTTTCATTAGTGTGACAAGGACAAGTGGTATGCAACCTTTATTAATTACATGTAAGGAATATTAAATAATTGAGGTTCATTCCACCACCTTCCTTTAATTTGGTAAGGGGTTCTATGGACATGAAACCTATTAATCATTCACAATTAATCCGGTCAAGTCATACACTTGGTATACTTGCCAATTTCCATTTCACTTTTAATTATCAATAGAATCACTTACCTTAGGTGGGCCAAGTGGTGAGCATACATGGTAATTTACATTATTCAATTCAAAATATAAATCAAGTAATTTAATATAGAAAATCTTACCCTTATAAGGGTCAAGAAAAGTCACACCTGAACGGTGGCTCAAACACGTCAAATACTAAAAACCCAACTATGGAATAACATCCTACATGGGATGAATTAAGTTGTGGGAATAGCCACCAATAATTAATCACATATATGGAAAGATCATATCCACACTATTCTAATGATTATAAGCATGGAATATAAATTCTATAAATGGTACCTGATGAAATCGGTGGGCCCCACACGACAAATCCAAAATCCACAAACTCGAGGGATGAGTTATAGAACACCCACCTTAGGCTTGTATGACTCTCCTCATATGGTATCAACCCTTTATTTGTCTTATAATAGATTAGACCTAAGAAAAAGGGGGAAACGCTCACACATCGATGACTAGGTCAAGAGCAAGAGAGGAGAAGAAAGGCTTAAATGGACTTGAGTACTTTCCATTGTGCATCTAACGTGACAAAGAGAAGCTCGATCAGATCTCAGATGAAGAAGATCTTCCAATCTCTAGATTTTGCCTTCAGAAATATCCAAAATGAGATCCATGAAGGTAAATATAGCTGGAACTCATAATAGGAAGAAGGAGGGGACTTAAAATATCATTAAGGGAAAAACTTTAAAGTTACCCAGAAAAATAGAATATGCATAGTTTGTCCACACGGTTTGAAAAACCATGTGCAAACCTTGAACAGTTACCTGCGCAGAAGGGGTACTTGCACAGTTAGGTAGCAAGGTTGGGTGTAAACTGTGCGATATGGTTCTGTCCAAAAATTTCCATCCGCACGGTTAGACAAACTATGCTCCAACTATGCACTAACCATGCAACATGACCAGTTTCCCCAAAAATATGGGTTATGGGATCAAAACATTCCTTGGACAACCCTAATACATTTTATAACTCATTAGGCATCCATATTAGGTTCAAAGTAAAGATTTAGACCTAAATTTAATGGATCCATACCTGAGTGAAAAATCGGGTTCTTACAGTATTCCCCCCTTAAAAAACTCATCCTTGAGTTCACCTTATAAGGGTGGAGAAATGTTGTTTGAGAAAAACTTTGGCCATTGGGCACGTACGTCGGCCTCACACTCCCAAGTCTCATCTTGCATGCAGTTGTGCTACCATAACACCCATACTAGAGGGATAGACTGTCCTCTAAGAGCCTTCGTGCTTCGGTCAACGATGCATACCAGATACTCCTCAAAGGTAGTATCAACATCTAACTCAACTTATTCAGGATCAAAAGTATGAGATAGATCAACATGATATTGGTGAAGTTGTGAGATTTGGAAGACACCATGCCTGGAATGGTGCCTCTGAGGTAATAGCAACTGATAGGCTACCAGCCTGACTCTCTCTAGAATTTCAAAAGGCCCTACACAACTAAGAAATAACTTCCCTTGTTTATGTAACCATCTATGCCCAAGCCTGGATAATACATGAAGGTAAACATGATCCCACACCTCAAACTCTAGTGGTTATCTACGACGATCATCATAAGATTCCTATATAGACTGAGCAGTATTCATATGATTTCTAATCATCAGAACTTTCTCTAAAGTCTCCTAAATGAGATGAGGACCTAGTAGGGCCTCCTCACCTACCTCTATCCAGCACAGGGGTGAACGACACGACCTAACATAAAAGGCATCAAAAGGATCCATCTAAATTGTCACTTGAAAGAAATTATTATAAGCAAACTCAATGAGAAGGATATGTTTCTCCCATGAGCAACCAAAATCAAGGACACATGCTCAGATCATATCCTCTAGAACATGTATTGTCCATTCTGATTTCCATCAGTCTGAGGGGGAAAATTTGTGCTTAGAATCACCTGTGTTACCATAGCCTTTTGAAATCCCTGCCAGAACCATGAAGTGAAATGATAATTCTGATCTGAAATGATAGTACGAGGAACCTTGTGTAGTTATACAATCTCATGGACATACAGTCTTCCCATCTCATCAAATGAGAAATTATACCAAATAGGAATGAAGTAGGAATATTTAATTAGTCGGTCAATGACTACCCAAATAGAATCTCTACCCCTGGGAGACCTTGGTAAGCCAACTAGGAAATCCAAAGTAACATCTTCCCATTTCCATTCTAGTACTGGAAGTGGCTATAGAAAGTCCACTGGTCTCTGGTGCTCTGCCTTCACCTGCTGATAGGTGGAACACCTAGTGATAAAGCCTGTTATCTGACATTTCATCCCAGACCACCAATACTAGTGTCACATATCTCGATACATCTTGGAGATTCCTGGATGAAATGCCCACTTATAGGTGTGAGACTCTTTCATCAACTCCTCTCTCATATCTGCAAGAACCCAGATACATCCACATAGATGCAATACATCATCTCTATCCACATACCAATCCAGAGGTGGGTTATCTCCTAATATACTCTTATGAAGAACCAAACATTCAGGATCTAAAAACTATCTACCCTTCACCCGCTCAAGGAGGGAAGAGGTAACTGTCAAGGATGAGAGGTAAGACTGCTCGTGGATATCATGAAACTCCATATGCATCTCAGAAAAGAGATCCATTAACTTCCATTCATCATTTGATTCTTATATGTCCTATGTTTGAGTTTTCCAACTCAACACATCTGCAACTACATTGACCTTACCAGGAATATAGGCAAGCTCAAAATCAAAGGATTGTATATATTCGACCCATCTCCATTGTTTGAGGTTCAAGTCATGCTAACTAAATATATATTTGATGCTCTAGTGGTCTGTGTACACAACAAAGAGCTCACCCAAAATATAGTGTCTCTAGTAATGTAAGGCATGGACAACTGCTACTAGCTTGAGGTCGTGAATCGAGTAATTTCTCTCATGATTCCTCAACTATCATGATCTATATGCAACAAATCTGTACTCGTGAATTATTCTCTCTCATTGCACTTAGAATGATCTCAAGATGTTTTTCATGGTCTCTATGAGTGTGAGAATACACCAAGATATAATCTACAAAGACCATGAAAAAAGAGTCCAAATAGTGGTGGAAAATCCTATTCATCAAAGCCATGAAAATGGAGGGTGCATTTGTAATACCTAATTGAATAATAAGGTACTCATATAGACCATACCTTCTACAAAAAGATATACGATGTATGTCTGATGGATGAACTCATACCTAATGATAACCCAATATCAGGTCAATCTTAGAGAAGATCCTAGCTCCCCAGAGCTGGTCAAAGAGATCATCTATTTGAGGTAGTGGATATCAGTTCTTGACCGTAAGCTGGTTCAACCTTATGTAATCCATGCATAGATGTAAGGCTCCATCAACCTTATTATAAAAAAGCACCGGTGAACCCCAAGAAGATGTTCTGGGTTGTATAAAGCCTTTGGCCTCTAAATCCACTAACTATCACTTGATATCTTGAAGATTTATTGGTGCCATACTATATAGAGGAATGGAAACTAGAGATACTCCTAGAACAAGCTTGATATAAAACTCTACCTCTCTCTTAGGATGTAATCTAGAAAAATCATCAAGAAATACATCTATGAAACAATCCACTATAGGAGGGAAATCATGCTTATTTAAACTCTAATCCACCATAAAGAGATTTTCAATCCGGGTGGTCACTCCACCTAGCCCATGATTCTTTGGTCCTGTTCTACCATCTTGGACATCCCACACACCCTTATGTAGATAATTTCTTCCCTCTAGTGATGTAAACGATTCCCTATGGAAATAGTAGTCTATAAAATCATGATATTTAACCAACCAATCCATCTAGAGTATGACATCAAAGCCCATAATCTCAAGAACAAAGAGGTTCCATAAGAAAGGGTAACTACCTACCTCAAGGGGACATCCCTTACACAGGCATATACCCTCTATTTGTACCCTTAACGGTGTATCTAAGGTCATTACACCATAGTAATATTGTATCTCCAGTCCAAGAATTTCCATAATATATATACATAGATAAAATATTTTGAAGCACCTGTATCAAATAAAGTGGATATTATAGTAGATACCACAAGAATAGTACCTCACACTATATATGGTCTCGTAGCCTGATCCTCAGGTATCATTTGTAGTGCATGTAGTTGAACTGATCCACGACCCTATGCAACAGATGTACTACCATGATCATAACCGCTCTGTTGGTGTTTCTAGTGATCAGAAGTCTAGCTTCCATGACCACAACCTCCTCCTCATCCAGACCTATCAGTGCTATTCCAACTCCCCACCTGATGCAGTGTAAAATAACTCGCTCCGGAAGGTGGAGCTGGTGAGGATCCTTGTACACTCAAATCTAGTGAAAAGGTTATACAGAAAAGCTGAAGATTATCCATAAATCCATAATCCCAGTATTCTATTGGGTATCTATCACACTGAGGCTTAAAATTCTTCTGTCTTCCACACTGATGAAACACTTTAGAGATATCGAAATAGGCACTTTGGCTGTCACTACCCTGACGAGAAACCTCTAGGAAACATTTCCTACCACCGGAATAACTATTGGCATGTCACGACATTGATCCTATATACCTAGTACTATTATCGTCCCTCGGGTTACACTCAATAATAATAGCCTGATTGAATATATTATAAAAATTAGGCAGGTGAAATCCATTTACCTGAGTACAGATAGCATATTGGAGCCCATCCTCAAAGCATCTAGCACGTGAAATCTCATCACCATCTAGAAGTGGTTCAAAGCGCTGCAACTCTGTGAAATGCACTGAATATTCCATAACTAACAAAGAACCCTACTCGAGATGCATGAAATCTCTGGATCTATCATCTCTCAGCATCTGAGGAAATAACTAATCATATAAGGAAGTCTATAAATCAACCCATAACATGCCCTGATGACGATTAAATTGGTAAGTCACATCCCACCAATGCTTGGATAAATCCCAAAGCATGTATCTAGAAATATTGACCCTTCACTCTAGAGGCGTCTTCATATGCTCAAAGATAGTTAGAGTGGCTTCTAGCCATGGCTCAGCCGCTTTTGGACCATCATCCTTTGAGAAAGGAGGAGGATGTTGTTGCTATAATTCACGAGTCAGATCAGCCATTGTAGGTGAAATCCAAGGAGCACCATGGATGGACTGCATCAGACATATGAAACTATCATGGACTTGGGTTTCAGTACCCAAATTAGGTACAATAGGTAGTGCCTCAAGTATCACTCCAATAGGTAAGGCCAGATACTCAGGTCCCACCATGTCTGGATCATGGTCATAACCATCCTCCCAACATATGACATAAGTAATTCATGGAGGCATTGGTCTATATATTCCAAGCACACGCCTCAGAACAAACTTTAGAAGAAAGATAGCATCACTAGAGAAAGCTAAATGTTAGAAAACTCACCAACTAAGGCATACTACCCCAAGTACCCACTTATATGGAAAAGTATCGATAAGTTCTAAAGTATAATTTTCATTTCATTTTATATTTAATTACCATGTTCACTCCTTTACCTTTCATAAACATGACAAAGTGGGAGAAGAATATGCAACCAATTCATTTTAGATGTCATGGTTCAATTTATAATGGATATTCATTTCTAGTGAATCAGTTCCCATACACCTTATCACTAGAAACAACACCCATTTATTTATAGCATAATGGATCGACTCGGTAAATTACTCATCTGAGCCCATGAGGGGCCATACACCTCATGAATTGAGACAGGCAATCAATCAATTACAGCCAAGAGTAATACAAGAATAAGCTAACTATCACAACATCACTCAACAATCACAGGACTTTTAAGCAATGAAAAATAGTGAAATGAACCTATATGGCATGGCAATATGCATGACATGTAAATTCTAGGTGCCTATAATGATGCATGTAACAATGATCCTTGCCCTCATATCATCGGGCCAAGGATGAAAGAAAAACATCAATTAGATTAACAATCAACAACTCCATACAACATTTGCATCACCCAATGATGAAATAATATCAACTGTAATAGGAAAAAGCATAACAACAATTATAATTTAGGTAACTTGGTTTTTATCCCAAACATGGGTTCATGACTCCCAAGTGTAGCTTATGACCAAGTCCCAAGTGTTCTTAATATTTAATCTAATGTCTTCAAATAGTAAAGCAAGAAAGGAAACTCCTATAATACCACTTTGTGATATCTTAGACCCTGATGCCACTTAATGGGTTCCCCAAGCCCAGTGGGCCACATGGCCTCAAACGCATCTCCCCAAATGTCAGAGGCTATTGACTGGTAGTGAGGGCCTAGGGTGTGTCCATGGGGAGACTATGACCTCATTACTAAAGTGTATCACAACTGATGAATATGAACATAGGTAAATAATAGAAGCAATATAAGTAAATAGAAGGAACATCAAAAAATAGAGACAAAAGTAACAATAATCAAAACAATTGGAATATCATTCAATAAATGATGATATGTCATATCACGAAAAAATTGGAAAACATGGAAATAATATAGAAAACATAACATGTTTCACATAAGTATAAAGTAAATCAATGACTATCCCAAGAATTTAGAGCTTCAACTCGGTCATCTACTATCAAGATCCATACTAAACAGCAAGCAATCAAGTGTTTGAAGTCATATTCTTCTCTTTGTCAACACCTTCAGCCATGTAATCTACTCTAGGTACCAAACGGTTCCCAGAGATGTTGTGAGATAAATCTCAGTGGGCCACCACCAATGGTGTCTATAACATCTAGTTTGTGTAATGGAAATGTAGTAGTGTGAAAGCATACATATATAAAGTAAAGCAGTACAATGTAACTAAATACCCATGTACCTGATTCAGCCCTTGAATTACGTCTGAACATAACCAGTCCATTAATTGATTATTATCAGTTTATAAATAGGTCACATGTTATAATAGTGAAGGTTTCAAGTTATGATAAGGAAACCTATAATGACATTTAATAGTGAAGTTCCAAGGCAACGTACACCTCAAGGGTCACCAACATAGTAATAACTATAGCCTGGCATGGGGTAAGAGTGTAATCCAAGGATCATAGTCCAAGGCATTCCACAATGAGATGCCTACTGAGTCCAAGGAGTTCATCCAAGGTAAAATGGGGCTAATAAATGACTGGGCCCGATGAGTTTTAACCATGACACCTAATTGTCAATGTTGGATCCAAAGAGTGTATCCAAGGAATGCTGTAATGATTTTGAAGGGATCCTACGATGTCATATCAGGCATCCAAATAATAGATAATGATCAGGATCTAGATGGGTCTCAACCTAAGAAAGTTGAATCCTTGAATCGGAATGGGGTTCCCGAGTGCTCAAGGAATTACCCAATAAGAATCCAAGGCAATATCGAGTCAGGCCACTCCAATTTGATATTGAAGTCATGTAATATTTCATTCGTTTCAATCCTTTCCTTTCATTAGTGTGATGAGGTCAGGTAGTATTCAACCTTTTAACCAAGTCAAAAATCAATCAATAAGTCCATTTGGTTCAAGCCTTTCCTTTCATTGGTGTGACAAGGACAAGTGGAATGCAACCTTTATTAATTCCATTTAAGGAATATTCAATAATTTAGGTTCATTCTACTATCTTCCATTAACAAGGTAAGGGGTGATACAGACATGCAACCTATTAATCATTCACAATTAATCTGGTCAAGTCATATACTTGGTATACTTGACAATGTCCATTTCACATTTAATTATCAATTAAAGCACTTACCTTAGGTGGTTCAAGTGGTGATCATACTTGGTACTTTCCATTATATAATTCACAATATAAATCAAGCCATTAAATATAGAAAAGCTTACCCTTAGTAGGGTCAAGCAAAGTCACACCCGAAGAGTGGCTCAAACATGTCAAATACTAAAAATCAAATTATGGCATAACATCCTACATGGAATGAATGAAGTTTTGGGCATAACCATCAAAAATTAATCACATATATGGAAAGAGAATATCTATAAGGTTCTAATGATTATAATCATGTCATATAAATTTTATAAACGGCACCTGATGAAATCGATGGGCCCCACACGACAAATCCAAAATCAACAAACTTGAGGGATGAGTTATAGACCACCCACTTTAGGATTGTACGACTCTCCTCCTTAGGTATCAAACCTTGATTTGACTTAGAATAGAGTAGATCTGAGAAAAAAGGTAAAAATGCTCACACCTCGATAACTGGGTCGAGATCAAGAGAGGAGAAGAAAGGCTTAAACAGACTTGAGTATTTACCGTTGCACATCCAACGTGATGAACGAAAGCTCAATAGGATCCTGGATGAAGGATATCTTCCAACCCCTAGATTTGGCCTTCAAAAAGATCAAAAATTAGAGCCCTGGAGGTAAATCCTATTGTAACTCATAATAGGAAGAAGGAGGGGAATCAATATATCATTAAGGGAAAAACTATAAAATTAACCTGAAAAATAGTTTGTGCATAGTTTGCTCACATAGTTTGACAAGCTGTCTGAAAATTGTGCACGGTTACCTAGGAAGAAGGGGCACTTTCACTATTAGGCTGCACGGTTGTGCACAAACCGTGTGATGTGGTTTTGTTCGAAAATTTCCATATGCACGGTTAGGAAAATTGTGCGCTAACCGTGCAACATGGACAATTTCCCCCAAAAGATGGGTTATGGGCTCTAAACTTTCACTGGACACCCCTGAGACCTTTTATAACACATTAGACATCCATATTAAGACTAAGGTAAATATTTAGACCGAAATTTAAAGGATCTATACCTGAGTGAAACATTGGGTTCTTACGCACAGACAGAGAGATCCATACAGATTCTTGAGGACATGCTTTGTGCATGCGACCTCAGTTTTGGAGAGACAGATAATGTCTCCTTTTGAGGCCTTGTATGAAAGATCATGTAAATCTCCATTGTGTTGGTCTGATACTAGATAAACTTTTTGGGTCGATTTTAGTCCAAGAGACAACGATGAATATTCAGTGGATTCATCAAAGAATGTTGATGGCTCAGAGCGGGTATAAATACTATGTTGATCATCGTCATAGACCATCAGAGTTTTGTGTTAGTGACTAGGTGTTCTTGATGAAATCATGATTTTATTGAATCCTAAACCGCAATCACTTTCTTGATTAATATATATGAAAAATGAATAATTCCACAGTATGATTCAATCATAAAAAGATCACGGCCTATGAAAAAAAATATTAATGAACTTTTCACATCATTCAACTCTTAGTTTATAAGAAAATGTGTTTAAAAAAGGAATTTTCTTCCATAGAACCTCTCATTCAAAATAACAAAAACATTTTTTCAAATACATATCATATTTACAAAACCATCAATAAATGATTTCTAATATTTATTATGTATTTAAATAAAATGAATTTTATAATGATTATAAAAAACAAGATTAATCTAGAATGAATGTAGAAATGAAAGCAAAATGAAGTAACTAATGAAAAAATTTGGGATACATATTTAACTGAGTTAATTTGATCAAAATAAAACTATACATTTCTAAATGTTTTTATATGATTCCACATGAAAATAAAATCTTTAAGATAAATAGAAGTTTTGAAGACGACCAAGCTTGGAGAAAATCCATGCCTTCCCTACTAGATATGGAACAAAGCTGATCGAAGATTCCACCAGTACTGAGTCAATCTACCTTCAAATGTTGTAGTGAAACTGAAATTTTTATTTGATGGCTATTGACTATGCTCTTTTGTAGGTATTCTAAGAACATTAGGGCCACTAGACATACCAACTCACCGATGCCACTAGTACTAAAATTTGTATTTGCTGGCTATTGATTATGCTCCTATTCTCCTTTGCTGGTATTCTTATTTGCAGGCTATTTCCATTGTTCAATATGTTTTCTTGAAGAGTGGAAACAATTCTACTCTGATTTCTCTCATACCTATATGGACTCGATTGTGGGAGGAGTTTTTTCAAAAAGAAGATTCGCTCATACACTCTCAACTAAATCGATTATGACCCTTGAAGGTGTGTACATAGAACCCATCCAAGGAAGGAGATGCTCGATTCTATCTTTCTGTTCTTCTTGTTTTTCACCCATTTTTAAGTTTGGGATCTCTCAAGCTCTCAATGATGAGAGGATAACCTAAGGATCACCCTTAATATGAAACCAGTGATGCAGAGTGTAGCGTCTCGGGTTTTTGGACCAGATGAAATTTCTGAATGAACTTGAATTTTCAGTTTGGTGGACGGATAAAATTGTTAAACAAGCTTCAGAATGAAATCACCATAGTTAAAACACTTAAATGTGTTGTTTTTAGGATTTTGTTAATGCTTTATAGGAGTCTCACAATCATGCAAGTTTTGCAAACATCTTGACAGTGAGTCAAACCATGCGACTAGCTCACGCGAGGGGGTTCCTTGGGAAGTATTGAGCACGCATGGTTTGACCAACCATACTCTTGATTTAAAGTAGATATTTTACCCAAATTCCCCTACCTCCTTTTATTTTTCTTATCCCCTCTTTTCTTCCCCTCTATGCATAGCACCCCTTAGTGGGTTTCTTCTCTCTTAGGCATGGGGGATCTCTTCCACCCGGTGTCAAATTCGAGCATCGTCAGGTGTGTTGGATAGCCCTCAGTAAGTCTATGACTCATCTTCCGTCTATTCTCATTTTTTATCACCATATTAAATTCTATCATGGTGTGAGCTAATTCACCATATTTTTAAGGCGTCTATCCATTTCTTCGATTTCCCTCGAACTGGCTTGGTTCAAGCCTTGATATTGTACTAGTGAAGCATCCTTGGTATAAGGTAGGTGGTGTATAGCTTTTCTCCCAGAGTTTCATTGATTTATAAAGTACGTTGTTGTGCCACGCGCCGGTATTTTTGTGCAAATCCCTTTGAATATGTAATTAATTATGTAGAACCTAATGTACTAATTTTGGTACCCCTTATATATCAAACAAGCATTGTTGAAGGTCACAAACCTCAAGTTATAACCACTTTTAAGGGTGAGTTCCTTGAATGTATTTAATCAATTAATAGTTTTCCAATAAAACCCCTCATTGAGGTGTGGTGTCTTATAAAATGTAAATGGGGTGATTAATTGGAATGTGGAAGGGTGTGATACTCCACTGTTATCTCTCTATGGACATACCATCTCCTAAGTGGTTATGCCATAATTCTTATAAAATTAACTTGTAAGGCCTTTCTTATTCTTTCTTGAATTGGTAAATGGGAATGACCCTCTTAAAGTACATGACTAGTGATATGACATGTTATGAACATGGCCTTCTTCTTAATTAATTTAAATGATTAAATTAATCATGAGAAATACTCAGGTTCCTCCTTACGGAATGCCTTGGATGAACTCATATTAAATTTTAAATACACTGGGAGCGATACTTGGTATGCCTTGGACAATCTCACTGAGTGGATTCTCTACCTTCATATGTGAGATATCGATTCCCTAGGGGAGATTATATGGAAAAACTCAGTGGCAAGATGGTCATACCATGCCACAAGTGATACTCAGGCCCCAAATTGAGATACTGGGGATGGGCTCAGAGGGTTTTTCCTTCACACCATGCTGAGAGTGCTACTCTGATCATGATGGTATAGTCTTCCCATCATACAATCATTATATCCTCGTTGCTAGTCGGCAGTCTCTAACGTATGAGGAGATGCGTTTGAGGCCATGTGACAAATGATCTGACTATTGGTTTCATCGTCAGTATGGCCAGGATGCTACAACATCCACGCACCCTTCCTGATTTCTTCTACTTTGTTATGAGGATATTTGGATAGTGAGATGCTGAGGAGATGACCGCACCTCATGTCTCTCACCTTCTGATTTTATTTTGTATTATTCAACACTCTTTCCTCTCCCATTGTTCATATTAATGTTGTATGGTGGGAGAAGTGGTCTAAATGGAATATGGATCATGATTGTGAAATATTTGAGAGAGTGATGATCTGATCACTTAGGAACTTCTCCTTAAGCATGATGTGCATTCACAGAATTTAAGTAGTAAAGTTGTGTTTATCCGATCTGCACTCATAGAGAACATAATTGAAGGGTCAAGGTTGTGTGACAAGGATCACAAATTTGAATCTAGGGGTGTCTCCCTTTCTTACATCCATTCCATCTAGCCTTTTCATTTTTCATGTTTCATTCATCAAAACAACCACCCCTCATTACTCTCCCATTTCAATAAATTAAAAACAAAAAAAAATACATAAGTGATTAAGATAGTGAAACTCCCTAGCACTAATACTTGAGAGACAACCCTAATTGGTTACTATACTAAATTAGGATAAAATGTAAATTCTATTTGACTAAGGCTCATGACAACTGCACGATCAACTTAGTGTCATTACCCAGGTGAAGGGTTTAGTTTTCACTATATTTAACAAAATTGTAATCAGTGTTTTACTTGTTTTTCTTTTTTTAAATTTATTTATTTCCTTTTTCTCTACTTTGGAAAAAAAAAGTTAAAGGTGGAAATTATATATAATGGATAAAAAAATTTATACTCAGATTAAAGGGATTGAATGAATCGAATAATTCATGAACCCACACATTGCCCATTTATTATCTAACCAATTTGTCTTCCCATATGTCCCATAGGTGCCCTGGGAGGAGCAACACCCACAACAACCAATGAAAAACTACCTTAGATGAGGAATAAGTTAAGAAGAAGAGAACAATTAAAGTTACATGCAAGAATTGATGGATAGACTGGCTCAACTCAACAAAGCTTTCCCAATACAAGAATAAAATCACGAACAACCCCTCAACATGGAAGAATCGAAGAACCAACAATATGAACTCAAAACCACTTTTCAGTATGTTGTAGAAGAATAATAACAAGCCTATCAGGTGATAGTGCAAGATGAACATGAATTCAAGTTCCCCCTTATTATGAAAACCATGGTGGAGATGGAACTTGCAGAGCTTGAAGAAAAGGACAAAGTACCCTTGTTCACCCATGAACTCATTTTCTCAGTATCTTTTCACATTGAAGAGAAATTAAAATTTGAAATCATTGAGGGAGACTCTTTATCAGACTTTTCTTTCTTTGATTTTATTGAAACTCAACTATCGCCTGACCTTCCTTATATTATAGAAAATATATCAGAAAGTTGGTTGTAGTCCCTTGATGACAAAGATAGAGGAATAAATGAACTTCACTTTGGAGAGGGAATGAAAGATTCCTCATGGATATCCACTGATATTGAAGAGGTAGTTGGAAAAGACACAAAATATAATCTAAAGAATTCAAAAATAGTTCTGAGGTTGTCACTCATTGCCCTTATTTTTCAGTCTTTCCAAAAATATCTGGAGCAATTAGCCATACAGATGTTTCTCCAACATGTTTTTCCTACAAAATTAAGCACCAGGTCACTGAACTCTGATGAATATGCAATAAACAGTGAAACTAAAGGGAAACAATTAAGAAAAAAATTAAACAGAGGCTACTACATTACGTATAGGGAGTTACTCACTGATTATGGCAATAACATGCTCATACGACATGCAACCAAATATTTTATATAAAAAAATAATATAAAAATACATACGAATGTATATTAATATATAAGATTATACATGACAAAGAAGTGACAAGAAACACAAAAAAATACATTAATGGTGGAATGACATAAGATCATCAATTAAAAATTGTTTTGGATGCATAAAAAACATCCTGGATAAATTTTTATTATGTTATGTATATAAAAAAAAATTGACCTTAATTTAATAGTGAAATTCCATCTTATCATCTGTTTAAAAGTACAATAAGAATGTTCGGTTGCAAATGAACATGCATATCAAACTAGAATTCATATGCAGAAGCAAATGAAATAATTTAAGAAACTCCTAGCACTGGGAGAATCCACTTCAGCTAATATAAAATTATTTAATTTAACCTTAATTAAATGAATAAGATGAAGTTGTAAAATTAGGAAATGTTCACTCAAACCTGAAAAACACATGAAATAGTTCAACTTATCATAGTGATAGGTCCATCCTAAAAAACATATAATAAGTGTGCTACGATATGCACCCCAATCCAACTCATGTGTATCTCACATTAATTTAGTGGTCAATAGGCTTTAAAACCAAATTTCTAAACTTAGAAGTCACTCGGAGTTTATCACCACATTCCATAACATATAACAAATATCGATCTAAAGATTCAAATAATAAAATTTAGCATGAATGTTTTTTTTTTCTTATGTTTTAATCTCTGGAAAGACTTTATTATACTTCAAGTAATTAATAATTAAAGTAATCTATATCAATTTATATAAAAATAAACAAAACAAAAAAAGCTAGAAATATATTACCATGAATCAAATAATATCTCTAGTCTGAATTCAATGTGGAACTTGAATAATGACATCATATAAGTTGGATGCAACTAATTTAGTTTATTATCAAACCAATCTCTTGTAACCAATAAATCCTGAATTAATAAGAAATAATATCAACAAGATTTATAAAGCACAATGTAAAAAATTAACAAAAAAATGGAATGTGATAATACTTACTTGAGGAGTCCTTTAATATTTTACATGTACCACACAATTTCTATAAAATTAAAAAAAATCAATATATTTTTCACCATTATATGCATTAAAATGAAACACTTATTCTAAAGCTACATCATTCACATGTTGTGTCCAAGTGAGAAATATTCTATGAAAACATCTATCCACGATAGTGTGATATAGATTGAACTCTTCAAATTGTGCATCGTGTTCTAATATAAGTTGAATATCACATCTTTATTCTCTAATTAATAATGTTAGATGATACAGTGCAGACTTTTAAGTATTTTCTGCTACATATAAAATATAATAATCTATTTGATTAATTCCATTTATAAAATGTAAACATATTAAAAAAGACTTAATTATCTTACGCTACGTGATTTTTATTCATGTATTCTATAAAATGCTTCATCTTGTCTGAAATAACGATCCTGTGAATTTCAAATATGACCATACTTTTAAAACAACTATAATCATGTTCAGAATCTTTGTAATCAGAGAGTTTAATATTCATTAGTTTTTTCTAAACTCCCACAACACACACATTATCAGTATTAAGTTATCCACAACAATGTTTTTTTAGACCATTTAAGAATTTTAAGTCATTTATGATATCACTGGATTTTATGTTAGTCATAAAAACTGATTATAAAATATAATAACTCATAAATGAAATATATTATTAATGAAAATCATAAAAACTCATAATCACCAAAATGTCAATATTAATTATTTATTTACAAGGTCAAATGAAAAATTATATTCATACAATATTTTATTATTTTGAAACCACTCTTTAAGAGTGGACTCAAAGGATTCTAAGATAAGATGCAATTCAGAATAATCATCGTTGTCAACAATGCCAAATGTGTAAGAGTTTGTGTCCAAGATCCAAATGTTTTCACTTTGATTACATGGATATTTAATGTATTTAAATATTAAACATCTTATTACACATTGTTCATTGTTCTTCATGACTATGATGTAATAATGTCCTAGAGTATTTGTTACATTAATAAGGTCATGGAAGTTCCCTGTTATGATGAGAACCTTGAAGTGCTATAACAATTTTCTTAAATATAGTTCTATGGTTGGATGACATACATTGATGGGATGCATAGAATATAGACCATCAGGTGTGAATACTCGTAAGAAGATGAGACATCCTCTCATGAAGTTCGCACTTAGTAATCTCTAAGACAAGAGATTATGAGAACAGACCCGCCAGTAGGAATTCCGCGTGTTTTGGTGTCATAAGATATTTCTATTTGTGAGCATGTGTAATGATCCTTAGACATTAAGATTATCATTAATACATGTCACGACTCATGCACTTTGATTTACTGAAAAAAAAAATGTCATGCAGACAGTTGGTAGGAAGTAGGGTACATTGGGTGCGTCATTAGTGGCATGTTATCAATGGATAAGTTGAGGAAGGATTTGTCCCTTCCATTTAAGTAAGTTTATATCTCATACCTTTGATTGATGTAGAACCGTCACATGAAATTTCATATCCATGGTGTAATGAAGAGTTTATTTTAGGTAGTCAAAGAATGACATATGAAGCATAAAAGTTGATGACACTATCATGAAACCTTCTTGATGAGATATTGCAATAAAGAGATTATATTACACAGTGAGTGTTTGTATGTGGATGTCATTTTTGTGACCTTAAGTTTTTTCTCTTGGGTGCCTTGACCTATTTCTAGACTATACTCTTGGACTTTAGGCAAACCCGCCTAATGCCAACGATAAAGAATCCTAGAGGGTCACACACTAATTGTTTCTGGTGGTCTCGGTTAAATTATATTTGAATTTAATTAATAAATACTATTCTCAAGGAAATGGAATAATTTTATTCAAGTTAAAATGATTGCATAAATTAAATAAATATTTATTCACCAAATTGTGGGTAAAATATCTTTATTAATTTTATTGAACATTTAATTAATATTTATTTACTAGTTTGTAAATAAAATATTTATTTACACTACTATAAATGGTGGTTTTACCAACGAATATATACCAACGGTTTTAAGAAACCATTGGTATACTGTAAAAAAAATCCACCTTTTCCAACGGTTAGCTCAAACCATTGGAAAATGTGTTAAAATAGTTAAGCTTCCCCAATGGTTTGACAGAACCATTGGGAAAGCTTCACTTCCTCTAACATATACCAATAGTTTTAATAAACCGTTGGTAAAGAGAGGCTTTCCCAATAGTTTTTAAAAACTGTTGGGAAAGATTTCCCCCAAATACCCAGTGCCCCAGCTCCCAGTACACCCAACTACAGACCTAATGCAGACTTCCTCCTAAAGTCTTCTCGACCTCAAAACACCTTCCAGTCGAAGATCCATCTTCAATCAAACAAATTTTTTATTTCTACACTTCAAATTAGTAAGTTCGTTTTACTATTCTTCCTATTTTTATTTTATGTTTGATTTTTTGTTTTGATTTTGGGTAAATTAAAATTAGCATTGTTCAGGTAAATTAGAATCAGTGCTGTTAGAATTAGTAAGTTGTTTTATGTTTTTTTGTTCTACACTTCATAAATTCTAAATGGTCTACTTAGTGGGGTTTGTTTAGTGTAGGGGTAAAGGGTTTGTTTTAGGTTTTTGTTTAGTGGGTTAAAGGGTATGTTTTATGTTTGTTTTATGTTTGTTTTATGTTTGTTTTATGTTTGTTTTA
The DNA here is from genome assembly GCA_963277665.1 of Viscum album. Classification (NCBI taxonomy): domain Eukaryota; kingdom Viridiplantae; phylum Streptophyta; class Magnoliopsida; order Santalales; family Viscaceae; genus Viscum; species Viscum album. The sequence goes on from OY728157.1 coordinate 820,214,121, forward strand.
TTTTTATTTTATGTTTTTTGTTTATTGGGGTTTTATGTATTATGTTTAGTGGGGTTTTATGTTTTTTGTATAGTGAAATGGATAATTCATGATAGATTGTCTTTCTTAATGAATAAAATTATTTTAAATAAAAATACCCTAAGAGGGGTGCAGGAGGGGTAGGGGGTTGTCCAGGTGTGGGGTGTTGTCCAGGTGTGGGGGGCTGTCCAGGTGGGGGTGGGTTGTCCAGGGGGGTAGGGGGCTCTAGGGGGGTTCTAGGGGGGATATAGGGGTGTGGGGGAGGGGGGTATGGGTTTCCCCAAGGATGGGTGTGGGCTATCCAGGGGGGTTAGGGTGGGGTGTCCAGGTGGGGTGGGGAGGTGTGGGGTGTCAAGGGAGGGAGGTGAGCTATCCAGGTGGGGGTGGTGGTTGTCCAGGTGGGGGGATGTCCAGGTGGGGGTGGGGGTGGCTGTCCAGGTGGGGGGATGTCCAGGTGGGGGGTGGGGGCGGGCTGTCCATGTGGGGGGGGCTACAGGGGAGGGGTGTGGGGTGTCTAGGGAGGGGGTGGGCTGTCCTGGGGGGGGGGGGGCTATCCAGGTGGGGGAGGGGGTATGGCCTATCCAAGGAGGGGGGAGCTATCCAGTGGGGGGGTGTTGTCCAAGGGGGGTGGGGGTGGGCTGTCCTAGACACCTCGTACCCCCTAGACACCCCCACCACTAAAAATCCCCCCACCACCCTGGACCCCCCCCCCCCCCGACTCCCTTGGACAGCCCCGCCACCCTCTTGGACAACCCGCCCACCCCCTGGACACCCCGTACACCCTGGACAGCCCCCCCGCCCCCCACCCCTGTGGATAGCCCACCCACCCACCCCGTACCCCCCCTAGACAGCCCTACCCACCCCTTGGACACCCCCTCCCCCCCGTGGATAGCCCCCACCCCTGTGGACATCCCACCCACTCCCTGGACACCTCATACCCCCCTGGATAGCCCCACCACCCCCTGGATAGCCCGCCCACCCCCTGGACACCTCGTACCCCTGGACAACCCCCCCCCCCCTAAAAATCCCCCCCCCTAGCCCTTGGAAACCCTCAACCCCTCTGGACAGGCCTTCCACCCCCGTGGACAGCCCTCCCACCCCTTGGACACCCCGTACCCCCTGGACAGCCCGCCACCCCCCGCCACCCCCCATGAACAGCCTGCCCACCCCCCTGGAAATCCCCCCACCCCCCCCCCCCCCTGAATAGCCCCGACCCCCCTGTACAGCCCCGCCACCCCCTGTGGATAGCACACCCACCCCCTGGACATCCCCACACCCTCGTGGATAGCTCGCCTACCCCCCAGACACCTGCTCACCACCCCCCGAACACCCCCATCCTCTCGGATGCCCCCACCCCTAGAAATCCCCCCCCACCCCCCTTGACACCTCGGACCCACTGGATAGCCCCCGCCACCCCCCGTGGACAACCCGACCACCCCGCGTGGACAGCCTGCCCACCCCCTGGATAGCCCGCCCACCCCCCTGGACACCCCGTACCCCCTAGACAGCCCCGCCACCCCCCATGGACAACCCGCCCACCCCCCTGGACACCCCCGTACCCCCTGGATAGCCCCGCCCACCCCCTGGACACCCCTCTTACCCAATTGGACAACCCTCCCACCCCCTGGACACCCCCTACCTTCTGGACACCCCCTACCCCCTTGGATAGCCCAACCACCCCCATTGAAAGCCCACCCACCTAGACACCCCGACCCCCCCTAGACATCCCCCCACCCCCTGGACACCTCTGACCCCCCTTGACAGCCCCTCCACCTCCTGGACACCCTGCACCCCCTGGACTCTCCCTCCCCCTTGGGCAATGTATGTGATCACTCAAATTATCTACTAAAATATAAAATTTCTTCGATCTAAAATTTAGTCAACTCCTGAATAATTCTCCTCCACAAGTGTACATGATCTTGTACACTCATGTATAGTTCTTCAAATATTTTTTGTTATAAATATAGTATTTTTTTTGTCTTTTATATTATGATTCTCATATAGAGTAGTGTGTCAGTTATGGTTTCATATAAAGTGAACAATTCTCATTTACTTAAATATATTTTCGATGAAACTTCAATCTTATTGAATTTATTTCGATGAAATAACTTATAAAAATTATTTTTTTACAGAATAGATAGAAGTTGGATGTATGAAATCTATCGGATCTCAGGTGATTTTCAAAACAATTTGGAGAGTTTTTTAGATTTTTCATTTCACAATGCTTCAGACAGTGGTCTCATACACTTCCCATGTTCCAATTGTGTTGGAAAACCTTGGTTGAGCTATGAAGAAGTCATCTACCACATAACAAAATATGGTTTTTAAGAAAACTATTATGTGTGGTATCACAATGGGGAGAAAATGAAATCTAAAATTGCTGATGATTCAAATGAGAGGACTAGAGTATAGAATTTGTTATATGAATGATTTCCATTTATTCATCATCATTAAAAAGAAAGGATTTTGACCTAAGAAGACTTTGATATGAGCACACATGATGTATCTAATGAAAATGATGATGTTGTAAGGGTGGAAAATTGAATGATGTTACCACGACTCCAGTATATCGACTGTGTGATAAAATGAAAACGATTGAATTTTTAATCCGATTGTTTCATGGGAAAACTATGTATGGGATTTATAATATAGCAGTCGATTACATTCTTACCTTCTTGAAGGATTTACTTCTAGATGATGCAAATATTCCCTCAAACCACTATATGGCATGGAAGTTAGTTGAGGAACTTAGATTTTCAAGAAACAAAATTCATGCTTGCCCGAAAGATTACAGTTTATTCTAGGAGGAAACCGCTGAACGAAATGATTTTATAAAATGTGGAACATCATGCTGGAAGTCAAAATATGATGGAACACCATCCCGTGTGCCACAAAAAGTAATTTGGAACTTTCTATTAATCCCCAAACTCCAGAATCTTTTTATGTCTGATGAAATATTAATAAAAATGAGATGGCATGATACCGAGAAAAAAAGACTAATGATGATTTGGTTTTCCCTATAGATGGATTTTCAAGGTAGATATTTGATGATTGATATCTTGATTTTGCAGCTCACATGTTTAATGTGAGGCTGGGTCTTTCATGCAATGGTTTTAATCTGTTTGGTTAGATGCTTACTTCGCACAGCACATGGCCAGTTTTTATACACATTTATAATCTTCCCCCATGGTTGTGTATGAAAAAACCTTTCACTTTCATGAGTATACTCATATCTGGACCTTCTGATCTTGGCATTGATATTGACATATACATGAAACCTTTAATAAAAGAGTTGAAACTTCTTTGGGATGTGGGTGTGCGCACATATGATGCATATTCAAAAGACATATTTCAGATGATTGTTGTGCTTAAGTGGATGATCAATGATTTTCCGGCTTATGCAATGATGTTTGGATGGAGCACGAAGGGAAAACTGTCATGTACTGTTTGTATGAAGAATACACGTTCCAGAAGATTGAAGCATCGCTGTAGTTTCAGTTTTATGGGACATCAACGATTCTTGCCAATGGACCATCCAAATAGAAATAATCATCAAAGATTTGATAATAACACAGAGACCGATGATCCACCTCAGTGTATGTCTAGAACTGATGTGCTTAATGAATTGAAATATTTCGTTTTTTCATTCAGGAAGGGTCAAATGAAATCTGGAAAGATAAAGAATGTTTCCAATGAAACCTGTTACAATTGGAGAAAGAGGAGTATCTTTTTTTATTTACCTTATTGGTCAACCAATTTTTTATGTCATAGGTTAGATGTAATTCACATTTAAAAGAATATATGTGAAATGTTTCTTTCGATACTTATAAATGTTAAGGGAAATACAAAAGATGATTTATAGTCTCGGCGTGACTTGGTGGATTGGGGCATCAGACCAGAATTGCATCCTGTGTGTATCAGTGAAAATAAATGGAAAGTTACATGTGCTTCTTATGTGATGAAACCTATGAAAAAAAATTCTGGAAGTATTAGAGACTATTAGAGTTCCGGATATCTATTCAAGCAACATATATAAATGGGTCAATAGAAGAGAGTTGAAGCTAAAATATTTGAAGACTCGTGATTATCACATTCTTCTGCATGAGTTGATTCTAATAGAAATCCATCATATTTTTTCCAATAATGTAAGGGTGATTGTTATTCGGTTGTGCCATTTGTTTAGAGATATTTGTGCTAAGAAGTTGTCCAAGTAGTTATTGAAAAAAAAGTTGATAGATGCCCCATTAATTTTGTGTGATTTAGAGAAAATATTTCCTCCATCATTTTTCACATGCATATTGCATCTGACTGTCCATATTCCCACTAAAATACTTCTCAGAGGACCTGTTTATTTTCTTTGGATGTATCCAACTAAAAGAAATATGTACACATTAAATTCTTATGTCCAAAATAGGAATCATCCTGAAGGTTATATCGTGAACGGTTACTTGGATCAAGAATGTATGGATTTCTACTCAATGTATTTGTCTGATCTTACTAAAAGAATGAACAGACCAATGAGAAATGAAGAAGAATAGTATAAGAAAATTGAACCCGGTTTTCCATCACTTCCTCAAATAGGAGGAATTCCTGAATCAAATATATTGAAGACATTAAACCTTAAAGAGTGGGAGATGTCACATCGCACAGTTTTGTTCAAATGTGATTTGTTTAATGACTACATCAGGTAACTAAATTGAATATGTATGTCTTACATATATATATTCTAAACTATTCATATTTTTTATCTACAGGTAACATAAAACATTGATAAATAGAAATCATCGTTCTTTATCTTTGAGAAGGAGGGAGACTTTTCATAGCAAAGAGTTTTCTGCTTGGTTAAAATTGAAGGTAAAAATATCACTATTTAAAATAATTAGATCAATATTTAATTAAGTTTAATATTCATTTATATTGTAGGTATTGAGTTTTCCTTATGACTCTGTCTCTGAGGAAATAATAACTTTGGCTTTTGGTCCAAATACTGTAGTTTGTGACTGTAAATCAATTGTTATCAATGGGTACAAATTTATTGTCACTGAAAGAGAAAAGAACATGAGAACACAACATGATGGTGTTATGGTTACTACCATAATAGATTTTTATGCCAGTGCATCAGATAGTAGATCGTGATTTGAAAATGTGGGTTATTATGGAGTCGTTGAAAAAATAATAATGTTTGATTATTACTCTCATGTACGAGTCATGATGATGAAATTCCATTGGTTTGATTCGATGAAGAGACATGGAACATTTATTGATGATTGTGTATTTTGAGTAATTAATATGACTCGCACTCTTATTATCGAAGAACCATATGTATTGGCATCAATGGATAAACAAGTTTTTTATGTCAAAGACCAACTTCGACCTAAATTTGGTGTCATAGTTGAAGTAATTCCAAGAAAAATTTTTGATGATAGTGATGATGGAATTGACACCATCCCTACTGCCATTGGAACCAATCCATTTATTTCTTTTGATGACTCCAATATCTCAATTTTCAGACTTGACTGTGAACCTGAAGTTGTGGTGGGAAATATATAAAATCATTCATTCATGTTCTCAATTCTTTTGGTTTACCTCAAGTTGGGTTGTTAAGGTTGGTTCTATTCAAATTGATTTAATATTGAAACCTGCATCATCTACCTGAGATAAAGAAATTAAAATTTTCCTTAATATTGACAATTGCTTTTCCACTTATGAATCTGGTAGAATCAATGTTCCGTGATTTTAATAGACTGATGACACTTAGTAAATAATCATCCTACTAAAAATTAAATTTCTTTATTACATCTTGTACGATTTATTGACTTCATTATATATTTGTTTAAGCTCACCTAAAATAATGGTTAGTTAAATTATCCATGAATCCCCCTATTCCCTCTCATTTATTTTGTTTTTTGGGTTACATATTAGTTATCCTTTTCTATTTACTTCCATATTTGTTTTCAAATGCAGGAAATGAAACCAATTGAAGAGAGGCGACAGAAACAGATTATGGACAACAATCGTTGCATGACCAAGCTGGGTATTCCACCACTAGTGCCTGTAGTGAATATTTTATTTCAAATATATTTATTTAAATTGTATATAATGTCATGTGATTAATTTTTTTTAAACATTTTTTCAGGATCCATCTATTAGGAGACAGTTATTTGAGGAGCAGCTGAGTAGTGGTCCTAGTACTGGGGTTGTTCTTATGAGGGGGGGTGGTATGGGAGCTAGATGATATGGTCAGCATACCCGAATTAGACCCTGCCCCTCCCACTGACATACCAGCCATCCCACATTCTGATCTTGGTGTGCCGTTAGGGACACATGGGATAATTAGGCCTCCCATGTTTTCACCACCATTTACATCTGACCCTCCTCACCCATCTGTATCATATCTGATGATGATTCCAAATCCCCATCCAGCATTTGGTCATCCATCCCTATCATCTTCTTTTACTACTACTTTGATCTCTCCGGGACTTTATATTTCATCTTCTTCGACTACTGATCCGCTAGATTCTGTCCCTGCGGAGCATACATTGGGACCCACTCCATCTATATAGGGTGTTCCTTCAATTTTTGCAGATCCAGTGGCGCCCATTGATCAGAATACTGCAGGTATACTTATACAACCCTAACAAATTGTTACACCATTTTTTATTTTCGTTATAACATGTATTGATAAAATATTTGTTTTTCTTTCATAATAGATACATCTACTGATAGGAGGTGGGGGCGGGGGCATACACGCATGCGTTCAGTGTGGAACCACCACACTCAGTTGATGGTGGAATACAATGAAGATAGTCAGATGATTGAAAAATCGGGGCAGCAATGTCGGAGTTTTTTGGCGACGCTAGCCAAATACTCCGACATCATTCCTGTCATCCTGCTCTCATGGAAACAGCTGCCAAATGTATTCAAGTATAAAGCCTGGGTAGAGATATGGGTAAAAAAATCAGTTTTATTTAATGCAATATATTAATTTTTTGTATTTATATGAATCAATATTTTGGTTTTATCTACGGTTTAATTTCCCCGATGGTGAGGGTGCACGACCAGCATGTCTAAAGGATTTAGGTGAGCTTTAGCTTATAAGCATGAGTTGTACATTGGCTGGCGTGATAGAGTGGGCACAAATTTGGAGGTGATCCCTTTCGTGGATGATTGTCCATTAGAACAATACCAACAGATGATTACTCATTGGGTGACTAGCCAATTTACGGTATTAATCAAATTATAATTATTTAAATGAAAATTTTCATGTTTTTTGTTAATACTAATTATTGAATTTTATTTAGGATTCATCTGGAAGAAATAAAAAAACATTTATGCTAAGAAATATGTCCACATATTGGGATGTACTACGATGCCAGATCATGAGAGACAGCTGGTATGACAGTTTATAATATTTCTTTATGACTTGCACTTTCTATTTCTTCCTCTGTAATTTATTCGATTCCTAAAGTTGATATATAATTTTAGTTATGAAATTACTATTTTTTTTATCTTATTTTTAATTATGTTTTTTTAAATTCAATGTCATTTTAGAGGAATAAATTGAATATAGAATGATGTGTGTCTCGAGAAAAACTATTTTGCTCGAGTAGAGAGAATAAAGAGGGAAGTGTGGTTAATGAACCGACTCAACAGCGGATTTTAAGTTTTACTTTGTAGATTTAAAATATTAATCTCTATTTTGTAACATAATAATCTATTTATATTTGTAACGGGCTACTTTAGAGGCCCTTGATGCCCAGGAACCTGACAATTTTGGGTCAAACGATCACTTACATCTGGTGTTGAGATATGAGCACCCTGGTAGAGTACACTGTCGGCCAGGGAAGAGTATAGTTCTGACAAGGTATTGTCCCTCATCAGGTACGATTTGTAGTGCCACTGAGTTGCAGCAGGTTAATACATAGGCAGAACAGGCTGAAAAAAGTTCCACAGAGATGGCAACATAGTCTGCTATGGAAAACACTGCATTTATGAAACTGATGGAAGCTTTACATCCAACACTTCCACCAGAGGCCAGCATTGCTTGTGAGGAATATATTTCATCGATGCATTCTATATATGGTGCACCAGATGGAAGTTCTAGTGGTGGTCAAGACGATGGTGAGGAGGATTCCGAGGCGAAGGAGGAGGAGGGTGAGGAGGAGGCCGAGGTGGAGGAGGAGGGCGAGGAGGAGGCTGAGGTGGAGGAGGGGGGCGATGAGGAGGCCGAGGCTGAGTATGAGGGCGAGGAGTGCAGGTACAATGATGGGGACGACAATGAGGAAGAGGGTGAGGGTGAATATGATGGTGACGATAGTGATGGTGATAAGGGATAGATTGATCCGTTACATTTTTGAATGATATTATAGACCTTTGATGTTTATTGATTTGTTGTGCCTCAATATATGTGTGATTAGGTAGGTCACATTATCTTTATTTTTTTATCTATAAATAATAAAACTTGATTTTGATGATTTTCTATGACATCCCCCTATTTTAATGAAATTGTAATTTTTTAGTGGAATTTAGAAAATTGGTGGTCTGATTATAAGTTGATATAATGAAATTATTTTTTTAACCTTGAAATAATTTGCTTAGAAAATATGTAAATACCATCCCATGAACCCGAGATAGCCCCCATGGATAGCCCCACGAATTGCCCCCCCCCCCCCCCCGAACATCCCCCCACCCTCCTCCTTGGACCCCGAACATCCCCCCGGACAGCTCCCTAGACAGCCCCCCGAACAACCCTCCGGACATCCCCCCCACCCCCACCCTCCTCCTTGGACCCCAGACAGCCCCTCAGATAGCCCTTTGGATAGCCCCCCCACCCTCCTCCCTATACCCCGTACAACCCCCCAGACAGCCCCCTGACAGCCCCCTGGACATCCCCCCCACCATCCTCCCTGGACTTCGGACAGCCCCCTCAACAGCTCCCCAGACAGCTCCCCAGACAGCCCCCCGGACATCCCCCTGGAGAGCCCCCCAGACAGCCCCACGGAAAGCCCCCCACCCTCCTCCCTAGACCCCAAACAGCCCCCCGGATATCCCCTCACCCTCCTCCATGGACCATGGACACCCCCCCCCCCCCCCCACCCTCCTCCCTAGACCCTGGACACCCCCCGCCCTCCTCCTACCATGCATAACCCCCACCACATATATCCTCATCCTCCACTGGGTACCTCACACAACTGTGTATCACTGACATCATCACACCAATCGCTACATAATAAGGTCACTGAGCCCAATCTAAGCTCTCTTCAAGATTCACCCTAAATCCTAATCTAATTAACATTCCATTACTATTAATTTAGTACCAATCACTGACCACATACCTTGATTCTAGATACAATCACTCTCTTAATTCGGTGTCTCAGATCCCAATATAATATCTCTTCAAGATTCACCCTAAATCCCAACGGAAAAGAGGGTTTTAGAGCTTCGGAAGAAGATGAGAGAAGAGTGAAAACCCTAATCAAAAAGAGGAATCAAGGAGAGGATTAGACTCAACCGGATCTTTAATCCACACTTGACAGCACTCAAAATTCCCAATTGATGTGTACGAGTCAACCCCGCCTCATTCTAAGGCACGATGTGGTCGGTACCACTCAAAGTGTCTTGCTTTTATTTCAAATGGAAAAAATTTTAAGTGAAAACATTAAGTGGCATACGGAAAACTGGCCAAACGCATCTGTATTCTATTTATACATTAGAACAAGGATCCATGGGTAATTTGTGACATGTACGAGTCAACCTCGCCTTAATCCGAGGCACGGTGTGGCCGATACCACTCAAAGTGTATCACTTTTATTTTAAATGGATACTCTTTTAAGTAAAAACAACTAGCATATGGAAAACCGACCAAACGTATTCATATTATGTTGATACATTAGAAAAATGATCCATGGGTCATTTGTAAAGTGTAAGAGTCAACCCTTCCTCAATCCGAGGCATGATGTGGTCGGTACCACTCAAAGTGTCTCACTTTTATTTGAAATGGACAACATTTTAAGTAAAATCAACAACTGGAATACGGAAAACTGACCAAACTCATTCGGATTGTGTTAATACTTTAGAAAAACGATCCAAGGGTCATTTTTGATGTGTAAGAGTCAACCCTGCCTCAATTCAAGGCATGGTGTGGCCGGTATCACTTAAAGTGTCTCACTTTTATTTTAAATGGACAAAATTTTAAGTGAAAACAACAACTGGCATACAGAAAACTGACCAAACACATTCGGATTTTGTTGATACTTTAGGAAAAGGATCCATGGGTCATTTGTGACATGTAAGAGTCAACCCCGCCTCAATCTGAGGAATGTTGTGGTCGGTACCACTCAAAGTGTATCACTTTTATTTGAAATGGATACTCTTTTAAGTAAAAACAATTGGCATACGGAAAACCAACCAAACGTATTATGATTGTGTTGATACTTTAGCACAACAATCCATGAGTAATTTGTGACGTGTACGAGTCAACCCTACCTCAATATAACGCATGATGTGGCCAGTACCACTCAAAGTGTCTCGCTTTTATTTGAAATGGATGACATTTTAAGTGAAAACAACAACTGGCATACAGAAAACTGACCAAACGCATTCGGATTGTGTTGATAATTTAGCACAATGATCCATGGGTCATTTTTGGTGTGTAAAAGTAAACCCTACCTCAATCCTAGGCATGGTTTGGCCGGTACCGCTCAAAGTGTCTCACTTTTATTTGAAATGGACAAAATTTTAAGTAAAAACAAAAATTGACATACGAAAAACTGACCAAACACATTCAGAATCTGTTTATACTTTAGTAAAATGATCCATGGTTCATTTGTGACGTTTATGAGTCAACCTCGGCTCAATACATGGCATAGTGTGGCCAGTACCACTCAAAGTGTATCACTTTTATTTGAAATGGACAACATTTTAAGTGAAAACAACAACTAATATACGAAAAACCAATCAAACAGATTTGGATTGTGTTGATACTTTAGCACAATGATCCATGGGTCATTTGTGATGTGTAAGAGTCAACCCTACCTCAATTTAAGGCATGGTGTGGCCGGTATCACTCAAAGTGTCTCACTTTTATTTGAAATGGACAACATTTTAAGTGAAAACAACAACTGACATATGGAAAACCAACCAAACGAATTCAGATTTTCTTGATACTTTAGGAAAAGGATCCATGAGTCATTTGTGTTTGTATGAGTCAAATCTGCCTCAATCTGAGTCATGGTGTGGAAAGTACCACTCAAAGTGTCTTTCTTTTGTTTAAAATGGATACTCTTTTAAGTAAAAACAACTGGCATACGGAAAACTGACCAAACGTATTTGGATTATGTTGATACTTTAGAACAATGATCCATGGGTCATTTGTGATGTGTATGGGTCAACCTTGCCTCAATCTGAGGCACTATGTGGCCGGTACTACTCAAAGTGTCTCACTTTTATTTGAAATGGACAATATTTTAGGTGAAAACAACAACTGGCATACGAAAAACCGACCAAATGCATTCATATTGTCTTGATACTTTAGGAAAACGATCCATGGGCCATATGTGACATGTATGAGTCAACCCCACCTCAATACGAGGCATGGTGTGGCTGGTATCACTTGAAGTTTCTGTCTTTTGTTTAAAATGGACAATATTTTAAGCGAAAAAAATTGGCATACGGAAAACCAACCAAACGTATTCAGATTTTGTTGATACTTTAACACAAGGATCCATGGTCTAGACTCACACAATCCACTTCTCATGTGAGGAAATCCTACCCCTATTCTAAAACACATGACATTTAATATGCCAATCCCATCCTCAAATAGTGGATTCTAGGACCAAACCAAAGTCCCTTTGGGAACCCAATACCAAAGACATAATTGAATATTCATACCCACTACCCAAAATGGGGATTCATCTCACATCACACCCAAGAGACAAAATTACAATTACCCACATACCCCCTTGTTCCAATTGAAAATTCTATGAAAAACATGTAGGCTATTCTGGTAACTCATCTCATATGTCGAGTTTGGCCCATATTTCCCACTAACACATCAGGAACCATTTATACATGGATACATAGTCATTAGAGGAATATAAACATCCCATGTGCTTCCTATAACTCATCTTTGGTCTAAGCACATGACCACTACCATTTTATATCTTATGGGTATCACGATCCTTGTCTACTCTACCCAATCCACTCTACCCAAGTTTTTCTGTTGGTTTTAAGATAGTCAACCCAATACCATGATTAAACATCCCATGTGTGTCCTATAACATGTAGTCTTTTTATCTTGTGTGTATTGGTGTTGTGGTTTGAGTGAGGAGTGAATTCTATATTTTGAATATTTTTATGGGTGTTATTTCTTTTCAATTCTAAATTTCTGAATTTTGGATGTGTTGGATTCTGGCTGTATTGGTAATGAATTCTAAATTTTGAATACTATTATGTTTATTGGATTCTGGATGTATTGGATTTTAATTTTGTATTGGTGTTATGGGTGTTATTGCATTTCAATTTTGGATGTATTGGATTGTGGATTTTTCTCTTGTGTTGTGGTTTGAGTGAGGAATGAATTTTAAATTTCTAAATTTCTGAATTCTCGATGAATTTTAAACATCCCATGTAGGCTTTTGGATTCTGGGTGTGTATGTGTTTTTTCAGGTCATGGAGAGTTGCAGGTTGGAGGGGGATGCTTGCTACTATGGAGGTACAGGGCTACTAGAAGCTACGGAGCTGAGAAGATGTATACCAACGGTTTTGAAAACTGTTGGTATAGCATTTTGAGGTATATTATACCAACAATTTTGTTATAACCATTGGTATAAACTTGTACCAACGATTTTAAAAACCATAGGATTTGGATGAATATAACATATACCAACGGTTTGTGAAACCGTTGGTATATCTCTTACACTAACACCTATACCAACGGTTTACACAGAACCGTTGGTATATCTCTTACACTAACACCTATACCAACAGTTTACACAGAACCATTGGTATAAGCCTTTACCTACAGCTTACTTGGCCATGGTTTGGGAAACTGTTGGTATATAATATACCAACGGTTTCCAGGCCTTTACCAATGGTTCTGAACCATTGGTAAAGGGTAGAATTCCAGTAGTGTTAAGTGAATAAATTATTTATTTATTTATCCATGTGTTCAATAAATGGAAGTGGAGTTAGAGAGGACCAAGGCCAATCCAGTAGTAAAATAATTATTTTCAAGATGATAAATAATTATTTAACTAGTTGGAACCAATTAAAATAAAACTTCTATTATTTTTGTGATGTGGAATTTTATTTATAATTCAGTTTTACGCAAGTTGGCACACCATAAATAATGATGTGGTATTATTATTAATAGCATGGGTTTTCTCTAATGTTATAAATGTATTTAATTGTTGTTACACAATTAAATATTGTAACTGAAGCCCCATGTCAATAAATAGACACATGTGTCTATTGTTCTATGTACTGAACCGCACACTCGGTGAATTGAGAATTGTTGATCTAAACAATTTCTCTCTCGAATCCTCTTCTCGCCCTTCTCAATAATGAGAGATGTTCTTCAAGGCCGAGGAACAAGTGATCAAGAACGATTGACACAAGACACTCACTTCATCGCGCTAGCACTCGGAGAATGAGTGGTGTCGATCAGAGGACATCAAAGCACGTGTGGATCACCACTAGAGGGATTCTAGTTTGGATCCTTTCAATCTCAAAAAGATAATACAGAAGGTGTTGGGCAAAAATCCCTCAAGGTATCATTGACGCATTTTTGAGGTGATTGTGTTTGTTGACAAAGTGGACATCTGAGTAGTGATTGTTGACAAAGCAAAACAATGACATACAAATTTGTTGACAAAGAGGATTTCATGATGGAATGTCGAGTTCAAGAGCTGAGTTCAACGATCCATGTTTGATTCAAGAACATCGATAAAAGGAATGGATGATATGGAGGCAGTACAAAAGATCAGATACAAGGTGGTGTCGTTTTCCAGTGTTTGCCAAATTTTTGGGCCTGAAAATCGGAAAATGAAGAAAAGTGTTTTTGGCAAAGGGACTTGCGCGCCGTGAACTTGGTGTACAGGAAACTTGCGCGCCATATGTTTTTCAAGATCAGAAGATCAAAATATGGCCAAGGAAATAGGTTCGTGCAAGTTTGGGAGTTGGTCGTGCAAGTGTCTAAAAAGAGAGAAGACTCGCGCGCCGAGACTGGGTCGCGCAGGTGACTTGCGCGCCGTCGCGCAGGGTGGTCAGATTGCCTATAAATACTAGACCACCCCTCCTCATTTTTCACCGGAGTTCAACTCAGAGCTCCCGTCGCGCAGGTGTGGTGGTCGCGCAAGTGGTGTGTGTGGTCGCGCAGGTGGGACTTGCGCGCCAGTGGTTGAAGTTGTGCGCCGGTGTTAGAAGTTGCGTGCCAGTTTGCAGTTGCACGCCAATAGTGGTTTGGGCGTAAAAGGAAGAGAGTCACTCAAGTTTGGAGTTGAGGAAGCTTGTGTCGCGCAAGTTTCAGAGGAGTACTTGCGCGCCTGTTGTGACTTGCGCGCCGATACTTGCGCGTCGAGGTAGACTTGCGCGCCAAGTAAGGTTTTGTTCCAGCGGTTCTTCTCGGACTACGTGGAAGCTGGTATGTTGCCTAATACCTTCGGTGCAAAGAGATATTCATCTTTGGGTGAAAGTTTTACTTCAAAAGAGAATCTAAACACAGAGGAAGATGCATTCATTCATGAAAATGAAGAGACCTATAGGTCTATAAACTGTGAGTGGATTCCTTCCAAGAGCAGTGAGCTTAGGAAGTGGAAGTAGGTGATCCTCTCCACCGGCAGTGAGCCAGAGAGAGAGAAACAGGGATTGACCCTTGGGAAAGCAGTGAGATGACCCTAAACATTGTAAAGGCAGTGAGCCTGGTCATAGAAGTGATCTAGCCCGAACCTTGTAATCCACAGCTAGTGAAGATTAGTGGAATTTGGTACGACCGGAAACCTGTCGGCATATGCTCCTTGGACGTAGTCCTTAGCGGTGAACCAAGTAAAATTGTTGTGTCATGTGCTTGCTTTACTTTCTGTTTATATCGTGCAGCAGGAAAAAGAGAGAAGAGTGTTTTGCTTAACAGCGAAACAAGATCAGAACGGGCATTAATTTTTAATTAGCCATACCCTGATTCACCCCCCCTCTCAGGGTATCCAGCCTAGTGGACCTAACAAGTGGTATCAGAGGCAGAGGTTTACAGTTGTTCTTCTCTCAAATGGAG
Organism: Viscum album; assembly: GCA_963277665.1. Classification (NCBI taxonomy): domain Eukaryota; kingdom Viridiplantae; phylum Streptophyta; class Magnoliopsida; order Santalales; family Viscaceae; genus Viscum; species Viscum album. The sequence goes on from OY728157.1 coordinate 820,229,404, forward strand.
GTCACTAATCATAGAGGGATTCCGATCTTCGACGGTTGTAATTTTCAGATATGGAAGAATCGAATGCAACACTATTTCCGATCGTTGGGAATGGATGTGTTTTCAGCAGCTATGCATGGTATCACAGCTGATATTACTAGTGGTGCATTATCATAAGTAGAGCATAAAGAGTTGGATGCTGATTCTAAAGCAATCAATGCCTTAGGGGGAGCCCTTTCCAATCCCATATATACAAAGGTGATGTCATGCAAAACGTCACATGCCATGTGGGAAAAGATCTTGAATATTTATGAAGGGGATACAAAAGTCAGAGAGGCAAAGCTGCAAGTGTTGTGGAACAAGTATGAAGATCTCAGAATGAACCCGAATGAGTCTGTTGATGCATTCTTTGACAGGGTAAATGATGTGGTAGAAGACATGCGGGGTCTTGGTGAGATTATCGAAGACATTAAAATCGTAAAGCGCATATTGAGAAATCTTCCACCTCGGTTTAATCCGAAAGTTTCTGTTTTGGAAGATAAAGATCTGAAAGAACTGACATTGGATAACCTACACAGCACTCTTGTTGCATATGAAATGAGAAATGATGACAACGATGCTGTGGAAGAGGGGAAATCCAAAGAGGTGGCATTTAAGGCCATGAAGAGGCTCACTATTGAAGATTCTCAGGAGGAAGAAGAGTCAGATGAGGTGATGTCATTCCTTTCTTCAAATCTGCAAAGAGGAAAAGGAAAGTTTAAAGGAAAACTTCCACTAGCATGCTTCTGATGCGGAAAGGTTGGTCATCTTGCTGCAAGATGCCCCAAAAAGTTGCAAGAAGAAAGAGATGAAGATGATGTTGAGATTCCCATGAAAAAATCTTCAGCCTATGTGAAAGGGAAGAAGCCGTTCAAGAGAAATTTCTTTAAGAAGAAGAATCTACTTTCACAAGAAATAGACAGTTCAGCTGAGTCTGAGAGTGAAGAAGTTGAAGAGATAGAAAACTGCAAAGATCGTGGACAAAATGCGATGGTGGCTGTTGCCAGTAGTGCTCTAGAAAAGAAAGAAACCGAAACTGATGATGAAGAAGAAGAAATTGAAGGGAGAGTTGACATGGAAGCTGAATTAGAAGCAGCTCTTGAAGAGATAGATGTTTGGAGAGCAAAAACAAAGAAAGACAACAAGATAGTACGTGATGCCAAACTCTACATGCAACAACAAGAAGAAGAGAAGTCTGAGCTTGAGAAAGAAATTGAAAATCTTAAGTCTTCCAGGCCAGAGCGCACAGAAAAGGGTGATGAGCATAAGCTCAAGATTGAAGAGCAGAAAAGGGAGATCGATTGCTTGAGTCGAAAAGTGAAAGATCACGTCAAGAGTATTGAAGATCTTGAAGAGGAAGTTGTCGGTCTGCGGAGAAGAGTTAAAGACCAGGAAAAACCATTGAATCCCAACACATTCTTGGGAAATCAGTTCATTACGAAGACTGAAAAGAAGAAAGAAGAGCCTAGTAGTTCAGTAGAAAAGAAGCAGAAATTGAACTCAGATGTTAAGGCTAAGTCATGACTTAATCAGAAACAAAAATCTATGGCAGCTGAAGTCATACCGCAAGCACCGGTCCCGAGATTGAAAGTGGATTTGAGCACAAAGCAGAATCAGAATACTCAGAGATCCCAAGGGGAAACTTGTAGTGCTGAAGTAACACAGAGAAATGCACCTTATATCAGGTGTTATTGTTGTGGAAAGATGGGTCATTCACAGTATGTGTGTTCCATAGCCAAGAGATATAGAAGAGAACAACAACAGAGATGGCATCCAAACAGAGGATGATTTTCTCGAACATATTTTGAAGGACACTATTTTTTGTGTGAAGGATTTGGACACATGGCTAGGTATTGCACTTCGACCATTCAGAGAAATGTGCCAAAGCAGAATCAGGATGTTCGCAAGAAGCCAATCAATGAACCAACAAGTGAGTTAAAAAATCAGAACAGATTTGCTGCTCTACAAGATGAAGCTGGTCCATCATACTCTGAGAAATAACAGAAGTCTCAATCTATTCCTAGTATGAAAGAAAAAGTATGGATCAAGAAGAAGAAAAATGAGAAGGCTATGGTGGCGGAGATTGCCCTTAAAGCATCAGATCGATCTGGTGTTTGGATCCTTGATAGTGGTTGCACATCCCACATGAAGGGTAATAAGGATCTTGTTACAAGCATCAAATATGACAAAGAAGGAGTTGTCAAATTTGGAAATGATGAAGGCCTAAAGATTGTTGGCTCAGGGAAAGCCAAGTTTGGGGGCAAAGAAATGAGACATGCTGATGTCTTGGTGGTAGAGGGTCTCAGTCATAATTTGCTTAGCGTCAGTCAACTATGCGACTCTGGGAACTCTATCTTATTTACCAAGAAGATGGGTATTGTTAAAGGAAAAGATGGAATAGTCATTCTACAGGGAAAACGAACAAAGGGGAATCTTTACCTGGTAGGTAGGGAAGAAGATTCATGCTTTTTATCCAGAGAAGAAGAAAATCAGTTGTGGCATAAGCGACTTGGTCATCTATGTCAACCATCTATGGAAGATCTGGTAAAGTGTGATGCTGCTAGAGACCTTCCCAAACTATCACGTGATCGCACTCATACATGTGATGCTTGTCAACAAGGGAAGATCATCAGGAAGACATACAGGCCAAAGGAACAAAAAGAAACTGGAGTGCTCGAATTGGTGCATGCTGATGTATGTGGACCAATCTCACCACGAGCTATAGATGGGAAAAGGTACTATGTTCTTTTCATCGATGACTATAGCAGAATGGCCTGGGTATTCATCATTACCCATAAGACAGAGGTGTTCAGTTGCATAAAGCAGTACAAGAGGGAATCAGAAAAGATGCTTGGGCAGAAAATTCTGAAGTTTCGTACTGATAACGGTACGGAATTTACAAACAGTCAAGTTGAAAACTATCTCGAGAAACATGGGATAAGGCATCAAGTTTCATCAGTAAGAACTCCCCAACAAAATGGAGTGGTTGAAAGGAGAAATCGGATCATCAACAACATGTCCAGAACAATGCTTATTGATAAGGACCTACCAGATAAATTTTGGAAGGAAGCAGTTTTGACATCGGTCTATGTTTCAAACAGGTCCCTGTTATGTCCGAAGCAAGGGAAGACTCCGTATGAACTATGGTACGGAAAGAAGCCAACGTTGAAATACTTTCGAATCTTTGGAAGTAAGTGTTTCATTCTCAACAAAGAACATCATAGGAAGTTTGAGGCACGAGGAGATGAGGGGATATTCCTTGGCTATTCAGGGAAAAGCAAAGCATATAAATGCTTCAACAAGAGGCTGGGAAAAATTGTTGAGAGAAATGATGTCACTATAGTCGAAAATGAACAGACTGCTCAACGACCCAGTGAGAAGTTTTTGGATGAAAGTGATGACGAGGTAAGCAACACAGGGGGAGCAGAAGTTGCAGAGGTTGACTCAGAAGAATATACTGATGATGAACAAGAAAGTGTCAAGTCTATATCTGCAAGGAAGCCAAAGAGTCGATCTGAAATTGATAGGCAAAATATAATTGGTAACCAGACAGCACCAGTTCAGACTCGAAGAATTTAAGTCATTACAGCAGACATCGTTTTTATCTCAGGTGGAGCCGAAATGTTTTTCCGATGCAGCTGAAGATGAAAACTGGGTTCAAGCTATGAATGAAGAGCTTGATCAGATTGAGAAGAACCAGACGTGGGAGATTGTTTCGAGACCAGCAGACAAGAATATCATTGGGACTAAATGGGTCTATCGCAACAAAATGAATGAAGATGGAACTGTGATTCGAAACAAAGCACGACTAGTGTACAAGGGGTACTCCCAGATTGAAGGAATAGATGTTGATGAGACATTTTCACCAGTTGCAAGGCTGGAGACAATCAGATTATTTTTTTCCATAGCAGTGCAAAGAAAGTTCAAAGTGTTCCAAATGGATGTCAAATCCGCATTCTTGAATGGGGTTCTGGAAGAAGAGGTGTATATTGAGCAGCCAGATGGTTTTCTCATTCATGAGGATGAGAACAAAGTTTGCAGGCTGAAGAAGGCATTGTATGGGCTGAAACAAGAACCAAGGGCATGGTACTCAAGGCTTGATCAGTACTTGAAGAATCTTGGTTTCCAGCGTGGAGGAGTTGACTACAACCTCTATTTCAGCAATGACAGTAATCAAAGGATGATGGTGCTAGTGTATGTCGATGACATAATTTTTGGCGGATCAGATGAAGCTCAGTGCAGATAGTTTTCCGAATTCATGAAAAATGAGTTTGAAATGTCAATGATTGGAGAGATAATGTTTTTCCTTGGTCTACAGGTGACACAAGGAAGGAATGGAACTTTCATTTCTCAATCCAAATATGACAAGGAGGTTCTAAGAAGGTTTGGAATGGATAATTCCAAGGAAATGAAGACTCCAGTTGCTACCCGGATGAAATTATCAAAAGATGAGGATGGCAAGGTAGTTAATATCACAGAATACAGGCAAATAATTGGAAGTCTGTTGTACTTAACTGCAACAAGGCCTGATATTGTTTTCGCCACATGCCAAGCAGCGAGATATTAGAGTAATACCAAGGAAAGTCACATGATTGCAGTGAAAAGAATACTTCGGTATATCAAGGGCACGGTGGACTTCGGCTTGACATACAACGAAAAATCTCAGACAGAGTTATTGGGATATACTGATGCAGACTGGGCCGGTTCAGCAAATGATAGAAAATCAACGTCAGGTGGTGCATTCTATCTTGGTGGATTGTGTATTTCTTGGCTAAGCAAGAAACAAGATTGCATTTCATTGAGAACCGCAGAAGATGAGTATATTGCGGCCACTCAAGCATGCACACAGTTATTGTGGATGAAGCAGCAGCTTGAAGATATGGGAGTTGAAGTGAAGTCTCCGATTGGAATCCAGTGTGATAACTCAAGTGCTATAAATCTCAGCAAAAATCCCGTCCATCACTCAAGGACAAAGCAAATTGAGATCAAGTATCATTTCATCAAGGAGAAGGTTGAACAGGGCATCGTGAAGTTGGAGTATGTGCCTACAGAGCTACAGGTTGCAGACATTCTGACAAAGGCCTTACCCAAGGAAGCTTTTGAGAGGCATCGACTGGCTCTGGGAGTTCAGTCGATTCCCCGCACTTGAAATAGTGTGGATGTGGAACCCCCCCCCCCCCCCTCTCCCTGAGGTATGATGTTTTTTTCCCTAATGTGCTGATATGTGTTCTCTACTATGTTACAGACTACAAAGGAGTGACCTTTGGGTTCGTTGACAAAGGGGGAGAAAAGTGTTAGTAAAAGGGGGAGAAAATAGTGATTGTTCAAGGGGAAGACAATGTGGAGATTTGATAAATCATGAATGATATGGGGAGAAGCTGACAGGTGGAGCAGCCAGATAGGGGGAGTTGAAGCCAGTTGCACGTGCTTAGCCAGATCTTAGCTTGGAAAACACAGGACGTATGGCTAAAGAGGTGTTGAAGTTGTGAGCAGAAAGGGGGAGCATATTAAATCTGACGATGCTAGAAGTGATCGATCACAGAATAGATATCACGACAGCTGAGGATCGTGATAAAAGCAGAAGAGTGGTGTTGGAAAGTGGTAAGACTATTTCCAAACCAAACATTGGTCTTCCAACAAATCCATCAACAATTGGTATCAGTTTAGTACAAATTGGTATCAGTTTGGTGTCAACAGTGGATGTCAGAGATAAAGTGATTCATTGATGAACTTTTCATTTACTCTTGTTTCTCATGCCGAGCATTGCTCATGTGGGCTTAGAGTATGTGTTGAGTAAATCCTTGATCGCTATCAGAATCGCAATGAGGCGAATGGAGGCTGAAGAATCAACGACGTATCTTTGTTTTGGAAGAGTTGTCAACAAACCCAAAGGGGGAGATTGTTGGGAAAAAATCCCTCAAGGTATCATTGACGCATTTTTGAGGTGATTGTGTTTGTTGACAAAGTGGACATCTGAGTAGTGATTGTTGACAAAGCAAAACAATGACATACAAATTTGTTGACAAAGAGGATTTCATGATGGAATGTCGAGTTCAAGAGCTGAGTTCAACAATCCATGTTTGATTCAATAATGTCGATAAAAGGAATGGATGATCTGGAGGCGGTACAAAAGATCAGATACAAGGTGGCACCGTTTTCCAGTGTTTGCCAAATTTTTGGGCCTGAAAATCGGCAAATGAAGAAAAGTGTTTTTGGCAAAGGGACTTGCGCGCCGTGAACTTGGTGTATAGGAAACTTGCGCGCCATATGTTTTTTAAGATCAGAAGATCAAAATATGGCCAAGGAAATAGGTTCTCTCAAGTTTGGGAGTTGGTTGCGCAAGTGTCTAAAAGGAGAGAAGACTTGCGCGCCGAGACTGGGTCGCGCAGGTGACTTGCGCGCCGTCGCGCAGGGTGGTCAGATTTCCTATAAATACTGGACCACCCCTCCTCATTTTTCACCGGAGTTCAACTCAGAGCTTCCGTCACGCAGGTGTGGTGGTCGCGCAAGTGGTGTGTGTGGTCACGCAGGTGGGACTTGCGCGCCAGTGGTTGAAGTTGTGCGCCGGTGTTAGAAGTTGCGCGCCGGTTTGCAGTTGCGCGCCAATAGTGGTTTGGGAGTAAAAGGAAGAGAGTCGCGCAAGTTTGGAGTTGAGGAACCTTGTGTCGCGCAAGTTTCAGAGGAGGACTTGTGCGCCCGTTGTGACTTGCACGCCGATACTTGCGCGTCGAGGTAGACTTGCACGCCAAGTAAGGTTTTGTTCCAGCGGTGCTTCTCGGACTGCGTGGAAGCTGGTACGTTGCCCGATACCTTCGGTGCAAAGAGATATTCATCTTCGGGTGAAATTTGTACTTCAACAGAGCATCTACACACAGAGGAAGATGCATTCATTCATGAAAATTAAGAGACCTACAGGTCTATAAACTGTGAGTGGATTCCTTCCAAGAGCAGTGAGCTTAGGAAGTGGAAGTAGGTGATCCTCTCCACCGGCAGTGAGCCAGAGAGAGAGAAACAGGGAGTGACCCTTGGGAAATCAGTGAGCTGACCCTAAACATTGTAAAGGCAGTGAGCCTGGGCATAGAAGTGATCTAGCCCGAACCTTGTAATCCACAGCTAGTGAAGATTAGTGGAATTTGGTACGACCGGAAACCTGTCGGCGTATGCTCCTTGGACGTATCCCTTAGCAGTGAACCAAGTAAAATTGATGTGTCATGTGCTTACTTTACTTTCTGTTTATATCGTGCAGCAGGAAAAAGAGAGAAGAGTGTTTTGCTTAAGAGCGAAACAAGATCAGAACGGGCATTAATTTTTAATTAGCCATACCCTGATTCACCCCCCCTCTCAGGGTATCCAGCCTAGTGGACCTAACAGAAGGTTCATTCTAGACGATCAACATCATCAACAAAGAAAATACCAAAGATCCTGGTATTATTTTCTTTATGAAATTAATTAAATTAATTATAAACCTGATGTGAAATATCCTCTCTAAAAGTTTTTTGAAGACTGGAATTCATCATTGTATTGATCCCAAAATAATCATTTATCATGCTAAAAAATCAAAGTTGGGTGTCGACCCAGCCACGCTTTCACTGCGCCTAGAACCTTCATGTGGTATCAGATCGGTAACATCATAGTTAATAATTATTTAAATATTTCATTGATGATTTATGCATTTAATAATTTAGTTTTTTCAATTCAAGTAAATCATTCCAAAAACCTGAATCTCAAGATCTTTTCCTCCTCTTTCGTTTCTCGTTCACCTTACAGAAATGATATTTTCTTTTAATTTTGATTAAAATAAAATAGAGGATCTCATCTAGAGGTTCCAAATGTTCATGTCCATACAACACCAAAACACACGACGTGTATTTGGCAGTACACGCCATTTATCCAAGGTTCAATGCACCAGGTCTGGTCCACCAAACCAAGTCATGTCATTGGAGTTTTTCTGAGTCTTAATGACTTTGTGTATTGACTAGGAGTATGAGTCACACAATTTCTGGATTACACACCATATGTCCCACTAGACACGATGTGTAGTCCCTTCGTATTAGGGTTGGACTATGTACCCTATATACGTCTTGCCCAGATGGAGACCGTGTAACATGGAACTACACGGCGTGTGGCCCACTGGACATGTCATGTACAAAGATAATTTTAAATGATTTTTTTTTTAAAATTATGATGGATGATAATCTCAAGGAAATTCAGAAAAGGTTTTAATATAAAATTATTGATTAATTGAAGATGATAATTAATTGATTTGAGCACGATTTATCTTAAACAAGAATGATTAAAGAATTGAATGATAGTTTTATTTATGCGTAAATATCGTTGTATCTATGGATAATCGTGATCTAGACCAAGACATTTGTATGTGGATGGTTTCTTTAAATTTATTTATTTAAATTAAATTTGTTGGCCAGTGAGCCTTCTCCTCATTAATATGTAGGGCCTATGTGCCCAAGGTTTATTTTATGTAAAACCCCTTTTTACCACCCACCTACATCAGAGTTAAAAAATGGAATATGTAATGGATGGAACTCCCAAGATAGTGGTGGAATTTCAAGATGGAGTTGTGATGAAACCAATCCTATGAGATTTAGAGGTGGGCAGGTGGAAATATGTAAACACGAACCCAAAAAGTTCAAGACGTTTCTCCCCTAGGTCAGGGTTATTTTATCAACCTCTAGATAAACTAACCATTATGAGTGATAGTGATGAGACCATAAGGGGCACTAGAACCCTAGGTCGCTCTCCCTATCATCACCGCCCCCCACCTCAGATCGGCTCGCCTCATCACCTTGGCATTGATCGGCGGGCTTGTGGCGGCTCTCTCTCTCGCGGCGATGTCGTGCGACCTCTTGGAACCGTTTGGCTTAACTTTTCCTAATTGATGTTGGACCCTATCGCCTCACTCCACCTACACTGGATAGGGTTTCTTTCAGCAGCATAATGAAGTTCAAATGGTCGGTTTCTAGTTATAGCACTTGAGGGTTGCAATTTCATCATCGGTGTGTGCGCTAGGTGGTCCGCTGTGGTCTATGAGTTTTGGGAAGGTGGTGACGGGATCTACGTTCTGGTTTGTGGGGTTTTCAAAGTTCTTCAGCACTTGGGTGGGCTTCGGCATGGTGATGGGTTCTTAATCTTTGATCTTTTCTATTTTCTTTATTTCTAGTTTGGATTTGTTTGTTGATGCTCGCGTGTTGGTTCGGTTTTTGGATTTTTCATTGGAGTGTTGTGGATGGATCTTCTTTGGGGATCTACTTGCCTTGCATTGCACGACGAGACGTTAGGTCTATGTTGGGCATGGTTCGTTGTTGGAGGTGGTATGGTTTTCAGCCTTGGTGAAGTCGATGTTTTTGGAAGATGTTTTGTGGTTTCTGTTTCGATTTGAATGTGAAATCATGTTCTATCGTTGGCGATGGTTTGATGCCTCAGTGGGATGTTTTATGGTTTCTGAGGGATTCAAATTATCGGTGATGTGATGATGTCAAGGAGTGGATTGTGATTCCAAGAGCATGCCTCAAGGAGGATCACGGACCAAGGTGATTCCATGTTTGGTTTTTGAAGGTTGGATCCTATTTTTTGAATTTAAAATCTGAATTTTTGTTTTGATGTTTTGGGGTGGATTTTGGAACCTGTTTGTGATGTTTGAAATTTGGTTTCTTGGTGTTTGAAATTTGGAATATTGTGAGGTTCCCACTCACTATTAAAGTGGATTACTAAGAAAATGAAAAAAAAATGATTTAAGGTTAAGATAAACTAACAATTAGAAAAGCTCATGATCATACCCTTTACTCTATTTTATTTCTGTTAGTTTCACGGTTTATCATTATGGATGTGTTGTCATGATCACATAATTAATGAATTAAACAAGCATGCAATATGGAACTAAAATAAACCATAATTATGTGTAAATATTATCAAGACATGGTTAATCACTTAAGTAACTTCCACTTAATATTAACAATAATGTGATAATGATAATAATAAATTCGCGCATAAGAGATAAAAATCCCTCAAATAAAATATTAAGTCAGATGAATCCTTTTGTTACTTGATTGAGGGAAAAACTCAATAAAACTACGTGTTTAACCAACCCTTGTTGTGAAACTTAATTTTATACAGGAATCACTTATGAAAGGTTTCAAGTTGAATTAAACATATTACATCAAGAGAAGTATCCCTTGCTAGAATTGGTGTAATATTGGAGGCAAGAGTTGAGGATATCCAAATTCAGAATTTCAGGATTGGGGAGTCCACTCAACAGATCAAGGAGCTGCAAGCCTGCAGTTGTCAAAGACCTTCCTACCTAAATACCTTTTAATAGCTTGACCAACCCTTTTGGGGTTATGATAAGGGGAATATGGATCATTAACACTAGAATTTCATGGAAACTGGAAATTCCAAGTTCAATGGTGAGGGCCATTGGGACTTGATAAAATAGTGGGAGACTTAATAAAATTTATTATTTCTCATAAAATATAATCTAGAATGTACTAATGATCTGATCTTTTAACTATAGAATAAAAATGAAAATATCATCAACCACATTATCCCTATGATCAATTCTATATAAAGATAACATCCTTACTGGCAGTAACTTCCAGGAATGGTTTAGACACCTTCGAGTTATCCTACACCATGAATAGAAGTCTTACGTGATGGAGTCATCATTACCTGATCTTCCTGCAAAAGAGGCAAGTGATGAAGATTTCCTAGTCTATGAGAAACATATGAATGATGTGGTCGATGTTCAATTTTTGATGATATCATCAATATCTAGTGAGCTCATGAAGTCTCATGAAAACGTGGATTATTATAGCATGCTCGATCACCTATGTAGTCTTTACTAGGATAGAGCAAGATATGAAAGGTTTGAGATCTCTAAGGTACTATTTCAGAATAATCTTGGAGAAGGTTCCCCAAGTGGGCCTCATATAGTCATGCTCATCAGATACATTGAGCTCCTAGAGGTTCTAGGGTTTAAACTCCATGAAGAACTGGGCACCGATCTCATTCTCGCATCACTCCCTTATATATTATCTAAATTTTTTGTCAATTTAAATATGAAAAACATTGAGAAGTCTCTATCTAATCTTCTTATCCTCATTTTCCAAGTGGAAAAATATATGAAGCATGAAAATCCTTCTGTCCTTATAGTGAATAAGAGGAAAGGGAAGGAGAAGAGATTTAAGCCCAAATCTTCTTCACAACCTTCCAAGAAAAGGAATATCCAAGGGAAGGTAAGGGAATAGAAGGATATTTGTTTCTCATGTGGCAAGAAGGGCCATTGGAAAAATAACTGCACCCAACCTAAGAAGCAAGGGGAAGCTTCAGGTGAATTTTTTATCAAACGCAATCTATCTATTTCTACAAATTGGTTATTAGATACATCTTGTGGTGCTCATATATATATCCAAATACAAGAACCAAGTATATTCAAGAAGGTTGACTGAGGGTAGGTAGATCTACGAGCATCTAACGAAGCCAGACTTGCTGTTGTAGCTGTCGGGGACTACCACCTCAAGTTTCCAACCGGGATGATCTTGGTGTTAAAGGGTTGTTATTATGTGTTGTCTGTTACTAAAAAAATTATTTTTGTATCCATATTAGATACAAGTGGATTTTTTTCATGTTTGGAAATGAATGTTGCTTCTTTTATAAAGATATCATTTGTTTTGGTAGGGCACATTTATACAATGATATTTACATGTTGGATTACACAAACCATGTAATAGAAATTGATAAAAAGATATTTCACATGACTCATACCACACCCAACTTTGGCATTATCAGTTATGTCATGTAAACGAGAAATTATTAAAAAAGTTACATCTAGATGGATATTTAGATTCTTTCAAACTAAAAACACTTGGCATATGTCATGCATGTTTAAAAGGCAAAATGATTGAAGCCCCATTTAGTAGGAAATGTGAAAGGGATAAAGAACTTATTTAATTGGTTTATACTGATGTTTGTAGAACATTTCTAGTTGAAGCAAGGGTAGGGTACTCATACTTTATAACTTTTAATGATGATTTTAGTAGATATGGATACATCTACTTAATGAGGTATAAGTTGGATTCTTTTGATAATTTTAAAGAATATAAGAATGAAGTTGAGAACCAGCTTGGTAAGAAAATTAAGAAACTCCACTCAAACCGAGGTGGAGAATATCTTAATCAAGACTTCATTGATTAATTACGGGAGTTTGGGATCTTATCCCAACTCACTCCTCCATACACACCCTAGTGGAATGGTGTGAGAGAAAGGAGGAACTAAACCCTATTGGACATGGTGAGATCAATGATGAGTCGTGCGATTCTTCCATTATCCTTTTGGGAGTATGTATTAAATACAGCAGAGCACATACTAAACCAAGTGCCAACTAAATCGATAAATGGTATTCCATATGAGTTCTGGAGTGGAAAGAAAGCCATATTATCAAATTTACATATGTGGGGAAGCAATGCATTTTTTAAGGCCACTTCAGGTAACAAACTTGCACCCTGAGGCACAAAGTGTACCTTTATAGGATACCCTAAGGAAAAAAAGGGATTTACCTATACAACACCTTAGAAAAAACATTATAGTGGAAAGACATGTCATATTCATTTAGAGGGATAAAATTTACAAAGAGATAGTGGGATAGAGATAGAATTCGACGAAGTTGAGGCTCAAGGTACACAAGAGTTTATACATGAACAGATTCCACAAAGCCCCGTGGAATAAAGAACTGTTTCGGAGACACAAGAGCTACATAGGAGTACGTGAGAGGTTAGAGAATTGGAACAATAATATTTTCTAGTTACCGAGGATGGTGACTCATTATTAGTTGATAATAATGATCCTCTAACCTATAAGGAAGAAGTAAGTGGTAGAGATGGTTCAAAGTGGAAATAATCCATGAATTCTAAAATGGATTCCATGTACCAAAACTAAGTCTGGATTTTGGTAGATCCTCCAGTTGATGTAAATCCTATTTTTTGAAAATGGGTATTCAAGAAGAAACTAGACATAGAAGGATAAGTCAGCACCTATAAGGAATGAATGGTTGTAAAAGGGTTCAAACAATATCAAGTCATTGACTACGACAAAACCATTTCACCATTTTTAATGTTGAAATCAAACAGAATTCTATTGGACATTTCCACTTACCATGGATATGAGATTTGGTAAATTGATTTCAAAACAACCTTCCTTAATATGAACCTTTAGGAAGATGTCTACATGACACAACCTAAAGGTTTTATGACTCCAAAGGATGTCGATAAGGTATGAAAGTTGTATAAATACATTTATGGATTAAAGCAAGTATCCAGGTCATGGAACATTTGTTTTGATGAATCCATAATAAAATTTGGTTTTATCAAGAATGAATGTGAGCATTGTGTCTACAAACGGTTTAGTGGGAATGCAGTCGTTTTCCTAATAGTATATATTGATGACATATTATTTATTGAAAATGAGATACTCGTCTTATAGTCTGTTAAGGAATGGTTGAATCAATATTTCTCTATGAAGGAAATGGGCAAGGAAACATATATTCTAGGGATCAAGATCTATCATGATAGATCCAAGAGATTTTTGGGTCTAATTCAAAGCACATACATGTATAAGATACTGAAGAGATTCAGTATGGAACAATACAAGAGGGGATTGTTGCGAGCATCACATGGTATTCATCTTTCCAAGAAAATGTGTCCTCAAACAAATGAGGAAGGAAAAATAATGGCAAGGACTCCATATGAATCAGAGATTGGGTCGGTCATGTATGTCATGTTATGTACTAGTCTGGATGCTGCCTACACATTGAGTGTAGTAGGAAGATATCAAACTGACCCAGGTGACTACCATTGGATGGTAGTCAAGACTATCCTAAAGTATCTGAGGCATACTAAGGATATGTTTTTGGTTTATAGAGGATATTAGGAACTAGTATTCAGATGATTTGCATATAATAGTTTATAAAATAATCAAGGTGACATGAAGTCACAAATGAGAAACATCTTCACTTTTAATAGAGGTACAATGAGTTGGAAGAGCTAAAAGTAGAGTGTGGTTGTAGATTCTACATAGAGTCTGAGTATATCGTAGCTTCTGAGGTAGCTAAAGAAGTAGTTTGGATACAAGGATTTTACTAGGAGCTGGATGTGATATTTAGCAGTAAAGATCCCATCACACTGTATTATGATAATACTGCATTGGTGGCTCTTGCAAAAGAGGAAAGGTCGCATCAGCGGACAAAGAACATACTTTGGAAGTATCATCTCTTGAGGTGTTTTTCTTAGAGAGGTGAAGTTAAAGTGAGCAGTATTTCCTTGGAAGAAAACATGGAAGACCCCTTGAATAAAGCCTTTACTCAGCAGAAACATGATCACCATGTGAGGTCTAACAGACTGAAATTCATAGGCAGTTGGCTCTAGTCCAAGTGGGAGTTTTTAAGAGTTGGTATCCTAGAACCAACTAGTTACACTTTAATGTATTTAAATATAAAACATATTTTTACATATTGTTCATTGTTCTGTATGACTATAATGTAATAATGTCCTAGAGTATTTGTTGCATTGATAAGGTCATGGTAGTTCCCCGCTATGATGAGAACCTTTAAATTCTATAACAATATTCTTAAATATAGTTCTATAGTTGGATGACATACTATGATGGGACACAAAGCATGCACATGGTAGGTGTGAGTACTCGTAAGCAGATGAGACTTCCTCTCATGAAGTTCTCACTTGGTAATCTCCAAAAAAGGAGATTATGAGAACATACCTGCCAGTAAGAATTCTGCATGTTTTGGGGTCATCAGATATTTCTATCTACAAGCATGTGTAATGATCCTTAGACTTTAAGATTATCATCAATACATGTCACGAATCACGCAATTTGATTTACTAATGAAAACTATTATGCAAACAGTTGGCGGGAAGTAGGGTACGTTGGGTGCGTCACGAGTGTCATGTTATTAATGGATAAGTCGAGGAAGGATTTTTCCCTTACATTTATGAAATTTGATATCTCGACCATTTTATTGAAATAGAATTGTCATGAAAAATTCGATGGCCATGGTGTAACAATGAGTTTATTTAAGGTATTCAAAGAACGATATATCAAGCATAAAAGTTGATGACACTATCATGAAACCTACTTGATGAGATATTGCAACAAAGGGGTTATATTACACAATGAGCGTTCTTATGTGAATTTCATTGTTAAGAATTTAATTTATTTATCTTGTGTTCCTTGATCCGTTTCTAGACATTACTCTTGGACTTTAGGAAAGCCCGCCTAATTCCAATGAGAAATAATCCTAAAGGGTCATACACTAAGTGTTTCTGGTTATCTTGGATAAATTCTATTTGAATTTAATTAATAAATATTATTCTCAAGACAATGGAATAATTTTATTAAAGTTAAAATGATTGCATAAATTAAATAAATATTTATTCACTGGATTGTGGGTAAAATATATTTATTTATTTTATTGAACATTTAATAAATATTTATTTAATAGTTTGTGAATAAAATATTTATTTAAGAGAATAATTTATTTATTTATTTATTCATGTGTTCAATAAATGTAAGTGGAGTTCGAGAGGAACATGGTCGGTCTGCTAGTAAAATAATTATTTTCAAGATGATAAATAATTATTTAACTAGTTGGAACAAATTAAAATAATGCTGATATTATTTTGTGATGCATAATTTTATTTTTAATTCTGTTTTTTACAAGTTGGTGCACCATAAATAATGACGCGGTGTTATTATTAATATCATGGGGTTTATCTAAGTTTATGAATGTATTTAATTGTTATTATGTAGTTAAATATTGTAACGGAAGCCCCATGTCAATAAATAGACACATATGTCTATTATGCCATGTACTGAAATGCACACCCGATGAATTGAGAATTTTTGAGCTAAAAAATTTCTCTCTCAAATCCTCTTCCTGTCCCTCTCAAGAAAGAGAGACATTCTTCAAGGAAAAAGAACAAGTGATCAAGAACGACCGACATAAGACAGTCGCTTCACCGCACTAACACCCGGAGAACCAGCGGTGTCAATCGAAGGCCATCAGAGCACGTGTCGATCACCACTAGAGGGATTCTAGTTTGGATCCTTGAAATCACAACAAGATAATATGAAAGGGTCATTCTGGAAAATCAAAATCATAAAAGAAGAAAATACTGAAGATCCAGGTATTATTTTCTTTATAAAATTAATTAAATTAATTATAAACATGATGTATAAGATTCTCTCTAAATGTTTCAGGACTCTTCCTTCTTTATCTAAATCTTTGATTCTATCCCATGGAGACTGGAGTTCATCGTCATATTGATCCCGGAATAATAATTAATCATGGTAAAAATAAAAGTTGGGTGTCTGCCCAAACATGCTTCCACTATGCCCAGAACCTTCAAAATGTTCTCAGAATATATGGATTTGTGATTTTCATTGAAAAATTATTCCAATAATTTTTTTTTGATTTTTTGATAGCACAATGATATTTGTATCTACACAGTTTTTGAATCTGGTAGAAAAGATGTTATTTTTGGTGTGATGGTTTTGAGCATATTTCATCTGAACATGTCTCTACATTGCACACACATACGCAAATTAAAATTAGTAAAATAAAAAACTAAACACAGAAAATTAAAATAAACTAATGAAAATAACTTCACTTTTTAATCATTAACAAATAAATATTATCTATTCAAATAATAACATGCCAATTAAAAATGTATCATTTCTAGTAAGAAAAAAACTCAAATGAAAATATTTGTGATAAAACATAAATATTTATATCATTTTAAATTTCTCATCTACAGAGGTTTCTCTACATAGAATTAGATTTGAGATAGACTATTTTTCTCTCTAGGATTCATGAATAAGGTGAGAAAGTTGTATTCCTGAATGTTAAACTAGAGGTCATGAGAGTCGATGAGTTGCTGCATATGAAATTTGCAACCTGAAACTTAGAGTATGCTGAATAATAATGGCCTGAACAAAGATCTTGGATTCTATATGTGCTAATGTGAAGTTTTTGTTTGTGCTACTGGTGCATGTTGAATCCCTAGGTGGGAGGGGAGGAGAGATGGGGGGGAAGAATCCGACCATCCGTTAGAGGACTCAAAGTCTATCAATGAAATGAAAATAAAGATGGAAAGAAGGGAGGGAAGAAGAGGAACGTAGAAGGTAGATAATGCCAATACAATAGAAGATTATGAGGGAGGGGATTTAGCTGCAGAAATTGAATCACTCGATAGAAAAATTCACAACTCACCCATTTCCTCGCAACATGACCGACACCCCCGCTCAGGTGATTTTATTTCTATGGTCAGATCCCCCCCCCCCACCATCTCCTAGTGCATAGACCTCATCTCCCTTCTACCATCCTCTCTTTCCATCCCACCGTTGACACCTTTATTTTTGTTTCATCGACCAAATTTGACACCCCTCACCGATGGTTGGACACTGCCCCCATATTTAATCCCCTTCCACCTATCCGAACGAATATTGCTCCCATCTTGGCTCCCCTCACACCCAGGGATTCAACACACACTATTTTCACATAAAAAATTCATGTTCTGTGGATGAAAATTTTTAAATGGTATCAGCATTTCTATTTTATCATAAGTATTTTTGTTAGAGTTTTTCTAAGGATATGTTTTTAATTTCCATGTTCTTATTAGAATAGATAATATCTATTAGTTTATGATTGAAATGTGAATTTTCATTTGTTGATTGAAATTTTTTGGGTTTGGCTTATTATTTTATTAATTTGAATTTGTGTATGTGTGTGCAATGCAGATGTGTGTTCTGATGCAATATGATCAAAACCATCACACTAAGAATAATATATTTTCTATAAGATTCGATAACTGTATAGATACAAATACCATTTTTCTATTAAAAAATCAAAATACAATTTTTTAACATAATTTTTCAATGGAAATCACAAATCCATATATTCTGAGGACGTTTGATATTGTTGATAATGATGATCGTTCTGAATTGCAACTTATTTCAGAATCTTTTGAATCCACTCTTAAAGAGTGGTTTAAAAAGAATAAAATATTGTATGAATATAATTTTTCAACTGATATTGAAAGTTGAGAATTTGTAGCGATATTTTGATGCGTATGAGTTTTTGTAGTTTTCATCAATAACATATTTCATTTATATGATTTATTATATTTTATATTCAGTTTTTATGACTTATATATAATCTAGAGATATCATAAATGACTTATTATTCTTAAATGACCCAAAGAAACGCTTTCGTGTATGACTTAATACTGATAATGTGTGGATAATGGGAGGTCAATCACTGCTTAATGAATATTAGACTCCCTGATTGTAATGATTCTGAACATGATTATAGTTGTTTTAAAAGTATGGTACTTCTATTTGAAAGTTTTGGGATAGTCATTCTAGACGATCTAAAATATTTTCTAGAATACGTGAATAAATGTCACATGGCATAATATAATTAAGTCTTATTTTATATCTTTACATTTTATAAATTGAATTACTCAAATAAATAAATTTTTTATGTGTAATAGGAAATACTTAAAGTCAACAATGTATCATCCCACATTATTAATAAGTGAAGACAAATGTGACATTCGACTAATGTTAGAATAAGATGCAAAATTTTACGAGGTCAATATATATCTAACTATCGTGAATAAATGTTTTTTGTAGAATTTTTCTCCCCTAGACGCAATGTGTGAATGATGTAGCTTTTGAAAAAGTGTTTCGTTTTAGTGCATATAAAGATGAAAAGTCTATTTTTTTATTTTCTAAAAATTTCATGGTACAAGTAAAATTTTCAATTACTTTCTCGAGTAAACATTATCACATTTCATTTTATTAAATTTTTTATGTTGTTTTTTATAAATCTCATTGATATTATTTTTTGTTAATTCCTGATTTATTGGTTACAAGTGATTGGATGGAACATAAACTAAATTAGTTGTATCCAAATTTTATGATGTATTTGTTCGAGATCATCATTGAAGTCAGACTAGAGATACCCTGTGTTACACGGTAAGATCATTCTTGATATATTTTTGTTTTGTTTATTTTTTTATAAATTGTATAGATTACTCTAATTGTTAATTATTTGGAGCATAATAAATTCTATCTTGGGGTTCAAACACAAGAAAAAAACATTCCTTCTAAATTTTATTATTTAATTTTTTAGATTGATATTTATCAGATGTTATGGAATGTGATGATAGACCTTGAGCCGCTTTAAAGTTTAGAAATGCGGTATTAAAGTCAACTAACAACTAAATTAACGTGAGATACACATGATATAGATTGTGGTTCATGTTGTTACTCACTTATTATATGTTTTTTTAGTATGGGCCTATCCCTATGATACATTAAAGTATTCTATGTGTTTTTCAGGTTTGAGTAAACATTTTCTAATTTTACAACTCCACTAGATTCATTCGATTGCAGTTAAATGAATTTTTTATATTAGATAAAGTGACTTTTCCCAATGCCAGGAGTTTCTTAAATTATTACATCTATTACTGCATATGAATTATAATTAGATATGAATATATATTTTTATCTTAACATTTTTTTTGTACTTTTTAATAGATGACCCGATGTAATTTCACCATTAAATCAAGGTGGATTTTTTTATCTACAGAACAAGATAAAAATTTAACAGAAGTGTTTTCTAATGCATTCAAACCAATTTTTAATTAATGGTGATATGTCATTACACCATTAATATTTTTTTTTGTGGTGTATATTATAACACCACAAGATTCCACAGTACACTTCTCTTTCAATAATACAATAGATTGAGTTGTACGCAACATTGAGTTCTAACACACCACGACCAATCAAACTAACCGTTATAAATAGTAATACAAACTTTTTGAAATTTTATAAATTTTACTTCTCAAAATGGACTTCATTTTTGGATTAAAAATATCAAAATTAGCTTAGGGTGAATTTTTGGTATTTTTCTGAAAACTTTCAATTTTTGATGAATAGTGAAAAACATTGCGTTATTTTTTAAAACTGACTTTTTATTTAAATAATTAGTTATTTCATTTAAATTTATATCAGGTAAAAATATATACATAATACCTATATATTTTAAATGTAATTCATTGGAGTCATTTTATAATAATATTATATATATAAAATTTTGTTGAATTTTTTACCGTCTTTTACCCACCTTCTAGGCGCACTTGCAAATTTGCATAAAACATAATTTTACCGCTTCTGTGAATTGAATTTCAAAAATCTGAGAGACATGGTTTACATTAATAAGTAAAATTTGGTTCAATAAGATGAAAATATTTTTGGATGAATAGTAACTTTTGACTTTTATTTACCACGGTTAAAAGTAAATAGGGTAATTAAAGGTAAAAAGTGATATTATAATTACCCTAACACATGTAACAATTATATTGGATAAATTTATTTCAACCAAAAACAACCTTAGGAAAAAAATACGATCCTTTTGGTCCACTTGGAATAGATTAGGACATTTATTATTATTTTATTTAAAGAAGAGTCAAAAGTGTTAAATTCAAAGTTTCAAAACTAAACCATTTTTAATATAGGGTTATGCATAAGATAAATTTGACTATAAATATTCATTATAAATCTAAAAATATTTCCTACATAATGATATTTTATGTATAATTTTTGGACATTAAATAATTAAATTTATGTATGAGACAATGATGATGCAATAATTTCCTTATTAATGAAAGATTAAAATAATTGATATTATAAATATCCAAATAAATGTAAATTTAAACTTTTTATGAATTAAAATAATATTATAGGTTAATATTACATGTTAGGGTTTATTAAATATATTTTTTTGAAGTGATAAAGTTGTTATGACTTTCAAAAAAACAAAATACCAAATAGTGTCAAAATTGATAAAAATGAGTTTTTAAAAAAATACTATATTATTAATTGATATAATATTTTTAAAAATAAAAGGTTTGGCCAAAGGACTTAGATAAGGTTATATATATCAATAATTAACCACTTGGGGTTCCCTTGTATTTTTATAGTAAGTTTATTAACAATTTATTATAATAATACCATAATACATGGTAAAAGTTAAACTATTTAACTAAGAGTTAAATTTAAAAGATAAGGTTAATATGGTGACCTAAACATATCTAAAACCTATTGGTTGATAGTTTTCAAACCATACCAACATTATCCTCAAAATAAATTATTTTAGAGCCATTATAAACCTAATAAGATTGTATAATAAAATAATATTTCATGTTTTTTCTAAAGTGGCCCTCACCTCTCTTATAAAGGGTACTTCCCCTTCTCTCAAAATCACACCTCCAAAGCCATTTGGATCGGCCAACCCCTGCTAAAATATCCTCCCAAATACCCTAAAATTGACCTAGGGGCCTTACTTTTATCATAAATCCAACCTATGGAGCCCTTTTGATCAACTCAAAAGGAAACACCCGAAAAAGAGGTAATAATTTCACCACCTCTTTCAAAGTTATTTTCTTCTTTCACTTCCTCTTTGTTTGTTGTTTCAATAAAAAAATAATAACTCCAGTACCTTATACATACTGTGATTTTATTATAAATATGTTACAACCATATTCATTATTTTATCCATCCTATGAATGACAAGTTACCATATGTGCGTCCGTACGGCTTACCGTCTCCACGTCTTGGTGTAGATTATTATTCAAACACTTCATTATTTGGATGGGTATAATAATGAGTATAAATAATGTAAATAATAAATATATCATGTTAAAAGATTGTTTATATATTATATACCATCCAATTACATACGATTTCACCATCAATAGAATGATATTGTCCCTCGTGCATACGTACGGATTACCGTCTCCACGAACGCGATGAAATTCATTCCCCATCATAACCATTCAAGAATAATTTTCATTTTATGATTAAAAATAATGTTTAAGAACTTAATATAATTATGGATATGAATAAAATACATCCTATCCATATCAAACATGACTTACATAACAAAACATATAAAGTAAAATGAATCAGTTAACACCCAAAACAAAGATACTACTAAAGTATTATTAACAAAGAAATATTATAAGATCATATATGATATCATATTTATGTATGTGGTTCTTGTATAATTTAATAAAAATTATTTAACTATTATATAGAAGTTTAATTTACCTTCGATCAAGGAAAATTACAATGTAAGGGTTAATTTTACAATCTATTTATTTATCTGAGGTTGTTTATACATAAGTATCTACTCTGACTTCTTTATCATCAACAACCATGTTTCTTAAAAATATATTTCAAAATATTTTTAATATTTCCTATAATATGTGTTAAATTAATTTATACCCTTGTTTTACTTTTTATAAAATGTTTTGAAAGGAATATTTCTGTCGTTTTCCAAACAAGGTACTTTATGACCTTTTCGACTAATTAAGGTAAGAATGTTTTTTTAACTTATATGGTAGGTGCAGCTATTTTCTGCCATTATAATAGCTTTGAAGCTTCCCTTACAAGATTATAAGAATATTTTCAAAATAAATTTTTTCTTTTATAATTATGTGACTTTTAAATGATTTCAAAATAGAAAGAGATATTTCTCTCAAATGGTTTTGATTTCATCTATGTCAACATTCTTTGATGGATTTTACACTTATTTGAAGTTGATTTATAATAATAGAATATTCCATATTGTATTGAAGGTTTTGTGATATGTTTGACTGTGGATGTGTTATTTTTATACCATTCATGGTTTATGGTTAAATTATTAACATTTTGTAAGCTAGTTTTAATACGAATGTTTATGTTATGTTTCAACCTTTTCATATGAGGAATGCATTGGACTTAGTAAGTGATGGGTGGAGCCTGCTATAACTCCTCGATGCATTAGTAGGTCTCATGAGACAAACTAGTGTCTTGGCACAAGGCCTTGAAAAAATATTATTTTTAGTCTTGGTAGGAGGCCTTGACTATGTGGTTATGATGTCTGGAATTATACATCCCATCATTATGAAATTGCCTATTTATATTACATATGAATATTTGACTAGTAGAATATCCATGTGAATAAGTGAATGTAATTATTTGAATTATCTTTTCCATATTATTCTGAAGTTTAAGTTTAAAAGGATTTTTTTTTAGTCTTATACAATGCCTTAAATGTTTGTGCTTATTTATGAAAGTTTCCACTATATTGTTATCCTTACTGAGCACCTGAGCTCACCCTTTTCTATGTTTTATTTTTCTTGGAATGAGAAAAAGTATATTATGACTGACCTTCAAGGATAGTCTAAGGGATATGAATGTTTTCAAAGGAGACAATTTTGTTGTTGTTTTTCATTTTATAATGTAATTTAAAACTTATGTTTGTATCTAGTACTTCCACGGCTACTAAATTGATTGGTCTTTTGGGACATGATTCCTTTTATCATACCAATTCTATATAATAATGATCCAACTCTAGGTAATTGGTTTTGGGGCGTTACAGTTGGTGTCAGAGGAAGTTTAGTACAAACCTTGGAAGCTAGATTTAGAAAAACTCTGATTAGAGAACATTACCATAAGATAGACTTTGAAGATTAGTATAGAATAACTTCCTAGAATTTTTGAAATGTAGAGATTTTTTGTATTTTCCATGCAATACATCTATGTCTGGATACGAGTAGGTAGAGGCGGATCTGGCACAGATGTACCAAGGAGTGAAAACTCCAACAAGGAGTTTCAGGCTTAAATCGGGGTATCTTGGTACACAACAACGAGTCTTTCTGCACTCTTGGTTACGACACTCACAGGGGATATGCTTAGGATAATTCAAATTTTCTCTACAAAACATTATAATGGATTTATGAGTATATACTTCCTCAAAGAAAACATTTTATGATTCTGGATTATATCCATAAACTGTTCAATTTATGTAAAGTGTTTTAAAATTTTGGAATTATGTATTGTGATTCATAAACTAATCTAGAATATTCCATTGTTTAGAAATGGCATCTACTGGAAGGAATAGAAACCATATCAATGAATGTAATCCATGTAGGGATTTCCATACTACTTAAGATAATTATAGTGGAGTTGGTGATACAAATGGTGCAGATCAGCTTATCACCATACTAGGACAACTCACTCAAGTTATGAATAATAACCTTACCCGTATGGAGCACCCTAATCCACAATGCAGAGGATCAATGTTAGACCGCTTCATGAGGAAACAACCACCAACATTAAATGGGACTACAAATCCATTTTTAGCTGAGCAATGGATAAGTTCCTTAGAGAAAATATTTCATGCTTTGTATAGTAGTGAATGAGAAAAAGTTGTCATGATAGTTTATCGCCTCACGGGAAATGCATATCAATGGTGGTCATTAATTCAAAACACAAAGGAGGATGAAGAAGTATCAAATATGGATTGGAGGGAGTTTAAAGAGATTTTCTTAGAAAAATAATTTCCTCATGACCATCGAGCAGATATGGAAAGACAATTTCTGAGTCTGAGGCAAAAAGGAGGATTACAAACAGAAATTATA
This sequence comes from Viscum album, assembly GCA_963277665.1. NCBI lineage: Eukaryota > Viridiplantae > Streptophyta > Magnoliopsida > Santalales > Viscaceae > Viscum > Viscum album. Next base: position 820,253,982 of record OY728157.1, read on the forward strand.
TATTTTTTATTTAGACAGAAAAAACATCATGACAGCATTTTATAGCACAGAACCATCACTGGAAACATGGGATCATGGAGGTCTGAAAAATTGAAGTCCAAGAGCGTCTCCAAGAGCGATGTCCACACCACCTGGGGGCAGGTATCCAAGAGAGTGGAAAGTTGAGAGAGAAGATCCTTGAGTTGCCCTAGAAGCCAAAAAATCATCCAGTCGGTTACCCTCACGCCACGTGTGGAGGATCTCAGTATCATGAGGGATAAGAGACATGCACTTGAGAATGAGATAAGTGATGTTCCAAGGTGGGGGGTGTCTCCTTTGAGGGATCTCCAGATGATTTCTGAGTGTGTTTCCACAATGGTGAGAGGGATAGCCTGAGATAGGTAGATCTCTAATCCAATGTGCATGGCCTTGGCTTCGGCCACCAGAGAGTCACCCATCCCAAGGTAAGTGTTGAAAGTGAGGATGAATGAACCCGTATTGGACCTAATGGCCCCACCTCCCCTCATGATGCCCTGGCCGCAAGCCCCATCTGTGTTGAGTTTGAGTCTATCAGGAGGATGGAACCATCTGACCCACGACCCTGTGGATGAGTGGGATTAAGGGTCAGGATGTCACAGATTTGCAATAAACATCTAAGGGAAGGTTCTGACTCATGGTTTTTATGGAGGGAACCCAGATCAGAGGCGAGAAGCCTAGTCCTAACACCCAAATCCTGGAGGGAGGGACGAGACCCGTGGTGCCTTGCCTGATTCCGCGCTTTCCAAATGCACCAAAAACCAACGGCTATTAAAATCGACCGCCCATCAGCCTCATGTCTGGAGGGGGCTCTGTGAAACCAGTGGTGGAAGAAATCCTCAAAAGAAAGGGCCACCCATGGAAGGACCACGAACTCCTCAAGAACACTCCAAATATGGTCGGCCCAATCGCTGTGGAGGAAGAGATGGATTGTGGACTCCTCCTTAGGGGATGAGCAACAGATGCATCGTGAGGCCATAGGGATACCTTTTGCTTTCATAGCCAATTCCATTGGAAGGGCATTGTGCCGGACTCTCCAGATGAGAAAACTGAATTTGGGAGGGATATATTTTCCCTAGAGAGTACAGCCCCAGGGGTTGCTGGCTGGTTGCACAGAGATTATTTTCTTATAATCCTTTGCTGAAAATCTACCTGAAGGAGAGCACCTGAAGATGCATCTGTCTGGAGTTCCATCCATGCAGATTTCAAAGAAGCGGTCTTCCTGGGCTGGGCTCAACACCGCCCTAAGGAATGAGGGATGGAGGGAAGCATCCCTGACCGAAATATTAGGAGTTGGGCAGCCCGGGAAAGCAAGGAGACTTCCTCCCCAGTTGCATTCCCAGAAATTGACCTCTCCCTACCCAAGGATCCGAATAGAGTGATGACGGAGCGAGGACACTCGATCGCGGATAGAAATCCAGATAGGAGAGGGAAACCTGCCATTTTCCCTCAGGCCAAAACCATACTTCCCTCTGATGAAGCGGCCCCATACAGACCGGCCCTCAATGATCTCCCAGGACATATTACCTTGAAGAAGAAACATAGACTCATCCAAGCTTCTCACATTGATGCTGCCATAGTCCAGGGGTTTGGCCAGCTTATTCCAATAGGCCCATCTGCATTTTCCATCACCATGAGCGTCCCAGAGAAACGAGTTGAAAGAGGACTCCATCCATTTGAGGACAGACCTTGGAACCTTAATCACAGACAATATGTGCATAGGAATAGAGGACAGCACGCAATTTATCAAAGTGATCCTACCCCCAAAGGAGAGGAACCGGTTCTTCCAGTTGTTGATGCGGTTTATGATCCTGTTGGAGAGCTCCTCAAAGAAATGGACCCGAATCTTCCCTGGGGCAAGGGGATCCCCTAGGTATGTTAAGGGAAATTGTTTCTCATGGATGCCAATAGTTTTTTCAATGGATCTCCTACGTCTGATTGGGAATCTCGAAGGGAGGAAGATGCCACTTTTTTCCCGATTGATTAACTGTCCACTCCACTTGGCATAAGCGTCCATGATCTTCAAGAAACCTTTGATGGAGGGGCTCCTCCCATTTGGGAAGAACATTATTTTATCCGCAAAAAAAAAAGGTGGGAGACACTGGGGACATGAAAACCATAGTGAAACGTCCGAATAACACCTTGTTGCATGGATAGGGAGAAATTTCTGCTGAGGGTGTCTTGGGCCAGAATGAAAAGGGTTGGGGAGAGAGGGTCCCCCTGGTGTAAACCCCTGACCGACTTGATGAAACTACACTGTTTCCTAGAAAAAATGATGTTGAACCAGGCCGAGCTGTAGTAGTGGAAGTAGATATCAATAGAAGCCTCAGAGAACCCCATTCACCTTAGGGCACGGGTGATAAAGTTCCACTCCATATGGTCATACGGTTTGTCCATGTCGAGCTTGATGATTAAATTTGAACCCATGACCTTTCTGTTGATGTCCCAAACAATCTCCTAGGCCACCCCAACAACCCCTTGGATTGATCTCCCTTTGACAAAAGCATGTTTTTCCTCAGAGATCCATTGATTAGTGAAGTTTCCAAGCTTGTTGTTAATGATGGTAGCCAGAACCTTGTATGCAAAATTACACAAGCTGATGGGCCGGTATTGCGAGATAGAGGAAGGAGAGCTGACCTTGGGGGTCAAAAGCATGGTGGTTGCGCTGGCTACCTGTGGGAGAAAGTCTCCTCTGAAAAAGTCTTGGATGGCCTCAAAGAGATATTTCTTTATGATGTTCCAAGAGGAAATGAAGAAAGATCTCGGAAAGCCATCTGGGTCAGGAGCGCTATTGGGGTTGAGAAGATTCACTACTCCCCATATTTCCTTCTCATTCAGGATACCGCTGAGAGTATCATTAGCTTGATTGGTAATACTGTGGGGGATTGAGTCAAAGATCTCTACCTTCCTGGAGGGGTAGCCATCATGGAAGCAGGGGATAGGATCACATAAGAGGTTTTTGAAGTGGGAACAAACCATATCGCCAAGAACCACCGAGTCAATGGTAAAAGATCCATCCTTGAGCCTGATGTTGGGCACGTGAGCCCGGAGCTTCTCCTTCAGGCAGGCGTGGAAGTAGGTAGTGTTCCGATCCCCCTCTCTCAGCCAGGAGACATGGGCACTTTCACGGAGACGCCGCTCTTGTTCTAGAATGATCTCATTAAGACGTTGTTTCTTGAGGAAAAGGGTGGAAAAGGCATTATCATCCCATTGATCTTCCAAGGAAACTTCAATACTCTCGATGTCTTTGGAAATGTCATCTTTGTCAGAATTGTTGGGTTCAAGGGAGAGGGACCAAGCTAGAAGGGCCTGTTTCAAACATCGAAGTTTCATGTGAAGCCTCACCCAGCTGCTTTGTTGGCAAGGAGAGTTCCAGGAAAGGTCCACTGTCTCCAGAAAGATCGGGTACCGAGTCCAAGATTTGGAGAAAAAGAACCGCCTCGATCTTGGTGGGCCCTATCTCAAGAGAAGAAGGATGGGGAGTGGTCTGACAGTGCCCGGACCAAGTGAGAGACCTCAGTGTTCTGAAAATCCAAGATAGCCTAAAGGTTACCTAGGCAGCAGTCGAGTCTGCACCAGGTCCTCCTATTCCCTCACTGGTTGTTGTACCACGTGAATTTATCCCCTGTGAAGTTGAGGTCAAGGAGCCCCTCGCGTGCAGCGAAGGATGAGAAGGTCATCCTATCATTGCAGGGGAAGGATACGCCACCTTTATTTTCCAAGGCATGCATAGTTGTGTTGAAATCACCACCCACTATCCATGGAACCTCCACCGGGTTGAAGAGGCTGATATCTAACCACAGTTTCTCGCGCTGATTGGTGTCGCACTTGGCATAGACAAAGAAGCAAAAGAAGGTGAGGCTTCCATCCATCAACTTGACCAAGAGGTGTTGATCAAAAGATGCCAACAAATCGACCCTCAAACCAGAAAGCCAGAAAATCCAGATGTGTTGGTTAAGCGGGACGCCATGCAAAAAATGGCGCAAACCAATCCTTTTAGAAAACTCACCAATCTTGGAAGGGTACTGTTTGGGCTCCAGGACCAAAACAATCGAGGCATTGAATTTAGACCTCTCAGACGAGAGGAAGTCCATCTTCACTCTGTCCCTGAGACCACGAGAATTCCAGATGATGAGCGAGATCATTGGAAGAGGGTGCGCCTGGTACTGTCCATGGGTGGCAAGGGCCTTTGGCATGGCTCCGGCAGGAGAGCACGAGCAGCTCTAGTTTAAGATCTGGTGAGCATTCTCTTAGGTGAGGTTTTTTGGGAGAGGGGAAAGCTAAAAGGATTGATAGGGACGAGGCAAGGGCAGTCTCTTCTCATAGATGCTTGGCATGGAGGAGAAGGGTCCTCCACAAGCGATAAAACCTCAAAAGAGTTGGTTGTAGGGATAGGTGAACAAACGGGGACCGGCGACCGCAGCTGGGCAGGAGCGCACGGCCTAGACAGGGAAAGGGGAAGAATGTCCAGAGGAGAGGAGGCCCACGAAAAAGGAACCAGAGCTAAGCAGGGGGGAGGTGGGAGGAGAGGGGGAAGGGAGGGGCCACGCTCGAACAGAAGAGCCAAGGGGGGAAGCAGGAGTGAGGTTGTGGAGGGTGGGGCGGGGATGAGGGTCATGCATGGGGGGGACGTAGGTGCATCAAGAGGGAGAGAAAGGGAAGAGAGAGGGGGGAGGAAGGAGAGGAGGGAGGGGAAGGGGCTGAGAGGAGCGGGCCTAGGGTCGGGGGTTGGGGGTAGTCTGGGGCCACCGCACATACATTCCGGGAGGCCGCTGCAGAGGAGGATTCGCCTCTCTCAAAATGATGCAGTCTCTTTGAGGGGACGTGATTGGAAAAATGCCTCCTACAGTCGGAAGACGCATGGCCATGGATGTGATAGAAGCCGCAGAAGAGGGCCGCCAAGGGGAAGAATAGCCGTTGGGACCACTCCAGCGAGTCCCTGACTCGGAGGATAAGCTGGGGTGGGGGCCGCACCGAAAGGTCCAAAGCCACACAAATGTGGGCGGAAGAAGTATCAATCAGGCGCAGGTTCCGGTCGTCCGCACATAGGAACTCACCAAAGGAGTTCTCGATCTCCTCAAGAAAATCCAGATTCTGAAAAGTTAAGGGGAGACCCAGGAGGGTGACCCAAACCGCATCAATCGAAGATTCCTAGCCTCGATGGACGTCCAAAGACCACTTGGAGAGATGAAAACGCCAGCGGTTGACAGATCTGGGGCATCTCGCCCAGGCTTGCACAAAATCCTTACGGGATTCTAGGACGATTAAGAAAGTCTTCTTGCTAAGATCCGAAATCCTTGCAGGAAGATCCAGACCCCAACTACGAACAAAAGCCTGGAAGAGACCTATCAGAGGTTTGTCAACCCCAAAGCGAGTGACAAGCGACCAACAGAGCAGCGAGGAAGCCTCCTCGAAAGACGCAGGTAGCAAGGACAGGATAGGAATACTGTTCTTAAAAACCACACTGGTGTACTCCATATGGACCGCCAGAAATTGGAAAGGAGGTTGCAGGGGAGGAGATCGGAGCAGGATCTCCTTAAGGGATTTATTCGCCCTAGTGTTTCTCCATGGGGAGCCCCTATTCTTTTTGTTAAGAAGAAAGATGAATCTATGAGGTTGTACATTGAAAATAGGGATATCGATGCTATAAAAATAAATAACAAGTATCCCCTACCTCACATTGTTGATTTATTCGACCAACTTCATGGGGCCCAATATTTTTCAAAGATTAACCTTCGATCTGGATATCATATTTTGTGTGTGAAGAAGGAAGAAATTCCGAAAATAGCATTTCGAACCAAGTACGAGCATTACAAGATTACAATAATTCCTTTTGGACTGACTAATGCACCCTCTATTTTCATGGATCTAATGAATAGAGTTTTCAAGGTATATATTGATGACTTTGTAGTAGTATTTATTAATGATATCTTGGTATACTCAAAAATCTACGAAGATCATAAAAATCACTTGTGTACTATTCTGAAAACCCTCAGAAGAAATGAATTATATGGGAAGTTTAGCAAGTGTGAATTCTGGTTTCAGGAAATTTATTTTTTTGTACATATTGTCTCTAAGGATGGAATCTTTATTGATCCTTATAAGAAAAGAGTAATACAAGAATGTCCAGCACCGACGAGTATAACTGAGGTATGCAATTTATTGGTTTAGCAGGTTATTATTGGCATTTCGTCTAGAATTTTTCCTGATTGGAAAACCCATTAACCAAGATCACATGTAAAGAGGTTAAATTTGTTTGGACAAAAGAGTGTGAAGAATGTTTTGAAGAACTGAAGAGATGATTAGTCAATGATCCTACCTTAACTCTACCACCAAGAAATTATGGGTTTTTTATTTATAGTGATGCTTCAAAGAAATGACCTGGTTGTGTCTTTATGAATAATTATAGAGGTATTGCCTATGCATCGTGATAGCTAAAAATTCATGAAAAAAATTATCTCACTCATGATCTTGAGTTAGTAGCTATAATCTTTTCTTTGAAGATATAGAGACACTATCTCTATGGTAAAAATGTGAGATATATACTGATCACAAGAGTTTGAAGTATATTTTCTCAGAGAAAGAACTCAACATGAGGCAAATATGATGGATTGAACTACTCAAAGATTATTATTTCACTATACACTACCACCTGGGGAAGGAAAATAAGGTGACAGATTCTTTGAGCAGAAAGAATCACAGAGTTTTAAAAAAGATGAGAGTTGAAAGGGATCCTATGTTCATGGATCTATTAAAAATGGATATGGGGATAATCATGGAAGGTGAAACATCAATAAGTTTTCAAATGGTTGCAAAAGCATATTTACTAGAAAGGATAAAAATTCCTCAGACTGATGATGAGGAGTTTTGAAAGAAAATTAAAGCTGTGAATGATGGTAGATCGATTGACATTTTATATAAAGATGGAATTTTAAAATTTGGGAGGAGAATTTGTGTTCCTGATATACCTGATCTAAAAAGGGAATTGTTGGATGATGCTCATAGCTCTAATTTCTCTATACACCCTGGTAGCACTAAGATGTATAGATATTTGAAGGAACATTTTTTGTGAGACAACATGAAGAGGGAGATTGCTAATCATGTGTCAATATGTAAGGTTTGTCAATAGGTTAAGTCTAGAATAAAACACCTTGGAGGAGTTATGAAACCTCTTCCCATACCTGAGTGGAAATGGGATGATATTATGATGGACTTTATCATGGGGCTACCAAAGACTCCTAGAAGGAATGATAAAACATGGGTCATTGTTGTTCATCTTACCAAGTCAACACATTTTCTTACTATAAGAGAAGATTTACCACTTTAACATTTAGAAAGAATATATATTAATGAATTTTTAAGATTTAATGGAGTACCCCTATCAATTCTTTCTGATAATGATCCCCATTTTACATCAAGATTCTGGAAAATTCTTGAGAAGGCCTTGGATACTGAACTTCATTTGAGCACTACCTACCACCCTCAAACTGATGGAAAATTATAATAGAGTATTCAAACCTTAGAAGACATGTTGAGATCTTTCTCACTTGACTTTCAAGGTATGTGGGATCTATATTTACATTTGGTAGAATTTTCCTATAACAATAGCTTCCATTCAAGTATTCAGATGGCACCATATGAAGCGTTATATGGAAAGAGATGTCGCACACTAACTTTTTGGGTGATGTTGGTGAAAGAAAACACATAGGCCTAGAACTTGTTGAGGAAACAATAGAAAAGGTGAAGGTTATCCAAACCCACGTCAAAGAAGCTCAAAGTAGGCAAAGGATCTATGTCGATAACTGAAGGAAAGATTTGGAATTTCAAGTAGGAGATCATGTTTTCTTGAAGGTATCTCTATGGAAGGGTGTTATACAATTCAGTAAGAAGGGAAAATTAAGTCCTAGGTACATCAGACCTTTCAAAATTCTAAAAGGAATTGGAGTTTTAGCTTATCGTTTGGAAATGCCGCCAAGTCACTCCAAAGTTCATGATGTGTTCCACATATAAATGTTAAGAAAATACATGCATGACCCAACGCATGTACTCACCTATGAAAAAATAGAACTAAAATCGGATCTTTCTTATTGTGAAGAGTCTATCAAGATTTTTGATACCAGAGAACAAGTGCTGAGAAACCGGACGAATCATCTGGTGAATGTTCTATGGAGAAACCATAAGATGGAAAAGGCAATATGGGAAACTGAGGAACTTATGATGAAGAACCACCCAAATATTTTAATGCTATAATATTCTAGATATTTCGAGGAAGAAATTATTTGTAGGGAAGAATGTAACACCCCAAGCTTCCACGGTACGCTTCTCTTTGAATAATACAATAGCTTGCGTTGTACGCAACATCGAGTACTAACACAACACGACCAATCAAACTAGCCGTTATGAATAGTAATACCCACTTTTTGAAATTTTATAAATTTTATTTTTAAAATGGAATTCATTTTTGGATTCGGAATATCAAAATTAGCTTAAGGTAATTTTTTGGTATTTTTCTGAAAACTTTCAATTTTCGATGAATAATGAAAACACTACGTTATTGTTTAAAATCGACTTTTTATTTAAATAATTAGTTATTTATTTAAATTTATATTAGGTAAAAATAGATACATAATACCTATATATGTTCAATGTAATTCATTGGAGTCATTTTATAATAATATTTGATATATAAAATTTTATTGAACTTTTTACTGTCTTTTACCCACCTTCTAGGCGCATTTACAAATTTGCATAAAACGTAATGTTACCACTTCTTTGAATTTAATTCCAAAAATAAAAGAGACACAGTTTACATCAGTAAGTAAAATTTGGTTCAATAAGATGAAAATAATTTTGGTGAATAGTAACTTTTAACTTTTATTTACCATGGTTAAAAGTAAATAGGGAAATTAAAGGTAAAAAATGATATTATAATTATCCTAACACATGTCCTAATTATATTAGATAAGTGTATTTCGACCAAAAACAACCTTAGGAATAAAATATGATCCTTTTGGTCCACTTGGATTTGATTAGGACATTTATTATTATTTTATTTAAAGAAGAGTTAAAAGTGTTAAATTCAAAGTTTCATAACTAAACCATTTTTAATATAGGGTTATTCATAAGATAAATTCAATTATAAATATTCATTATAAATCTAAAAATATTTCCTACATAATGGTATTTTATTTATAATTTTTAGACATTAAATAATTAAATTTATTTATGATATAATGATGATACAGTAATTACCTTATTAATCAAAGATTAAACTAATTGATATTATAAAAATCCAAATAAATGTAAATTGAAACTTTTGATGAATTCCGCTAATTTTATAGGTTAATATAACATTTTAGGGTTGATTAAATATTTTTTTTGAAGTGATAAAGTTTTTATTACTTTCACAAAAACAAAATACCAAATAGTGTCAAAATTGACATAAATGAGTTTTTAAAACAAATACTATATTATTAATTGATATAATATTCCTAAAAATATAAGGTTTGGCCTAATAACATAGATAAGGTTAGATATATAAATAATGAACCACTTTGGGTTCTCTTGGATTTTTATAGTAATTTTATTAACCATTTATTATAATAATACAAGAATACATGGTAAAAGTTAAACTATTTAACTAAGAGTTAAATCTAAAAGATAAGGTTAATATGGTGACCTAAACCTATCTAAAACCTATTGGTTGAGAGGTTTTAGAACCATAACCACCTTATCCTTTAAGTAAATTATTTTGGAGCTATTATAAACCGAATAATATTGTATAATAAAATAATATTTCAAGCTTTTCCTAAAGTGACCCGCACCTCTCTTATAAAAGGGTACTTCCCCTTATCTCAAAATCACACCTCCAAAGCCATTTGGATTGGCCAAACACTACTCAAATATCCTCCCAACTACCCTCATATAGACCTAGAGTCCTTACTTTGATCATAAAGCCAAACTAAGGAGCCCTTTTGATAAACTCAAAAGGAAACACCTGGAGAAGAGGTAATAATTTCACCTCCTCTTTCAACGTTCTTTTCTTCTTTCACTTCCTCTTTATTTTTTGTTTCTAAACCAAAATAATAACTCTAGTACATTATACATACTGAGATGTTATTATAAATATGGTACAACCATATTCATTATTCTATCCATCTTATTAATGACAAGTCACCATACATGCGTACGTACGGCTTACCATCTCCACGTCGTGGTGTAGTCTGTTATTCAAACACTTCATTATTTGGATGGGTATAATAATGAGTATAAGTGATGTAAATAATAAATTTAACATGTTAAATGATTCTTTATATATTAAATACCATCCAATTTCAAACGATTTCACCATCAATAGAATGATATTTTTGCTTGTGCGTACCTACGGATTACCATCTCCACAAACGCGATGGAATTCATTCCCCTTCGTAACCATTCAAGAATAATTTTCCTTTTATGATTAAAATTAATGTTTAAGAACTTAATATAATTCTGGATATGAATCAAATAAATCCTATTCATATCAAAAATAACTTACGTAACAAAACATATAAAGGAAAACAAATTAGTTAACATCCGAAACAATGATACTACTGAAATATTATTAACAAAGTAATATTAGAAGATCTAATATGATATCATGTTTATGTATGTGGTTCTTTTATAATTTAATAACAATGATTTAATTATTATACAGGAGTTTAACGTACCCTCGATCAAGGAAAAGTACAAGGTAAGGGTTAATTTTACAATCTCTTTATTTATCTGAAGTTGTTTATACGTAAGTATCTACTGGGACTTATTTATCATCCACATATGTGTTTCTTAAAAATATATTTCAAAACATTTTTAATATTTCTTATAATGTGTTTTAAAGTCATTTATACCTTTGTTTTACTTTTTATAAAATGTTTTGAAAGGAATCTTTCTGTCGTTTTCCAAATAAGGTACTTTATGACCTTTTTAACGAATTAAGGTAAGAATTTTTTTTAACTTATACAGCGGGTGTAGTTATTTTCCACCATTATAACATCTTAGAAGCTTCCCTTAAAATATTATAAGAATATTTTCAAAATAAATTTTTTCTTAAATAATTATTTGACTTTTAAATGATTTCAAAATAGAAAGAGATATTTCTCTCAATTGGTTTTAATTTCATCTATGTCAACATCCTTTGATGGATTTTACACTTGTTTGAAGTCAATTTATTATGATAGAATCTTCCATATTATATTGATCATTTTGTGATATGTTTGACTGTGGATGTGTTATTTTTATACCATTCATGGTTTATGGTAAAATTATTAACATTTCGTATGCTAGTTTTAATATGAATTTTTATGTTATGTTTCAACCTTTTCATATGAGGAATACATTGGACTTAGTAAGTGACGGGTGGAGACCACTATATCTCCTCGATGCATTGGTAGGTCTCATGAGAAAAACTAGTGTCTTGGTTCAAGGAATTGACAAAATCTTATTTGTATTCTTGGCACGAGGCCTTGACTATGTGGTTATGATGTCTGGAATTATGCATTCCATCATTATGAAATTGGCTATTGATATTACATGTGATTATTCGACTAGTAGAATATCCATGTGAATAAGTAAATGGAATTATTTGATTTATATTTTCCATATTATGCTGAAGTTTAAGTTTAAAAGGATTTGGTTTTATTCTTATACATTACCCTAATTGTTTATGCTTATTTATTGTAAGAACCCGGTTCTTATTTTTGAGGTATGAGTTTCTTCTTTTCACTTTTACTTAAGTATTTTTGAGAAAATAAGGAAAATAGGGAAAAATCCTAAATTTTGGAAAGTACACGCTGTGTACTTTTCCACACGCCATGTACTTTGTCCGTGTGGGATGGGTACACAAGGTGTGTAGCCATGTCGGTGGTGAAGGGTGTAAAAACCGACTACACGCCATGTAGTGGTCCTTTAAACGTTGTGTAGTTAGTCAGAAGGCAAAACAGTAAGGCGGTGGAAGCAGTCGCCAGCTGGGCAACAGTACACGCCGTGTAGTCGAGGATACATGCTGTGTACTCATGTCGACGGATGAACAGTTTGGCAGTGCCGCCAGAGGAATAGTTAAATGAAGGAAGTACACACCGTGTACTTTGTTTTTTCGCTTAAAATGGGCAGTAGCCAACCCTATTCATAGGGAAGGCTTAGAACCGGACGGGAGCTCGGGACAGGATGGTCGAATCTTTGAGGATCTCTAGATCGGGAATCGGGAATCCGTTTTCGCTTCCGTCGATCACGTTGGGACCGCACGGGTAAGAGCTCTCATCTCCTTACGTAGTTCTTTCCAATTCTTCCTCTAATAGAAGTTATTTTCGTTTAAGAGGGTTTTATTTTACCTCAGATCTACCTCATTCTGGGACGATTCGTGGAATGTCGTTTGAGTATACTGATCAGGGGCATTTAAGGTAGGTGGCTTGGTGTTTATATTCCAACTGTTGTGCGTTTTTGTGTACCGTTGTGCCACGAACCCATTTTGGGGTGTCGTGTGGCTGAGGCCAAGGATATATTAAATACCTAGAGTTGAATAGGTAATTAATTGTGATAATAAAACTGCTATTTGGGATCGTTGCTTGGATCCAGGGCCACCCCGTGGGTGCGTTCCTCTGTTTAGCTGTTTGGCCAAGATACCCGAGGGTATGCCTTCAATGTAATGATTGTAGAATTGCCTTGAGAGGAATTGATTGTTTAATACTTGTTTACATGTTGGGATTGGCCTGGTTACATGTTAGCCTGAGGGCAGTGTTGTGATTAGCCTATGGGAACTGTACTATTTAGCCTGTGGGCAACTTCTTCTGTGCCTATGGGCAGTTGATTCTATGCATGTGGGCAACACTTCTTATGCCCGTGGGCAATATCCATATGCCTGTGGGAAGATTCTTGTGTTTGGTTTCTCTTTACCTGAGGGTAGGGGTTTACATGTCTGAGGACAATGGCTGTTTACTTAGAATATTAAATGTGGTGATATTTTAAATTAAATGATTAATTGGATATTAAAATGGAAATATAACTGGTAAGTTAGTTCCTTTTGAGTACTGCTTATTTTATTGCATATACTTTTGCACATTGTTGTTGCATGTTTACACACAGTTGAGCACGGGCCTTTGGTGGGTGCCAACTGAGATTATTTATCACACCCTGTTTGGGTCCTGCTTTTCGGCCCAAAAAGATTACGTTCCTGCAGGTTTGGATAAGGGAAAAGGTCCTTATACAGGTACTTGATTACTGTTGAGGTGTAGGGAATCATGGGACTGGGCTTAGACTCGCGATGCTGCTGGCTGTTCTATTTTTCCTTTCTGTACTTGTACCCCAGTTATATTGTATTGCAGTGTAACATGTTCTGGCTATTTTCATATAACCTGACGCATGTTGCATCATCATTATATATATATATATGACTATTGGTTGTTTTTACTGCATTTTTTCATTTTAGAATGTGTATGATTTATTGCTTCCGTTGTTACTGTATGATTTCCATTTTATTCCGTTGCGTTTCACTTTGAAAAATGAGGGCATAATTTCCCCACTATCAGACCTGGGCCCTCACTGCTAGTCGGCAGCCTCTGGAGTTTGGGGAAATACGCTTGAGGTCACGTGCCGAACCGGGTTCGGGGCACCCGTTGAGTGGCACTCGGAACCGGGACGTTACAAAGTGGTATCAAAGGAGTTCTTTTCTTTGACTTACTATTTGGAGCCTTAGTCAGGGATAGGACGAGAATGGTAGTTGGTAATAAGCTATTCCTGGGCATATCTAACCCGTGTACAGGGAAAATCCAATTTACCTCATGTTGCAATTTTTCTGATTTTACAATTTTACAGTTGAATTGATTTTCATCGAAGGGTGACGCACTTGTGATTGTGCTGTTTATATTTTATTCATGGGTTCTATTTAGTTGCAACCCGATGATATGAGGGTATTCCATCTCATGCATCGTTTAGGCACATGCTAGAAATCACATGCCATGCATAGTTTCCATGTCATGTAGGTGCATTAGAAATTACATGTTGTTGTGATAGATGTTGTGCTAGTAAAAGCATGATGTTGTGATAGCTGATTGGATAGATACCTGCTATTTACTAGGGTATTATTGTGTGGTCCTGTTTATAGAATGGATTCCAAACTTTGGTTTTTGGGGAGTATGGGCCCTCATGGACCGGAATTTGGTGGATCATTGACTTTTTATCCAGTTATAACACATATAAGATGCCAAAATTTGATTTGCGGGGAGCATAGGCCCTCACAGATCGGAATTTGGAACTTAGGTGTTGTTTTTCTGTATTTTCTGGGTTCCGGAGAAGTTTCTGAGGCATACTGTCTGGAAACCCAGTATACACGCCATGTAGTATCTTAAACACGCCGTATATGTTCTTCTATTCGGGAAGAAAAGAAAACTTTTTGAATACACACTGTGTAGTATCTTCCCGTGTTAGAGACCGTGTGGGCAGGGACACGGGGAAGGGATATTCTTGGGGTGAACAAGCTGTGTACTGTATATACACGTCATGTAGTGTTGACCCGAAGACCCGGCTATGTAACTAACAAACATGGGCCAGAGTAATCGTTTCTCGAACACGCCGTGTTAATGAACCACACGCTGGGTAGTGTGACCTGGGGACCCTGCCGTGTAACTAACAACATGGGTCGAGGTAATCCTTTTGTTTATACGCCGTGTGTATATAGAACACACCGTGTAGGTTGAGCCGTGTATCTGGCTATGTAACTAACAACATGGGTCAGTGGAGCTCGTCTGGTACACACTGTGTACCTGTGGGACATGTCGTGTAGTCTTGACCAGTGACAGACCGTGTGGAGTTAGCTGTGTGGCTGGAAAATGGGGTAGTGTACACGCTGTGTTCAGGTGTCACACGCCATGTAGTGTCAAGCCGAGTAGTCGTCCCTATCACAAGTGACACAAGCAGGTGGAAAATTACATCATACACATCGTGTAGATGATATACACGCCGTGTAGTTTTGTTCAACGGGATCCGTGTAGCTTAGCCGTGTAGAAGGACCTGGACAGGGGAAGAAAAGTCAGGTACACGCCGTGTAGTTAGTATACACGCCGTGTAGTCTTGTTTTGCAAATTTTGAATTCCTTCTTTCTCCTGTTCCCTTTGGGGTTCCATCATTTTCAGTCTTTGATAATCTTGTTCTAAGGTGTGCGTTTGACCTTGTAGAGTCATGTCGCCGAGAAGACCATGCATTGTTCGCTAGGAGAGCGGAAACAAATATACTCTTGAAATTTTGGGCCATGGGCTACCAGTGGATCCTCCAGTACAGCCAAATGTGGTGCCAGCTATTATACCGGACGCAGGTGCGGAGGCGCAGTTCCGTGAAGGCTTTATGCGGTTCATGCAGACCTTTTAGGGAGCACCGCCGGCTGCCACATATATGGCTGATCTTACTCGTATCTTCCAGCAGCAGCATCCGCCTATGTTTTCAGGGGATGGCGGACCACAGGCTGCGGAGTCTTGGTTGGGGTCTATGAGGACTATTTTCGAGCATCTTGAGAAACCTCCAGGGTGGAGGGTCAAGCTCGCGACTTACATGATGAGGGATTCCGCCAAGAGGTGGTGGGATGTTACCACCCAGTCATAGCATCACAGAGACATGGCGTGGGAAGATTTTCAGGCAGTCTTCTATTACTTCTTCTTCCTAGAGATGTTGAGGGAAGATAGAGCTCAAGAGTTCATGAATCTGCAGTAGGATGCTATGTCGGTGATGGACTTTTCTTCTCATTTCACCAAGCTTCAGCATTTTTCACCCGTTCTGGTGGGTGATGAGACGTTGAGGGCCAGGCGCTTTGAGGATGGTCTCTGATATGACATCCAATCATTGGTGAATGTTTTCAGGTTGCCTTCAGTACATGTTATTGTGAATCAGGTGCTGATTATAGAGAGGAACTTGCGGGAAGCTAGTGGTGTGGGCCGGGACAGTTCAGCACCAGTTTCTGGTACTATTTCTACTGGTAAGAGGAAGCGACAGATGGACTTCTCTCAGGGTGGCAGTACCAGCCAGAAGAATGTTTCAGGTGGACAGGTCATGTGATACCAGTGTGGTAAGGAGGGGCACAAGCGACCTCAGTGTCCATGTAACCTAGTGGAATGTCGGGCTTGCGGTATGATGGGTCATCTGCAGCGCTTTTGCAGGGCGTTTCCACCAGTGGCTAGTGAGAGGGGTTCTGTGCAGACTTCACATGCGGGGGCAGGACCAGCAGCTTCTTACCAGTCAAGGAACTGGAATACATCAGGTTGTTCAGGAAGAGATGGTGGTCGTGGCCGTTGTAGCCAGACACCAGGATCTCAGAGGCAGTAGGGCGGGACATCTCAGGGTAGTCAGGATGTGTCGTAGGGTCGCGGCACTGGGCAGACATATGTGGTGCAACAGACCCAGAAGGAGCAGGATCCCGGACATTCTACATTCAGAGGTACTATTCTAGTAGCTTCTGTCTTGTCTTTAGTACTTTTTGATATGGGTGCTACACATAGTTTTATATTTGTGCCCGTTGTGGAGAGCCTTGGGATTTGTGTTTCTACTTCTTCTAATATCATGATGCTGGACACTTTTTTGGGGACTAGAATGGTTGGTGTGCGCCAATGAAAGGAGTGCCCCATTGAGGTTGGTGGGTGTCACTTTCTTTAGAACCTCTATGTCTTAGAGATGATAGCTTATGACGTCATTCTCGGGATGGACTGGTTGGTTCCCTTTCGAGCCTTTATAGATTGCTATCATCGCAGGGTGAGTTTCACGTCACCAGAGGGCGGCGAGTTTCTATGCAAGGGTGAATGGGATGTTCACACGAGTCGAGCTGGACCAGAGCATCATGTGCGAGGTGGTATCATAGCCTAGATTGCGGGCTTATATCTGGATGACCAGGGGACTTGTCAGAAGGATTTCTCTCCATTGGTTGATCGTTTCCGGGATGTCTTCCCAGACGACTTTTCGGGTCTTCCTCCAGAGCATGAGGTAGATTTCTCTATTGAGCTTTTTCCAGGAGCAGCACCGGTGTCCATTCCTCCTTATAGAATGGCCACGCCTGAGTTGCAGGAGCTCAAGAGGTAGTTAGAGGAGTTAAAGTCAAAGGGTTTTATCTGACCCAGTACTTCTACATGGGGTTCTCCTGTCCTTCTTGCGAAGAAGGCGGACGGTACTCTCAGACTCTGTGTGGATTATCAGAAGCTGAACTAGTTGACAGTTAAGAACCGATATCCCTTGCCTAGGATCGATGATCTTTTTTATCAACTTCGTGGAGCACGAGTGTTCTTGAAGATTGACTTGAGATCAGGATATCATCAGCTGCGCGTTAGACCATCAGATATACCTCTCATGGCTTTCAAGAGCAAGTCTGGTCTATACGAGTATAAGGTTATGTTGTTCGTACTCACAAACGCACCAGCAGTTTTCATGGTTCTGATGAATCGTGTGTTCCATCCTTATCTGGACTCTTTTGTGGTAGTATTCATGGACAATATATTGGTGTAATCTCACACTCGACATGACCATGCCACCAATCTTGAGATCGTATTGAGTACACTAGTGCAGAAAACGTTTTTTACGTCACCATTTTTTACGTCGGTTATATAAACCGACGTCATAATATGTAAAACGAGGTTTTTTACGTCGGTTATTTATTAACCGACGTAAATATTTGTATTCGGTACACCTTTAACGTCGGTTATTATTATAACCGACGTTATTAATCGCGCGGCTTCGTTTTTTACGTCGGTTATAACGATAACCGACGTAAAAAACGCGGTTTCCGAAGGATTTTTTACGTCGGTTATTGAATAACCGACGTAAAAAACGCGGTTTTTGAAGGCTTTTTTACGTCGGTTATTTTATAACCGACGTAAATAAAGAATCCGCAGATGTTTTTGACGTCGGTTATTCCATAACCGACGTAAAAAAACGCGGATTTTGAGCCCTTTATAACGTCGGTTATAAACTAACCGACGTAACAAATGAATCGGAGGAAGGTTGTTACGTCGGTTATTGAAATAACCGACGTTATACATGTTTTTAAAACAATTATCACGTCGGTTATTGAATAACCGACGTGATAACTCATTTAAAAATTTACCCAGACCCGTGGATTGTCATTCGCGAGTTTACCTTCGACAGTCGCGACTCGTCTCTCTCGCGTGTAAACCCGAATCGGATCGTCCATTTCGTTGGTTTAGATTCGTTTTGCGATCATCATTTCTCATATTTAATATCCTCGGATCAATCATCTAAACTCGCAGCACTCAGGTAATCCTCCCACTCGTTCGTTTTTTTTCGGGGATAGTATATATATATGTGTTGTGATTTTTTTGTTGAAACTAGCTAAGATTCTTCGATTGCGAACCCTTTTAACTCGTTTTGGCACCATAATCTTATTTATCATCCCTAGATCTATTTGTTCGACTTGCAATATTGAGTAATTTTATGATTTCACTAATTTTTCATCGTTTTCTATAAATCCCCGAGAGGGTTGGGGCGTGTCCATTTGGATGGGTTACCCTTTTACAGTTGTTACTACTTTATTCACACACAACCATGGCATAGGTGCATGGATTTGGGGTCGGGGGGTGTCCAGGGGGGTTTACAATGGGGTGGGTGGGTGTGGGGGGCTGTCCAAGGGTGTGGGTGGGTGTTGGGGGGTGTCCAGGGGGGTGTCCAAGGGGGTAGGGGGTGGGGGGTGGTGTTTAGGAGGGGTGGGGGGCTGTCCAGAGGGTTGGGGGGTGTCCAGGGGGGTGTCCAAGCAGGTCGGGGGTGGGGGGTTGTGTCCAGGAGGGGTGGGGGTGCTTTCTAGAGGGGTCGGGGGCTGTCCAGAGGGGTTGGGGGGTGTCCAGGGTGGTGTCCAAGGGGATGGGTGGGTGTGGGGGGGCTGTCCAAGGGGGTGGCGGCCTGTCCAGAGGGGTCGGTGGAGTGTCCAGGGGGGTGTCCAAGGGGGTGGATGGGTGTGGGGGGCTGTCCAAGTGGGTGGCGGCCTCTCCAGAGGGTATTTGTGGTTGTCCGGGTGGGTGGGGGGCTGCCCAGAGGGTTGGGGGATGTCCAGGGGGGTGTCCAAGGGGGTAGGGGGTGGGGGGTGGTGTCCAGGAGGGGCGGGGGGCTGTCCAGGGGGGTTTACAATAGGGTGGGTGGGTGTGGGGGGCTGTCCAAGGGTGTGGGTGGGTGTTGGGGGGTGTCCAGGGGGGTGTCCAAGGGGGTAGGGGGTGGGGGGTGGTGTTTAGGAGGGGTGGGGGGCTGTCCAGAGGGTTGGGGGTGTCCAGGGGGGTGTCCAAGCAGGTCGGGGGTGGGGGGTTGTGTCCAGGAGGGGTGGGGGTGCTTTCTAGAGGGGTCGGGGGCTGTCCAGAGGGGTTGGGGGGTGTCCAGGGTGGTGTCCAAGGGGATGGGTGGGTGTGGGGGGTTGTCCAAGGGGGTGGCGGCCTGTCCAGAGGGGTCGGTGGAGTGTCCAGGGGGGTGTCCAAGGGGGTGGATGGGTGTGGGGGGCTGTCCAAGTGGGTGGCGGCCTCTCCAGAGGGTATTTGGGGTTGTCCGGGTGGGTGGGGGGGCTGCCCAGAGGGTTGGGGGATGTCCAGGGGGGTGTCCAAGGGGGTAGGGGGTGGGGGGTGGTGTCCAGGAGGGGTGGGGGGCTGTCCAGGGGGGTTTACAAGGGGGTGGGTGGGTGTGGGGGGCTGTCCAAGGGTGTGGGTGGGTGTTGGGGGGTGTCCAGGGGGGTGTCCAAGGGGGTAGGGGGTGGGTGGTGGTGTTTAGGAGGGGTGGGGGGCTGTCTAGAGGGTTGGGGGGTGTCCAGGGGGGTGTCCAAGCAGGTCGGGGGTGGGGGGTTGTGTCCAGGAGGGGTGGGGGTGCTTTCTAGAGGGGTCGGGGGCTGTCCAGAGGGGTCGGGGGGTGTCCAGGGTGGTGTCCAAGGGGATGGGTGGGTGTGGGGGGCTGTCCAAGGGGGTGGCGGCCTGTCCAGAGGGGTCGGTGGGGTGTCCAGGGGGGTGTCCAAGGGGGTGGATGGGTGTGGGGGGTTGTCCAAGTGGGTGGCGGCCTCTCCAGAGGGTATTTGGGGTTGTCCGGGTGGGTGGGGGGGCTGTCCAGAGGGTTGGGGGATGTCCAGGGGGGTGTCCAAGGGGGTAGGGGGTGGGGGGTGGTGTCCAGGAGGGGTGGGGGGCTGTCCAGAGGGGTCGGGGGGTGTCGAGGGGGGTTTACACATCGATTTGTTTTATATTTCAAAATTGTTTACATTCAAATTATGATTTTTTTCATATAAAAATATATTTGTCTTATCTAAAAAATATATATATTTTTGCTATTTGTTATAGGTAATAATGAGTCGAAGTTGGATTACGGCACATCGAATGAGCAATGAATATGAGGAAGGTGTTGATGCCTTTTTGGAATTTGCTAAACGAAATGTTCCAAGTAGTGACATTTTTTTCTGTCCATGCCTGAAATGTCTGAATATGAAGAAGATGAAAAGTAGAGAGATAAAAGATCATCTGATTTGTCATGGTTTCAATCCGAGTTACAACCCTTGGA
The DNA here is from genome assembly GCA_963277665.1 of Viscum album. Lineage (NCBI taxonomy): Eukaryota > Viridiplantae > Streptophyta > Magnoliopsida > Santalales > Viscaceae > Viscum > Viscum album. Next base: position 820,274,532 of record OY728157.1, read on the forward strand.
TTTGGCATGGCGAAACTGGACAGAATGTCACTGATGATAATGAATCGCAAGATGGTAACTCCGATGGAATTGAAGAAATGATTCGCGATATTGTAGCAGAACAAATTGAGATAGAACCGACAGTTGCACGTCTATATGGTGATGCCGAAAAACCATTATATCCTGGTTGTACAGATTTTACGGTTTTGTCGGCGGTGTTAAGATTGATTAACCTGAAGGCGAAACATGGATGGAGTGACAAAAGTTTTACAGAGCTGCTACAATTGATGAAAGACATTCTTCCAAAAGATAACGATCTTCCAGATTCACATTATAAGGCCAAAAAAATATTATGCCCGATGGGATTGGGATACAGGAAAATACATGCCTGTCCGAATGACTGCATTATATATAGGAAGGAATATGAATTTCTGAGAGAGTGTCCTAAATGTGGGACATCACGGTATAAGGTGAAAGAAAAATCACAAGCTGATGTAGAGATTACAAAGCTCCCTTCAAAGGTATTTTGGTATCTTCCTATAATTCCTCGTTTCAAACGTTTATTTGCTAATTCACATGATGCAAAAAGGTTAAGATGGCATGCTGATGAGCGGGTATGTGATGGAAAAATACGTCATCCAGCTGATTGTCCACAATGGAAGAAAATTGATGCCCAGTACCCTACATTTGGAAATGAAATTAGAAATCTGAGACTAGGCTTGTGCACAGATGGAATGAATCCATACCGAACCCTGATTGTATTTTGAGAGGGTGAAAAACCTTGATGTGACATTGGGAAAGACACAGAAATCTGGTAATGATAGACATATTTGGAAGAAAAGGTCAATATTTTTTGAGCTACCATATTGGAGGTATCATGAAGTCAAACATAATATTGATGTCATGCACGTGGAGAAGAATATCTGTGATTCTTTGATCGGAACATTGCTAGATATTAAAGGAAAGACAAAAGATGGGTTGAATGCAAGGTTAGACCTACTGTCAATGGGAATATGTTTGGAGTTAGCTCCCACTCCTAAAGGAAGACGAACATTTCTTCCCCCAGCTTGTCATACATTATTGAAGAGGGAGAAAAGTAGCTTCTGTCAGTGTCTTCATGATATCAAAGTGCCTCAAGGTTATTCTTCAAATGTAAAAAATTTTGTCTCATTGAAAGACTTGAAGTTGATAGGTATGAAATCACATGATTGTCATGTCATGATGCAACAAATTCTACCAGTTGCACTGCGTGGAATATTGCCCATCCGTGTCAGAAAGACTATAATGAGGTTGTGTTATTTTTTCAATTCAATTTACAACAAGGCGATTGATGTGAATGCTTTGAACATTTTGGAAAAGGATGCAATTTTTATACTTTTTCATTTGGAAATGTATTTTCCTCCAACTTTTTTTGATATGATGGTGCATTTAATGATTCATCTGGTTCGAGAAATAAGACTTTGTGGACCTGTATATCTTCGTTGGATGTATCCTTTTGAAAGGTATATGAAAATATTAAAGGGATATGTTAAAAATCCATATCGACCTGAAGCCTCCATTATTGAAAAGTATATTTCTGAGGAGGTAGCAGAGTTTTGTACGAGCTACTTGGCTACGGCGCAACACAGAGGTTTGCCTCCATCTCGCCATGAACGGGTTAATAATGAGGGAAAGGGGATTCGTGGCTTGAAAGTCAAATCACTGTCAGCTGAACATATGAAGAAGTTAGAATCATACATCTTGAATAACATAGCTGATGTTCAACCGTATATCACATTGCATATTAATGAGTTGAAACAATGTCATCCAAAGAAGAAAGAAATGTGGATTTTGAATGAGCACAACAAAACTTTTTTGCCATGGTTTAAAAAGACCTTGCTTGGTAGATCAGATGTATCAGAGACATTAAAATGGATAGTGGGTGGTCCATCTTTAAATGTGATAACATGGTCCGCTTATGACATTAATGGCTATACATTTCATACGAAAGCTCAGGACAACAGAAGTGCAGTTCAGAATAGTGGTGTATTGGTGTTTGCAGAAGCAATGCATTTTTCGAGTGCTAAGGACAGAAACCCAATTTCGGCATCAACTGCATATTATGGAGTGATTGAAGACATATGGGAGGCTGATTACTTTAAAATTAAAGTTCCCGTTTTTAACTGTAAATGGTTTATCAGTAACAACAGTGTCAGACACGATGAATTTGGAATGACACTTGTTAATATGAATAGATTGGAAGACACAGCTGATTCTTTTATAATGGCAACACATGCCAAAAAAAAATTCTATGTAGTAGATCAGTCAGATATGCAGTGGGCTGTTGTTTTACAAGGGAAAAACCAATATGTTGGTGAGGATGAATTTGATGAAGATGCTGATTTATGTGAGATCCCTACTTCCATGGAAAGATTAACAGAACATAATGATGAGTATGTTGAAGACATGGTTTGTGCCATAAGGAACGATCACGACGAAGGAATTTGGGAAAACAATCCAACTGTACATTCCTAAAATTACAGGTAACACAAGTTTATTTCTTGTTTACATTTAGTTTTTTCATATAATGTTAGATACTGTAAATTTTTTACTTATTAAAACATGTATCAAACCAAAACGATAAAACAATAAAAACCGTAAAGAGGAGAAGTCCTGGGCGCACCGGCTGGCCGGTGGTGGATCACCTGTTGGCCGGTGGTCCAGAACAAAGCTCTGTCTGGTCCACCGGCCGGCCGGTGCTGAGCCAGCGGCCGGCCGGTGGTCCAGACAGAGAGCCTTCCTCTCTGTCTGGACCACCGGCCGGCCGCTGGATCACCACCGGCCGGCCGGTGGACCAGACAGAGAGCCTTCCTCTCTGTCTGGACCACCAGCGGTCGGCCGGTGGTGAGCCAGCGGCCGGCCGGTGGACCAGACAGAGAGCCTTCCTCTCTGTCTGGTCCACCGGCCGGCCGGTGGATCACCACCGGCTGACCGCTGGTGGTCCAGACAGAGAGGAAGGCTCTCTGTCTGGTCCACCGGCCGGCCGGTGGTGAGCCAGCGGCCGGCCGGTGGCACCAGGCAGTGGGCAAGTCTACTGCCTGGGTCCTCCGGCTGGCCGGTGTGCTCACACCGGCTGACCGGTGGACTCAGTGAGTCCACGTTTCAGCTTTCTTGGGCCAACACTTTGGCAACCTTTTGCCTGTGTTTACCATGTTTATCATTGTTTAACATGCTTACCATATTACCAATGTTTACTATTATGTAATTTAGTACACTTTTCTATTTGTGAACTAATGTTTGTTTTTTTGATTTGAAGGAAAATGACAGATCAATCAGTTGATCAGCCACATGATTCTGGAGATGAGCATATTGGTCATACATCTGGGGAGGAACATTCACATGCTCCTATTACGAAAAAGAGTTCAAAGGTTGGTAAGCGTGGGTGCACACGTTTACCAAAATTATCACTTGCCCGTACGAAGGAGGAGAGGATAGTCGTGGAGTTTGATGATGATGATCTTCCTAGAGGTCCAAATGCTAAAGATTTGAAGGGTTTTGTAGCAACTCAGGCTAAGAGCAAAGTAAGCATTCTCTATGATGATTGGAGAAGTGTGGATAAGGCGATAATTTCTCAGCTGTGGGAGACCATTTTGGTAAGATCTTTTGCTATTGTTTGACTGTTCTTTAAATGTTTCTAGTATATATAATATTTTTAACCTCTTTTTTATCAGATGACATTTGATATTCCTGACACTGGAGGAGTCAGGAAGAAATGCTTATCGTTGGCTACTAGGAGATGGAGGGATTTCAAATCAACCCTCTCATCTGATTTCATTTATGGTCATAGGAGTCGTGAGAATCCATGTCGTATATATCCTTTTATAGATGAAGACACATGGAGACAATTTTTTGAAAGTAGAAGAAAAGAATCATTTTTGGTAAGGGCAATGTAAACTTTTATAAGCTTTCTTATATAAATGATCTTATTATTGTTTTGTTAATGATTACTTATTCTTAATTTACAGCAAACAAGGAAAGCTCATCAAGAGATCCAATCTAAAAATGTATACCCTCATAGTTTATCTCGGGGAGGGTATGCATTATTGGAAGAACAAATGATGGCAGAAAAATTTCAACAACTAAGAGCTGAGTCTTCAAGCTCTGGAGAGGTGGCCCCTCCATCCCCTCCATCTAGACATGAGAAATGGAAAAGAGCTCGGAAGGGCAAAAAAGGACAATATCTTTCGGAAGAATCGAGACTCGTAGTTGAGAGGATTGTAAGATATCTATTTTATTTATTTAAGTTTACTATTTTCGTCATATATTTCCAATCATTATAGAAATGTTCAATTAATTATTACAGGACTCTCTTGAGGAGCAGAGTTCACAGGGGACATTTACACCATCTGGGAGGGAAGATATTTTATCTGTGGCATTGGGAAAGCCCGAACATCCTGGCCGTGTAAGAGGATATCCGGCAGGTGTATCGGTAAGAAAAGTGTTGCCATGTTCCTCAACTTCTAACGTTGAGGGAGTTTATAAAAAAAAAATAGAATCCTTGGAGGCTGAAGTCCATAATATTAATGCGACAATGGAGGACAAGATTAGAGCATCGGTGCAGTTAATGTTTGCAGACTTGCAAAGACAATTTCAGGGTGCAGCTCCCACTCCACCTCTCCCAGTAGCTCCCACTCCCCCACCTCAGCCTGCGGACCCCATTTTTGATCCTCCTCCTCCGCCGCAGCTACCTACTTATTGTGAGTTGTATGTTGATGATCCTCAACATCATATAGTTGCATATGGGATGGTATATTGTATAGAAGATACAGTTCATCATCAACAGTTAGAGGTAGAGAATCAGAGGGTCACTATACAGGATATTATAGATAGATCAGCTCGGATACCATTACCTACAGATGAGGTGACGACAGTTGGACATAGTATCGGCCATTTTTTACTTTGGCCATCCAGACTTCTTCGACTCATTACCATAGAGGTATGGATGTTATATCTTTTATTTTATATTTTTATTAATGTTTTATCATTTGAAAACTAATATATTTTTCAATTTATTTTTACAGGAATACTTCAAAGGTAAAGAAATACTGTATAGACAACAACAAAGACAGATAGCTATGACATCAGATGCAGATACTAGCAGTCTTGACAAATTGTCAAGATATTCAAATTTGTTGGTGGATCATTATGACTTTACAATGGAAGCTCATGTCTGTGGACGTGAACTATGTGTGGGGATTATGAAAACTGATATCATGGAGTTTGTCACTGGAGATAAGTTGGGCATCAACGTGGTGCAAATTTTTATCATGTAAGTCTTAACACCTTTTCCTTGCGTTATATTTATTAAAAATGTATACTTATGTCTGCTTTGTATTAGGTATCTGTATAAAATTTGTGAGAGGAATGAGCTGACAGATGTATATGGATTCGTGGACCCACAATTGATTTCCCCTGAAGCATGTGCATTGGATGAGGAACAAAGAATGCTTTATATTGCTGATAGATTTGAAAAGAATGTAATCACACAGTGTTGGATGATGCCTTTTTGTGAGAGGTATGAAACACATCCCTCTCAAAGAGTTAATTATCTTTTAACATAAAAAACCACTAACGTTAAATTTCCTTTTATCAGGGATCATTGGATGTTAGGGGTTTTTTTCCCTAGGGAGAAAACACTTTATTGGATATGCTCTCTCCATGATGATGTGCGAGAAAGTTTTAAGAATATATTGGAAACGTAAGTTTCAATTTCACAATAGTTTTATATATTATAATGAATTTTAAATTTACCCCATTCGTATTATTTTCTAACAGGGCATGGGTCCACTTTCGAAAAAGCGCAAAGAAAAGGAATTTCAAGATCAAATATGTACATGCGAAGGTAAATATCCATTTATAATTTGTACATTTTGATTTATTACATAAAAATAATATATTGAATTTACACTCATTCAAACAGAAATGTCATGAGAAACAAGGCATCATCGAATGCGGATATTACATGTTAAGATTTATGTATGAAATAATAACAACTGGGACAGTTCTGAGTTTTGACCTGGTAAGATTTCCTCTTTCTCATAATATTTCAATTTGATTTATTCATTATACACGTTGACTACTATCCTTTTCCTTTGTAGCTTTTTGATGACCCTCAACCCTTTACTGCTGAAGATATCAAACACTTACAAGTGGAGTGGTCAAATTATTTTACAGGTTTGATTGACTTTTAGTTGTTTGTAATGTAAAATGTAATTTTGAATATTGTCGATGTAATTGTGTATTTCGTAGTCATTTAGGTTGGATTTAGTTTTTTTTGAAGTTGACAGTGTAAGTTTTGAATGTTATATAAGTGAATGTTTAATTTTTCTCTACTTCTTGTTTTGGTCTACTGTTGATGGTTTTTCCGGTCTGGATTTTGGTATGGGGGGAGAGGTTCCAAGGGGGTGGGTGGGTGTTTGGGGGGTGTCCAAGGGATATGGGAGGGGTGTCCAAGGTGTGTTTGGGGCTGTCCTAGGGGTCGGGGGGGTGTAAATGAGGGTGGGGGGGTGTCCAAGGGGTGGGGGGTGTCCAAGGGATATGGGAGGGGTGTCCAAGGTGTGTTTGGGGCTGTCCAAGGAGTCGGTTGGGTGTAAATGAGGGTGGGGGTGTCCAAGTGGTGGGGGGGTGTCCAAGGGATATAGGAGGGGTGTTTGGGGCTGTCCAAGGGGATGGGGGGGTTTCCAAGGGGTAGGGGGGGTTTCCAAGGGGTCGGGGGGGTGTCCAGGGGGTGGGGGGCTTCCAAGGGGTGGGGGGGTGTCCAAGGGGTGGGGGGGTGTCCAAGGGATATGGGAGGGGTGTCCAAGGGGTGTTCGGGGGGTGTAAATGAGGGTGGGGGGCTGTCGAAGGGGTGGGGGTGTCCAAGGGGTGGGGGGGTGTCCAAGGGATATGGGAGTGGTGTCCAAGGTGTCTGGGAGTTCTGTCCAAGGGGCCGGTTGGGTGTAAATGAGGGTGGGGGGGCTGTCCAAGGGGTGGGGGGGTGTCCAAGGGGTGGGGGGGTGTCCAAGGGATATGGGAGGGGTGTCCAAGGGGTCTGGGAGGGCTGTCAAGGTGTGGGGGGGTGTCCAATGGGTGTTTGAGGCTGTACTAGGGGTCTTGGGGGTGTAAATGAGGGTGGGGGGCTGTCCAAGGGGTGGAGGGTGTCCAAGGGATATGGGAGGGGTTTCCAATGGGTGTTTGAGGCTGTACTAGGGGTCGTGGGGGTGTAAATGAGGGTGGGGGGGCTGTCCAAGGGGTGGGGGGTGTCCAAGGGTTGTGGTGGGGCTCCAATGTGGTGGGGGAGGGCTGGCCAGGTTGTTAGGTGGGTATAGATGAGGGTGGGGTTCAGTTGGGGCTTGGGGGAGGGTTGGAATTGTTATTTTTGTTTGGTTTCTGGTTGCTTTTTGGTGAGAGCAGTGCAATTATTTAAAAAAAAAAAAATCTTTCACGTCGGTTATTTTATAACCGACGTGGTAAATAAATCGCCAGGGGTTTATCACGTCGGGTTTTTCTAAAACCGACGTGATAAACCGTTCCCGGGGCTTTTATCACGTCGGTTCCTAATATAACTGACGTGCTAAAAGGCCTGGGAATCGATTTACCACGTCGGTTATTGGATAACCGACGTGCTAAAACGTTTCCCAGGCCTTTTTATCACGTCGGTTTCTTAAATAACCGACGTGATAATAGGCCAGGGGCAGGGTTTATCACGTCGGTTATGACATAACCGACGTGATAAACGATATCCCAGGTGTTTTATCACGTCGGTTTAGGGAATAACCGACGTGATAAAGCCCCCCCGCGCATATTTATCACGTCGGTTATTATATGAACCGACGTGATAACCACCGTGATGTTAGGGATATTACGTCGGGTTTTAAATAACCGACGTAAAAAACGTTATTTATAACGTCGTCCGTATTAACGTCGCCTAAAAACCGACGTAAATAATAAAAAATAACCGACGTAAAAAATGTTTTCTGCACTAGTGGTACACTGAGAGAGCATTGGTTATATGCTAATCTCTCAAAGTGCCACTTTTGGATTGACCATATACACTTCCTGGTTCATATCATCTCAGAGGCAGGAGTTTCAGTAGACCTAGAGAAGGTGAGAGTAGTAGTTTCCTGAGAGCAGCCTAAGAACGTGTTTGAGATATGAAGTTTCTTAGAGCTGGCTGGTTACTATAGATGTTTCATCCAGGACTTCTCCCACTTAGCAGCGCCGTTGACGGGTTTGACTAAGAAGGGTGTGAAGTTCGTTTGGACGGAAGCTTGTGAGACAGCCTTTCAGGATCTGAAAGGAAGGTTGATATCAGCACTAGTCCTGATACTCCCAGATCAGAGGAAGAGCTATATAGTTTACTGTGATGCATCAGGTATTGGGCTAGGAGCTGTGTTGATGCAGGGCGATCGAGTAGTTGCGTACGGGTCTCGACAGTTGAGGCCACATGAGAGTAATTACTCGACACATGATCTCGAGTTGGCTGCAGTTGTTCATGTGTTGCGTTGTTGGAGACATTATCTTCTGGGGGATCATTTTGTGGTTTTAACCAACCACAAAAGTCTCATGTATATCTTTACTCAGCGTGACTTGAATCTGAGGCAGCGAAGGTGGGTTGAATCCCTTCAGTCCTTCGATTTTGAGCTTTCCTATACACCTGGTAAAGGTAATGTCATAGCTGATGCACTGATCAGTAAGACTCAGATACGGGCAGTGCGGGAGGCCAGTGGTGAATGGCAGTTTATGGCTTTGTTCTCTGAGATGCATTTGGAGGTGCACGACAGTCAGGGGCAGACCTATCTTTCATCCTTAGCTGTGAATTCTACCCTCCTGGATAGATTCAAGATGAGACAACTATCTAATTAATAAGGCCTAGTTCTACGGGAGTCGGTGGCAAGTGAGAACCCTCCTCCTGGTTGGACGATAGGCGTTGATGTGATTCTATGTTTCCATGGACGGGTGTGGGTTCCAGGGGATATACGCGAGGAGATGATACGGGAGTTTCATGCTTCAGCTTGGGTAGTTCATCCTAGGGTTACCAAGATGTACTGAGACTTGAGATGTCTGTATTGGTGGCCGGGTATGAAGAGAGATGTAGCTGGTTTTGTTACGAGGTGTTCCACCTGTCAGCAGGTGAAGGCAGAGCATCAAAGGCCAGCTGGACTGTTACAGCAGTTACCCATTCCGGAGTGGAAATGGGATGATGTCATGATGGACTTCGTGATTGGGTTGTTGAGGTCACCTAGAGGCAATGATTCTGTGTGGGTTGTTGTGGAAAGATTCATGAAGGTAGCTCACTTTTTACCGATCAAGGAGACCTTCGGTGTTAACGAGCTCAAGAAGTTGTATCTCCGAGAGATCGTGCGTCTTCATGGGGTCCCTCGTTCTATCATTTCAGATAGGGATGCCCGTTTTACGTCTCATTTCTGGCAGATTTTTTCGAGGTCAGTGGGTACACAGGTGCTTCTGAGCACATCTTACCACCCTCAGACCGATGGTCAGTCAGAGCGTACGATACATGTACTTGAGGACATGCTGCATACATGCATCTTAGACTTCGGGGGCTCTTGGGAGAAGCATATACCCCTATTCAAGTTTTCCTATAATAATAGTTTTTAGGTAACTATTGAGATGGAACCATATGAGGCTTTATATGGTAGGCCATGCCGATAACCCTTGTGCTGGTTAGAGGCAGGTGAGGCAGCTTTACTGGGACCACATCTCGTGTAGGAAACTTCTGAGCAGGTCCAGTTGATTCAGAAGCGGATGGCTATCGCACAGTCTCTTCAGAAATCTTATGTTGATCGCCACAAACGACCTTTGGAGTTCGTGGTCGGGGATCCGGTTTTTCTACATGTTTCGCTAAGGTTGGGAAATAGACGGATTAGGAGACAGGGTAATCTTTCACTGAGGTATGTGGGGCCATTTAAGATTCTGGAGAGATTCGGGCTGGTTTCTTATTGATTGCAGTTACCTCAGATGTACAGGGCCATGCACGACATCTTCCATGTATCTCAGTTGTGCTGCTATCATTCAGACCCGTCTCACGTCTTTCATCCTGAGGAGGTTGAGCTCGAGGTAGATGCATACTTCGAGGAGCATCTGATTTGTATCGTTGATAGAAGCACAAAGGTTCTCTAAGGCTGATCAGTTCTTCTCGTACGGGTGCTATGACAGCATGGCCGAGTGCAGGACGAAACCTGGGAGCAGCAGACCGACGTACGTGCTCAGTGGCTAGAGTTATTCTTGACTTTATCTTTTCCACCCTTGGAAGGGAAATTCGGGGAAAAATTACTTTAAGGGGGAATTTTGTAAGAACCCGGTTCTTATTTTTGAGGTACAGGTTTCTTCTTTTCGCTTTTCCTTAAGTGTTTTTGAGAAAATAAGGAAAATAGAGAAAAATCCTAAATTTTGGAAAGTACACACCGTGTACTTTTCCACATGCCGTGTACTTTGGCCGTGTGGGATGGGTACACAAGGTGTGTAGCCATCTCGGTGGCGAAGGGTGTAAAATTCGACTACACACCGTGTAGTGGTCCTTTACACGCCGTGTAGTCAGTCGGCAGGAAAAATAGTAAGGCGGTGGAAGAAGCTACTAGCTGGGCGACAGTACACGCCGTGTAGTCAAGGATACACGCCGTGTACTCATGTCGACGGATGAACAGTTTTGTGGTGCCGCCAGAGGAACAGTTAAATGAAGGAAGTACACGTCGTGTACTCAAAAGTACATGCTGTGTGCTTTGTTTTTTTTTTTTTTGCTTAAAATGGGCAGTAGCCAACCCTGTTCATAGGGAAGGCATAGAACCGGACGAGAGCTCTGGAGGGGACATCTGAATCTTCGAGGATCTCCAGATCGGGCGTCGGGAATCCGTTTCCTCTTCTGTCGATTACGTTGGGACCGCATGGGTAAAAGCTCTCATCTCCTTGTGTAGTTCTTTCTAATTATTCCTCTAATGGAAGTTATTTGCGTTTAAGCATGTTTTCTTTTACCTCATATCTACCTCATTCTAGGACGATTCATGGAACGTCATTCAAGTATACCAATCAGGGGTATTTAAGGAAGGTGGATTGGTGTTTATATTCTAACTATTATGCGTTTTTGTGTACCATTGTGCCACGAACCCATGTTGGGGTGTCGTGTGGCTGAGGCCAAGGCTATATTAAATACCTGGAGTTGAATAGGTAATTAATCGTGATAATAAAACTTCTGTTTAGGATCATTTCTTGGATCCAGGGCTACCCTGGGGGTGCGTACCTCTGTTTAGCCGTTTGGCCAGGATACCCGAGGGTATGCCTTCAATGTAATGATTATAGAATTCCCTTGAGAGGAATTTCTTGTTTACTACTTTTTTACATGTTGGGCTTGGCCTAGTTACCTGTTATCCTGAGGGAAGTGTTGTGATTAGCATGTGGGCACTGTACTATTTAGCATCTGGTCAACTTCTTTTGTGCTTGTGGGCAGTTGATTTTGTGCCTGTGGGTGACACTTCTTACACCCGTGGGAAATATCTGTATACCTGTGGGCAGATTATTGTTTTTGGTTTCTCTTTACCTGAGGGTAGGGGTTTACATGTCTAAGGACATTGGCTGTTTTCTTAGAATATTCACTTTGGTGATATTTTAAATTAAATGATTAATTGAATATTAAAATGGAAATATAACTGGTAAGTTAGTTACTTTTGAGTACTACTTAGTTTATTGCATATACTTTTTCACACTGTTGTTGCATGTTTACACATAGTTGAGCACGGGCCTCTGGTTGGTGCCTACTGAGATTATTTCTCACACCCTATTTGGGTCCCACTTTTCGGCCCAAACAGATTACATTTATGTAGGTGTGGATAAGGTCAAAGGTCCTTATACAGGTACTTGATTGCTAATGAGGTGTAGGGAAGCAAGGGATCGGGCTTAGGCTCGTGATGTTGCTGGCTGTTCTATTTTTCCTTTCTGTACTTGTACTCCAGTTATATTGTATTGAAGTGTAACATGTTCTGGCTATTTTCTTAGAAACTGAGGCATGTTGCATCATCATTATATAAATATATGATTGTTGGTTGTTTTTACTGCAGTTGTTCATTTTAGAATGTGTATGGTTTATTTCTTCCGCTGTTACTGTATGCTTTCCATTTTATTTCGCTATGTTTCACTTTGAAAAATGAGGGCATAGTTTCCCCACTATCAGACCTGGGCCCTCGCTGCTAGTCGGTAGACTCTGGCATTTGGGGAAATATGCTTGAGGTCATGTGGAGAACCGGGTTCGGGGCACCCGTTGAGTGGCACCCGGAACCGGGACGTTATAAAGTGGTATCAAATGAGTTCTTTTCTTTGACTTACTATTTGGAGCCTTAGTCAGCGATAGGATGAGAACGGTAGTTGGTAATAAGATATGCCTGGGCGTAGGTAACCCGTGTATAGGGAAAATCCAATTTACCTTGTGTTGCAATTTTTTTGATTTTTCAATTTTACAGTTGAATTGATTTTCACCAAAGGGTGACACACTTGTGATTGTGCTATTTATATTTTATTCATGGGTTCTATTTAGTTGCAACCCGAGGAGATGAGGGTATTCCATATCATTCATCATTTAGGCACATGCTAGAAATCACATTTCATGCATAGTTTTCATGCCATGTACGTGCATTAAAAATTGCATGTTGTTGTGATAGATGTTGTGATAGTAAAAGCATGCTGTTGTGATAGCTGCTTGGATAGATACCTACTGTTTTCTAGGGTATTATTGTGTGAGCCTGTTTATATAATAGACTTAAAACTTTGGTTTTTGGGGAGTATGGGCCCTCATGGACTGGAATTTGGTGGATCATTGACTGTTTATCTGGTTATAACACATATAAGATGACAAACTTTGATTCACGAGGAGTATGGGCTCTCACGGATCGGAATTTGGCACTTAGGTGTTGTTTTTCAGTATTTTCTGGGTTTCAGAGAAGTTTATGTGGCATACTGTCTGGAAACCCAGTATACACGCCGTGTAGTATCTTAAACAGGCCATGTATGTTCTTCTGTTCGGGAAGAAAAGAAAAATTTTTGAGTACACACTGTGTAGTATCTTCCCGTGTCAGAGACTGTGTGGGCAGGGACACGGGGAAGGGAAATTCTTGGGGCGAACACACCGTGTACCGGATGTAAACGCCATGTATTTTTGACCCAGAGACTCGGCCGTGTAACTAACAAACATGGGCCGATGTAATCATTTCTCAAACACGCCATGTCAATGAAGCACACGCCGTGTAGTGTAACCTGGGGATCCGACCGTGTAACTAACAACACGGGTTGGGGTAATCCTTTCGTGTACACGCCGTGTGTATATAGAACACACCGTGTAGGTTGAGCCGTGTATCCGGCCGTGTAACTAACAACACGGGTTGGTGGAGCTCATCTGGTACACGCCGTGTACCTGTGGGACACGTCGTGTAGTCTTGACCAGTGACAGACCGTGTGGAGTTAGCCGTGTGGCTGGAAAACGGGGTGGTGTACACACCATGTTCGGGTGTCACACACCGTGTAGTGTCAAGCCGATTAGTCAGCCCTGTCACAAATGACACGGGCAGTAGGAAAATTACACCATACACGCTGTGTAGTTTTGTTTAACGGGAGCCATGTAGCTTATCCGTGTAGAAGGACTCGGGTAGGGGAAGAAAAGTTAGGTACACGCCATGTAGTCAGTATACACGCCGTGTAGTCTTGTTTTTCAAATTTTGAATGCCTTCTTTCTCCTGTTCCCTTTGTGGTTCCTTCATTTTCAGTCTTTGATAATCTTGTTCTAAGGTGTGCATTTGACCTTGTAGAGTCATGCCGCCAAGACGACCACGCGTTGTTCGCCCGGAGAGCGGCAATGAGTATACTATTGAAATGGTGGACCATGGGCTACCAGTGGATCCTCCAGTAGAGCCAGATGCGGCACCAGCTGTTATACCAGACTCAGGCACAGAGGCACAGTTCCGTGAAGGCTTTATGCGGTTCATGCAGACCTTTCAGGGAGCACTGCCGGCTACCACATCTATGGCTGAGCTTACTCGTATCTTCCAGCAGTAGCATACGCCTATGTTTTCAGAGGATGGAAGACCACAGGCTACGAAGTCTTGGCTGGGGTCTATGCAGACTATTTTCAAGTATCTTGAGACGCCTCCAGGGAGGAGGGTCAAGCTTGCGACTTACATGCTGCGGGATTCTACCAAGAGGTGGTGGGATGTTACCACCTAGTCATAGAATCACAGAGACATGGCGTGGGAAGATTTTCAGGCAGTATTCTATGACTTCTTCTTCCCAGAGACGCTGAGGGTAGATAGAGCTCGAGAGTTTATGAATCTGCAGTAGGGCGCTATGTCGGTGATGAACTTTTATGCTTGTTTCACCGAGCTTCAGCATTTTGTACCCATTCTAGTGGGTGATGAGAAGTTGAGGGCCAGGAGCTTTGAAGATGGTCTCCGATATGACATCCGAGTGCTGGTGAATGTTTTCAGGTTGCCTTCAGTACATGCTATTGTGAATCTGGCGCTGATTATAGAGAGGAACCTACGAGAAGCTAGTGGTGTGGGCCAGGGTGGTTCAGCACCAGTTTCTGGTACTATTTCTACTGGTAAGAGGAAGCAACAGATGGACTTCTCTCAGGGTGGCAGTACCAGCCAGAAGAATGTTTCAGTTGGACAGGTCATGTGCTACCAGTGTGGTAAGGAGGGGCACAAGCGACCTCAGTGTAACGACCCGAAATTTTGAATAAATCTTGTTTCTTAATTTTTTCTATTATTTTATTTTTTATACTCAACAAAAATGTTTCATTTGATAACATGAGTATAATTAAAATGAGACCGTTGGGTTTTGACTGTTATATGACCATTGGTCAATATGACCGCTGGAAACTAAACGTTTTAATTATTGTCTCTAAATACAAGTAATCTTGGTTAATTAATATAGAAAGAAGATTCGATGGCCTCACCCAGTAGTCTTGGACCAATCGAAGCCCATCTAACAGAACTTGGGAAGGAGGTAGCACCACTGGGCTTTGCTCTGGACCAAACCCAAGCTGAACTTCATCGTGTAAAGCTAGAACAGAATCGCCTTCACGAGAAGTTCAAACTGATAGAAATTACTACTCGTGCGATGTTGGCCGACCCTCCCTCGGATTCTCTCACCTTATCACACCTTACACTTAGGTACTATACTGGTGTGATAAGGGGCGATGTAAGGAGACCGTAACTGCCTTGTGTAATCCTTTGTTTTAAATAAAAATTTTGATTTCTTCTTATGATGAAGTTTATGAATTTTCAAATGACCGGATAAATATAGTATGCATATTTTTGGTGAATTTTAGAGAAAGGATATTTTAAAAAATGTTTATTGAAACCTTAAATAATTAAAAATGTGTAATGATTTTCAAAAAATGGTCTTCTATAATTATTTTCAGTATGAAATTTAGAGTCTAATAAGATCAACTTAATTTTTGATGAATAGTAAATTATGAATAGTGATTTTATGCTTAGGATTAGTAATGTGACTAAATGGATTAGTAATCTCACTTAAAGAAAGTATTCATATAATCTAGGCACCTTGATTAAGTAATGTGATTCAATAAAATGGTTAAATAACGGTTTCATATATTATTATTCAAGTATTAGTTTTTTCGGGTGAATAGTGTTTTTTAACTAAAAATTAAATTAAAATTATTTAGAAAATTATTTTTATAAAATGGAGTTCATTTTTGAAATCAGAGCATTGATATTTGGTTAAGGTAAAATTTTGGGATTTTTCCGAGAAAGTTAATTTTTCGATGAATAGTGAAAATATAGTTTTTAAGTTACGGGTGTTTAATGACATTATTAAATGATGTATTAAGTATGTAATAAATATGGTCGACTTTTGAATAGTAATATAAGGTATGAGGTGTCCCAAGTGTCCAATACCATGGGAAAATACCATGGGCAAGCCCATGGTTTTGCCAAAACCACCAATGAGGTGTCCCTTGGCCATTAATGCCTTGTCCCCTCACTTTCCCTATAAATACCAAGCAATCCTCTCATCCATTCGACTCCCAACTCTCCCCCAATGAAGCTCTGGTTTCATTACCTACCAAGGAGTCCTCCAAAGGTTCCCCCAAGCCATCAAGGTCCCAACCTTTGAGTTTTAAGAGTTACATTTTAAGGTAAGGGATCCTACCTCTCTCTTTCTTTTCAAGTACTCTCGTTTATGTCATTTCTTCTAAGCTCCATGTTCTTATGTTGGGGATGTTATTTTATATTCATCCTACTTCCCTTTTCAAGTTAATATGATGAGAGATACTCTCTTACTCTCATCATTTTGTTTTATGAATGTTTAAGTGGCGCCGTTAGGCTGCCGAATTTTTGTAAAGGATTCTTTCACCCTTCTCATTTTCAAGTTCTATTTTCTTGTCAAGTCTTTCAAGTTCCTTTTTATGTTGGGGTATGATCTCTATATATATCATACTGATATTTTATGTTCATATGATGAGAGACCCTATTTGATCTCTTCAATTCAATATTTTAAAGTTTTAAGTGGCGTCGTTAGGCTGTCAAATTTTTAAGGGATTCGTTCACCTTTCTCATTTTTCAAAGTTCTACTTTCATGTCAAGTCTTTCAAGTTCCTTTTTATTATGTTGGGGTATGATATCTATATCTATCATACTGATATTTTATGTTCATATGATGAGAGACCCTATTTTATCTCTTCAATTCAGTATTTTAAAGTTTTAAGTGGCGCAGTTAGGCTGTCGAATTTTTAAGGGATTCGTTCACCTTTCTCATTTTTCAAAGTTCTAATTTCATGTCAAGTCTTTCAAGTTCCTTTTTATTATGTTGGGGTATGATCTATATATCTATCATACTTATCTTTTATGTTCATATAATGAGAGACCCTATTTGATCTCATCAATTCATTTTTTGAAGTTTAACTAACGTCGTTAGGCTGCCGAATTTTCATAAGAGAAATCTTATTTTTTGTCTTCCTTTCATGTTCTTCATTACATATGGTATATCTATAAAATTTCATTACCATGTTCATATATCCTTCATATTCTTTCCCTATACTATTTTATGGGTCATTTATGATTTTTTGACCCATGTCCCCTCTCTTTTCAATGTTTTCTAAAACCCCAAAACATAGCCGTTTTGCTGCAAAATTTTCGTCTCAAAATGTCTATCTCTTATTCTCAAATTCATTTATTTTATTTAGTGAAAAATCAAAGATCTTTCTTATAAAGGGGTATTCACATATATAACAAAATAATCTATTTTAAATTCTGGGATTTACATACATGAGACCCGCTTTCCCTTTCCGTGGGTTTAAAGTGACATAAAGATCATGTCTTTAAAGCAGTTTTTAAAACGTTATGATTATGAAATGAAACCCATTTATTTTATGCTATATGGGTTATTTATGAAATGATTTATGATGATATATGTGGATCACATGATAATACAGACATGTCAAGGGTGCACCCTGATAGCGCTCCAATGCATTGGGTAAAGACTTAATCTCTAGAGATGACCATTTAGACTGATACCATGGTGAATAACCATGGTAATTTTTATTGACACCTTGGGGATGGACCTTGGTGAAACGGAAATGATTGTCTTTGTTAAATGTTGTAGCCACATCTTCAAGTTATGAAAAATTTTATTTTTATTATGATATGCCTCATGATTTCTTTATCAAGCCTTAAAGTTCTTTTTTATGACATTGTTGATGTATCCCAAGTTCACATGTTAAATGTTTCCCCTTGTTTCCCTTACTGGGCCTTCTGCTCACCCTTTCTTTTGATGTATGTCCCCAGGTTATGAGATGCAATAATGAACCTAGGATGAACATGAGGATAAGCCTTTCAAGTTTTTAAGAAGAATGTTTTATGTTTTCCTGTTTTAAGTTCCTGGTTTCCAAGACACTAAACCTTAAACATCATCAGTTTTGTAAACTGTAATGAAAGTTTATGTGATAAAAAGACGGGATGCTATAATCAGTGTCCACATGACCCAGTGGAATGTTGGGCTTGCATCAGGATGGGTCATCTGCAGCGCTTTTGTAGGGCGTTTCCACCAGTGGCTAGTGAGAGGGGTTCTGTGTAGACTTCGCGTGCGGGGGCAGGACCAGTAGCTTCTTACCAGTCGGGAAACTGGAATACATCAGGGCATGCAGGCAGAGATGGTGGTCATGTCCATGGTTGCCAGACACCAGGATCTCAGAGGTAGCAGGGTGGGACAGCTCAGGGTAGTTAGGTTGTGTCGTAGGGCCGCGACACTGGGTAGACATATGTGGTGCAACAGACCCAGCAGGAGCAAGATCCCGGACCTTCTACAGTCAGAGGTACTATTCTAGTAGTTTTTGTCTTGTCTTCAGTACTTTTTGATATGGGTGCTACACATAGTTTTATATATGTTCCCGTTGTTGAGAGCCTTGGGCTCTGTGTTTCTACTTCTTCTAATATCATGATGTTAGACACTCCGTTAGGGACTAGAATGGATGGTGTGCACCAGTGCAAGGAGTGCCCCCTTGAGGTTGGTGGGTGTAAATTTCTTTGGAACCTCTATATCTTAGATATGATAGCTTATGAAGTCATTCTTGGGATGGACTGGTTGGTTCCCTTTCGAGCCTTTGTAGATTTCTATCATCGCAGGGTGAGTTTCACGTCACCAGAGGGAGAAGAGTTTCTATGCAAGGGTGAATGGGATGTTCAGGCAAGTCGAGCTGGACCAGAGCATCATGGGCGAGGTGGTATCACAGCCCAGATTGCGGGCTTAAATCTGGATGACCATGGGACTTTTCAGAAGGATTTCCCTCTAGTGGTTGATCGTTTCAGGTATGTCTTCCTGGATGACTTTTCAGGTCTTCCTTCGGAGCGTGAGGTAGATTTATCTATTGAACTTGTGCCAGGAGCAGCACTAGTGTCCATTCCTCCTTATAGGATGGTCACACCTGAGTTTTAGGAGCTTAAGAGGCAGTTAGAGGAGTTACAGTCAAAGGGTTTTATCTAACCCAGTACTTCTCCATGGGGTTCTCCTGTCCTTTTTGCGAAGAAGGTGGACGGTACTCTCAGACTCTGTGTGGATTATCAGAAGCTAAACCAGTTGAAAGTTAAGAACTGATATCCCTTGCCTAGGATCAATAAACTTTTTGATCAACTTTGTGGATCACGAGTGTTCTCAAAGATTGACTTGAGATCAGGATATCATCAGCTGCGTGTTAGACCATCTAATATACCTCTCACGACTTTTAAGAGCAGGTATGGTCTATATGAGTATATGGTTATGTCGTTCGGACTCATGAATGCGCCTGCAGTTTTCATGGATCTGATGAATCGTGTGTTCCATCCTTATCTGGACTCTTTTGTGGTAGTATTCGTGGATGATATCTTGGTGTAATCTCATACTCGACACGACCATGCCACCCATCTTGAGATCGTATTGAGTACATTGAGAGAGCATCATCTATATGCTATGCTCTCAAAGTGCCACTTTTGAATGGACCAGATACACTTCCTGGGTCATATCATCTCAGAGGCAGGATTTTCAGTAGACCCAGAGAAGGTGAGAGCAGTATTTTCTTGGGAGCAGCCTAAGAACGTGTTTGAGATACGAAGTTTCTTAGGGCTGGATGGTTACTACAGAAGTTTCATCAAGGACTTCTCCTGCTTAGTAGTGTCGTTGACGGGTTTGAATAAGAAGGGTGTGAAGTTCGTTTGGACGGAATCTTGTGAGACAGACTTTCAGGATCTGAAAGGAAGGTTGACATAAACACCAGTCCTGATACTCCCAGAGCAGGGGAAGAGCTATAAAATTTATTGTGATGCATCAGGTATTGGTCTAGGAGCTGTGTTGATGCAGGGCGATCAAGTAGTTGTGTATGGGTCTTGGTAGTTGAGGCCACATGAGAGGAATTACCCGACGCATGATCTCGAGTTGGCTGCAATTGTTCATGCGTTGCGCTGTTGGAGACATTATCTTCTGGGGGAGCATTTTTTGGTTTTCACCGACCACAAAAGTCTCAAGTATATCTTTACTCAGCGTGACTTGAATCTAAGGCAGCGAAGGTGGGTTGAATACCTTCAGTCCTTCGATTTTGAGCTTCCCAATACACCTGGTAAAGGTAATGTCGTAGCTGATGCACTGAGCAGGAAGACTCGGATATAGGCAGTGCAGGAGGCCAGTGGTGAATGGAAGTTTATGGCTTTGTTCTCTGAGATGCATTTGAAGGTGCACGACAGTCAGGGGCAGACCTATCTTTTATCCTTAGCTGTGACTTCTACCCTCCTGGTTAGAGTTAGGATGAGACAGCTATCTGATTTAGAAGGCCTAGTTCTACGGGAGTTGGTGGAAAGTGAGAACCCTCCTCCTAGGTGGATGATAGGAGATGATGTGATTTTGTGTTTCCATGGATGATTGTGGGTTCCAGGGGATATATGCGAGGAGATGATGTGGGAGTTTCATGCTTCAGCTTGGGCAGTTCATCCAGGGGTTACCAAGATGTACCAATACTTGAGAGGTCAGTACTAGTGGCCGGGTATGAAGAGAGATGTAGCTGGTTTTGTTACGAGGTGTTCCACCTGTCAGCAGGTGAAGGCGGAGCATTAGAGGCCAGCCAGACTGTTACAGTAGTTACCCATTCCGAAGTGGAAATGTGATGATGTCACGATGGACTTCATGACTGGGTTGCTGAGGTCACCTAGAGGCAATGATGTCGTGTGGGTTGTTGTGGACAGACTCACGAAGGTAGCTCACTTTTTGCCGATCAAGGAGACCTTCGGTGTTGACGAGCTCGAGAAGTTTTATCTCTGAGAGATCGTGCGTCTTTATGGGGTCCCTCGTTCTATCATTTCAGATAGGGATGCCCGTTTTACGTCTCGTTTCTGACAGATTTTTTAGAGGACACTGGGTACACAGGTGCTTCTGAGCACATCTTACCACCCTCAGACCGATGTTCAGTCAGAGCGTACGATACAGGTGCTAGAGTACATGCTGCATGAATGCATCCTAGACTTTGGGGACTCTTGGGAGAAGCATATACCCCTAGTTGAGTTTGACTATAATAATATTTTTCAGGCAACTATTGAGATGGCACCATATGAGGCTTTATATGGTAGGTCATTCCGATCACCCTTGTGCTGGTTAGAGGCAGGTGAGGAAAATTTACTGGGACCACGTCTCGTGTAGGAAACTTCAGAGCAGGTCCAATTGATTCAGAAGCGGATGGCTACCGCACAGTCTCATCAGAAATCTTATGTTGATCACCGCAGACGACCTTTGGAGTTCGTGGTCAGAGATCAGGTCTTCCTACGTGTTTCGCTAAGGTTGGGACATAGACGTATTAGGAGACAGGGTAAGCTTTCACCGAGATATGTGGGGCCAGTTGAGATTTTGGAGAGAGTCGGGCTGGTTGCTTGTCGGTTGTAGTTACCTCAGAGGTATCGTTCCATGCACGATGTCTTCCATGTATCTCATTTGCACCGCTATCATTCAAACTCGTCTCATGTCTTTCATCCCGAGGAGGTTGAGCTCGAGGTAGATGTGTCCTTCGAGGAGCATCCGATTCGTATCGTTGATAGAAGCACGAAGGTTTTCCGAGGCCGGTCAGTTCCTCTCGTACGGGTACTATGGCAGAATGGCCGAGTGCAGGATTAAACCTGGGAGCAGGAGACCGACGTACGTGCTCAGTGGCCAGAGTTATTCTCAGCTTTATCTTTTCCACCCTTAGAAGGGAAATTTGGGGAGGAATTACTTTAAGGGGGGAAGTTTGTAAGAACCCGGTTCTTATTTTTGAGGTACGGGTTTCTTCTTTTCACTTTTCCTTAAGTGTTTTTGAGAAAATAGGGAAAATAGGGAAAAATCCTATATTTTGGAAAGTACACGCCGTGTACTTTGGCCGTGTGGGATGGGTACACAAGGTGTGTAGCCATGTCAGCGGCAAAGGGTTTAAAAACCGACTACATGCCGTGTAGTAGTCCTTTACATGCCATGTAGTCAATCGAAAGGCAAAACAGTAAGGCGGTGGAAGCATCCGCTAGCTGGGCAACAGTACACGCCGTGTAGTCGTGGATACACACCGTGTACTCATGTCGATCGATGAACAGTTTGGCGGTGCCGCCAGAGGAACAGTTAAATGAAGGAAGTACACGTCGTGTACTTTTTTTTTTTGCTTAAAATGGGCAGTAGCCAACCCTGTTCACATGGAAGGCTTAGAACCAGACGGGAGCTCGGGAGGGGATGTCCAAATCTTCGAGGATCTCCAGATCGGGCGTCAGGAATCCGTTTCCGCTTCCGTCGATCACATTGGGACCGCACGGGTAAGAGCTCTCATCTCCTTGCGTAGTTCTTGCCAATTATTCCTCTAATGGAAGTTATTTGCATTTAAGCGGATTTTATTTTACCTCAGATCTACCTCGTTCTAGGATAATTCATGGAACGTCGTTCGAGTATACTGATCAGGGGAGTTTAAGGTAGGTGGCTTGGTGTTTATATTCCAACTGTTGTGCGTTTTTGTGTACTGTTGTGCCATGAACCCATGTTGGGGTGTCGTGTGGCTGAGGCCAAGGCTATATTAAATACCTAGAGTTGAATAGGTAATTAATTGTGATAATAAAACTTTTTTTTGGGATTGTTTCTTGGATCTAGGGCCACCCCGGGGGTGCGTTCCTATGTTTAGCCGTTTGGCCAGGATACCCGAGGGTATGCCTTAAATGTAATGATTGTAGAATTTCCTTGAGAGGAATTGCTTGTTTACTACTTGTTTACATGTTGGGCTTGGCCCGGTTACCTGTTAGACTGAGTGCAGTGTTATGATTAGCCTGTGGGCACTATACTATTTAGCCTGTGGGAAACTTCTTCCATGCCTATGGGCAGTTTATTCTGTGCCTGTGGGCGACACTTATTATGCCCGTGGGAAATATCCGTATTTCTGTGGGCAGATTCTTGTGTTTGGTTTCTCTTTACCTGAGGGTAGGGGTTTACATGTCTGAGGACATTGTCTAATTACTTAGAATATTCACTGTGGTGATATTTTAAATTAAATGATTAATTGGATATTAAAATGGAAATATAACTGGTAAGTTAGTTACTTTTGAGTACTGATTAGTTTATTGCATATACTTTTGCACACTGTTGTTGCATGTTTACACACAGTTGAGCACGGGCCTTTGGTGGGTGCCTACTGAGATTATTTCTCACACCCTGTTTGGGTCCTGCTTTTCGGCCCAAACAGATTACGTTTCTGCAAGTGTGGATAAGGGAAAAGGTCCTTATACAGGTACTTGATTGATGTTGAGGTGTAGGGAAGCATAGGACCGGGCTTAGGCTCACGATTCTGCTGGCTGTTCTGTTTTTCCTTTCTGTACTTGTACTCTAGTTATATTGTATTGCAGTGTAACATGTTCTGGCTGTTTTATTAGAAACTGAGGCATGTTGCATCATCATTATATATATATATATGACTGTTGGTTTTTTTTACTGCAGTTGTTCATTTTAGAATGTGTATGGTTTATTGCTTCCGCTGTTACTGTATGCCTTCCATTTTATTCCGCTGTGTTTCACTTTGACAAATGAGGGCATAGTTTCCCCACTATCAAACATGGGCCCTTGCTGCTAGTCGGCAGCCTCTGGCTTTTGGGGAAATGCACTTGAGGTCACGTGGCAAACCTGGTTTGGGGTACCCATTGAGTGTCACCCGGAACTAGGACATTACATTTATGAAATTTTCCGTTATATTGTTATCCTTACTGAGCACTTGAGCTCACCACTTTCTATCTTTTATTTTTCCCAAGATGTGAAGAAGTATATTATGACTGACCTACTGGGACAGTCTAAGGGATATGATTGTGTTCAAAGGAGACAATGTTATTGTTGTTTTTCTTTTTATAATGTAATGTAAAACTTATGTTTGTATCTAGTACTTCCAAGACTACTAAACTAATCGATATTTCGGGACATGATTCCTTATATCATGCCAATGCTATGTAATAATGCACCGAATCTGGGTAACTAGGGTTGGGGCGTTACATATATCACTTCTTTGTCAAGTATAAGCTTATATATTAATATACATTAGTTTTCTTTATATTATTTTTTTGATATAAAATATTTTGTTACATGTCTTGTGAGCATGTTATTGACACAATCAGCGAGTAGATACCTATATGTAGTGTAGCAACCTATGCTTGATTTCTTTGTTAATCATCACCCTTCAGTTATACTATTTATTGTATATTCACAATAGTTTTGGGACCCAGTGCTAAATTTTGTAGAAAAAAAGCAACCCAGCTGAACAAGTAAGGTCTTTGTATATTCCACTAGAAATTATTCATTGACCATCTCTCAAATGCAATACAAAAGGTTTAGTTTGGGACATTGGAATGGATAAAATTTTAACCAATGATCTTAAAATACAATTTCGGCCAAAACCACTCTCCATAGTCACCGAAACTGACACTCCAAAAATTGAACCTTAAAGAATCATTGACATAGTTTCTTGAAATCCCATCTCAATCAACATTACACAACATAAATCTAGACATGTTATCTTCAAATTTAGTTCTTCCTCATTACAAATTGTAGGTTCAGATGTTGTTAAATCATCCCCTACTACTTGAGGTGCAATACATTCTCAAACCATCAAATGAAAACCTTTATTTGGACACTTATAGGTTGGAAAAAAATTCACTCCAAAAGATAACAATGGCCTTTAGGCTTGCATTCTTTAAATTCTATATGAAAAATATTGTGATCCCCTTTTCACCTTAGATTTTCATCCTTCCTTTCAAAAAGCCGACCCTATCTGAATTTGTAAGCATAGGACTGGATTTGATTATCCCACCACTATCGGTTTGACCAAAAGACATAGGAACTGTTGTTCACCAAACTTCCTGACCACAAGTGACCCCTTTAGCTATTAACTCGCATTCCACATTTCGAGTCAGTGAAATAATTCATGCTTTTGTTCTAGGTTCATGTGTAGCTACTATACACTCAATTTATGGATGCAATCCTCTAAAAAACTTATTTACTAGCCATCATGAAGACTTGGAATTCACAAGAAACCCCCTTAAATTCATTATTGTATTCTTCCATAGTACCTTCTTGCATAATTCCTTTGAATTTTTTCAGAGGATCATTCTCTTCTGTTGTACCAAAACTTCATAGAGGCTCCATCTTTAACTCCTTTAATTCTAGTGTCGGTTGCATCTTAAGTAAAGAAAGAATCTAATGTTGAACTTGAACTTCCATACACATTTTCACAATTGGTACTCACAAATGGCAGTGAGTTTTTTTGGATAATAAAGTATGCTTCCACATGAGCTATCCACACTATTGGATCTTCTCTGAAGGAATAGGTAATTCTACTCTCTTACCCAAATTACTCAATTCTGAATGCATAGACTCTCCAACATCACTCTTTGTGTATGCTATATGATCTACTACATCTAATCAATTTTTATACGATCAAGATGTTATGAGTATTAACAATTATTCAATCAGTAGACATTTTCCAAAGAAATAATTACATGTAAGAAGAGAAAGAAAGAAAAAATTAACTCCCCTAAAATTCACTCTAGGGGATTGGCTGAAGCCCTCTGTAACTGCTACATCCAGAAATAATAACCTTTGTGTCCTCCCCTGAAACTTCTCAACACTTTATAAATTGTAGGCTCAAGAAAAATACCATTTTACCCTTCACTTAAAATAGATGGTCACCTCTGTCTAACATGTTTTTTTAACGGATATGGAGTCTCTCAATTCTTTTCCAAAACAGGTGACTCCAATTGACCCACCAACTAAGCACCCTCCCCATCAGATGTTAACTCTAGTTTTATGTAATGTTGGAGTTTATCTAAATGAGAATACTGTAACTCACTGTTATGGTCTAACAATGTTGAGTGCAAGCGTCTTAAGACAAAGTGGTTTTTATTGGAATTTGTATTTAAATATGTTTTTTCCCGTAAGTTTTGAAGAATAAATTAAGGTATATCCTACTTTGACACATGGGGAGTCATCCCGAATGTCAATTTCCAACGATGTTATTGCTTAGACTCCTACGGTTGTACCTATTTCCATAGAAAGACCAGTACAAAGTATTGATGTAAGAGATGTTCTTGATAATGAAACTCTTACTGAAAGTCATTGAAGAGTAATGATTTTTGTTCAATCTAGATAAGTAACTTCTCTTTAAGTCTATTCACCTCCTACTTCTGTAATTATTCATCCTGATGTTATACCCACTTCTTTTGTTAGAGAAGAATTGGCCTCGACCATTACTAGATTGGTTAATATTGGTCAAGGAAGGACCATATCAATAATGTTAGGTTTGATACCTCTTTTTTAAATATCTCTATCCAGGGAGATGAGTAGATGGGTTAGAATAAAATCTATTGGGTTTTTAACTCAAAATGATGATGGTGGAGAAGAATATGGAGAAGTGAACGCAACTCAACTTGTTGCAAATAGAAGATCCATATTAGAATCTTCAGAACCATCCTGTGTGGAGGAGATACCTAATATGGATGGAAATCAATAGGTTGATTTCACTCAAAGTAAAAAAGTTCATCAATATACGTTTTCTCCTATTCATGAACCCTATACAAGTTTAGCAGTTCCTACAGCAGAACTGGATACTGCTAATCAGAGTGCACAAGAAAGCTACTCTAAACTAATGTATGAAGTATAATCATTGAATGTTCAGTTAATTGAGTCCATAAGAGAGATTAAGACTCTCCATGAGCATGCAATTTCCAAAAATTATTTTCATGAAGTGAAGTTGTTAGTTCAATCAGTTTTGGAAAAGTTTTCAACAAAACCCACTGGTGAATCCAAAAATCATGTGGATATATAGTCAAGATTGGAAAGAGTTTTTTTAGATATAGACATAGTGGATTCTACCATTACTTCAATGTAATGCAAACTTCTTTCTAGGAAAATGATTCAATATCTCCAAAGAGATGTGATTGCTGAAGTTAGAAGATTACCTAGGTTTCCTCAAATCTCTATCCTATCTATTGATCAATATCAAATAGAAATCAACTCCTTAGAAATGGAAAAGGCACCTAAAATGCATAATCTTTAGGTACAAGTGAAAAATGATACTGGTTTTATTATCATTGGACTATAAAGAATAAACAGAATCTTAGCAAAAGTTTTTGATGTTTTAGAGAAAAAGGTTGAAAATTTGCATCAGTTGGTGGTAAAGAATAAGATGAAGAAGAAGAATAAGAAAAGACATATGTGTTTGTTAAACCATAGAAGCATCATGTAATGGCCTGCTTATTCTCTTTGTCTTGAGAATATAATGAATCATTACTTGGCCTTAACCGACATCCCCAAGGTGCGTCAAAGGCTGAAAATAAATGCAGAAGGATTTCAAATGAAAGTGGGGGATGATTTACCCTTTCAGAAATAAACCACTAACCAATAAACCATAACCATAGAACCACTATATGATTCATGATAAAAACAAGAAAACTCAACCATCATCTTTATAACAAAACCATACCAAAGTATTCTACAACGGAAGACAAAACAACCAGCAAAGTAAATAGCGGAAAGACAACTAAAGACCCCAAGATGACTACAAGACTCCATGATCCAACGTCACCAAACAACCCATGTATCATGAGGTGGTGCTAAATATGTTTCATACTTTACCTTTTTCCATGTACTAGAATATTGAATTTGCAAAAGCACCAAAGTGCCAAAGCAAGGGTGGTTATAAAACTTAGTAGGCTTTCCCCCAATGACTACCCTACTCATGCCACTAGGATAAAAAAGTTAGCAACATTTATATAAAACAATTTATATTATTTTTTCCAAAACATTTTATAACTAAATGTAAACAAGTTCCAAAACCATTTATAACCAAAAAGGAAATAAGTGCTATTAAAACCAATTTTCTAGCAAGTCATATTCCCAGAAAAACAACCAAAAAAGTCTTTAAAACCATTTATCACTAACATTTTAGCATAACCATTCCATTTCAATTATTCATACATCCAACTATGCATGCTTCATTATGACAGTTCTGTACTCATGAGCGGTCCCTTGTCGATCTACCATGTCGTCACATGGTAATTACACCCCATGTGCCATTGCACATTTGAAACTAAGAAGAAGGTCATATTCTAACCAAACCTCATAAATGTGATCTACGCACACCACTATTATGCCAAAACCATTTCAAACCATTTAAATAAAATCATTATTTTATTGAAACCCATTTAAAAAAGCCAATTCCAAACTCCCATTTCATCTCAAAAAAAATTGATCCATTTATTGAAAACTATATGATAAAATCCATTTACCATCATTCTAGAAAAATCCCACTTTAAAATATTCATTTTAAAATCAAGAATCAAACACTTTTATCAAAAGCACCAATTTTCCAGATTTTCCACAACCTTTAACAAAAAGGGTTTCTAGAAATCATAAAGCAGACAAATTGCAATCAAATACACATAAATAAATTAATTTGAAACCATTCAATTCAGTTATACTAAGAGGATTTGACACTGGATCCACCTACATCAACTGTTTTGACAAAAACCGAAAACGGACGAAGAGCACTCAAGAAAACAAGGTTGATTCTCCATGAAACTGCCTTAGATCTCTTCTCTTACCAACAACAAGACCAAATCTCATCATATTTAGCATTAAAAAACTTTGATCTAACCATAATGGGTGTAAATATAAGAAACATAGAGGAGAGGAGAAGTATATCTAAGTATATCTAAGAAAACATGGCAAGAACAAAGAAGAACAACACTTACCGCAAGAATCGGGCTTGAAAACACCAAGGGAGGACTCCAGATTAATTCCAAATCGCTTGGGAGAGGTTATAATACCTTCAATGTAGAATAATACCGAGTTAGGGATCCCAAGGAGCAAAAATGAGGGAGTTATAGGAAAAACTATTAAGATCCTATTTTTTAGGATCTAACTTTTACTCCATACATAGTTAGTTCGCATAGTTAGACAAATTGTATGCTAACCGTGCATTAGCTACTACCTTATAGAAACCCTCACACGACCTCCTTGCTCGGTCTCCATAACTATGTTCCCATCATGCCGAATCTACTTCCTCAAAACTGCTACTGCGTATAATTTCTTCCAGGAGTTCTGCACGGTTCAGATAAAACATGCACAACCCATGCACATCCCCTTTTCCCCTAAAAACTTATCGAAAGTTCATCCAAATCTCCCATTATTCACCTATACACTTTATAAACATAAAAATCACAAAGTAAGTGTTGTATACTAGAAACTGGGGGTACTAAATTATCCCAACCATTGGTCTTTCTATTCTTAAAAAGTAGAAAACCATCACTGCCTTGAAAGAGTTCCGACCATTGCACTTTCATTTCCTTCTCATGTTCCCAAGTCTCTTCCTAAATCTGACCATGTTTCCATAAAACCCTCAGTAGACTGATGCTTTTTCGACGCAAGACTTTATCTTTCCTATCCACAATCTTCACCGGGATATGTACCAATGAAGCATCCATATCTAGGTCAATGTGATCCCATCTGATCACATGGTCAGAATCAGATTGATACTTTTTCAATTAAGATACGTGGAAGACATTGTGCACCAAACTGAACCGTGGTGGCAATGTCAACCGATATTCCTCCTCTTCAACCCATTTGAGTATCTCAAAAGGGCCAATATACCGAGGGGATAAATTTCCCTACTTCCCAAAACGACAATGTCTAAGTCTTAGAGAGATCCTCAAGAACACATGATCACTCACTGCAAATGACAATGGTCTTCAGCGATGATCTGCATACGATTTCTGACGACTCTGAGTTATATCCATCCTCTTTTTGATCAACTGAATCTTCTCTGTCATTTCTGGGATGAGGCTCAACCCAACTAGTGATGTCTCACCTATTTCCACCCAATATAGTGTAGAATGAAAAGGTCTCCTATACATTGCTTCAAAGGGAGCCATATGTATCGATTCCTAAAAGTTGTTATTATATAAGAACTCCACTAAGGGTATATGTTCCCCCCATGAGACACCAAAATCCATTACACAATCCTGAAACATGTCTTCAAACATTTTTATCATCTTTTAGGAGTTCCCATCCATCTGAAGATGATACGCTATACTCATAGTCAATTGAGTTCCAAGGGATTTCTCTAAGGATTTCTAGAAATAAGATGTGAACCTAACATCTCTATCTGAGACTATCGAAATGGGTATGCCATGTCTTTTTACCACTTATTGGATATAGATTTTGGAAAGATCCCCCATCGTATGATTTTCATGAATACGGATTAAATGGGCCAACTTGGTAAGTCAATCCACTATGACCCATATGAAATCTTGTTTCTGAACCATTCTTATGATACCTGTAACAAAATTCATCGATATCTGCTCTCATTTATACACTAGAATAGGTAAAGACTGCAGCATACCTACTAGTCTCTAATGCTCTGCCTTAACTTGCTGACAAGTTATGCACTTTAAAACGAACTCATCCACTTTCTGTTTCATACCAATCTACCAAAACCATAACTTCAACTCCTTATACATATTTTATATTCTTGGATGTACATCCCATCTCGAATGGTGGTAGGCATGAAGAAGTTGTTCCTGACAAACCATAGGTACGACCATTTGATTTTGGAACCTCAAAACTGAACTCCCGTCAAGTTTCCATCCCTCAATGATCTCCCCACCATTGAGTTTTGAACTCATGACCAAGAAATCTGCATCAAATTTTTGTGCTTCATTGACCATATTTACCAAATCAAGACCCACAGAGACTGAAAAGAAAATCAGAACACCACC
Source organism: Viscum album (assembly GCA_963277665.1). Classification (NCBI taxonomy): domain Eukaryota; kingdom Viridiplantae; phylum Streptophyta; class Magnoliopsida; order Santalales; family Viscaceae; genus Viscum; species Viscum album. The sequence continues at coordinate 820,305,320 of OY728157.1, forward strand.
TTGGTCTTCACATTCCACATGCATGTCGGCTATGACCAACATTAACTACAACTCATCTGAAGCTTCTTTTTCCATCTTCACATAAGAATTTCAACTTAATGCATCGGCCACCAAATTACATTTTACCAGTGTGTACATCCATTCAAAGTTAGACATCTGAAGAAACTCCATCCATCTATTTTTTCTCATATTTAAATCCCGTTGTAAGAAAATATGTTTCTAGATTTTTTTGTCTGTGAACACATTAAATTTCTCACCAAAGAGATAATGACGCCAAGTCTTCAAGGCATGGACAACCGTAGATAACTCCAAATTGTGTGTTGGGTAATTCTTCTCATGCAGTCTCAACTTCCTTGAACCATAAGAAACCACATGGTCTCCTTTAATGAGAACACATCCCAACCCAGTTCTCAAAGCATCATAGTACACCACATACCCCTTTCCTGATTTTGGAAAAATCAAGATAGGTACTCATGTAAGATGAACCTTTATCTCTTGGAAAAACTTCTGGAATTCCTCAGTCCATTGGAATGGAACGTTCTTCTTGGTTAAATTTTTCATCAGTGAAGCTAGTCATGAGAAGTCATGCACAAAGCGTTGGTAATACCTAGGTAGATGAAGAAAACTTTTCATCTCAAATAAATTCTTCAAGGTTTTCCAAGAGATAACATATTCTATATTTTTAGGATCCACTAACACAAATTTTTTATAAATTACATGTCCAAAAAAGCGTACATCTTGTATCCAAAAATCACCCTTTAATAATTTGGCATACAAACAATGGTTTCTCAAGGTTCCCAACACTTTCGTCAAGTGTTTCTCATGCTCATCCTTTGTCCTTGAATATAACAATATTTCACCCACAAACACCACAACAAAAGAATCCATATATCTCTGAAATATCTAATTTATCAATGAAATAAAGACCAGTGGTGCATTTGTAATACTGAAAGTAATGACTACATATTCATAGTGGTCATATCTGCTTCTAAAAATTGTCTTTGGAATATCCTCCTTTTGAAAATACAATTGATGATATCCTGATCACAATTCAATTTTAGAGAATCACTGAGCTCCTATAAATTGATCAAATAGATCATCAATGTGTGGAAATGGATATCTATTCTTGATCGTAACTTGGTTGAGCTTACGATAATCCACACACAGCCTTAGAGTTCCATCTGCTTTCTTCATGAACAAGACCGGTGCTGCCCACAGAGACGTGTACTTTTCCGAATGAAACCTTTTCTTTCCAGCTCTTCTAACTGCACTTTTAATTCCCATAATTCTTTTGGTTCCATCCTATAAGATGGATGGAAAATAAAAATGGTCCCCAGAAGGAGATCAATCGTAAAATCCACTTCCCTTATAGGTGGTAACCCTGAGAATTTTTCAGGAAACACATCCAAAAATTGATCCACAACTGCTGGAAAACTGTTATCATGAATCTCTTCAATTGATGAAAAATTCAATACCACCAACTCGTAATAGATAGTGCCCACCACTGGTGCTAACAAGCCTGTTTCACCTATCTTCTCAAGACTTTGTCCTCTGGAGAGATGTTAATGCCATCTTCAGTTGTGAAACTAACCATTCTTCTATAACAGTAGATGTGAGCCTTGAACATTGTTAACCAATCCATAGCCATGATTTCATCATATACATCCATATCCAACACTGATAAGTCCCATTTTATATCAACTCCATCAATGATTATAGAACATGCTCTATGCCCAAAGGCTCAACATTCTCTTTCACCGAGAGGGGTTTGAAGTCTTAACATGGAAGACATCATCTCAAGTTTTAAATTTAGAAAATCAACTACATGAGAAGAAATAAATGAAAGAGATGCACTAGTATCAAAGAACACTTGTATAAGGGTAGAATTCAATAGAATCATACCTCTCACCATAGATGGTCTAGACTGATCATCTACAACCATCAGCTCATCTCTATACAATTTCTTCGTCGCTACACTCTGTTCCTTGTCTCCTTGTTGAGATTGTCCTTACTGAGGAGTCATGGTGTTCCTTGCATCACCATGTCTAGCTCTTCTCTGTTGATGAGAATGATTATGTTGTCCTCATCTGGTCAAAACATATGATGCCTGTGACACATGAAAAGTGTCTCGAGGACCTGACCTTAGAGCACTGTGAAAATAGTGCTTAGGATGTCCCATCTTGCTGTAATTATGAAATTCTCTTGGTGGTGTTGTACACTCTCATTTCATGTGTTCAAAGGAATCACATTTGAAACATCCCACTTGGCTCTTTGGTTATAGAGGAAGGTTCACTGATCCAGCCATCTGATTCTTCATCCTGCTCCCACCTTGGAAATAGGTGTACCTCTTCCACTTTCTCCCAACATTAGAGTTCTCATCATTTCCTATAGGTATCATCATAATTACTCTTCCCATAGATCTTGAGATATCACATTCAAGTACAATCTCTCTATTCACTATCTCTGTATAATCTGAAATAGAGAGCACCACAATCTTTGAGCAAATCTCCTGTCTTAGCCCTGTTTCGAAGATACATGCCTTAAAGGACACACTAGTCACAACCTCTGGTGCAAAGTGCACTAAATGCATAAATTTTTTCACATATTCTGTGATAGATATATTTTCCTACTTCCAGTTGAATAAGTTCATTATTCTTTAGATCCTGAACATGTGAGGATAGAATTATTTGTTAAACAATTCCTCAAATTCCTTCTAAGACCATGATCTAGTTTAGCCTACACTGCCAAATCCCACCACTGGCGTGCATGATCCGCAAGCATATAAGTTTCTAGCTTGAATTTCAACTCCGATGGTGTACCGATGAAATCGAAGATATGATTCTTCCTATTCAGCCACGCCTCTACCTTTTCAAGTTTAGAATCACCCTAAAAGATGGATGGATTCTGCTTTATAAACTAAATGGATTGATCCACATGTCTTGGATCATCCCTCCGGTTCCCAGTATCCATAGTTTGGAATGCTTGGAATATACTATGAAACAACTTTAGGTTCACCTATGGCTCAGGTGCAACAACATTCTCCATAGTTTCTTTCGGTTGGTTTTTATGATGCCTACTGAGTTCCTTTTGCTAAAAACAACAAAGTCAGTAAGTCTCACCCTCTAGAAACTGATGACTAAGCATTTCAAATTCTGTCACATCAACTATCACAAAATTTCTTTCCAAAAAAACTTGTTCCAGGTTTAACTATTTTCAAAAAATTCTATTCTTTCTTTTGAAAATTAAACCATTTCCAAAATGCATCAACCATTCTCTTTTCAAAATCATTCATTTGAAAACAGTTGCAACATTTAAAAAAATCCACCTTTTCAAAAAATCATAAATCATTACTCCAAATGAAATATGAAATACTAGTGGGAAGTCATTCTTCTACAATGCATGTCCAGCTCGTTCATTGGATAAACTCATGACAATGAGATTCCAAGATCCTATAAGTGTATCCAAAACACTTATGTATACAACTCTCTATTAACTTGAAGTTTAGCATAAAAAGGTTATTAAGGTCTTTTTATGCTCTATATTTCAAGTTCCGACAATCTTATTCCTTTCTAAGATCACAACCCAAGGAATAGACAAGAACAAATTTCAACTCAAAGACCAATAAAACTGATGACTACATATTCCACAAGGGAAGAAACAAGTTGATACCATTTATCTCAAAGAAACTTTTGGATCGAACAAACTGATACCATTTGTAATGGACCATTTATTCTCATTGGATTGAGAATATAATGAATCATTTATTGGCCTTAAGCGACATCCCCAAGGCACCAAAGGCTAACAATAAATGTTGAAGGGTTTAAAATGAAAGTGGGGGATGATTTACCCTTTGAGAAATGAACCATTAACCAAACAACTGTAACCATAGAACCACTATATGTGGCATGATAAAAACAAGAGAACTCAACCATCATCTTTATAAAAAAACATACCAAATTATGCTACAACAGAAGACAAAGAAACCATCAAAGTAAACATCGGAAAGAAAAATAAAGACCCCAATATAACCACAAGACTCCATACTTCACAATCTTCATGATCCAACATCAAAAAATAGCCTACATATCACGAGGTGGTGCTAAATAGGTGCGATAGTTAACCTTTTCCCATGTCTCGGAAGATAGATTATGCAAAAGCATCAAAGTTCCAAAGAAGGGGCGAGTATAAAATTTAGTAGGCTTTACCTAATGGATTCTCTACTCATTCCAAAAGGATATAAAAGTTAGCAATATTTATATAAAACAGTTTATAAAAAAACAGTTTCCAAAAATAGTTTATAACTAAATAGAAACAAGTTACTAAACCATTTATAACCAAAAAAGAAACAAGCGATATTAATTTTTTTCCAAAAAGTCATATTCCTATAAAAACAACCAAAAAGGCTTTAAAACCATCTCTCACTAACATTTTGGCATAACCATTCCATTTCACTTATTCAAACATTCAACTATGCATGTTTCATTATGACAGTTCCATACTCATGATCGGTCTCTCATCGATCTACCATGTAGACACATGATAATTATACCCCATGTTCCATTACACCTTTGGAATTGAGCACAAGGTCATATTCCAACCAAGCCTCATAAATGTGATCAACACACACACCACTATTATGCCAAAACCATTTCAAATAACCATTTCAAACCATTTCAATGAAACCGTTCTTTTATTAAAACCCATTAAAACAAGACAATTCCAAACATCCATTTAATCTCAATAAAATAAGCTCTTTTATTGAAACCCTTCTGATCAAATCCATTTACCATAATTCCAGATAAATCCCATTTTAAAATCTTAATTTTAAAATCAAGAATCGAACACTTTAATCAAAAACACCAATTTTCTAGATTTTCCATAACCTTCACCAAAGAGGGTTTATAGAAATAATAAAGCATCTAAATCACAATAAAATCCACACAAAGCAATTAATTTGAAACCATTACATTAAATTCTACAAATAGGAGTCGAGATTGAAGCCACCCACCTCAATCGTTTTGACGAAAACCGAAAACGGACGAAGAACGCTCAAGAAAGCTGGGTTGATTCTCCACAAAATCACTTTAGATCTATTCTCTTACCAACAAAATAACAAAATCCCATCATATTTGGAATAAAAAAACTTTTATCTACCCATAACGGGTGTAGATCTGAGAAACTGAGAGGAGAGGAGAAGTAGATCTAATAGATCTAAGAAAACGTGACAAGAATGGTGAAGAATGACACTTACCGCAAGAATTGGGATTGAAAACGCCAAGGGAGGGATCAGAATTGATTATAAATTTCTTGGGAGAGGTTATAATACCTCAAATGGATAATAATACCGATTTAGGTCCACCAAGGAGCAAAAAAAGAGAGTTATAGGCAAAACGAGTGAGATTCTATTTTTTAGGATCTAACTTTGTGCACGGTTAGTTCACACGGTTAGACAAACCATGTACTGACCATGCATTAGCTACAACATTATGAAAACCATCGCATGACATCCTCGCATGGTCTCTATAATTTTTCACCCACCATGCCAAAGATACCGCCTAAAAACTACTACTACGCACACTTTCTTCTAGGATTTCTGCACGGTTTAGACAAATTGTGCACAGCCTGTGCATATCCCCTTTTCCACCAAAAACTTATTGAAAGTTCATAAAACATTCCCATACTTAGACCTTACACTTTATAAACATAAAAATCACAAATTAAGTGTTATATACCAGAAACCATGGGTACTACACATCAAAAATATTCAAAAGTAAAAGAAATAATTCTTACGGATCATCAAAGTAGTTTGTCAGAAAATCAGTTTGATTCATTGAGGAAGCTAGTTATTGGTTATGCCAGGAAAGAAGATTTACAAAATCTCTTTGGAAATTTTTCTCAAAGGGTCTGAAATGGTTTCAAAATTCTCTTGGATTATTGAAAACATGATAAAGTGAATACAATTTACTCATGTGTGGAAGATATGTTCCAAGTTCACGGGAGACATCTATTAGGACATCCTATTATTGATCGTCATTCCTCTACCTCTCAAAGACTCAAGGAGACTTTTAACCTGAAAAATTTTACTTGATGGAATATTTTAGGTATGCCGAAGAAATGTAAATACCTTTTCTTGAATCCTCTTCTAAGTTATCCTTTGTCCCTACAGATAAATTCGATATAGCGAGAGCTCATCAAATCGCTCTCAACATTCTGTACACCTCAGTAAGGATCGATCAAAGTGATATAGAAAGACTTGAAGAATATTTACACATGCTGGATGATGTTATTAGAGAAAGTGATGATGCTCCTTTTCCTACATCTTCTCTTCCTGTTGGTCAATCACTATCCTTCAAAAGACCCCCACCAAAAAGTTGTTTCACGTCTCAGAACTAACACACTTACGCATTCTGTGTGTTTAGTTGAATGGTGGTTCAAATAAATATCTGAATAGTGTGTCAAAAACATTTGAATGCTTGCATGCTTATATTGCACATCTTTAATCCATTTCCTTCTTTCATTAGTATTGCACCTTTCATTGGATCTTTTTATCTATATATTCAATGTTTTTCTACTTTATTCACTATTCTTGTTTTATGCTTCTTTTCATTATCGATTTTCTTTAATTATGTGATGATTTCTATTGCTCAATATTTTTGTTAATACAACTTGATGCCAAATTCTGTTCATATTTAGTAGTATTAACTATTTACATGTATTCATGTGTGATATTGATTGTATTATTTTTTCAAGTTATAATTCTTTTTGATATCACAAAAAGGGAAGAAGAAAAAGGAAAATATAAAATTTCAAAAAGGGAGAATAAAAAGTAGAATACAAAAATAAAAAATTTATTTTAAAGATTTTCTTAAATTTTGGTTTTTTATTATCAATATATTGTCAAACTACTCATCATTTGGAACCATTTTTAAACTAGCTAGTTAATTGTTAAACTTTTTTTTGTCAAACTAGTTTACTACAGATCTGGTCTACTTGGTATGTTGGAAGTTTTATAAATGTAAAAAAGAAATGAACCGGTTTTGGCAACACCCAAAACCTATCACACACACATTGGAATAAGAAACTCATCATACATGGAAATCGACCTTTCCTTTTCATCACACACATTATCAATGGCCCTTTCCTTTTCTTGCTTCCAATGTATTCCAATGCTTACTATAGTAGACTCTACTATGGTATATGATTTGTGATTCTGCAATTACATCACACACACAAATGTATTTGTAATAATAATAGAGACACACAGACTATAATAGATTGATCATACCTGAGATACATCATATATTGAAATAGTAGAGTCTCACACAGTTACTATCACACATGTAAAATATATTATGATTAGTCTTCTACAATCTATGTGTGAATCAATGCTATTATACTGACTAAAATATAATTTTATATTCATCTTCTTCTTACTACACGCGTGATATTGGGGATGAATCACTTTCATCTAGAAGTACAAGAAAGGGGGTCTGCTTACATGAGTGGGGATGATCAGCTACTTCCATCCACCTACGTCTGAAATTGGGGATGACCTGCTTCATGCCTCCAATTTAAGTTTTCTTGATTCCTTTACGAGTATGCATACTTCAATGTTCACAATGTATGTGTTCTAAAATAATATACTTGAATCTATGTTATTATCTGTTGGTTTAGTATGCACTAATTTATTTTATGTGTTGGAAAATGCATGACTTTTTCCCTCAAGAAAAAAGAGAGTTTTATGATCTATTTATTTATTAACTTGTTTGTATGGAAGGATCCAACTCATTGAGTTCATATTTTTGGACTATCTACTACCTTCTCAAAGAATACAACTTCCGATGAATGTATAGAGCTACCCAACCACACACTCTCTTGTATGTAAATATATATATTCTTTATTTTTTCTAGATGTTAGTTTATTTGGTGAATTTTTGTATGAAATATTGTTGTGTACAAGTATAAGTTAATTTGTTTATTATAGATTTATCACACCAAAATATTTGTGTTATTCTATTTATCTTAAAATTGTTTTTTCACATAAAATTTTCATTGGTAACTTGATTTTGTTTTTATTTCTACATTAATTCTATCTTAATCTTTATTTTTATGAACATTCTAAAATTCATTTTTATTTTAATACATAATCAAGATTATTAATCATTTATTAATGGTTTTATAAATTAGATATGTATTTGTAAAAATGTTTTTTTTTCTTTTGAATGAGAGTTTCCATGGATAGTGGTTTTATTAATCATATTTTATTAAAAACAAAGAATTAAATGATGTGAAAAGTGAATTGATGTTGTTTTCCATAGACTGCGATCTTTTTATGCTTGAATCATACTGTTATCATATGACAAGGGGGCATTATTGATTTTTTCTTGTACATTGATCAAGAAAATGCTTGCAGTTTAGGATTTAATAAAATTATGTTTTCATCAAGATTGGTTATATTGTTTTTCTATGTATCATGGAGTATGTTAGCTTTAATGGTAGTTAATTATTCATAAAAAGAATATGTAGAATGATCATTAGTGCATTTGAGATGCAATATTGAATGGTGATCAATTTTGAGACCCTGATATTTAAAAAAAATAGATGGATTTATTGTATCCTTTCTTATATATGTTATGACATTGTGATTTATTAGAATGAATTGCATTGAACATTTAGTCAAGAATTTCTGAAATTCATTAATATCAAATATTAAATTGGTTTATTTCAATTTTCATGGATAGGTATCAGAAAAGATGAACCATGATAGAATGTCAACTCTACTTTTTCTAGAATTATTATGTCACATAAATGTCAATGTTATGATATCATTGTATTTGATGTTATGTGTCAAGCTCCATGTAACCAAATCAGGACCTGTGACCGGCTATGCTAAGGCCTCCTCTGTTTATAGTTGCAAATTATTTTAAGAAGGCTTAACATTGACTGGTTAGATCTATAATGTCTTGGTTTTTTCCATGTAAATCTTTGAGATATACCTAATAATATTTTTGGATCCCGATGCTGAGAAGCAAGATTTTGAGGCCCAATGAGCTTGGTATTTGATATAATAAAAATATAAAATATATTATATCACACAAGCATAGTTTTCTTGAAACAGTGGAATAACTCCCGAATGAGGACTAAAATGAGAAATCCAAGATCGTCATTGAGCCCGGAATGTGAGATTTACCCTAGGCACGACATAAACCTTTTTGGAATCGGGTGTTTTGGCTAAGGTGCCATTGTGGGAGAAAATGATAAAATAAATTTATTTATTTTTATTTTTTTTATTTAACTACCACAACCTAAGGACCCTTTATAAAAGAACAGTTATGGCCAAATCCCTAGGTTATCTGCATAACCCTGGTGATTGGAGAGGAGACCGTGGAAGAGTGCATTGGCGGACAACAACGTGATCTAGGATCAGATCTGCATTGATTATCTATGCCAATAGAGTTTGTGGATCTTTTCAACGATGAAAATGAATAATCATTTTTCATCAGTGATCGATCCAAACTCGAGTTAGGACGTTTATGTTTTGTGAATTCATTTTGTTTTGTTATCCCATGTCAAACGTGGATCAATTCCCCTAACAAGAATTGATTCGCACATAAGTGGTTGATTTATCTGACTATTGTTTATTGGTTTTTCATTTTTCGTTCTAACAAAAACGAATCGAGTCCAAATCCAAACAATGACCGATGATCATTTCACTTTGGTGTTTTTTTGGATTTATGCCCCCATTCTTTGCATGATTCATCGTCAGTAGTTCTTTGATAGGTGGTTTGATGAGTACCCTGTATTCGATCCTTACGTGACCATTCTTCGTCCCAACAGGTCTATACCTTGAGTTTGGTTCGAGATCGATGGTGTGATCGAGGTGTGTGATGATGATGTGAGATCAATTGGGTATAGATCAGAGTTCTTCATTCACGGTTGGAATTTCAGGCGATGCGACGGATGATGGGTGACAATTTCTGGGAAAATCAGTGGCTAGAATCTGGTCACCGACGGTGGTAGGCCCCTTTGATTCGAGATCTGCGACTCATGATGGATTTCTTGGCAAAATCAGTGGTGGTGACGACACGGGAAAACCTGTGAAACATTTCTTCATTTCTTTGAAATGTGCGACTATATGGAGTGTATTGTGGAAGAAAACATGTCATGTAGGTATCTATTGCGGTGATTGGGTTTATGCGTAGAGATAAATATCACGTGTCATGTGACACATGTCACACGTCGTGTTACCCCGTGATGGTAGCCCGACGTGTATCCTGTGAGTACATGGGCACGAACACAGCCAGGTACATAGGCACAACTAGGGTATATGGGTACGACGAAGTACCCAGGCACGCCATTGTACACGGGCACAAACATGGGCACAACCGGGTGTTCACGGGCATGGAAATGAGCACAAACACGAGCACGACCAGGTGTACATGGGCATGGGCATAGACACAAACACATCCAAGTGGACACGAGCATAAACACGATCACAGACATGGGAAAAGGAACACTAGCATATATAGAGGTAGGTCCAATGTGAGACCCTCCATTTCTTTAGTATGAAACAGTATTGATTGAGTGTGATCCCTTGGTTCAATCCCATGAGGGTACAGTGTGGCATTACATCCTGATTAGAGGATTGTTATACCCTATGAACATTGAATCTGATAGAGTTTGTGTATCCCTTTGTAAGACTGAGGTGGGATCCACTATCTTTTCATAACCTTCCCTTAGCGGGGTTTGTGGAATTGTTGTGACTAACTTATGTGGGCATTTGATCCCCTACTTAACGGGCTATATCAGTAGGGTTTACGGTGTCCCCTAATGGTTATGGGTGTGATTCTATATCTATGTATTGAGATATTAGGAGTACTGGTAACTACTCCTTTTATGATGCCCGACGAGCATGAACTCTTGCAGGAGCACTGTCAGTGATGACATGGCTCGTGGAGTGGATTCTCCAGGACGAGTGTTACCCTGAATGCTTGAGCAGAACCCCATGGATGACAGTGTGGTTGAATCCTTTTCAAGACTGAGTGTCCTTGAGTATATCTGGGTTTTTTACTTTATTGTATCTATGTCTCATATCTGATTGACATATTCATGATGTTGAGGTGACCTCTCTTGATATTTTATGTTTGATGATTTCGGGGTGTCCTACTGGGTATTGTTATATTCACCCCTATATGGGATTTTCCCACACATTTCATGCCTTATGAAGATGAAATAACTTTTTATGGAGTCCTAAGAGGAATAGGATCAGGCAGAGCATAGTGAACTAGATAGACCGAGGTTCTTACCGGTGATGCATTTGACCACTATCCCTTCCTGGGCAGGTTAGAACTTATTTGCAGTTTTTGTGCACTTGTATTTGGCCTTTTATGTTTTTATTACTTATGTTGTACTCTGATTTTGAGATAGAGATGTATGCATGCATTGGTATCAATTACGTTTTACTTTCATCATTGTATGAGTTTGGAGATGTGTGCGTGTGTAAAAGTACCTTAAGCTAATGTCTCCCATGTGTGTGATATGCTCACTCGACACTAGTGGTTACCCCTGACCTGTTGGACGTGGGATTGGGGTAGTCACAACTCTGAAGACCGTAAACTGGGTGGGCCCCGACAAGTTGGGCTATGATAGGATTCTTTAGTGCAGTGTGAATGATGATAGTGACAACTACAGTTGATGTGTCAGTGAAACAAATTGTGGATAAAGTTTGATGAAGTTTTATGTAAAGTAGTTTGGAGTTTGATCATGTTTAAACATGTTTGGAGCTTCTTGTCTTTTCTTGGAGTTGGACATGTTTTAAAATTATTTTTGGACATGTATTTTCAAATAAAGCCTCAATTTTTTGGAGTTTCATATTATATAATTTTGTAATTATTATATAATAATTATAATAGATACATGATATATAATTAGATTAGTAAATATAATATTAAATTTTAGCAACAAATATCAGAATACCCACACATAATATTTTATTTAAAATATAATTTATAAAAAAATATTAATTGTTGGTATAGTTTACAAAAGTTAATAATATTATGAATACATAAGTATGTCATAAGTATGTCATATGAATATGTTGCTAAATATTTCTAACATATATATTATATGTTATTATTATAATTGCAACAAAACTATTTTATTTTCCACAATAATATTTAACGACAACATTTTTACCAACAATTAATCGATAGGAACATATGTGTTGGTAAAACGCATTACCAAAAGAAAATTTACCTTTACCAATAGATATGCCCTTATTGAAAAAAGTTAAATATTGTGTAATAGGGTATTGATGAATCTTATTCTATTTTCAAAGTATGTAAATCAAGGTTATTTCCAAGGTAAAATGGGCTTTTCAATTCTTGCAGATGTCCTTTGCCAAGTGGGAAAGCTTGATGAAATGAAGGAGCTCATTCTCATAGATCTCAAGAATAATTTCAAGCCTGGTCCTTCAATTTACAACTTGTTTATTTATACCTTGTACAGAGCCAGTAGAGTAGAAGGTGCGTATTTGATCCATGATAAATTCAATCAAATTACTAATGTTCCTTATAAAACCACATATGTTGACTTAATAAATGTTTTATGTGTCACTCATTAGGGAAACATTGATGCCTACCTTTTAAATGTAATACAAGAGAATGATCATTAGCCTCCTAGGGAATTATTCAGAGATGCGATTTGATGTTTATGTCACATGGAGGATTCAGAAAAGTAGTTTTTTAGATTTCTAAATCTATAGTAATCCCAACACAGTCATTTATATCAAACTTATAAAATTTTCATTGATTGTGTGCAACATTTCCAAATACCTGAACTTATATTAGAAGTATTTAAGATGCTGTTTGGAAGTGGGATTCAACCTTATTTGTGCTATATAATATTATTTTGTTATAGAGTTATCTAATTAGTAGTCAAATCCCCAATGCTCTAAACTTTTTTCCTAGTTTGACCAAGGGGGAACCATTGAAAATAAATTGTACAATACCATGATTGATGGGCTTTGCAAACTTTATAAAAAGGAAACAACATTGAATATGATTAATGAAGTGAAAGAAAATAAAGCACCTCTTAGCCTTTAGTGTTATAAGGAAATTATAATGTTGATGTTCTCAATGTAAGAGTATGGTAAAGTGTTTAATATCATAGTTAAGTTTCATAAATTTAAGTCCCACATTTCTTTCTTCACACGAATTGCATTTCTATTTTATTCTTTAAAGAGTGCGCAACTTTATGTGACATGGGTTGAATTTATACAAAACAATACTTCTCATTATATTAGAATGCTTGGATACCTAATTGGTTCCTTCACTAGATGCATGAACCTGAAACCACATACTGTGGATGTGGAAGAAGTAGTAGAGTTGTGCTTCTCTCTTACAATTTACTCGTACAACACGTTGAGAAGATTAATCATTGACCAAATGGGTTGTTTCTGTGAGCTCTTCAACAATTTATGCCAAAAAGGTTATCAACCCAATCAATGGACATATGGAAATTCAACATGAGATTTTTTAGGCATGAAAATGTTGCTAAAGTTAAGAGTGTAGTGGAAGAGATGTCTCGGATAGGTTTTGTTAACATTAAAACAATTGCAGGGTGGATTTTGAAACAGGAAGTGGATGCAAAGGCGCAACCTGGAACCATAGCTTTAAAAGGTCAGTTTACTAATTAATTTTTTATTTTTCAATAAACTTTTCATGAATTTCCATCACGACACATAAAAAGTAAATTGCTGAGAATGTTATTCCTTTACAATTTCTAATTTTATATGATTTTTCTGAAGTATTGATATAAGAAAACCTATTTTTGTGTTTCTTTATATTTTATTTTAGCTATGTTTTGTCTTATCATTCTTTATATAGTTTTATTCATACTTCTTGTTGTACCTACCTCTCTATGGTCTACTGGATCTATGATTGAAATCATAATATGTTTCATGTAATCCTTGTTTCCTATACATACTCCTTATGTGGTGGTTAGAAAATATTTTGTGAGTTTATGAGTTTTATTATGTGGTGGTGAGAAGGTAGCTTGTGGTGAGCTATTAACCTGTGGAAAAAGAGTTTTTTACAATATAAAAACATTGATGTTGTAAAGTGAAAATGAAAGATTGATCTCTCATAGAGATGTTTGATGTGTCTGAAAGTATACTCACATAAATTTCGGAAGAAAACCACTTGAATAAGCGGTAGGAAAACATTCTTTAATAATCAATATAGAAAATGTTTTTTGAAATTTTTTATTAAAAAATATTTCCCCCCACATTTATTGGTGGTTTAATTTTAAAAATTAAGTTTTTGTTCGGTGCTGGTTTTGTTTCCCAAATTTGTAATAATATGCCTCAATATGGAGAAAAATCTGAATAAACAAGAGATGATATTGGTTTTGATATGTGGTAGCAGCAGGGATTTGTCAGCTAAATTTTCATTTGGAAATGTTTTATAATTATTTCAATAGATTCATTGGAGTTTATTTTTTAAATTGTAAGTGTCTTTGAGTTAAGATTTAATTCTACTATTTGCTTCATTATGAAGAACACAACTATATTTTCTTTTACCGCATGGCAGTCTTCCTCTTCTAGAATTGGTGCATGTTTACTAAGGATTCTTTAACCATTTCCATTTCCCATTCCCAAGTTACTCCGTACCAAACATGGACTTACTATTTTAGTTGTACAGAAATATCTTGGACCTTACATCCGATCAATTTCTTGAGACGCTTATCTGTTTTAGCCCTTGGCACATGGATTCCAAAATAGGCATTGGTCCATGAAAATGTTGAATCAAGGATAAATTCATAATCATTCCTCCATTTACCTCAATTTCATTTTTTCTTGAAGATTGTGAGTATATGAATATTCTTGTTATTTTTATCTTTTGGGATGCATTATTTGTGGATATTTGTTTCACTTTTGTTTCATTTTGGTAAATTTGTTTATGCATGAACAAGACTCATAAAGGATTTTTCTGGTGATTTAGAAGAATGATGTATAATTCTCTCATTGTTACCTAGAGTGTGCTCATTTAGAATCAGTTGCAGAAGCTGATTTAATTTCTTCTCATTGTAAGTGTTATACAGTGTATTCTCATCTGCATTGTTTTTTAGCATTTTAAATTAGATCATGGACTTCCCATTAAAATTCATAGGTAGCTAATTCAAAGTTTATAACAAAATTTTGAAGATTCCTTTGACATTAGAATGGCCTACTATCACTCTTTTCAAGAATGATTGCTTGTTCAAAATATTCATGGATTGATATCATTTCTAATTTGTGGGATAATTGGACTGTTTGATTACATTTTGAATGTGTCATATTCTAAACATGACTATCTGACAAGGGAAGGTCGTAAAAAATAAAATTTGGCCTCTAGTTTCTTCTTTGATAGTCATCTTGATACTTCTGGTGGTCATTTATTCCTCTCAAACTATCTAACTTCATCCTCATCAATCGATCATTGGGATTCTTTCCGGACGTTTCCCTTCCTCTCAAAGAAATGGATGTGTTTTGTGCTCCATTGTCTATAGTTGGAAAAGGAGGTACATCTTCCAAATCATTCCATTTTCATTATGTTCGTCGTCTTTGAATGACATGGAGGATGGAAGGAAAAAGAAGGCCTACACATATGAACATGATCTAGAAGGTGTTTTTTGAATTTTTTTGTATAAAATAAAATTTTAATGGTTTTTTAAGGTTACTCCCTAAACCGTAAAATTATCAAACTGATTTTGGAATAAAAAGATGAAAGATTTATTCAAAAACTTTAAAATTTTAATCTTGGTTCTGAATGTTTTGATTTCCCCCATATATTGATGTTTTCAGTAGTGAAAGAAAACTGTGAAATGCCTTATTGAAAACTTCATGATGCAACTCCTTTTGATCAAAATGGAACTTCTATTAGGATTTTTTTAGTGAAACTTCATCTATGGATTTCCAGTGGGATTTTTTCTTGGATTTCCGGTGGAACCTCCACTGTTGATTTCCTATAGAACATCATTTATGGATTTGAATTTCCAATGGAAATTCCATTTGAAATTCACAAGGACTTGGAACATTATTGATTATGAATTTACTGAATGATTTCTTACTTGGAACTTAAACTGATAATTATGAATGACCCATTTTTAGGGTAAATTATTTTAGGGTAAAGTATTTTTAGGGTAGTGAAAGTTCCACTACAGATTTCCCGGGGAACTTACTCTATGGATTTTTGTGGAACCTCTATCATTGGTTTCCTATGAAACTATGGATTTGAATTTTTGTTGGAACTTCCACATGGAAGTCACATATAATTGAACTTTGTAGTTTTCCAACTGGAATATAAATAAACAATTATTGAATTACCATTATATGGATTTTTACAGGGACTTTACTATTGATTTTTAGTGGAACATAAAATATGGATTTGGATTTCCTATAGAACTTCAACATGGAATTCTCATGGACTTGGAACATAAACAGGTAATTATGAATGTCCCATTTTTTCAAGAAAATTTCCCTTTGATTTTCCTACAGAAGTTCTTTTTTGGATTCCTAATGGATGTTCCTTTTTGGATTTATAATGGGAATTCCACTATGAATTTGGATTTTCATATGCAATGTTTGATAATGACATCATGGTTGTCTTCTATTTGAATATTGGTTTTGTGCACTAAATATAGCCAGTATTCCATAAGAAATATAAAAATGTTGTAGGTAGAGCATTGACAATGATCTAGGCTCAGGGGTGGGGGTGGGGGTGGGGGAATTAGAGTGTGACACTCAATTCTAATTTTAAACACTTATTTACACCAAGTCCTTACTTCCAATTTAGATCGACCTCTGAGTTTCAAGGGACCACTCTTAAGAAATCTTTCTAATTGTTCATACTCCTTGAAATTCATTCAATCACAAAACTCTCACACAACAGATGTGAAAATGGAATTCATAGGATTTACGTGGGATGCTAGATGGACTTAGTGTTATGTCATTCATCTTACAAACATGACAATGACTACGATATAAATGTCACGCTCAGAATGAAGATCTTTTGTAGCTCAACATGTTCCCTCTTCTTGGTAAGGCTTCACTTGATTCCTCTGGTTGTGTAATGTTTCATCTCTTCTTCACTCACTCAAAGACTATTAATCAGATATGAAAGTATTTCTTCACTTTCTTCTCTTTCACTCTTGGTGGGCACTTCTGAGATATCACAATGTGTTACATTCTCTTTTGTGTGAATCCCCCCTTCTGACACCTCTTTATACCATCTCCTTCTCTTTTATCATCTCCCTTCATGATCTTATCCAAGACCTACCATGGTAAGATCTTTACACATGATCCTTATATTTCACTGATTGTTACAACTTCATATCTCAACCAGCTCACTGTAAGCTGAAGCCACTTTCTCATTGGCCCATGCATCATCATAATCATCATCATATAGATGATGGTTCTAGCTTCATCCTAGTTCAACCGCAACCTCCATAGCTCTATGATCTTCTCAAAATAGCAGCACTTACATGTCCAGTGGGTTGAACTTATGTCACAACACCATTTATGTGATGCTCAAACGATCTTTATACATCTTGCATGTCTTCTATTTGTTAATTAAGATAAATTGTATCTTGAATACAACATAATAGATCAATCTATTTCCATGTTCCACTAACAACATTATATGATGCTCAACTACCATGAAATCATGGTCTCATGATTCTCTTGTGTCATACTTATTCTCTCCCCATGCGTGAAGATCACCTGTCCTATTGTTCTTGATAGTTTTGAATCAAAATTCACTATCTTCATTAATTTCAGAATATTCAAACCAAAATATTTCCCTATAGATCGTACATATCATGAACCTCCATTACATAACCACAATATTCACTTTAAGCATTCCATGTGGCCTCTCTTAACAATTTTAGAGTCCATGCAAGCGTTACATGTTTCTTGCTTTATCTAAGCGTCATAAGTATCCTTAATGATACTTTGATCCATGGAATACATCAAAGATCTTCTACAAGCTTATGTATCAACTAATATCATCTTTGTTGTGTATTGCACTATTAATCTACTGATAAATCCATACCACTAGTTGTGATGCACATGGCTTTAATTCAGCTTAAATTTTCTTCTTTGTCATGTACAATGATATTCTTTTTTCGCAGTCCTTGATTCCAAGTTGGTTAGTGTTTTACCCTCATCACTATCCATATATCTCTATCGCTTCCTTTGATTTCTCCTATTACCACATGTGATAGCCACACTTTCTTCATTACAACTTATTTTCCTTTATATCACAGCGTGTGGAACATTCTATTGTTGTTCATGATACCCCTCATTGCACTAATCACGTGAAACAAAACATCGTAACAAGTACCGTGATATCTTCACAATCGTTTTTCTCTATTTTATTGTATTCACAATTGCCTCTTTCATGACTTATGATATGTTATTCCCTATCTCAATATGCAATATGAATCATGATCTTGTTACAACCCATGATATCTTTCTCTCACCGTCCTTAAATCAGTTACGACCTATAATTTTTTCTTATCTTACCCGGCAATAATTTGTCTTGTTTTTTTTCTTTACACCATCCCCCAACTTCTCCTTCAATTGGGAAAATTATTCTGAATGTTCCTTTTACTTGTAAGCAAATCTGAAAAATTCATGGACCCATTGAACAAGTTAGATTCTAAATCATCAAATCTCCATGATCATTCCACTTTCAATCATTGTAAAACTCAATGCGAGGCAGGAACATAGCCTCTGTTAGCACCGTGAGTGCTAACCAGAGTGGATAGAGAGAGAATTCAAGAAAATAATAGTGAAACTGTATATTGCTGCTAGATTCGAGGGTTATAGTAGAAAGAGGAAAGATGGATATACATCTAGAAGAACCAGGAGAGACCACCTCCTTGGGCTTTAACCTTGCTGCGTGTGTCGAGTGCTGAAGAGAGAGACCACCTCACCAGCACATTTGATTCCAATTGACCTAATACCAAGTAAATTCCAATATCTAACCCACCACCTTCCCATATTTATTATCCCCTGCCAACTCAACTATCATTACAAAACTAATAAACAGAGACAAAACTGCCCTTCCCAGCAGCTAACCCCACTTCCCTCACGATAGCCTAAATAGCCCCACAACAACTATATATCTGACAACCCCAATCAACCCCACATTCCCAACATTTCCCCCGTAATGAAAAACTACCTTGTCCCTAAGATGGACCATGAAGAACAGTTTCATTCCTTGAGCCTCCAATGCAATTCTTCATTGCAAGACAACTTTTGTACTCTCCAGCCACTATGGAAAGTTTTGTTGTATTAGGATCTGTAGATGGTCGTGGAACAAAAGATAATGTTGAACCCATGAATAAAACAAAACTGTTTCCATGGAACTTGATAGCTAAAACATCAACACCAATTGTCTTGAAATCATAGAGATCACTAGCAATACATGAACAACCTTCACTAGATTTTCCATTGAGTGTGAGTTCTGGACCAACTTCAATCTCCAAATCAGTACTTCTCTCTCCATCATGAAAACCATTGTCTTTCATTTCCACATTTTCATCATCAGCTAAAATTACACTGGAAATGTTTTCAATCCAAGAACCGGTTGAAATGGAGTGACTATGAGCAAAGTATTCTGTAATAGCCCGTAATTCCAGAGTATGGATCAATTAGTTGGCACTCTTCTTCATCATATTTAGGCTTTCTCTTGTGGAAATAAAATTCTCCATAAATGAGAACCAAACTCACTATACCGACTGCTATAGAACCAACATGCCACCAATCCGCTTCATCAGGATATTGGGATCACCTTCTCGTTGTTCCGTCCAAAAACAAACCAAATTCTCCCCAAACATTACCAACGCTAAGGGTGAACATAGGTGGCTTCATTTTCCCTATATAGCACCTGCATTCCCATTAATTTTTAGGAAAACACAACCCCCAAATGAAACCAAGAGGCAACCAACAATTCCATAAGGCATTGTTGCCACCGCTACAACTAATAAGTCCAACACCGATGCAGAAGTTTTCCCTGAAAAACTATCATTAATTGTTGGTATAATGATTCTTCTCTAATAAATATTCAAAAAAAAACTCTTTTACAAAGCTGATTTTTTTACTGTGAACCATATAGATATAATCCAACCCCTCTCAAAGGAATTACAGGAGAAGCCACCCTTTTAATTATAGTAGCCTTCGCTTCCACTCTAGAAAGAGAATTTGGAACATGATGAAACTCCTGATGGTTCTTGCACTACCACCTCATTCCCTCACCACACTTTTTCAACCGGAAGAACACCCGGTCTCTATTCTTCCATAGGAAACGAACACAAACCTGGTTCAAATTGCCTCTCCATACCAACAACCAAAGACATATTTGTTATTCTTCCACTGAACAACACTCCCTGCTCTCTTGTAGCAAAATAGAGCATCGTTAGTGGCAGTTCTGAACTTAATAACACCAACTCTACCAATATCTATTTTGTCTTCCTTGGCAGCTCCAATATCTAGCACTTTCAGAAAAATAGGCTCGACTCCCGCATAAGTTAGATTCTCATCCGCCTTTACAAAATCATCTTCAACTATGCTTGAAACCACATCCCTCAAACTAGAGAATATTCCCTGTCATATGAGAGAATTAGGCATGGCGTCTTCCTCTATTCCTTTCCACTCCTATGCAGCCAAGAGTTTGGTCGGTCTAATTTCTTTCCCAGCAAGTGACTTTGTTCAGAGTCCTGGAACGCGCCGCTCCTCCTTGTCATGCATCCAGAGTGACGATCTTTCTTCAGTTTTCCACAACCATACATTCACCCAGTGCAGGTACTTGACTGTTCATGTTTCAACTTATCCAAACTATCCTACATAGTCATCAACACCCACTGTATACTCTCCATGGGCGATCCAACAACAATTACTCTGTTCTAAATCATCGATCGTCTTGCTACGATCTTCTTCTCCTCTCAACTTACTCTAAATGCTCAGCTTGTTCCGAACATCCAAACTGTGATCGTAGTGCTCTTAGAAGCAGTTGCACATCAGATCACATAGTAGAAAATCAAGTATAGGAAGTACAAAACCGTTCCAATTGCGAGGCAATTATGACTTCCAACGACAATAGTTCCCCAGTAGAGTCGCCAAACGTTAGCACCATGAGTGCTAATGAGAGGGGGGGGAGAGAGAATTGAAGATACTAATCGCAACACTATATATTGCTGCTAGATTCGGGAGTTATAGTAGTATTAGGAAATAATGATATACAGCTGGAAGAACCAGGAGAGACTGCATCCTTTTTCTACCACCTTGTTGTGTGTGTCTAGTGTTGGAGAGAGACCACCTCACCAGCCCATCTGCTGCCAATAGACCCACCACCAATTAAATGCCAAAAAGTGATCCCTGACTCACCACTGGCCAGTATTTAGCATCCCCTACCAACAAAACTATCACAACAAATTAATAAAGTGAAAAAGACAAAACTTCTCTCCCCATCAGCTAACCCCACTACCCACACATATGACTGCCCCAATAGCCCCACACCAACTCTATCTATGACAGCCCCAACCAGCCCCCATAATAGTCAATCTCAGATTGTATTACTCCACTAGAAGCATTCCATGTTTGTTTCTAATCAGCTTTTCTTATTCAGGATGTGTTACTTGAAAAATCTTCCAGATATCATGGGCTATCTTACATGAAGATACGTGACTAAAAACACTTTTGTTAATAGAAAAATATAAAATATTCATTATCTTATAATTAAAAACATATTTAGCTGCATCATTTCCTATAAGAGTATCAAGATTAGAATTAGACTCTGGCTATGTCCCACTCTAGTTGTGCCCCACTCTCGGAACTCCACCCCAAGGTCGCAAATCTGGATACCTAATAACTCCTTTCACTTGCATCTCCCTTCTAACTCGCTGCACCAAGGTCAACAAATGCCCCTTGCTTATTGGATCGCGCGTCAAGACATTACTTCAAATTTCTGGATTCATCCCATTGATAAACACGCTCATATAACATTTTTCCAAGAAATCTAGTATTCACAAGGATAAACATTTGAATGCATTGATATAGACATCCACTGATTCGGTTTACCGCAATCCCTTAAGATACATCAAAGGAACATCCTCCTCTACAATTTCATACATCACTGACATTTCTTTTTTGAGTTGTTTACATGTAAAACCATGCTTAGCGGATTTCAATGAAATTATTTTGTATTGCACTAGTCCTTCCATGCATTGTTTAGAGTGGCATCTTCAAGCCTTCCCCTATTTGATTAATTCAAAAGTATGTGTCTGCTCGTGAGATTCAAGTGACTGGATCCTCTTCATTAAATACCGGCATCTAGACTTCCTTGGTAAATGCATACATTCCATAAATTTCCAAAGGGCGCACATCATGGTGTTCTGATTTTCCTTTAATCGGTTGGTCTAAATTTTCTTCTTCAGTTGAGTATGGTGGTCACCTTCCTCAGCCACGCCCAACCGCACTTGGTTGCTCCCCTACGCCGTACTCTATCTTCTCTTTTTACATGTACATTAATAGTATCTTAACCTCTCACATCATCATCGATATCTCTGAAATAGTAGTTACATGCGGGAGGAACTGCTACACCCTGCCCATCTGGTAATCCATGTGCAGAAGCGTCAACGAGAGAACCAAGATGATAATGATAGAGGGAAACCTTGTTTGTATTTAGAGAAGTATAGGAGCAACAAGAGTAGACTACATGTGGGAGAAGAAGAAGAAGCCAGGAGAAGAAGACAAGAAGCTACACAGGAGGCACTGCTACACCCTGCCCAAGCTGAAAATAAATCCAAGCCAAAGACTGAATTTCCTAATATATTTTTCTCTTCCTTTCCTCGCTCCAACCTCCCCTATTTAACAAGTCCTCCATGGACCCCCACTCAATCAGAACTAGTTATTCCTCCTTGATTCCCCCTAAATAAGACACTTTTACACATTTTTAGAGTATACCCTCCAACTGGATAGCTGGTCTCTATCATAAATCCTCCAGAATTCTTATTTATATAATTGAAACTCCCAGAGAGAAAACTCTACTTCATGTCTGGGCACTTACCTCAAACAACTACCTACCTAAATATTCTCGATGACCCCTCTCCTACCCATTTAAAATTTCATAGCTCTCTATTTAATTGTTTATTTACAATACTGCCCCCGGTAAAAACATAAGAGAAGTATAGGAGTAGTCAAGAAGATACACATGAGTCACTGCTACTCCCTACCCAAGAGGAAAACAAATCTAAGCCAAAGGATGAATTTCCCAATATATTCCTCTCTGCTTACCTTGCTCCAGCCTCCCCTATTTAAAAAACCCTCAATGGACCCCCACTCAAAAATAATTGGTTACCCCCCTACATAAGACACTTTTACACATTTTTAGAGTATTCCCTCCTACTGGATAACTGGTCTCTATCATAAATCTTCAATAATTCTTATGTATATAATCAACACTCCCAAGAAGAAAACTCCACCTCATGTCTGGGAACTCACATCAAACAACTACGTACCTAAATATTCTCGATGACCCCTCTCCTACCAATTTAAAACTTCCTAGATCTCTATTTAATTGTTTATTTATAGTAATTCCCCCAGTAAAAACATAACACTTGACCCCCAATACCCCACCCCCCCTCAAACGATACTCCCTTCCCCCTTTAGAAGGTAAACTGAATGGGTGGTCAGGTCCCATGGCTAGTCTGTCTCCTAGTGAGCTCCTCCTCATTTCTATAAATCATGGTTTGGGATATGTCGCCATCTGTGATACAGGTCATGAGCTTTCTGTGACCTACGATAATCATTGTCCTTGAATTAGTCATGGCCTATGATTGCAGCTTATCACGCCCTGTTATATACATCATCTCTTATGTTGTTATTTGGACCATCCTATGTCTTCTCCTTCGATTTCTTCACTTTATCTATAATGTCTTCAACTATCATGGAATGATTAACCAAAGGTTCCCTTAAATTGTAGGCCTGCAAAGAAATATTGATGGACCACTTTAAACAAGGCCCATGCTTCCTCGTTTAGTTTCTATTCTCAGTCTACTTTTAATCATCATAAATCCCAGAGTGTGGAAAGTACAGAGCCTCAAATAAATTTAACCGATATCTCTCAATTAGTAGCTTTGATATTCCCCTGTAAAGTGAATCACCATAACATTTATATATCAAGTAGAGTGATATGTTCATATCACAATCCGTGATTCATTTCATGGATTCCAATATCTGTCATCGTCGTTGTCTGCGATCATTGGTTCTCATTTAGTGCATCTTGTTGTGCCTTGTGACATATTTTGTTACTTCATGTGACACAATATATTAGCCACAATCCCTTTTTTGTGTTTTGTGATATCCATGAATCTTTAAATAGCCTTGTTGCTTGTTGTGATATTACCTTATCGCCAGATACGATATGAAATGTCTAGCTACAGGGTGTGAATCGTCTATATGGTATACTGTGATATGTATCACAGTTCGATTCACATCTCTATACCTCTTTATTTCCACCTGCAATATATGTATATCACCTCCTACGATAATACCTCAATTATTTTACATTATCTTTACTCAACACTCCATCCTTAATCTAAATTCTCTCTGGAAACTTCAATATGCTTCCAAAGCATGACCATTTCCACAATAAATTATTCAATTTCACCCAATGCAGGTCACATCACATTTTCCATCCATAACTTCATTTCACTAGCCATCTAGTCCATGCACTCCTTCAAATGTCTGTCGGGCAACATGCCTCACTCTCTGTATGTGATCTTCAATCTTCCAAGTCCCCGGGGTGCAACAAAAATGAATAATATTCAATCATTGATATAAAATCACTAGCATGGTTGGTTTTCATGTACTGGTCACTTTATAACTATCATTGTATGATGGATTAATATTTCATGAATTTGGAACCCAATCACTACCCTATTACATTGAATTAGCATCCTTAATATTGGATTCTTGATCATTGAATTTGCTTCCAATGAAAATTCTTTTAAAAATTCAACCGTCTTCCATCCAGTGAAAATTAAACACTTATTTAAAAATGGTATTGGTTAAAAATGATAGTAGAAAAATTCAGGTGGAAGTTGTAGTGGAAAATTTCACATGATTATTGATGTGAAAATTACCAACGAAAAATTTCACCATGACATTTCACGTGATGTTTTCAGTAGGGAGATTTATTGGAATTTTATAGTGAGTCTACCACCCATAAAACAATTTATAGAATGCATTGTTGTCTTGCTAATAAAAAATGATTTCAAAATTTACATTGCAAAAATTCCACTGAGAAATCATCAATTTCAGAGATAATGGAATAAAATGTACATCCTAATTTTCCTTCTTATCAGGTACATATGATTTCCATCCACATGGGAACTATCTTGGGAGGGAATGAGATGCTCAGGTCATGCCTTGAATCTGAGAGTATTTTTCTAATATTTATACTGGACTTTGTTTTAATTATTTCTCTTTTCCTACTGTTTTTGTCCATGAATATAGATTTTGTTTGAATAGTGGGCAGCCCGATGGTATCTGAGTAGGAGGGGAACATATGAGTCTTTTAATTATTCTACTTTTTTGAAGCATTTTTAGGTTGAAGCATCAGTATTTGTTTCATATATGTCATGGTATATTGCAAGTCTATTTTATCTAAATGTTAAAGTTATTGAGAACTTGGAATTAATTTTTGTAAAATGTCTATTTTCATTTTTTAAAAATATATTAGAAAGTGCGCACGGTAAATCTGCTGGAGTTTTCATGTCCCTGCCAGCCAAGCATATCTAATGATGAAGGGTAAGTTGTGATGTGGAAAGTTACCTAATGATGTGATAACGTTAAGATTCTATTTCGAGGAAAGTGGGGTTACCCGACTATAAATGTCGGGCGGGGAGGCGGTCTCTCACAGTTGTCTTCTATTACAATGTATATATTCACCACATTAAGAAAGATGGGATGTGTGTGGATTATATGCCGCTGAATAAAGTGATAGTATTGGATAATAGATATCCTATTCCAGTTATTATAGAGTTATTGGATGAATTATATGGAGTAAATTTTTCCACAAAATTTGATCTTATGTTTGGATTTGGTAAGAAAATGTGATATTAGTAAGACAATTTTTAATATGCATGAGGGATACTATGAATACCCTGTTATGTGTTTCTAATGAATGGATCCCCCCATATTTTTTTGAGTGGTATATATTCCATGGAATTTTGATATATTTTTGTTTGTTTTCATTGATTACATCCATATTTATGTTTAAGATTGAATATAACATTTAACTAATTTGAAGACTATTCTTAGTTTTTGTGATCAAACTAGTTAGGGTCAGTTTTCCAATTGTAATTCTATCATAGTTCAACTTATCCAATTCTCTTCTGCTAAGTCGATAAAAGTGATAATTCACAATTGTTTCTTCTCACTCCCTTGGTCAAATAATAATGGTGAGAATAAACCTTACTAAAATCTCAGATTGGTCTACTCTCCTTCCATTGTGTGATAGAGTTGTAGTGAATACCCTTAATTGACTTGGGCAATTCTCAATTGGGTCTTGTTTATCCCAAATAATCAAGAACGTTCACTACACCTCACACACGTACCGACAATCACTGAGTACTTCACCACTAAGAACTAATCTATTCCATCGTAGATAGACCAGATCCCAGTGTAGGGAGAGATTTATATTTGAACATTTCAACAAACAAAACAAAATCTAAAATCAAATACAATTGTATATGATAATAAAAACCGTTATAAGAAATGGAAACCAATTTAACAGAAAAGAGATAAGGATCTTAAAACATTATGTGAAAAAACTCAAGAATTACAAAAGAAAAAACCTCTCCTTACCCAATCACATAGAATTTTACCCCACCATCGTAAGGGTAATTGTGAATAAGGGGGGTGAATAACTCATTACAAAACTAAGAAGAATAAAAGAGAGAAAACAAAGAACATAAAATTTGCTCCTACAGAAGTTTGCTTCTGTTATGCCCACCAGATGACCGAAACTCACTGAGGTATCTTCTTATAAGATGTTTGGAATGAAGTTTTATATAGAATCTCAAAATTTAAATGTCATTTTACAAGTTTAAAGAAATATATCTCCGAATTAATGAACATGACTTTTCCTGACCGTCAAACACTATTCACCCACTCCACTTGGACTTTCTCAAAATATTCCTTAATGAGCTCCTTAATTTATGAAATTTAATGTGAGATGTAACTTTGAAGTCCTATGTCGAAAACATATATAATAACTTCATTTTATGGTCAGTATAATGAGATATGGGTAATTTAATATGGTAGGGTATCTTCTGCCATCCAAAAAGATTTCTCCACTTGATTGATTTTTCTGGACCATTGTTTGTAGAATTGGGTCTGGGTCCAAAAGAAAACAACGAATCGCATGAGAAAAGAAAACCTAAAAAAGGGAATCACTTAAATTGGATCAAAATTGTAAAAGTTATTCCTGAAAAACAGAAGCTCTAGAAAACGATGAATTTTCTAAAATTAACCAATTTTCACAATTAACCCCATAATTCACCAAAAACACTAAAATGATGAAAATATACTCAAATTGACTAATTGAGAGGGATTAAATCATTGAAACACATATGAAAAATAATGAAAATATTAACTCTATCAATTCCCCCACACTTACCACTTGGACTCCTGGACAAGTAAACATCAAAAGCAAACCAAAGCAAATTTAAAACACATATCCATGAGATCCACCAATTTGACTACAAGAAACAAAATATATAATGCCTTATAAAAAAACATTATTCCAAGTTCTCAAATCATACCATTAAATATATTTCCTCTTCATTTCTCCTCCCATGCACACACAACACTTACCTAACATGCATTTTCTCTCATCACACAAATTTCAATTTTTTTCAGCAATGTCTTTCTCATCCAAACTCATACAGGGGTCACCATAGGCTTGATAAATTCCTACATCTCCACCCGATGTGAGTCAAGGACAAGTTTTTATCATGTAGAAATTTTTAGGGTTGTTTTGTGGATTCCGGTTGGTAGGATTTATATGTGAAAAAAATTATGAGGCTGAATGAGGAGGGCTTGGATCTTTTTGAAGAAAAATTGCATTATTCTAATTTTCACTGGTCTCCTCATCACTCCCCTCAGTAGAAAATCAGATATGTCATCATAAAAACACAAGGAATGTTCACCTAGTTTAGCATTTTAGCAGCAAACATTTCAATCCTCTCGAACATAATTTTTCTTGAAAGCTCTAGAAAAGGCACAACTTTCATACTCCATTAGCAGCTCCAGAAAAGCACAACTTCTCTTATCATGAAAGCTCTAGAAAAGGCACAACTTCTCTTATCATGAAACCTCCAGAAAAGACACAACTTTCAACAGAATGTTTTTTTTAGAAAAAATAAAATATCTCTAACTTTTTATTTTCACTCAAATTATCTCTAAATGAGGTAGCACAATACAAGACAACTTCCCCCACACTTAAGTTCAACTAGACTGCAATTTCACTTCAAGAGTAGGTTGGATAGAGAAAATTAGCTTGTAATGTGGATAACCTAGTAGGTTGTTCATGGGTTATAAGGGTTACAAGGATTAAATGTACATGGTAGTCTAGAATTAAATGGATTCTTTTGAAAAAGGGTCTTTAAAACCAAATAAATGTCTCAATCATTTAAAGCACAAGTACCTTAAACCCTCAAGTTTTGATAGAAATAAATCAAATTCTGATTAAATTAAGTATGATTTGGTTCTCTCAAGAAGTGAGGTGAATGAAACAAATATGAAAAAAAGGGTTCATAAGCCTCACAGGAAGATGATTTCAAATATAAAGACAGTGATATGTGGCATGGGATTTAAAAATCAATGTAATTTTCATGAAATTTCTAAAGATTTGAACTTGAAACAAAGTCATTTTCAGTATTTATTTAAGCTCAGTTTCATGGAATAAATTGTTTCCCTCATGGAAATGGGTTTCAAAAATGTCAAATAAAATCATTTCTACTCAAAAGTTTCAAAAATACAAAAAAAATTAAAAATAAACCCTTAAAATTTGAAAAAACACACAACATTTTTTTTGAAAATAGGAAAACAAGGCAACAAATAAAAATCCCAAACTACAAAGGTTCATTCCCCCACACTTAAATGATGCAGTGTTCGCAACACATTCAAATGGATATAACATGTAATAAGATTTAAAAAATGAATCACAACAAGCAAGAAAGTGTAAAGGAGAGGTACAACCTTGTGGATTTTATTGATAAACAAGTTGGAGGAGTGTAATCTCCTCCACTGGATCTGATGGAATGATCCCATAAAATTTCTTTAGCCAATTTCCATTAACAGTGAATAGATCATGCGTTCCATCCATCACAATCTACACAACACCAAATGGATATAAATGAGTAACAGTAAATGGACCTTCCCACCTAGAACGAAGTTTACCTGGCACCAACTTGAGTCTTGAGTTAAATAACAACACTATGTCTCCAGTATAGAAATCTTTCGGTTGGATCATCTTGTCATGAGCCACTCTTTTTCTTTGTAAATCCTAGAATTTTTAAAATCTTCCCTTCTAATTTCTTCCAACTCCTACAACTACAATCTTCTCTCTTTTTCATCACTTTCAAGATCCAAATTCATCTTTCTCACAGCCCAATATGTCTTATGCTCCAATTCCACTGGAAGATAACAACTTTTCCCATAAATCAACCTATATGGACTCATTCTAATTGGGGTTTTGTAGGTTGTCCTGTAATCCCATAATGTATCTTCCAACCTTTGGCTCCAATCTTTCATGTTTGGATTAATAGTCTTTTCCAAAATTCCTTTGATTTCCCTATTAGAAACTTCAGCTTGCCCATGGGTTTGTGGATAATATGGAGTTGATGTTTTATGATGCACCTCATACTTCTTCAGTAAATTCTATATTCTCTTAGTAAAAAAGTGAGTCCCTTGATCATTGATGATGCCTATGGGAACTCCAAACCTACAAAATATGTTATCAATGAAAAAATCACAAACAACTTTAGCATCGTCAGTCTTGGTGGCTTTTGCTTCCACCCATTTGGTAACATAATCAACTGCGAGCAAGATATAAGAATTTTCAAATGACATTGGGAAAGGTCCCATAAAATCTATCCCTCAAAGCTCAAAAATTTCACAAAAAATCAGTGGCCTTTGGGGAATTTCTTGTCTCCATGAAATATTTCCAGAAAAATGACATTTTTCACACCTTTTGCAATATTCATGAGCATATTTAAAAATGGTGGGCCAATAAAGTCCAGATTCTAAAACCTTCCTTATTATCCTATAAGATCCAAAGTGGCCTCCACAAGCTAAAGTATGATAAAATTTAAAGACATAATCAACTTCACTTTCTAGCAAACATCTTCTTATCACTTAGTCATTTCAAATCTTCCAAAGAAATGGATCATCCCAGATGTAATATCTAGATTCAGATTTCATATTTTGAATTTGGTGGGAATTTAAATGAGATGGGACCTGAGATGTTACCATATAATTTACCATATCAGAATACTAAGGAACTTCTCTATCAATCAATTACAACTGCTCTCCTAGAAGGTGGTCATTCAGTGGTTCTCTATATGGAATTTCAGCTTCAGCGGTGTTGGGCAGTCTAAGTGATCAGCCACTTGGTTCTCAGATCCCTTATTGTCTTTGATTTCTATATTGAACTCCTTTAGTAATAGCATCCATCTTACTAACCTCGATTTAGCTTCTGCCTTCTTCATCAAGTACATAAGAGTTGCATGATCAGAAAACATCATGACTTTAGTTCCAAGTAGATATGATCTAAATCTTTCTAAAGAAAAGAAAACTACTAAAAACTCTTTTTATGTTGTTGTGTAGTCAAATTGGGCCACATCTAAGGTTCTTGAGGCAAAGGTAATGACTTGTGGCCAACCCTCAATTCACTGAGAAAGGACTGCTCCAAATTCTTGGTTTGAAACATCACAAAGTAGCTCAAATGGTTCTTCCCAATTTAGTGGATGCATCATTGGTGGTGTAATCAATCTCCTCTTCAAATCATCAAAGGATTCCCTGAATTAATCATTTAAATCAAAATCAACATCTTTCAAAAGTAATCTATATAGAGGGAGAGAAATCTTACTAAAATCTTTGATAAACCTACTATAGAATCTTGCATTTCCTAAAAATAATTTAACATGATTCACACAAGTTGGGTAAGGAAAAGAATTTATGACTTCAATTTTTTATTTATCAACTTCTATTCCCTTTTTGGAAATGAAATTCCCATGGAAAAATCCTCTCTCAACCATGAAATTACACTTTTCAAAATTCAAAACAATATTCTTTTCAATGAGAGTTTTCAAAACTTCTTTCAGATTTTTCAAAAAATGGTCAAAAGAATTTCCAAAAATTGTGAAATCATCCAAGAAAACCTCCAATCAATCTTCAATATGATTAGAAAAAAATACTTACCATAAACCTATGAAATGTACCTGAGCATTACATAATCCAAATGGCATCCTTTTGTATGAAAAAGTTTCAAAGGGACAAGTAAAGGTAGTCTTCTCTTGATCCTCAAGAGCAATAGGTTCCTGTAAATAACCTGAAAATCCATCCAAAAATCAATAATGAGTTCTCCTAACCAAACTTTCTAACATTTGGTCAATTAAGGGGATGGGAAAATTATCTTTTCTAGTGACCTGATTCAACTTCCTAAAATCTATGCACACTCTCCAACTATTCTGAATTCATATAGGGATTAATTCATTCTTTTCATTCCTCACAATGGTTAGGCCATTTTTTTGAACTTCATGGATAGGGGTATGTATTTCTTATCTCTTTACTGCCTTTTCAATGGCGCTTCTTGCCTCTTCTTCCTTATCCTATCCTTCTCCTCCTCTTTCTTCTCTTATTCTTAGTGCATTTTCACTAAATTTTCAGAATTTACAACTTCATTCTCCCTTAGCTCGGGTGGTCTTGTTTCGGGATCAATGGTGGCTGGTGGTGGGAGTTATTTTCCAATTCTTGTTGTTATTATGCTGACATTATCTATTCGGTTTGGGATTGTTTGGGATGGACGTTTTGTTGAGTGTTTGTTTAGTAAGTTCATGAGACTTTCGAACTTGTTAGACAAATATTTTACAGTCTCTTTCAGTCCATCAATCTCAGATTTCTGCTATTGGTTTTGAATTGGAGGTTTTGTACCAGTGGATGGATTCTCATATGGTCTCTAGAAAGTGGGTGGTTGTTGGTAAGAAGGCTGGTTATAAGATTGTTTTTGTTGAAATGGTGGTGGGTTCTGGAATTGATTCTGGAATGGGGGTTGGTTTTGGAATTGATTTTGGTATGGAGGTCTAACTTGATTCTGTTGATTTCCAAATCCATATTGGACTTGGTTAGGCTCTCTCCATCCTTGATTTTTATGAAATTTCCTCAGCTGAAAGGCTGTTGTGCAACTTTTCTCAGCTGAAAGGCTGCTGTGCAACTTTCCATTCCCTGTATTTCAGCACACTAGTCAGTGAAATGATCAGGTGATGAGCATAAACCACATACCTTAGCTGGTGCTTGTTGGTCACCCACTTATTTCAAGGTCATCTATCTCATCAATCTAGTTAGCTCTTCAATCTTAGTTTCTAATAATAGTGATGGATGAAAAGTTTTTACCTCATGAATACATCTTGTGCCAGTATCACTTGTACCAGTACCTCTTGTACCGAATTCTTGCGAGTTTTGAGAAATTTTCTCAATCAATTTCTTGGATTCTTCTGGTGAATTGTCAATAAATACACCTCAAGATGATGCATCTATAAAGTTTCTATCATTTTCTAGTAAGCCTTGATAAAAGAATAAAATAAAGTGATGCTCCTCAATTTCCTGATGTGGGCAGATGGCTCGTAGCTTCTTAAATCTCTCCCAGTAATCATAAAGAGTTTCTCCAGATAATGGTCCGATGGCATAGATTTCCTATCTGATGGTCGCACTTCTCGAGGTGGGGAAGAATATTTGCATGAAATATCTTAAAAATTCATTCCAATCATTCACATCTCCTGGTTTTAAGACATACAACCATTCTTCGGAAGATCCTTCTAATGAAAATGGGAACATCTTCCACTTTACCTCTTCCCCAACTACTCCTCACGGTCTGAAAGTAGAGCATATATGTGTGAACTCTTTAATGTGTCTGTTCGGGTATTCACCTTCCAAGCCATGAAATTTTTAGAGCAATGGAATCATGTTAGGTTTCAGCTCAAAATAATTTTGTAACACTGGCATGATAAGTTGATTGTTTTGATTAAAGAATTGTGGCGCACAAAGGTATCTAAGTGTTTGGTTTTGATTTTCATCCATGAGGGCAGGATCAGAGTGAACACTTGAAGTTTCACTTGAATCTATAAGAGAAATTTCATAAAATTCAGATCGCAAATTCAAGTTTCTAAGTCTATTCAACAAGGTTCTTTCAATTTTAGGATCTATGGGGGAAGGGTCAGGGTTTGTACTTCTAGTCATGCAATATAAGAACAAAAAATGTTTTCACTACCTTCCTGGAAGCAACACCAAGTTTTGACATGTTCCTTCCAGAGAGGAGTGCACAATAATCAAGCTATCACTTAAAATAAGAGAACGAAGTGGTGGTTGTTTTTGAAATTGATTGATTTTGAAAAGAAAAGAATGAAACTAAACAAAGAAAAATATTAAGATCAAATTGATAAAACAAGTGATTGAAAACTATTATATGAGATGGTGATTAGTCAGGGTCGGTTTTCCAATTGTAATTCTATCAAAGTTCAAGTTATCTAATTTTATTCTGTTAAGTTGATAAAAGTGAGAATCCACAATCATTTCTTCTCACTCCCTTGGTCAAATAACAATGGTGAGAATAAAGCCTTCTAAAATCTAAGGTTGGTCTACTCTCATTTCATTATCTGATAGAGTTGTAGTAAATACCCTTAATTGACTTAGGCAATTCCTAATCGGGTCTAGTTTATCCCAAACAATCAAGAACGTTCACTGCTTCTCACACACGTACCAGAGATCATTGAGTACTTAACCACTAAAAACTGATCTATTCCATCATATATAGACCAGATCCTAGTGTAGGGATAAATTTATCACGGACCAATATAATAAATATAATAGAATCTAAAATCAAATACAATCATATATGATAATAAAAACCTTTATAAGAAATTGAAACTGATTTCGCAGAAGAGAGATAAGGATCTTAAAACATTAAGTGAAAGAACTCAAGAATTACAATAGGAAAAAACTCTACTTCCTCAATCACACAGAAGTTTACCCCACCATGGTAATGGTAATTGTGAATTAGGGGGAAGAAAAACTCATTACAAAATTAAGAAGAATAAAAGTGAGAAAACAAAGAACAGAAAATTTGCCCCTCCGGAATTTTTCCTTTAGATGTTTTCTTTTGTTATTCCCACCAGACGACCGAAAATCACTGAGTTATCTTCTTATAAGATGTTTGGAATGATGTTTTTTATCGACTCTAAAATTTTCAAAGTCATTGGACAGGTTTAAAGAAAGATAAGGCTGAATCAATGAATATGACTTTTCCTTTCCTCCAACCACTATTTCACCCACTCCACTTGGACTCGCTCAAAAGATGCCTTAATGAGATCCTTAATTTATGAAATTTAATGTGAGGCTTCCCTTTGAAGTCCTATGTAGAAAACCTCTATAATAACTTCATTTGATGGTCGGTATAATGAGATATGGGTAATTTAATATGGTTGGGTCCATTCTGCTGGCCAGAAAGATTTCTCCACTTGATTGATTTTTCTGGACCATTGTATGTCAAATTGGGTGTGGGTTCAGAATAAAAAAAATGAATACCACGATCAAGGAAAACCTAAAAAAAAGAATCACTTAAATTGGATTTGAATTGTAAAAGTTATGCCCGGAAAACAGAAGCTCTAGAAAACTGTGAATTTTCCAGAATTAACCAATTTTCACAATTAAGCCCATAATTCACCAAAAACACTAAAATGATGAACATATACTCAAATTGAATAATTGAGAGGAATTAAATAATTTAAGCACGTATTAAAAATAATAAAAATATTAACTCTATCAGGTCTGCTAGTCGGGCACCGTTTCACCTGATCGTTTTGATGTCGTTTTTCGGTCACTATTTCATCCGACATCTTGAAGCAAGGGTCGTCCTCCACAAGGGAGCATGAGAGTTATATGATGATATTTTCTTTTGCATCCATGGAAAAGAGTGCAATAGGTGGATTACATCCAGTGGGTAGTTCATTATTTAGGGGGAGCAACCATGAAAGTTTATCTTTTCTTATGTGTTGTCATGTTATGTAATCAAGCTGGGTATGACCAGCTTGAGGGGGAGTACTGGAAGAGTCTTCTTTGTTTTTTATTTTATTTGTTTTCTATAATTATGTGTCTAATCTAGGTACACCTAGCTTGAGGGGGAGTGTTAGAGGTTAAGTTGACCTGAGTCCCACATTGGACTTAGGCATCATGCAATCATTTGTTATTTATTATAAATAGATACCATGACCTCCCTTAGAGAGGTACCTTTGGTATTCGGTCCACTCTTCCATTTCTACAGTAAACATGGTGTACAGGGTCACTTAAAGGTTTTCAGAGTGTGATCACTTTTTATCACTCCAAGTCATATGTACTCATATGTAATAGTCATATCATAATAGTATCTCTTCCAAGAATCCTTTGAGTCTCTTATATAGATTTTTCAAAGCTACAACACCAAAAGTGAACTCGTGCAAACACTTAAAATAATTCAATAACAAAAACAGAATACTAGTTTTATCGGAGGTAAAAAAGAATCCAGAAATATCAAAATAATTTAAATACATCATTTTATGAATTTCAAACAAGTCAAACAATTTTAAATTTAAATGTTCAAAATAATTCCGTAATACCGAGTCAAATAAATCCATGATATCACAAGAAAATTGATTGTGTAAAAATACATTCCAAATCCATGCGTTAAATAT
Organism: Viscum album; assembly: GCA_963277665.1. Lineage (NCBI taxonomy): Eukaryota > Viridiplantae > Streptophyta > Magnoliopsida > Santalales > Viscaceae > Viscum > Viscum album. Next base: position 820,341,374 of record OY728157.1, read on the forward strand.
TTAAACAATAAACATACGTTTATGACATTAAAAACACATTGAATATGTATATAGACATTTAACATTAATTCTAGAACATTTAAAAAAACGTGCAACAAAAATTATATTTAAATGTGCAGCAAACATCCTGTGAATGCTTTCTATAGAGATAAAAAATGGGATTAAAGAATTAGTAAATATAATTTGCAGCATTCTAAATTAAATTCAAACATGCTCAAAATAATTTATAATTTATTTAGAGACCAATAAAATAATAAAAACATGAAAAATACAGTATAAAAATAATTTAGATTTTAGGAGCGGTAGTAGAAATTAAAAACCATAGTATTTGCGGTACCTTTAGCATCCAAATAACTGATGGTTGAAAAATTCATAACTGATGGTAGCATAATTTTTGAATTAATGGTAGATTTTTTTACTGATGCTAGCAAATTATTTTAACTGATGGTCGGAGAAATTTTGAATGGTGGCTGACATTTTTAAGTAATGGCAGCAAACATTTTGAACTAATGGTAGAAGACATTTTGAACTAACGGTAGAAAACATTTATAAGAGATGGTAGAATAAATTTATAACTAAAGGTAGCATAAATTTATAACTAATAGTAGAAAAAATTTAAAAATAACGCTAGAAAAAATTTATAGCTAACAGTAACAAAAAAAAATTAAAATAAACAACTAACACGTGATATTTAAAATTAAAACACTAAAGGATTATTAAATATATAGAAAGAATTATTAGAAACATGAGATATATAATTATTACCTAATCACATTAAATATTTCAGTATACCCTAAATTAAACAAATGAAGCATATAAAAACAACTCAGAGTTCATGTGTGAGAATGTAATCAGATAAAATAAAACACTAAATATTCAAAGAATATATCTAATAAAAATAAATAAATCCATCCAACATTAAGATTTTTTTATAAAAGGGGTCCAGGATCAACAGATCAAGGAGGTCTTAAATAGTTAAGCCACAGGGAATTAGCTCTGATAAGACTAACACACGCAGGGGTAAGGGATATTGTGCTAGTAAAGGAGATACAAGGATTATCCAGAGTGGCTCAAGAAGCTAGGAAGTCTACAACTTTGTTCCCTCACACCACGTGTGAATGAGGTTTATCCGACTGGTGAAAAGGTTCTTACATCGGCAAAAGAAATAAGTGATAGCCTAGGGGGTGATGGAAATCTCTTAGATAGAATTGTGGATAATAGAGAATCCATTTCCACCAAGTCGAGAGTAATCCCGTGGGAGTGGCACAACTCCAACCACCTTGACCATGGTAGAGGCTTCTGCCATATGAGAGGCCCCTCACCTTTAGAAATCACCAAAAGAAAAAATGACTGAACCTGTGTGATCATGGACAAGTCCTCCCCCTACATGAATCCATTTTTTCATGATCCTTCAACGTTAAGTTTAATCGCACTATCTCAAGGAGTCTAGCGTTCCCATTTACCTTGTAGGGATGGTATTTGATACATGTGGATGAATCTCTTGTCATCCATGAGCATCCTTATAGAGGAGGTGAGCTGCCACTGTTTCAGGATAGGGACTAGCTCAGCCTTCAGGTTTCTAGCTCTGAACATCATGGCCTGGGCAACCCTTCATATCAAGCCTTGTTATGTGCATTCCATATGATCTAACAACTATCCCCCATGAACAACAATCTTTCCTTTTGCTCGTGATTATTGCCTTCTGTGGTGTGAAACCAGGCATGAAGGAAGGTATTTCCAGGGAACTCTTGAACATCAAGCCCATTGAAAACACCTAATCCGTGCAACACCGAGGTATCCTGATCTACTTCAAAGAATAGGTGAGGGGACGATTCATCTTTGGGAGTTTGGAAATAAGGGAATTTAGAAGCAAGAGTGATCCCCATGCACCAGACCCCATCATCAGTGGAAAGAGCATGGTTGCAGATGCGTCAGACATGGAAGTTGGGTTACGAGTGGATGTCACTTCACCAGATGGTACCTCCCCATACATAGTGATTAAAGCTTTCATCGTAACTCGATGATAATACTTCATCCAGAAGAGCCTGGATGATGAGCCTGTGAAAGAGGGGAACCTGTTGCCTCTAGAGAAAGATATGTCAGGCATCAGGCATCCTGGGAAACCAAGCACAGTTCTCGCCTAGATACACTAAAAAATTAGCTCAGCACATCCGACAATCCAACACAAGTGCGGATGAATAATGGGGATTTGTCGTCGGATCGAATCCCTATAACTGGGGACTTTTCCACTTACGCCATCCAGGTGTGCGTCGTATTTATCGGCTATGAGTTTTTGAACAAGCAATCGCCCTTCCAAGTATTCCCATGCCATCTTAGCCTGAAGAAAATGCATGGTTCCCATAAAACTCCATAGATTGATGCCTCCATCTTCAAAGTCCTTGCCATCCTATCCCATGATGCCCAATGATATCTTCCTTCTGCATTCGCATCCCCTATGAAGGACGATAGGATGATTTCGATATTCCAAAAAACCAACTTTGGAACATTGATGACCGACAATACAAGCATGGGGATGGAGGTAAGAACGTTTCTAACAAGAGTGATATGCCCCCCCCCCCCGAAGGAGAGGAAGTAGTTTTTCCAATTGAGGATGCGATTAGATATTTTATCAACCAGTACATCCAAATGGTGAATATGGATTCAACCTGGGGAGACTGGAGCTCTCAAATGTTACATGGGGAAGTGTCTTCAGTGAACTCCCAGGCTATCCTCTATTTTGTCCCCCCCTCTTATCTGAGCAAGACATTGAAATATAAACGCTGCTCTTCCCTCAGTTAATAATATGACCACACAACTTACTATTTACAACTAGAATTCCATTGAGTTATCGTATGTACATATTGTTTCCATTAATGAAAATGAGCATATCATCCACAAAGAGGAGATGAGAGACCCTAGTGAAGTCCGACCTACACTGGAAGAGATGAAAGCTTCCATTTTGAATGCTCCTTCTTAAGCATCTATTGAGAGTGTGTGGAACCAGATTGAAGATACTGGGGGGACAATGGTCCCCCTGCCTCGACCCCTAGAATGATTTAAAGAAGCCATAATTTTTTCCCATGTGACTAAAATCCATGGTGAACTAAATAATCTGAAGAAGAGATCGATCACCCAACTAGAGAAGCCCATGCAGGCCATAACATTGTTGATGAAACTCCATTACACCCTGTCACATGCTTTTTCCATATCGAGTTCGATGACTATGTTTGATTCAAAGGTATTCTTGTTAATCTCGCCAATCATTTCTTGATCCATGGCAATGACAACTTGGGTAGACCTGCTTCAGATGAAGCCTTACCATTCCCCAAAGACCCATTTATGATGGTCCACCAATAGTCATCTATAATTAACGGAAGAAATTATTTTGTAGGGGAAGTTGTAAATGCTAATGGGACTGTATTGTTTGAGAGAAGAGGGGTATTTCACCTTGGGAATGAGGACCAGGGTGGTGGCACATGCCACCCTAGGTAGGCCCCCTCCCTGGAAATAGTCTTGGATGATTTCCACAAGCTCTCCCTTAACGAGGTCCGAAGAGGCTTCATAGAATGAACCCAAACACCTGTCGGGGCTAGGGGTCTTTCATGATTGAGGGCATAGATGACATCCCAGATCTCCTTTTCCTCCGAGATAATCTTGAAAAAACTATTGATATCAGGTGAAATCACTTGGGGGATAGTGTCAAACATGTTAGCATGACCCCTTGGATATATGTCCTGTGTGTGAGGGTTAACGCCTATGAGTAATGAGTTAAAGTGAACGTAGCCATACCTCCTACCACTCCAGAATCATTGGTGAAAGAACCATCCTTGAGAAGGATGTTCGGGATACTGGAGTGCTTCTCTTTAATGCAGGCCTGAAAAAATGCAATTTTTTTATCCCCCTTCTTTAGCCATGTAGCTCCAGATTGTTCTTTGGCTATTCTTTCTTGCTCCAGTAGCATTTCAGCCAAATGCATTTTCTTGCGAACAAGGTTATTGAAAGACTCATCATCCCACCTCGCTTGAAGCTCGATCCCTTCCTGCTTGATATCCACCTTCATGCAGTCCATCTCCAACAAGTAGGAGGGCTTATTATTATTCCAGGTCTAGAGGTCCCCTTTTAGGCGTCTTAAATTTTTGTGGATTCCAACCCATGAGAGATCATGCATGGGTTTATTCCATGAAGATCACACCACACGGTGGTCGATGGGGTCTTCCACTTACCAGTTAGAATAAATGAAATGAACACTACCCACTCCACCATGAGCAGGGATGATGAGAAGCGGGGAGTGGTCTGAAAGTGCGCGAACTAGGTGGTTAAATCTAGCATTGGGGAAGGTGGAAATGGCTTGGAGATTAGCCAAGCGCTGGTCCAGATAGCACCAAGTGTGTTGTGTCCCCTTTTGATTATTACACTAAGTGAATTTATCACCTATGTATCCCATGTCCAAGATCTCATTATAGAATGAAAAGGTGGAAAAATCTTATCCATCCTTCCTGGGATTGACCCCTCAACCTTTTTTCTCTACTGTATCTAAAATGGCATTGAAATCCCCTCCAACGATCCATGTAGAGTCTCTTGGATTGAAGCTTCCCAAATCCCACCATAGAGATTCTTTCTCCCGCGCATCACATTTTGCATAAACATAGGAGATGAATCAACTCAAACTTCCTAAATTTACCTTTGTGGATATGTGCTCGTAGGAGACAACGAGTTTCTCCACTGATAGTGTGTTGTTCCAAAAAATACATATATGCTGATTAATGGGTTGACCATGCATGCGATCACGAAGTCCATGTTTAAAAGTGAAGTCACAATTCTTAGAAGGGTGTTTTTTGGGTTCAAGAACCACTACCAATGAAACCTTATTACGAAAAAAGATCAATAGAAGGAAAATTCATCTTCACCTAGCCTCCCAGTCCCCGTGAGTTCCAAAGAATGAAGGTAATCATTGTAGAGGGAGGGGTCTGGATTTGGCCCTCAGCGTCGACGAGCACCTAGACTGAAATGAGGAGGATAAATCCCTTTTGGTTTGATCTCTAGTGTGGACGCCACTAAGGGGGGGAGAGAAAATCCACCAACATCCATGCCTGGTTCAACCAAATTATACAATAATGTACTGTAGCCATTGGATAAGGGAATGGGTGAAAACTGGTGAAGCTGGAATCACTCGGATTATGAGCCATGGGAAGGTCCGGGATAATAGCAATATCCTTCCCATGATGAAGGTCTGGTTTCTAGCCCGTGGAGCAAAGAGCCTCCATTCTAGGAGGGGGATTTAAATCCTGGCCTGTGGATAGAGCTTTCACTGAACCGAGATTGAGGCGCAAAACCAAAGATGGACGTTACAACACCAGGTCCAGACACTGTCCCCCCATGTCATCGGAGGGATACCCCAAAGGCAGAGCTAGTTTTGATGGCAGTGAATAAATGGGAGGAGCAAGAACCCGTGGAGATGTAGGATAATTACAGTAGCCATAATAATTACCTGTGGAGCTGGTTTTCATTGGCGTCTTTTCAAATTGGTTTCCATTCTAGAGTTACAGTAGCCATAATAATTACCATTGAAATGAGGAGGTTTTTGAGGAATCCACCCATCGTTAGAATTTATTCACTCCATATTGAAAAATATTTACCGTTAGACTGTGAGTTCTAGGAACAAGTTAGCACAATGGTAATAAATTATATAAATAAGGACTAGAAATGACTCTAGAAGGATTGCTAAATTCCAAAAGAAACATGGTGTGAGATCAAGAGTTAGAAAACAGGAACAGAAGAGCTAAATTATTCTTAAGAAGGTTCAATGTCTAATTCTAAGTGTTGTTATCAGTAAAAATACAATAGTGATAAATTAAAAATTCCTAAAAGGGTCACACTTTGATACCAATTGTTAGGTCGGAATGGATGGGAGAAGGTCTAGATAGGGGTGAATAAAATTTATGAAAAATTTAAAAGTGATAAAACAATGAAATTTAAAATGAAAGTGACCACATAGAATTTTTAGTGGTTTAGAGAAAAATTGATTCAGTTCATTCTTACACCTCTCTACATGGAAGGAGATACATTTTCACTACCTGATTTTCAAGGGAATCATAACCTGATACAACACACACTTTTTCTAGTTGAGGTATAACTAGATGGAAACACTGAATTTTGTATGTGGAGTCAAAAACCTTGTAACATTTTTGAGGAATCTCTAACCTATCCTAAATTTCACAATCCAAGAGTCATAGTCCGAATGACCTGACTTTAGAATCTGGGAATCATAACCCGAATGAACGGACTTTAAAATATCAGAGTCACAACCCGAAAACAGTGAATGCTTTTTTTTGTGTGAAACATAAGATGATGGAGAAAGCACGTGTGAGATAAGGGAATACTTAGGATCACATAATCCCAAAATAAGAAATCAGAAACTAATGTTTATTATTCCGGTATTATAACAAATAAACCAATAAACATAAACCAATTCGCAATCAATTCCAACAACCAGAATTAAAATGATTTTCCAGTAGCAACATGGTCAAAGCTGCTTCTAATTAAATCAATAAGTGAAAGTTCAGCAATTAACCAGGTCGACAAAAGAAAATACGGAAAGGTAAAGTAGTAAAAGGGACACCAAGGATTTATATGCTTCGGCCAATTGGCCTACGTGCACGGGGTGTTGGAACCATGGTCAGTCTATGCATGAATTAGAGTATGGTTTGTGTTTGTTGTCAATCTTCAGTGAAAGTTCAGAATGTGTGCCAGCAAAGTGATCATACAGTTCAAGCAGATAACAATATTGAAGGTGGCGCTGTTCTCCGGTGTTTGCCAAATTTTTTGACCTGAAAATCAGAAAATGAAGACATAGGTGGTTGGCAAGAGGAGGTGCGCGCAAAAATGAAGTGGTGTGCGAAATAAGGGAGGCATGTGCGAAAAACAGCTGCGTGCGCGAAAAAACAGCGGCGTGCGCGAAAAACAGCGGCGTGAGCGAAAAACAGCAGCGTGTGTGAAATACAGCGAGTTGCGCGAAAAAAAGCGTGGTGCGTGAAATAGTGGAGAGAGATTTTTCGCGCAAGAGGTGTTTCGGAATCAGAACGTCGGAAAATGGCAAAGGCATGGGTTGTGCGAAAAACATGAAGATGTGCGCGAAAAACGGTACCTGCGCGAAATATTACTCACCGAATGGGAGGTTTTCCACGCCACAGGGGGTTTTGCGCGTGGGGGTCTGAGATGCCTATAAATAAGAGGTGACCCCCCTCATTCCGTACGGTTGAAGACTTAGAGAAGATCTGAGTGCTGATGCGCATAAAATGTTTGTGTAAAGGGAGTTGCGTGAAAAAGGCCGAGCTACGCGAAAAGGGCCAAGCTACGCGAAAAAGGTGTTGCGCGTAAAGCTGCGCGAAAATGAGGTTTTTGCGCGAAATATTTTCCGCGCGAAAATCAAGTATTTCGCACAAAAGTGAGATATTTCGCGCAAAGGGTAGGAGTTGCGCGAAATCTTCAGTATAACCTGTTTGCGCGTTTCTGATTATCCGGTTCAGTGGTTCAGTGCATTCAAGTGCATCTTTTCCGGACTTCGATGAAAGCAGAGGCAAAGACTTCAATGCAAATCTTTTGAAAAGACTCTCGCGTCTATAAACCGATTGAGACTTCACCAAAGGCAGTGAGTCAGGGGGAGTCAACGGGAGTGACCCGAGAGACGCAAACATTTGTAAAGGTAGTGATCCTGAGACAGAGTGACTGTTTCCGAACCTTTGTAATCCACAACTAGTGAAGTTTAGTGGAATTAGGTACGACCGACAACCTGTCAGTGTATGCTCCTTTGACGTAGCCCTTTGTGGTGAACCAAGTAAAAGTGTTGTGTCAACTTCCTGTTTTCATTTGTTCGACAGGTTTAACAAGTTCCTACCAACGTGGGAACAAGATCCACCACTTTAAAAAGAAAAAGTTGACACCCTGATTCACCCCTCCCCTCTCAGGGTGTTCCGAGATCCTTCACGAAGCATAGTCATGACTAGTTTTCACTATGCATGAATAATGGATTATAGCAAGTAGTAAGACAAACATCATAGAATTGGCATGAACAAGAAATAAAGAACCAACAAGAAAACATAAACTAAACTGAAACCCCCCTTACGAGGGGTACGGTTTAACCTTTGTTGCCCCTAAAAAACCATGTCAGACGTTGCGGGTCACGACGTTCAAGTCTAAGCTCTCCAAGACTGACCTCATGGACCGTCAAATGTTGTCCAAGTCCACCATAGCCCTCCATGTGGGCCACCGTTATCTGAGTCTACTACCACTTTCCAGATCTGGATCTATTTGAGCCCGAAGAACTGTGCCTGAGCTCCATCACCCAGATCATGAACTAGATCTTCCTGAACTCTATGCTCGACGCAGTTGGATGAGAAAGACACAAAGGGCAACCCCCTTAGATCAAAAACCCTTGTCATTAAAGGCCCTCATCACCTCTGGGATGCACTCGCCGATGTTCTTGAGCAGGGTGTAGAGGTAGGATTCAAACACGACCACATTGCCTAGATTCCAGCCGACGATCCCCACCATCTCCCCGAAGCTCCACCACATACTGACAACATCCCCCTCCCTTCTCTCCCTTCCAAAAGGAAAGCGAACGCGTCCGTGTTTGGCTGGATCCCGCCCCGAGCGGCGCAGAAGAACTCGTCCGCCGTTGCAGTCTTTCGCTCCTACAGTGAAGACTGGGAAGGTGTGTCGTTGTGTCGGGGCCCTCTTATTCCTAAACATTGCTTAGGAGATAATCGGAAATAGAAAGAGAAAGAGAAACCCTTACAGCTAGGGAGAAATGCTGTTAAGAGCCCCCGGGGTTGCGTCCCAGAATCAATCGACCTCTCTTGGCAAGCTGGGAAACCCGACCCCTTCTTGCCGCAACCCCTTGATCGGGAAAACCACTACATAGAGGAGAAGGGGTGGGAGCATACACGTGTATGGTAGAGGATCCCTGAGGAAAAACTGCCTAACTGATGTATAACAAAACTCCAAAAAAGGCATATTAAAAATGATATTTTAATTAACAATTAAAAAGCCTGAAATAGAATTCACAATTCTCTACCTTGGTAATTAAAATGCATGATTTTTTTTTGAACATGCAACAATGTAACTGATCTCCACCATGCAAAATAAACCCCTAATCACGTGATGATTCTGCACCACCTAGAACCATTAATTCGGGGAATCACATCCTAAATAAGAATCACCCAAGGGTACGACCCAAACAGTCTCCCTATCGTGCATCAATGTGACACACGCAGCCCAAATTAATGATATTATAAAAAAACTGCTAAACATGCATAAAATTTAAGAACTCCAAACATAAATAGAATGTATACCTACACTTACCTGAGCAGACCTCTGAGATGATGTAATCAAGGAAGTATCATACTGCTAACAAGTACTTGCACACAAGCAGCAAAAACAACAGTAGAAATCCTCAAACAATACATGGCAAAACAAACATCTCAAAAAATTCATAAAGAATCACTCAGTAAACTAGTGCAATCATTCAAATAGCAGTAATAAAATAAACACTAAAAAATCAAGCATAGAAAAGAAAAACTGGTCTCCACCTAAATCTATCAGACCCAGAAAACTCTCCACCGAAGGAGAAAACACTGCCTATAACTGTCCAACAGGGGAAGACACCTCCTAACCTCACCGTTGTATAACCCATATAGCCCAAGTCCTAGAGCCAACTCGTAACCAAGAGGAAGAAAACCCAGCAAGCAAGGGCAGCTCGCTATCGACCTAGGAAAAACCCATCCTAGTCTAGTCCGATGACATCAAACACCTAATTCCCAGGTACCCCCATCCGATGTCATAAAAGCGATACCAGCAGTACCATCATGAAGTCTGGTGGTTATTCAGACATCACCCCATGAAACTGCTTCTCAAACCACTACCCAACACCTTACTATCCTCAAACCAGGTTACCCGACAAGACCGACCCTTCCTAGGACATGAAGAAGGAAAACCCAGAGTTGAACCCAAAACTCTGCCCCACTGAAGCACACTAGACAAAAACACATCCTAAACCCATCCAACAAAAGAGGTTCCTCAAAATCGGGTACCACTGCAAACATGCAGTCCGAAGAGTCCTAAGGGAAAACTCTAAGCCAACGAGTACACCGGTGATCCAAGTTCAGCCCACTACCGACTAAGAAATATCATCGTAGTCTATCCCCAACGATATCTTGGAACCACTTAACATCACTAAAGAGATCCCAAAAGAACTTTCATGAAGCCCAATCATCACCGAACCTATTCACATGACACTGTCACTCTTAACACTACCTAGGCCCAATCACCACTCGCAGCGAGTCACACCTAGAGACACCAACCCAAAACCAGGACACACCAGAGGAACAAACCTGAGCTAATTAATAGCTCACTCTCCTAAGGCTAATGGCAGAAGTAGGAGACCAAACAAACCGACCAACCCTGCCACTGACCTTACTGCTAACCAAGACACTCCCACCCAGACCAACCTCGCACTAACCCCTTCCTAACCCCGGAACAATAGACACACATAGGTAGCATCTACTAAGAGACATTTATAGGGTTCCGACAGGAAAACAGTCAGGGGAAAAACCATGCAAGGAAAACAATAATAAAACATATTGCAAAATTACAACCAAAGAGAGCTAACGACCAAGATGAACGAAGAAAACAACGAAGCGTGCTGCATATGTAAAATACACTAACAAAATCATTTAAAACAATGAATATTAGATTCCGAATTTTGACGATACAAAGTTATACCCAATTAGGCTCTGATACCACTTGTTGGGGTGGGCTGTGCTGCGCAAGGTAGTCCCCCATTCGAAATAACCAGGATCCATTGGGTATAAATTAGGATCACATAATCCCAAAATACAAAATCAGAAACTAATGTTTATCATTTTGATCTTATAAAAAATAAACCAATAAACATAAACTAATTCACAATAAATTCCAACAACCAGAATTAAAATGATTTTTCAGTAGCAGAAAATTCAATAGCAACATGGTCAAAGTTGCTTCTAATTAAATCAAGAATCAAACGAAAGTTCAGAAATTAACCAGGCCAACAAAAGCAAATGCGGAAAGGTAAAGTAGTAAAAGAGACACCAAGGATTTACATGCTTCGGCCAATTGGCCTATGTGCACGGGGCATAGTCAACAGTAGTTTTCATTATGCAAGAATAATGGATTACAACAAGTAGCTAGACAAACAACAAAGAACTGGCATGAATAGGAAATAAAGAACCAATAAGAAAACAAAAACTGAACCGAAACCCCCCTTACCAGGGGTACAGTTTCACCTTTGTTGCCCCTGAAAAACCATGTCAGATGCTGCAGGTCACAACGGTCAAGTCTGAGCTCTCCAAGACTGACCTCCTGGACTGTCAAATGCTGTCCAAGTCCACCATAGCCCTCTATGTGCACCGCCATTATCTGAGTCTGTTGTCACTTTCTAGATTTGGATCTATTTGAGCCCGAAGCACTGTGCCTGAGCTCCATCACCCAAATCTTGAACTAGATTTGCCTGAACCATGCGCTAGACGCTGTTGGATGAGAAAGACCCAAAGGCCGACCCCATTTGATCAAGAACCCTTGTCATCAGAGACCCTCATCGCCTCTGGGATGCCCTCGCCGCTGTTCTTGAGCAGGGTGCAGAAGTAGGAGTCCAACGTGACCACATTGCCCAGATTACAACCGACGGTCCCCACAATCTCCCCGAAGCTACGCCGCACACCGGCATTGACCCCCTCACCTTCCCTCCCTTCCAGTAGGAAAGCGAACGCGTCCGCGTCTGGCTGGATCCCTCCCCGAGCGGCGCGGAAGAACTCGTCCGCCATTGTAGTCTTTCGCTCCCGCAACAAAGACTGGGAAGGTGAGTCATCGTGTAGGGGGCCTCTTATACCTGGACATTATTCAGGAGAGAATCGAAAATCTAAAGAGAAGGTGAAACCCTTGCAGCCAGGGAGAAACACTGAGCCCCTGGGGTTGCGTCCCAGAATCAATCGACCTCTCTTGGCGAGCTGGGAAACCCGACCCCTTCTTGTCGTAACCCCTCGATCTGGAAAACCACTCCATAGAGGAGCAGGGGTGGGAGCATACATGCGTACGGTGGAGGATCCCCGAGGAAAAACGGCCTAACTGAGGTATAACAAAAACTCAATAAGATGGATATTAAAAAATGACATTTTAATTAACAATTAAAAAACCTAAAACATAATTCACAATTCTCCAACTTGGTAATTAAAGTGCATGAGAAAAAAAATAACATGCCATAGTGTTACTGATCTCCACCTTGCAAAATAAACTCCTAACCACATGATGATTCTGCACCACCTAGAACCATTAGTTCGGGGCATCACATCCTAAATAGGAAATACCTAAAGGGTACGACCCAAACAGTCTCTCTATCGTGCATCAACGTGACACATGGAGCCCAAATCAATGATATTCTAAAAAAACTGCTAAACATGCTCAAAATATAAGATCTCTACACATAAACAAAATGCATACCTGCACTTACGTGAGCATACCTCTAAGATGATGTCATCAAGGAAGTCTCATACTGCTAACATGTACCTGCACACAAGTAGAAAAAACAGTAATACCAATTCTCAAACAAAACATGAAAAAACAAACATCTCAAAAAATTCAAAAAAATCACTCAGTAAACCAGTACAGTCATTCAAATAGCAATAATAAAATAAACACTGAAAATCAAGCATAAAAAAGAAAAACTGGTCTCCACCATAATCTATCAGACCCAAAAAAATCTCCACCTAAGGAGAAAACACTACCTAGAACTATACAACAGGGGAAGACCCCTCTTAACCTCACCGTTGTATAACCCATACAGCCCAAGTCCTAGAGCCAAGTCGTAACCAAGAGGAAAAAAAACTCATTAAGCAAGGGTAGCTCGCTACTGACCTGGGAAAAACCCATCCTAGTCTAACCCAATGACATCAAGCACCTAATTCTCAGGTACCCCCATCTGATGTCATAAAAGAGATACCAAAAGTACCATCATGAAGTCTGGTGGTTAGCCAGACATCTCCCCATGAACGTGCTTCTCAAACCACTACTCAACACCTCACTATCCTCAAACCAGGTTACCCAAGAAGACCGACCCTTCCTAGGACACGAATATGGAAAACCCAGAGTTGAACCTGCAACTCTGCCCCCACTGAAGCACACTAGATAGAAACATATCCTAAACCAATCCAACAAGAGAGGTTCCTCAAAACCGGGTATCACTGCAAACATGCAGTCCCAAGAGTCCAATGGGGAAAATCTAAGTCTACGAGTACACCGGTGATCCAAGGGCATCCCACTACTGACTAAGAAATCCCACCGTAATCTAGCCACAATGATATCTAGGAACCACCTAACATCACTAAAGAGATCGCGACAGAACCGCCATGAATCCCGATCATCACCGAACCTATTTACATGACACTACCACTCTTAACATTGCATAGGCCCAATCACCACTTGCAGTGAGTCACACCTAGAGACATCAGCCCCAAACCAGGACACACCAAAGGAAAAACCTAAGCTAATTACCAGCTCACTCTCCTAAGGATAAATGCAGAACTAGGAGACCAAACAAAACGACCAAACATGCCACTGACCTTGCTGCTAACCAAGACACTCTCACCTAGGCCAACCTCACACTAACCCCTTCCTAACGCCGGAACAAGAGACACAAATAGGTAGCAACTATCAATAGACATTTATAGGGTTCTGTCAGGCAAACAGTCAGGGGGGAAACCATGCAAGGAAAACAATAATAAAACATATTGCAAAAATTACAGCCAAAGAGAGATAACAACCAAGATGAATGAAAAAACAACGAAGCATGTTGCATATGCAAAATCCACTAAAAATCATTTAAAACAATGAATATTAGATTCCAAATTTTGATGATACAAAGTTATACCCAATTAGGCTCTAATACCACTTGTTGGGGCGGGATACACTGTGTAAGGAAGTCCCCCATCTGAAATAACTAAGATCCATTGGGTATAAATTAGGATCACATAATCCCAAAATAAGAAATCAGAAACTAATGTTTATTATTTCAGTCTTATAATAAATAAACAAATAAACATAAACTAATTCTCAATAAATTCCAACAACCAGAATTAAAATGATTTTCCAGTAGCAGCAAATTCAATAGCAGCATGGTCAAAACTGCTTCTATTTAAATCAAGAAGCAAGTGAAAGTTCAGCAATTAACCAGGTCGAAAAAAGAAAATGTGGAAAGGTAAAGCAGTAAAAGGGACACCAAGGATTTACATGCTTTATCCAATTAGCCTAAGTGCATGGGGCATAGTCATCACTAGTTTTCACCATGCAAGAAAAATGGATTATAACAAGTAATAAGACAAACATCATAGAACTGGAAAGAACAGGAAATAAAGAACCAACAAGAAAACAGAAACTGAATCGAAACCCCCCTTACCAAGGGTACAATTTCACCTTTTTTGCCCTTGAAAAACCATATAAGATGCTGCGAGTCATGACAGTCAAGTCTAAGCTATCCAAGACCGACCTTGTGGACCGTCAAATGTTGTCCAAGTCCACCATAGCCCTCCACGTGCACTGCTGTTTTCGGAGTCTACTACCACTTTCCAGATCTGGATCTATTTGAACCCGAAGCACTATGCTTGAGCTCCATAACCTAGATCTTGAACTAGATCTACCTGAACCCTATGCTTGATGCTGTTGGATGAGAAATACCTGAAGTTCAACCCCCTTGGATCAATAACCCTTATCATCGAAGGCCCTCATCACCTCTGAGATTCCCTTGTCGTTGTTCTTGAGCAGGGTGTAGAGGTAGGAGTCAAACATGACCACATTGCCTAGATTCCAGCCGACGGTCCCCACCATCTCCCCGAATCCCCACCGCACACTAGAAACGTCCCCCTCGCCTTCCCTCCCTTTCAGCCAGAAAGCGAACATGTCTGTGTCTAGTTGAATCCCACCTTGAGCGGCGTGAAAGAACTTGTCCACCATTGTAGTATTTCACTCATACAAAGAAGATTAGGAAGGTGAGTCATCATGTCAGGGGCCTCTTATTCATGTACATTTCTTAGGAGAGAATCAGAAATAGAAATAGAAGGCGAAACCCTTGCAACAAGGGAGAAATGTTGTTAAGATCCCTTGGGGGTGCATCCCTGAATCAATCGACCTATCTTGGTGAGCTAGGAAACCCGACCCCTTCTTGCCGCAACCCCTCGATCGGGAAAACCACTACATAGAGGTGCATAGGTGGGGGAATACATGGGATAAGAATCGTCTCTGGTTATGTTTTTAACTGGAAAATCTAGTACAACCTTTGGATCAGAATAGGTGTCCATTTGTATTTCGAACCGTCAGATCATCGTTCACTGCATTCATTCAATTAGAATGTGCAGATAGATTTTCCTTTGCATTTGGAAAGATGGGTCAACTACTCCTTGGCTACGATGACGGTTAAAAAACCTTGAGATCCTGCCCTAAAATCTGGCAGTACGACGACCATAACAAATTGATCTAATATAGGAAAAACAACTAGGAATCCAATGACTACGGCGACGACGACGGTGACGACAGAAAGGAATTATCACATAGTCCTCAAGTTTCAACCAATGCAAAGGCACATGTTTTTTCTATGACAATAACTTGACTCCAGTGGGGTTTCGTCTCACTTTCCAATAGAAATGTTTGTACAAAACAACAAAAATGTTTGATAAAGGTGGCATAACATAATTATTTTTTCCTAAATATGTACTCGAAAATATGTATTTTATTTCTGTTGTTACAATTTGTAATTTAGAACTTTTTTGTTATCTAAATGTTCTTTGTCTATCAATTAATTTAGAATTCCATTTTTTCTAGAGTATCGTTCCTCACTAGAGGTTCTAATGCAATGTCCCCTGGAGGTTTTTGGCAGGTTCCACATTAACATGCATCGACACCTCCACCAGAATTTTCCACTACAGATTCTACTTGAAATCATTTTGTAGTGTGGAAGTTTCAGTGGGAGTTCCACTGGAAATCCCAGAGGAACATCCATTTGAACTTCGACTGGAAATCCCAGTGAACTCTCAGGGGAACTCTGAGTGGAACTCCCACTGGAACTCATACTGGAACTCCCACTGGAACTCCCACTGGAACTCCCACTGGAACTCATGGTGGAACTCCCGTTGGAACTCACGGTGGAACTCCCACTTGAACTTCCATTGAGGTTTTGGAAAATTAATTCAATATGAAAATTCTTATACTTTTTAAAATGCTAAATTTAATCATTTTTATAAATATACATTTCAGTGGTGGTGTGTAAGTTACAGGGGAAATTCCACTGGAACATCCAGTGGAACTCCCTCCTAGGGGAACTTCCATTGGGGTTTTTGAAAAGTAATTCAATATGAAAATGCTTACACTTTTTCAAATGTTAAATACCATCATTTTTACAATACATATGTGAGTATTTATTTTAATTTTACAATGAAAGTTTCACTAAAAATTCTACTGGAACTCCCCCTAGAATTTTCAAATGCTAAATGCAATCATTTTTACTATAAATATGTGAGTATTTCTTTTAATTTTCTACTGGAAGTTCCAGTAAAACTTCTAGTGGAAGTTCCACTAGAAGTGCTACTCGAATTTCTACTGGAAGTGCTAGTGGGACTTCTAGTGGGACTTAAAGTGAGACTTCAAGTGGGACTTCCAGTGAGACGTCCAGTGGGACTTCTAGTGGAACTTCCAGTGGAACTCCCACTACAAATTTTAAATGATAAATTCAATCATTTTTACAATAAATATGTGTCATAATTGAAATGAGTATTTATTTTAATTTTATACTCTAAGTTATACTGGAACTTCCATTGGAAGTTCCTGTGGGACTTCCAGTGGAAGTTCCAGTGGCACTTCCAGTGGAAGTTCCAGTGGCACTTCCAGTGGAAGTTCCAGTGGAAGTTCCAGTGGCACTTCCAATGACAATTCCAGTGGCACTTCCTGTGGGACTAGTGTGACTTCTAGTGGATTTGGGACTTCAAGTGGGACTTCCTGTGCGACTTCCAATGGGACTTCCACTAGAAGTTCTAGTGGGAATTCCAGTGGGACTTTCAGTGGCACTCCCAGTGGAACTCCCACTGTAATTTTCAAATGATAAATTCAATCATTTTTACAATAAATATGTGTCACAATTGTAATGATTATTTATTTTAATTTCCCATAGAAACTAACACTGGAACTTCCACTAGAAGTGCCATTGGAACTTCCACTGGAAGTTCCTGTGGGACTTCCAATGGAAGTTTTAGTGGCACTTCCTGTGGAACTTCCATTGGAACATCCTATGGGGCTAGTGGAACTTCCAGCTGCTATGAGACTTCAAGTGGGACTTCCAATATGACTTCTAGTGGGACTTCTAGTGGCACTCCCAGTGGAACTCCCACTGAAATTTTAAAATGATAAATTCAATCATTTTTACAATAAATATATGTCACAATTGCAATGAGTATATCTTTTAATTTTCCACTTGAAGTGCCACTGGAACTTCCACTGGAAGTGCCAGTAGAACTTCCACTGGAACTTCCACTAGAAGTTCCTGCAAGACTTCCACTGGAAGTGCCACTGGAAGTTCTTACGGGAATTCCTTTGGAACTTCTTGTGGGACCAGTGAAACTTCCACCGAAACTTCCTATGGGACTAGTGGAACTTCCAGTGGTTGTGGGACTTCAAGTGTGACTTCCAATGTGACTTCCAGTGGGACTTCCACTGAAAGTTCTAGTGGGACTTCTAGTGGGTCTTCCAGTTGAACTCCCACTTGAAGTTCTTGTGGAACTTCCACTGAAGTCCCAATAGAACTTAGACTTTTTTTACCTTCTATACAGTAATTTTGTGGATGACCCCAATAATTCCTTAATTTCTATTTTCAAGTGTGCGTTTTAGGTCATAATTGACCTCCTTACAAAGTCTTTTACAAGAAATAAAAGATCAAAATAAATATGGTCATAGAAATGCATTGCACACTACTTCATTTTGGAATATGTTTAAAGGGTTCATATACAATATAGTAACAACATCGAATTACAAAAAATCCAATATTTCTGTTATGTATGTATTGGATAACTACAATCCTTCAACAACTGCTTTCTGATTTGGTGGAGGGGAAAGACATTTCTCTGAAGTTGATACCCAAAGAATATTTGCAATAACCGAAGGTAAAATAGAAATGGACGACTCCTACCCGTTCAAACCAACAAAGGCATCATTATATTTAAGGATATTTCAAACTGGTATCAAGTTGTTGACACAAATGGAAATAAAATCAGCCCTTTTGGAAGTAATAAAGGGAGATGAAGAACCTGATCTTCTTGACACAGTAGGACTTCTATGTTTATACACATATGCAACTTTTTTTCCCTACTACAGGTTCTTACCTAAGTTGGGATTTTATCAATTATGTGAATACTTCAAGAGTCATGAGAACACTAAAGTGGTCTCGTGCAATACACCAATAATTGATGAGATCAATTAAAGAATTTCGCATGCACCGCGTAAGGATTATGGGGGAATTATCGCTTTGTTGGTAAGGATTAATATTTATTTTAAATTCAATGTATAATATAATCTTCATATGCTTCTTATTATTATAGTATTGGTATTATAAACAAAGTGGACTAGTGAAAGGGAATGAACAAGCAGCCAATCCACCTTTCACAAAGTGGAGCCTCTCTGATTTTGATGTTGCTTTAAAGAAACTAAAGATTCATCAAATTTCATCTATAGAAATTGAGGAGCCATCATGGTTATGGAAGATTCTGTTGGGCAGTAGAAAAAGGATAAACCAGATAAGGACATAATAAAAGTAGAAATTGAGGATCCAGTAACAATTAGGGAATCTTCTATTGGATAGTAGGAAAAGGGGGAACCATAGGATGACAAAATAAAAGTTATTTCAAAAGAAAATTCGGCCCTAAAAGGAAAACTGCATAAAATGGAAGCAATTGTTAAAAGACAGACTGAAAAAATTAAAAGACTCAAGCTATTAGTAAGTGATAATTCTAGCACGGTGAAAAGAATAAGAGAAGGTAGTGCTGAAAAGAGTCATTCAATCAAGTAGGAAACCTAGAAAGAGTGTACAATTGAAGCTAGAATGTAGCAAGATCCACTTGAAAAACCCACATCTCCCTCCGAAGCAGAACAATAGAAGGAAAACTAGCAACAAGGAGCAAAGGAAACTGGGATTGAGGAGCCTGCAGATCAAATGCAAGAAGATGATGAACAAAACACACCTGTACATCAAACTAGCCAAATTGGACCGACATAAACTGAGAGTTCCCAAATGAGGTCAATGATTAGAAATGTGAAGTCCAGAGCTAGGAAGCATAAGAAATTGGATTCCACTTTTCAGTATCAAACCCAATACCCAAGAAGAACAACAATAGCATGACAAAAAAATCAGAAGATAAACCAAGTCATCTAGAAAAAGCAATTGATGTTGGAAGTGTTTCAACAAAAACAGAACCAAAAAAGGCTATTACAGGTCTGTCAGGAATACCTAAATGGGTCAGGCAGAGTACACGCCTTCAGAAAAAAAGACTATGAGCAGTTGCAAAAGATTCTCCAGATGGAACCGGGCTGGTATGTCTGCCCATCATTTCAAGGATTTCAATTCAATTCCCCTAAAATTTATTTGTTTTCTTATACATTACTATTATTATAATGTAGTAAATATGTATGGGAAGATGAGAACGACTTGTATTCAGTTGGATTAGATGACGTTTTCCAAATTTTCACCAAAAGAATGAAAAGTAGTCATGTAAGATTAATTTAAACAAGATTACTGTAAAGTAATATTCAACTAGTCTCACATCCTCTATTGTTTTTTTATTGATATCAAGTTATGGATGCATATACTCAACTTATTATAAACTAGTGTCAAATAGGGAAGACGACTGAAATTTTTGATGATAAATAAACTATGATTACAAGTGTCACATTGGTCAGTCTACTATTATCTATGTTCTTGATGTTTTAAATACATTAATTAATATTTTTTCTCACTATAATCTTTTTTAAAGAGCATTATATTTGGGAAAAAGAACAATTTGAAAGAGCGTTTGGTAGAGAAACCCATAAAAGAAGCAATGCAGTTGAATGGTAAAGTCTTCAACCCCATCAACACAAACAATCTGTATTGGACTTTTCTTGGGTTTGATATTGAAAAAAAAAACATTTCAGGTACTATAACTCCATACAACCTCGCATGGGTCCTACTGAAATTGATTTTTTCCAATAATATGCTTTAAAAATGTTAAATTCTATCCTCTATGACATCTAATTCATTTTCATATACACCAACTTAGTGAATACACTTTATACGACACTTGCAGAAAATATTTATTGAACATGTCATCAGACAATGGAAACCTGAATACTTAGATATGACTGTTGTAGCACTACCATTTATAGTAGAAGATAATCCAAAACAGGGGGATGCAACATTAGATTGTGTGGTAATTGTTTGTTATCTCACTGAGAAGCTAGCAATATATCAAGGGTATAACAAGATCCGATCTCAAGATGAAGTTGATGACATGTGCCTGTATATGGTGTACTATTTCCTTACAGACCCTACATACAGTTGGAATGAAACCTCATATAGAATCAGGAGCTATCTTGTGGAAATAGTACGACCAGAATGAAGATAACAAGTAAAACAGTCAGGGATAATGGATGAATAGCTCTGTTAGCATTTTCACTGCACTGGGAATATTATATCCCTATGAGGTGAAACATTTTCTTTTGAGGGAGTTTATTTGGTTTTGATTTTATATTTAATGATGCTAATTCCTACCGGTAAGTGGATGAATAGGTATGTTCACACCTTAAGGATATTACCTTTACTGTTTATAAGATTGTTAAGTTTGGCCAACATCTAGATTTCATCAGAAGATGGAGAGTCTCCATAAGGAAAGACTTGTCCCAAAGATCCAATAACTCTTACTCAGTCTTCTGGATTTCTTCATCAAAATTCAAGAACCTGGATTTGTCCCAGCATCAAAGAACAAATGTATAAAAGAATCTAGAACCTGGATTTATCCCATATTCACTATTGAATACACAACAAATCCATACAACATGTTTACAAGTTATAGAAGTATCCCAATCCCAATCCATTACAACCAAAAGTGGACTGTCAAATACTACCACATGCTTAAAGAACAAATGCATACAAAAATCTATAACCTTGATTTATCCCATATTCACATTGGAATACACAAAAAATGTATACAACACGTTTACAAGTTATTGAAGTCTCCCAATCCCAATCCATTACAACCAAAAGTGGACTATCAAATACTACCATATCCTCACAATAAAATGCATACAGAATTATAGAACTTGGATTTATCACATCTTTACAGTTTCATATAGAACACATGCTTATAGCACATTTACAATTTCTTGAAGTATCCCAATCCCACTACCAATCCATTACAACCGAAACTGGATACATCCTATACATTCTTCAATTCAGTCATTAAAATTTAAAAAACTACTCCCATCCAATGTTTTCTACACTATTCGGCCTCTTCCAATGCTATTCAAGCAATCTACCTCCTAATATGAAGTTTTAAATTGGTGGAAAAGTCTTCCTGAAACATAGAAAGTACAGAATTACAAACGCTTATAGAAAAGAATGCACATAAAAAAATTACATGTGAAACTATTTTTCTAGACCAAACACAAAAATATGATCATTATTGCTCCTTGACTCTATGCGTGCAAATAATAATGATATCATACAATATATTAACAATATAAAACTGCTCTTGTAAATGAAATTCATCATAAAATGAAATTATACTGTCATCATAGTAGTAGGATTAATTTTTATTCAACTGTTTCCCCTTTCAGCAGCCATTGTCTGAAAAGCTTTTCAATCTACCTCCCCCTTTCCTGTTTGGTTTCTTTTTAAAAGAATCCTTTCTAATTTTTTTTTCTGAACTAGAAAAACCATTAACATTATTCACTTATGTATTTATGATAGACAACTCTTTTACAAAATTGCTAAAATTTGAGAAGGCAATGTCATAACCCACATCTGTCTCACAAGCTACGATAATTAACTTCATTCCCATTAATGCTAAATATTTGTAATGTTTTTCTACAACTGATTTTATATCAACAAGTACCTCAAAAAAATATCCTTTGAACATCACAATATTTCTATCCAATCGGGTCCATCTCTCTAAAATATATTTTCAGGTATTTCTCTCACATCAAGCTGATCAAATTTTTTTAAAACATGAAAAAAAATACCCAACAGACTCAAAATTTCGACAATAACATTCAACAACTTCATTTGAAGCTTCATATGATACACAAAATTGATCTTCATAATAAACCATTCTAATAACATAATTGAATTGAACTCCTATTTCAAAACAAAATATCAAAAAACATACACCAATCAATTGATATTCATGCTGAAATAAATCAAATAATTTCATTGTATATCTTGTAGAAACTTGGCACATCAATTCATGGTAAGGGTAAATATTACAAGGTAACTTATCTCACATTTCAAATTCTGCCTTTATTTCACGATACCATTTTTTTCCAACAAGTGCTCAAACTGATTAAAGAAATCAACAACACTTAACTTTCAATGAACATAATGTTTAATCAATCCATTAAAACTTTCACTTAATTGAGTGTTGTGAATACCCAATGTTAAAGAATATTTCAAAAAGTAATGAGCCCACTTTTCTCACAAAACAAATACATCATCTAGCCACTACGATTTCACATCCACATATTCTTATCTAAGGGAAGTCCACTCCTTATCAAACTGATTTGCATCATGGTATTCGAACATACACTTCTTAAATATAGTTAGAAAACTATATCCATATTTCATCGAATTACCTAAATTATTAATTCCATTTTGCATCAAATTCCACGAACAAAGGCAATGTTGAGATCCCACTAAAACTACAGAATTGAATTTTTCCATTACCACATCCTGATCAGTAAAAATAGTTTGAGGAATCTTCATGTGATGCACTTGTAATTTTTTTTGAAACAACCAAGAAAACGAAGTCACGATTTCATCATATAACAAATATTCCCCAAAAACAACAATCTCATGATGATGATTGAACCCCACAAAAACACCTAATAGTCTGTACTCTTTATTAGTACTAAAAGTGGTGTCAAACACAACAACATCTCCAAACAACTCATAATATGTTCTCATTTTTAGGTCATCCCAGAAAATATTACTAATTTTACCATTCATGTCAAACTGCATAGTATAAACAAATGATGGATTCTCCTGAATTTGTCTTTCCAGGTATTCTAATATACCACATGAATCACCCTAAAGCAAATATATTTCCCGTTTAGACGTTAAAAAATTCAACTGATCAACATGTGTGTACCCAATAACATCTCACCACCATGAAATTGTCGTCACTAATGAGAAAGAGTCATTTGGTTTAATACCTATAGAAGCATTCACATATAACTCATATAATTATTCTTCTATTATTTTTCATTGGGACCTCATCATATGAATTGATCCAGGCTTGTGAAAGGGATGATTATGCTCTTCAACAAATATAGTACATGCATATTGGCCAGAAGATAATAAACTAACCCCCATTATTACAAGGAAACCTGTACGTGTCTCAGCCCAAGGAAATTTCACCATGCTATCATATTTTTCAATATTCCTATGACTTTATTTTCTGCATGCATAAAGGCTTGATGTAACAATTGATTTATCCTTTCTCCTTTTTAGAGTATTATCGGCGTACACTGAACCTGTCACGACCCGCCTTCACCAAAAGGAGGGAAGGGCTAGCAGATTGCCAGACCCTTCCTTATTTAAGTTGAATGAGAGATAATGACCCATGAAACCCACCTTCAATAGGTCCTGGAGTGGTGACCAGCACCAAGGGTATAAAATCTCACACAAAATGGAAGACATTACCCTTTTTGTTTTTATAGGATCGAGAGATAAGATAGCAACCTCAACAATACCAAAGTTGAAAGTAAAGGGGAAGCCAAAAATAACCCATTAATATATGCATGTTCAACAGTAAATGATACAAGCCACAAAAAAACTCCAAAGGTAAAGCACCAAGAAAAAGGAAAACGACAACAGCAACTGCCCCAAGGTTCGAGCTAGTACGGTCCCACGTGATCCCTGAAGTCCTCCTGGAATCCTGAAAGAAGTTTTTACATATGTAGGGTGAGCATACAAGTACACTTAGTAGGGAAAACCAAAGACTTTCGTGCACAAGTGGAGAGACATCCTAATGCCCCGTGAGAAAAGAAAAACCAAATCACTTAGTAAGGAAAAACTGTCCACCCAAGTCTCACCAAGGCACACTCCCCAAATAACACAAGGAAAATAAAGTATAGTAATAACACATTGATATTTGGGTACCCCGTGCCACTTTCACACTGGTTATTAAAGACATCCTACGCATCGAACCAATCCCGCCATTCTCACTGCAGTCCCACTGTCAAACCCCGCCCGCACACACCTGGGCCAGAACAACTACTGCCACACCCGAAGACACCTGGGCCTCATCCCGAAGACACTTGAGAAACAAACTGCCCACAGACACCTGGTCCAACCACCACAACTACCCCGCCCAAAGATTATTGGGATAATAATGGACCTCAGGCCATCACAGCCTGCCCAAAGAGTCTTGGGATATTCGGGAGAGGGATCAGAAAAAGATCTAATAACCAACCACTCATAGGAGTGTTGGAAAAAACACCCTCCCCATGAAATGGGGTGTTCGGCACTAAGTGCTCAAATTAGGTGGGGCACGAATAAGAAACATAAAAGATACAGATATATGTGTAGGTAAAAAACACTCTTCCTGACCTAGGGGTTCCCAAAACCTAAACACAAACACCCTTGTAACTATTCATTCACAAAAGAAGCCACAACACTCACGACCAAGTCACAACTCGTTCCCAAACTAATTCCCCACTCAACCATTCTTGTTTTCATGTTCAAGTGATCCCATTAGGGTGAATTCTACACTACCGGGAAACTAACAGGCATAACCACAAGCCAGAAAAAAAAAAGGAAACAACCAAATAACAATTTAAGCATTCACACCCGGTTCTCTTGAAAGGTCACAACGACAAAGGGATAAGTGAGATCCATCAAAATAATGGAACCAAAGAAAACCTCACAAAGGGGATTAGTGAGATCCCTCGAAGTACTAAAAATAAATCAAACCCTGAGACACAACCCCATGTCCCCATAACCAGGAACCAACGATTTCTCAACAATAGAGGATTCCACCCCAATTCGTGATATAAGCAGAGCAACCAAAACCTCAGATTTACAACCAACGACCATGACACATCAGAGGATACCATCCCCATTCACATATTCCCATAAGCACCAGGCAGAACAACACACCCACCACCAAACAGAGTGGAAAACTTCCAGGTTCAAGCACATCATTCATTAGGTTCTTCTTTCTGTTTGTTAACCGGGGTGGTCACACAGGGATTATTGTTTTACTGAACATCCATTTGAACCAACTGGGTTTACGTGATTAACCAATTTATAGTTTAAGTCATTTAATCATCATAGAAGACAAAGATTCATTAGTGCGCAAGGAAAGACCACCAACGACCATGATTTTCAGTGAGCATAGGCCCGTACAATTCACAACACATACAACATAAAAGTATTACAACATAAACATTGATCACACCCCCCATCATTCTTTAAAAGTCCGTTTATTATCTTCATTAAGTTTGGTTCATCAATTCCCACAGAGACAAAAGCATACCCACCCCGCATGATACACAGAAAGGAGAGGTGAAGGAAAACCCTACTTTATTGATCAAAGATCGAAGTTCTTCTCCACGCGCTAAGAATCAGGGAAAAGCGCGACTCGCAGGGGAGGGACATCGGGAACTCTAAACATACTAAGAAGAAAGGAATCCAACCAAGAGGAAGAAGAAGGAAGAAGAAATTCCCATGCGATATATAGATAAGATCCCATTATTACAGGATATGGGGATTTGAACGGCTTTAAATTTGGATCGTGGTTCCCCACGGGGTTGGGTGGTTACACACGACAGAATTAATTGTTATTTAATTCTCCATTGAGGAGGTACCTCTGGATTTATTGGGTATTAATTATGGGATTTTAAATGGATTTAAACCACTTGAAAAAAAGTTGAAAAGCCCAAAAGAGGTGTTACAGGAAAAAATGTAGAAGAGAAACTTAACAAGGCTGGGTAACCCCGATCGGTCGCGCCGATCGGTCACCCCACTCGGCCGCGCTGGTCGGTCACCCCAATCGATCGCACACTGAAATAACGTCCTACCACCGAGACGTCACCCCTAGGATATGAAATTTGGAAAAGGGATGGACCGCGAGGGTTCGGGTCATCACAGAACCCATTTATCCCCCATACATGACATAAAAACATTGTGCTTCATCAAGTGACTTGAACGTCATCCCTGCAACTGGTTTAGTAGAAGCTGCTACAACATCAACATCACCATCAATAACTTTACAATAACCTACAACAAAAAACAATAGTTCAAGAAAAGTACATTAACTTTATAATAGGATTTAATTTGTTTGAAAATGTATAAACTATATGAATAGAAATGTAACTAAATAAAAAATATTAAATATATATATATATATATATAATATAAAATTATTTTTTTGAAATTATAAATAAAAAAATTTATAAAATATATTTTCCAGTGGAACTTCCAATAGAAGTTAAAAATATATATATAATATAAATATAACTAAATAAAAATTATTACAAATATATATATATATATATAATATATTTTTTTTTTGAAATTATAAATAAAAATTTTATAAAATATATTTTTTAGTGGAAGTTTCAGTGGAAGTTCTAGTAGAGGTTCCAGTGGAAGTTTGAGTGGAACTTCCAGTGGACATCGAGAGGAACTTGGATATCAAGTGCAAGTTTCACTGCAAAAACCAGGGCAAAAACCACTGGAAGGGTCATAATTCAACAAAACTATATACCACGGGAACTTCCAATGGAACTTCCAGCGAACATTGAGAGGAACTTGGACATCAAGTGGAAGTTTCACTTCAAAAACCAGGGCAAAAACTACTAGAAGTGCCGCAATTCAACAAAACTATATATCATGGGAACTTCCAGTGGAACTTCTAGTGGAACTTCTAGTGGACATCAATAGGAAATTGGACATCAAGTAGAAGTTTCATTGCAAAAACTAGGGTAAAAACCACCATTATAAGTGCCATAATGCAAAAAACTATATATTAATTCCAGTAAAAGGACCACCGAAAACTTCAGTAAACAGTTTTGGACAGATTTACAACAAAACTAAGAAAAAAAAGCTTCAAATAAACCCGCCCATAATACCTTCATCACTATCCATTATAAGAAGAACTTTAAAAAAAATCAAACAGTGCCTCACCCTGCCTGAACAAAAATGCACCAAAGAACCCTCACATGCCTACCTTGAGATCAACTGGGGTCCTAGACCTTGACCGTGGACCTTGACCTCGATCGTGGACCTCGACCTCGACCAGAGTTCCATGATGCCAATGATTTCTCCCTACTCTACAACTCGGCGCACCAGGCCCAAACGGCCAAATCCCTGGTGCAGAGCCTGGTGATTTCACGTGCGCCCCATTTGGATTTGAGATGAAATTTCCCTTCATCACCTCAAGTAGACTAGATGGTGCCACCTGTGAAATAAAACACATGTCAAGATCCCAACATATGACAGGAGCATCCTGTAAAACGGGGTACCGAAGATAATAAAAAGCAAGAATACATGCGTACGGTGGAGGATCCTTGGGAAAAATTAGCCAACTGATGTATAAAAAAACTCAACAAAAGGCATATTAATAATGAAATTTTAATTAAAAATTTAAAATCCTAAAATATAATTAACAAAATACATCATCTACTGTCGAGTCTATCTCACTCTGGGGTTGTCGTCAAGTTCATCTTCATCCCCCAAGAACACTCATGACCAAGTAGTACCTTAGTGGCTACCATCCATGTATGCATGATGCATAACAGATTCTGCGTCCTCTATGTTCAAGAATGGAAAACACTATTTTCTTGGTGGTTGACTTTAGCGACCTCTACCTCTCTTCCGACGAACCAAAAACCCCCAAGAAAAGGGAGGGGCTCTCACCGCCTCAACATCCGTCTCTCTTGGAAAAACTAAAGGGAAAGGGGTCAAAGTAGGAGAGTACTTCACACTCATGGCATCATTGTGCTACTCTTCTCTCACCCTTATCGAACTAGATCGATGAAAAAATGTTGTCCCTGAGAGACCTGAATCAACCGAAAACCTGGCACACTGCTCTTCTCCCGATCTATCTCAGCCAAACCTAGGAAGACTTCAATTCGAAGAAACATGGCCTCCCTTGAATTATCGATGCTAGATCTTATGCTACCATGAGGGAGATGGCTGGAAATAGATGGATAAATCCAAGAGGCCTATCCCCTGTGGAATCAAGCCTTATCCATGCTAGAACTGGAAGAACCCTGAACTAGTGAAAGTAATGTTGCACTTTTTTTCATGATCCCTAAAGAGGGGACCCATATATTCAATAGGACACGTGGTTGGAGGAGCTGATATGGGTCATTCCCAATGGCGAGTTTTATAACAGTTTCTCAACAAAAAAATCATATTAAAGGAATTGAATTTAATTAACAATATTAAAGGAATTAACTATTCATACAATGCAAAGTTCCCATAACACTCCATAGATTGATGCCTCTATCCTTAGCCTCCTTGGCCATCCTATCCCATGATTCCCATTGATATCTTCCTTCTGCATTTGCATCCCCGATGAAGAGCTACAATATCCATTCAATATTCCACAAAACCAACTTTAGCACATTGATGATCGATAATACATGTATCAGGATGGAGGTAAGAACGTTTCTAATGAGAGTGATACAACCCCAAAGGAGAGGAAGTTTCTTTTTCACTTAAGGATGCAGATAGATATTTTATCTACCGGGACATCCAAATAGTGAATATGAATTCTACCTGGGGAAACTGGATCTCGAAAATGTTCCATGGTGAAGTGTCTTTTGTGAACTCCCATGCTATACTCTAT
Organism: Viscum album; assembly: GCA_963277665.1. Taxonomy (NCBI): domain Eukaryota; kingdom Viridiplantae; phylum Streptophyta; class Magnoliopsida; order Santalales; family Viscaceae; genus Viscum; species Viscum album. The sequence goes on from OY728157.1 coordinate 820,370,545, forward strand.
TTCCCCCCCTCTTATCTGAGCATAAAATTGAAATATAAATTCTAATCTTCCCTTAGTTAATAATCTGACCACTCAACTTACTATTTAAATCTAGAATTCCATTGAGTTCTCGTATGGACTTATTGTTTCAATTAAAGAAAATGAGCATATCATCTAAAAAGAGGAGTTGAGAGACCCTAGTGAAGTCCGACCTATAATGGAAGGGCTGAATGCTACCATTTCTGATGATCCTTCTTAGGAATCTATTGAGAGTGTGTTGAACTAGATTGAAGATGCTAGGGGACAAAGGTTCTCCCCTACCTCATCCCCTAGACTGATTTAAAGAAGCCATAATTTTTCCCCATGAAGGTGACTAAAATCCATGGCTAACTAAAGAATATGAATAAGAGATTGTTCAACCAACTATAGAATCCCATGCATTCCATAACTTTATTGATGAAATTACACCACACCCTATCATATGCTTTTTCCATATTGAGTTTGGTGACTATGTTGTATTCAGAGGTCTTATTTTTAATCTCTTCAATCATTACGTGATCCATGGCGATGATAGCTTGGGTAGATCGACCTCAGATGAAGCCTTACTGTTCTCTAGAGACCCATTTATAAAGGTCCCCTGATAGTCTTCTGTTATTAATGGGAGCAAGTATTTTGTAGGGAAAACCCATTGGGGTCAGGACCCCTCCTTGGAAACAGTGATGATTTCCACAAGAATGCCCTTGACGAGGTCCCAATATACTGTATAGAATGGAGTAATGCGAAATTGGTAGGCTAGGGTGGGGCGGGGCAGGCCAAGCCCACGCAGGTTTGAGCCTGAATGAGTTTGTCCACAAAATCCCACATATAATACGAACAAAAAAATCGAAGCCCTCCCCGCCCCGCATAAGCCTGCGGGTTTCCCACAGACTGCCCACATTTTTAAGAAAAAACACTATTTATAAACATTTAAATATTGTATTTTTTTCTCATTTTTAATTTTAGTCATTGGGAGAAGTATGGATTTACAATAGTTATAGTTTTAAGATATGTGATGGAACATTTTTATATGGGTTAATGGTGTCATGTGCTGACGCTGATGTGGTGGTGAACTGTTGTATGCAAAGTATGTGAGTGATCAATGAGTGGAGAAAAATGATGATGTTGATTGTGTGGCGATGTGAATGACTAGAACTATGAATGAAAAACGACACTTCAAGTAATGACTGGTTTCATAGGAGGCTATTAGGGTCTCAGGAGGTCCTTTCCTATTTTCTTAATGAAAAAATAAAATTAAGTAATAACAAAATTAAATCAGTCTAAAAAATATTATAATTATAAAAACTATTTTAGAATTTAAACCTAGTGCAAGAGAGATGCTTTTCATTTTATAAGAGGTGGGATGACACACCATGTGAATATGGTTAATAATTACTATATAAATATTATAATATCATATTAAAACAATAAATAAAGACCTATTTAAAATTCACATGTAAATTAATGGCGAATTAGTACGACCATTACGGTGAGAAATCATATGTCATGGTTTAATCATGTTTAAAAAAACTAAAACTCCAAAAAGGATATATTGTAAAAAAATTAAATTAGCCCCGCTGGTCAGCCTGCACCTGCACGGGCTCAACCCACTTTGGCTCGCACCTGTGTGGGCTCAACCCGCATTGGCATGTGTTCTTAGTGGTCAATATTTTTAAGTCTGTCTTACCCCAAATCCTCCCCATACATGCAAAAATCCTTTCAATTCATGATCGAGACCCGGGCTGGAGCTTCCACACCACAAGTGCGGACGGAATCTATAAGAAGGGGAGGGGTAGCTTGTCTGTGCTGAACCTGTCCATCAGCATGATGGAGAAATTTCTAGCTACATGGTAGGTGGATGGTGCACCTACCTCACCAACCAAGGACTTCAAACATGGCTTCTGCACATGCAGTCCCTATTTTATTGAAAGCCATGGGAGAAGTCCATGATAGGTGGAGGATTGGTGGGAGTTGTGTCAAACTTGACACCTCCCACCATGGCTATTTAAGGAGGCCTTGGGGTGCTTCCTTCCAGTAGATTAGAGAACCAAGAGAGTTGTTCCTTTCAAGAGAGTTAGGAGAGCTCCATGTGTGAGAGGAGAGGTGTAGAGAGGGAGTTTTGTAAATCTTTGTTCATGGTGAAATAAAGGCTAGTTTCTCCCTCTTAGTGGTCATCAAACCACAAAAAGTGGTATCATAGGAGGTTCTGGTGAAACAACGATAGGAAGTGGAAATTTTCCAATGACTGGAAAATTCAAGTTTCCTAAAATCTAGTTTTGAAGGAATATTCTAAAAGCCTATGTCGAGACGATTCCAACGGCATAAACGGCATCGAAAACAGAGCTAAAACGAGATTTCTAGGCCCGGTAAAAGTTTGGTCAAACTTCAGGTGCTACAATATCCCCTTGCCAGAGAAGACGGTGTTGTTCCGGTGCTGCTTACTTTTCTGGTGAGTTTCTGGCCACTGCTCTAGCATGCCACGTCATCACCACGTCATCGCCATGTTATCGGACGATCTCGACCATTGATACTATTTTGATCATAACTTGATCATTTAATATCCGATTTTAATGATCTAGGAGTCGATTCCACCATTTCCGACTATTTCGGACACAACAGTGAGCTCCATTTTTTCAGACTCTACACCATGTTTATCTGAATTGAAATCCAATGGAGGGATCATCCACAGGAGGGATGATCATGTTGACTTCTTCAAACTACAACATTTGGAAGTCTTGAATGGAATATATCCTCAATGATAAGGATCTTTTTGAACCCAATGTGAATGAGGGAGTCAACCCCAATGCCACCAAGGAAACAGAGTGGTAGAAGATAAAAAAGAATATGATCGACCAAATTATCCAATGGATCGATCACAGCCGTTATTGCCATGTTTCTCAAGAGACTGGTGCGTAAAAACTTTGGACAAAGTTGGAAAATACATACCAATCAAAGACAGCTCGAAATAAGATCCTCTTGTTGAAGTAGTTGATGAAGCTTCAACTACAGAGTGGAAGCTCTATAGTCTAACACAACAACGAGTTCCAAAGCCTGGTGAACAAGTTGGTGGCTGCCGGTAAGAAAATAAATGATGAAGATCAATAGAACCACTTACGCTGCACACTTCCTGATAGCTGGGATATGATTATCGTCTTACTCAGCAACTCAGATCCTAGAGGTAAACTTACTATGGTGACGGTAAAGGATGCACTGTTCAATGAGGAGGCCCGAAGGAAGGATGCAAGTTACAACTAGATGCAAACTCTTGTTCTAGTGAAGTGAGGTAGACAACAAGGAGGAGGCTGTGGGGAAGGAACCATAGGTCGAAGTAAGAATAGATGAATATCCATAGATGGCAGAAGGTCAACATACAAATGATACCATTGTGGCATAGAGGGACACATGAAGAAGAACTACCGAATTTTTTTATAAGAAAAGGGTCAAAGTTGCAACCAGCAAAGAAGAAATGAATATGTGCATGTGAGCATCCCTAGAGAAGTTATTATTTGCTCCAAATATGAAGAAGAGATATGATTTCATACATCCATCCAAGACATAGAATGAGTGGTCAATACTGCAACATCGTACCACATCACGCCGCTTCTTGAGTATTTCATGACTTATCAAGTTGGTGACTTTAGTGAAATCAAGATGGTGAATACCAGTTCGGCGGAGATTATTGGAATGTGTGATATCCATGTCAAGAAGAATGTTGGATACAAAATCACCTTGAAGGATGTTCAACATGTTCCAAGTCTTCGACTCAACCTGTTATCAGGTATAGCCTTTGATCGACAAGGCTATGGAAACATCTTCAGCATTGGAGCATGGAAGATGACAAAAGGATACATCATCATCAACTGAGGACACATATTCAGTACGTTGTACAAAAATAATGTAAAGATATGTGTAGACAACCTCAACATTGTGGAAATAGAGACTTCATCCAATATGTGGCATAGGAGACTCGACCACATGAGTGAAAAAGGCTTATCTACCCTAACGAAGAATAAGTACATCAGTATTGACAAGGATGCACCACATGATCCTTGTAAATACTACTTTTATGGGAAACATCATAGATTCTCATTCAATATTACTTCATCACGGAGATCAGAGTTACTAGATCAGGTATAATCTGATGTATGTAGAACCATGGAGGTGGATTCACTCAAAGGTCAGTCAGAATGGCCTGAAGGCCTTCATTTTTTATTATTTTTGATAATACACCTTTCAAGTGGTGAGGTGGAACCCTTACAAGTCCCGAAGGCTTAAATACAATTACATGACCTGTAGGTCTTAGAGGAATCACCTAGACAAGAAAACTTGGAACTGCTCCTCCCCAGCATATATCATGATATCAACACTCGGAGGTAACAAATATTTTCTATCCCTTATTGATGATGCATATCGAAGGGTGTGGGTGTTCTTATTATGGACGAAGGAACAAGTACTGTACTACTTAAAGATGTTCCACGCCATGGTGGAGCGTGAAACTAGAAGAAAGCTGAAGTGTCTTTGTTTAGAAAATGGAGGAGAGTAAACATCTAGGGAATTTGATGCCTATTGTAGGAGTGAGGGAGTCTGACATGAGAGGATGACCCCTCACACCCCAAAACACAACAAAGTTTCATAAAGTATTAATAGAACCATCATGGAGAAGGTCAGAAGCATGATGAGTTTGTCTAAGCTCCCTAATCCATTCTGGGGAGAAGTTGTTCCGATTGCATGCTACCTCAACAACCGATCACCATCGGTTCCACTGAATTTTGAGATTCCACATAAAATATGGTCTGGTAAACATAACTCTTAATCTCATTTATGAGTATTTGGATGTTTAGAATTTTCACATGTATCCAAGGATCTCAGAAAAAAAGCTAAACGAGAGATCTACTCTATGCATCTTCATCGACTATGGACATTAGGATTTCATATACAAGCTTTGGGTTTCGAAGGAGGAGAAGGTGATAAAAAGTAGAGATGTCGTGTTCCATGAGAACCAGACGATAGAGGACATTCAAAATACTATAATGTCTCAAAGGGAAAGTTTCAAGGACTCAATTCATGATCCAAAACCTATACCAGCACCACGTGTCATTGAAGAGGAGGAGGTTCAAGAAGACTCATCAACAGTAGACCAGGAGGTGGTGGAGGAGGATATTGAGCAGGGGGAGACTCAATACTCTCCATAAGAAGTTGCAGAACCATCACAAGAGCAAAGTGATGTTGTGCCTCCCAAACCTAACATTTCACAGGTTCAAAAATCTTCACGAGGAAGGATTCCATCAACAAAATATTTGGAGTCATATTACCTATTGCTGACTGATGAGGGGGATCTAGAAGGATAGAAGGAAGTAGTGTCTCATCCCAAAAAACTCAAGTGGTTATATGCAATGGAGGATGAGATGAAGTCTTTGATGAATAACCAAACATACGATTTGGTGGAATTACCCAAAGGTAAGAAGGCACTAACAAACAAATGTGTGTTCAGGATGAAGAAGGATAGAAGTAAAAGGGAGGTCAAGAACAAAGTTCAGTTAGTTGTGAAGGGATTCCTTCAGAAGAAAGGAGTTGACTTTGAAGATATTCTTTCACCCATGGTGGAGATGGATTCAATATGAGTCATTTTTGGATTAGTGGTTAGCTTGGACTTGGAGCTTGAACAGATGGATGTGAAGACAACTTTTTTTCATAGTGACCTCTATGAAAAGATCTAGATGAAGCATACTAAAGGATTTGAGGTTTTTGGACAAGAAAAACTTGTTTGAAAATTGAATAATATATTTTACGGACTAAAACAGGCTCCCAGGAAATGATACAAGAAGTTTGACTCATTCATGGTTAGTCATGGATATAAGTGGACACAGGCAGACCAATGTATCTACATACATATATTTCAGGATGGTAACTTTTTTTCCCTTCTACTATATGTTGATGACATGTTGATCATTGGGAATGATGCAGTGAATATTATCCAGTTGAAGAAGGAGTTATCCACATCTTTTGATATAAAGTACTTGAGATCATCTCAACAAATTTTGGGGATGCATATCATTCATGAAAGAAATAGGAAGTTGTTATGGTTATCTCAGGAGAAGTATGTAGAACTTTTTTTAAAATGTTTCGACATAGACAAAGCCAAACCTATGATCATTCCTCTTCCCGGCCATTTGAAGTCAAGCAAGAGTGCATGCCTATTGTCCAAGGAAGAAATCGAGGCAATAGAAATGATACCATACTTCTCTGTAGTTGGAAGATTGATGTATTATATGGTGAGTATGAGACCTGACATTTACCATGTAGTGGAAATCGTGATCCAATTTCTCTTTAATCCTAGGAAGCTGCACTAGGATGCAATAAAGTGGATTATGAGTTATCTTAAAGGTACTTAAAAGTTATCTTTGTTCTATGGGGGAGATGAACCTATCTTGGAGGGATATACATATGCAGATATGGGCTGAGATCCTAATAGTAGGAATTCTACATCAGGATACATCTACACTTTTTCATGAGGAGTTGTATTATGACATTCAAGGTTGCAGAAGCGCGTCTCTTTATCCACGACAGAAGCAGAGTACATTGCTGCTTCGGAATCTGGCATGGAGATGTTGTGGATAAAGCATTTTTTACAGGAGCTCGGATTCATCCATAAGGAGTATAGGGTTCATTGAGATAGTTAAAGTGCTTTGGACTTGAGAAATAAATCTATGTACCATTCCCGGATGAAGTACATAAAAATTATCTATCATTAGATACGTGAAGTGATGGATCAACAGCTGCTGCGACTTGTGAAGATCCACACGAAGGAGAACCCAATAGATATGTTGACAAAGGTGGTTGATCGGGTGAAGCTAGACCTTTTAAAATGCTCTAGAAGATTGTAGCTAGAGGAGGAGAATTGATGGAGAAATTTATAGCTGCATGGTAGGTGGCTAGTGCACCTACCTCACCAACAAGGACTTCAAACATGGCTGCTGCACATGTAGTACCTGTTTTATTGGAAGCCATGGGAGAAGTCCATGGTAGGTGGAGGATTGGTGGGAGTTATGTCAAACTTTACACATCCCACCATGGATATTTAAGGATGCCTTGGGGTGCTTCCTTATAGCATATTAGAGATCCAAGAGAGATCTTCTGTCCAAGAGAGATGGGAGAGATCCATGTGTGAGAGGAGAGGTGTAGTGAGGGAGTTTTTGTAAATACTTTGTTCTTGGTGAAATAAAGGCTGGTTTATCCCTCTATTTCTCTCTCTTAGTGGTAATTTAACCACAACACATCATCCACCCATGAAAATGCACCACCACCTTAAAGGAAGAAACTGGAAAATCAAGAATCAGAGACCTTCCCACTGTTGCAGATCAGGCTCCCCTAACAAGATCTTAGGGATTAGATAAATACAGGCCAACTAGTGCTGAAAATTTCAAAATCTATTTGAGCTGCCGTAGACTATCTAAATTATCCTCTATTAGTGAGTTATTTTATTGGTATTGTATTTTTACCATAATCTTTCCTAAACATCATGTAGTAGCTGGTGATCCCTAAAAATCTTCACACCTCCTTAACAATCCATGACTCTTTCCATTGCTGAATCGCTTCCACCTTCTTAGGGTTCACAGAAACTCCCATTAATGAAATTATATGACCTAAATATTCCATATATTCTCTCCCAAAAGGGAACTTTTTTCATTGTCTTGTAATTTATTCTTTATCATAATATATAGTACTTGTTTCAATATCTCAAGATGTTTGCACCAACCTCTACTATAAATAAATTTCTCATAAAAAATAGAACCCTCTTTTGAAGTATCGGATGGAAAATAGTGTTCATAGACTCTTGGAAAGTTGAAAGTGTGTTTGTGAATCCAAAGTGCATTACCATGTATTTTTAAAGTCCTTCGTGAAAGGATGGCTTATCCACATGATCCACCCTCAACAACACTTGGTGGAAATCCAAATTCAAATCTATCTTAGTGAAATGTGTTGCCCCTAAGAAATCATCAAAAAAACCTCAACCATATGTAGGTGATATTAAATTATTCATCACCCAATCGTCCACACACATCCACCACCCTCCATATTTTTTATAACCATTATGATGAAACTAGCATAAGTGATATTACAATGCTAAATGAACCCAAGTTTCAAGAGTTCATAAACTTGTTTCCCCACCTCATTTTTCATTTGGTAAGCGAGTTTATATGGCCATATATTAACCGAATTGTCCCCATTTCTTAGTGTTATAGTGTTATCAATGTCCTTTCATGGTGGTAAACCCTTTTCTTCTTGGAAAATAGCTCTGCACTTGCTGGAATATATAACTCAACTAGCTCTTCAACATAGGAGGAAACTTTGTAATCTTCAATTCAACATGCCCTATTAATTCCCAATATAGTCCCGTAATTTATTCTCTCAACTAAAATACTCTTAAAAATTTCTTGGTGCAAACAGGGGTTGTTCAATCCCCTCTAAGGTAACCACATGAACCCCCAATGAAATTCCATTGTTTTTTATGAAATTATTTTATAAAATACCCCAGAGTTTCAAGACAAAAATCCCCAAGACTAAATATAGTATGGTGGTATCAAATTTTTATGTTTCAACATAAAACTTAATGGTAAATCAGTGTAACTTCATGTATTTAGACATGCCCTTAGAAGAAACCCATTGTCAATCTCACAATATAATTTTCAAGGGCTCGGTCTCAATGCTTTTTACTGAAAGAGATTTCAACAGCTACTTGGAAATAATGTTGGGGCTTGCACCACTATCTACCAAAACTAACAACGATACTACCCTTATACTTCATTTCACCACCAACAACTAATTTCCTTTTAGCAAATATTGTTTAATCTAATTTTCCATCATTACAAACATTTCCAGTTCCCTAAGTTCCCTCATGCCCCTACCACTCGTCTCATGAATGGACTGTGTCTCATCCTCATCTCCATCCTCTTAAAACACTCCCAATCCATAAGTCTATAGAACTTTTTGGACACTTATGACCAGGAGCGTATTTATGTCCATAAGTGAAACAATTTCCTTTTTCTTTTCGATCTTTATATTCTTCTCTATTTAAATTTTGCAGTCTTCTCTATCTTGGACTGATTATATTCCACTACTCCCATTCCTTACCCTCTCCTGTTGGGATGAATCACACCGTACTAGTGTTCCCACTCTTGGAACTCTACTCCAAGGTCACGATTCTAGCTACCTGATAACTCCTTTCACTTTCATCTCCCTTCCAACTCACTGCACCAAGGTCAAAAAATGTTCCTTGCTCATTGGATCGTTCATCAAGACTTTACTTTCAGTTTCTGGATTCATCCCATTGATAAACAAACTCATATAACATTTTCCATGTAATCTTCTATTCATAGGGATAAACATTCAAATGCATCGATATAGATATCCACTGAATCGGTATGCCCTAATCCCTTAAGATACATCATAGGAACATTCTCCTCTACACAGTCATACTTCATTGACATTTATTTTTTGATTTTTTTTCTATGTAAAACCAATCTTAGCATATTTCAATGAAATTATTTTCTATTACACTAGTCCGTCCATGCATTATTGAGAGAGTGACACCTTAAAGCCTTCCCATGTTTTATGGATTAAAAAATATGTGTCCACTCATGTGATCCAAGTGATTGGATCCTCTCCAATAAATGCTGACATCTACACTTTCTTGGTAAATACACACATTCCATCAATTTCCAAAGAGTTCATATCATGGTGTTCTGTTTTTCCTTCAATCAGTTGAACTGAATTTTATTCTTCAGTTCGAGTATGGTACTCGCCTTCCTTAGCCACGCCTGATCACACTTGGATGCTCCCTTATTCCATACTCTATATTCTATTTGTATATCTAGGTTAATCGTATATTCAAATCTCACACCATCATTGAGATATCTAAAATAGTGGTTTTGTGTCTTGCAATAGATACCTCTGGTGTAGCTACTCACATTTCCATCTAAGTGGTCATCCATGTGTGGAAGCACCAATGAGAGAACAAAGATGATAGAGACCGAAATTAATTGAGATAGAGGGAAACCTTGTTTGTATTTAGAGAAGTATAGGAGAAACAAAAGTAGACTACATGCCAGAGAAGAAGAAGAAGCTTGGAAAAGAAGACAAAAATCTACACAAGAGGCACTGCTACTCCCTTCCCAATCTGAAAACAAATCAAAGCCAAAGGCTGAATTTCCTAATATATTCCTATTTGTATTTCCTTATTTCATCATCCCCTATTTAAAAAATCCTCCATGAAAAACCACTCAATTAGAATTTGTTATTTCCCCTTTACCCCCTAGATAAGAAACTTTTACACAATTTTAGAGTATTCCCTCCAGTTGGACAGCCGATCTCTATCATAAATCTTCCTAAATTATTATGTATATAACCAACACTCCCAAGGAGAAAAATACACCTCATGTATGGGAACATATGTCAAACAAATACCTACCTAAATATTATCGATGACCCTTATCCTACCCATTTATAACTTCCCACCTCTCTATTTAATTGTTTATTTATAATAAGACCCCCAGTAAAAAAATAACACTTGGACCCCCAATACCCTGCCCCTAAAACGATACCCCCTTCAGTAGGTAAACTGAATAGGTTGTCAGGTCCCATGGCTAGTCTGTCTCCTAGTGAGCTCCTAAATTTTATCAATCATGGTCTGGGATATGTCGCCAACCGTGATACATGTCATGAGATTTCTACGACTTATAATAACCATCGTCCTTGAATTAGTCTTGGCCTATGATTGCATATTATCATGCCCTATGATATACATCATCTCTTATGTTGTTATTTGGACCATCCCATGACTTCTCCTTTGATTTATTCACTTTATCTCTACTATCTTCAACTATCATAAAAAAATTAATCAAAGGTTCCCTTCACTTGTAGGCATGCCCAAAAAATTGTTGGACTACTTTTAACAAGGACCATGCTTCCACATTTAATATCTATGTCCACTCCACTTTTAATCATCATAAAGCCAAGTGTTTGTAAAGTACAGAGCCTCAAATAAATTTAACCAATATCACCTAATTATTAGCTTTGATATTCCCTTATAAAGTGAATCATCATAACACTTATATATCAAGTAGAGTGATATTTTCATATTATAGTCCGTGATTCATTACATGGATTCCAATATCTGTTGTCAACATTATATGTGATCATTAGTTCTAATTCAGTTCACATTTTTGTGTCTTGTGTTATATTTTGTTACTTCATGTGACCTAATATATTAGCCACAATACCTTTTTCTATGATTTTTTATATCCGTGACTCTTTTAATAGCCTTGTTTCTTGCTACGATATTACCTTATCGCCAGACGTGATATGAAATGTCTAGCCACAGGGTGTGAAAAAACTATATGGAATATTGTGATATGTAACACATTTCAATTCACTTATCCATATCTCTTTATTAACACCTGTAATATATGTATATCACCTCCTATGATAAAACCTCAATTATTTTATATTACCTTTACCCATCACTCTATCCTTTATCTAATATCTCTCTGGAAACATCAATATGATTCCAAAGCATGAACACCATTTCTAAAAAAATTATTCAATTTCACCCAATGTAGGTCACATCACATTATCCAGCCATGGATTCATTTCACTATCCATCTAGTCCATGTTCTCCTTCAAAAGTCTTTTGTGCAACATGCCTCACTCTCTGTACATGATCTTTAGTCTTCCAAGTCCCTGAGGTGCATCAAAAATGAATAAGCTTCAATCATTTATATACAATCACAAGAATGGTTGGTTTTCATGTACTGGTCACTTTATAACTATCATTTTATTATGGATTAGTATTGCATGAATTTGTAACCCAATCATTACCATATTACATTTAATTAGTATCCTTAAAATTTTATTCTTGATAATTGAATTTTTTTCCAATTAAAATTCTAGTAAAAATTCAACTGACTTCCATCCGGTGAAAATCAAACACTTATTTAGGAATGCTATTGGTTAAAAATAATTGTAGAAAATTTTAGCTGGAAGTTATAGTGAAAAATTTCACATGAATTATAGATGTGAAAATTACCAAAAAAATTTGACTAAGACATTCCACATGATGTTTTTAGTAGGGATATTTATTGAAATTTTATAGTGAGTCTACAAACCATAAAACAATTTACAATATGATGTTTTGTCTATCCAATAAAAAATTACTTCAAAATTTTCATTGAAAAAAATCTATTGATAAATCATCAAATTCAGAGATAATGGAATAAATTGCATGTCCTAATTTTCCTTCTTATTAGGTACATATAATTTCTATCCTCATGGGTTCTATATTGGGAGGGAATGAGATGCTTAGGTTATGCCTTGAATCTAAGAGTATTTTTATAATATTTATACTGGGCTTTGTTTTAATTATTTATCTTTTCCCACTATTTTTTATCCTTGAATATAGATTTTGTGTGGTAGTGGATAGCCCAATGGTATCTAATTAGTAGGGAAACGTATGAGATTATTTAATCCAATTACATTTTTGAACCATTTTTAGGTTGAATCATTAGTATTTATTTCATATATCTCATGGTATCACAAGTCTATTTTATCTAAATATTAAAGCTGTTGAGAACTTGGAATTAATTTTTTTAAAATACCTATTTTTTTTTAATATTTTAGAAAGTGTGAGAGGTAAATCTATTGTTTTAATGTTCTTTATAGCCAGACATATCTAATGATAAAGGATAAGTTATGATGTGGAAATTTACCTAATTATGTGACAATGTTAAGATTCTAATTTGAGGAAAGCAGGGTTACCGACTACAAATGTGATAGGGGTATGGAGGTGATCTCTCACCGTTATCTTCTATATAATGTATATACTCATCACATTAAGGTGAAGTATGGGATGCGTGTGGAATATAACATTTAATTCATTTGAATAATATTCTTAGGTTTTTGTGATCAAACAAGTTAGGGGTCAATAAGAAAAAATGTTTTGGGTGATGGTAGAATATCTAGGGAATATTATCTCAATGGAAGGCGTTGATGGTGTGTCATGACCAATCCCTACTGGAACTCCTCCAAAGCCAATACTAAGATTTAGTGCAACACCACCTTCAATATGTCTTGGGATGATGACTAGCACGAAGGGTTTAACATCACTCCAATTTTTTATGAGTTATAACTATTTTTTAATTCAATTTATATTATGTAAACATTTTACATAATCTAAATATCATATACATCACATTATTTAAAACTTTTTGATCAAAACAATTATCAAAACCTTTTTTTGATGCAGTCTAAATAACATCTTAAATAAGACTTATTTTTCATTTGATAAATTCAAATTAATTAATTATAAAAAAATCATAATTATAAATAAAAACTAATTTATATTTTGGAATTGATTTTTTAATCTATAAGTTTTTTATAAATCATTCTTATGATCACTAAATAAACATTGTATTTCAATATCACAAGGCATTCCATGTTATAAAAAGTATTTTAAATATAAAAATTTAACATTTAGAATATTTTTTTAATAAATGTTTCATAAAAATTTATATAATTAATTAGATTTTTTATAAACACTTTATATAGTCATCTCTGACGTGTTTCATTTAATGAAATTAACTGACCATGTTCAACGAATCAACAAACATTTATTCTTATTGGATTAATTCATTGACTTACTTTGATGAATTTAATCCATTTAATACATCAATAATATGGTTCATTTAATCCATTCATAATGGATTGTAACCAATGAAACCATGTAAGATGATTCATGAACCTAAATTTCATTCATTCTCATGTATATTTTAGTGGACATCTAACATGACCATCACATTATCACTATCATAGAATCATTCTACACTCTTTATTCGTGCATCAACTCATGTTTGCTTTGGGTATTTATAGATTCTTTGTATGCTTACACTGTTAAGAAAAATAGTGTATCCTTTCCTTATTTAACGGTGTAACCTGAGAGTAAGAAATTTTTTTTTGACTCTGGATTTTTTCTTGGCTAGGGTTTTCTAACCCTAAAATTGAACTATTTTAAAAAAATGATTTGTTGCATGTGTTGGTGTGTGTGTCTATAATGATTATTGGGGCTGCACATAATCATTGGATGTGAATATGGGGAAGGTTAGAATGGGTGAGGGTGCATGATTAAAAGTGTGCCAAAGGATGTGTGTATAAGAAACTTGCATGGAAGGCCAGACAATGAACCCATGGATGATACCACATATTCTTAATGCCATTGAAATATAATTTTTTATAATATTTTAAATGAAAAATTTATTATAGTGTTCTGTTAAAAATGGTTTAATATGTAAAAATTTATAATAAATAAAAAAATAATAAAATTTATCATCTCCAAGTTATTTTTTAAAAGATTTTAAAAAAGAATTATAAAAATAAAAATGAATGAAATTAAATGATTCCAGGTCACATACGATTTTTAAATTTGTTATCAGAGTTCAAGTATTTATATTTCATGTTAATAATGTTGGGATCTATATTTTTTTCAATTTTTTAATCGAGTTTGAGGTATGGTACATTCATTTGTTCATATATATAGGATCACAACTCATTTTTTTAGTTTTTCATTTATGATTCTCATATCCCCTTTCTATATAGGGAATTTCCAATTCCACACCCATTAATCCCTTGGCTATGACATCAGTAACATACTCCAAATCGTATCCCATTTTATCTTTCTCCCTCACACCATCAACTCAAACTATCATATGCACTATGAAACTCACCCACACCCCCACAAAGTAACCAACATATCCACCCAAGAAATTTTGTTTTTGAAGCGAATCCCTTATCCCACACCAATTTCTTGTGTATTATCCTTCTCTTCTTTTCTTTTACCTTCCTCCCTTTCCATCCCCCATTATCGCATTTTATTCATGTCATCGACCAACTTTGAATCCCCTTTTTGATGGTCGAACACTACCCCCCTCCCACCTCCCCTTCCACCTAGCTAGATGCTTCCCTCATCTCACCTCCCCCCATCCCCAAGGATTCAACATACAATAGTAGCACATAAAAATTCTATACAATAGTACATACCAAATCTTAGCTCTCTATGCACACCATTCGTATTCAATATATTTTGAGTTTCAAGGAATAGATTTCATGTAAAATAACTCATCCATCCTTAATGAGGGCATATAATTCACTAACTCCCACAAACTATGGTTTAGCATTCAGACCTATAACTCCCTCACCTTCCGCATGGAACCAAGTGAGTAAAACTTTGTATATCAACTCTAATTCTATGTGAAGAACCATTTGTAGGCTAGAAATATTAAATGGTATTGACATTTATTCTTTAGAATGAGTGTTTTCATTTAAGTTTTTCTTTCTTTCTAGTAATGATAAATTTTTAATCATCATGTCATTATTAGAATAAATAACATTTATTAGTTGATGATAGAAAAGTTACATTTTTAATTACTATGTTTTTATTTTTTGATTGGAATTTTCTACATTGGGATTGTTATTTTACTAATTTGAATTTTCATATGTGTGTGCAATACATGGGAATGTTATGATGAAATGTGTTCAGAACCATAAAAATTTAAATAATATCCTTTATAAAATATTCAAGAAAAATATAGATAGAAATACCAGTGTGCTACCAAAAAATAAAAAAACAATTTATTGACATAAATTTTAAGTGGTAATAAAAAATCCATATATTCTGAGAATGCTTGTCATTGTTGAAAATGATGATCGTTCTAAATTCTGTATTATCCATGAATATTTTGAGTCCACTCTTCAGGGGTCATTTAAAAAAAATAAAATATTTTATAGAGATAATTTTTTAACCAACCTTATAAGTTAAAAATTAATAGAGATATTTCAGTGAGTATGTGTTTTTATAGTTCTCATTAATAACATATTACATTTATATGAGTTATTATATTTCATAATCAGATTTTATGACTTACTTATAATTCATACATATCATAAATGGAATAAAATTCTTAAATGACCCAAATAAATGATTCCATTGATGAAATAATGCTAATAATGTTTGCATAGTGGGATGTTGAGAAAAGCTAGTTAATATTGGTCTCTCAGATTGAAATGATTCTGAGCATGATTATAGTTGTTTTAAAACTATGATACTCAATATATTTTAATACATGAATAAATTTAATGCAATGTAAGATAATTAAGACCCATGTTATATGTTGAAATTTTATAAACTGAATTACTCTAATTAATTATTTTTTATATGTAATAAAAAAAATTAATTTCTAAACTGTATCAATAGAAAATATTAACTAGAGAAAAAAATATGTGACTTCCAGCTTATGACACAAAATAATGCACAATTTTATAGGGTTAATATCTATCGGATTATCATGGATAGATGATATTGTAGAAGATTTCTCCCTTGGACCCAACGTATAAATGATATTACTTTAAAAAATTTATTTGTTTTAATTCATATAAGGATAACAACTATTTTATTTTTTTTCAAATTTTTAGAAATTGTGTGGTACATGTAAATTCATCGATGATTTCTCGATCAAGAATCATCACATTTCATTTTTTTGTTAATTTTTTATTTTATATTTAATAAATCTTGTTGATAGAATTTCTTGTCAATTTAGGATTATTTGGTTTTTTGAGATTGGCTAGATCATAAACTAAATTAGTTTCAAACAAATATTATAATTTCATTTGTTATTTTCCTCATTGAAGTTAGACTATATATAACATTAGTTGCATAGTAAGATCATTCAAGCTATTTTTTTGTTTATTTTCTTATAAATTGATATAGATTAATTTAATTATTAATTACTTAGAGTGTAATAAAGTTATTCCTAGGGTTCAAACACAAGAAAAAAATGTTACTAGTAATCTTTTTTATTTCATTATCTATATATATATATTAATTATATGTTTTGGCATATAGTGATAGACCCTAAGTCACTTGTATGTTTACAAAAGTGGTATCAATGTCAATTAACCACTAAATTAATGTGAGATACACATGAGTTGGATTGGGGTGAATTTTTTTTTCATTCTTATTATATTTTTTAGTATGAACTTGTAATTATGATAAATTAAAATATTACATAGGTTTTTCATGTTTGTGTAAACATTTCTCTAATTTTCCAACTTTACCAAAATCATTTGATTACTATTAAATGAAATGGATTTATATTAGCTAAAGTATATTTTTCCAGTGTTAGGAATTTCTTGAATTATTGCATATAATCTAGCATATGAATTATAAATAGATATGTTTTTTAATTTAAATTCTGATGTTATACTTTTTAATGGAATTTTTGATGTAATTCCACTATTAAATCAAGATGATTTTTTGTATCTAAAAAACAAAATAAAAATTTAACCATGGTGTTTTCTTATACATCAAATCTAATTCTTAATTGATAGTGCTATGTTATTCCACCATTAATATATATTTTTTATGGTGGATGTCACTTCTTTTTAAATAATAACCTTATATATTAATATAAATTAGTAAGTATTTTGATATTATTTTTTGATATAAAATATTCTTTTATGTGTCGTATGTGCATGTTATTACCAAAATCAGTGAGTAGATCCCTATATATAGTGTAGTAGTCTCTGCTTAATTTCTTTTTTAATTATTGCCCTTCTGTTTCACTAATTATTGTATAGTTACCAGATTTTAGTAACTCATTGCTTAATTTTGTAAGAAAAACATGTTGGAGAAAATTTTCTATGGTTAATAGCTTTGGTGATTTTTGGGATGATGAAAAAAGAATGGGAAAGATTGATAACATTTGAATAGTTTTTGGATTATTTAGTTTATCTTTTTCTTATTTTTAAAGTATTTTGTATGAATATGATTGGGTATGGTTTGAATATTTTATTTAACTAATTATCTAAGGTATGATTAAATTATTATTATTTGATGTCTCATTCTATATTTTTATTTATTGAATACTCATAGATTTTTTACATGTGGTTGTGGTATTTAGATTTCATGTCATTTTATGATATCCTAGTATATTTTGAGTGACTTTTACCACTGGTTTTTTTTCTTAACATTGATGATACAAAATTAAAGCACACAATGTGTGTGAATTTAGCTCTCCTTAACTGGATTCTCTGCTTGCTTTTTTCCAGTCTATTAGATTCTCATACCATGATATTTTACCATGAATGAAATGTGTTTTATATGAATTTGAAGTACCTAAATGGATCATCAAAGATAAAGTTTTGTTTTTTGTTAAGGAGGGGAATAAATTTGTGTTGAAAGCAGGTGATGGAGGAATAATCAGCATAATCAAGAAGCTAGAAAGTTGATGGATTCTTAGGAAGTCTTTATAGGGTTTTGTGATCAAACCTTCCAAAGGTCAATAAGAAATATTTTTTTTCTTGGGTGACAATAGAATATCTTGAGAAATTTATATTAGTGGAAAGTGTTGATGAACTAACCCTGCTGGAACTCTTCTTTGGATGATAACAAGATTTAGTGTGGCCCCACCTTCAATATGTAATGAGATGATGACTAGAATAGAGGTTTTAATATCAAAAAAATGGAATATATTACTATTTTAAATGCTTATCATTTTAAGAAAAAGATACACAATTTCAAGCCAAAAGTGACAAACAATAACAAAAATACCAGACTCAACTATACCTCTAAAATTGTATAGTGCATGGAACACCTTGATGTCATTTTAGATATGGATTGGATCATTGCTAATATGTCCTAAATTTAAATCTATCTTCGATGATTCTTCTTTACTATGTTTGATGGGGTGTGTGGTATCTTCCAGGGAGATTGGGACTCAGGGTCAAGTAGAGTCGGACATTCTTATTCGGAGTTGGGGAAAGTAATATTGGGGTTTTATTTTGTTCTCTAGTGGAAGTATATATGCAATTATATCCCTCCAGTTGTTGTCGAGTTTCCAAACATTTTTCCTTTTGATTTATTTAGTTTTACATCGATAATAGAGGTATAATTTTCTATTAGTTTAGTTTTTGGTATCAATACAATGTCCATTCCTTCTTAATAGTAGGTGAAATTACCTTTTTGAAGAAAGGTTTACCATGTATTATAACCAAAATAGATTTAATTATATATTGTCTCAGAAATATTTGAACCTTCACTAGAGGTGTTGGGTGGAATACCTAAATTTGTTTGATTTCAATATTACTTATACCCTGGGAAAGGGGAAGATGCTTTGAGCATGAAACCTCTAATTTAGTCCGTGAAAGAATCACTAGAAGAGTGGAACTTGATGACTCATTTTTCATAGATGCATTTAGGAGTTTAGGAAGAGGAGGTCAAGGTTGTCTTATCTAGTGTTCTCTTGACCTCCTCTCTTTGCGAGATTAATCTTCAAGAACAACATCTTGATGATTAATTTCATATCATTAGGAACTCTCTTTATGGTCTGGAGATTGTTGCTGAGTGGTCATTATCCATGGAGGGTATTCTAGGTTTTTGAAACCGATACATTGTGACCTTTCTAGTGATAAAATCTATAATGGGGGATTTCCATAATTCCCAATGGGTTGTGCACCCATGAACCACAAAGAAGTTTTATACTATGAAGAGATAATTCTGGTGTCTTGGTATGAGATGGTACATTTATGACTTTGTTTCATGTTTTTATAATTTCCAATAGGTCAATGTTGATCACTAGAAACCTTTGGGTTTTCTCCACCCCCTTTCAATATCGACTTGTAAGTGGGATGAGATTTATATGGAATTTGTGGTTGGGCTATTTCATACCCCTAGAAAAATAATATGATATGGGTTGTGATTGATCAGTTGACCAAATCATCTCACTTTATACCCATTTGGGATATAAACAAAGTGGAAGAGTTTAGAAACCTATATGTAAAAGAGATAGTTCATTTTTACAGAGTTCCATATGTTAGTCTCTTTGATAGAGATCCCTATTTGCCTCATATTTTTAGAAATTCCTTTAGGAGCCGATGAGATCTCAGGTTTGTTTGAGTACAACATATCATCTATAGATGGATGACCAGACATAGAGGGCTTTACATATTCTTGAGGACTTGATACATGCATGTGTCCTTGATTTTGGTGGGGCTTAGGATAACCATTTGGAACTAGTTGAGTTCGCTTATAACAATAGTTAAAATTCTATAATCAGAATGAAACCTTTTGAGGCCTTGTATGGAAAAATGTTTAAATCTTAGTTGTGTTGGTCAGATATTGGATAAACTTCCTTGGTTGGACTGAGTTTAGTCGAAAAGATGATGATAAAGATTTAGCTGATTCATCAAAGAATGTTGATGACTCAGAGTTGGTATAAATCCTATGT
Source organism: Viscum album (assembly GCA_963277665.1). Lineage (NCBI taxonomy): Eukaryota > Viridiplantae > Streptophyta > Magnoliopsida > Santalales > Viscaceae > Viscum > Viscum album. The sequence goes on from OY728157.1 coordinate 820,390,890, forward strand.
TGATTGTCAACATAAACCATTGGAGTTCCTTGTAAGTGACTAGTTTTTCTTGAGAGTTTCACCTAGGTTGGGTCACAGACGTATTGGGAGGAAAGGGGAGCTTTCTCCTCAGTTTATGGGACCTTTTGAGGTTATTGAGAAGATGGAGAAAGTGTCTTACTATTTATAACTTCCACCATAGTTGACATTGTTAAAAAATGTGTTTCATGTATCATATATTACAAAGTATCTTTCTTATCCATATCATGTCTTGAACTGGGAGGATCCTAATGTTGAGCCTAATTTATCTCAGAAAAAGTATCCAGTCAGGATTATTGATTCTGAGACAAAGGTACTTCATGGGAGGATAATACCATTGGTCCATGTGTTATGGAAGCATGGTTTTGATTCTCATGAGACTTGGGAGCGTGAAACACTAATGAGAGAGGAGTGACCCCATATATCTGATATGAAGCTCTCTTGACAAACATTCTAGGGATAGAAAGTTTTTATAGAGGGGGTTTGTAACATCATGTTACTTGTTTTTAGGTACTCATCAATACTAGTTTTGATTGTAATTTGGTTGGGTGCTATTTCAAGTTGTTTTTAATGAAATTTGGAGAATTTTGGTGCCCTTTAGGTTGTGCATGTTCAGTGCACGGTTAGGGAAAACTGTGTGGGTTTTCCCAGAAAACCATGTTCCCTTTAAGGGTGCTCTCGAGGGGGGGCATGATTTGTCCAAATTGTGCAGCTAGACCCTCCGAATAGTGCAACCTCAGACAATGGAATTTACATGGTTAGTGAATGGTTAACCAAACCATCTTCCCACCAAGGAGAAACTGCACCCCCATACAATAGGGGTGAATGATTTGTCTAATAGTGTGGCCTTACCTAAGAAAACTATGCGTACAAATTTTATTTGTATTGAAAGTTTATTTTAAAATCCCAAACCCCCAAGTTTAAGTTCCTAACCTACCTATTAAACCCAAACATAGTTTCCTTGGATTTTAAGGCTCTCAATAAACAGTTTTGGATCCTCCAAAACATTTCCTTATTTGATCAAAGTGGCATTGATCTCATTTGGTGTCCTCTGGGTAAGTGGATCTCCTTTCTAATAGTTTATTTTGATCTCTCCTTCCTTCATCCATATAGTTTAATGGATCATTATATATTAGATGGATCTAAACTCTGTTTGATTAGATCTTGATTATAGGATTGATTTATAGATCTCCTTCACATTCGATCTATGTTGGTTTTCCCGTTGAGGGTGTTGGTCGTTTTATTTTTGTGATTAAAGGTAGGGTTATGTTTGAGATTTTCCATGTAATTAAAACCTTGATTTTCTTGATTTTTTGAAATGGATTTCAATTTATTTATAAAACCTTTATTTGAAATGATTTGATTATGGAACTTTAAATGACATGGATTTTGAGAAAAACCCCACTTCCAATTGAATTGGAATTTTGGGGTGAATTTTGAAAATGATGGAATTGATGAAATGTTTTGAGATTTTTTTTGATAAAAATGGATTAAATTAAAATGATCAAAACCTATGATTTATTTTGGATTGAAAATGAATGAAATTATGTAAAACCCATGTTTTTTTGAAATTTAATTAGCATATTGAAACTATAAGTTTATAAAATTGAATTGTGAATGATGATTTATTTGAAATGAGATGATTTTAAATTTTTCTATTGATTGATTAAGCACATGTAAGACTAGGTATTTATTGGGTTATTTGGGATAATCATGATAGGATATTGATCCCCTAGAATTGGATTGATGATGAAAACTCTAAAAAAAACAATTTCAACATGATTATCCCTGATGTGATGTTGATAAGTCCTATTTGGCCGGAGCCTGAGGGACGTGTGTATACATACTTAACTGTGATCACTGATTTGAGAAGTGTGAGGATCCTATAACCAAAAACTAACGTACTTTAGGAAAGATGGACATGTTTATTATTTTGATTATTTTGATTATATATGTCATTTATTATAGAACTATTTTACTCATGAATTTTTTTTATATAAACGATTTTATATAAAATTTTATTTAAGCCGTGATTTAAATGTTTTCCATCTGTTGAAAGAAAATCATGTTTTGTTTTAAATATGCATATGATATGTCATGTCATGACTTATTTTATTTAAATTGAAAGCATGATTGGTTTATTATTATGGAATATATTATGGAACACTTGGTGAGAACCTACTAGGATTTATATCTCACACCCTACCTTTGACTTTAGGAATTTGTATATTTTCTTATGCTAGGTTTGAGTCAAGGGAAATCGCCACTTGGAGGTGGTGGATGTTCTTGATACATTGGGATTGAAGTGATAGAGGTGACCAAAGGATATGTTATCCACTTATTGCAGGGGATGTTTGAGTTTTCATCTTCTTAGATACTAAGTACTTTTATGATGTACTGGTTTGGATTTTTTATACCTATTTGGTTTCTGTTACTTTCTCCATTTAGAGTGTTGAGAATATTGACTTGTAATATTTTATCATATGTTATTTTGTGAAAAATTCATTCCCTCTTGATATTGTAGGATTCTAGGGGATAGTCTCTAACCTACAGGGATCAATAATTCCCTTTGGGGCATGTTAGAACTAGATTGGGTATAAGGGTACTAGGGCATCTGGGCTAGTTCGTGATAGTACATAACACCACCACTAACAAATCATTAATAGGTTAATGATGTATAGCTCCATGTCAAAAGTGAATGAATAATAGAAAAACTAAAACACTCCTTTATTCCTCTAAAAAGGTATAGTGTTAAATAATGCCTCCAATAAATATCTTATGAGTTAATTTATCCCAACACCACCATCAACACTATCTAATAGATTGGAAAATAGTATATATAAATATGGGGTCAATATGAAAATATACATTATAGGTTCCTCCTCAAAAATATAACGTGTCAATGTGAATAAAACATGTTAATTTATTCACGCAAGAAACAAATATAAATTAAAAATAATAAATCAATCATAATGTCAGTCCTTAAATCCCTGTTTTCTATATAACTCATAACCCACATTCCTCGATTCATGAAATATCAAACAACTCTAATTGTATGGAACCAAAATTTTCTAATATTTAAATAAATAAATTCTATGATGTTGTCTACTCATGGAGACCTCATTGAAAGATATAACCAAAATATTTATGACCTATAATGAATGAACTATGAAATCAATAATTTTTAGAGAACTATCCTTCTTTAGGGGTTTCAATATTATCAAGTGTCCTACTTTAGGGACCCCCACCTCCAACCGCATTTAAATAAATGTAATGATTGAGATATTGTCCATCCATAGGGACACTTGTTGTCACTAATGACCTCCCCATCACAACTCAAATCATCATCACTACACATCACAATCCTACACAATAAGTTATCCGTAACATTAAAATCTACATCATCATCGTTAGTCACCATAAATGGATTTGGACACATTCCATTCATTTAATCACCCACTCAGGCCAACCTCATATATATGTGTGTCCTTAGGGAAGTATAATTATATCATAGAACACCCAGTCCTTCCTAAACATAGTTCTATGGAGTTAATTTTAGAAAATCAAAACATTCCCCACAACTTTGGAATTTACAAGTATAATAAACTCAACAATAAATGTCAGAACTAATGTTTAATGGAATTTTGAACTAAAAGAACCACCATATTGTAGTAGTTTTTAATAGATTATGGCACACCTTGGGATAAACCATCAAATGGTGAGTACCACCACACTGTAGTGCAGTAACCAATGTTTTACATTATAGGTGATATCATATACATCGACTGTTTTCTTCCACTCAAGCTATCATGATTTTTTGTAATATTTATAAGATGATGGCCATGAGGAGTTGGAATATCGAATTTAACACATGCAGAATTCTAAAAAGGAATGTGATACTTATTCCCTAATTCCACAAATTATACACGAAACTACAATTCAGTTATCGACCGACAAGATATAATTCCCAACACTTCACATTGAGACTCTTCTTGTTCTATATTCATGTGTCCCGACCCCCTCCACTCTAAGGTACCCCTCCTAATATGACAATGAGGGAAGATAAATAATCACCCTGAATCCCACCCTCTACAGGACCCAGGTTTGACACAAGTACTAAGGGTATAAAATCACCCATATCAAGGGAATTTCCTTTATAATAAAAATTATGATCAGGATATAGAATGAAAACCACCAAGAAACTATATAAAATAAAGGGAAAATGAAGTTTAAAACCATCCGACAATGAATTTATGATGCTAAAAAATAAAAATAGAGTCTCAAAATAAAAGACCTAAATAAATCCTATGTGTAATGACCATGACCCTAGTATCCCAGAGCTGGTGGTTAATTTATTACATTGGTAGATGATATAAGGAATCACATCCCAAAGGACAGAATAGTTTAGTAGTCTTTATAAACTAAATATATACTTGAAATTCACATTACATTTTAAACATAAAATACAATAATCAATATTTTTTAGAAAACTATTATTCTCTCTAGAATATCATTGCATAATAATCATAATACACTTCAAGGATTACTTGGGAAAGAAAACAAAATAAGGGTGATATCAAATGCCCAATAAGTTTTAAGTTTAATGAAAGCTATCATAAATTAATACGCACAGTCATTATAGAAAGGTAAATAACTGAAAAATATTCCATTAAATAACTTGAATATCATGATAAGATAATACATGATCAATATGGAAGGGTAAACAACTGATAACACATGAAATTTAATCAATAAATGAGAATGAAATGCATCCAGATAAAATATCATAGTGAAAATATCATGGATAATAATAATAACAGAATTATAAAAGAATAAAATGCTTAATTATTGGAAGTCATGTCTCATGCACATGATACCTCCACCATCACGACCTTTCACAATACAATAGAATACTATTGGGTACAAACTGTTCCATTTTGGCCAACTTTACCACTACTGTCAAGACCATTCATAAGACAGTTTAAAACTATTGGGTATAAACCAATTAGGTTTAACCAAATAATTTTTATTGTGAGACCTACTAATGCATAGAAGGGTTATCTATAAATATACCCACCCATATATTCTATGTCCAAAGCACTCCTCATATATCAAATAATTTATTTAATTAAAAAACAACGTTTGTTATCATCAAAATTCTATATTAAGTAAATAATATGGATTTATAAATATTTACCAAGAAAAATAAATGACTATCAATGTAGAATAATGTATGTGGAAATGATATACAGTTTGAGAAATAAACATATATATGATATAAGGAATATGTATATTTAAGAGACATGAAATATAAAATGATCATGAGTAAGTGAATGATTCATAGGATGGAATAATTAAAACATATACCCATTGGTGAATAATTAAAATAAAGTTTTGTTATCATTGATGAATAAAAGTACCATAAAAATCATAAAAATCATTTTTGATTAAAAATATATTTTTTAATTTGATATTAACTTTTCAAGTAAACTGTGAAAATAATAAGGAAAACATTTTATTTGAAAATAACCTTTTATATGTGTAAAGGAAGTTTCAAATAATTAAGGCATCGTGAAAGTGTAAAAATATTCTCATGTTGTATAAGATTTTAAAAATTTATAAAAATTACATCATGGGTGAAAATGAATTTTAAAAATTATAGGTTATTATTTAAAACATTTTTGAAAACATTTTTAGAAAACATGGACATGGAAGAGAAATATTCCCCACTGGAGACATAAATATAAGCAATCTCTTATGATGATGATATTGTGAAATAAACACTTCTAGTAACTTTTGAATTATAAGCCCCATGAAAAAAATAACTTCAATTAAATATCACTAAAAAAAGTATATTAATGATATAATATATTAAATTGGCAGTATATACACCACAAAAAAAGAAATAAGTGGTGAATAAGGCATGTGTTCCATGGAAATAAAAGTGAGATGAAATATCTTACCACCTTTTAATTAGTAGTATCGTATGAAACATGAATGGATAACATTTACCAAAAATTTAAGTATCATGATAATAAATAAATTCATGATATAACAAGTCAAAGGGGAATTATATACACCTCATAAAATAATATAGGTGGGAACATCAAAATATGCCTCAATGAAAGAAAATTGAGACGAGTTCCCTTAACCTAAGTTTTATTTCCTTTTTATATGTTTGAAACTCCAATATAATAAATATAGATTTATTATAAATATATTATAGAACCATACTCATATATATAATCTCATATATGATTTTATTATAATATTTCATCACCCATTTATTATCAATTCATTGTTAAAATCACTGTTTTGAGTGGTAAATACTTAGTTTTTCAAGTATCTTTTGATTCAGTAGTTAAAATCCTTATAATTTTATAATAGATAAATAATCTATAGAATATTATTTATGTTTTATATATCATATATATATATTATATATAATTATCCATAAATATAGATATAGAAAATTTAATTACATAGTTCATGGAGATGATAGGTCATACGTACACATGAATGTTGTTTTCATTTTTTGATGGATGGAGTGGATGAATGGTAAAGAATAATTAAACTTTCCATAATAATTATTATTTAATATATATCATATATATTCGTTAGTTTCATATTTATAACCATCCAATTAAAGTGGTGATGAAAAATAAATTACCCTGCTACGTGGAGATAGTAAGTCGTACGTATGCACGCAGATTGCTTTTGTTTTTCATAGGATGGATAAAAGGTAGAATATGGTAGTATCATAATCATAATAACACCTAAATATATATTTGATACTGGAGTTTTTAAATTAGTATGGAAACAACATTTGAAGAGGAAGTTTAAAAATAAATAAACTTGAAAGAGATGGTAAAGATAATTACCTCTTCTTCGACGGAGTACCTTTAGATCTATTATTAAGGGATATAGGGTTGGTATTTTGGAAGGAACATAACCTATAAAACTTGGATAAGTATTTTAAAAATATTATTTGGCAGGTTATGGTCGAATTTTATGGCTCAAATTGGTGTAAATAAGTGAAGGAAGTAGTTCCCTTTTATAACTGAGGCGAGGGACACTTTTGGAATTTCTCAAAATATTAAAACATAATAAGACTATTATATATTAAAATTCATCCAAATGACCTATTAATACATATAAGATGAATTTTTAAACCATATCTTATCCCCTTTTTAATTATCTATTTTTTTTATGATTTTTAAATAATTTAATAAAATATTATATTCCTAAATTATCATTATTGTCAATTTTGACAATATTCATTACTTTGACTTTAATAAAACTAATAAAATAAGTTAACTTTGAAAAAAATATTTTAATACATCCCTAATATGTCATATTCATCTTCAAAATTCTTGTATCATCTTAATTAATTCAAATTATATTACTTTTAACAATTTAAATATCATTTATTTAATTTCCTCTAACATCTTTCAAAATATCAACCCATTTTTTATTAATATCTTCTGAGTTATAATAAAAATAGTTTTTTTATTCTAGAGCATAGAATATGGCCTAGAATATTATCTTCCACTTGGTATTCCTATATCGCCCCTTATACTTCAGAATTATATCTTCCCACAATTTAAGGAAATGTTCCCCATGTTTTCCTCTATCTCCAGTTCAAATTTTTTCTTCATTCAGATTGAATCATAGCCTATATAGTGATTTTATTGGAATTATTTCTAGTTCATTTCCCCCATAATTTTCTATATTCAAGTCCCACTTTGGTCATCATCCCAAATAAATATCCAATAGATCCTGAAGGAAATAAAGTTCCTCATAGCATGGGAGACCTAAAAATGAAATATGAAATTAAAATTGACCAGTGGGTGTTTTAGGAGGTGTCAATTTTTTTAACCAAGTACTAGTTAATTTTAAGAATTAATTACATACATGATAATAAAATAAGTTCTAATTGTAAAATTCACTAGTAAAATTGTTTATGAACATTGAATCACATGGAGATTATAATATAAACAATGAATACTAGCTTATTTTTATAGCTAATCACCCCCCCAATTTAGGTTTTCTAGTCCTGAGAAAATAGAATATCAAAAGTATGGAAATTAAATTCTCTTTTAAAAAATTATTTTAAAATACAATTCCGGTCTCACCCAAATTTACCCAAGTTTTTAGGGTTAAGCGGTCGCTTGTAGTGTAGCTTGGGTTGTCAAATCCTTAGAGACCTAAGAAGAAACCTATAGACACGTACATTCTATGGATTTGTTTTGGATATGAAGTCGATAAGTTTGGGTTTATTTTAGATAGGTTTAAGTGAAAACTAATAGACTTAACTGAATTTAATTTAAAATAATGTGTTGATCCTAGGTTATCACTTGGGGGTTGATTACATGAATTCTTTTTTAGAATATTTCAATTTCATTAACTCGAGAAAGATTCATTCAATGAAACCAATGTAACCTCATCACATATTGATTTAATACATTCAAAAACATTCTAATTACCTATACACTTGAAGTATAATATTCATTAGCACTCCTAGGTAAAGTATCTAATTAGAACAAGAAAAGTACAATGATAAAATTCAATAAGGAAGATGATGAGAAAAGATCATTGAATGAAAAACTCAAATAAAATAAATTTTTAAATGATTATTGAGTAAGAAATAACATCCAATACATCCCCTTTATACTACCTTTGATCAACCAATAATATTATTATCCCTCCTTTGATTCTATGATCTCAATGGAAGTGGGAGGTATACTCATGAGGACGAAATTGATAAAGTAAAAAAAACAATCACTCCACCATTGTGTGCTAAACTTCACAAGGTTTGGTGAGAATAAATTCCCACCTTGATGAAAAGGTATCAAAATGATACGAATAAGAAAATAATAATATTAGAAGAATATTTTTTATTAAGAAACTAAGGTTAATTATAACAACTTACATATGAAAGAAAAACTTAAGTCGACAAAATCGTAGCATAACATTACAATGAAAAAAAGCACAAAAGATGCCTACAGTCCTTCAACACCACTTAATTAAATAGTAATTTCCAGAGGATTGTGTCAATCCCCCAATAGTCTATGTCTTCCCACATGAGTATGGTAGGCCTAGGGTGGTGGAAAATTTGAGGAATTTGGACTTTTCCACCCTTGACCCGAAATGGCATCTAGCTTGCACCCACCAAACAGAGGCGCCTAAATGAGCTTATAGATGGCCTAATTTGGATGATACATAGAAGAAAAAAATGGATATTCGTACATTCCCTGATATATTGTAAAATTTTAGCCCAAAATAATTTTTGGTTTTAGAGATATGAGTGAAATGGTGGGATTTTTTCTAGGTCACATAATCTGGCCCAGAATTGTATCTTCAAATTGGGCCGCTTGGAACTCCCTTTAAACATACGAATTAGCTCCGAAAACTGTTGGAATAAATGTTCATAATAATGTTATATATATTTAGTTAAAAATTCATTATCATTGGTCTTGGATCGTGTCTTATAAATTAATGTTATTGGGCATCTGTGTAGTTTACTTCACCCATAATTTCCTGGGTTGAATGTCCAAAATGGTGGTCTTCCAATGTAAACCTTAAAGTTCTCCAAAATAATGAATTGTTCCTTAAAGCATGAGAGACCTGAAAATAAAGTATTAAAATAAAATCAATAATATTTTGTGTTTTTAATGTGTTCAAAATTTTACCATTCAATTGTGAATTTTAAGAAGGAATTACAATCATAATGTGAAATAATGTTCAATTTGTAAAATGAAATAAAAATAATGTTTATAAATAATGAAGAATATGAATATTATATATATTAAAAATGAATATTAGCCTACTTTAGTGGATAATCAAACCCCTCAAATTTATTTTTCTAGTCCTGATCAAAATGTATTGCAAAAATATGAAATTAGAATTCCCTTTTCCTAAAAACATTTTAATACACAATGCTCACCCAAAGACCTCATACAAGCCAATTATAAAACCCATAAAAATAATTTAAAATGACCTAGTTCCAGATGAATATACCAATCCCAAGAACATTTTTTCATTTAAATTCATCTCCACATTTCATCTAATTTCAATTAAGAATGTTTATGTGTTTTGCGTCATAATAGACATGGGTGCTCATCTTTATTCAAGGGAGAAAAGATAGAAGCGCTAGGTGGAATCATATTTTAATATTAATATGAGTATTAATTTTCTTATTATTATTTTATTTTTTTGTGTTTTATTTTTTTTTGAAATTTTTTCATGGTAATTGAAACTGAACTCAATCGAGTCAACCCATGTAGCGATACTTTACCGATGAATCCCAAGCTCAAAACCTTAGGGCACCAAGTGAAGCCTACATACTCGAGAATCATATAAAGTTTTCTCAATAAAAAAATTAAAATTACCAAAAATAGAGATACAATTTAAAACTCTAGTCTAGAAAACTATGGAGTCATGATCCCCAAGTGCTGAAATCCACACATTAGGTTAGTCCATTACTCTACACACAATTGATTTTTTTTTGATTTTTTTGAATGATTCTTTTGAATACTCATGTTAAAATTAAAATGATAACAAAACCTATTCCATTTATTATGAGACACCAAGAACTCAAACTAATACCCCATAATCCAAAGGATGTGCATTGTGTTTCTTTTATTAAATGGATGAAATATAAATAGTGAAAAATCACATCGGACAACCACACTTTCCAAAATATATGCTCATGAACATAAAAATTAATTAAAATTCGAATCAAGACATGTAAAATTATTTGATATTCAATTTTAAATTGTGAAATGAGTATTATCATGTTCATGATTAAAGTAATTTCTCATTCCGTGCAATTTTTTTCAATCTTTTTATGCACACAAAAGATTTTTTTTATTTCACCTACCCCCAACTTAAAATAACATTATCCCTAGTGTTTAAAGAAAAGAAAATTTTGAAGGATATAGAGGTAGAGATTAGAATTTATAAAAATAATTTTAGTGAATAAAGGGAGGAACAAAGTCACCTTATGTTTGAAGTTGAAGTTCATGTTGCTCCCGATTACTCCTTTGATCTCCTTGTCACATGTATGCTACTCATGGATGATTGGGGACTGGATTTGAACTCTTGATGGAATTTGGTTCCATTAAAAACATGTATCTTCTTATGCTTATAAATATCACACTCAAACAACATTAGAGCATAGTGTAAACCCCAATGGGTTCCCTTAACCAAAAATCAAAGACAAAAGGCAAGGGAAAAAAGTACCTGTTTATTTTAGCACACAAAAGACCAATAATTGGAACAAGTAAAAATTAAAATAATATATATATATATATATAAATTTAAAATATATGTATAAATATAAATAAAATAGAACAAGGAATCACTATAATCTGTAGGTCGGTGGAAGGCGCACGCCCCTATCTTCCTTTGGTTATGGGTTCGATCCTTGCGGCTTCACCAGTCACGATGCGGTCTCCCCCATGACCTATGGTGTGTCCTTTTGGAAATAATAATATATAAATATATATTTTATTTTTTCCCTATTTTTTTTAATACCTACAAAAATACAAAAACACAAAAATAAAAATAAAATAAAATAATATAAAATCAACACAGAAGCCGGGTTACCTCCTGGAAAGTGCTTAGTTTAATGTCATTAACTCGACATGGACCCCAAAACTTATCAAACACAAAATTTTAAAATTTTAATGATAAAATTTATTATCACTTAAAATATATTGTGATTTATTCTCCAATGGGGTTGATAGGAAGGTTTTAAAATTAATTCAAGAAAAACTATATAGGTCTTAATGAATGGTCTAATCCCACAAATATCTATAAGGCTCCATCTAATTATCTTACTAATCTTACTTAAGACATCATGTAGAATTTTATATTTATTATCATAAAGAGATGATGAAATTATGATAGATTTTTTTTGTTATCCCATACAAAGTAATACTTGAAAGAGGATGAAAGGACCTTGAATTTGAGCTCAGGTTGGCTAACACTTTCAGACAAAGGTCAAGAATTTGAATCAAACCCAATTTAATTTTCAAATTATCTCAGTGGAATTAGTTCCTTTTAAACATAATATTCAACCCCCAAATTAGACATATCAGTTTTAGGAATGGATATATACTTGAATTTTTTTATTTATCCCAATGGATCAGTGATCTTTAAATCTGAAAAATCATCAATGTAGCAATATTCAGAACACTCAATCTACTATGTCAAATTTCTCTCTTATGAATAAAAAAAATCAGTTTCCTCTTGATCTAAAAACCAATCAAAAGTTCCTTCATGTTATTTAGGTCTCTTATATTCAAAGGATACTTATTTATCATTTTCATGAGAAGTTTGTGTGTAACAAGATTCTTCTATGAATGATGAGGAATGGAAAATCTGACTAGGAATGGGTTCCATAACTATTCCAATGCTTTGTAGTTATATTCTCAATGATGAAACATCATAAGTAATTACCTATATTTGTTAACAAAATTTATAAAGTAATGGTTGTGGATCAGGATGGGCAAGGGGTTAAGATAGATGGTCTATTCTAGGAGGATAATTAAGTTGATGGAATTCTATAGGAGGATGTTCATATTGTCCTTGATGGTATTAGAACTCATTATAGGTAGGAATGTTTTGTGGATCATACGATTTAAAACATTTTGTATCAATCGGTTGTTGATTTTTCCCAAATATAAACTAGGATGGTCATTGTAAATCACAATTAGAGTGGGGTAGTCAAAGTAGGAAGGGGTTCCCCATGTTTGGGTTTGTTCAAAATGGCCTCCCATGAGAATGATATCAAGGGAGAGAATAGATAAGTGGGGTGAGAATAAGATGTGAGTGTCTAAGTTAACTTACTTAGGTCCCCAAAAATGGTGCCAAAATTTGGTCTCGCCCAAATTTACCTAAGTTTTCAGGGTTAAGCGGTCACTTGTAGTGTAGCTTGGGCTGTCGAATCCCCAAATACCTAAGAAGAAACCTACAGACACGTACATTCAATGGATTATTTTTTTGCTATGAAGAGGAAAAAATTGGGTTGATTTTAGATAGGTTTAATTTAACAATAATATACTTAAATTAATTCAATTTAAAAGAATTATTTGATCCTAGGTTATCACTTGGGGGTGGATTGTATGAATTCTTTTTTAGGATTTATGTGGACTACTAGATGGACTTGGTGTTTTTTCATCATCATACAAACATGATAACGAGTAAAAGATAAATGTCATGCTCAGAATAATGTTATTCTAAAGCTCAACATGTTCCCTATTTTTGGTAAGGCTTCACTTTATTCCTGTTCATGTGTAATGCTTCACCTCTTCTTCTTCACTCACTCAAAGTCTGTTAATCAGATATGAAATTATTTCCTTACATTCTTATATTTCACACATTGTGGTCACTTCTCAGATATTACAATGTGTTACTTTCTATTTTGTATGAATCCACCATGCTAACACCTCTTTATACCATCTCCTCCTCTTTTATCATCACCCTTCATGATCTTATCCAAGACCTACCATGGTAGGATATTCACACATGGCCCTTATATTTCACCGGTTGTTACCACCTCATATCTCAACCAGCTCACTGTAAGCTGAAGCCACATTCTCACTGGAATATGAATCATCATAATCATCATCATATGGATGATGGTTCTAGCTTCATCTCGGTTCAACCTCAACCTCCATAGCTCTATGATCTTCTTTTCAAAATAGCAACACCTACGTGTCCATTAGGTTGAACTTAAGTCACAACACAATTTCTTTGATGCTCAAACGATCTTCATACATCTTTCATGTCTTCTATTTTTTAATTAAGATAAATTGAATCCAACATAAAACATAAAATATCAAGTTATTTTCATGTTCCACTAACATCATTAAATGATGCTCAATTACTATGAAAGCATGGTCTCACGATTCTCTTACTTCTTACTTATTCTCTCTCCATGTGTGAAGATCACCTATCATATGTTCCTGATATTTTTGAATCAAAATTCACTATCTTCATTAATTTCAAAATATTTAAACCAAAATATTTCTCTATAGATCATACAGATCATGCACCTCCATTATGTAACCACAATCTTCACTTTAAAAATTACATGGGGTCTCTCTTAACACTTTTAGAGTCCATGCAAGTGTTACATGTTTCTTTGCTTTCTCCAAGCATAATAAGTATCCTTGATGATACTTTCATCCATGGGATACTTTATAAAGATATTCTATAAGCTTATGTATCAACTAATATCATCTATGTTGTGTATTTCACTATTCATCTGGCAATATATCTATATTGCTAGCTATGATACACATGGATTTAATTCAGCTTAAATTTTATTCTCTATCACATACAATGATATGATTTTTTTACTGTCCTTGATTCCCATTTGGGTAGTGTTTTACCCTTATCTCTATCCACGTATCTCTATTGCTTCCTATGATTTATCCTATTACCGCATGTGATATCCACACTTTATTCATTACAACAAATTTTCCTTTATATCACTTCCTGTGTAACATTTTATTGTTGTTCGTGATACCCCTTATTTCATTAATCACGTGAGAAAAATGTCATAACATGTACCATGATATCTTCCCAATCATTGTTCTCCTCTACTATATAGTCTTCACAATTTCCTCTTTCATGAATTATGATATGTTATTCCCTATCTCAATATGAAATATGGATCATGATCTTGTTACAACTTGTGATATCTTTCTATCACAGTCCTTAAATCAGTTACGAACTACAATTTTTTCTTATCTTACTCTGCAATACTTTGTATTGTGTTTTTCTTTACATTATCATCCAACTTATCCTTCAATTGGTAAAATTATTCTAAAGGTTACTTTTACTTCTAAGAACATCTGAAAACTTCATGGACCCTTCAACAAGTCAGATTCTTACTCATCAAATATCCATGATCATTCCACTTTCAATCATTTTAAAACTCAATGTGAGGCTGGAACATAGTCTCTATTAGCACCGTGAGTGAAAAATAGAGTAGAGGGAGAGATAATTGAAGAAAATAACCATGACACTGTATATTGATGCTAGATTTGAGAGTTATAGTAGCAAAAGGAAATAAGGATATACAACTGGAAGAACCAGGAGAGACCACCTCCATAGGATTTAACCTTGTTGCATGCGTCGAGTTTCAGAGAGAGAGACCACCTCACCCGTACATCTTCTTTAACCTACTACCAAGTAAATTCTAATCTATAACCCACCACCTTCCTATTGAAGTTGGTTCCCTAGAAACTAAATTCTTCATATTTTATCAAAAAAACCATTATTCATTGGATGAATATTAAAAAACTCCATATCATATCATGATTGTTCTTATGCATGGCATAGTATGTGATAATGTCCTAAGAATAGTTGTTGCACTAAAAGGTCATAGTTGATCCCTTCTATGATGAGAACCCAGAAGTGCCATGAAACTATTCTTGAATATATGTTCTATGACCAGATGATATCATTTGAATGGACACAAATGATATAGGCTATCAGGGATGGGGACTCATGAAAATTTGAGGCACCTTCTCATGGTGTGCGCCCTTGGTAATATCCAGGAGGATATTATGAGAACAAGACCCACCAGTAGTTAATCCACATTAATAAGTGTAATTTTAATGTTCCTATCTATGGACGTGTGTATTGGTCCTTATACTTTAAGATTATTATTAATGGGTATTATGACTCATTCACAAAGATGTATTGATGAAAACAGTGACGACATATATTCGCGGTGAGCTAGGATTTGTTGGGTGCATCACAAGTAATACTACATTAATTAAAAATGTGAGAATTTTTTTCCACTTCTATGGAAGTAGATATATCTGGACCTTTTATGGAAATGATATAGCCTAACTAAATTCATATCCATGGTTTTCTCTAGGAAAGTTCAATTCTGAGAAGTCAAAGAATGAGAAATCAAGCACATGGGTTGATGGCACTTGCATGCAACCTGATTTATTGGAGATATCAGGAAAAAGGGATTATATTACATGGTAAGCATTTGTATTAGGTGACATGTTGTTGTGACATTAACTTCTTTATCTTGGGTTCCTTGACCCATTTCTAGACAGTAATCTTGTACTTTAGGCAAGCCCACCTAATGCCAACGATAAAGAGGCCTAGAGGGTCATACACTAAGTGTAGCCAATTTCTCAGTTAAATAATTTATTATTTAACAAGTTGAATAAATATTATTCCCAGTTTTGGTTTAATAATTTTCATGTTTTCCTGATTGCATTTATTTCATTTCTAGTTATTTGAGAGAATATATTGCGAATGAAATAATTATTTATCAGATAATAATGTAGTTATATTTATTTAATAAATAAATAGTCATTATTCAGGGCCCAATAAATATTGAGGAGGATTGGAAGACCATGTTATGGGTCCAGTGAGAAATAATATTAAATATTATTTGGTTAAATAATATTTAAATATAATGTGCAAGTTAATCACATGTCATGGAAATAATAGCATTGCTATTATTATTTGACATGGGTTTTCACAAGGAATAATAAAATAAGGTAACTTGTGCTAATTATTTATTATTACTTGGTGAATTAAATTCCCAATTATGCTATTATTCTATACTTAGCCAAGGGGTCATTTCATTTTCTAACCAATGGTTGTGTGCACAAAATCCTTGGAGAAAAGCTCTCGATCCTAGAGAACTCTTCCCTCTCTAAGAACGCTCTCAAGAATGAGATAGATCTTCCTCTACCAGATCTAGGTGAATGATTGGGAAGTTATTCTCAAGGAGATCAAAGGTGAACATTGTAAGTGAAAGGATCTTACACGCTAGCACCCGGAGACTCCTTCAGCGATGTCTAGAGATACGTGGAGTACGTGTAGATCACCGCTAGAGGAATCCTATCCTTGGATTCTACATTGAAATGAAGACGCACCTCAGACCCATGGTCAAATGAACCAATTAATAAAGAATAAACTTTGAGTTAATACTTTAATTAAATTAAATTAATTATAAACAAGACATGTCGATTCTATCTTCTCGGTTCTGGGTTCTCTCCATTGTATTTTATCTTTGATTCAATTATGTGGATACTAAAGTTTATCATCTTATTGATCCTGGATTAATCATCAATCATGGAAATTTGAAAATTTGGGTACACTCCCATCCTATGCTTCCACTGCACCCGTGTCATCAGATGGAGACCCCAAATTTGGAGCTGGTTTTGATAGCAGTGAATAAATGGGAGGAGCAAGAACTTGGGGAGGTGGAGGATAGAGGGAAACACATACCCCCGCAGTTGAGGAGGCAGAAAACCCTACCAAATGATTTATACAAGGAGGAATTTACCTTGAATATGGAATCCTATACAAAAGTGCACTGAAGATTGGTAGGACAAAGACTACCACCTAGAGAGAGCATGACCTACCCTATGAAGGTTGTGTTCTAGAAGGGGACAAGAGAGGTCCATCTCCATGCATAACCAAGACACCTCAACATCTTGGATATGGAGGGTACAAAAATCCACATAGAGGAACAAACTGATTGTGACTCCTATTTGTTGGAGGAATGAATGATTGTGGAGGACAAGGCATGGGGGGGGGGGGCTAGGTAGGTTGTTCCATACTACCGCTTGACTGATGTCTTGGACAAAGTGAGAATCCATCGACCAATGAAATATGTTTAAACACCATTTTAGAAAAAATTGAGGGCTATAAGACCATTCCATCACAAATTATTCTATGGAGGCAAGCACCACACAAAAATCCTTCTGATTCAGGATTGAGACACGAGACAGAGCTTCCAGAAAACAAGTGATGATGAAATTTTAGAAGGGGAGGGGTATCTTGTCTATGCTAAACCTATCCACCGGCATCCACCTATGAAAATACACCGCCACCTTGAAGGAATCCACTAGAAAATCAAGAATCAGATACCTGTCCACTATTGCAGACTAGGATCCCTTAACAGGATCTCAGAGATTGGATAAAGACGGGCTAACTGGTGCTGAAATTTTCAAATTCTATTTGAGCCACTGTAGACCATCTAAATTCTCATCTCTTGGTGAGTTATTTTATTGTTCGAGTAGTTTTACCATAATATTTCATAACAATATTGTAATAGTTGGTGAGACCTAAAAATCTTCACACCTCCTTAACAATCAATGACTATTTCCATTGCTGAATCACTACCACCTTTTTAGGGTTCATGGAAACTCCCACTTGTGAAATGATATGGCCTAAATATTCCACATATCCTCACCCAAAAGGGAATTTTTTTTCATTGGCATGTAATTGATTCTCTATAATAAGTTGTAGTAATTATTTCAATATCTCAAGATGTTTGTGCCAACCTTTACTATAAATATATTTTTCATCAAGAAAAACACTACCGCTTCTGAAGTAGTGGTTGGAAAACAGTGTTCATAACTACTTGGAATGTGGTAGGTGTGTTTGTGAATCTGAAGGGCATTACTAAGTATTTTTAATTTCCTTCATGAAAGGTTGTTTTAGCCACATGATCCACCCTCATCATCACTTGGTGGAAATCCGACTTCAAATCCATCTTTTTGAAATGTGTTGCCCTTGAAAACTCATCTAGAAACTCCTTGACCATAGGTATCAGGTAGCTATTAGGCACTGTTAAATTATTTAGTACCTGATAGTCCACACACATCCACCACCCTCTATCTTTTTTATAACCATCATGACGAGACTAGAATAAGGGATATTGCAAGGCTTAATGAAACCAAGTTTCAAGAGTTCCTTAACTTGTTTCCCTACCTCATTTTTCATTTGGTAAGTGAGTTTATATGGCCATATATTAACCAGATTGTCCCCATTTCTTAGTGTTATGGCGTGATCGATGTGATTTCATGGTGGTAACCCCTTGTATTATTGGAAAATATCTCGATACTACTAGAATATATCACTCAATTGGCTCTTTGGTAGAGGAGGCAACTTTGTAATCTTCAATTCAACATGCCATATTAATTTTCACTGCAATCCTTGAATTGCTTCTATCGACCCAAATAATATTACAAATCTCTTGGTTCATAGAGGGGTTGTTCAATACCCTTTATGGTAACCACATGAACCCCCAATGGAATTCCATTGTTTTTTATGACATTTTTTTGTAACATACCCCAGAGTTTCAATCAAAAAATCCCCAATACTAAATCTTGTCAGGCGGTATTAAATATGTATGCATCAACCTAAAACTTCATGGGACCTAAGTGTAATTTCATGTATTTAGACACGCCCTTAGAAACCACCCATTTTTCATCTCATAATCTGATTTTTAAGGGCTTGGTATCTGTGGTTTGCAATGAAATACTTTTCAACAACTACTTGAAAATAAACTTGTGGATTAAACTAATATCCACCAAAACTAACAATGTTACTCCCCATATACTTCCTTTCACCACAAACAAATGATTTAATTTTGTTAAATCTTTTATAAGATCATTTTCCATCATTCCAAACATTTCATTCTTCCAAAGTTCTCTTGTTCCCCCGCCACCTATCTCATGATTGGACTATGTCTCATCCTCATCTTCATCCCACTCAATACACTCCCAAGACATAAGTCTATAGCCCTTTTTTAGAAACTTATGAACAGGTGTGTATTTCTATCCATAAGTGAAACAATGTCCTTTCACTTTTCAATATTCGTATTCTTCTCTATTTAAATTTTATAGTCTTCGCTATCTTGGAATTATTCCATTCCACTGATCCCATTACTTTCCCTCCCTTGAATGGATGAATCGCACTATACTAGTGTTTCATATTTGGATATGTTTGGTAGAGATAGAGGAAAAAACTTGTATATTTGAAGATAACTTTTAGAATTACGTGTAGAGGATGATGAAGAAGGATTTAAAGACTCTTAAGAGAGTCCCTTCCCAAGCCTATAGGTTTAATTCCAAGCCAGGAAGGCCAATTCCCAGATAGTCTATTCACTCTCTCTCTCACCCACCCTACTTTATTTATAATAGAATCCCCCACTCCCGTGGTTCCAGAACCTTCCCCCACTAACCATCTAACATATCTCCCCTGGCCCCACCATTCAGGTACAAATTTCCCCATAAACTCTCAAACTTTCCATCCAGCTAACAAACCCCTAACAACTCCAGCTGGCCCACTGCAAATCCCTTTGGAAGATTCCATGACCAATAATCCTCTTCCTAACATTATCTCCTCTTTAACAACCCATATATTCCTATCACTTCCACCCTCCTGAAAAACCACCTTGTCCTCAAGGTGGTGGTCATGCCTCATAGTGTGATGACGTGGTGCTATCGTTTGGTGATTTTCATTCAAGAATTTAGACATGAACCAAAATAAATGAATCCTAAGAGATGTGTGTCCTGTGCAAGGATAGTGTAATCATATGAATATGTGAAGTTATTTCTATACTCCTCCCTTTTTTAGGTGTCACCTTGGACCTAATATTGTACAAACTGCACTGCTGTTGTCATCAACACTGTGTTGAGAATATCTTCACCACTAAGACCATTGTTAATCAACTATAGAAATGTAGACCAAATTAATTTTAAAAACTAAATATGGTATGGTATTTTATAATGTTCCCCTTTAACATGTGCACCCCAAGCAATATCCCATATACTTCTCCCTACTTCATGGTTTAGCTCCGAAAAGATGAAGTTGGGGGTTGCGTCATTTTCCATATTCATGTATGGAGATCACTCCAGGATATTTTACACCCTTTGCATGGATTTCCTTTTTCTTGTGGTCATATTTGAATCTTTTCAGCCAATTGCTTTCAACTCTGGGGGTGCTTAATATTTTTGTGTGTGCATTTTCACCAATATTCCCACAAATCACCCAGGTCTCATTTTCAGGCCCTTGATTGCCTTTCAAACCCTTTAACTAGTGACTAAAACATGGAAAATTATCATAGGAGATACGCACTTAATTTTCTTGGATTCCTCAAAGCCACTCTCATCTCTATGAAACTTAGATTCTGTAATCTTTACAAGTAAACTAGTAGAACTGAGAGAATATTCTTCTCAAACCGACAAAGTATATTTGGCATTGATCTTAGAAAAATAGACTATATCTTCATCCCTTGCAGTTGTGTGGATAGTTATAGAAGTGGATGAATTAGGAAGGATATATTTTTGGATACCTTCTATATACAGGTAAGTCATCACTACTTGTGCCTGTGAAATCCGCTGCAAGCCATCATCCTCAGTCTCTAGTGAGCACTTTTCTTCTTTCCACCCATTTAATGTAATTTCCTGACCCCAGTTACCTATAATCAGTGCATTATTACATAACATTGTAATGATACAAGTAATCATGTCTCTAAAGACCAATCAATTTAGTATCCTTGGAAGTACTAGATACATACATTAATTTTACATTACATCATGAAATAAAAAAACAACAGTGTGTCCCCTTTGAACACTCTTATATCCCTTAGCCTATTCCTGCAGGTTAATCATAATGTACTTATTTGAATCATGGGAAAAATAAAACATAAGAAAGGCATGAGATCAAATTCTCAGTAAGGATAACAATATAGTGAAAACTATTATAAATAAGAATAAACATTTAAGGAAATATATAAGACTAGAACACAAGCCTTTTAAACATAAAATTCTGCATAATATGGCAAAGATAAATCAAATAATTCCATTTAATTATTCACATGGATATTCTACTAGTCGAATAATCACATGTAATATCAATAGCCAATTTCATAATGATAAAATGCATAATTCCAGACTTCATAATCACATAGTCAAGACCTTGTGCCAAGACTACAAATAAGATTTTGTCAAGGACTTGTGCCAAGACACTAGTTTGTCTCATGAGACCTACCAATGCATCGAGGAACTATAGTAGGCTCCAACTGTCACTTAATAAGTCCAATGTATTCCTCATATGAAAAGGTTTAAACATAACATAAACATTCGTATTAAAACCAGCATACGAAATGTCAATACATTATCCATAAACCATGAATGGTATAAAAATAACACATCCATAGTCAAATATATCACAAAACCATAAATAAAGTATGAAATATTTGTATCATAATAAATCAACCTTGATCAAGAATAACATCCCGTAAAGGATGTTGTCATAGTTGAAAATGATCAGTAAAAATCTTTGAGAGAAATATCCCTTTTTCATGAAAACATTTAAAAGTCTCACTATTGATTAAGAAGATGTTTAAAATAGATTTTTGAATCAAAGTGTCCCATACAAATTTGAAACTTTTAAAAGGAATTTAAATTTTAAAACATTAATGTCCATATAAAAAAACCTTAAAACCATTTTTAAAACATGGACATTAATGAGAAAGATTTAGAATAATAAAATTTTAAAACATTTAAAATGATATTTTAGTTAGAGTTACTAACCAAATGAGAGACCTTTGAATACAAATAATTGATGTAATAAAAACTTTATAATATCATGAGAATAAAGGTATTAATGATATAATACATCAAAGTATAGTATATACACCAAATAAAAGTGAATTGGCACATAACAACAAAGAAGTCTCAATGGAATGTAAGTTGAGATGAATTCCTTCATAAAGACCATAACGTTAGGTTAAGGATAAATCCATGAAATAATTATGTGTGACAAATATAAATACACTCAATATGATTGGATATTCAGTGTAAATAAATTAGAGGAAATTCACACATATTCTTGTAAAAACAACACCAATGACTTGGATGTTTAACTCAATGAATAAAAATTGAGTTATAATTACTCTTATCAAGTTTATATTGATGACTTGAGAATTTATAAATGGATTTATTATGTGTATCAAAATTATATCCACACAAAGGGTAGTGTAAATTACTACATAAGTAAATAAATAGTGACTTCACACATAATCTTGGAGTAAAGTAATCCATGAAGTTTGTGTAAAACCAAATGAGTGGAAATTGAAATTTGAAATTCCATTACCGATTTGGTAACATACGAAACATACACCCCATGAAATAATTATCATACAATGATGATGTAAATACCCATAAATTAAAGTATATTATGTAAACAATACAATAATGGGCAATACATACACCACACAAAAGGTAATAGTGGCAAATATAGCATGAATCTCATGGGAATAAAAGTGAGATAAAAACCCCTTACCACATTGTAATCAATCGAGTCGTATGACCAAAAGTTAATAACCACCAAATTAATCACAAAATACCATGAATATAAATAGAATCATGATAATATATATCAAATGTTAGTACATGATACACCACCTGGAATAAATAAGTGGCGAACAATGGAAATCTCATGGAATTAAAAGTGAGATAAGAAACCCCTTATCTTGTACTTTTCCTTGGTCGAGGGAAAGTTAACCTCCTGTATAATAGTTAAATAATTTTTATTAAATTATACAAGAACTATATACACAAATATGATATCATATATGATCCTATAATATTGATTTGTTAATAATATTTTAGTAGTATCATCGTTTCAGGTGTTAACTGATCCGTTTTCCTTTATATGATCAGTTATGTAAGCCATGTTTGTTATGGATAGGATGTATTTTATTAATAAATAGAATTATATTAAGTTCTTAAAAATTATTTTTAATCATAAAATAAAAATT
This sequence comes from Viscum album, assembly GCA_963277665.1. NCBI lineage: Eukaryota > Viridiplantae > Streptophyta > Magnoliopsida > Santalales > Viscaceae > Viscum > Viscum album. Next base: position 820,414,519 of record OY728157.1, read on the forward strand.
ATTCTTGAATGATTACGATGGGGAATGAATCTCATCGCGTTCGTGGAGACGGTAATCCGTACGTATGCACGAGCGACAATATCATTATATTAATGGTGAAATCATATGTAATTGGATGGTATATCATATATAAAGAATAATTAAAATTTTATATTTATTATTTACATCAGTTATACTCATTATTATACACATCCAAATAATGAAGTGTTTGAATAACAAACTACACCACGACGTAGAGACGATAAGTCGTACGTACGTGCGTATGGTGACTTTGTCATTCATATGATGGATAGAATAATAAATATGGTTGTAATTTTTTTTTAATAACATCAAAGTATATATAAGATACCATATTTATTATTTTATAATGTAAACAACAAATAAAGAGGAAGTGGAAGAAGAAAAGAACTTGAAAGAGGTGATGAAATATTTACCTCTTCTTCGGGTTCTTCCTTTTGATTTGATCAAAATGGATTCTTAGGTTGGATTTATGACCAAAGTAAGGCCTCTAGGATGAAGGGAGGAAAGTTTTGAGGATATTGGGGAAGGGTTTTTCCGAGAAAAATGGATTTGGAGGTGTGATTTAGAGATAAGGGGAAGTGCCCTTTTATAAGAGGGGTGAGGGGCACTTTAGGAAAAGGTTGAAATATTATTTTATAATAAAATAAATTTTCATTTCTAATGGCTCAAAAATTATTTATTTCAATTTTAATGTGGGTATGGGTCGAAAAAATATTAACAAATAGGTTTTATATAGGTTTAGGTCACCATATTAACCTTATCTTTTAGATTTAACTCTTAGTTAAATAGTTTGACATTTACCATGTCTCTTTGTATTTTTATATTATATGGTTAATAAAAATACTATAACAAGCCAAGAGAACCCCATTTGGTTCATTATTAATAAATATAACCTTATATAAGTACTTTGGTCGAACCTTATATTTTTAGTAATATTATATCAATTAATAATATAGTATTTTTTTAAAACACAATTTTGTCAATTTTGACACTATTTAGTATTTCATTTTTGTAAAAATCATAACAGCATGATTACATCAAAAAAAAAAAATTATTTAATCAACCCTAACATGTAATATTAACCTATAATATTAGTTTAATTCATAAAAAGTCTCAAATTACATTAATTTGAATATTTATTATATCAATTATTTTAATCTTTCATTAATAAGGAAATTACCGCATCATCATTGTGTCATAAATAAATTTAATTATTTAAGGTCTAAAAATTATATATAAAATACTATTATGTAGGAAATACTTTTATATTTCTAAATAATATTTATAGTCGAATTTATATTATGTATAACCCTATATTAAAAATGGTTTAGTTATTAAACTTTGAATTTAACACTTTTAACTCTTCTTTAAATAAAATGATAATAAATTTCCTAATATAATCCAAGTGGACCAAAATGATCTTATTTTATTCCTAAGGTTCTTTTTGGTCTAATTTCACTTATCCAATAGAATTAGTACATGTGTAACGGTAATTATAATATCCTTTGTACCCTTAATTACCCTATTTACTTTTAACCGTGGCAAATAAAAGTCAAAAGTTACTATTCACGAAAAATTATTTTCATCTTATTGAACCACATTTCAATTACTGACTGATGTTAACTATGTCTCTCAGATTTTTTAAATTCAACTCACAGAAGCAGTAAAATTAAGTTTTATGCAAATTTTCAAAAGCTCCTAGAAGGTGGGTAAAAGACGGTAAAAAGTTTAATAAAATATTATACATCTAAACTTATTATAAAATGACTCCAATGAATTAAATTGAAAATATATAGGTATTATGTATCTATTTTGAATTTAAATAAATTAAAATAAAATAAATAATTATTTAAATAAAAATTCGGTTTTAAACAATAACGTAGTGTTTTTCACTATTCATCAAAAATTGAATGTTTTCAGAAAAATACCAAAAATTTACCCTAAGATAATTTAGATATTCTGAATTCAAAAATGAATTCTATTTTACCTAATTCAAAACATTTAAGTTTCATTAATTAATTTAAAATTAATTCCCGTTGTCAAAACCGAAATGCAGGTTTTTTAAAAAGTAAAAACTATCAAAAGATTGACATGTGTTTATGTGAAATTTAAATGTGAAATAACTTATAATGACCTAAATTGTATTAAATGATAAAAATATAATATAATTATACATTAAAACCATTCAAATTCATAATTTTACACTAAAAATTATTTTTATTAAAAAAGTTGTTTTCAATTAAAATTTAGTATTTTTCAGTATTCATCAAAATATGAAAGTTATCAGAAAAGTACCAAAAATTTATCCAAAATAAAATTTTATGTCCTGATTATAAATAAGAATTTAATTTTCATTAAATTAAATATATAAAAGTGTCAAATATTGGTTTTAAAAAGGATTTTCCATTAAAAGGTGGTAAAATTTCATTTTTTAAAAAATACATCTTTTATTTGAAAAAAATGAATTTGTTCTTATATTATGTCTAAGAAACACATAATATGGATTCTAAAATTATATGGAGTATATAAAATTTATAATTTAGTTAATACTATTTATAATTGCTTTTGAATGGATAGTTTGGTAAGTCGTGGTGCACTCGAACTCGGTGTTGTGTGTAGCACAAGCTGTTGAATTACTTTAAAGAAAATAACTTACTATGAAATCTTGGGGTGTTACATTTAATTATTCTACTTGGAACTTTTTTCTGAAAAAAGGTTGATATAATGAGATATATTTCATTCCCTGTAGTTGGTCTTACTTCTGAATTTCATTGATACTAGGTGGCGGTGTGCCAGATTCCTCCATGATCTTTGGGATCCCGTAGAACTGCTCAAAAAAGTGATTATTTGAATCATGAAAATGAAAAATCTATATAGACCACCATCATAAGTTTAAACTAGTATTTAGCATCGTTTCAAATACTAACCTGGGAAAGGGAAACCTTTGATTCCTTCAGAGATTTCTATATATCAAAGCACGACTCTGCTTGGCAATCCAACCGTGCGAATCAAAACCATAAAAAATGGGCAACTCAGCCTGTGCGATCCATACCCTAGGGTCTGAGCCATAAAAAATTGGTAAGCTAAGTCCCTAGGGTGAAACATGTTGATTGGATCCAAGGGTGATATGAGTTGGAGGAAAATCAGTAGCCCAATATTGTAGGCATGGTTCGCTAGACACTATGGCATGAGATGTAGACATTTCATTTACCAAGGATGTAAGTTCATCATTGTGCAGCATGGTTTTATCCAATCAGAACACCAAGCTAGAGACACACTCATAGAATTCAGAGAAGTTGTGCGTCTAGTCCTTCCAGAATTTGGCATGCTCACGGTGTTCTTATTCATCCTGGTTGTGGTTCCCTTACTCCCAAGTTTATTGCTTCATAGTGAAGTTGTCCATTGCTGGTGTGAAGTTGGTAATGGTAGAATCGAGCTTCAAATTGAGCTTCCCAACCCACTGTTCAATGCCATCGAGAGGATCGTGGAATAAAATCTCCATCGCCATGTCATTCATGAAGTGGATGTTGTGAATGAAGTATCCTGGTAGTGCACCTCCTCCCTTGGAATAAAGTATCTAGAAGTTCTCACCTCTGTAGTAAGAGAATCCTACAGCGTTCCCCTCGTGGTGTGAGATGTCCAATAGTGGTTTCCTTCTATGCGAGTGATGCGGTGATTTTCCACCAGTGAACTCCTTTGCTTGTTTTTTTTCCTTCTTATTTTTCAAAAATAAGTTGGGTAACCTCCCGGCGGTACGCACCCCATCAAACAAGTTGTGCTCGAGTGTGCCGCGGCTGAACCCAAGGTTTTCGACGCAAAAAAAAAAGCCTCACTAGAATGAATGTCTGAAAAAGGGAACAAAAAATGCATTGATAGTTGAACCCATGTAGACAAGAAATGCGACTAAGAGATGCGGTCTGTTGGTAGCGGTCGAATCCTGCAAAATTGACAGTGTCTCCAGTCGTTGAGTGGGACTTCCAGGTATGTGCATCCAACAAGTGAATACCGAGAAAAGAGTGCACGTATGAACTAATTAGGAGTTGGTAGAATGCATCCCGTATGGAATAACGTTTGCCTGGACAAGTTTTTTGTTATTCGTTTAATGCGTAGAAAATGGATGGAAGTGGATGTGGGGCTGTGAGTTCGGTAGAGGAAGAAACAGTGGGGTGCTCTGGTAGTAGGGAGAAAAGGAAGGTTATACCAATTGATAGAGCTAGAGTAAAATGAATTTTATATTAGAATATAACTTTCATAATTACATGTAGAAAAGGATGAATAAAAATTGGAAGAATCTTAGGAGAGCCCCACTCAAGCGCACAGGTTGAATTCCAAGCCAGGAAGGATGATTCCCATATATTCTGTTCGCTCCCTCTCCCACCCACATCATTTATCTATAATAGAATACCCCACTCCTGTGGTTCCTGAACCTTCCCCCAACAATCTAACAGATTCCCCCTGGCCCCACCATGTAGTTACAACTTTCCCCATAAACTCTCGATTTGTCCATCTAGCTAACAAACCCCTAAAAACTCTAGTTGGACACTGTATCTCCCTTTGGAAGATTCCATGACCAAAAACCCCTCTTCCCATCATTACCTCCTCTTTAACAATCCATATATTCCTACTATCAGTGTCCCACTCTTGGAACTCCACCCCAAGGTTGTGATTCTGGATATCTGATAACTATTTTCACTTGCAGCTCCCTTCTAACTCGCTACACCAAGGTAAAAAAACATTACTTTCTTGGTAGATCATGAATAAACACATTACTTATAATTTAAGGATTCATACCATTGATAAACACCCACATATAACACTTTCCCAAGAAATATATTATTCATAGGGATAAACGTTTGAATGCATCGATATAGACATCCATTGATTCGGCATGACACAATCCCTTAACATACATCAAAATAACATCCTCCCCTACACTACCATACAATGCTAACATTTATTTTTTGAGTTTTTTACATGTAAAATAATTCTTATAGGATTTCAATGAAATTATCCTCTATTGCACTAGTCCTTCCATGCTTTGTTGAAAGAGTGGCAACTTCAATCCTTCCCATGTTTGATGAATTAAAAAGTATGTTTCAGCTCATGAAATCCAAGTTACTAGATACTCTATAATAAATTTTGGCATCTACACTTTCTTGGTAAATGAATACATTCATTAAATTTTTAAAGGGATCACATCATGGTGTTATTTTTTCCTTAGATCAGTTGGTCTGAATTTTCTTCTTCAGTTCAAGTATGATACTCACCTTCCTCAGCCACGCCCAACTGCAATTGGTTTCTCCCCCACACCATACTATTTATTCTCTTTTCACATATGTGTTAATAGTATCTTAACATCTCACATCATCATCGAGATATCTAAAATAGTGTTTTCAAGTCTTGAAATAGATGTATCTAGTGTATCTACCTACGTTTCCATCCAAGTGGTCATCCATGTGCGGAAGCGTCAATGAGATCACAAAGATGACAAATAAAGAGGCAAACCTTGTTTGTATTTAGATAAGTATATGTTAGGTTTAGCTATTTAAACCCTAGATAATCCAAGATCCGCTATTTCATATTATGGGGAACAAATTGGTACGTTCTTAATTAACAGATTAGTTATGAATGGAATGGATCAAGAATGACATACTCAGTAAACATATTGGGACAAGATAAACATCCATTGAAAGAAAGTAAATAGGACAACATATGTAACGTGATTCTGCCCCAAGGGGACTTACGTGAATGGAGAGAACACCACCATGGCAACCAATTTATTAAGAAAGCAAGAAAGAAGAAAATCACAGATTATAGAATTGAATGCAGAAATTAAAAGGACCAAGAAAACTATCTAAGGAGGTCGGGCTTACTGAACTAGTGGGAAGTGGTCAACCCTGCCATGTAGAGTCAGCCCCATCCACTCTTGGATAGACTCACGCACACACACAAGTTGGATACAATAGTAAAAATGATAAAGAAAAGATAAGTTGCTACAGAGCCAATAACTAAAAACTAGATCTTGGTTACGATGAAAATATTATCATAATTGTTACCACTTGAGACGTAGTCGTCCAAATACCCAGAATAAAAAATGATCCCCACTGAGTCTCCACCAGAGAAGTACTCCGGTATTAGGAGGTGGCACATACAATGGTAGATGGGAGTGCGGGTGGCCAAAATCTCCTCTATGGTTTTTCCTTATTCTTTGCAGAGTCAGAGCAAAACCTCTCCCATAGAGATTTTTCTAAGGAACTAGAGAGAAAACCCAAAGATTCATTGAGAAGAGAAACTGGGGAGCGTAATGAATGAGTGCTAGAGGAAAAGTCAGGCAGATTAGACGAAGGCATGGGATGGCAGCCACATGGACGACGAAGATCAAAATTACGGTTCACATAACCGAAACCATGATAGCACACATGACATGTGGCACATTCTGAATGGAGTGGCACAACTCACAGGGGATCAAGACCATCCAGAAGAAACACACTGAGAGAAATATGAGCCGTCAGATCAAAGGTAATCAACGATACACCACAGGTTATCGCTAAATAGTAATGAAAACATATAGATCAAGTTCCAGCAAATAAAAGAATCGGGAAATGTTAAGCTAAATCAGACACCGGAAAACACCAATGTAGGAGTTCCATGCAGCCATGAAATTAAATAAAACAAATTATGCTTAATAAAACAACTAAATAAAATGAATTCATTTCATTGCAACTGTAACACATGATGGGGCATGTTCAACAAATCTCCCCCTTACAATTAAATAAAATTCAATGATGGTGTTATCTCAACCTACATTATAGAATTGGGACTAAATTCATAAGCTTAAGACAATGCATGAATTTTGATAATGGAACAACCTTAGTCAAGATATTGGCTGGGTTATCATTAGTGAGTATCTTGGTGACACTCATTTTCCCAAATACTATAATATACCTAACAAAATGTAACCTAATGTCTATATGCTTCGATCTAACAAGGCATACATAATTTTTAGATAGATGCAAGGCAGATTGGATATCACAGTGAACTACTATACTATCAATAAATAATGACAACTCGGAAAGTAAATATCTATTCCAAATGGATTCCTTAATAGCTTTTTTCAAGGAAATATACTCTGCCTCAGTAGTGGAAAGCGCAACCACTAATTGCATGTTGCATTTCTAGGAGACCAGTCCTCCATATGTAAGGAAAAAAACCAGTGATAGACTTTTGTGTGTTAATATTTTTAGCATAGTCAAAATCAACAAACCAATTATATCATCATCAAAATTAGTATTTGATTCATATCAAATTCACAGCTTTGCAAACATAGAAACATACCTTAAAAACCATTTTATAGCATGAAAATTATCCTTACTATTTTTCCCCATAAACCTCCTCAATGTACAAAAAAAGGTTATATCTTGCCTAGAACATACTATGGCATGCATAAGACTTCTTACAACATTTTCATATGGAATATTATTCATAAAGGCAATTTCTTCTTTATTCTTAGGGGATTGGGTCAAGGAAAATTTAAAATTTTTTTCTAAGAGAAAATTAACAGGTTTAATGTGCTCAAACAAGTATCTTTTTAATACCTTCCTAACATAAGCATATTGGGATAAGTATAGGGTTTTGGATTTCCTATCCCTAATTATGTCCATTCCAAGAATTTGATTTGCATAGCCTGAATCTTTCATTTCAAAGGCACAATTTAACTGGTGCTTAACGGAATTTATAATCTGCATGTTTTTACAGATTAACAGCATGTCATCAATATATAATAAAAGGTAAACCGATTCATGTTTAACAGTATTAAAATACATTCATGCATCAAATCTACTTCTAGAAAAATGATTTTCAATCATAAAATAATTAAACCTTTTATACCACTGTATTGAAGATTGTTTAATCCCATACAAGGACTTCTGTAAAATACCAACATGATTAGGTTTGAAATTTTTTGAAAGCCCTTCAGGAGGGGTCATATAAATTATTTCATCAAGGCAACCATGTAAAAAAGTAGTTTTCACATCAAGGTGTTCAATATGTAGATCAAATCTGGTAGCAAGTGCAAGCAGAAATCTAATGGATGAATGCTTAAAAATAGGACAGAATATTTCACTATAATCAATGCCTTCACATTGAAGGAAGCCTTTGGATAACATGTGGGATTTAAATTTTATTTTAGTCTCCCTACATTGGTTTCTTTATTTTTATAAATCTATCTAGAACCAATACATTTATGGTTATTAGGTCTGGGAACAACAACCCAAGTATTGTTCTAAAGAAGAGAGTTCATTTCCTCTTGCATTTCTTTCTACCAACAACTAGATTATTTGGACTTAACAGTTTTCTTATAAGTTTGGGGTTCATCATTAAAGAAGTTCCAAGCTACATTGAAAGCCTAGGAAAAAATATCTACCTAGTTAAATTGAGATGGAGGTCTAATTACTCTCATCTCTCTATCTCGAGTAAGCCAATAGCTGCTCAGGTCATCAGGTTCATGAGTCTTAGGTTTTGATTCCGAGCTACAATTTGATTCAGGTTGGCCTTTTGTAACCGAAGGAGAAGGACCAACACTAGAATGGGGTTAGTCACCAGGACTTAAGGGACTTCAACACCTAAAGGTGTCAAGACCCCTGTGAATTATGCATCTTCTTCAAGAGATGAAACATGTTCTGGATCCTTGTCTTCGGACATAACAAACTCATGGAAGACAAAATTGTGGCTAATGATTCATTTCTAGTAACTAGGTTTATCTACCCATAAATGATACCCTTTAACACCCTCTGGATATCCCAAAAATATGAACTTAACAACCCTAGGAGCTATCTTATCATTATGTGAATGTGCATAAGCTATGGATCCAAATATCCTAAGGTGAGAAAGATTCAGGGGTGTGCCCTTCCAGAGTTCTTCATGTGACTTAAAGGAGTTGACAGAAGATGGGAAAAAATTAATGAGGTGCACTACTATTGAATCATCCTCGGAAAAAAAGGACCTAGGGAGTTTAGAGTGGGACAACATACACCTCACCCTCTCAATAATAGTTCTATTCATTCTCTCTACTAACCCATTCTATTGTGGAGTTTCCAAAATAGTCTGGTATCTTTTGATTCCTTCAGATCCGCAACACTCAACGAATCCATTGGATAGATATTATAAACCATTATCAGTCATTAATGCCTTAAGTTTCTTATTACTCTCACTCTCTATAGCATCTTCCAATTTTTTAAAAGTCTAAAAGTCATCATACTTATTCTTGAGTATATAATTCCATACTTTCCTAGAGAAATCATCAATAAAAGTCACAAATTATAAGCCTCTACCAAGGGTGGTGACCCTATAAGGACCCCACATATCAAAATTTACACATTCAAGAGGTTCTTTAGCCTTATACAAAGACCTATTGAAGCTGACTCTCCTAGACTTTCCATATACACAGTCTTCACAAAAGGGAAAACCGCTAGGAGTGATGTTACCTAGAAGGACATGTTTCTTAAGACCACTAAGACCTTTGGCACTAAAATGCCCTAGTCTCCTATTCTAAAAATTAGTGGAATACATTTCTTAACTAGAAGTGGAATTCAACAGATTTCTATACACCCTTCCATCTAACACATATAGGCCACTATGAAGGGTTACTTTCGTAACTGTGAGGGATCCTCGAGCTACTCTAAGGCCTCAAAATCCAAACTTAAAGCTGTAACATTTCTAGTCAAGTATTCCTTGGGATATTAGGATTCTTTTCAATTAGGTTACCCACCTAACATCCTTAAGAGACCTGACAGACCCATCATGAAGATCGAGTGAAATCGAGCCTATACGTATAATGTAGAAGCTCTTGTTATTCCCTAGAAAAACCTCACCAGACCTAACTTCCCTTAACCCAATGAAAAAAACCTTCCTAGGATACATTTGTAATGATCATCCTAAATCAATGATCCAATCATCTAAGATGGTTGTGTCGGTGACATTTAACATATCGGTAGTGTCAAAGTCTTGTCCGACTAATAGGGAATGGTCATTATTACATCTTTATAGTCACCCTTCCTATTAGGATAGTTCTTCTTGATATTTATAGTTTGTTTAAATTGAAAAAATTTGATTACCTTGAATTTATACTTTCTTCTATACTTCTTAGACTGACCCCTATCTTTTCTCCTACCCCTTGATTCACTTCAGCCTCTATATTCACCTTTTTACCAAACAATTAAACCCTCAACCTCTTTTTTCACACAACACTTTATTTGAAGGTATTTAGAGAGAAAAGAATATTTTACTTATTCAAGAGTTAATGTGTCTTTTCCATACATCATAGAGTCTTTAACAAAGTTAAACAAATCATCTAATGATGTTAACTGTATAATGGCTTGGTCTTCATCATCCAACTTAATGTCAATGTTGGATAGATCTAACAAGACTTTATTAAATTCATCAATGTGTATCTTGATTATAGTTCCAGGGTGAATTTTGAATGTATATAATCTCATTTTCTTATATATTATAAAAACAAGTGATTTTTTCATATAGAGGGATTCCAATTTAGACCACATACCAGCAATAGAGGACTCATATGAAACTTCTCTTAACTCTTTGTCTCCTAAATATAAAAGTATTAAACTACAAGCTTTTCTAAGGGTCTCATTGGGGACATCTATAAAAGAGGTGGAAGTCTGCCCATTAGGGGCAGTGGTGGTGATTTTCTTCCTAGATCTAGAAAGGGCACCAATGAGGTCATTATGATCTAACAAGGCTATCATCTTAATTCTCCATAGATTAAAATCATTCTCACCATCAAACTTATCAATATCAAACTTAGTCAAAACTATAACAATGAAATAGTAGGCTCTGATACCACTTGTGGGGGTTAACTATTTAAACCCTAGATAAGTCAAGATCCACTATTTCATATTATGGTGAACAAATTGGTAAGTTCTTAATTAACATGTTAGTTATGAATGGAATAGATCAAGAATGACAGACTTAGTCAAGATATTGGGACAAGAAAAAAACCATTTCAAGAAAGTAAAGAGGACAATAGATGTAAAATGCTTCGACCCCAAGGGGACATACGTGTATGATGAGAACACAACTAGGGAAACCAATTTATTAAGAAAGCAAGAAAGAAGACAATCCAAAATTATAGACTTGAATGTAGAAATTAAAAGGACAATGAAAAATATCTAAGGAGGCCAGGCTTGTTGAACTAGGGGGAAGTGGTAAACCCTACCATATAGATTCATCCCCATCCACTCCTAGAAGGAATCACACACACACACAAGAAGGATACTACAATAAACATGATGAAGAAAAGATAAGTCTCTATAGATCCAAGAACTACAAACTAGATCTTGGTCACAATAAAAATATTATCATAACTATTTCCTCTTGAGGCATAGTCATCCGAATACCCAGAACCAAGATGATACCCACAGAGTCTCCACTGGATAAGTACTCCGATTTTAGGAGGTGGCACATGCAATGGTAGAGGGGAGTGAGGGTGGCCAGAATCTCTTGGATAGTTCATCCTTATTCTTCATGAATCCAGAGTAGAACCTCTCCTACAATGGTTTTTCCAAGGAACTAGAGAGAAAACCCAAAGCTTCACTGAGAAGATAAACTAGGGAGTGTAATGAATGAACAACAAAGGAAAAGTCAGGTAGGTCAGGCCAAGGCATGAGATAGCATCCATGTGGAAGACGAAGATCAAAATTACGGTTCACATAACCAAATCCAATACAGTGCACATGACATGTGGTGCATTCTGAATGGAGTGGTGCAACTAAAATTGGATCAAGACCAACCAAAAGAAACACACCAGGAGTAATATGAGCCTTCAGATCAGAGGTAATCAACGGTCCACCATATGCCATCGCTAACAGGTAAGGAAAAAATACAGACTAGGTTCCCGTAAATAAATGAACTGGGAAATGTTAGGCTAAACCGGAAATGGGAAAACACCCACGAAGGATTTTCATGAAGTCATGCAATTAAATAAAATGAATTATGTTTAATAAACTACCTAAATAAAATGAATCCTTTTCATTACAACTGTAACACATGTAGGGTAATGTTCAAAAGTATAGGAGTAACAGAAGTAGACTGCATTCGGGGGAAGATAAAGAAGATAGGATAAGAAGAAGACAAGAAGCTACATAGGAGTCATGCTACTCCCTACCCAAGTAGAAAATAAATCCAAGCCAAAGGCTTAATTTCTCAATATATTCCTCTATGCCTTTTCTTACTCTAACCTCCCCAATTTAACAAGTCCTCCATGGACCCCCATTCAAAAAGAATTGGTTATTCCCCCTTGATTCCCCCTATATAAGACACTTTTACACATTTTTAGAGTATTCCCTCCAGCTGGATAGTTGGTCTCTATCATAAATCTTCCAGAATTATTACTTATATAATTGAAACTCCCAAGGATAAAACTTCACCACATTTCTGGGAACTTACATCAAACAACCACCTACCTAAATATTATCGATTACCCCTATCCTACCCATTTATGGCTCTCTATTTAATTTTTTTATTTACAATAATACCCCCAGTAAAAACATAAGAGAAGTATAGAAGAAATAGAAGTAGATTGCATGCGGGAGAAGAAGAATCTTAGAGAATAATACAAGAAGCTACATAGGAGGCACTTCTACTCCCTACCCAATATGAAAAAAAATCCAATCCAAAGGCTGAATTTCCTAATATATTCCTCTCTGTATTTCCTCACTGCAACTTCCCTATTTAACAACTCCTCCATAGACCCCAACTCAAATAGAATTGGTTATTCCCCATTGATCCCCCTACATAAGACACTTTTACACATTTTTAGAGTATTCCAACCAGTTTTATAGCTGGTATCAATCATAAATCTTCCAAAATTCTTATGTTTATAATTGAAACTACCAAGGAGAAAAATCCACCTCATGTCTAGGAACTTACCTCAAACAACATCCTACCTAAATATTCTTGATGACCCATCTTATAACTATTTATAACTTCATAAATCTATATTTAATTGTTTATTTACAATAATTACCCTAGAAAAAACATAACACTTGACCCCAAATACCCCACCTCTAAAACAATTCTCCCTTCGGTAGGTAAACTGAATGGGTGGTCGGGATCCTTGGATAGTTTGTCTCCTATTAAGCTCCTCATTTCTATCAATCATGGTCTGGGATATTTCACCATCTGTGATACAGGTCATTAGCATTTTGAGACCTACAATAATCATCGTCCTTGAATTAGTCATGGCCTATGATTGTAGCTTATCATGACCTGCAATATACATCATCTCTTATGTTGTTATTTGGACCATCCTATGACTTCTCTTTCAATTTTTTCACTTTATCTCTACTATATTAAACTATCATGGAACGATTAACCAAATTTTCCCTTCACTTTTAAGCATGCCAAAAAATTTGATGGAATACTTTAAACAAGGCCCATGATTCCTCATTTAGTTTCTATGATCGATCTAATTTTAATCATCATAAAGCCCAGAGTGTGGAAAGTAAAGAGCCTAAAATAACTTTAACTGATATCTCTCAATTAGTAGCATTGATATTCCCTTATAAAGTGAATCACCATAACACTTATATATCAAGCAGAGTGATATGTTCATATCATAGTTTGTGATTCATTTTATGGATTCCAATATCTATCATCGTCGTTGTTTGTGATCCTTGGTTCTCATTCAGTGCATCTTGTTGTGTCTTTTGATATATTTTGTTACTTCATGTGACATAATATATTATCCAAAATCCATTTTTTTATGGTTTTTAAAATCCATGACTCTTTTAATAGCCCAATTGCTTACTGTGATATTACCTTATTTCCAGATGTGATATAAAATGTCTATCCATAGAGTGTGAATCATCTATATGGTATATTTTGATATGCATCATAGTTAAATTCACTTCTTTATACCACTTTATTTCCACCTGCAATATATCTATATCACCTCCCATGATAATACCACAATTATATTATATTATCTTTTATCAACACTCCATCCATCATCTAAACTCTCTCTAGAAACTTCAATATGCTTCTAAATCATGTCCATTTACACAAGAAATTATTAAATTTCACCCAATGCAAGTAACATCAAATTATCCATCCATAGATTCATTTTACTATCCATTTATTCCATCACTCCTTCAAAAGTATATTGTGCAGCACACCTCACTCTTTGTACATGATATTCATTCTTCCAAGTCCCTGGAGTGCAAAAAAAATTAATAACATTCAATCATTGATATAAAGTCACTTGCATGATTGGTTTTCATGTACTGGTCACTTTATAACTATCATTGTATGATGGATTACTATTTCCTAAATTTGGAACCCAATGACTACCATATTACATTGAATTAGCATCCTTAAAATTTTATTCTTGATCATTGATTTTTTTTCCAATGAAAATTATTTTAAAAATTTAGTCGAATTCCCTCCAGTGAAAACTCAACACTAATTTAGAAATGCTATTGTTTAAAAATAATAGTTTAAAAATTAAGCTTGATATTATAGTGAAAAATTTCACATGATTATTGATGTGAAAATTACCAATGAAAAATTTCACCATGACATTCCACATGATGTTTTCGGTAGGAAGATTTATTGAAATTTTATAGGGAGTCTAAAACCCATAAAATAATGTATATAATGTAGTGTTGTATTTCCAATAAAAAATTATTTTAAAATTTTCATTTCAAAAATTCCACTGAGAAATCATCAATTTCAGAGATGATGGAAAAAAGTGCACATCCTAATTTTCCTTCTTATCAGGCACATATGATTTCCATCCACATGGGAACTATCTTGGGAGGTAATGATATTCTTAGGTCATGCCTTGAATATGAGATTATTTTTCTAATATTATAATGGACTATTTTTAATTATTTATCTTTTCCCACTTTTTTTGTCCATGAATATAGATTTTGTTGGAATAGTGGGCAACACGATGGTATCTGAGTACCAGGGAAACATATGAGTATTTAATCCTATTAATTTTTTGAATCATTTTTAGGTGAAGAATCGATATTTGTTCCATATATGTAATTTTATTTCAAGAATATTTTATCTAAATATTAAAGTTGTTGAGAACTTGGAATTGATTTTTTTTAAAATGTCTATTTTCATTTTTTAAAAATATATTAGAAAGTTTTTACGGTAAATCTGTTAGAGTTTTCATTTCCCCCTCAACCAAAAATATCTAATGATGAAGAATAAGTTGTGATGTAGAAAGTTACCTAACGATGTGATAATGTTTAGATTATATTTCAGGGAAAGTTGGGGTACCTGACTATAAATGTTAGGGGTAGGGAGGAGGTCTCTCACCGTTATCTTCTGTTACAATGTATATATTCATCACAATAAGAAGAATGATGGGATGTGTTTGGATTATATGTCACTGAATAAAGTGATAGTACTAGATAGATATCCTATTCTAGTTATTATAGAGTTTTTGGATGAATTATATAGGGTAAATATTTCCACAAAATTTGATCTTATGTTTGGATTTGGTAAGAAAATGAGATATTAGTAAGAAAATTTTTAATACCAATGATGGATACTATGAGTACCTTGTTATGTGTTTCTGATGAATGAATCCCCCCATATTTTTTTGAGTGGTATATATTCCATGGAATTTTGAGAAATTTTTGTTTGTTTGTTTTCATTGATGATATCCTTGTTTATAGTAAATATTGAATATAACATTTAACTCATTTGAGAAATATTCTCAGTTTTTGTGATCAAACCAATTAGGGGACAATAAGAAAAAATGTTTTGGGTGATGGTAGAATATGTTGGGAAAACTATCTTAATGGAAGGTAATGGTGTGTCATGCCCAAACCCCGCTGAAACTCCCCCTGATCTGATACTAATATTTAGTGCAACATATCCTTCAATATGTCATGGGATGATGCCTAACACAAAGGGTTTAATATCAATCCAACTTTTTATGGGTTATATCCGTTTTTATAATCCAATTTCTATTATGTAAACATTTTACATAATCTAAATACCATCACAATATTTAAAACTTTTGATCAAACCAATTATCAAAACCATTTTTTGACGCGGTCTAAATAATATCTTAAATAAAGCTTGTTTTTTTATTTGATAAATTCAAATTAATTAATTATGAATAATTAATAATTATAAATATAAACTAAATTACATTTTGTCCTTATTTTTGTTATCTATAATCTTGTTATAAGTTATTCATATGATCACTAAATAAACATTTTATTTCATGTTAATAATCTATGCCATGTAATATGCTAAAAGGTAATTTAAATTTAATCATTTAATATTTTAAATATTTTATTTATAAATTTTTCATAAACTTTTATATAATTAATTATCAAAATATAATTTCCATTATTTATAGATAATTTATAAATAATCTAATTGAATTCATAATTAAATCTTCTCAATAAATAAACAATTTATTTATTTATCAAAAACACAAGATACAAATTTGAATTTTTCATATTTAATTTAGACTTTAAAAATACCATTTTAAAAATTCTACCACATTTCATTTATAAAAAAATTTAAATTATAGGTTAAATCATATAAATATTAAATTTAATTAATTTTAATTTGGTATGGCCACTTGACATTATGTTGTCACATAACGGATTTTTGATATTCATATTACACCAACCTTCAATGAAATTATTAGGAAGAAACCACACAATACATTAACACTCAATATATAATTAACTAAATCGAAAACAATACTCTATTTTCACACCGTAGGTTATTTTTAACCTTATATTGAATCTACAAAACATATTACATTATTTTAACAACATAGTGTCATGATCTAGGATATTATATGTTATTTTTAAAACATATACTCATGTTTTTCTTGAGACTACATTGATGATCAACATAGTCATATATGGGAGCACCTCAGGTTGGGTTGTCATACAACGTTACCTCAGTTTTCGAACATAACATTTACACTTCAATGTAATGTTATGTGATATAATTCTAGTTTTTCTTCATAAATGAGTTCTTCATTCAAAAAAATGAAAACAAAAAGTTGATTTGTCGAATAACATGAAATTAATACAACTAATGGGGTTTTGTGGATCATCATATGATCAACGATAGTAAAGAAAACTTATAAATGTTCCTGAACTATCCCAGATAGAATCAACATATAATATAAGTGAAGAACATAAACATTTATATATGGATAAATGATTTATCCATCTTTAATATTTGATGGAGTACATTTGATGCTTATTAGCAGTAGACAAAAGCCTTATTGGAATATATTACACTGACCAAAGGACCCCAAAACATTTTTTTGAGTATCTCTAAACAAATAAGGGGCACTAGTGCCTTTAACCTGTGACAAGCTGTGTCTCGAGAGGAAGAGAGTAACATAAGGCTTATTTACAATCGGTCATATCCAACAAGAAGCATCTCAATACATTATATACACATCCATGATGTGTTTCATTTAATGAAATGCACTAACTATGTTCAATTATCAACATACATTTATTCCTATTAGATTAATCCATTAACTTACTTCGATGAATGAAATACATTTAATACATTAATAATAGGTGTCATTTAATCCTTTCATAATGGATTGTAACCAATGAAACCATGTGGTAAGATTCATGAACCTAAATCTATTTCATTCACATGCATATTTTAGTGGAAATCTAACATGACCGATGCATTGTCACTATTATAGTTTCATTTTAACTCTTAAATCATGCATCAACTCAATTTTTCTTCAAGACTTTATATCTTCTTTGGCTAGCAACACTATCAAGATCAACAATGTATCCTTTCTTTCAATAATAGTGTATCCTTAGAGTAACCAATTTTTTTGATTCTGGAATTTTTCATAGATAGGGTTTCCTAACCCTAAAAATGAAATATTTTTATAATAAAAAAATGATCTGATTCTTGTGTTGGTGTGTGTGTATCTAATGATTAGTTGGGCTGCACATCATTATTGTATGTGAGTGTGGGGAAGGGTGAGAATGAATGAGGGTGTATGGAGAAAATTATGCCAAAGGATGTGTGTATAGGAAACTTGCATAGAAGGCCAAGTGATGCACACATGGATGATACCACATAATCTTCATCGCATTTAAATATAAGTTTTTATAATATTTTAATTGAAAAAAGTTATTGTGTTCTATTAAAAATGGTTTATCATGAAAAAATTTCTAAAAAGTAAATAAATAATAAAATTTAGCATCTACAAGTTTTGTTTTAAATGATTTTAAAAATGTATTATAAAAAATAGAAATAAAAGAAATTAAATGATTTTAGGTCATATATGAGTTTTAAATTTGTTATCAGAGTTTAGGTATTTATTTTTGATGTAAAGAAAGTTAGGATATAGGTTTTTTTCAATTTTTTAATTGGGTTTGAGGTATGGTACTTTCATTTTTTGCATATATAGGACCACAACACATTGTTTTTTAGTTTTTAATTTATTATCCTCATATACTTTTTCTATATAGGGCCCTCCCAATGGTATGCCCATCAATCCCACAATTATGAAATTAGTAACATCCTCCAACTCTTATCCCCTTATATCCCCCTCCCTCTCACCATCAATGTAACGACCCAAAGTTTCATTAATGGAAATCCCTCTTGATCTAATTAAATGTCTCTCTATGTTTATATAAAGTGTCAACTTCATTGGTTTTATGTTAAGAATTTTGACTGTTGCTAATATATCCATTGAACAATGATCACATGATTAGTATAAATATAGGACTCTAACAAATCCAATTTACTTAGACAAAAGAAGCGATGAACTCGTCCAGTAGAATTGCTCCATACGAAGCCCATTTTTTGGATCTCTAAAAAGAGGTGGAATCCTTGGGCTTCGCTCTTGACCAAGCCCAATCTGAGCTTCATCATGTCAAGCTCGAATGTGATTGTCTACGGGAAAAGTGTAAGTTGATTGAAATTACCACTCGAGCGATGTTATCTGAGCCACCCCAAGAGTCTGTCACCATCGCACACCTTACCCTTAGGTCTTATGCGGCTGTTTTAATGGGTTATGTAACAAATAAGTAGTACTATGTTCATGTACATTATTTTTTGTATATAATAATGAATATAATTTCTAGTCATTTTTGATACATTGTAAATAGTTTTTAAAGTACAAATAGTGTTTTTAGTTATTATTTAATTAAGAAATATATTTTATTAAATTAAGGGATTTTTGAATTAAATAATATTTTAATAAAATAATAATAATATTATTAAATTAATTTTTATTAAATATAAATTATCTTATAATTTTATGAATGCAATTAAATTTTTTTATTAAGGTTTGAAATCCATTTTTGTCAAAACCCGTGAATTTTTGATAAATGTTGGTTTTTATTTTAAAAGTGAAAATTCACATATTTAGAAAATTATTTAGATAAAATAAATGTTATTTTTGGAATCAGGACGTCGAAATTATCCAACGATGAATTTTTCAAATTTTTCTGAGACAGTCATATTTTTGGGTAAAAATTAAATATCGTTTAAATATATAATGTGTTTTATGACATCATAATGACCTAATAGTGATGTAATAAAATACTTTAATCTTTATGTTTGGCCAATATATGTTTTAACATTAAAATAATGTGATTTTGGGTTTGTTTGACTTACTTTTCAAAGCATTAATGGACCCCTCAAGACTTATTCAACACTTTGCCTTTTTAAATTAATTTCCATGGGAGTGTGACTCACCTCCACATAAGCAATCTTATTATTTTAAGAATTTCGGACTTTGGCCTTATAAAATATTGTTTTCCTCTTCCCTTTTCCAAAAACCATGGTCAAAAAACATGGGATGGTTTGTGGTTTGGATTAATTTAATATAAGGGGTCCCAAACCTAAATAATAAAGAATTACCTCACCTTTCCTATATAAACCCACCCAACCTCCCACCTCCTCCTCACTCAAAGCCCTTGGAGTTCGTCCAAACTCTAACCTACTCTCTCTATAATCCTCCCAAGGTGCCCCAAGCTCCCAAGAAGCCTCTCACAAGCCTCTCTCTAGCCTTTGGAAGCACACTTCCAAGTAAGGGTTTTTTCTTCCTTTCTCATTTTTCTCCAATTTTCTTTAAGTTGTTTTTCCCTTTTAATTTCAATTATAAATGTTGGTGTGTGGTTTAGAACCTCCCTCATACTTCCCTCTTTATTTTTGAATGATGGTAGACCCTTTCTCTCTCATTAAATGCTTCCCATGTACACCCGTTACTATGCCAAAATTCCGAAAGGAACTTCTCTCTCCTCTTTTACATTCAAGCAATACTTTTGTATCATGAATCTAAATTCCATTAAAATTGTTGGGACATGTATATATATGACCTTCTTACTGTCCATTACATGTAAATATGATGAGTAAACCCTTTCTCTCTCATCAACCTTTTTTATGAATTCTTATGTCACGCCGTTACGCTGCCGAAATCACACCGATTTTAAGCCAATGTCATTGTGTAGTGAATACCATGCCCATTTCTCCATCAAGGGTATTAACCTTTATGCACATTTAAATACTGATTGTAAATTTTCATGTATGAATTCCACATTCCTTTATCTTGGAATAAATGATTATGTTTTATGAATCCATGTTTTATGATCCATGTGACACACTTATGCATGAAATGAAATGTTTAAGAAGGGTGCGCCCTTATAGCACTCCAATGCATTGGGTAAAGTATAGTATCATGATACGTCCTGTGCAATGAGTGTTGACTCATGCTAATTCAAGTGCAACGATGGTTTACTCATGCTTTATGTGCAATGAGGATTTACTCATGCTCTATGTGCAATGAGGCTTGGCTCATGCTAATTCCATGTTAAGTGTTGTTGCCACATTTCCATGTTATGATTATCATGATTTATCATGCCTTTATGTTCATGTTTTTCTTAATCTATATTGATATTCCTATTGTCTAACATGTATTGTACTCCTCATGTTATTCCATGTGTACTCCCTTACTGGGCTTTATAGCTCACCCTTTTCTTATGCATGTCCTCAGGTTATCCCATGCAATGCTAAGTATGAGGGAATGTAGTGGTCATGTAAAGGAAGTTTTCAATAAATATATTGTATTTCATGTTTTATGTTTTTATGTAATGATCCTAAGACCTAAAGACACTAAAACTCTCGATCTTCTTTGTTTTATCAAGTGAAGTTTTATGTAATAAATCATGTTTAAGTTGTAATAAAAATAAGGGTTGTCATAGTTGGTATCAAAGGATGGGTTTAGTTATTTTTGGGATTATGAAACCCTAGAAAAGACTTAGATACAAGACTAAGTATAATAAAAACATCCCTAAGTTTTGGTAAGTACTTAGTTAGTGGTTTATCAAACAAATACATCCCTGTCTGGATACGAGCAGGTAGAGGCGGCTCTGGCACAGATGTATCCTAGGGGTAAAACCTGAAAACACCACTTTGAGCTAGACTCGAACGGGAACTGGTGCACGACAATGAGCCTTGCTACACTCTTGGTTACGACACTCCCGGGGGATATGTTTTGATAAATTCACAAGCTTAGTATGAACCCTTATTAAGGGAATTAAAAAAAAATGCCCCTAAGAATATATGTTAGAAAGTAGATCATGAAAAGACTAGATTGAAGCCTATAGACTCATGAGTTAAGGAAATGAAAGTTTATTTATAATTCATCAACTTTTGTCTTTGGATTACCCTTTATGTGATACCCATAACTTTCCTTTTATTCCAACCAATGGCTGGTAATAGGAGGACTCAGGCTAACAACCGTTGTGAAGATCAGTGTGATGACTGTACTAATGAGATGCCAAATCCAATGGGAGTGAAAATCGCAAACTTTGTCACACTTCTCTCGCAGCTAACTCAAGTTTTGAATAGAAACATGGGTCAAGAGGAATGTTCAACCCCCCTAAGAAAGAACAAGTTGATATCGAGAGCTTCATGAGACAAAGTCCTTATACTTTTAGTGGATCATCTGATCCCACGATTGCTGAACAATGGATCAAATCCATTGAAAATATATTCTCTATCCTCCAATGTTCTGAACAAGAGAAGGTTCTCCTGGAGGCTTATCGTATGGAGGGTGAATCTGATCAATGATTGGCGTTGATCAAAAATATGAAGTCTGAGGAGGAAATCGAGGCGTTGGAATGGAAGGATTTCCGGAAGATGTTTTTCGATAAATATTTTCTGCACACCCTCCAGCTTAAGATGGAAAGGGACTTCCTTTCCCTCAAGCAAAAAGATGAAGAATCTGTTGGAGCGTACGAGGAAAAATTCACAAGGCTTGCACGATACGCTTCCAGCTTTGTCGTTACCCCCGAATGCAAGGTTGACCGCTTCTTTGGTGGGCTGAAGCCTAGCTTGCAGAAATCATTAGCGATCCGTGACTTCGACAGCTATGAAGAAATTGTCCGATGTGCCCTCAAGGTCGAAATGGAGATCAGGGAATCACAGGGGTATCATGGGGATAAGAAGCGTAAGGTGGACTTCAATGCTGGTGGTCCGATGGATAAATCCAATGGTGCTAAGAAGATCCATCACCCCACTTGCCAAAAGTGCGGAAAGAAGCACCCTGGAAATTACCTTAAGGGGACAAGAAAATGATTCAGGTGTGGAAGAGAAGGGCACCTAGCTGTTAACTGTTGGCAAGAAGGACCCGCAGCTACGATAGTGGATAGTAATGCTCCGTTCGAACCTCAACGCGTTGTTCAATGCTAAAAATGCAAAGAACCGGGTCATTTTGCAAATCAGTGCCCTAATCCAAGGGTTTTCAGAGGCAACCAACAACCTCCAAGACAGAAAGGAAGAGCTTTTGCCATCACTTCTACCGAAGTGAACCCCGACAATGAAGTGGTGAAAGGTACGCTAGTTATTCATTCAATAATAGCAAATGTACTTTTTGATTTAGGTTCTATGCATTCTTTTATATCTCGAAAGTTTAGTAGAACAATCCCAGCACCACCAAAAATCATGGAAGTAAAGATGTCGGTGATTACGGAAAATGGGGAAATCATTGCATCCCATGAATATAAGTCCTCCCCTGTTATAGTTTGTGGATTGAATTTCTCGGCGAACCTCGTCATACTCCCTCTGGTGGAATTTGATGCAATTCTTGGCATGTATTGGCTTTCTTTATATAGAGACAACATAAATTTTCGGGAGAGGGAAATCACACTCTATATGGAGAATCGACCCCCGATTCTTTACAAGTGTCAGGAGGAAGATGAATCTCCATTAGCTCCATCATCTCAAGCATGGATATTATTTCCCTATGAGCATGCGTATCTGGCTCAGATTATTGAGTCCAAATAAGAAACCATCCTTGAAGAAATGCCTATTGTGAGGGAATTCGCGGAAGTATTTCCCGAGGAACTGCCTGATCTTCCTCCTATAAGAGATGTTGAGTTCTCAATTGAAATTATACCTGGGGCGCTACCAATATCCAAGACTCCATATAGAATGGCTATTGTAGAGCTTGAAGAGCTGAAGAAGTAACTACAGGAGAATCTGGATAAAGGGTTTATACGCCCAAGTGCTTTACCATGGGGTGCACCAGTCCTCTTCGTCAAGAAGAAGGATGGGTCAATGAAGCTTTGCATCGATTATCGTGAACTTAACAAAATCATGATAAAGAACAAGTATCCTCTCCCAAGAATCGATGACTTGTTTGATCAGATACGTGGAGAACAATACTTCTCCAAGGTGGATTTGTGTTCGGGATATTATCAAGTAAGGGTGAAGAAGGAAGATATCCCCAAGACTGCTTTTCGTACAAGTTACGAGCACTATGAATTCATAGTAATGCCTTTCGGACTCACCAATGATCCAGTAATATTCATGGACTTGATGAATAGAGTCTTTATAGATTACCTTGACAAATTTGTGGTAGTATTTATAGATGATATTATAATATACTCCAAAACCTAGGAGGATCATGAGGAGCATTTAAAAACTGTACTAGAGACTTTGCGCAAGGAGAATCTCTATGCAAAGTACAGAAAGTGTGAGTTCTGGTTGAAGGAGGTCTCATTATTGGGCCATATCATCAAAAGCAATTGGATATCTGTGGACCCCTCCAAAACAGATGTAATTGAGGGATGGCCGAGGCCAACATCGGTAATAGATATCCGTAGCTTCTTGGGGTTAGCTGGATATTATCAACGATTTGTGAGAAATTTATCACGATTGTCCAACCCTCTTACCAAGCTAACTCGAAAGGGAGTAAAGTTTTCTTTGAGTGATGAATGCGAAGAAAGCTTCAAGGAGTTTAAAAGGAGGCTTATCACTACACCCGTGCTCACTTTACCCACAAGTGGGGAGATTTTTGTGGTATTCAGTGATGCTTCGAAGAAGGTCTTAGGATGTGTGATGATGCAGAATGATAAAGTGATATCCTATGCCTCAAGGCAGTTGAAAATCCATGAGCGAAACTATCCAACTCATGATCTGGAGTTGGTGGCGGTGATCTTTGCCTTGAAAATCTGGCGGCATTATATCTATGGAGAGAAGTGTGAGATATATACTAACCACAAGAGTCTTAAATATATATTCACACAGAAAGAGCTTAATATGCGCCAGAGAAGATGGATAGAGCTCATCAAGGATTATGACTATTCAATACATTACCACCTTGGGAAAGCAAACAAGGTGGCAGATGCCCTAAGTAGAAAGGACCCAAAAATTCTATCAATGATGAGAATTTAGAAGGATCCAATCTTCTTAGACTTGATGAAGATGGACATGGGAATCATAAAGAAGGGAACATCATCAATCCTTTCACAAATTATTGCTCAACCATCTCTTTTGGAAAGGTTAAAGGATGCTCAAAAGGATGATGTGGGAATTCAGGAAAAAGTGGAAGCTATCAAAAAAGGGAAATCCTCAGAGTTTAATTTTAATGAAGAAGGAATTGTGCGGTTTGGGAAAAGACTATGTGTTCCATCAAGTCTGGAGATGAAGAAGGAACTTTTGGATGATGCACATAGTTCAAATTTCTCTATTCACCCAGGGAGCACAAAGATGTATCAAGATCTCCGAGAAAACTTTTGGTGGGATAATATGAAGAAGGAGATCGCTGAATATACATCAACGTGCCTGGTGTGTCAGCAAGTGAAGGCAGAGAGGCAGAAGTCTAAGGGGATGATGCAACCATTTTCCATACCAGAATGGAAATGGGAGAACATCACCATGGACTTTGTCACCGGACTTCCAAGGACATCCAAAGGCAACAATGTAATCTGGGTTGTTGTGGATGGTCTTACAAAGACTGCACACTTCATTGCTAGTCGGGAGAATTTCTCTTTGGATCAACTGGCACAGATATATATCCGGGAAGTGGTACGGTTTCATGGAGTACCACTATCTATTGTGTCTGACCGAGATCCAAGATTCACCTCTAAGTTTTGGAAGAGTCTTCAACATGCTCTGAATACTGAACTGAACTTTAGTACAACCTATCATCCTCAAACTGATGGCCAATCCGAGCGGACTATCCAAACACTTGAGGACATGTTGAGATCATGATCAATGGACTTTAAAGGAGGATGGGATCAACATCTTCCTCTGGTTGAGTTCTCTTATAATAACAGTTTCCACTCGAGCATCCAAATGGCACCATATGAAGCCCTATATGGGAAAAGGTGCAGAACACCGACATGTTGGGATGAGGTCGGTGAACGTAAGATGCTTGGACCATAAATGGTCGAAGAAATGGTGGAGAAGGTGAAAACCATTCAGCAGTATATCAAGGCAGCCCAAAGTCGACAGAAGAGTTATGCAGATAATTGTCAACGAGACCTTGAGTTTAAAGTTGGAGACATGGTGTTTCTATGCATATCTTCGTGGAAAAAGGTCATGAGGTTTGGAAAGAAAGGGAAGTTAAGTCCAAGGTACATCGACCCCTTTGAGATTCTTGATCTTGTTGGGTATGTGGACTATTGACTAGCACTTCCACCTACTATGGACAAAGTACATGATGTCTTTCATGTATCCCTCTTAAGTAAGTACATACCGGACCCTTCACATGTACTCTCTTCTGAGGTGGTACAATTGGAAGATGATCTTTCTTATAAGGAGAAACCAGTGAAGATCTTAGATCGTAGAGAAAAAGTTCTATGAAATAAGACAATTCCCCTCATCAAGGTGTTGTGGAGAAACCACAAGTTTGAAGAAGTGACTTGGGAATCGGAGGATATGATGAAGCTGAGTTACCCACATTTGTTTTAATGTGGGAAAAGGAAAATTTTGAGGGCGAAATTTATTAAGGGGGGAATATTGTAACGACCCAAAGTTTCATTAATGGAAATCCCTCTTGATCTAATTAAATGTCTCTTTATGTTTATATAAAGTTTCAACTTCATTGGTTTTATGTTAAGAATTTTGACCATTGCTAATATAGTCATTGAACAGTGATCACATGATTAGTATAAATATAAGACTTTAACATATCCAATTTACTCAGACAAAAGAAGCGATGGCCTCGTCCAGTAGATTTGATCCATACGAAGCCAATTTGTCAGAGCTCGGAAAAGAGGTGGTATCCTTGGGCTTCGATCTTGACCAAGCCCAAGCTGAGCTTCATCATGTCAAGCTCAAACGTGATCGTCCACGGGAAAAGTGGAAGTTTATTGAAATTACCACTCGAGCGATGTTATCTGAGCCACCCCAAGAGTCTGTCACCATCGCACACCTTACCCTTGGGTCTTATGCGGTAGTTTTAAGGAGTTATGTAACAAATAAGTAGTACTATGTTCATATACATTATTTTTTGTATATAATAATGAATATAATTTCTAGTCATTTTTGATACATTATAAATAGTTTTTAAAGTACAAATGGTGTTTTTAGTTATTATTTAATTAAGAAATATATTTTATTAAATTAAGGTATTTTTGAATTAAATAATATTTTAATAAAATAATAATAATATTATTAAATTAATTTTTATTAAATATAAATGATCTTATAATTTTATGAATGCAATTAAATTTTTTATTAAGGTTTTAAAGCCATTTCTGTCAAAACCTGTGAATTTTCGATAAATGTTGGTTTTTATTTTAAAAGTGAAAATTCACATATTTAGAAAATTATTTAGATAAAATAAATTTTATTTTTGGAATAAGGACATTGAAATTATCCAATGATGAATTTTTCATAATTTTCTGAGACAGTCAAATTTTTGGGTAAAAATTAAATACCGTTTAAATATATAATGTGTTTTATGACATCATAATGACCCAATAGTGATGTAATAAAATACTATAATCTTTATGTTCGGACAATATATGTTTTAACATTAAAATAATGTGATTTTGGGTTTTTTTGACTTACTTTTCAAAGCATTAATGGACCCCTCAAGACTTATTCAACACTTTGCCTTTTTAAATTAATTTACATGGGAGTGTGACTCACCTCCACATAAGAAATCTTATTATTTTAAGAAGTTAGGAATTTGGACTTATAAAATATTTCTTTCCTCTTCCCTTTTCCAAAAACCATGGAATGATTTGTGGTTTGGATTAATTTAATATAAGGGGTCCCAAACCTAAATAATAAAGAATTCCCTCACCTTTCCTATATAAACCCACCCAAGCTCCCACTTCCTCCTCACTAAAAGCCCTTGGAGTTCGTCCAAACTCTGACCTAATCTCTCTAGAATCCTCCCAAGGTTCCCCAATCTCCCAAGAATCCTCTCATAAGCCTCTCTATAGCCTTTGGAAGCACACTTCCAAGTAAGGGTTTTTTTCTTCCTTTCTCATTTTTGTCCAATTTTCTTTAAGTTGGTTTGCCCTTTTAATTTCAATTATAAATGTTGGAGTATGGTTTCAAACCTACTTCATACTGCCCTTTTTATGTTTTAATGATTGGAGAACCTTTATCTCTCATTAAATGCCTCCCATGTACACCCGTTACTATGTCGAAATTCCGAAAGGAACTTCTCTCTCCTCTTTTACATTCAAGCAATACTTTTGTATCATGAATCTAAATTCCATTAAAATTGTTGGGACATGTATCTATATGAACTGCTTACTGTCCATTACATGTAAATATGATGAGAAACCCATTTCTCTCTCATCAACCTTTTTTATGAATTCTTATGTCACGCCGTTACGCTGACGAAATCGCACCGATTTTAAGCCAATGTCATTGTGTAGTGAATATCATGCCCATTTCTCCATCAAGGGTATTCACCTTTATGCACATTTAAATACTGATTTTAAAGTTTCATGTATAAATTCCACATTCCTTTATCATGTAATAAATGATTATGTTTTATGAATCCATGTTTTATGATCCATGTGGCACACTTATGCA
Organism: Viscum album; assembly: GCA_963277665.1. Lineage (NCBI taxonomy): Eukaryota > Viridiplantae > Streptophyta > Magnoliopsida > Santalales > Viscaceae > Viscum > Viscum album. The sequence continues at coordinate 820,442,887 of OY728157.1, forward strand.
TGAAATGAAATGTTTAAGAAGGGTGCGCCCTTATAGCGCTCCGATGCATTGGGTAAAGTATAATATCATGATACGTCATGTGCAATGAGTTTTGACTCATGCTAATTCAAGTGCAATGAGGGTTTACTCATGATTTATGTTCAATGAGGATTTACTCATGCTCCATGTGCAATGAGCCTTGGCTCATGCTAATTCCATGTTAAGTGTTGTTTCCACATTTCCATGTTATGATTATCATGCTTTATCATGCCTTTATGTTCATGTTTTTCTTATGTTCTATTGATATGCCTATTGTCTAAAATGTATTGTACTACTCATGTTATTCCATGTGTACTCCCTTACTGGGCTTTATAGCTCACCCTTTTCTTATGCATGTCCTCAGGTTATCCCATGTAATGCTAAGTACGAGGGAATGTAGTGGTCATGTAAAGGAAGTTTTCAATAAAGATGTTGTATTTCATGTTTTATGTTTTTATTTAATGATCCTAAGCCCCAAAGACACTAAAACTCTCGATCTTATTTGTTGTATCAAGTGAAGTTTTATGTAATAAATCATGTTTAAGTTGTAATAAAAAGCAGGGTTGTCATAATCAACTCGAGCTGTCGTCTGCCCTATGGAACTCACATGAGGCCCACCACATAACCAATACCCCCACTCAGGAGATTCAGTTTATGTGGCCAATCCCCTCTTCCTAACATATTCTGTTGTATCAACCTTATCTCCCATTATTTTACATTTCTCTCTTTACCACCCCTATTACCGCATTTATTTTTATGTCATCGACCAAATATGACTCCCCTTGCTTATGGCCATACACTACCCTTGTCTCACATCTCCTTCCACCAAGTTGGATGTTTCCCTCATCTTTCCTTCCCCCATTAACCAATGATTCAACATATATAGTATCTAATACAAATTCTACTCAATAGAACATACAAAATATGATCTCTTTATGCACACCATTCTAATTCAACATCTTCCATGTTTTTGGGAACATATTTCACATGAAAAAAATCATCCATCCTTAAGGATGGAATCGCATTTTCCAACTCCCATAGCTTCTGGTTTAATATCTAGGACTAAAAATACCTCACTTTTCTCCTAAAACCCTATGAAAAAAATTGTATGTCTCAACTCTAATTCTATGTAGAGAAACATTCATAGGCCATAAATTTTAAATGGTATTAACAATTCTTTTTTAAAATGAGTGATTCAATTGATTTTTTTTCTTTCTAGGAATGATACATATTTAGTTATCATGTACTAATTAGAGTAAATAACATTTATTAATTGTTGATAGAACGGTGACATTTTTTAATTACTATGTTTTTATTTTTTGATTGGAATGTTCTATAATGGAATTTTTATTTTACTAATTTGAATTTTCATATGTGTGTGAAATGAATGGGAATGTTTTGATATAATGTGTTTAGAATAATCAAATTAATAATAATATCTTTTCTAGAATATTCAATAAAAATTTAGATATAAATACTATTGTGCTACCAAAAAATAAAAATATAATTTATTGACAAAAATTTTCAATTGTGATAAAAAATCCATATATTCTGAGAACTCTTGAAATTATTAACAATGATGATTGTTCTAAATTATCTCATATCTTTGATTATTTTGAGTTCACTCTTTAGGGGTCATTTCAAAACAATACAATATTGTATAGAGATAATTTTTCAACCAATCATGTAAGTTAATAATTCGTAGTGATCTTTCAGTCAGTATGAGTTTTTTTGTTTTCATTAATAACATATTAAATTTATATGAGTTATTATATTTCATAATAATATTTTATGACTTACATATAATTCATAGATATCATAAATTATGTACTATTCATAAATTTCTCAAAGAAATATCATCACAGATGACTTAATGCCTATAATGTTTGCATAGTGGAGGGTTGAACAAAGCTAATTAATATTGGGATTTTTGATTGCAAAGATTTAAAACATGATTATAGTTGTTTTAAAACTATGGTACTTAATATATTTTAAATAAATTAGATAATTATTCTAGATGAGTTGGATCATTTTCTTGAATATGTGAATAAATGTCACACATTGTAAGATAATTAAGACATGTGTTAAAATTTTGCATTTTATAAACTGAATTACTTAAATTAATTAATTTTTTATACGTAATATGAAATATTTTATGTCTATATTTTATTAGCTGACATTATTAATTAGAGAAAAAAATATGCGACTTCTATCATATGAAAAAAATAATGCACAATTTTATGGGGTTAATCTCTATCAGATTATCGTGGATAGATGTTATCATAGAATATTTCTACCTTGGACCTAACATGCGAATGATATAACTTTTAAAAAAAATTCTTTGTTTTACTTCATAAAAGGATAAAAACTATTTTATTTTTTTTCATATTTCTAGAAATTGTGTGGCACAATAATTCCTTCTATGATTTCTCAAGTAATAATAACCATATTTCATTTTGTTGTTAATTTTTTTCTTTTGTATTTAATAAATCCCATTGATAGTATTTCTTATTAATTTTTGATTATTTAATTTTTTGAGATTGGATGGATCATAAAATAAATTAGTTTCAACTAAATTTTATAATTTCATTGTTCATTGTCCTCATTGAAGTCAGACTGGATATAACACTTGTTACATGGTAAGATCTTTCAATTTATTTTTTTGTTTATTTTTCTTGTAAATTGATATATATATATTAATTTAATTATTAATTAATTGGAGTGTAATAAAGTGTTTTATGGGGTTCAAAAACAAGAAAAAAAATTCATAATAAATTATATTATTTCATTATTTAGATAGATATTTATTATATGTTATGGCATGTGGTGATGGTCCCTGAGTCAATTATGATTTTAGAAAGGTGGTATCAAGGTATACTAACCACTAAATTAATGTGTGATATACATGAGTTGGATTGTGGTGCATCTTATTACATACTTATTATATGTTTTTTAGGATGAACCTATCCCTATTATACATTAAAATATTGCATGTTTTTTTTCATGTTTGAGTGAACATTTCCTTAATTTTTCCAATTTCACCAAACTCATTGGATTGTTTTTAAGTGAAAAAGATTTATATTATCTGAAGTGGATTTTCCCAATGTTAGAAATTGCATAATTTATTACATATGCTTATAAATATTAATTATAGATAGATATGGTTGTTAAATTGAAGCCTAACATTCTGGTTGTACTTTTTAATAGAAGTTTTTATGTAATTACACTATTAAACCAAGGTGAATTTTTGTATCTACAAAACGAAATAAAAATTTAATCATGACATTTTATTATTCATAAAATCCAATTCTTAATTTATGGTGCTATTACATTCCACTATTAATATATTTTTTTGTGGTTCATGACACTTCATTGACAAAAATAACTTTGTATATTAATATACATTAGTAAGTATTTTTATGTAATTTTTTGATATAAAATATTCTATCATGTGTTATATGAGCATGTTATTTCCAAAATTAGTAAGTAACTCCATATATGTACTATAGCGGTATATAATTAATTTATTTGTTAATTATTTCCCTTCAGTTTCACTATTTATTATATATTCACCATATTTTAGTAATCGAGTGCTTAATTTTGTAAGAAGAACATGCTGAAGAAACTTTTCTATTGTCAATAACTATGGTGATTTTTGGGATGATGAAAAAAGAAGGGAAATGATTTAAAACCTCTGTATAGTTTTTAGATTCTTTAGTTTCTCTTTTATTTAATTTTTTAAAGTAGCTCGTATGAATATGATATGATAGGGATCGGATATTTTTTTTTAAATAATTATCTAAAGTAGGATTCAATTATTATTATTTTATGTTGCGCTCTATTTTTTTATTTATTTAATAATCATGGATTTTTTACATGTGATTTCAATATTTAGATGTCATGTGATTTTATGATATCCTGGTATGTTTTAAGAGAATTTTACCATTGGGTTTTTTAACATTGATGAGAGTGGTTTTTCACGAACCACAATTCAATTAAATTATTATTTACCTAAAAATGTACCATAGTGGCACACCCTAGGGTCGATCACAAGGAGGTCGCTAACACGCACTATTTTCCTATTGTCACTATTTATAATATAACTAATATAAAAATATAATATTAGTATAAATGGGGGGAAATGAAATACATAAAATATAAATATAATAAATAATAATTAAATTCAATACAAAATGAAGTTATAAGAAAGAAAGTAGGCAGTTGTTCTTAGGAGGTCGTGGTGGTCGATATCATTATTTAAAAAGAATCTCAAAATTCAATTCAATGAGAGGATCAAGACCCGTCACACCTCACCTTCTCATTTGAAATGTCATTACCCCATACTGATACCTCTGCATAAAGGGTAATTATCTTCCTAAAGTCAACTAGGATACCTCTTCACTGACCATCACTACTCTTTCCATGCTCTACCATATGCACGACACAAATAGCAAAGGGAAGGAAAATTGATAAAAGAGAAGAAGAAATTGATGGTAGGGAAAATGGGGCCACTGCTCACCATAATCATTTAACCACCAACAAAATTATTAGAATTGAATAAAGTATAATAAAATTGAAGCTCAATAACTCAATAAATCCACCTTTCCCTCCCTCGAACAAGCGTCTAGGTTAGTTGTCCATTTTTAGTGGAGTTGAGAGGGGAATAACGAAGGGAGAATACATAAAATAAAATAAATGGAAGAAAGGAGGTATGAAGAGGAAAGATAAAATAATATATAATAAAACTAAAAGAAACAATTACAATAAAAATACTCAACCTTTCCCCTTGATAATGGCTATCCTTGTAAAAGGGAGAGGAGGTACAAATTTATAGAGAAAATGGGAGAAGGAATCTCGCTCAAATTCTTCCCTTCGTATTGAATCAACTTTTAGGCCCATTAAATGGAAGAATTGGTAAATGTAACCTTCTTGAAAGTTGTTCCCCATCATCTTCCTCGTCCCTCCTAAAAATTTCATCTAGATTGGTACGCGTATTAAATAGTTATGACTGTTTTGGTTAGGACAATTAAATCTGTCCATGTGACTCTTCGTCTTCCACAACTCCAACTTCCCATGAATTAAAGTCCTTGAAACCAGCATATTCAGACGTGGACTCCTTAATTAAAGATGTTCATTAATTACTCTTACATATCCATGTTTAATTTAAGCTCCATTGGATCGGTCAGATTCGAGATAAAATCTCATCATTAAAACATTCCAAATCTGTACACATTTTTCGAGGTCCGGATTATGAGCTGATTTTGAGCCTCCAAATGATTGATTGAGCTGGGCCTCCAGAAGGATGAAATTCGGCCAATGATGTAATTAAACCTATAGAAAAGGAATGTCACAATTTTGGTTAGTGTAAAAAATGATATGGCCTAAATACAGTATATAATATGTGAAAATTATAGCTCCATCACTCCCCCACACTTAATCATTGCACTCCCGAGCAATCATCATATATCCAAATCAGAATTCACACATCAATTAATAATGAGAAAACATCAATGATATCTTCCAAAATGAAATTCCATCATGTATACTCTATGAAAAACAATTCCCAATCATTTTCATTCATCACATTTAAATTTATTCAACCTCATTAATCCATCCATGGTCCAATCACAACCCACCTCACATTGAAATTTGTGTCACTCTTCAATCAAGAGAAATTGTATCTGGAGTTATGCTCATACTTGGAAAGTGCATGTATCACCATAGGCTTGTGACAATTCTCATCTCTCCACAGAGTAAAACATGAAAATGAATTTAATCATGAGGACTTTTTCCAGGATAATTCTGTGGCATAGGGTTGGTGGGAAAATTGATTGAAAATTTTAAGGCTAGAAAGAGGAGGTTGGAATCTTAAGCACAATGCATGAATAATCAAGTGAAAACACAGGATGATCCTCACTCAATCCCCTTAACAATGTGATACACAACACCAAACCCCTTTTGAATGAAATGGGACATGAAACATGAAACGAATCCAATGAATGATTTCATCCAAGTTCTCCTTTTTTTTTCATTTTTTTCATTTTTTTTGTAAATCTCCCGAAAGGCAAAACTTTATTTTCTTTTTGTTTTTTTGATTTTTTTTCTTGGATAATGAGATGAAATTTGAATACAATGATAAATTCAAGCTCATCTCCATTTTTTCTATTTTATTATTTTTTTTGAAGGAGAACTAGATGAAACAATAAAGCACAATGAAAGGATTACCCATGCCCAATTTGATCATTGTCATACACTGCCCAAAATGTTGACACACACATCACATCACCCAAAATGGATCACATCTAAAGAACACACATGAAAGGCCCTTCCCCCACACTCAAACTTGAAATATCCACGCAAAAATACCAAGAGTGCGGGTAGGTAAGGAAAAATCAGCTTGTAATGTGGCTTAAACCTATAAGGAAATTCATGGAATCTAAGGGCTAACGAAGGATAGATGTAAAGGTAAGTCCCATGATAAAATATGGCTAGCCAAAAAAATGACTCAATCATATCAAAAACATTCCATGAAATCCAAAGCTTCAAAAGAGAAAAATCACAAGTTCTGGTTCTCACACAAAATCCAAGCTTCTCTCAAGAAAGTGTGGGTATTAGAAAGAACATTTCAATGTGGTTCAGAATACCTCACAGGACTGGAAAAATATTTGAGTCAGTGTTTCATGGGCATGGATTTCAAAAATTGGTCAAACTCATAAAAATTCTTGAAAAACGAATTCAAGGAAAACGTTTTCACATCAACAATCCTTTAAAATCCATTTCTTCAAAAACCATTTCAACTTCCTCAAAATCAATTAGTGTGTGAAAAATGATTAGAATATTCATTAAAGATCAAGGTTACTAAAAAGATGAAAAGGAAAAGGAAAAAGAAAGCACACAAAAAAACTACGTAGGTTGACACTCCCCCCACACCTAGATTTCACTACCCCCCATTGCAGCTCAAAAAAATAATGATAAGGGTAGAAAAATAAAAGGAAGGAAAGATACAACCTGAATTTATTTTACAGTGGAAGCCTTAATTTAAGCTCCTAGATAATTACACATGACCTAAAAATCATGAAATAAAGAAAATATGAGAAAAATAAATAAAAAGAAAGAGGAATGGAGAAGAAAGGGGATAATGCTTGGTTTGACCCCCAAGCGGGTGCTAGGTTTTTACTACCGCTAGTCCAACAGTTGCAGTGGTTTAACCCCAATCTGATGGTGGGTAGAGTTTCTTGCTCAGAAACCACCAAAAATTCTTTCTTCCAATGATCTTCAGACTACAACATCCATATAAGAACTCGTGAATAGAGTACAATATCTTCTTCCCCATTTCAATGTGGTACAACTGGAATGATAGGGGAAGAAGGAAGAATGAGTCCTCTTTGTTCACTGCCACAACTTGTATGGCCTCTTCAACTTTAACATCCAGGGCTTGTATATGTGATTCTGGGTCAAAAAAATTAGAAGGGAAGTTAGAAAATAGTTCCACTTGGATAAGATTAAAACATGAACAATTAATATAAAAATCTTCCCTTTCATATAGGTCATCTTCAAATGTGATCTGTTTAGGCAAGGCCACTGGGAATTCTTTTTCAGCAGGTACTTCTTCATCTTCTTCCAAAGAAAGAGAGAGGTATAGAGGTACTGATTCTTTTTTGAAAAAGTTGGGAGGATCACTTACCTTTTGGTCTTAGAAAAAATCTTACCAATGTTTATCCAAAACATGTTGACCTCCCACAGTTGTATCTGCTAACATGACATCTTCAGGAACCTCTTCAAGCAATAGCCAAGGAGAGAAGATTGGATCTCCAAGTTGACTCTTCAAGTCTTCCTTGGGGTTATCAACTTCAAATGTAGGTGGAACAACATTTATCTCATCTTCTTCAGCTTGTTTTTGTTGTTGTTGTCATTCCATCCATAAAGCTTTGACTTCTTCAACTTCAGCCGCTAGCGATGCTACCATCTTGCTTGCTTGTTCAAGGATTTTGAAATTATTTTGAATCATCGCGGCATCTTGTTCCATCTGTCGCATAAAATACTCTTCCCTTCTATAAAAATCAGTACTAGGCCAAGCATATGAAAAATCACTAAAATAATCCATCTCGACCAAAAAAATATTGATATTCAAGGAAGCACTTTTTTTTAGTTTTTGAAATTTGTAATTTTTATGAAAAATAGAGTGTGAAAGCAGTTGGCCTCCCCATAAATGGCGCCAAATTGATGAGAGTGGTTTTTCACGAACCAAAATTCAATTAAATTCTTATTTACCTAAAAATGTACCGTAGTGGAACACCCTAGGGTCGATCACAAAGAAGTCGCTAACACGCACTATTTTCCTATTGTCACTATTTATAATATAACTAATATAAAAATATAATATTAGTATAAATGGGGGGAAATTAAATACATAAAATATAAATATAATAAATAATAATGAAATTCAATACAAAATGAAGTTAGAAGAAAGAAAGTAGGCAGTTGTTCTTAGGAGGTCGTGGTGGTCGATATCATTGTTTAAAAAGAATCCCAATATTCAATTCAATGAGATGATCAAGACCCGTCACACCTCACCTTCTCATTTGAAATTTCATTACCCCATACCAATACCTCTGTATACAGGGTAATTATCTTCTTAAAGTCAACTAGGATACCTCTTCGCTGACCATCACTACTCAGGCCATGCTCCACCATATGCACGACACAAATAGCAAAGGGAAGGAAAATTGATAAATGAGAAGAAGAAATTGATGGTAGGGAAAATGGGGCGACCACTCACCATAATCATTTAACCACCAAAAAAATTATTAGAATTGAATAAAGGATAATAAAATTAAATCTCAATAACTCAATCAACCCACCTTTCCCTCCCTCGAACAAGCGTCGAGGTTAGTTCTCCTTTTTTAGTGGAGTTGATAAGGGAATAACGGAGGGAGAATACATAAAATAAAATAAATGGAAGAAAGGAGGTATGAAGAGTAAAGATAAACTAATATATAATAAAACTAAAAGAAACTATTACAATAAAAATACTCAACCTTTCCCCCTGAGAATGACTATCTTTGTAAAGGGGAGAGGAGGTACAAATTTATAGAGAAAATGGGAGAAGGAATCTCGCTCAAATTCTTCCCTCCATATTTCATCGACTTTTAGGCCAATTAAATGGACGAATTGGTAAATTGACCCTTCTTTAAAGTTGTTCCCAATCATCTTATGAGTTCCTCCTAAAAATTTCAGCCATATTGGTCCACGTATTAAAGCGTTATTACTGTTTTGGTGTGGACAATTAAATATGTCCATGTGACTCTTCGTCTTCCGCAACTCCAACTTCCCATGCATTAAAGTCCTTGAAACCAGCCGATTCAGACGTGGACTCCTTAATGAAAGATGTTCATTAATTACTCTTCCATCTCCATGTTTAATTTAGTCTCCATTGGATCGGTAACCTTTGATATAAAATCTCAGCATTAAAACATTCCAAATCTGTACACAGTTTTCGAGGTCCGGATTATGAGATGATTTTGAGCCTCCAAATGATTGATTGAGCTGGGCCTCCAGAAGGATGAAATTCGACCAATGATGTAAGTAAACCTATAGAAAAGGAATTTCACAATTTGGGTCAGTGTAGAAAATGATATGGACGAAATACAATATATAATATGTGAAAATTATAGCTCCATCACTCCCCCACACTTAATCATTGCACTCCCGAGCAGTCATCATATATCCAAATCAGAATTCACACATCAATTAATAATGAGAAAACATCAATGATCTCTTCTAAAATGAAATTCCATCATGTATCCTCTATGAAAAACAATTTCCAATCATTTTCATTCCTCACATTTAAATTTATTCAACCTCATTAATCCATCCATGGCCCAATCACAACCTACCTCACATTGAAATTTGTGTCACTCTTCAATCAAGAGAAATTGTATCTAGAGTTATGCTCATACATGGAAAGTGCATGTATCACCATAGGCTTGTGACAATTCTCATCTCTCCACAGAGCAAAACATAAAAATGAATTTAATCATGAGGGCTTTTTCCAGGATAATTCTGTGGTATAGGGTTGGTGGGAAAACTGATTGAAAATTTTAAGGCTAGAAAGAGGAGGTTGGACTCTTAAGCATAATGCATGAATAATCAAGTGAAAACACAGGATGATCCTCACTCAATCCCCTTAACAATGTGATACACAACACCAAACCCCTTTTTAATGAAATGGGACATGAAACATGAAATGAATCCAATGAATGATTTCATCCAAGTTCTCCTTTTTTTCATTTTTTCATTTTTTTTGTAAAGCTCCCGAAAGGCACAAATTTATTTATTTTTCTTTTTTTTCTTTTTTTTCTTGGAGAATGAGATTAAAATTGAATACAATGATAAATTCAAGCTCATATCCATTTTTTATATTTTTTATATTTTTTTTGAAGGAGAACCAGATGAAACAATAAAGCACAATGAAAGGATTACCCATGCCCAATTTGATCATTATCATCCACTGCCCAAAATGTTGACACAAAAATCACATCACCCACAATGGATCACATCCAAAGAACACACATGAAAGGCCCTTCCCCCACCCTCAAACTTGAAATATCCACGCAAAAATACCAAGAGTGCGGGTAGGTAAGGAAAAATCGGCTTGTAATGTGGCTTAAACCTATAAGGCAATTCATGGCATCTAAGGGCTAACGAAGGATAGATGTAAAGGTAGGTCCCAAGATAAAATATGGCTAGCCAAACAAATGCCTCAATCATATCAAAAACATTCCATGAAATCCAAAGCTTCAACAGAGAAAAATCACAAGTTTTGGTTCTCACACAAAATCAGATCTTCTCTCAAGAAAGTGTGGGTATTAGAAAGAACATTTCAATGTGGTTCAGAATACCTCACAGGACTGGAAAAATATTTGAGTCATTGTTTCATGGGCATGGATTTCAAAAATTGGTCAAACTCATAAAAATGCTTGAAAATCGAATTCAAGGAAAAAGTTTTTACATCAATAATCCTTTAAAATCCATTTCTTCAAAAACCATTTCAACTTCCTCAAAATTAATTAGTGTGTGAAAAATGATTAGAATATTCATTAAATCTCAAGGTTTCTAAAAATATGAAAAGGAGAAAGAAAAATAAAGCACACCAAAAAACTACGTAGGTTGACACTCCCCCCACACCTAGATTTCACTACCCCCCATTGCAGCTCAACAAAATAATGATAAGGGTAGAAAAATAAAAGGAAGGAAAGATACAACCTGACTTTATTTTGCAGTGGAATCCTTGAGTTAAGCTCCTAAATAATTACACATGACCTAAAAAGCATGAAATAAAGAAAATATGAGAAAAATAAATAAAAAGAAAGAGGAATGGAGAAGAAAGGGGATAATGCTTGGTTTGACCCCCAATCGGGTGCTAGGTTTTTACTGCCCCTAGTCCAGCAGTTGCAGTGGTTTAACCGCAATCTGATGGTGGGTAGGGTTTCTTGCTCAGAAACCACCAAAACTTCTTTCTTCCAATGCTCTTCAGACTAAAAAATTCATATAAGAACTCGTGAATAGAGTACAATATCTTCTTCCCCATTTCAATGTGGTACAACTGGAATGATGGGGGAAGAAGGAAGAATGAGTCCTCTTTGTTCACTGCCACAACTTGTATGGCCTCTTCAACTTTAACATACAGGGCTTGCACATGTGATTCTGGGTCAAAAAATTCAGAAGGGAAGTTAGAAAATAGTTCCACTTTGATAAGATTAAAACATGAACAATTAATATAAAAATCTTCCCTTTCATGTAGGTCATCTTGAAATGTGATCTCTTTAGGCAAGGCCACTGGGAATTCTTTTTCAGTAGGTACTTATTCATCTTCTTCCAAAGTAAGAGAGAGGTATAGAGGTACTAATTCTTTTTTGACAAAGTTGGGAGGATCACTTTCGTTTTGGTCTTTGACAAAATCTAACCAATGTTTATCCAAAACATTTTGACCTCCCACAGTTGTATCTGCTAACATGACATCTTCAGGAACCTCTTCAAGCAATGGCCAAGGAGAGACGATTGGATCTCCAAGTTGACTCTTCAAGTCTTCCTTGGGTTTATCAACTTCAAATGAAGGTGGAACAACATTTATCTCATATTCTTTATCTTGGTTCTGTTTTTGTTGTCGTTCCATCCATAAAGCTTTGACTTCTTCAACTTCTGCTGCGAGCGATGCTACCATCCTGCTTGCTTGTTCAAGGATTTTGAAATTATTTTGAATCATCGCGGAATCTTTTTCCATCTGCAGCATAAAATACTCTTCCCTGCTAGACAAATCAGTACTAGGACAAGCATATGAAAAATCACTAAAATAATCCATCTCGACCAAAAAAAAGATTGATATTCAAGGAAGCACTTTTTTTTAGTTTTTGAAATTTTTATTTTTTTTTTGATTTTTATGAAAAATGGATTGTGAAAGAAGTTGGCCTCCCCAGAAATGGTGCCAAATTGATGAGAGTGGTTTGTCGCGAACCACAATTCAATTAAATTCTTATTTACCTAAAAATGTACCGTAGTGGCACACCCTAGGGTCGATCACAAGGAGGTCGCTAACACGCACTATTTTCCTATTGTCACTATTTATAATATAACTAATATAAAAATATAATATTAGTATAAATGGGGGGAAATGAAATACATAAAATATAAATATAATAAATAATAATGCAATGCAATACAAAATGAATTTAGAAGAAAGAAAGTAGGCAGTTGTTCTTAGGAGGTCGTGGTGGTCAATATCATTGTTTAAAAAGAATCTCAAAATTCAATTCAATGAGATGATCAAGACCTGTCACAGCTCACCTTCTCATTTTAAATGTCATTACCCCATACCGATACCTCTACATACAGGGTAATTATCTTCCTAAAGTCAACTAGGATACCTCTTCACTGACCATCACTACTCATGCCATGCTCCATCGTATGCACGACACAAATAGCAAAGGGAAGGAAAATTGATAAATGAGAAGAAGAAATTGATGGTTGGGAAAATGGGTATACCACTCACCATAATCATTTAACCACCAAAAAAATTCTTAGAATTGAATAAAGGATAATAAAATTAAATCTCAATAACTCAATCAACCACCTTTCCCTCCCTCGAACAAGCGCCGAGGTTAGTTCTCTATTTTTAGTGGAGTTGAGAAGGGAATAACGGAGGGAGAATACATAAAATAAAATAAATGGAATAAAGGAGGTATGAAGAGGAACTCCAAACTAATATAAAATAAAACTAAAAGAAACTATTACAATAAAAATACTCAACCTTTCCCCCTGAAAATGTCTATCCTTGTAAAAGGGAGAGGAGGTACAAATTTATAGAGAAAATGGGAGAAGGAATCTCGCTCAAATTCTTCCCTTCGGATTAAATCGACTTTTAGGCCCATTAAATGGAATAATTGGTAAATGGACCCTTCTTTAAAGTTGTTCCCCATCCTCTTACGCGTCCCTCCTAAAACTTTCAGCCATATTGGTCCACATATGAAAGAGTTATGACTGTTTTTGTGAGGACAATTAAATCTGTCCATGTGACTCTTTGTCTTCCACAACTCCAACTTCCCATGCATTAAAGTCCTTGAAAAAAGACTATTAAGACGTGTACTCCTTAATGAAAGATGTTCATTAATTACTATTACATATCCATGTTTAATTTAAGCTCCATTGGATTAGTCATATTCGAGATAAAATCTCATCATTAAAAAATTCCAAATCTGTACATAGTTTTTGAGGTCCGGATTATGAGCTGATTTTGAGCCTCCAAATGAATGATTGAGCTGGGCCTCCAGAAGGATGAAATTCGGAAAATTATGTAAGTAAACCTATAGAAAAGTAATGTCACAATTTGTGTCAGTGTAGAAAATGATATGGCCGAAATACAGAATATAAATAAAACAATTAAACACCAAAATTAAGCCATTTTTGCATTTGAGCTCAAAATACCACTAAAACATAAAAATGTGACAATTGCCCATAAAATAACACTTTTTTAAGATTTATAACATTTAAATACAGTATATAATATGTGAAAATTATATCTCCATCAAACATTGATGATAAAACATTCAAGTACACAATGTGTGTGAATTTAGCTCCTCCTTGATTGGATTCTCTGCATTCTTTTTTCCAATCTGTTGGATTCTTCGACCCTGATATTTTACCATGAATGAAATATTTTTTATATTAATATAAAGTACTCAAATTGATAATTGAATATGAATTTTTATTTGTAATAAATATGGTTTTGATAAGTAAAATCAATGTGTGCTAAAGGCAGGTGATGAAGGAAGAATCCTCACAATCAAGAAGATGAAAAGGTATTTGTTACAAAACATAGTTAAAATAAAATCTAAGGCAACACACAAAGAGGTTTTAATATATAAATACTTCATAAAAATCATATAAAATTAGAAACTATAAATGAATAATCTCCACACCAATTTATTTTTTATGTGTCATGATGGAAAATCATGATAATTTTATTAACAAATAAAAAATTAATTAGTGAAATGACCTTTTAAAGCATTGGTGCTAGGTTACTCCTTTGCACCCACTTCTTGTTTCAAAATCCACCCTAAAATTGTTTTAATATTAATAAATCCTCTTTTAAACATATCTTCCATTACACTCTTAACTTGAGAAACGTTTTTTTCCTAAAAGAACACCATGATAAATGTCCATATGTCTATTGATTGGGTTGATGGTATTTTTGGCATAAAACTTTGAAGTTCTAGCATGAATAGTCCATTTGGTTGATGATTAATCTTCTCAACATGTTGCAAGAGTAAATTTTAAGAGAGAAGCATGAATATGCTAGGTTTTCCACATCCTCAATATGCAAGTTTAGTTTCTTGCATCCAGTGATTAAACTAATTAGGTATCCAAGAATTATAATATAAGGAGATGTATCATTTTACATAAATTCAACCCATGTCATATAAAGTTATGCACTCTTTTAAGAATAAAATATAAGAGTATTACTCATAAACAATGAAATGTTGGACTAAAATTTATAAAACTAAACACTGATATTAAACACATAACCATACTATTCCATTAAGAATAAAAACATTATATTTTCCTTATAACATTAATGATTAAGTGGAACTTTATTTTCTTTCACTTCTTTAAACATATTCAATATTGTTTCCTTTTTATGGAGTTTTCAATTATTGTTCAATTTATGTTCAATGGCCCCCTAGTAAAACTAGGAAAAAAGTTTAGATTAATGGGGATTTGAATTTTAATTAGATAAAACTATAACAATATAATAACATTGCTTAAATCAATTCGAATCCCACTTCTAAACATCACCTGAAATAATTCTAACACAAGCTCAGGTCTTTGGAAATTTTTAACATGATTAATGAAAATATTATAAGTTCAATATAAATGACTGTATTGGGATTATTATATATTTAAAAATTGGAAAAACTACTTTTTTTAACCTCCTTTTGATATAAACATCTAATCACATCTCTAAATAATTCCCTAGTATGATAATGCTTGTTCTATTTTATTTCATTTAAAAGTTTGGCAACAATTTTCCCTGATGATAGAGACAAAAAACACGTATTAAGTCAACATACATCATTTTATAAACAAAAATTATGATTTGATTTTATTTCTCATGGATCAAATATGAACCTTATGCTCTACTGGTTATATATAGGGTAGAAATAAACAAGCTGTAAATTGAAGGACTAGACTTGAAATTTTTCTTGAGAGCTATCATAATGAGATCCTTTATTTCATCAAGCATTACCACTTGGAAAAGGGAATATGGAATAATTGAAATGCTCTTATTTCCATAGAAATAACTAGAAATAAACTCAATAAACATAATCTGAAAATAGAATATGCTTCCTTACTAATCTCATTAAAAATATTTAGCTTTTTCTAGCAAGGGAATGTCTGTTGGTAAAGGTTTATTTTATGTTGGTAATGTGTTTCACTAAAATATATGACCTTGTCACTAGATTATTGGTAAAATCTCTATCGTTAAATATTATTACAGCAGATAAAATAGTTTTGTTAAAATTTTAATAATACCAATAGATAATATATATGTTGGTCAAACTGTTTAGCAACAAATTCATATGACATATTTATTTCTTGATAATAATATCAACTTTTGTAAACAATGACAATAATTAATATCTATTAATAAATTATATTTCAAATAAAATATTATGTGTGGGTATTCTGATATTAGTTGCTATAAATTATATTATATTTACTAATCTAATTATGTTTAATATATATATTATATTTATTATATATTAATTACAAAATTATCTTATTCTAAACTCCAAAAAATAGAGGCATTATTTTGAAAAAGCAATGAAAAAGATAATTTAAAAACGTGTTCAAACTCCAAGAAAAGACATGAAGCTCTAAAAATGTTTAAACCCGATCAGACTCCAACCTACTTTATATAAAACCCCATCAAACATTATTCACTATTTGTCTCTCTTATATATCCAGCCTCACTATCACCATCATGGTTTATAAAACACCAAAGTATCTAATAGTAAAAGTTAATCCTACTTGAAAACATATGCAACTAGAAACAGAGGAGTTCTTAACATAGTCTCTCACATGTCCTGATTTATTTATATGGAGTTTGGAAAATAACATTCACATAAATATATCATAACATTATAATTGATGGTGAATTGCAATCCAATTAAATTAGTGTTGGAATTACATCATTATTCGTCTTTTCTGGTACCTATTGATAAAAATTGAAATAAACCATTTTAATATTGATATCAATAAAATACTAGCATTCTTAACTAAATGTTCAATGAAATTTATTCCAATAAATAATAATGAAATAGCATATATAAGAATGAATATGATAAATCTATCTAAATATTTTTTTAAAGATACTAGGGAGACAAAATTTATCACCATTCAATATTGCATCTCAAATGCATTAATGATCATGATGCATATTCCTTATTTGGATAATTAATAACCATTAAAGTTGACATAATCCATGATACATAGAAAAACAATGTAACCAATCTTGATGAAGTCATGATTTTATTAAATCCTAACCTGCAATCATTCTCTTGATCAATATACAAGAAAAAAATAAACAATTCTTCCTTGTCATACAATAACAGTATGATTCAAGCATGAAAAGATAACGGTCTATGAAAAACAACATTAGTGATCTTTTCACATCATTTAACTCTAGGGTCAGCCCAGGGGAAAGACCAATGAGCCCCTAACCTAGGGAAATTCAGCAAGAAGGGGAAACCCAACGACCCCCACACCCACACCTCTCTTAGACCTAACCCTAACATCTATTTTACTCTACACACAAAACCCTTCTGCTGCGATTCTATTCCCCCACTCCCAAAATTTCTCTCTCCGCAACACTGATTCTCCCCACCCCTCCACTCTCTCTCACTTCATTTCCTCCACTGCCCCCACCCCAAACTTCTCTCTTGCTTTGCACCACCACTGTCCTCCTCTCTTCCCCACTCACTAACCTCATTGCTCCACCGACCCCTGACTATTGGAGGCCTTTTGTTGATTCCCTACCATCTTGATTGGGACTCCTTTATTGGTGTAGTGTGCTGGTGTTGTGTGCCCTACGTTGCCTAGAGACCCCCTCCCCTACTTCCAGTCATTGCAAGCATTGGTATATAAATTTTTATAACCATTTTTTAATTATCATTGATATTTTTTATTAATAGTTTTGTTTAATATTCATAAATTATTTGAAGTGGGAGTTCATCATTGCCTTATTGATGTGATTTTCAATTTTTGATTTATGATTTGTTCATAGATAATTAAATTCAATCTATCTTTCATTTATTTCATGATTAATTGATTTGAAGATAATATTGGTTGACTGGTTTATCAATTTTAAAAATAATAAAATTTTATCTACATACTATTTAATATTTCAATTCATCCATAGAATTTTAATTATATATCCATTTTCAGTATTTTATTTTATTTTTTATTAAATTAAAAAGTAATAATGTATTTATAAAAATTTATATTATTATTAAAAAAATTATTGATTGCGTTTAGTTTTAGAAAAAGTTTATTGTTTTAATTTTTCAAAAACATATTTCAAAATATATTAGATTTTATAAATCTAAAAATATTTTTAGGAAATGAAAATGTAAATGATACACTTAAAAAAATAAAACTAAAAAAAATTGGGTTTTAGAGAATATTTTTTCTTTTATTTTATTAAAACATGTTTGAAAATATGTTAGTTTATTTTATTCATTATATTTTGATAATAATAAATAAATAAAAACAAAAATATTTTTTCAAAATCAAGTCCAACTTGACAAGTTAGTGTTTAAAAAAATCAATTAGTTGGAATATATTGGTAATTTTTTTTAAACATTTATGATTTAATTAAAATGAAAACATAAATTCCTTTGACATTATATTATGATTTATTGTATAAACTATGATTGATTGAACATTTTTATGTTTTTGATAACACATATAGTGTATTTTGAATTTACATTAGTATGCATTCTAGTTAACTTTTTCATGTGTTATTTCAAAAAACACGTGTGATGCTAATTTTGACTTTATTGAGTTCATGTGTTGGTTTCACTTGATTTGTATTATTTTATATTTGGTATATAAATATATAGAGGCATTGAGTCTTGTGATGTGAGGTTTCCCTGACTTAAGTGGATTCCCTAAGGTGTTAAAATCAGTTTTTTTAATCCCACTGTTTAAGTTTTAAATGTGGTTTAAGGTTTTATTATTATAGATAGGCTTTGAAGTTAATGTGTTTATTAGTTTAGTTTGGTTTAACTTTTGAAATGGTATAAAGTATTTTTATTAGATGTTTTAATAATTTTTTACCTTTATTTTATGTTGTTTTTCATGGGTAGAAAGGTTTTAGTTCTTATATTTAATATAACACATTTTTTTTCTCTTCAGTGACATTTAATAAAATTGGAATGATATAAGACACTATTTTGCTATTTTAAAAATATATTTTTCACAATTTAAAGCTGAAAATTTTAATTATTTAAATCATTATTTAATATTGATTTAATTTAACATTGTATACTTAATATTTTATTGATTTTAGATTATGTGGTTCTTTGCTAGAGGTTATTTTAATATTATTATTCAAGATCGGTTTTTATAAACTTTAATGGTTTTTATTGATTTTAAAAATTGTTTAAATGGTTAAAAATTGTACATTTTTGTTCATTTAGTAAAAAGGGTTATTTGAACTTATTTAAATTAAATTTACATACATAGAGAAACAAAATTTTCATATGTTCCAAATCCTTGTTTGGAAATCCATTTTAGTATTTTTCAAGTAATTGGAGTGTATTCTTAAACATATGGATTTTGTATTGTTTTTTTATTTATTAATATTTTTCTAGCTTTCTCATGGGTTGGTCTAGATTGGTGCGATCTTGACTTTTTTTATCCTGCACATATTGTAGGTTTAAATTAATTTATAATTTTAGATTTAAAAAATGAAAAGTCTGATCAGACCCGCTCTAGTCCAACCCATTATGTACCCTAGTTAAGGGGAAACAATTTTATTATTTGTTTTGTACAACATGATTGTATGGTCTGTTCTAGTTCAACTATTAGTTTGTAAGAAAATATGGTTTAAAAAAAGTTTTGTCTTCCATGGAACCTCTCATTCAAAAGAACCAAAACTTTTTTTCAAATACATATCTCATTTATAAAACCAACAAAAAATGATTACTAATATTGATTATGTTTTTAAATAAAATGAATTTTATAATGTTTATAAAAAACAATCTTAAGATAGAATGATTGTAGAAATGAAAAAAATTAAGTAACTAATTAAAAAATTTGGGATGCATATTTAATTGAGTAGATTTTATCAAAATAAAACTCTATATTTTTAAATGTTTTTATAATTATGTCACATGAAAATAAAATCTTTAAGAAAAATAGAATATAAAAAACTATTTTGGTGTGATAAATCTATAATAGATGGTATGATGTAATTTCACCATTAAATCAAGGTGAAATTTTTTTATCTGCAAAACAAAATAAAAAATTAACTTGCGTGTTTTCTTATACATCCAAGACAATTTTAAATTGATGGTCCTATTCCATTCCACAATTAATATATATTTTTTGTGGTGCATGTCATTTATTTTCCAAGTACAAGCTTATATATTAATATACATTAGTATTTTTATATTATTTTTCTGATATAAAATATTTTGTTAAATGTCTTATGAGCATGTTATTACCACAATAATCAAGTATCTCTCTATATGTAGTGTAGAGGCCTATGATTAATTTCTTTTTTAATTATCACCCTTCAATTTTACTCTTTATTGTATATTCACCAGATTTTTGAGACCCTATTGTAAATTCTGTAGGAAAAACATTCTAGAGGAACTCTTGTATAATTAATAGATTTGATGATTTTTGGGAAGATGAAAAAAGGACAACGATTGACAACCTCCAAACTATTTTTTTTATTTTTTTAGTTTCTCTTTTGTTTCATTTTTTAAAGTACCTTATATGTATATGATTTGATATGGCTTGAATATTTTATTTAAATAATTATCTAAAATGTGATTTAATTATTATTATTTGATGTTTATTTCTTGAATACTAAATTATTTTTACATGTGGATATGGTATTTAGATGACATGTGATTTTATGATGTCCTATCGTGTTTGAGTGACTATGACCACTAATTTGTTTTTTTAACATTGATGATACATCATTTAAGTACACAATGAGTGTGAATTTACCTCCTCATTATTGGATTCTCTAACAACGGTATTTTATCATGAATAAAATATTTTTTTCTTGAATATGAAGCATACAAATGGACCATTTAGGATGAAGTTTAATTTTTTATAAATATGTTTGTGAGAAGGAAAATCAATGTGTGTTGAAGGTGGGTGATGGAGAAAGAATCCACAAAATCAAGACGCGAAAAAGGTGATGGCGCCCTATGAAGTCTTCTTTGCTACAACTTTTTTTATTTACTCATCTGTGCCTTTCTTTCACTTATAATATATTTATGGTAAATGTTGTTTTGTAAATAAACTATTGACAAGTGATGTTTTTTTTTGCGTTTTCACTTTTTTCTTTTGAGTTTTTGTTTACTATTGGTGTGCTATTTTTTTGTGGATTCTGGTGAAGAACTGTATCCTAGGGACTGCTCTTCAACGGAGGTGAAATATACTTATGTGTTAGAGGACTATGGGTAGATTCCAGAGGATTGGGGTAAGAAACCTATTTTTTCATATGGCCACTTAAACCATTATAGCAGATTATAGTTCCTTACTGAGGCATGTGGAGTCCCTCACCATGATTCAACAAACATCCCTACTTGGCTCATGGAATTTAAAAGCAGAATAGGTGGTTTCCTTAGAGATCATGACATGTAATCGACTATCCTAAGACCTTCTTAGTTTCTAGTTGCATATGTTTTTCTCTAATTTTGGGCTTGCCAAGATCAGTGATTTGGATATCCTATCATGACTCAAGATGGGTTTTATTTTTATCAATCTCTTATGTTATTTCCTTTTATTTTCTATGAAATAATGTTTTAGTTTGTTATTATTAGATATTTTTTGTAAATTTTCAAGCTTTAAATTAAACCTTAATTTCATCAGGCACTCAATCCATTTAGGTTGGAAGAAGTGAGTCATATTTTTTTTCACTTATGCATGTTTGGTTGGTCTAACCTTTTGATTTATTCAATAAAATTTTGTGGTGTAAATTGATAATATATTTTAATTGAATTTATGGGTGTTTTATGTGGATTTGAAATCAAAGAACAATTCATTTAATAATAAACCTTGGAATCTACTAGTAAGAAAAGTCTAATAATTTCAGTGTTTCACCTCAAATTGAAAGAAGATTTAAAATATATTTTTAATTTTTTTATTCTCCTTTTTCTTCTCTATTTTTTTAATTTTATACTACTTTTTATTGTAACCTTTATGATATCAAAAATAAGTATAACCAGGAATGAGAATAAAATCAATATTGCACATAA
Source organism: Viscum album (assembly GCA_963277665.1). NCBI lineage: Eukaryota > Viridiplantae > Streptophyta > Magnoliopsida > Santalales > Viscaceae > Viscum > Viscum album. The sequence goes on from OY728157.1 coordinate 820,464,966, forward strand.
ATACATGTTAATAGTTAATGATGCTGAATGAGAATATAATTTAGAATGAAGTTGTATTAAAAAAATATCAAGCATCAGAAATCATCAAATAATTAAAGAAAATAAATAAAAAATAGAAAAATACAACAAAAATTGTGAATAAAGTAGAAAAACATTGAATATATAGATAAAAAGATCAAATTATAGTTATAATACCAATAAAAGAAAGAAATGGATTAAAGTCATGCAATATAAGGAACTATTGTCTGCCAAAAACACATGTGCTAACCACCCTCTTTCTTTTGGACCAAAATGATTGGACTAGAATATGGACTTGTATAATTGTGAATGACTCATTACTATAACAAATCATCCACATTCTTCTCCACTTCATTCTTCATGAGATAATCAATTTTTGTAAGGTCAAAAATTAACTAGGGACATCGGTTCCCGTAGCTATATGGTGTGATTAGAAGCACGAATAGGTGGTAGGACCATATGCTCCCCAAAAGGCCGAGTATACCATGCCAAAGAATTGTGAAATGTTGTAACAAATTCCTGTATAGAGTAATAATCATGCGTAGTCTCCTTAATTCTCAGCTTCCATTGGATGGCTTGTGAAAAAAATTATGTTCTATAAGAATGGTATAAAAGGTTAGAGGGGTGTCTTGACTAGGTTGAATTCACTACAAAGTGATTGGATGACCATGAAAGACAAAGCTCATAGTTAGGTTTATCCAATGGGAATTTACATATTCCAAGGTTTCTAACTAAGAAATTCCCAAAACAAGTTTGGGTCCTGACATGTAGAAAAGATAAACATCCACTTCAAAAACCAAGATTCCCACTCGAACAAGTAAGGTCTTTGCATATTCTACTAGAAATTATTCATTGAAAATATCTCAAACACACTCAAAAAGATTTAGTTTGGGACAATAGAATGGATAAAATTTCAAATGATCTTGAAATAAAATTGTCACTCACACTACTCTTCACAATCACCAAAACAAAAATTCCCAAAATTGAACATTAAAGAATCATTGAATTGGTTTCTTGAAATCCTTTCTCAACCAACATTCCACAATATAGATATTTACAGGTTATCTCCCAATTTATTTCTTCCTCATCACAAATAGGTGGATCATATGATTTCAAATCACCCCTACTGCTAGAGGCCCAATACATTCTCACACCATCAAATGAAAACCTTTATCTTGACACTTATGGGTTGGACCGAATTTCACTCCACAAGAATAAAAAAGGACTTTAGCCTTGCATTATTAAAATTCTATATAAGAAATATTGTGATCCCCTTTACTACTTGGATTTTCATCCTTCCTTTATACAAGTCACCCCTATCTGAATTCGTAGGTATATGACTGAATTTGATTATCCCATCACTACCAGTTTGACCAAAAGACATAAGAGCTACTGTCCTTCAAACTTACTAACCATGAATGATGCATTTAACTATTAACTCACATTCTACATTCTAAGTCAGAAAAATATGTCACGTTTTTGTGCCAGGTTCATGTGTAGCTACTATACTCTCAATTTCTGAATGCAATCCTCCCCCAAAAAAATTATATACCATTCATCAAGAAGACTTGGTATTCACAAAGAAACCCTATCAAATTAATTAATGTATTCTACCAAAATACCTTCTTACTTAATGCCTTTTAACTATTTCAGAGGATCATTATCTTCTTTTGTACCAAAATGTTCTAAAAGCCCCATCTTTAACTCATATCATTCTAGTGTTAGTCTCATACTAAGTAAAGAAAGAATCCAATGTTGAACTTGACCTTACATACACAGTTTTAGAATTGGAACTCACAAATGGAAGTGAGTTTTTTGGATCATAAAGTACGCCTCTACCCAAGATATCCACAATATTGGATATTCTACATCTAAAATTGGCAATTCTACTCGCTTAGCCAAAGTACTCAATTCTGAGCCCATAGACTCTCCAGCATCACTCTTTTCATAGGCTGTCCAATCTACTGTATCTAATTTTTTTTCATACGATCAAGATATTATGAGTATTAATAATTATTAAATAATTAGGAATTTTCCAAAGAAATAATTACACGTTGGAAGGGAAAAAATGAAATATAAACTCCCCTAAAAGTATCTCCAAGAGTCTAGCCGAAGCCCTCTACAACCGCTGCAGCCAGAAAGAATAACCTTTGTGCCCTCCACTGAGACTTCTCAACACTTTACAAACTATAGGATCTAGGGGCGTCTTCCTTTCTTGCATCCATTCTATCCTGCATTTTAATTTTTCATATTTTCCTTTATAAAAAAACACCCCTCATTGCTCTCATATTTCAATACATTAAAAACAAAAACAAAAATACATAACTAATTCAGATATTGAAACTCCCAAGCCCTAATCATTGAGAGATAACCCTAATCGGTCACTAGGCTGCATTAAGAGTAAATATAATTTTTTTTGACTGAGTCCCATGAAAACTGCACCATTAACTTAACACCATTACCAGGGTGAAGGGTCGGGGTTTCACTATCATTAACACAATCATATTTAGTATTTTCCCTATTTTTCTTTGTTTTAATTTATTTCTTTCTTATTTTATCCACTCTGGGATAAACGGTTAAAGGTGACCATTCTATATAATGGATCAAAAATTTAATACCTAGATTAAAGGGATCATCATAATCGAAGAATTCATGAATCCACACATTTCCCATTTATTATCTGACCAATTTTTCTTCCCATATGTCCCAAAAGTGCCTTCAGATGAGTAAAACCCACAACAACCAATGCACAACTACCTTGTATGAGGAAGAAGTCAAGAAGAAGAGAACAATAAAAGTTAGATTCAAGAATTGATGATAAATTGGTTCAACTCAATAAAACTTCCCTAGGTGAAGGAAAAAAATCATGAACAACCCCTCCACATGGAAGAATCGATGAACCTATAATATTAACTCATAACAACTTTTTAGTACTCTAGGGAAGAAGAAGAAGAGTTATATCAGGTGGTAGTGTGATGTCCTCGTTCTCTCCTGGGAGACGCGCTCCATTACTTCTAGGGTTTCTTGGTTTCATTGCAGCGGTGACGGCGATTCGTCTGACTCCTCCTCAAGTGATGCATCCTATGGCTCCTCTCCACACGACATTGCAGACGAGGTGCATTGTTTGTTGACTCCCACTTCCTATCTTCATCCAACTTCATCTGGATCTATGAGCCGCTGCCCACAGGACCATACATCTCTCATAGATACCGCCGCTGTGAGGCCGTTGTCGTTGATTCGATTCTCCCGAACCCTATCACGAGTGGAGGGGATCTATATCGGCAAATAAATCCAATGCATAATCATGATTTATATTAGTGAAACAACCCCTGCATAATGAAATAGGTAGGGGACTACCTGTCGACGAATACCCGTCAACGACTTCATAGGATCGTTTTGGGAATCGCTTCGCACAAAGAACACAAAGGCTTAGAGAGAAGGTAGAGAGAGAGTTTATGAAATCGTTATGATTTCTATTCAAAATCACATCTCCGAAAAATGGGTCGGAGGTCACTTATATAGGCCTTTGGGATCAGCTTTCCCGAGAATCTGACTCGATACAAGACACAAAAAAGCAAAAGCAAAAGAAAAAGCAAAACCAAAAGCAAAAGGTGGTCCAAACTACTGCAAAACTTACACCGCACACATTAAAATAAATACAAACTACATAAATGACATGTTCGATGTGATCCGCTCATCCACGCCGGGTATGACGCGTGTCTGGATCAACATCTAGAATCCATCCAAGTCGTATAGAGCATCAATCATCTCTCCAACTGAGACTTCCTTCTACGACTCCTTCATTTTGATCAATTCTTGGATGGCACATTGGATTTGATCTCTAACAATAAAGATATATTTTTTATGTCCCTTCCACGTCTTGAGTTATTCAAGAATCATGTCTACCTCCACCGCGAAGTCTGTCAGATGTGTCATCTCTGCATGCTGCATGTCTCTAGAGTTGATAGAGACCAACACATTGTCTCCTAAAAAGAATATAAAATCTTTTCTCTTTGATTTTGATTCAATTAGACCAATGCTCCAGGCGATTTGGATACGTTCATAATGACTTTTGATCAAACTGAACTCTATCCAATCTTCATCACTAAACTGTGAGTCTTCGAATGCGCTCTGGACAGGTCCTTTAGCCCAGTGCCATGGGTAAAAGTTCCAAAGCATAACTACCCTGTCTTCTAATCTGATAGGTTCAATATGTGAAACCCACCATAAAAAACTTGAATATGAATTGTTCAGAACAGTTCTGACCATCCTGGGTACCCAATTGAATGTGGAATTTATTTTCTTAAATCCCAAAAACTATACTGCTCCCATGCTGAAATATTTCTGGCATTCAATGAACTCTTATGGTTCTAATGCCATATCTGGTATATGGATTTTTGGAATCCCTATCCCTGACATTCTCCAAAACCTCTTCAAAACTGGATATTCTTCCATTCCTATTTCCTTGATTCTCCTAACTTTCTTAAGGAGTCCTGAAACTTGGACCTTTAGCCTGATCTCTTTAGTGATGATCATACTAATCATATCTCGATCAATCTTTTTATAATCATCCATAAGATCTTCAGATTCTTCAAGCATGTCCAAAACATGGTTCAGACCTCTTTTGAATATTTGATCATTTTTACTTTTCTGGATCAGATTATAAACGGCTGTGGACTTATTTCTTGAAATATTTGGAATCCTTTGCAAATATTTCCATACTTCCTTTACTGGATTGGGCTCTTCATCTAGCTCATCATCCGGAATTTCTTGATCTTGTTCTTCCTGAACATTCTATCATTGAGGTTCTTTTTGAGACCTTTAATGATTTTCAATTTCTTCATCTACATGAACAACCCAACTCTTAATGGTTTTATCCCTTACTTTAGAGCGTCCATTCATCTCAACCTTCTCGTTCTTTCGAGCCTTTCTGTTTCTCGAATTATCTACACATTGAGTGCTGTAATGGACTTTCTGACCACATACAAAGCATTAAATATGACTTTTATCCTTAGACTTACTACCTAGAGGTCTATTTGAAGCATTTCCTGGTTTTTCAGCCTTTCTAGCTAAGGAACCTATGCTTTCTGATCTTTCAACCTTACTGGATGAAGATCCCCTCTTCTGAAGGTTATTCTCTGCTAGAATCCCCTTTCTTTTTTCAAGTCGATCAACCCTTTAATTCGTTGCTCTGATAATCGGGCATTCTTCCACAGAATGATTATCTATGCAAACAAAGAATCTTCTTGATTTGCTAATTTCTTCCATTAAAACTGCAAGAGTCAAAATAGCGAGTTAGTGCATTTGGAATGACATTGTCTTTTCTTTTAATATTTTCTATATTAAAGTTATAGTATTGCAATTCATTCCTCCACTGTACAAGTCGTGCCTGGGTAAACCTTTCCAATTTAATTCTCATAAAATTATTTATATAAGAACTATCTGTTCTTATAGTAAAAGGTTTTCCCAAGAAAAGCTCGTTAGCCCTAATTCCTTTAAGGACAACAAGCAATTATCTTTCATGGACAGGATAATTCTTCTCTACCTTGTTAAAACATCCACTCCAGTATCTACTGATAATATCATTATGGTTTTTAATTATTTTTAAGATACATCCCCATGCTGAGTCTGATGCATATGTTTCTAAAATAATCTGATCTTCACTCCCATCTGGATACTCCAATTCTGGGAGATTCTGTGCTTTCTGCTTCAGAATTATGATTACTTCAGAATTTTTTTCTGTCCAATCCCAAGGTACCTTACTGGATAAATTTTTCTGTATTGGAACTGATATTTTTGCTAAATCTCTGATGTATGCTCTGGAATAACTTAGTATACCAAGAAACACCTGTATTTTCTTATGATCTGTAAGCTCATCGGGGAAAGTTTGTAGCTTTTCTGCAATATGCGGTTGAAGCTTTTCTCTACTTCCTTGGATCTGAAATCCCAAGAATTCTATCTTTGGTTGCATCCAAATGATCTTTCTTTCTGAAAGTATCATCCCTTCTTGTCTGAACACTTCAGCCACCTGCTGCAAATGTTTTATATACTCTTCTGTATTTTTACTAAATACGGGCACATCATCTATATAGACTACCACAAACTGTGATAATCTATTGAATTCCTTATCCATTCTTCTCTGGAATATTCCTGGTACATTCTTGAGTCCAAATGGCATAACTAGACATTCAAATAAGCCAACTGGCATTGTAAATGCTATCAATGGTATAGCCTCTTCTTTGATCTTTATCTTCTAATATCCTGACTTGAGATCAAACTTAGAATATACCATTGGCCTTTCATTCCTAATACTGATTCTCAAAGATTCTTGGTTAGGAAGGTTGTATCCATCATACTTTGTAGTAAAATTGAGATCACGATAATCTATAACCATTCTGGCCTTACCACGCTGTTTTTATGCATGATTCATTACCATGAATGCCGCACTCCTGTGAGGACTTTCACTATGCCTGATTAATCCAAGATTGATTAATTCTAGAATTTGTTTCTCAAATTCCTTAACCATCTCATCTGGATAGACAATTCCCTTACTTCTGATCACTGTACTAGGATTTTTAAGGGTGATGGTAGCTTCTGGGATTGCCTTCTACCATAGTTTCAGAGGATTTTCTAACCAATTTTCTGATAAGTATTCTTTTATCTTGGCTAACACATCTTCTTCATTAATCCTCAGGACTTTTAATCCAACTAGTTATTTCCACTGCTTAATATTTCTGTGGTATTATCTATCTTCATCTAGATAGACTTCCACTTTAACAGTAGATAATTTATTTTCTGGAACCATTCTAGTTTTTCCAGACGCGGTTGGAATGAAATAGTTGTCAATGATAATTTCTTCTGAAAATATCACTACAGGCTGATATATTCTAAGGAACCTATTTCCAATCATGAATTCATCTGGCAATTGAGGAATAAAACAAAGAATATTCTCTATAAATATCCTACCACTGAGTTCAATCTGAACATCTTTGGATACTTCTTGAATCAGAACTGTTGCGTTATTACCAACTGTAACTTGCAACACTGAAGATTCCCAGGTTACTCTTGAAAATCGAATTCTTTTACAAGAGAATGTATATCCTGTATCAACTAGGGCAATACATGAGTAGATGCATTGTTTTATTCCTCAATTTCCAGATGGATTCTTGATTGGAAATAGGTTCCTTAGAAGATATCAGCCTGTAACGATATTTTCAGAAGGAATTATCCTTGAAAACTATTTGATTCCAACCGCATCTGGAAAAACTAGAATGGTTCCAGATAAGAAAGTATCTACTATTAAAGTGGAAGCCTATCTAGATGAAGATAGAGAATACCACAGAAATATTGAGTAGTGGAAAGAACTAATTGGATTAAAATTCCTGAGGATTAATTAAGAAGAGGCATTAGACAAGATAAAATAATACTTAATAGAAAATTGGTCAGAAAATCCTCTAAAACTATGAAAGAAGGAAATTCCAGAAGCTACCATCACCCTTAAGGATCCTAGTACAGTGATCAGAAGTAAGGGAATTTCCTATAAAGATGATATGGTTAAGGAATTTGAGAAACAAATTCCAGAATTAATCAATCTTGGATTAATCAGGCATAGCAAAAGTCCTCACAGGAGTGCGGCATTCATGGTAATGAATCATGCAAAAAAACAGCGTGGTAAGGCCAGAAACTGCATGTATTTACCTAGTTGATACAGGATGTACATTCTCTTGTACAAGAATTCAATTTTTAGGAGTAACCTAGGAATCTTCAGAGTTGCAAGTTATAGTTGGTAATAACGCAACAGTTCTGATTCAAGAAGTAGCCAAATTTGTTCAGATTGAACTTAGTGGTAGGATATTTATAGAGCAGATGCTTTGTTTTATTCCTCAATTTCCAGATGACTTCTTGATTGGAAATAGGTTCCTTAGAAGATATCAAAATTAAGGGAATTGCCTATCCAGATGAGATGGTTAAGGAATTTGAGAAACAAAGGATGATGGCTACAACCTTCCTAACCAAGGATCTTTGAGAAGCAAGATTAGGAATGAAAGGCCAATGGTATATTCTAATTTTGATCTCAAGTCAAGATATTGGAAGATAAAGATCAAATAAGATTCTATACCATTGATAGCATTTACAATGCTAGTTGGCTTGTTTTAATGGCTAGTTATGCCATTTGGACTCAAGAATGCACCAGGAATATTCCAGAGAAGAATGGATAATGCATTCAATAGATTATCACAGTTTGTGGCAGTCTATATAGATGATGTGCTTGTATTTAGTAAAAATACAGAAGAGCATATAAAACATTTGCAGCAGGTGGATGAAGTGTTCCGAGAAGAAGGGATGATACTTTCAGAAAGAAAGATCATTTGGATGCAACCAAAGATAGAATTCTTGGGATTGTAGATCTAAGGAATTAGAGAAAATCTTCAACCGCATATTGCAGAAAAGCTACAAACTTTCCCCGATGAGCTTACAGATCATAAGCAAATATAGGTGTTTCTCGGTATACTAAGTTATGCCAAAAGATACATCAGAGATTTAGAAAAAATCTCAATTCCAATACAGAAAAAGGTATCCAGTAAGGTACCATGGGATTGGACAGAAAAATATTATGAAGTAATCAGAATTCTGAAGCAGAAACCACATAATCTCCCAGAATTGGAGTATCCAGATGGGAGTGAAGATCATCTTATTTTAGAAACAGATGCATCATACTCAGTATGGGGATGTATCTTAAAAATAAGTAAAAACCATAATGATAGTATCAGTAGATACCAGAGTGGATGTTTTAACAAGACAGAGAAGAATTATCCTATCCATGAAAGAGAATTGATTGCTATCCTTAAAGGAATTAGGGCTAATGAGCTTTTCTTGGGAAAACCTTTTAATATAAGAACAAAAAGTTCTTATATAAAGAATTTTATGAGAATTAAATTAAAAAGGTTTACCTAGGCACGACTTGTATGGGGAAGGAATGAATTGCAATACTATAAATTTAATATAGAAAATATTAAAGGAAAAGACAATGTCATTCCAGATGCACTAATTCGCTATTTTGACTCTTGCAGGTGAAATGGAAGAAAATATCAAATCAAGAAGATGCCGTGTTTGCATAGATAACCATTCTATGGCAGAATGCCTGATTATCAGAGAAATGAATGAAATGGTTGATCGACTTGAACAAAGAAAGGGGATTCTAGCAGAGAATAACCTTCAGAAGAGGGGATCTTCATCCAGTAAGGTTAAAAGATCAGAAATCACAGGTTCCTCAGCTAGAAAGGCTGAAAAACCATGAAATGCTTCAAAGAGACCTCTAAACAGTAAGTTTAAGGATAAAAGTCATATTGAATGCTTTGTATGTGGTCAGAAAGGCCATTACAACACTCAATGTGAAGATAATCCGAGAAACAGAAAGGCTTGGAAGAACCAGAAGGTTGAGACGAATGGACGCTCTAAAGGAAGGGAGAAAACCATTAAGAGTTGGGCTGATCATGTAGAAGAAGAACTTTAAAAGCATCAAAGGTCTCAAAAAGAACCTCAATGATAGAATGTTTAGGAAGAAAAAGATCAAGAAAGTCTGGATGATGAGCTAGATGAAGAGCCCAATCCAACAAAGGAAATATGGAAATATTTGCAAAGGATTCAAAATATTTCAAGAAATAAGTCCACAACCGTTTATAATCTAATCCAGAAAAGTATAGATGATTGGATATTCAAAAGAGGTCTGAAGCATGTTTTCGAAATTATTGAAGAATCTGAAGATCTTATGTAAGATTATAAAAAGATTGATCAAGATATGATCAGTATGATCATCACTGAAGAGATCAGGCTGAAGGTCCAAGTTTCAGGACTCCTTGACAAAGTTAGGAGAATCAAGGAAACAGGAATGGAAGAATATCCAGTTTTGAAGAGGTTTTGGAGAATTTCAGGAACAGGGATTCCAAAACTCCATATACCAGATACGACATTAGAACCAGAAGAGTTCATTGAATGCCATAAATCTTTCATTATGGGAGTAGTATAGTTTTTGGGATTTAAGAAAATAAATTCCACATTCAATTGGGTACCCAGGATGGTCAGAACAGTTATGAACAATGCATATCCAAGTTTGTTATAGTGGGTTACACATATTGAACCTATCGGATTAGCATACAGGGTGGTTATGCTTTAGAACTTGTACCCAGGGCACTGGACTAAAGGACCTGTCCAGAAAGCATTCGAAGACTCGCAGTTTAGCGATGAAGATTGGCTAGTGTTTAGTTTGAACAAAAGTCATTCTGAACGTATCCAAATCTCCTGGAGCATTTATCTAATTGAATAAAAATCAACGAGAAAAGATTGTATATTCTTTGAAGGAGACAATGTGTTGGTCTCTATCAACTCTAGAGACATGCAGCATGCAAAGATAACACATCTGACAGACTTCACGGTGGAGGCAGACACGATTTTTGAAGAACTCAAGACGTGGAAGGGACATAAATAAGATATCTTTATTTTCAGAGATCAAATCCAACGTGCCATCAAATAATTGATCAAAATGAAGGAGTCAGAGAAGGAAGTCTCAGTTGGAGAGATGATTGATTCTCTATACGACTTTGATGGATTATAGATGCTGATCCAGACACGCGTCATACCCGGCATGTATGAGCGGATCACATCGAAAATGTCATTTATTTAGTTTGTATTTTTTATAAAGTGTGCGGTGGAAGTTTCGTAGTAGTCTAGACCACCTTTTGCTTTTTCTTTTGCTTTTGCTTTTGATTTTGTGTGTCTTGTATTGAGTCAGCTTCTCGAGCAAGCTGAGCCCAGAGGCCTATATAAGGGACCTCTGACCCATTTGTTCGGAGAGGTGATTTTGAATAGAAATTAAAACAATTTCAGAAACTCTCTCTCTACCTTCTCTCTAATCCTTTGTGTTCTTCGTGCAAAGCGATTCCCAAAATGATCCTGCGAAGTCATCGACAGGTAGTCCCCTTATCCTCTTTGTGGATAATGTTTTTCTACTGTTTGTGATTTTTACAGCCTTTCTGGACTCCCAAACTGGGATCTCATCGGAGACCTCATCGGAGACTTCACCCACTAGTGGTATCAGAATGTGGGTGGAGAACGAATCCAACCAGAGCAATACTTTCACAGATTTTCCAGTAAGGAATTTCTGTATCCCATGGTTAAAGGTCTTTATTATGAGTAGAAACAGCTAGAAGGAAGGGTACGATATTACGAGAACAAAGCCAATCATATTTGCCTTAGAAAGTATCATCAAATTCCAGAATCTATATTTTCTTTTGAGAATGAACCCAAAGTAATCGAGTTAGGGCAGAAATCCCAGGCAACTCGTGATAATCTTGAGGACTTAAAGACAGAAATTAGGCGTACAGAATCTTAACTTTGACATGCCAATTGGTTAGTCAAAAACCTAGAAAGAACTCTAGGATATCCAGAAGGAGAATTATTTTGATTTGAACAGTAAAATATGGTCGGAAGAGGATCTGGTGTCAGACCAAATATCCGAGATATTTGGTAGAGGCTTGAAGGGAAAGCTTTAGGAGAAGCTTCCAATCATCCTGGTGCCACTGTCTCTGATACAAATCCACATAGAGATACTGAAAGAGCAAGTTTATCAGGACGATATACTGTAGAAGATTACGCATGAACTTTAGCAGGAGAAGCTCAAGAATATCAGGAAGAAGTTTTGAGTATTCCTCAAAGTATCCAGGAATACCAGAGACAAATCCATGATATTTTTACTCAGTAGAAATAGGAACTTGGGGATATAGAACGTGTCTCTAAAAACCTAAATGAAAATATCAAGAGAGTTGAAGACCTTCAAGCCAAACTCAAAGAAAAGAGGAAAAAGAAAGAGAGTAAGTCATCTCCCACTGAAATACTCGGTGTAAAACCTTGGGAAGCCAAGCCAGTATGACATACAATCTCCCAGAAACCAATTCCTTGGGAACGACAGAAAGGATCGTTCAAGGATTTGTTTAAAAAGATCAACAGGGAAGCCAATCCATCATATCCCAGCCATATTCAGGAAGAATATAGGCCAAAGAAATCACATCCAAAAGGTGTTCCTCAACATGGGACGATCTTAAAGATAGACTGTGAAAAGGATCCAGGAGCCACCATAGATGAATGGGCTCTAGACCTTAGATATTATATACTATCAGTTGGTTTACAGTTGTGGACCATAGATAGTGCACTTAATTTCGCAGGAGCTACCTTAAGAGGTAATGCAGGGAAATTTTGGGATATACTGCTGAGACACTCAAAAGTAAGAATAGCTATCCAGGAATATGTTACATTCCCAATTGAAGTTATACCAGTAGTAGCTGATTTCCTTAAATAGGAGTTTGCAGGAAATTCACTGGTAGATCAGGATGGAGAATTGGCAGAAAAAGATAGAACAACTTTAACCAAAATCAAAATTTGTGACATGTGTTACTTTGAAGAAAATCTTTGTGAGTTTTAGGATTGGTATTATCTTCTTGGACCAGAAGATCAAGCATATGCTCTAGATGTCTTTATCTAGAAGCTTCAAGGTAGTTGGCCTGAAATTGTTCAACAAGCATTGAAGACTCGTCTTTCTCAGAGTGAAGATTTGAAAGACACTCTAGGAGTTCGAGAAGAAACAATAAGGCAGGTGATAAGACTCTATTTTATGCAGAGGCATGTCTTACAGGATGTAAGAAATATGACATACATGAGTTCTACGTGTTGCCCAAAAGTAGAGGGTGTTGCAGGAAGATATGGGTGTGGTCCAACCAGGTAGGAGCTTGGAAGAACCCAACAAAGAACATTCAAAACATAGTGCCAGGATGGCCAGTGTGAATGAAAGAAATCATTCAAAAAGGTCTGGAAATGATTTGGAAAGAGAAAATCATCAAGTAGATTTTTAGGCAAAAAGCCAGAAAAATCTAAGAAATTTCTCAGACCAAATAGAATCCAGAAGGATATGAGAGAAAACTTTAAGGCCAATTATGGGAAATATCCTATATACCCTAAAGTAAAATCTCTATCCAGTTGTGATTGTTATTGGTTCTGCAGCAAGAAGGGTCACAGAGCTGACAGTTTCCCAGATGCAGATAAGAGAAGGGGTAGTCTCAAAACAATAATGATGGAAGATTTATCAGAGATATTGTTTGAGCCTATCTGGGGAGAAGATATAGACTCAGATGATAAGAGTTTATATTCTTTATATTCAGAGTACTCAGAGGAGGAAGATTCTACCTCAGATGAAGAAGAAGGAAGTAACCCTATTTTGAGCCATCTTCTAATAGCCATGATTCGAACATGGGCTAGTGCATCAGAAGACTCTCCAGAACTAGTAAAACTAGAGGAGATGGAAGAAGATATGGTTCATTCTTCAGAAACTGAAATCCCTTCAGAAGGAAGAGATCGTCAAGAATGGAAGATGCCTAGAGTAGATTGGTCTGAGGTATACCAGAAGTCTTGGGTACCATATCGAGAAATGACCAATATATTTGAAGATGAAGAGATAACTGAAGTCTATAAAATAGATAGAGGATTATTTTCAATTCCTTTGCTAAAACCAGAAAGGGTTAACAAGGCAATCCAAAAAAATGCAAATTATGTGCATTTTGGAATAATCTAGATAGAAGTAGATACTCTTTTCAGAAAAGGAAAAGATCTACCAGTCCTAATTTGCAGTTGTAGATGGCAGTTTAGCCAATTTCTCCAATGCATTGTTAGGAGGAGCACATGCAAATCTGCATGAAGGAGCAGCATGGGTAAAGGTAATACCATACTTGCATGTTGTTCTTATGGATAGAAGTATTAGTATAACTCTAGAAGTAAAGATCAACATGAGGAACTGGCAGAAGACGTTGGGATTTCCACCCGACAGGAGATGTTTCAGAGTAATTACTCATCTCTATGTGAAGTTCTATAATACTGGAAGACCAGCTCTAAGGAAGGGTGTGGAAAGATCTACACATCTTTTTCAGAATGAAGGAACATCAATTAGAGAAATTACACCACAGGTGATAAACCCCAAGAGGATAACTTGGCCCAGAGAATGGGTTTCACCAAATCCATAGGAAGAAAGAAGGCAGAAGCTACTTATTCCAGATGTTATTAGACAAGTTGGAAATAGACTTGTTATCTCTGAGGTCAGAGAAGATGAAGATGATCTTAGATTAGAAGGATCAATATCAGGCAGATCATATTTAAAGATATAAGACTTCAAATAAGAAATACTGGAGAACCATTTAGAATATCCAAGGATATAAATTGGAAAGGATGAAGGTACTTCAGTAGAAGAACCTAGAACATCAATTTCCAGAAAAATAGGTGGACAAAGGACTGTTCGACTACCTATCTATGAGGATGAAAAAAATCATGTAGGATATATGGGATCTTCATTAATTAGTGCAGAGATAGAGGAGTGGGATACATTAGTAAAATTAAGTTTTAATGAAACTGCATGTATTTCCCTAGTTTATACAGGATGTGCATTCTCTTGTACAAGAATTCAATTTTCAGGAGTAACCTAGGAATCTTCAGAGTTGCAAGTTACAGTTGGTAATAACGCAACAGTTCTGATTCAAGAAGTAGCCAAAGATGTTCAGATTGAACTCAGTGGTAGGATATTTATAGAGCAGATGCTTTGTTTTATTCCTCAATTTCCAGATGACTTCTTGATTGGAAATAGGTTCCTTAGAAGATATCATCCTGTAACGATATTTTCAGAAGGAATTATCCTTGACAACTATTTGATTCCAACCGCATCTGGAAAAACCAGAATGGTTCTAGATAAGAAAGTATCTACTGTTAAAGTGGAAGTCTATCCAGATGAAGATAGAGAATACCACAGAAAGATTGAGCAGTGGAAAGAACTAGTTGGATTAAAAGTCCTGAGGATTAATGAAGAAGAGGCATTATCCAAGATAAAAGAATAATTATCAGAAAATTGGTCAGAAAATCCTCAGAAACTATGGTAGAAGGCAATGCTAGAAGCTACCATCACCCTTAAGGATCCAAGTACAGTGATCATAAGTAAGGGAATTGCCTATCCAGATGAGATGGTTAAGGAATTTGAGAAACAAATTTCAGAATTAATCAATCTTGGATTAATCAGGCACAACGAAAGTCCTCACAGGAGTGCGGCATTCATGGTAATGAATCATGCAGAAAAACAGCGTGGTAAGGCTAGAATGGTTATAGATTATTGTGATCTCAATTTTGCTACAAAGGATGATGGCTACAACCTTCCTAACCAAGAAGCTTGGAGAAGAAGGATTAGGAATGAAAGGCCAATGATATATTCTAAGTTTGATCTCAAGTTAGGATATTGGCAGATAAAGATCAAAGAAGAGGCTATACCATTGAAAAAATTTACAACATTAGTTGGCTTGTTTGAATGGATAGTTATTCCATTTGGACTCAATAATGCACCAGGAATATTCCATAGAAGAATGGATAAGGCATTCAATAGATTATCACAGTTTGTGGCAATCTATATAGATGATGTTCTCGTATTTAGTAAAAATATAGAAGAGCATATAAAACATTTGCAGTAGGTGGCTGAAGTGTTCAGAGAAGAAGGGATGATATTTTCAGAAAGAAAGATCATTTGGATGCAACCAAAGATAGAATTCTTGGGATTGCAGATCCAAGGAAGTAGAGAAAAGCTTCAACCACATATTGCAGAAAAGCTACAAACTTTCCCCGATGAACTTACAAATCGTAAGCAAATATTGGTGTTTCTCGGTATAATAATTTATGCCAGAGCATACATTAGATATTTAGAAAAAATATCAGTTCTAATACAGAAAAAGGTATCCAGTAAGGTACCTTTGGATTGGAATGAAAAAGATTCTAAAGTAATCATAACTCTGAAGCAGAAAGCACAGAATCTCCCAGAATTGGAGTATCTAGATGGGAGTGAAGATAAGATTATTTTAGGAACAGATGCATTAGACTCATCATGGGGATGTATCTTAAAAATAAGTAAAAACCATAATGATAGTATCAGTAGATACTGAAGTGGATGTTTTAAAAAGGCAGGGAAGAATTATCCTATCCATGAAAGAGAATTGCTTACTGTCCTTAAAGGAATTAGGGCTAATGAGATTTTCTTGGGAAAACCATTTACTATAAGAATAGATAGTTCTTATATAAATAATTTTATGAGAATTAAATTGAAAAGGTTTACCGAGTCACGACTTGTACGGTGGAGGAAAGAATTTCAATAATATAACTTTAATATAGAAAATATTAAAGGAAAAGACAATGTCATTCCAAATGCACTAACTCTCTATTTTGACTCTTGAAGGTGCAATGGCAGAAAGTAGCAAATCAAGAAGATGCCCTGTTTGCATAAATAATCATTCTGTGGCAGAATGCCCGATTATCAGAGCAATGAATGAAAGGGTTGATCGAATTGAACAAAGAAAGGGGATTCTAGTAGAGAATAACCTTCAGAAGAGGGGATTTTCATCCAGTGAGGTTAAAAGATCAGAAAGCACAGGTTCCTCAGCTAGAAAGGCTGAAAAATAAGTAAATGCTTCAAATAGACCTCTAGAAAGTAAGTCTAAGGATAAAAGTCATATTGAATGCTTTGTATGTGGTTAGAAAGGCCATTACAGCACTCAATGTGCAGATAATCCGATAAACAGAAAGGCTCGGAAGAACCAGAAGATTGAGACGAATGGAGACTCTAAAGAAAGGGAGAAAACCATTAAGAGTTGGGCTGATCATGTAGACGGAGAACTTGAAAAGCATCAAAGGTCTCAGAAAGAACCTCAATGATAGAATGTCCAGGAAGAACAAGATCAAGAAAGTCTGAATGATGAGATAGATGAAGATCCCAATCTAGAAAAGGAAATGTGGAAATATTTTCAAAGGATTCCGAATATTTCAAGAAATAAGTCCACAACTATTTATAATCTGATCCAGAAAAGTAAAGATGATCGGATATTCAAAAGAAGTATGAACCATATTTTGGACATGCTTGAAGAATCTGAAGATCTTATGGAAGATTATAAACAGATTGATCGAGATATGATCGGTATGATCATTACTGAAGAGATCAGGCTGAAGGTCCAAGTTTCAGGACTCCTTGACAAAGTTAGGCGAATCAAGGAAACAGGAATGGAAGAATATCTAGTTTTGAAGAGGTTTTGGAGAATGTCAGGAACAGGGATTCAAAAACTCCATATACCAGATACAACATTAGAACCAAAAGAGTTCATTAAATTCTAGAAAGCTTTTAGCATGGGAGAAGTACAGTTTTTGGGATTTAAGAAAATAAATTCCACATTCAATTGGGTACCTAGGATGGTCAGAACAGTTCTGAACAATGCATATCCAAGTTTTTTATGGTGGGTTGCACATATTGAACCTATCAGATTAGCAGACAGGGTGGTTATGATTTGGAACTTGTACCCAGGGCACTGAACTAAAGGACCTATCCAGAAAGCTTTCGAAGACTCAGAGTTTAGTGATGAAGATCGGCTAGAGTTCAGTTTGAACAAAAGTCATTATGAACGTATACAAATATCCTAGATCATTTATCTAATTGAATAAAAATCAACAAGAAAATATTTTATATTATTTGTAGGAGACAATGTGTTGGTCTCTATCAACTCTAGAGATATACAGCATGCAGAGATAATACATCTGTCAGATTTCGCCGTGGAGGCAGACACGATTCTTGAAGAACTCAAGACATGGAAGGGACATAATGAAGATATCTTTATTGTAAGAGATCAAATCCAATGTGCCATCAAAGAATTGATCAAAATGAAGGATTCAGAGAAGGAAGTCTCAGTTGGAGAGATGATTTATGCTCTATACGACTTGGATGTATTCTAGATGCTGATCCAGACACGTGTCATACCCGGCATGGACGAGTGGATCACATTGAACATGTCATTTATGTAGTTTGTATTTATTGTAAATTGTACGGTGGAAGTTTCACAGTAGTGCGGACCACCTTTTTCTTTTTCTTTTGATTTTGCATGTCTTGTATCGAGTCAGCTTCTCGGGAAGCTAAGCCCAGAGGCCTATATAAGGGACTTCCGACCCATTTGTTCGGAGAGGTGATTTTGAATAGAAATCAGAACGATTTCAGAAACTCTCTCTCTAACTTCTCTCTAATCCTTTGTGTTCTTCATGCGAAGTGATTCCCAAAATGATCTTTCAAATTCATCGACAGGTAGTCCCCTTATCATCTTCATGGATAATGTTTTTCTGCTGTTTGTGATTTTTTCAACCCCTTATCCTCTCCTCATCAGTTCACTAAAGGTTTTATTCATGATTGAAATAGGCAGGTCAATATCTTCTCCTGGGTCAATACGAGGTCGCAGTGGGGGACCTCAGGAACTCTTTTTGAATGAGAAAATTTCTTGGCTATTCTCCCCTGTTTTGACATTTTCACCTTTGGGAATCTATTTTTGTGTTCCAAGGTCTGATAACGTCATTTTACGATTATCCTCTGCTCTTTTGGCCTTGACCTTCATGCACGCCTCCACTTTGGGATGGTTCTAAGGTTTCTTTGGAAAATTGGGATGGTGTTTCAAGGTTATAATGATGATGTTTATGATCTTGGAGTATCTTGAGTTTGGTTCTCACTTAGCCAAAAGTGATGGTATCATATGTATTTGTGGTGTTTTTTTGGTCAGTTTTGGTCCTGGACAGGGTTCTTTGCCCAACCCGTTAATGATTCCTTGTGATGGTATGATGGTTCTCACATAGCCTCAATGTGTTTTGTATGGTGAGTTCTCACTTAACCAAAAAGTGATTCAAAAATAAAAAATAATTTTTAGTCTATCATGTGGTAGTTCAAGATTAACCTGAATTAATGTTCCCACTAATTGTGAAAACCATGGTGGATATTGAACTTGCAGAGTTTGAAGAAAAAGGAAAAATTACCCTTATTCACCCCTGAACTCATTTTCTTAGTGGCTTTTCACATTGAAGAGAAATTAAAATTATGAAATCATTGAGGTAGACACTTTATTAAACTCTTCTTTCTCTAATTTTATTGAAACTCAACTAGCTTCTGACCCACCTTATGTTGTAGAAAAAAGATCAGAAAGTTAGTTGCAGTCCCTATACGACAAATATGGAGGAATAAATGAACTTCACTTTGGAGAGGGAATGGAAGAAACATTAAAACTATCCATTGAGATTGAAGAGGGAGTCAGCCTCACTGATCATGGGATCTGACCTCCCCTCTCTCCTGATGCGATGGTGCTCCTCCTTCTCATCGGCTGAAGCGGGCTCTCTTTGCATCATGGCCTGGATAATTTGGGTCCGCCACAATGATGCCGTTTTCAACCATGTTCACAAACCACCCGATTTCTGGATTGAACGGGCCTCTTCCTGGTTGGTGGGATGGGAGCACCACAATGGACACCATTTTTCCTTTGAAACCCCCTCCTTTTCCTCCCTTTGGAACCCGCCCCCAGAAGGGATTCTCATGATTAATGTGGATGCAGCTCTCCCCATGGATGGTACTGTTTTCCTTTGCCTACTAGCCCATAACCATCTTGGCCAAATCATTACAGCCAAACATGAGTCTCATCACGTTTTCTGGGAACCGGTGGTTGCCGAGGCTGCTTCCATCCTCGCAGGAATGATGCTCGCTGTTGACCGTGGATGGTACAAAATCATCATCAAATCAGACTCCCTCACCATTATCAATGCCATCAACCTCAACGAAGGCAAACTTTAGTCCTTTGGGTCCCTCATCAGGAAAATCCTCTCCAGTTGTCACTGCTTTTCTCTCTGCACCTTCTCCTTTACCAAAAGGGAAGGAAACACGGCTACCCATCAACTGGCGGTAGCTAGCCCCTTTGATGTCAACCAGCTCTGGCTGGACCATTTTCCTGCTTGGCTTCGAGTCTGTACGTCTGCTGATTTTCATCATTAATGAATCCGTCTTTTATCAAAAAAATGAGGGAGTTGGCAAAACACAAAAGTGAAACTAAAGAATTCAAAAATAGTTCAGAGGTTTTCAATCATTGCTCTACTTTTTTCATCTTCCTAAAAATCTATAGAGAAATTAAGCGTACAAAAGTTCCTCCAACATTTTTTTCTTAAAAAATTAAGCACCATGTCACTAAAATCTGGTGAATATTCAATAAATGGTGAAAATTAAGGGAAAAAATTAACAAAAATAATTAATAGAGGCTGCTACATTACATATAAGGAGTTACTCACTGATTGTTGAAATAACATGCTCATACGACACACACAAAAATATTTTATATCAAAAAAATAATATAAAAATACATACTAATGTATATTAATATAAAATATTATACTTGAAAAAGAAGTGACATGCACCACAAAAAAAACAGTGGTGGAATGACATAGGATCATTAATTATAAATTGGTTTGGATGTATAAGAAAACATCCCGGTAAATTTTTTATTATGTTATATAGATAAAAAACATTTGACCTTAATTTAATGGTTTAATTTCATTTGGATATCTATTTAAAAGTACAACAAGAATGTTATGCTACAAATGAACATGCATATATAAATAGAATTCATATTCAGAAGCATATGCAATAATTTTGGCAACTCCAAACACTGGGAAAATCCACTTCAACTAATATTAAAGTATTTCATTTAACTACACTTCAATGAATCCGATGAAGTTGGAAAATTAGGAAATGTTCACATAAACCTGAAAAAACACATGGAATAGTTCAATGTATCATCGTGATAGGTCCATCATAAAAAATATATAATAAGTGTGCAAGGATATGCGTAACAATCCAGCTCATGTGTATCTCACATTAATTTAGTGGTCACTAGGCTTTGATACCACATTTTTAAACTTACAAGTGACTTAGGGTCTATCACCACATTCCATAACATATGATAAATTTTGATCTAAAGAATGAAATAATAAAATTTAGTAGGAATGTTTTTTCTTGTGTTTGAACCTTATGAAAGACTTTATTATACTCTAAGTAATTAAAAATCAAAACATTCATTATCATTTAAATAAAAATAAACAAAATAAAAAATAGTTAGAAAGATCTTACTATGTGTCACATGGAATCTCTAGTTTGACTTCATTGTGGTCCTAGAACAATGATACCATATAAGTTGGATACAAATAATTTAGTTCATGATCCAGCTAATATCTCGTAACTAATAAATTCTGAATTAACAAAAAATACTATTAATGATATTTATAAATCAAAACATAAAAAATTAACAAAAAACAAAATGTGATGAATCTTACTCAAGAAGTCCTTGAATATTTTACATGTACCACATAATTTCTAGAAAATAAAAAAAACAATAGATTTTTCATCATTATATGCATTAAAACACAACACTTATTCCAAAGCTTCATCATTCACATGTTGTTTCCAAGTGAGAAATATTCTACAAAAACATCTATCCACGATAGTCTAATATAGATTGACCTCATCAAATTGTGCATCGTATTCTGATATAAGTTGAATATCTCATCTTTATTCTCTAGTTAATAATGTCGGATGATACAGTGTAGAATATTATGTATTTCCTACTACATATAAAATAATAATATGTTTGAGTAATTAAATTTATAAAATGTAAACATATTAATTAAGAATTAATTATCTTACGCTACAAGACATTTATTCATGTATTCTTGAAAATGATTTAGCTGGTATGGAATAATAATCCCATAACTTTAAAATAGAAGAACCAAACTTTTAAAACAACTATAATCATGTTATAAATATTTGTAATCAGGGATTCCAATATTCATTAGTTTTTCCTGAACTCTCACTATGCACACATTATCAGTATTAAGACATTCAAAATAGTGTTTTTTGATCCATTTAAGCATAATAATACATTTATGATTTCTATGGATTTTATGTTAGTCATAAAAACTGATTATAAAATATAATAACTCATATAAATGAAATATGTTATTGATGAAAATCATAAAAACCCATACTCATCAAAATATCGCTACTAATTCTGAATTTACGAGTTTAGTTTGAAAATTATATCCACACAATATTTTATTCTTTTAAAATCATTCCTTAAGATTATTCTCAAAAGATTATGATATGAGACACAATTTAGAATGATAATCATTATCAACAATACCACACATTATTAGAATATATGGATTTGTCATTTTCATTGAAAATTTATGTAAATAATTTTTTTTAATTTGTTGATAACATAATGGTATTTGTATCTACACAATTGTTGAATCTTCTAGAAAAGATATTATTCTTGGTGTGATTGTTCTGAGAATATTTCATCAGAACATTCCTCTGCATTGTGCACACATACACAAATTCAAATTAGTAAAATAACAAGATGAAGATATAAAATTATAATCAACTAATAAAAAAATTCCACCTTTCAATCATCAACTAATAAATATTATCTATTCTAATCAAAACATGCCAATTAAAAATATATCATTCCTAGAAAGAAAAAAACTCAAATGAAAATGCTTGTGATAAAACATAAATATTGATATCATTTAATATTTCTCACCTGTAGGGGTTTCTCTATATATAATTAGAGTCAAGACAAACTGTTTTTCTTACTGGGTTTCAAGAGTAAGGTGAGAGTTTTAGTCTAGAATGTTAAACCAGAGGCTGCGAGAGTCGATGAATTGCTGCATGTGAAATTAGTGCCTTGAAAATTATAGTATGATGAATAGGAATGGAATGAACACCGGGCTTGAATTTTTTATGTTATATTATTCAGTTTTTGTATGTTATACTGGTGTGTGTTGAATCCGTGGGTGGGAGAGGAGGTGAGATGTTGGAAGCATCTGATCATCGGTTTTAGGAGTCAGATTTTGTCGATGACACAAAAATAAAGATGGAAACGAGGGAGGGAAGAATAGTAAGGTATAAGTGAGATGATTCCAATGCACCAAGAGGCAACAAGGGAGGGGATTTGGCTACAGAAATCGAATCGCTCGATGGACGAATACACACCTCACCCATTGCCCTATAAAGCGACCAACACCCCCACTCAGAAAATTTGATTTCTATGGCTAGATCCCCTCCCCCCCACTATCTCCTAGTGCATCAGCCTCATCTCCCTTAATTATACCATACTCTCCTTCCCTCACTCCGTTGCTGACTTTATTTTCGTTTCATCGACCGACTCCAACAACCCTCGCCAATGGTTAGACGCTTCCCCCATCTCACCTCTCCCACCACCCAGCCGAATAGAAAATGATCTTATCTTGCCTCCCATTCCACCCAAGGATTCAACACACACTAGTTACACATAAAATATTTACGCTCTATAGAAAATAAATTTTAAATGGTATCAATATTTCTAATGTATCATAAGTACTTTAATTTTAGTTTTTAACGATATGTTTTTAATCGTCATGTTCTAATTAGAATAGATAATATTTATTAGTTGAAGATTGAAAGGTGAATTTTCATTTGTTGATTGAAATTTTACGGGTTTGAATTATTATTTTACTAATTTGAATTTTTGTATGTGTGTGTAATACATATTCATGTTTTGATGCAGTATGATCAGAACCATCACACCAAGAATAATATCATTTCTAGAAGATTAAAATTTTTTTCATATACAAATACCATTGTGCTATCAAAAAATCAAAATACAATTTATTGACATATATTTTCAATGGAAATCACTAATCCATATATTCTAAGAACGTTTGGTATTATTGAAAATGATGATCATTGTGAATTGCAACTTATCTCAGAATCTTTTGAACCCCTTATTAAGGAGTGGTTTTAAAAGAATAAAATATTGTATGAATATAATTTTTCAACTGACCTTATATGTCGAGAATTAGTAGTGATATTTTGATGAGTATGAGTTTTTATAATTTTCATAAATAACATATTTCATTTATATGATTTAGTATATTTATAATCAGTTTTTATGACTTACATATAATCCCAAGATTTCATAAATGACTTATTATTTTTAAATGACCCAAAGAAACACTGTTGTAGATGACTTAATACTGATAGTGTGTGCAAAGTGGGAGGTTGATCAAAGCTAATGAATATTAGAATTTCTGATTATAAAAATTATGAATATGATTATATTTGTTCTAAAAGTATGATACTTCTTTTTAAAAGTCACAAGATCACTATTATAGATGACCTGAAACATTTTCAAGAATAGGTGAATAAATGTCACATGATTTAAGATAATTAATTCCTGTTTTATATGTTTACATTTTATAAATTGAATTACTCAAGTAAATTATTATTTTAATGTGTAATAGGAATACTTAATGTCTACACTGTATCATTATACATTATTAACTATTGAATACATATGTGACATTCAACTTATGTTAGAACATGATGCACAATTTGATGAGGTCTATCTATATCATACTATCATGAATGTATGTTTTTGTAGAATATTTATCCCTTGGAAATAATGTGTGAATTATGTAGATTTTGGAGAATTGATTCATTTTAGTACATATAATGAAAAGTATATTGATTTTTTATTGATTTTCTAGAAAATTAATGGTGCATGTAAAATCTTCAAGGATTTCTCGAGTAAGCATCATCACATTTCATTTTTTTGTTAAATTTTTATGTTGTGTTTTATAAATCTCGTTGATATATTTTTTAAATTAATACTTTATTAGTTATGAGACATTGGATGGATCATAATCTAAATTAGTTGCATCCAACTTTTATGATGTTGTTTTTTGAGATCCTCATTGAAGTCAGACTTGAGATACCATGTGTTACACAGTAAGATATTTCTTTATATTATTTTGTTTTGTTTATTTTTATATAAATTGATATATATTACTCTAACTATTAATTACTTGGAGCATAATAAAGTCTTTCTTGGGGTTCAAACACAATAAAAAAATATTCCTACGAAATTTAATTATTTCAATATTTATACTGATATTTATCATATGTTACGGAATGTGATGATAGACCCTGAGTCACTTTTATGTTTATAAATGCATCATTAAAGTATACTGACCACTGAATTAATGTGAGATACACATGATATAGGTTGTTGTTCATGTTGTTTCACACTTATTATATGTTTTTAGGATGAACCTATCCCTATGATACATTGAAATATTTCATGTGTTTTTCATGTTTGAGTAAACATTTTCTAATTTTCTAACTTCACTAGATTCATTTGATTACAGTTAAATAAAAGTTTTATATTAGCTGAAGTGACTTTTCCCAGTGCCAGGAGTTTTCTAAATTATTGTATCTGCTTATGTATATGAATTATAGTTAGATATGCATGTTCATTTTTAGCTTAACTTTTTGTTGCAATTCTTAATAGATGGTATGATGTAATCTCCCCATTAAATCATGGTGGAATTTTTTTATCTACAAAACAAAATAAAAAATTAACTAGGGTGTTTTATTATGCATCGAAGAATTTTTTTAATTTATGGTATTATGACACTCCACCATTAATATATATATTTTTTTGGTTCATGTCAATTATTTATAAGTATAAGATTATATATTAATATACAATAGTATTTTAATATTATTGTTTTGATATAAAATATTTTTGTAACGTGTCGTATGAGAATTTTATTACCACAATCAACGAGTATCACCCTATATATAGTGTAGAATCCTATTATTATTAATTTATTTGTTAATTATATCCCTTCAGTTTTACTATTTATTGTATATTCACTAGAGTTTCGGGACCCGATGGTTAATCTTGTTGGAAAAACATACTGGAGAAACTCTTGTATAATTAATGGCTCTAATGATTTTTGGGAAGATGAAAAAAGAAAAAATATTTACAACCACTAAACTATTTTTTAATTATTTAGTTTCTATTGAGTTTCTTTTTTTAAAGAACCTCATATAAAGATGATTTAATACGACTTGAATATTTTATTATATAATTATCTAAAGTGTGATTTAATTCTTATTATTTAATTTTTATTTCTTGAATACTAATGTATTTTTACATGTGGCTATGGTATTTAGATGGTGTATGATTTTATGATGTCGTAGTTTAGTTTGAGTGACTATGACCACTGATTTATTTTTTTAACATTGAAGATACAACATTCAATTACACAATGAGTATGGATTTACCTCCTCATTGTTGTTTTCACTAAAAATAGTATTTTATTGTGAATAAAATATGGTTTTCATGAATATGAAGTATCCAAATGGATCATTTAATATGAAGCGTAATTTTTTTTCTGAATATGGTTGTGTTAGGCGCCTTTCTGGTTGGCGCACTGCGCAACGCATCCTCAATTGGAGCACCATGTGGTTTCTCTTTTAATGAGGTTTTTTTTAATGTGGGCAAAGACCATGTGAATTAATTCATGTGGTGACATGCTTTTAATGCAGAGACATTATTTGATGCGGATTATTTTTCCAATATAAGGAGGTGGTGGAAAGGCATTTCAACACACCGACATCAAAAACACCGAGATAAAATCCCATTTGGTGATCACCTTTCTTCGATGATCATCTTTCTTGCTCTCTCTCTTTGATTCACTACTTTTATTATTGAGTATTACTTTTGAGATCCCATCCAATTTGTGGGGAATCTCTACCATTTACCTCTTTATTTTAGTGGATCCCTCTTTCGGGACTGGGTCTCATGGTTTTTCCCTTTGGGGTTTTTCTCGTAAAAATTTCTGGTGTCAACTTTATTTTCTAGACACTTAATTTTGTCACTGCCCATCCAATTTTATTTAGATGGAAAGATTTTATTTCCGATGTGTGTTCACATTTTCTATTGTTTGTGCATTCATCACTTTCTAGTCTTTCCCAACATCTGGTATCAGAGGGTTTGTTTTTTTATTTCATATTTATTATAGAGGCCAATTACAGTTGGATGATTTTGTTGAATGGTACTAACTACCATATGTGGTGACTTAAAATGAAGGATCTAATTTTTTTCAAGTGAATGAATATTCTAGTATTTAGTACCCAGAAGCCATAGAGGATGTTAGATGAAGAATGAGCATTCAATCATGAGATGGTTTTTGGTTTTGATTCTCCAATGAGTCGAAGACAACGTGATGAACCACAATGTCAACATCTCTCATGCCTCAACCTTGTGGGAGAAGCTTGAGATGACCTATGCTTCCAAGATGGGAAACAATAAATTGTTTCTTCTCAAGAAAATAATGATCTTGTGGAATAGATAAGTTATGTTTATTTCTGATTATTTAAGTGAATATCAAGGATGTTTTGATTAGTTTTCTGTCATGGGTATAAATTTTAAAGATGAGGTTTTAGCTCTTTTGATGCTTAACACTTTACCTGATTCATGGAAGAATTTACATGTTACTCTTACCAGTTCTACTCCTAATGGTGCTGTGACATTTTTTTTTCAAGTCTGATGTTTTAAATGAAGATGTTAGGAGACATAATCATGGGAAATCTTCTTCAGATCTTTTAGTCATAGAGAACAGGGGCAGAATCCAGGACCATTGAAAAAACCGTCGAGGTAAGAGCAGAGGTAAAAGAAAATCCAGATCAAATTAGAGATATTTTGAATGTCATCATTGTGGTAATCAGGGATATATTAATATTTTTTGTTATCAACTGAAAATATATAATATAATGAAGGAAAATCTATAGAAGAAAAATGGTGATGAAGATGATCATGTCACCACCGCTATAGGGGTTGATCTTGTTATTGTTTATAACTCTATTAATATTGCTTCTGATGATTCTTGATGGTTGTTGATAGTGGTGACTATCTTTACATGACATCGAAGAAGGAGTTCTTTA
Organism: Viscum album; assembly: GCA_963277665.1. Lineage (NCBI taxonomy): Eukaryota > Viridiplantae > Streptophyta > Magnoliopsida > Santalales > Viscaceae > Viscum > Viscum album. Next base: position 820,492,720 of record OY728157.1, read on the forward strand.
CATCTTACATCCCATGTAATTTTAGGATTTTGAAGATGGGCAATGATGGTCATGTTGATGTTGTAGGCATTGAGACTATTTGTTTAGAGACCAGTACTGAAAGTAAGCTGATTTTGAAGAATATTCTACATGTGCCGAAGATTCGCTTGAATCTTATTTATACCAACGTTCTTGATGATAAAGGGTTTATTAGTAATTTTGATGATTTCCATTAGAATCTTTCCAAGGGCTCTTTGATTATGGATTGAGGGAAGAAGAAATCAGGTTTGTACTAGACTAGATATTCTATTTCTTTTGATACTTCTTGTGTTGTTGAGTGTAGTGTTTCGTCCAACTTATGGCATAAGAGGATCAGTCACATCAATGAGAAAGGCCTTGGTTGTTTGTCCAAGAGAAATCTTCTTCCATATTTAAAGAGTGTCAAATTGGACACATGTGATCATTGCATGGCTGGGAAACCAAACAGAGTGAGTTTTAGTTGTTATCCTCCACACAAGAAGTCATAGGTACTTGAATTGGTACATTATGACATTTTTGGTCCTTTGAAATCTAATACCTTTAGTGGTGGTATTTATTTTTTTACATTTATTGATGACTACTCACGAAATCTCTCAGTTTATGTTTTGAATACCAAAAGTCAGGTGGTTAGTGTTTTTATGTAATTTTATGCTTCTGTTGAGAGGGAATCAGGAAAAAAAATTAAAATGTATTTTCACTAACAATGAGGGAGAGTATTGTGGTCCATTTGATCAGTATTATAGGAAAGAATGTATTAGGCATTAAAAGACGCTGCCCAAGACACCTCAGCTGAATGGATTAGCTGAGCGGATGAACAAGACTTTTTTTGGAAAGAGTTCATTGTTTGATTTCATAAGCAAAGTTACTTGGAAATTTTTGGGGTGAGGCTTCACTTACTGCTAATTATATTATCAATTTATCACATATGGTTGCTTTGCAGATATACACTCCTGAACATTTTTATTTTGGAAAAGAGATCAGGTACGATCACTTGTGTGGTTGCAAGGCTTCTATTCATGTACCTAGAGAAGAGAGATCCAAGCTGGATGGTAAGACACGCCAATGTATTTTTATTAGATATGGACACGATGAGTTTGGGTACAGGTTACATGATCCTATTTTGAAGAAGTTTTTTAGAAACTGCAATGTAGTGTTTAAGGAGGATCAGACTATTATAGACATTGATAAGGGAGAAAAACTACTTCTCCAACTTCTGATGGGTTTTTCAGTCTTGATCCAGGTTCTGATTCCCATTTACCTCATATTGTTGATTCTTATTATCACGTTTATGTAAAAAATGATGCTCAAGGTGAAAAAATTGGATTTGATATTTCTGATGAACCTTCTGTTTCTAATAATCTGATTCTAGGGTTTATTAATGAACCCATAGTTCCACTCCAGAGGTTATCTCAGCATCACACCATTTCTACATGATGTTCACCTAATGAGTATGTGCTCCTCACTGAAGGGGGAGAACCATAATCTTTTGAAGAGGAAATTGAATGTGAATAGAAGGATATATGGGTTGTGGGATGAGATGATGAGATGGAATCATTGCATGAAAACTACACTTTTGAGCTGGTGAAGTTACCGACAGGTAAGAGAGCTTTGCAAAATCAGCGGATTTATCAGATTAAGAATGAATAATCTAATTCTATTCTACAGTACAAGGAAAGGTTAGTTGTTAAAGGGTTCCTTCAGAAGAAAGGTATTTATTTTGATTGGATTTTCTCACCTGTTGTCAAAATGTCTTCCATTTGGGTTGTTCTTGGTTTGGATTCTAGTTTGGATCTGCAGATTGTACAGATGGATGTGAAGAAAACTTTCCTCCATGGAGATTTAGAGGAGGAGATTTATATGGAGCATCCAGAGGGTTTTGTTGAAATAGGTAAAGAAAATATTGTCTGTAGGTTAAAGAAGAGTTTGTATGGTTTGAAGCAAGCTCTGATGCAGTGGTATAAGAAGTTTGAATATGTCATTTCTCATTAGGGTTTCAGGAAGAAATATTTTGATCATTGTGTTTTTGTTCAGATATTTATTGATGATGATTTTATTATACCGTTGCTTTCTGTTAATGATATGCTCATTATTATCCATGATACTTCTAGAATTGACAGATTGAAGAAGGGTCTTTGTGAGTATTTTGCGATGAAAGACTTGGGGCCAACATGACAGATTCTTGGAATGACGATCTCCTGTGACAGTAAGGCCAAGAAATTGTGGTTATCTCAGGAGAGATACATTGAGAAGGTCATTCAGATATTTTCTATGGATAGAACTAAAGTGGTTAGTACTCCTCTCGCTTTACATTTTAAACTCAGCACCAGTCAGTCACCTTCTACTGATGAAGAGAGAGAGGAGATGCAACACATAACTTATTCATCTATCGTTTCCAATTTGATGTATGCTATGGTATGTACTATACCTAATATAGCTTATGTAGTTGGTGTGGTCTGTCATTTTCTATCAAATCTAGGGAGAGAACATTGGAGAGAATTGAAGTACATTTTTCATTATCTTCGTGGTACTTCTGATCTTAGATTGTGTTTTGGTAAATGGGAACCTATGTTTTTTGGCTTTACAGATTTAGATATGGTAGGAGATATCGATTCAAGGAAGTATACTATAGGATATTTGATCACTTTTGCAGGGGGAGCTATATCTTGGTAGTCTAGACTGTAGAGATGTGTTTCTTTATCTACCACAAAGTCAGAGTTTATTATAGCTACTGAGGCGTAAAAAGAATTTTTGGGGATGAAAATGTTTATTCAAGAGATCAATTTAAATCAGGATGGGTTTGTTTTATTTTGTGATAGTTAGAGTGCTATTTGTTTAGGAAAGAATTCCACTTTTCATGCCAGGTCAAAATATATCGATGTTCGATATCATTGGATCTACAATGTCCTTGATTCAAGACAGTTAGATCTTGAGAAGATCCACACTAATGACAACGGGTCCGACATGTTGACCAAGAGTTTACCCAGAGGAAAATTTGAGACTTTCCAACTGATTTTAGGGTTGGAAGTGATCCCCACATGAGTCGGAGGGGGGTTTTTTGGGTGCCTTTTTAGTTGGCGCACCATGTAACACCTCCTCAATTGCATCACCATGTGATTTATCTTTTAATGAGTTTTTTTAATGTGGGTCAAGACCGTGTGAATTAATTCATGTGGTGACACACTTTTAATGCAGAGACATTATTTGATGCAGATTATTTTTCCTATATAAGGATGTAGTGGAAAGGCATTTCAACACACTGGTATGAACAATGTGAAGAGGAAATTCCATTTGGTGATCACCTCTCTTCAACGACCATATTTCTTCCCGTATATCTTTGATTCACTACTTTTTTTGGAGTATTACTTTTTAGATCCCTTACAATTTTTAGGGAGTCTCTACCGTGTACCTCTTGATTTTAGTGGATCCCTCTTTCTAGACTAGGTCTCATGGTTTTTCTTTTTTAGGGTTTCCATGTAAAAATTTCCGATGTCAACTTTATTTTCTACACACTTAATTATGTTATTGTATATCCACTTTTATTTGGAGCTAATGATTTTATTTCTGTTGCGCATTCAACCTTTCTATTATTTGCATGTTTTTCACATTCCAGTCTTTCCCAAATCGATGTGAGAAAGAAAATCAATGTGTACTGAAGGTGGGTGATGGAAGAAGAATCCAGAAAATCAAGAAGCAAAAAAGGTGATGGATCCTTAAGAAGTATTGTTTGATTCAACTTTTCTTATTTAATTGTATGTGCCTTTATTTCACTTAAAACATATTTATGGTAAATGTTTTTTTTGTAAATGAACTATTGAAAAATGATGTTTTTTTACATTTTTACATTTTTCTTGAGTTTCTGTTGACTAGAAGTGTGTTGTTTTTTTGGATTCTGGTGAAGAACCATATCCTGGGGACTTCTCTTCTATAGTAGTGAAACATGCTTAGGTGTTGAAGGACTATGAGTAGATGATAGAGGATTGGGGAAAATCACCTTTTTTTCATATGGTCACTTAAACCATTATAGTGGATTTTAGTTCATTACTGAGGAATGTGGAGTCCCTCACCGCACTTCAACAAAGAAACCTACTTGACTCATGGAATTTAGAAGTAGGATAGGTGGTTACCTTGGTGATCAAGACATGTAACCTAATATCCTAAGGCCTTATCAGTTTCTAGTTTCATATGTATTTCTCTGATTTTTGGGGTTTTCAAGCTCAGTGATTTTAATATCCTATCACAACTCAAATGGTTTTTCTTTTTCTCAATCAATTAATTTAATTCCTTTTATTTTCTAAGAAATAATGTTTTAGTACATTATTCTTCTCATATATTCTTTTTACATTTTCATGTATGAAATGAAACCTTAATTTCATCAGGCACTCAAGCCATTTAGGTTGGAAGAAGTGAGTCCTCTTTCTTTCTCTTATGCTTGTTTGGTTAGGCTAACCTTCTGATTTATTTAGTAGACTTTTGTGGTGTAAATGGCTAGTATATTTTAACTGTATTTATGTGTCTTTTATGTTGTGTTGGAATCAAATAACAATGCATTTAATAATAGACCTTGGAATCTACCATTGAAAAATTCCAATACTTTCGGTGTTTCACCTCAAAGCGAAAGGATATTTAAAATAAAATTTTAATTTTTGTATTCTCTATTTTTGTCTCCTGTTTTTTAATTTTATACTTCTTTTTCTTATATAATTTTTGTGATATAAAAAAAAGTAGAACAAGGAAGAATAATAAAATCAATATTGCACATGAATACATGTAAATAGTTAACACTACTGAATGAGAATATAATTTGAAATGAAGTTGTATTATCAAGCATCAGAAATCATCAAATTATTAACGAAAATCAATAAAAAAAGAGAAACATAAAACAATAATAGTGAATAAAGTAGAAAAACATTGAATATATAGATAAAAAGATCCAATGAAAGCTATAATACTAAAGAAAGAAAGAAATGGATTAAATACATGCAATATAAGGAACTATTGTCCACCAAACAAACATGCACTAACCACCCTATTTCTTTTGGACCAAAATTATTGGAATAGAATAAGGACTTGTACTGTTTCAAATGACTCACTGTTGTAACAAATTTTCCACATTCTTCTCCACCTTATTCTTCACGAGATAAGCAATTTTGTAAGGTCCAACATTAACTGGGGACACCAGTTCCTGTAGTCGTATACCATGATCAGAAGCATGACTAGGTGGTAGTCCCCTAGGAACCCCAAGTATACCCTTTCAACAAATTGTGAAATGTTGTAAACAATTAATATATAGAGGAATGATCATTCTTGATCTCCTGAATTATCGACCTCCATTGAATTCCTTGTGAAAAAAATTGTGTTATGTAATAATGGTACATAAGGTTAGGGGGACGTCCTGAATGGGTTGAATTCACTTCAAAGTGACCGACTAATAGTGAAAGACAAAGCTCTTAGTTAAGTTTCTCTAATTGAAAGTTACCTATCCCAAGTTTTCTAACCAATACATCCCAAAAAATAAGGTTAGGTCCTGAAATTTTAAAAATATAAGCATCCACTTCAAAAACCAAGATTCCCAATTGAATAGGAAAGGTATTTTCATATTCCACTAAAATATATTCATTGACCATCTCTCAAACGCATTCCAAAAGGGTTATTTTGGGACACTAGAATGGATAAAATTTTAATCAATGATCTTGGAATAAAATTGTGTCTGACACCACTCTCCATAATCACTAAAATTGGCACTCCCGAAATTGAACCTTAAAGAATCATTGACTTATTTTCTTGAACTCCTTTCTCAACCAATTCACTACAACATAAATATTGACAGGTTATCTCTCAATTTATTTCTTCCTCATAACAAACAACTAGTTTAGATGCCATGAAATCATACCCTACTACTTAAGGTGTAATACATTCTCACACCATAAAATGAAAACCTTTATATGGAAACTTATGGGTTGGACCAAATTTCGTTCCACAATAATAAAAAAGGCCTTTATCCTTGCATTCTTAAAATTTTTTATGAAAAATTTTGTGATCCCCTTTCCACCTTGTATTTCCATTATTCCTTTCTATAAGTTGTCCCCTGTCCGAATTCATAGGTACATGAATAAATTTGATTGTCCCATCGCTACCAATTCAACTAAAAGACATAGGAACTATTTTTCGCTAAAATTCCTGACCACGAATGATTACTTTATCTATTAACTCATGTTCCACATTCCGAATTAGTGAAATAAATCATGATTTTGTGCTAGGTTCATGTGTAGCTACTGTACTCTCAATTTTAAAATGAAATCCTCCCAAAAAAACTTATATATCATCCATAAAGAAGACTTGGTATTTGCAAATCAATTCTCGAAAATTCATTGATGTATTCTTCCATAATACTTTCTTGATTAATGACTTTTAACTATTTCATAGGATCATTCTCTGCTGCTGTACCAAAACTTCATAGAATCTTTGTCTTTAACTCTTCCTATTACAGTGTTGTTTGCATATTAATTAAATAAAGAATCAATTGTTGAACTTCACCTTCCATACATAGTTGCACAATTGGTACTTGTTAATGGCGGTGATATTTGTGGATCATAAAGCATACCTCTACTCGGGCTATCCAAACAATTGGATTTTGTCTATAGAAAGTAGGTAATTATAATCACTTATCCAAAGTAATCAATTCTAGGCCCATAGACTCTCCAACATCACTCTTTGTGTATGCAATCAGATCTACTGTGTCTATTTTTTTCATACGATAAAGATATTATGAGTATTAACAATTATTAAATCAGTAGGAATTTTCCAAGGAAATAATTACATTTAATAGGGGAAAGAAAGTAAAAAATGAACTCCCCTAAAGTCTCTCTAGGAGCCTGGACAAATCCCTCTGCAACTACTACATCTAGAAATAATAACCTTCATGACCTCCCCTGAGACTTATCAACACTTTATAAACTGTAGGCTCAATCTAAAGGTCATTTTACCCTTCAGTTAAAATAATTGTTCACCTCTATCTAACATATGTTTTTAATTGAGTTGGAGTATCCCACTTCTCTCATAGAACAGGTGAATCCAATTGGACTTACAACTGAGCACCCTCACCATTATATGTTAACACTAGTTTTTCATAATGTTGGTGTTTATCTAAATAAAAATATTGTAACTCATTGTCATGGTATAACGTTTTTGAGTGAAATCATCTTAAGAAAAAGTGATTTTTATTGGAATTTTTCTTTAAATATGTTGTTTCCCATAAGTTCTGAAGAAGAAATTGAGGTCGATCCTGCTTCGTATCATGGGGAGTCATCCCCAATGGAAATTTCATGTGATGTTATTGCTTAGACTCCTATGGTTGTACCTATTTCCATAGAAAGATCAGTTAAAAGTATTGATGTAAGAGATTTTATTGATAACAAAACTCTCAATGAAAGGATTTGAAGAGTAAGGGTTGTTGTTCAATCCAAAGAAGTAACTAACACTCATGAATTTTTACCTCTTACTTATGTAATAATTTAGACTGGTGTTATACCCAATTCAGTTTTATAGAATAATTATCCTTATCCATTACTAGGTTGGTTAATGTTGGTCAAGGAAGGACCACATGAATAGTTTTAGGTGCGATACCTATTTTTAAAATTTCTCTATCCTGGGTGATGATTAGAAGAGTTATAAAAAAATCTATTAGTTTTGTAAGTCAAAATGCTGATGGTAGAGAAGAACAAGAAGAAGTAGATGAAACTCAGGTTGTTGCAAAAAGAAGAGCTAGATTGAAATCTGTAGAACCATACCATGTGGTGGAGATACCTAATGTTGATGGAAATAAATAGGATGATGGAAATAAATAGGTTGATGGAAATCAACATGTTGATTTCACTCGAAGTACAAAAGTTTATCAATATACATTTCTCCTATTCATGCACCACATATAAGTTCAAAAATTCCTACAACATAACTGGATACTATTGATGGGAGAGAATGAGAAAGATGCTCTAAATTAATGTCTGAAGTGGAATCATTGAAAGTTAAATTAATTGAGTCCATAAGTGATATTAAAACTCTTCGTGAGAATTTAGTTTCCAAATATGATGTTCATGAAGTGAATTTATTTGTTCAATTAATGTTGGAAAAGTTTTTAATGAAATCCACAAGATAAGCCACAAATCACATGGATATACATTCAAGATTGGAAAGAGTGTCCTTAGATATAGACATAATGAAATCTTCTATTACTTCACATTAATGTGAACTTCTTTCTAGGAAAATGATTTAAGATCTTTAAATATATGTGATTTCTGAAGTTAGAAGATTTTTTACCTTTCAACAAAGCTTTATCCCATCTATGGTTAAATTTTGAACGAAAATAAACTATTTACCAAAGGAAAAGGCACCTAAAATGAAGAATCTTTCGATACAAGTGAAAAATGATACAAATTTTATTATCACTAGACTGAAAAGAATGACCAAATTCTTAGCAAACAGTTTTGAAGTTTTGGAGAAGAAGTTCAAAAAATTTCATTAGTTAGTGGTAAGATATCTTAAGCAATATTAATCCTAAATCCTATGAAGAAGAAGATGATGAAGAAGAAGAAGAAGAAAATACATATGTGTTTGTTGAACTGCATAAGCATCGACAATATTCAAAAAGAAAAGAAATAATTCAAAGAGATCATCAAAGTAGTTTTTTCAGAAAATCATTTTGATTCATTGAGGAAGCTAGTTATTAGGTGTGTCAAGAAAGGAGATTTACAAAATCTTGTTGGAAATTTTTCTCAAAGGGTCTTGAATGTTTTCAAAACTCCCCTAGATTATTGAAAACATGATATGGTGAAGATAATTGATTCATGTGAGGAATCTATGTTTCAAATTTGAGGGAGATGTCTACCAGGACCTCTTATTGTCGATTGTCATGCCTCTACCTCCTAAAGACTCAAGGAGACATTTGACCGGGAAAAAATTTACTTAAAGAAAAATATTAGGTTTGTATAAGAAATATAAATACCTTTAACTAAACTCTCTTCTAATATATCATTTTCCCCTGTAGATAAATTTGATGTGGTGAGATATCACCAAAGTGCTCTCAAAATTCAGTCCTCCTCAGTAAGGATCGTGCAAAGTGATTGAGCTTACTTGGAGAATCTTCACTAACACTGGATGATTTTGTTGGAGAATGTGCTAATTATCCTTTTCCTACATATTATCTTCATATTGTTAAACCTCTATCCTTTAAAATACCCCTCAAAAAAGTCATTTCACATCTCAGAACTGACAAAATCTGATATTTTTCATGTTTAGTTGAATGGTGGTTCAAACAAACATTTGGATGATGTTCAAAAAAATTTGATTGATTTTATTCTTATATTGAATATTTAATCAATTTTTTTTGTTTGTTAGTATTACACCTTTTATTGAATCTGTTTATCTATATATTCAATGTTTTTATACTTTATTCACTATTCTTGTTTTATGCCTCTTTTCTTTATCGATTTTCTTTAATTATGTGATGATTTATGATGCTCAATATTTTTGTTAATACAACTTGATGAAAAATTATATTCTAATTTTGTAGTATTAACTATTTACATGTATTCATGTGCGATATTGATTGTATTCTTCTTTCTCGTTCTACTTATTTCTAATATCAAAAAAGGGGAGAAGAAAAAGTGGAATATAAAATTTTTAAAAGAGAGAATAAAAAAGAGAATAAAAAAATTTAAAATTTATTTTAAAACTTATTTATTAATTTTTTGTTTTCTATTATCAATATATTATCAAACTAATTATCATTTGAAACCATTTTTAAACAATTTCGTTAATTTTCAAATTAGTTTATTTTTAAACTGTATTTTTGTCAGACCATTTTACTACATATCTAGTTTACTTGGTATTTTGGAAGTTTTATTAATGATGTAAAAAATAAAAGAACCAGTTTTGGCATCACCCAATACTTATCACACAAGCATTGGAGTAAGAAACTCACCATACATGGAAATAACCATTTCCTTTTCATAACACACATTATAAATGACTCTTTCCTTTTCTTTCTTCCAATGTATTCCAATTATTGCATTAGTAGACTCTGCCATCATATATGATTTGTGATTCTTCTGCTATCACATCACACAAAAAGATGTATTTTTAATAAAAACAGAGACACACAGATTGTAGTAGACTGATCATACTTGTGATACATCATATGTTGAAATAGCATCGTCTCACACAATCAATTTCTATTACACACACAAACTATATTATGATCAGTCTACTACGGTCTGTGTGAGACTTGATTCTATTACACTTACTGAAATATAATTTTGTATGAAACTTCTTCTTACTACCCATGTGATATTGGGGAAAAACCAATTTCATATTAAAGTGCAAGAAAGGGGGTTTGCTTAAATGATTGGTGAAGATCAGCTGCTTCCAGCCACCTGCATCCAAAATTGGGGATGAATAGCTCCATGCCTCCAATTTAAGTTTTCTTGATGCCTTTACAAGTATGAATACTTCAATGTTCACAATGTAAGTGTTCTAAAATAATATATTTGAATCTATGTTTTCATCTACAGGTTTATCATGCACTACTTTATTTTATATGTTGGAGACCGCATGACTTTTTTTACTTAATAAAAGAAGAGACTTTTATGATCTATTTATTTATTTACTTGTTTGTATGCTAGGATCCAACTCAGTGAGTTTGCTTTGAACTATCTACATGCCTGATCAAAGAATAAAATTTATGATGAATGTATAGAGCTACCCAACCACACGCTCTCCTATATGTATAAACATATTCTCTATTTTTTTGGATATTCATAGTTTATTTGGTGAACTTTTGTAAGAAATATTGTTGTGTACAAATATAGGTCAATTTTTTATGATGGATTTATTTCACCAAAATATTTGTGATATTATATTTATCATAAAATTATTTTTTCGCATAAAATTTTCACTGTTCACTTGATTTTTTTTTCATTTCTACATTCAATCTAGCTTAATCTTGATTTTTATGAACATTCTAAAATTTAATTTATTTAAAAACATATTCAGGATTATGAATAATTTATTATTGGTTTTATAAATTTGATATGTATTTGTAAAACTGTTTTTATCTTTTGAATGAGAGTTTATGTGGATGGTGGTCCTTTTTTTAATCATATTTTCTTAAAAAAATAGAATTAAATGATGTGAAGAGTGCATTAATTTCTTTTTCCATATACTGTGATCTTTTCATGCTTGAATTTTACTATTATTATATGGAAAGGGGGAATTATTTATTTTATCCTGTATATGGATCAAGAAAATTCTTGCGGTTTAGGATTCAATAAAGTCATGTTTTCATGAATATTGGTTACATTTTTTTTATCTATCACGGATTATGTTAGATTTAATGGTTTTTAATTATTCATAGATGGAATATTTATCATTATAATTAGTGAATTTCAAATGAAATATTGATTGGTGATAAATTTTGATTTCCTGATATTTTAAAAAATATATAAAAGATGGGTTTTTCATATCTTTTCTTCTATTTACTATGACATTGCGATTTATTAAAATGAATTTCATTGAAAATTTAGTTAATAATGCATGTATTTCATTGATATCAATATTAAATCGGTTTATTTTAGTTTTCATGGATAGGTATCAGAAAAGATGAACCATGATGGAATGCCAACTCTACTTTTTCTAGGATTGCAATGTCACATAAATGACAATGTTATGATATCTTTGTGTTTGCTGTTATGTGTTAAGATCCACATAAGCAAATCAGTAATTTTGAGTGGCTATGATAAGGCCTCATTTGTTTCTAGTTGTAGATGATTTCAAGTAGGCATAACATTGGTTGGTTAGATATGCAACTTCACAGTTTTTTCCATGTAAAGATTTGAAATATATCTAGTAATATTTTTGGAGCCCGGTACTGATACGACGCGATATTATGAGGCCCAGTGAGCTCGGTATTTGATATAATAAAAATATAAAATATATTATATCACATGCATAGTTTTCCTAAAATAGTGGAATAAATCTAGAATGGGGACTAGGATGAGAAATCTGAGACCGTCGTTGAGTCTGGAACATGATATTTATCCTAGGTGCGACATAACATTTAAGGTGTTTTGACTGAGGTTCCATCATGGGAGAAACTGATAAATGAAATACATAAAAAATTTATTTTTTACTTAACTATGAAAACCTAAGGATCCATTATAAAAGCATGGTTATGGCCAAATTCTAGGGTTAGTCTCATAACCCTAGATATTTGAGAGGATACAGTTGAAGAGAATTGACGAACGACAATGAGATCTAGGATCAGATCAACACTGATCGTATTTTCCAATGATGTTTATGGGTCTAACCAATGATGACAATTCAAAATAGTTATTTTTTAATGATTGATCCAAACTCAAGGTAGGATGTTTATGTTTTGTGAATTAATTCCATTTTTTATCTCGTGTCAAACACAGATCAATTCCACTAACAAGATTCGATTCACACATCAACAATTGATTTATGGTTGATTTATCTTATTATTGTTTATTAGTTTCTAATTTTTCATTATAACAATAACAAATCAAGACCAAATCCAAAAAATGACTGACATTCAATTATATTTTGTGTTTTATTAGATTTCTTCCTTCATTCTTAGCATGATTCATCTTCGGTAATTCTTTGTCTGGTGGTTCGAAAAATACCTAATATGCGATCACTACATGACCTTTGTTTGGTACAACGGGTTGATACCATGGGTGTGGTTTGATATTGATGGTGCAATCGAGGTGAGTGATGATGATGAGAGATCGATTGGGTATAGATCAGAGCTCTTCATTCATAGTTAGCATTTTGGGCATTGTGACAGAAGAAGAGTGATGATTATTGGGAAAATCAATGGCTAGAATTCGATCACCAATGGTGATAGATCCCTTCAATCTAAGATCTGTGACTCATGATGGATTTTGTAGAAAAATTGGTGGTGGCGATGACATGAGTGAACCTATGAAACATTTTGATGTTTCTATGAAAAACACAACTATATGAAGTGTAATGCGGAAGAACACTTGTCATGTAGGTATCTCTTGTGGTGATTAGGTTTACATGCATAGATAAATATCACATGCCATGTGAAACATGTCACACACTGTGTTAGCCTTTGATGGAAGACCGATGTGTATCATAGGAGTACATGGGCACAAACATGGCCAGACACACATGTACAACTAGGGTACATGGGTATGACCAAGTACTCAAGAAAGCCACCGTACATGAGGTTGTACATGGGAACAACTAGGTGTTCATGGTCATGGACACGAGCACTGAAATGAGCATGACTAGGTGTACATAGGTACGATCATTGACATAGGCACAGACACGAGCACGACCAAGTGGTCACAGGCACAGACACAGGCCTGACCTGGTGGACACAGGAATAGAAACAGGCATGAGCAACAACAAAGGAAAACTGACATGGAAACAAGATGATCTAGTGTGAGGCCCTTAATTTCTTTATTATTGATTAGTATTGATTGAGTGTGACCCCTTGGTTCATTTCCATGAGGGTACAGTGTGACATTACATCCTGAGCAAAGGACTGTGATCCCCTATAAGCTTTGACTCAAATAGAGTTTGTGTATCACTTTGTGAGACTGAGATGGGATCCTCTATATTTTCATCACCTTCCTTTGGTGGGGTTTGTGGAATCTTCATGACTTACTTATGTGGGTGTGTGATCCCCTACTTAGCGACCTATATCAGTAGGGTTTTCTGTGTCCCCTAGTAGTTCTAGGTGTAACCCCTTATCTATGTATTGAGATCTTTGGAGTATCGATGACCACTCCTTTTGCGATGCTCAAAGAGCATGACCTCTCGAAGGAGATCTATCAGCGATGACATGGATCGTGGAGTGAATTATCCAGGATGAGTGTTACCCTAAAGGCTCGAGTAGAATATTATGGATCACGGTGTGGTTGAAACCTCTTCGAGACCAAGAATCCTTCTTGAGTATATTTGTGTTTTTAACTTTATTTTATCTATGTATCATATATTATTGACATATTCGTGATGTTAAGATGATCTCTCTTAATGTTTTATGTTTGGTGATTTTGGGGTGTCCTAATGGGTATAGTAATAGTCACCCCTGTATGGGATTTTCCTGTACGTGTCATGCCTTATGCAGACAAACGACCTTTTGACAGAGTCCTAGGACGACTAGGACTAGTCGAAGCATAGTGATCTAGATAGACCGAGGTTCTTACCAGTGTTTCATTTGATAGTTATACCCTCCTTTTGAGAAGGTTGTACTTTTTTTAGTTTTTTTGCTCTTGTATTTGGCCTTTTATGTTTTCTTGTACTTTTTTTGTACTCTGATTTTGAGATATATATATATATATATACATGCATTGGTATCAATTACGCTTTACTTTCAGCATTGTATGAGTTTAGAGAAGTGTGCATATATACAAGTACCTTAATATAATGCCTCCCATGTGTGTGATATTCCCACCCAACTCTAGTGGTAATCCACTAACCTATTGAAGGTGGGTTTGGGGTATTCATAGCTCTATAGACCCCAGACTATGTGGGCCCCAACAAATCAGGCTGTGATAAGATCCTTTGGTGCAGTGTGATCCATGATAGTGATAGTGAAATTTAATGTGTCAATGAAACAAATTGTGGATAAATTTTGATGGAGTTTCATGTAAATAAGTTTGGAGTTTGATCATGTTTAAACATGTTTCAAGATTCATATATTTTCTTGTAGTTTTAACAAGTTTTTAAATTATTTTTGGACATGTTTTTTAAAATAAACCCTCTTTTGTTGGAGTTTCATATAAGCTAATTTTATAATTATCATATAATAATTATAATAGATATATGATATATAATTATAGTAGTAAATATAATATAAAATTTTAGCAACAAAAATCAGAATACCCACACATAATATTTTATTCAACATATAATTTATAAACAAATATTAATTGTTGGTATTGTTTACAAAATTTAATAATAGCATCAATACATAATTTTTTCATATAAATCTATTGAAAAATATTTATACCAACATATATATTATCTGTTTTTATTATTTTAATTACAACAAAACTATTTTATCTTCCATAATAATATTTAACAAAAACATTTTTACCAATAATTTTGCGATGGGAACATATATATTGGTAAAATTAATTACCCAAATAAAATTTACCTTTACCAACAGATATACCCTCATTGAAAAAATTTAAATATTTTGTATAATATTATTGATGAATCTTATTCTATTTTTGAAGTATGTAAATCAAGTTTATTTATGATTATTTCGATGTTAAAAGGATCTTTTCAATTCTTATAGATGCCCTTTTCCAAGTGGGAAATATTGATGAGATGAAAGAGCTCATTCTAGAAGATCTCAAGCAAAATTTCAAACCTAGTGCTTTAATTTTAAATTTTTTTATATCTACCTTGTACAAATCCATTAGAGTAGAAGGTACATATTTGATCCATGATAAATTCAATCAAATCATTAATGTTTCTTATAAAACCATTTATGTTGACTTAATACATGTTTTATGTTTCTCTCATTAGGGAAAAATTATTGTCAAACTTATAAATGTAATACAAGAGAATGCTCCTTACCCTCCTAGGGAATTATTCAGAGATGTGATTAAATGTTTATGTCACATGGAGGATTTAGAAAAGTAGTTTTTTAATTTATAAATCTATAGTAATTCCAACACGGTCATTTAATTCGAACTTATAACATTTCCATTGACCATGAACTACATGTCCAAAGACCCGAGCTCATATTAGAAGTATTTGAGATGTTTTTTGGAAATGGGATTCAACTAGATTTGAGGTATATATTATTATGTTGTTACAAATTTATCTAATTAGTAGTCAAATCCCTAATGATATAATCTTTTTTTCCCAGTTTGACCAAGGGGGTAACCATTGATAGTAAATTGTAAAATACCATGATTTCTGGGCCTTACAGACTTCATAAAAAGGAAACAATGTTTAATATGTCTAAAAAGTAAAGGAAAATAAAGGGACTCTTAGTATTTAGTATTATGAGGAAATTATAATGTTTATATTCTCAATGTAATAGTATGGTAAAGTGTTTAATATCATAGTTAAGTTTTGTAAATTTATGTTCCACATTTCTTCCTTCATGTAGATCAAACATATATTTATTCACTAAATAGTGCATGAATTTATATTGCATGGGTTTAATTTATGAAAAATGATACTTATCCTTATATTAGAATGATTGGATACCTAATTGGTTCCTTCACTAGATGCATGAAACTAAACCCACATACTGAGGATGTGGAAAAAACAATAGAGATATGATTCTCTCTGAAAATTTAATCTTACAACATGTTAAGAAGATTAATCGTTGACCAAATGGTATGTGCCTATGATATATTTAATAGTTTATGCCAAAATTTTTATCAACCCAATCAATAGACATATGGAAATTCAGCATTATGTTTTTTCAGACATGAAAATGTTGCTGAAGTTAAGAGTGTAATGGAAGAGATCTATCAGAGAGGTTTTGTTAATATTTAAACAATTATAGGGTGGATTTCGAAACAAGAAGTGGATGAAAAGGTGCAATGTGACACCAAAACATTAAAAGGTATGTTTACTAATTAATTTTTTATTTGTCAATTAACTTTTCATGATTTTCCATCATGATGCATAAAAATTAAATTGGTGTGAATATTATTCCTTTACAGTTTCTAATTTTATATGATTTTTATGAAGTATTTATATAAGAAAACATATTTGTGTGTTTCTTTAGATTTTATTTTAGCTATGTTTTGTCTTATCATTCTTGATATAGTTTAATTCTAACTTCTTGTTGTACCTACTTCTCAATGGTCTACTAGATATATGATTTCATTCATAATATGATTCATGTAATCCTTGTTTCCTAGAAATACTTCTTATGTGGTGGTGGGAAAATAGACTGTGGTTTTATGAGTTTTCTTATGTGGTGGTGTTCAGGTTGCTTGTGGTGAGATGTTAACCTGTGGAAAAAGAGTTTTTTTTTCAAGATAAAAACATTGATGATGTAAAGTGAAAATGAAAGATTGACCTCTCGTAGAGATGTTTGAAGTGTCTAAAAGTATAATCACATAAAATTTAGAATAAATACACTTGAATAAGTGGTAGAAAAACATTTTAAAATAATCAATCTAGAAAAGATGCTTTGAAATTATTTATTAAAAAATATTTTTCCCCACATTTATTGGTGGTTTCCTTTAAAAAATAATATTTTTGTTAGGTGCTGGTTGTGTTTCACAGATTTTTAATAATGTGCCTCAATATTTATCAAAAATATGAATAAACGAGAGATGATATTGGTTTTGATATGTGGTATCTATAGGGATGTGTCAGCTAAATTATCATTTGGAAATGTTTCATAATTATTTTAGTAGCTTTATTGGAGTTCTTTTAGTTTTAAGTGTCTTTGAGTTAAGATTTAATTATACTAAATGTTTTATTGTGAATAATAAAAATGTATTTTAATTTACCACATGACAATCTTCCTCTTCTAGAATTGGTGCATGTTTACTCAAAGGATTCTTTAACCATTTATATTTTCCATTCCCAAGTTCCTTTATACGAAACATGGACTTAATATTTTGGTTGTACATAAATTTCTTGGACCTTCCATCTGATCAATTCCTTTAGACTCTTATCTATTTGAGCCCTTGGCACATGGATTCCTTAACAGACATTGGTCCAGGAAAATGTTAAAGTAAGGAGAACTTCATAATCATTCCTCTATTTACCTCAATTTCATTTTTTCTGGAAGATTGTGAGTATATGAATGTTATTTTTATTTTTATCTTTTGTGATGCATTATTTGTGGATACTTGTGTCACTTTTGTTTCATTTTAGTAATTTTTTTATGTAAGAACAAGACTCATAAAGTCTTTTCTGGTGTTTTGGAAGAATGATGTATAATTCTCTCTTTGTTACCTAGAACGTGTTCATTTAGAATCAATTGCGGAAGCTGATTTAGGGTATTCTCACTGTATATGTGTTGTATAATGTATTCTCATATGTATTGTTTTTTATAATTTTAAATTAGATCATGGACTTCCCATTAAAATTTATAGTTAGCTAATTCAAGGTTTATAATTTTTTTGAAGATTCCTTTGACATTAGAATAGACTACTATCATACCATTCAACAATTCTTGATTGTTAAAAATATCAATGGATTGATATAATTTCTAATTTGTGGGATAATTATACTATTGGATTACATTTTGGATGTGTCAAATGTGTCATATTCTAAACATGCTTGTCTAGAAAAGGAAGGTCGTAAAAAATAAAAATTTTCCTCTTGAGTTTCTTCTTTGATATTCATCCTGATACTTCTGGTCATCCATTCCTCTCAAACTATCCAACATCATCATCATCAATGTATCATTGAGATTATTTTTTGATGCTTCCCTTACACTCAAAGTAAATGACATGTTATGGGCTTCATTGTCTATAGTGGGTAAAGGAAGTGCATCTTTCAATTCATTTGACAGTAATTGTGTTCTCCATCTTTGAATGACACAAAGGGTGGAAGGAAAAAGAAGGCCTACACACATATGAACATGATCCAAAAGGTGATTTTTGAGTTTTTTGTTTGTATAAAATAAAATGTTAATGGTTTTTTTTAAGGTTACTTGTAAAAACATAAAAACATAAAACTTATTTTTCAATAAAAATATAAAGATTTATTCAAAAAATTTAAAATCTTAATCTTGATTCTGATTATTTTTATTTTTTTCCCATATATTGATGTTTTCATAAGTGAAAGAAAACTGTGAAATGTCTTATTGAAAACTTTATGATGAAAATACTTTTGATCAAAATGGAACTTCTATTGGGATTTTCTAGTGTAACTTCCACTATGTATTTCTTCTAGTATTTTTCATGGATTTCCAGTGGAACCTCCACCGTTGATTTCCTATGGAATTTTATTTATGGACTTGAATTTCCAATGGAACTTGAATTTGAAATTCACATGGACTTAGAACATTATTTATTGTGAATTTACTGTATGATTTATTACTTGGAATATAAAATGATAATTATGAATGACCCATTTTTAGGGTAAATTATTTTATGATATTCTAGTGTAAGTTCCACTATGGATTTTTAGTGGAAATTCCTCTATGTATTTCTAATGGAACTCCATCATTGGTTTCCTATGAAACTATGGATTTGATTATTTTGAAACTTCCACATGGATGTCACATATAACTGAACTTTGTAATTTTCTAATTGGAATATAAATCAATAATTATTGAAGTATAATTCTATGGATTTTTACCTAGACTTTACTATTTCTTTTTAGTGGAACATAAAATGTGGATTTGGATTTCTTGAAAAACTTCCACACATAATTCTCATGGACATGAAACATAAACAGGTAATTTTGAAGGTCCCATTTTTTCAGGAAAATTTCCCTATGATTTTCCAGTGGACGTTCCTTTTCTGATTCCCAATGGATCTTCATTTGTGGATTTCCAATAAAAACTCCACTATGAATTTGGATTTTTAGTGGAACTTTTACGTTGAACATAATTCACATATTCAATGTTTGATAATGAAATAACGACTATCTTTTGTTTGTATATTGGTTCTGTGAACTAAATATAGTCAATACTCTATAAGAAATATAAAAAATTTATAGGCAGAGGTCTAACAATGAGCCATTCTTGGGGAGGGGGTGAATTATAGTGCGTCACTCTATTTTAATTTCAAAAACTTGTTAACATCAAGTCCTTAATTACCATTTAGATTAAACTCTGAGTTTCAAGGGACACTCTTAAACAATCTTACTGATTGGTCATACTCCTTAAAATTTATTCAATCAAAAAATGCTCACAAAACATATGTGAAAATGGGATTCATAGGATTTATGTTGGCTGCTAGATGGACTCATTGTTCTATCATCATCATAAAAACATGATAATGAGTATGAGATAAATTTCATGCCTAGAATAGATCTCTTATGTAGATCAACATGTGTCCTCTTCTTTGTAAGGATTCACTTGATTCCTTTGGTTGTGTAATGTTTCACCTCTTCTTATTCACTCTCTCAAAGACTGTTAATTAGATGTGAAATTATTTCCTTTCTTTCTTCTCTTTCACTCTTGGTGGGCACTTCTTAGATATCACAATGTGTTACTTTCTCTTTTGTGTGAATCCCCCTGATAAAACCTCTTTATACCATCTCCTCTATTATTATCTCCCTTCATGATCTTATCCAAGACCTACCATAGTAGTATCTTCACACATGGCTCTTATCTTTCACCAATTATTACCACCTCATATCTCAACCAGATCACTGTAAGTTGAATCCACTTTATCACTTACCCATGCATCATCATAATCATAATCATATGGACGTTGGTTCTACCTTCATCCTAGTTCAACATAAACCTCCATAGTACCATGATCTTCTTCTCAAAACAATAGAACCTACATTTCTAGTGGTTTTAACTTAAGTCCCAACACCATTTCTGTGATGCTCAAACGATCTCCACACATCTTTCATGTCTTCTATTTGTTAATTAAGATAAATTGTATCCTACATAAAAAATAATATATCAAGTGATTTCCATTCTCCAATAACATCATTAAATGATTATCAACTACCGCAAAACCATGCTCTCTTGATTATATTACTTCATACTTATTTTCTATCCATGAGTGAAGATTACCCATCCCAATTTCTTAATAGTTTTGATTAAAAATTCACTATCATCATTTATTTTGGAATATTAAAACCACAATATTTCTCTGTAGGTCACATATATCATGAAAATCCATTATGTAACCACAATATTTACTTTAAATATTCTATGAAGCCTCTATTAACACTTTTAGAGCCCATGAAATCATTACAAGTTTGTTTTCTTTCTCCAAGCATCATAATTATCCTTGATGATACTTTAATCCATGGAATACATCAAATATCTTCTATATGATTATGTATCAACTAAACTCATATATTTTTTGTATTTCACTATTAATCTAGCGATATATCCATATGGATAGCTGTTATACACATGGACTTAATGTAGCTTAAATTTTCTTCTTTGTTACGTAAAACAATATGTTTTTTTGCTATCCTTGATTCCAAGTTGGGTAGTGTTTTACTCTTATCGCTATTCACATCTCTCTATAACGTCATATGATTTCTCCTTTTACTACATTTAATATTCATGATTTCTTCGTTACAACTTCTTTTCCTTCATATCACCACCTGTGGAACATTATATTGTTGTTCACAATACCCCTCATTGCACTAATCACATGAAAAAAACATCATAACATGTACCATGATATATTCCCAATCATTGTTCTCCTCTACTATATACTATTCAAAAAAAATTTCTTTCATGACTTAAGATATGTTATTTTCTATCTCCATATTCAATATGGATCATGATCTTGTTAAAACCCATTATATCTTTCTCTCACTATCCTTAAACTAGTTACGACCTACAATTTTCGCTTATCTTACCCTAGAATACTTTGTCTCGTGTTTTTTTACATCATCCTTTAACTTCTTCTTCAATTGGGAAAATTATTTATAAGGTTCCTTTTACTTTTAAGAACTTTTGAAAACTTCATGAACCCATTAAACAAGTTCGATTCTTACTTATTAAATCTCCATACTCATTTCACTTTAAATCATTATAAAACTCAATGTGAGGTAAGAACATAGCCTCTATTAGTACTATCAGTGATAACTAGAGTGGAGAGAGAGATAATTGAAGAAACTAATCCTGAAATTGTATATTACTTATATATTCTAGAGTTATAGTAAAAAGAGGAAATAAAGATATACAACTAGAAGAACTAGGAGAGACCACCTCCTTAGGCTTTAACCTTGCTACGTGCATCAAGTGCTGGAGGGAGATAACACCACACCATCACATATTATTAAAATAGACATACTACCAAGTAAATGGAAATCTCTAACCCACCACCATCATGTATTTATTTCCCCTACCAACCCAAATATCATATCTAACTAACAAAGAGAGAGAAAAAACTTCCCTCCCCAGCAGCAAACCTTACATACCTCACATGAAAAACTTTGTAGACCCACAAAAAATTATATCTATGAAAACTCCAATAAACCCCACATTCCCAAAATTTCTCCCATGATGAAAAACCACTTTGTTTCTAAGGTTTACCATAATTCCCAGTTTCATTCCTTAAGCCTCCAATGCAATTCATCACTGAAAGGCAACATTTGTAATCTCCAACCTATATATAAAATGTTTTACTGCATTATGATCGGTAAATGGTTGTGAAACAAAACATATTATTGTACCCAAGGATGAAGCAAAAATATTTTCATGGAACTTAACAGCTAAAAAATCAACACCAATTGTCTTGAAATCACAGTGAACCCTGACTATGCCAGAACCACCTTCGCTAGATTTTCTACTGAGTGCTAGTCCTGGACCAACTTCAATCTACAAATCAGTACTTCTCTATCCATCATGAAAAACATTGTCTTTAATATTCAAATTTTCATCATTAGCTAAAATTCCATGGTAAATGTTTTTAATCCAAGAACCAGATGAAATGGAGTGACTATGAGAAAAGAAGCCCGTAATTCCACAGAGCGAAGTGTATGGATCAATTTGTTGGTACTCTTCTCAATCACCATTAAGATTTCTATTATTATGGAAATAAAACATTCCACAAATGATAACCAAACTCATTATATATACTACTATAGAACCAATATTCCACCAATCTACTTCATCGGGATATTGGGATCATCTTCCCATTGTACTGTCTAAAACAAGCCAAATTATTCCCAAACATGGCCAATACAAGGGTAAACATCGGTGGATTCTTTTTCCTTATGAATCACCTTCATGGAAATTCCTTTTTTAGGTCCGACTCCTATATAAGTAAGATTATCATCTACCATTTCCAAATCACATTCAACTATGCTTGAAACCACATCTCTAGAATTAAAGAATGTTACCTATCATAGGGAGAAGTAGGTATGGCATCTTCCTCTATTCGCTTCCACTCCTATACAGTTGAGGGTTCAGTTAGTATAATTTATTTTATAGCAAGAGACTTTGTTCGAAGACCTAGAATGTGCTGATCCACGTTATCATGCATCCATAGTGACGATATTTCTTTATTTTTCCGCAACCATACATTCTCCCAGCACAGGCACTCGACTGTTCATGTTTCAGCTTATCCAAACAATCCTACATAGTCATCAATTCCCATTTTATACTATTTAAGGCCGATCCAACAATAGATAATATATTCTTAATCATCAATCATATTTCAATGATCATCCTCTCCTCTAGACTTACTCTAAAAGCTCAGCTTCCATCCAATATTAATTTTTTATTAAAACACACAAGCACTTTTAAGGGGAAATTGGAAACCCTCATAGCTCCATAGTTTCAATAAAAAAGGACACGACAGATTTGTCAAAGAAAAGAGTGAGTTGTTTGGAAAGTAGAAAATTAGGTAGAGGAAGGAGAAAATAGTTTTGATTGTGACTTCCATAGGGCGATCATGAATTCTAGCAACAACAGTTCCCTAGGAGAGTTTTTAAACATTAGCATTTTGAGTGATAATGAGATGGGGGAGGGAGAGAATTGAATAAAATAATCACAACACTGTATATTGATACTAGATTCAAGATTTATAGTAGTAAGAGGAAAGAAGGATATACAATTAGAAGAAATAGGAGAGACCACCTCCTTTGGCTACCACATTACTATGTGTGTTGATTGTTAGAGAGATACCACCTCACTATCCCATATGCTTCCAATAGACCTACTACCCAGTAAATTCCAAAAAGTAATATCTAACTCCCCACTGACCTGTATTTATTATCCCCTACCAACAAAACTATCAAAAAAACTAATAAAGTGAGACAGACAAAGCTTTCCTCCCCATTAGAAAACCCCAAAACTCACACATGACTTCCCCAATATCCCCACACCAACTCTATCTCTAACATACCTAAGAATCCCCCATAGTAGTCAATCTAAAATCATGTCACTTTGTTAGAAGCATTCCAATTTTTTTTCTAATCATCTTTTCTTATCCAAGATGTGTTACTAGTAAAATCTTCCAGATCTCGTGGGATATCTTACATGAAGACACATGACTAATTTTTTGTTGTTAATATCACAATATAAAATATTCATAATCTTATAATTCAAAAAGTATTTATTTGCATCATTTCCTGTAAGAGAATCAGGATTAGAATTAGCAAATTTATAAGGTTTTTTTGTTAGAGTCTAGTGAACAATGCTCAATTGCTTCATATAAGATTCCATTCTGCAGTTCCAGTAGCCATAATCATTACCATTGAAATGAGAACGTTTTTGAGTAATCCACCAATCATTAGGATTTATTCCTTACTTCATTAAAATTATTTATCATTAGACTATGAGTTCTAGGAATGAGTTAGAACAATGATAAAAAATTATTAATGAGAAATAAACAAGACTCTATAAGGATTTCTAAATTCCAAAATGAACATGGTGTGAAGCCAAGAGTTATAAAATAGGAACATAAGAGATAAATTATTATTAACAAGTATCAACATCTAATAACAAATGTTATTATTAGTAAAAATATAACATTGATAAATTGAAAATTCCTAAAATGGTCACACTCTGATAACAATTGTAAGGTCAGAATGGATGAGAGAAGTTCTAGAAGGGAGTTGGGTGAATATCATTTATGAAAAATTTAAAATCAATAAATAAATGAAAATTAAAATGAATTTGAAAACATATAATTTTTATTGGTTTAGTGAAAAATGGACATAGTACACTCTTTCACCTCTCCATACGGTGGGGGATTCATTTTCACTGCCTGATTTTTTAGGGGAATCATATCTTGACACAACACACCATTTTTCTAGTTGATGTATAATGAGAATGACACACTAAATTTTGTATGGGGAGACATAAACATTTTTGGGGAATCTCTAACATATACCAAATTTTATTATCTAGGAATCACAACCTAAATGACCTGACTTTAGAATCTGGGAATCATAATCTGAATGAATTGACTTTAAAATCTGGGAGTCACAACCTGAAAACAGTGAATGTTTTTTTTGCAAAACATAAGCTGATGGAGAAATAATTTGTGAGAGAAGGGAATACTTGTTTTAGATAGAAGAGACCCAAAATAAATAAAATGATAAAACAAATAAGTACAAATACAGGTTCTTGAGTATTATATAATCTCATCTTGTTAGGGTAGTAGAAGTCAAATCAGTTTAGGTACAATCCTTGGGAGAACGTTAGCAATGGTAAACATGGTGTACATGATTACTTAAAAGGTTTTCAGAGTGTGAGAACAATTTATCACTCTGAGTCATATGTACTCATATGTAATACTCATATCATAATAGTATATCTTCCAAGAATCCTTTGAGTCTCTTATATAGATATTTCAAAGCTATAACACCTAAAGTGAACTCGTGCAAACAGTTAAAATAATTGAATAACAACAAAAAAATCAATGAGTTTTATCGGAGATAAAAAAGATTCCATAAATATCTAAATAATTCAAACTAATTTAAATACATCATTTTATGTATTTAAAACAAGTCAAACAATTTTAAATTTAAATGTTCAAAATAATTTTGTAATACCGAGTCAAATTAATCCATGATATCTCAAGAAAATTGACTATGTAAAAATACATTATAAATTCATGAGTTAAATATTTAAATAATAAATATACTTTTTTGACATTAAAAATACATTGAAAATGTTTATATATATTTAACATTAATTCTAGAACATTTAAAAAAACAAGTAAAAAAATTATATTCAAATGTGTAAGAAACAACTTGTGAATGCTTTCTATGGAGATAAAAACTAGGATTAAAGAATCACTAAATATAATTTTACAACATTATAAATTAAATACACACATTCTCAAAAATAATTTATAATTTATTTATAAATCGATAAAATATTAAAAACATGAAAAAAAGTATAAAAATAATTTTTAAATAAAAATAATTTAAACTTTTGGAGCGGTAGTAGAAATTAAAAAACTTGTTATTTATGGTACCGATAGAAGTCACATACTCGATGGTTGAAAAATTCACAACTGAGAGTAGCATACTTTTTGAATCGATGGCAATTTTTTTACCGATGCTAGAAAATTATTTGAACTGATGGTGGAAGAAATTTTGAACGGTAGCTCACATTATGAACTCATGGAAGCAAACATTTTAAACTAAAGGTAGAAGACATTTTGAACTAATCGTAGAAAACATTTATAATAGACAACAACATAAATTTATAACTGATGGTAGAAAAAATTTATAACTAAGTAGCACAAATTTAAAAATAACACTAGAACAAATTTATAGCTAACAATATCAAAAACAATTATATTAAAATAAACAATAACGAACACATGATATTTAAAATTAAGACACTAAAGGATTATTAAATATATATAAATAATTAATAGAAACATGAGATATATAATTATTACATAATCACATTAAATATTCTAGTATACCCTAAATTAAACAATTGAAGAACATAAAAACAACTCAGAGCGTATGTGAGAGAATGTAATTAGATAAAATAAAACACTGAATATTTAAAGCACACATATAATCAAACAAAATAAACCCATCCAACATTAATAATTTTTTATAAAAGGGAGCCCAGGGCTAACGAATCAGGGAGGTCTAAAAAAGTGAATCCACAAGGAATTAGCTCTGATAAGATTAACACACATTGGGGGTGTGCTAGTAAAGGAGAAACAAGGGTTATCTGGAGTGGATCAAGAAGCTATGAAGTCTAGAACTTTGTTCCCTCAATACATGTGAAAAGGTGATTCATCCAACTACTAAAAGGTTTCTTACATTAGTGGATGAAATAAGTGACAACTAAGGTGGTGATGGAAGTATCCTAGATAGAACTGTGGATAATGGAAGAGTCCATTTCCACTAAGTCCAGAGTAATTCCGTGGGAGTAGCACAACTCCAGCCCCCTTGACCATGGTAGAGGATTCTACCATAAGATATTCCCCTCACCTATAGAATCCAATGAAAGAAAAAATGACTGAATTAACGTGAACATGGACAAGTCCCCTCCACATGAAGCTATTTTTTCGTGATCCGTCAAAGTTAAGTTTATGCCCGCTATCTTGAGGAGTCTAGTGTTCCCATTTAACTTGCGGGACTAGTATTTGATACATGGGGATGAATCTTCTATCATTCATGAGCATCCTTATAGAGGAGGTGAGATGACACTACTTTAGGATATGGACCATCTTAGCCTTCAAGTTTCTAGCCCTGAACATCATGGCCAATAGTGTTCTGGGTAACCCTTCATGTTGAGCCTTGTTACGTGCATTCCATATTCTCTAACAACCATCCTCCACGAACAAACACTACCAAAAAATTGGGTAAGGGAAGCACTGACTTTTATCAGCACTAAGCAGAAATCACTAATAAAGGGGTGAGCCTTTATCAGCACTAGATAAAAGCGCTAATAAATGTTCCCTTTATCAGCGCTAAAACAAGTGCTGATAAAGGTGCACCCTTTATCAGCGCTTTTATTATCATGGATAAAGGGTACATTTATCAGTAAAATTATTAGAATTGATAAAAAAAATTTATTATCAATTTATATAAAATTATTATATTTATATTCAAAATTAATGTTTATTTGTATACATTAAATAAAAAACAAATATTTATAATTAATATATATTTTTCAATAATTCAAAAATATATATATAATATTTTAAATAAAAAAATTATTTCTAACATTATAATTAAATTAATATATATAATTAAATAATTATAAGATTATAATAAATTAAATTAAATAATAAATATATTTATTAGATTTATTATATTTATTAGAGATTTATTAGATTTATTAGATTTATTGGATTAATTAATTATATTAATTATATTAATTATATTTATTATATTCATTATATTTATAAATATATAATACATTTTAATATATATATATATTTATAATTAAAATTATAGAATATATATGTGTTTTTCAATGAATTTGGTAAATGAATATATTGATCATGTGTATATGTTATGCATCATATGCATGAATATTCATTTATACAATACATATCATTGTCCATTGATGTGGTATATTGATTAATTCATGATGTTACCCATATGAACTATATATGTTCTAAAAAATGTACTTATGAAATTACATTAAATATATTTAAATAATAAATATATTTTATTATATTTTTAATTATATATATAAATACTTTTCAAATACATTTGTAATTATAATTTTATTATTATATATACATATATTAACAATTATATACCAATATTTATAAATATATACTATTGATAGTTATAATTATTAATAAATAAATATATATTGATCCTATATATCATTTTTAAATAAATATATAAGAATATAAATAAATTATTAAAATTATACCTTTATATGCACTTTTTTTGTGCTAATAAAGGCCTATATTTATCAACACTAAAAAAGCGCTGATAAAAGAAGTCTTTATCAATGATATAATTTTAGCACTGATAAATAGGTATTTTATCAGCACTAATAAAGCGCTGATAAAGGTATGTTTTATCAGCGTTTTTTATTTTAGCGCTGATAAAACATACCTTTATCTATGATTTTAACTAGAAGTGATAAAGGTTCCATCAATTTTTATAAAATAATCCTAACAGGCACCTCCTCCCTCACACCTTTTCAAGCCTTCGTGGAAGCTGAACCCTGCGCCGTCGACCCTTACTCCGCCGCGACCCCTCCACCCCTCCTCCTCCTCCTCCACTTCCATTTCCTCCTCCTCTTCCATGACCATACTCCTCCTCCTCTGCCACTACTACCTTCTCCTCCTCCACCACCATGACCCTCCTCTTCTGGAACCCTTCTCTTCCTCCTCCTCCACCATCGCTACCTCCTCCTCCTCCTCCTCTGGCCGCAGACTCATCTTCCCCCACCTCTACCGCCACTGCCTCCTCCTCCTCCTCCTCCTCCTTTTCCTCCTTCTCCTCCTATTCCTTGCGAGGTCCCCTTGTCCATATGACCTGCTCTGGTGCACCCTCCTCAACTGACGACCTTCCCGAAAACCTCCTTTACTACACACGATTCCCCCTGATGAGTCTCTTATGTAATTATTTTTCACTCTTATACATTAGAAAGGTTGTTGGTGTGTAGAGATAGTCTTTGGGTCACTGTGAAATCACTGGATACTGGTGCACATGTGTTTTTTATGAAATCTGAAAGCATTTTGGGAGTTCAAAAATAGAACGAGTTTGTTTGACTCCAAATAGATAACCGATAGCGGTGATTAAATAGTATTACCACTAAAAAATATCGAGTATGATAAACACAATGGTGGAGAGTTTTTAGTGACTCATCCATATTGGCATTTAAATTTTTAGGAGGAGATTGAATTTTTTTCAATTAGTGGACAAACCATTTTTAAAAATGAGGGTTGAATATAGAACCTAGAAGTTGGGACATCTTAAAGGAGTTTTTTTAAATTTTGTGGCTCGAGATTTGTCTTAGGTTCTTAAACAAGTCACAGAAGATTTAGGAGTTAAAATTCTAGTTTTGGGGGTAGTATCCTAGGGAGAATGGTTTGCACATGATTAGTGATAACAATGCACCACAATAGTGAATATTGGTTTGCATAGGAACACAATTTTTTTAAATCATGTGAGGGGACTTAAAAAACAATAAAAATTTAATTAATAAATTTTAAAGTCATTTATCATGGTTTGCACACCATTTGTTAAACCATGCACATTAACCATGTGAAATGGTGTGTCTTGGATAGTGAAGACTGTATAGTTTTCCCATGGTTTTGAAAACCATATGGACAAACCTCAAACCCCTTTAAAAAGTGATGTTTTACAAAAATTCCCCTCTAAAACTTTTGTGTTTTATTGGATTTTCCCCTTTTCTCGTCCAGAATCCCTCCACGCTATGCCACCCTCCCCTTCCTCTCCTCTTGGGTGGTTCTCCCTCACTCGGTGTATGTTTCATCTTTCATCACTTGTATTAGAGAGCTTAGGATAATTTTACCTCACTTATTCTTTATATTTTAGTTTTATTTCATTATCATACAACATTCAACTTGGTTAAGATAATATGACCTATTTTTTTTACATTTTTCTGGTTTCTCATTTTCACCCATTTTAGGATAAATAGGAGGATGATATTTGGTGTGTGAGGGCATAAAGGTTATGGTGTAGTGATAACCAATGAATCATGATCCCTTTTTCATAGATTATATGATATCATTGTTGATCGTGCATGTGAATTATATATGTGATTTACCAGGAACCATTGTGGTGTGTCCATCTCCTTTGTGTTGTAGTTCTTTCTCATTTAGGACCCATTGTGGTACGGACCTATGTGTTGTGTTGTGATGAATATTTTCCTAGATTGCATATGTGTGGTGTTGTGATGCATGTCTTGCTCTCCCTTATATTTAGGTCCTTTCTGATTAAGTCCATTTGATTCTTGGATGCTTGACACACCTCTTCTTATTGAACCTCATGATGGAATAACACAACCAACCTAAATATAATTACTTAAACCAAACTAATTCTAATGAAAAATATACAATGAATATTTAAACACACTACCACATCATCATTTCCATCAACATCTCCACATCATTCAGCCCCCAAGATTATCATTTACACATTCCACATCACTTGTAACTATATGATGAATGAAACCAAACCTATTAAGATTCAATGAGGATTGTAAGATATTTCCTATATATTTGTCCATAGGTTATGAAGTAATCACATAAAGTTTAATCACTTATTAGTTTATGATGTCTAATTCACACAATAGGTTCAACAAACATTACTACCATACAAATGAGGAAATCCTTAGCAGTGACTACTCTAATGTCCAATCTATAAAAGATTTATCAAATATGATACTATTAGGACCCACCCCCATAGAAACTCTTGTGGATTTGGGAATATAAAACTATCTTCCCCCCCCCAAATCCTATATTTAAATGGACATGGTCCAGTTACAATTATAAATGTAATGATACGACCCATGCTAGTATCATAACCAACAACTGACCTGAATTTCCACTAACCTAAGATGCGTTCATGATCCCTACGGGATAGAAACGATCCCCTAGAAAAAAGATACAATTAATTTGGAATATTTTACCCCTAAATTAGAGTAAATTAAAAATTATCTTTCTTCTGAAAACCAAACATTACCCATTCATAAGTTGAACGTCTAGGAAAATAATAGATATGAAAAAAATAAATAAACAGGAATTAGATATCATAGATCAAAAATAAATTCCCACTATTGACCAATAAAATTGTTTAACCAGACATGTCCCATTCCTAAATTTCATTGGACCTATTTTGGATGGGTATAACATAGGAGTTCTCATTTTATGTTTTCTTTTCAGTTGGAAATATCCTCTGCTGCGCGCCTCTCCTCTACCTCGAACGCACCTCTGCCGCACACTAAACGACACCTTCGCGGTGAGTTTTCTCCTCATACTAATTGGTTTCCTCTTGTTCACATGTTATTACTATTTTATATTGATGGTTATATTTTGAAATGTATGGTCTAAACACCCCGCTAAAAATCATGGTTGTTGGTGGTTCTTGTTTGTGCACTAAATGAATTGCATGTTGGTTGGTTCCAGTTGAAAATTTGAATATAAAAATTGGTAATTTATGTATTCTTGGATAATGAATGAATTCACCAAGATGATAGAAATTCTGTGATAATAACTAAATTAACAAACAGAACTAAATAAGGGATGCTTTGTAAAATCTGAAATTGTGTTTGTCTGGTTTGTATGGTGTTGCAATTGTGAGCACGATTGTGTGTTTGTATGGTGTTGTGGTTGTTGGAATGATTGGTATGCCATTTTTTCCATGTTGTAGTTCCTCCACCATTGAATATCAATCCAAACCTTACCCATTTCAATGGCACCACCACTTTTTTACTAGTGCAATTCCACTAAATCATAGAAACCACTTCACTAGAGGAATCTATGGGACACTTTATGGACACTCTAGTCAAAAAAAAAACACATGTAATGAATCTTTCCACCCATAATAAATCTATTAAAAATCATACCATATATTAGTTTAGTACCATAGTTGTTGACTTGAGACATTATGTTTATAGAGAAACACTAAAAAATCAGTTTACAAAAATGCATATAGATCACATGTGGGATACAAAAACATTCTAGTATAAGGGATTCTCATAGATAGTTCCATTTATCAGGTGGTTGGGAAGATGGGTGTGATCTACTTTGGTCCTGATTAATTCATAGAGAGGTAAGAGTATTATTTACTAAATCTAGTTTCATTGATTATAGTTTTATGATGACCCTAGTTGAACATATTTTGTGTAGTTATTTTGTTAATTATTAATATTACTAATTCAAATAGGATGAATATGAATAAAGAATGGATGAATGCAAATTAGTTGACAAAATAGTATGAAGATGACATGAAATATTCTATCATGTTTTCAAAATATCATGCATGTAACCCTTCTCAAATCCTTTTTCCATGTTTATGCTTTTTTTATTCAAGAAAAATTAGTCTAGAGGAGTTGGAAGAACACATGATCTGTCATGAAATATATCAAAGTTATACATGTTGCAATAAACATGGGAAAAAATGAATGTAGGTAGTGGATACAGTAGCACTACATTTTATGGATCATCTGATATGATTACAAGAGTTAAAAATGAAGATAATTGTATGGAGTATGTGATTATAGATGTAAATGATGATGAAGATCGTATTGAGGAAATGACAAGGATAGTGGAAGATAAACTTTTTGATTGCCCAAAATTGGATGACAAGTTAAAGAGTTGTGCAAAGACACCATTGTATGCTAGTTTCAATAAATATACAACATTTTCAGCCATACTAAAGCTGTATAATTTGAAATCAAGCAATGGGTGGAGTGAATCTAGTTTTATGGAACTACTTTCTCTCTTGAATGACATGCTCCTAGAAGATAATGAGCTCCCAAGAAAAACATACGACGCCAAAATAATGCTACGCTCTATGGGTATGATCTCTGAAAGAATACATGCTTGCCCGGATGACTGTATACTATTTCTTAAGGACCAAAAATCACTTAAAGAATTCCCAATGTGTGGTCCTTCACAATACAAGAAATATGAATCCATTCCAATGAAAGTTTTATGGTACTTTCCAATCATTTGAAGGTTTAGGTGCCTATATAGAATTTAGGAGACTGCAGGACAATTTACATGGAATATAGATACAAGAATTAAAGATGGGAAAATACATCACCCGATAGACGATGGCATGTAGTAAAGTGAACAAAGAATCATTACTTCTTCCATTAGCTTATATTTGTACCAAAGAAACCTTCTAGAAATATTTAAAGTTAATGTTAAGATATAATATCTGTATTTTAATGAAAATTATATAATAAAATGTTGATTTGATTTTCATTATTCTTTTTAGGGTTCGTTTATTTTAGAAAATTTCTGTCCATGTGACATGCCTTTGCATGAAGAGCAACGACACTGTGTCTGCTCAATCACAGATGTAATATTGATGTTTTCACAGTAAAATAATTGTCCATAGAATTAATACATTATTTCATATTTATGTTTAATTTATTTTGTTTATATAAGGATTATTAATCTACTCATATGTGATATCAATGTATGGAATGTTTAGGTCATTATAGTTGGTATCAGAGTAACTGGCCTATTAAAAATTGAGCAAATGTATTCAGTTGTTTTGATACTTTAGGTAGATGATCCATAAGTCATTTGAAATGTGTAGAAATCAACCCCACCTCAAAAATACACACGATGTGCCCTGTATGACTCAAACTGTCTCTTTTTATTTAAAATTGACATTATTTTTAGTAAAAAGAACAAGTGAAATACTGAAAACTGAGAAAATACATTATGATTGTTTTGATACTTTAGAGAAACGATCCATAAGTCATTTTTGGCCTGTAGGAATTGACCAAACTTCAATTCAACACACAACGAAACTGGTATGACTCAAAGTGTCTCTTTTTATTTAAAATTTACTTTAATTTTAGAAAAAAGCACAAGTGACATACTGATGGTCAACACCATCACCTAACTGCATAGTCTACGAGGGCCTCCACCCACAACAAGTGGTCAAAACCACCTCAACTAAGTCCTGTCCATGTGAACATGACTCTAACAGTGCATCGAATAACAAATGATGAGCGAAAATCACCAAAAAACCTAATCCACATCATCTGACACCTTGTGAACCTATGGCCATGTCCCTAAAATCATGATGGTCAATACCATATCAAGTCTCATGATCCATGACCTTGTCATGATGACTTTATCACCTCAAATCTCAATGACCATATCCCCTCAACCTGGTGATCATCATCACTCCAAGTATATGAACCAAGCCCCACCTAACAAACCACATCAAATTAATCCAGATGATCAACACACACCTCAATCCTAAGGCCAAGCCCATTACATTCCCATAGAATCAAGTAACCAATATAACAATTCTATTTAATTCAAATTTACAATCAGCCTAAACATTCCATGTTATTACAAACCTCTTACTCGACTTAACCAATCTTAGTGGAGAAAGATCATGACCATAGTCATCTCATATAATTATTTAAACAATTTAATAAGAATGTATTTAATTAATTATTTTCTCACTTGAACAACCCACACAGTTTATATGAACACACCCCCAAAACACTCACAAAATCAAGGAGAAAGCTGGGATCCACCTACCTTGTACTAGTGTGTGCTCAATCATTTGAAATCATCCTCAAAATTGATCCCAATCGGAAGAAAATGGAATTTTAGATGAATTCCCTTAAAATAAAAAAAAGGGCTTGCATGGATTTACCACTCCATATGGAGAGATAAATGGAAAAGATAAGATAGAAAATTGAAGGTATTATTGAGATGAATCTATATCCACTAACGAATCAAAGGTCAAAGTCTTGATGATGGAGTTCCCTCAAAGCCTAGGGATAAGTAAGATAGAGGATATCACTCTCTTCTTCATTGTAACTAGGAGAAAAAAGAGAAGAAAGAAGGAAATAGTGAATGAGGGAAAAAAATTAATTTCCCACTTTCTAATGGGCCATATGGTTTGGATGTACAGTTTAGATACCCGTGTTCTAACCATATGATGACCACTATCTAATCACCACACTACACATAATTAGGAGAATGATTTTCCAAACTATGAGAAAACTATGTGAATTGCCTCTATTAAAAATTGAATAGGTTTCACACAGACGTTCACCCCCAACTACATAGTTTTCCAAACCATGTCATGTGTCTATGGTGTCCTGCATGGTTTCTTCTGGGAGACTGCATGGTTTTTCCAAACTGGGTTCCTCTGTCCGTGCTTTCTTGAAATGGAATTCTCAGGCCCTGCTACACCCAAAACCCCAAGTCACTTCTGAGCCTTAAAAACCATATAAAAACAAGGACTTGGCTCAATCAAACTCTCAGAATTTGGTTCCAAATATCAAAAAAAAGTTGGACCACTCACCAAACATGAAAAATTCAAACAGGTTGAGGATTTTTCGACCGACTCAAAAACCCAAGATATTACAATCTCCCCACCTTAACATATCTCATCCCCAAGCTATCAATATTTACCCAGATATGGTACCACATATACTCATCTCATCAAAATCAACCCACTCTACCCCAATCATTAAGTCATAGGTCAACTCCCCTCAAGGCACTCCCCACCTTAGGAGTTACCTACCTTGTCACTTCTTGACCCAAAACGCAAATGTCTCAATGGTCCACCAACCATACCTGGACTCAAAAGTCCTCCCATGATGAATCATCATTCTTGCACCTCATCAGGTGCTCAAATAATAACCATGTCATATTTAACACCCATCAAGTATTGTATCTCATCATATGACCATATATACTTGTTCTATACCCAAAACTCATAAAATCTCACATCTCATCAGATTCCCATAGATCTTGCATCTCAAATATTTCTAAAATAAACCTACATCATATATACATATTCATTCCCATTAAAATCTGGGTGCCTACACACCTCATATAGAACTTGCATCACATCAATGCCCAGATGCGTACACACCTCACATACAAATCTACATCGCTTTGATTCCCACATAAATCCGGATTCTAATTCACCTCATATATATATATAAACATATAATATCATAATTGATGGAAACCTAGTAACCAATGCGTAGTTAGTCCAAAAACAATACTCGTGCACCTCATGCACCAAAACTGGCCAAATCCAAAATGAAAGAAAAGCACAGTCACACCCACGACATACCACTAACTATCATTAGATCTCCATCCTACTCTAACACTAATAGATTGATAGTGTGCTTATGGCCTGATTCCTGACTACCTGAGTTATGGACTCCCTACAGAGCTCCACCAGCCACTATCCACTAATCCCACTACTGGGTCCCGCTATCTTTTAGAAGACCTCCACATGTAGCTAAATCCCAACTACCCAATCCTGGTATTGATCTCAGTCTAACCTCAAATCCTTGAGTCTACCCTATTCCCTAGCTCCCACCTATCTGATAAGGCTTCTTATAGAACCTCTCCAAATGGCTCATCTGGTCGCATGCATGACACTCCTTCATAACCTTATCAAATTAGGTATGAACATTCCATAGATTCCTACACTAAAAAATTTTTACTAAAAAATCCACTCCTTGGAAGTTTACTTGAGTCTCTGACCTGACTGCCCTGCTAAGACTCCTCACGGCCTCTCTCCGTGATACCTAAAGAATCACTATCTGGCTCACTTGACAATTTCATCCGGCTTGAATAAGACTAGTATTCCAAGTTTCCCTAAGCTATCTGTGGACAATTGACTACCTTTAAGAACAATGTTAGTCTGAATATGTTGATTTTCACCCTGATTGTGTGTCACAAGCCATCCTCAAAACGCTACACCCTAGTGATGCATTTTCCCACCATATCAGGTGAAAATCACAATAGGTTAGTGAAATTCAGTGCATATTCCAAGAAAAAGTATCCCCCTACCAAAGGTTCATGAACTCACAAGATCTATCTACCCTCAGAATCTCTAGATGATGTGCTCAATGAATATAGCCTCAAAATCCTTCTAAGATAGTCCCTTGTGTATGGATACCTATACCTATACATCCCACAAGAGTTATGTCTTTACTTTGAGAATGTATGTCACCATCCTCACCCTCCGACCTGGGGTGTCTTGAACTGTTCAAAGATAGTTTGTACCAACTCTATCAAGTTCTATGTTGTTAGCGGTCCACCCTCACTCTAAAATAGTGATAGGTGCTGAGACTAGAAATCTCGAGTCAAGTACGGCATAGATGAATCATCTCCCTAGGTCCCCTATCGATGCCCTATATGAAACGAACTAGGATCACCCTGAGATCCTCATCAATACATGGCCCAAATTTTTTCATTTGCAGATTTCTCACTTGTACCAAATCCTATACCTAGAGATCATGATCATCCCAACCCTTCAGGGCCTCATCCCAACTCTCAGGGGCCTCATCCCCTGAACACTTAAGAAACATCATATCTCCACCCACCCGACACTCCACCGAATCTCATCTAGGTGGCATCCCACAGAATACCAATCATTATGGTCAAACATCCATATCATTGTATACATACAAATATCACCAATAGAAAAGGTTGTAACTAGTAACACATCTCACCACCCTTACCACACCATGTCACACATAATCTAGTCCCAAGGCCACTTACCTACCCATATCAAGGGTAGGATCAAGTATCATCTAGTCTTCTTCCCCCCTACCTACCCACATTAGAGTCAGGTATTACATATAATTTGGCCTCATGGTCCCTTTCCTACCCATGATAAGTCCAGGGATCAAATCTCATGTATCACTTCAGGTTAGCTGAGTATAATTCCACTAAAGAGGCTATATAGTAAAAACACTATTTAGTTTCATTGTTGTCACTTTAAAAAACTCACCCTCAATCATCATTTACATATACCCTTATCAGGGTCAGAACCATATATCAGATGTATATAAAGTCACATACAGATATCATTGGAACCACATGTTTGGGTTGGCTGAGTAGAATGTCACCAAAAGAGGCTAAGTAAGAAAACACTATTGAGATTCTTTGTTGACACTTTAAATAGTCCAACCCCTCTTAGCTCAATCCAAGTTCCTAATGAAAATCATAAGAAATCATACATCATATGAGCCTAAGTGCCTATCATGAGGCATACTCAAACCTCCCTTGCCATACTAGTCCAAGAGTCAAAATATACATAATAGCTAAATATCACACCCAAGTGTGCCACCTGAGGTGGAAATAAAATAAATTGTAAAATAGAAAAGTAAAACATCAATTTACTACTATTCAAAACTTAGTCTGTCCTCTATGAATGGGGATGAAAGAACCCAAACATAAGATATTTACCCAGTCCTCACATACTCAAAAGAACAAGTGACATACTCAAAACCAAGAAAACCCATTCAGATTGTTTTAATATTTTAAAACTATGATTTATGAATCATTTTTGACATGTAGGAATCAACCCCGCCTTAATACGACACCCAATGTGACCAGTATAACTCTAAATGTGTCTTTTTTATTAAAAATTGATATTTTATTAATGTATTATTTCATATTAATGTTTAATTTATTTCATTATTGTATTACCAACATAATATTTGTTTTCTTATATAGGTGGAATTTTTTTCTTAAGTTTGGATTCTTTGTTCGACAACTAATACCATGGATGCCAATTTTTGAGAGGGGATCACAGATGAAAAAAGGATGAAACATTAATGTTTTAAACTATGTGTCAGATAATTATAATTTTAACCATATAAAACATTGTTTAAAATGTATATAGCAGTGTGTTTTTTTGGATTCATGATGTCATGTAAATGTATATATCATTGTTTGTGAAACTCTAGTGTGTGCTGTTTCGTTCTTCTGTGCTTTGTTTGTGTGTAGGTGCTATTTTGTGCTGTTGTTTTTCGCAACTATTTTGTGTGAAGGTGTTATTTTGTGCTGTTTTGTGCAGGTTTTGTTTGTGCAGGTGCTGTTTGTGTGCAGGTGTGCAGGTGTTGGGTGTGTTGTTAAATAAACAGCACATCACAGGAAACTCTTCCTTTATCAGTGCTATTTTTAGCACTGATAAAGGTGGCCATTTATTATCCTTTTTTAGCACTGATGAAGGTCCCCCTTTATCATCACTTTTTTAGCACTATTAAAGGGGACCCCCTTTATCTTCTCCTTGATTAAAATTTCTTTAATAGAATTGTTAAAATTGGTTTCTAGTGTTGATAAAATCCTTATTTGTAGTAATGAACACTCATGCCTTTCGCTCATGATTATTTCCTTCTGTGGTGTGAAACTAGGAATGAAGTAAGGTATTGACATTGAACTCTTAGAAATCAAGTCTGTTAAAAATTCCAAAGTCACGCAACACTATGGTAGCCAACTGTACCTCAAATATTAGGTGAGAGGAAAATTCATCTTTGGGAGTTTAGAAATAGGGGAATTTAGATGTATGAGTGATCCCCATGCACTATCCCCCTTCATAAGTGGAAAGATCACATTTGTAGATGCATCAGACATGGAATTTTATTTACGAGGGGATGCCATTACACCAGATGGTACCTCACCATGCATCATGATCGAAGCTTTCATACATTACTCGATGACAATCCTTCATCAATAAGTGCCTGAATGATGAGCTCGTGAAGATGAGTCTATCTTGGTCATAGTTAAGCATAATATTTTTGAAAACCACTTGGTGGTGGTGGTTGAGGATAACATTTATAAAGGAGGGGAACCTATTTCCTATAGAGAAAGATATGTTAATCATCGATCATCCCGGGAAACCAAGCATAGTTCTTTCCGAGTTGTTACACTAAAAAATGATCCCACCACATCTGAAAATCCAATACAAGTGCTGAAGAAGAGTGAGGATGTGTCGTTGGATCGAATCCCTATTATTGAGGGATTTTTCAACTCACTCCATTTAGGTGTGCACCATATTTATTGGACATGAGTTTTGGCCAAGCAATCGGCCTTCCATGTATTCCCATGGAATCTTAGCTTGGAGAAAATTCATGGTTCCCATAACACTCCATAGTTTTATGCCTCTATCCTTATCCTCCTTGTCCATCCTATCCCATGATGCTCAGTGATATCTTCCTTCTACGTTCACATCCCTGATGAAGGATGACATAATTCTTTCGATATTCTACAAAACCAAATTTGGAACATTGATTACTGACAATACATGCATGGGGATGGAGGTAAGAACATTTCTAATGAGAGTGATACACCCCCAAAGGCGAGGAAGAGGTTTTTACAATTGAGGATGTAGTTGGATATTTAATTAACCAGGACATCCAAATGGTGAATATAGATTCTTTCTGGGGAGACTAGAGCTCCCAAATGTTCCATGGGGAAGTTTCTTCTTTGAACCCCTAGGCTATCCTCTATTCCCCCCTCTTATCTGAGAAATACATTGAAATATAAATTCCTCTCTTCCCTCAGTTAATAAGATAACCACTCAACTTACTATTTACATAGATAATTCCATTGAGTTATTTTATAGAATTATTGTTTCCATTAATAAAAATGAGCATATCATCCATTAAGAGGAGCTAAGAGACCCTAGTGAAGTCCAGCCTACACTAGAAGGGATCAATATTGCCATTATTGATGCTCCTTCTTAGGTATCTGTTGAGAGTGTGTTCAACCAGATTAAAGATGATGGTGGAAAAAGGTTCTCCCTACCTCTTCCCCCAGAATAATTTAAAGAATCCATAATTTTCCCCATAAAGGTGACTAAAATCCATGGTGAACTAAAGAATATAAATAAGATATCGATCACCCAACTACAGAAGCACATGTAGACCATTACTTTGTTGATGAAACTCCACTACACCCTATTGTATTCGTTTTCTGTATCTATTTCGATGAGTATGTTGGATTTAGAGGTTTTATTGTTAATCTATCAAATCATTTATCGAGCCATGGAGATGACAGGTTGGGTAGACCCACCTCATATGAAGGCTTACTATTCTTCATAGACCCATTTATGAATGTCCACTGTTAGTATTCTGTTACTAACAAAAGCAAGGATTTTTTAGGGGAAATTTCTTATGCTAATGGGATTGTATTGTTTGAGGTAAGAGGGGTATTTCACCTTGGGAATAATAATTTGGGTTGTACCACAAGACACCCTAGGTAGGCCCCTTCCCTAGAAATAGTCTTGGATTCCTTCCTTAAGATATCCCTTCATGAGTTCCCAATATGCTACATAAAACGAACCTAGAAACCCATCGGGGTTGGGGGGATTTCAGGATTGAGGGCAGAGACTACATCCCAGATCTCCTTCTCCTCCAATATAATCTTGAAAAAATATGGATATCAAGTGAAATCACATGGGGGATAATGTAAAACATGTTAGCATGACCCCTTGGATATCTTCCCTGCATGAGAGGGTTAACTTCCATGAGTAAGGAGTTAAAGTGGTACGTATCCATACATCCTACTAATGTATAATCATTAATGAAGGAACCATCCTTGAGAAGGATTTTTGGAAAGTTGGAGTAATTCTCCTTAATGCAGGCCTAAAAATATTTAGTGTTTCTATACCCCTTCTTTATCCATATAGCTCAAGATTGTTATTTCGATATTCTTTCTTGCTCCAATATCATTTGACCCAAATTTTTTTTCTTGAAGACAAGGTTACCGAAAGAATCATCCTCCCACCTCGCTTCAAGATCAATCTCTTTTTTCTTGATATCTTATTTGATTTAGTCCATCTATAATAAGAAGGAGGGATTCACATTATTCCAAGTCCATAGGTCCCCTTTTAGATGTCTTAGATTGTTTTGGATGTCGACCCATGATTGATCATGCATGGGTTTATTCCTTGATGATCACATCACATAGTGGTAGATGGGGCCTACCACACACCAGTTGGAATAAATGAAATGAACATTTCCCACTCCAACATTAGCAAGGATGATGAGAAGTGGGGAGTGGTCTGAAAGTGAACAAACCGGGTTGTTAACTCTAGCATCAGGGAAGGTGGAAATGTCTTGGAGATTATCCAAGCACTGGTCTGGACATCACCAAGTGTGTTGGCTCCCCATATGATTATTACACTAAGTGAATTTATCCCCAATATATCCCATGTCCAAGATCCCATTCTAGGATAAAAAGTGGAAAATATTTTCTATCCTTCCCGTGATTAACCCCTCAGCCTTTTTCTATTTCGTATCCAAAATGGCATTGAAATCCCCTTAGACAAGCCAGGTCGAGTCTTTCAGATTATAGCTTCCCAAATCTTACCATAGGGATTATCTATCTCATGCATCACATTTGGCATAAACAATCGAGATTATGCAATCAAAACTACCTAAACTGACATTTGTGGATATGTGGTCATAGAAGACATCGAGTTTCTCCACTACTATTCCAAAAAATCCATATATTATGATAAATGGGTTCACTATGTATGTAATCACAAAGTCCAAGTTTAAAAGTGAATTAAGAATTATTAGAAGGAAGTTTTTTGGGTTCAAGAACCACTACCAATGAAACCTTATTATAAAATAGATAAATAGATAGAAAATTCATCTTCACAGAGGCTCCCAAGCCCCATGAGTTCCAAAGAATGAAGAAAATCATTATATTGTGTGTTTGTGGGGGGTGGATTTGGTCCTCAACATCAATGAGTTCCTAGACTGAAATGAGGGGGATAAATACCTGTTTTGAGCTCTAGTGTGGATGCCATTGGGGGGGGGAGGGTAAAATCCACTAACATCCATTCTTGGTTCACCTGAAGTATACTATAATTCACTATATCCATTGGATAAGGGAATGGGTGAACAACTCGTGAAGCTAGGATCACTAGGATTGTGATCCATGGGATGGTATGGGAGAATAGAAATATCCTTCCCCTGATGAAGGTCTTGTTCCTGGACCATAGAGAAAAGAGTTTCCATTCTAGGAGGGGGAGTTAAAGCCTAACCAATGGATAGAGCTTTCACTGAACCTATATTGAGGTGAAGAACCAGAGATGAATGATACAACACAAGGTCCAAACACTGACCCCCCTAGAGTGAGAAATAAAAGGAAGAGATGGTTTTGATAGTAGTGAATAAATGGGAGGAGAAGGAACATGGGAAAGTGGAGGATAGCGGTAAACACCTTCCCCACAGAAGAGGATGTAGCATCAGGGTCCAAGATTACCCCATCCATAAATTGGGATGAGAGATGACCTATAATGAATGGTTATAAAGGATGAGTGGCAGAAATCCTGATCAAATTATTTCTACAGATAGGTAGGAAGTTACCTTGAAGATGGAATCCCATATAGAAGTGCACTGGATATTGGCAGGACAATGAATACACCAAGAGAGAGCATTGCCTACCCTATGAAGGATGCACACCAGAAGGGGATGAGAGAGGTCTATCTCCATGCATAACTGAGCCACCACAACATCTTGGAGATGGAGGGTACGCACATCTACATAGAGAAAAAAATTGATTTCGACTCATATTCCTTAGAGTAATGAATTATTATGGAAAGGAAGGGAGGGGGTAGGTTGTTCCATACTACCGCTTTTGTGGAGTCTTAGCCTAAGTGAGGCTCCATAGACCAAAGAAAGATATTGAAACTCCATTTTCCATCAAACTAAGGATTCCAAGACCACGCCTTCAAAAATACTTCTATAGAGGAAAGAAACAAAAAAATCCTTCCGATTTAGGATCAAGACCTGGGCCGGAGCTTCTAGACGACAAGTGCTGGTGAAATTATAGAAGAAGGGGAGGGGTAGATTGCCCATGATAAACCTATCCACCAACATAAACCTATGAATATAAACCACTACCTTGAAGGAATCCTCTATAAAATCCAACATCAAAGATCCATCCACTGTTTTAGACTGGGCTTCCATAATAGGATCTCAAGGATCAGATAAAGACGGGCCGACTGGTGCTAGAATTTTTGAAATCTATTTGAGCTACTGTAGACCATATAAATTATCCTCTCTTGGTGAGTTATTTAATTGGACTAACAGTTTTAGAATAATATTTCATAAACATCCTATAGTATCTGGTGAGCCCTAAAAATATTTACACCTCCTTAATTATCCACGACTCTTTCCATCGCTAAATCATTTCCACCTTCTTAGGGTTCATGTAAACTCTCACTGAGGAAATGATATGGCCTAAATATTCCATATATTCTTTCCCAAAAGGGAATTTTTTTTCATTGTCATGTAATTGATTCTC
Organism: Viscum album; assembly: GCA_963277665.1. Lineage (NCBI taxonomy): Eukaryota > Viridiplantae > Streptophyta > Magnoliopsida > Santalales > Viscaceae > Viscum > Viscum album. The sequence continues at coordinate 820,537,134 of OY728157.1, forward strand.
TATCATAATATGTAGCACTTGTTTTAATTTCTCAAGATGTTTGTGCCAATCTCTACTATACATAAATTTGTCATAAAAAATAGGACCCCCTTTTGAAGTAGCATCTGGAAAATAGTGTTCATAGCCTCTTGGAAAGTGGTGGATATGTTTGTGAATACAAATGGAATTACTAAGTATTTGTGATGTACTTTTTGAAAGTCTGTTTTAGCCACTTGATCTACCCTCATTAGCATTTGGTGGAAATCCGAATTCAAATCCATCTTAGTGAAATGTGTTTCCTCTAAAAACTCATCCAGAAACTCCTAGACCATAGGTATCAGGTAGATATTAGAAATTGTTAAATTATTCTGCACCTGATAGTCCATACACATCCACCAAACTCCATATTTTTATAACCATAATGATGAGACTAAACTAAAAGCTATTTCAAGGCTTAATGAACCCAAGTTTTAAGAGTTCCTAAACAAGTTTCCCCACCTTGTTTTTTATTTAGTAAGAGAGTTTATATGGCTGTATTTAACCAGATTTACCCCATTTATTAGTGTTATGGCATGATAGATTTCCTTTAACGGTGGTATCCCCTTATATTCTTGTAAAATAGTTCAGTACTACTGGAATATATCACTCAAATAGATCTTTGGAACATGAGGTAACTTTGTTATATTCAATTCGACATGCCCTGTTAATTCCTGCTATAGTCCCTGGATTTCTTATCTAGACCCAAATACTCTTAAAAAGATATTGGTGAACACATGGGTTGTTCAATCCTCTTTAAGGTAACCACATGAACTCCCCAAAGGAATTCTATTGGGTTTTACAACATTGTTTTGTAACATACCCGAGAGTTTCAAGTCAAAAATCCCCAATACTGAATCTGGTCTAGTGGTATAAAATATGTATGTGTCAACCTAAAAATTCATGGAACCCAAGTGTAAACTAATGTATTTAGACGGTCCCTTAGAAACCACCCATTGTCCATCTCACAATCTGATATGTAAGGGCTTGGTCTCAGTGGTTTCACTAGAATATATTTCAATAGATTCTTGGAAATAAAGTTGTTTCTTGCACCACTATCCACCAAAACTAACAAAGATACCCCCATATACTTCATTTAACTACCAACAATTGATTTTATTTTGTAAAATAAAATCCATGGTCATTTTCCATCATTTTAAACATTTATATCTTCTTAAGTTCTGTCATACCTCTAACACCCATCTTATGAATGGACCATGTCTCGTCCTCATCTCCCATCCCACTCAATACACTCCAAATCCATAAGTATATATCCCTTTTTGGACCATTATGACCAGGTGAGTATTTCTGTCCATAAGTAAAATAGTGTCCTTTATCTTGAAAATATTCATATTATGATCTATTTAAATTTTGGGCTCTTAACTATCTTGGAATGATTCCATTCTACTACTCCCATTCCCTGCCCTATCCTGAAGGGATGAATCACACTGTACTAGTGTTCCCACTCTAGCTATGTCCCACTCTTGGAACTCTTCCCCAAGGTCGTGATTCTAGCTACCTGATAAATCCTTTCACTTGTGTGGAATATTCTCCTATATGTATTATGGTTGCATTGAAAGGAATTAACTTTTTTATGTTTGGTTTATTGAATATAATTCATTTTATTTGTTTTATTACCCTGCATGGTTTCATGGAACCTTACGAGCATCTTTTCCCATTTCTGGTTCTGTCCTTTTTTATATGATGGTTTTATTTTTGGAACCTGGTTCATTGATTTCCTTATATTGATTTGTGATATGATTCTGGACCATTGATTTTTCATGATATGATGGTCCAGTGAGGATTCCTATGTGTTTATTTGATTTTCTTCAATCCTCTTTCAATTCCATCCCACCTATCATGTTGCGCCACATGGGATGTGCGATGTCCCAAGTGCGGTTATGCAAACCGTCATGACGATCTGAGGTGTTCACAAGGCTTCCATCCCATGAATCTTTCTAAATTTCTTGATGCTCCTATGGTATTGATTGAACATTCATGGTTATTTGGGTTTTTAGGTTTCAATTGGGTTCTCTTTCTGGTGCTTGGTTGCTATCAGTTGGCGAATCCTAGTTTCACCCCTAGGAGGAAGAAAGGTGCAGATCCAAGGATCTTGGACCACCCACACTCCCCTATTCCACTGTATGAACCACCTCCTACAACTAGAGTTCTTATTCAATGGAGACTCACTGGAGATTATATTGGTTCTGGGTATTGATAAGACTACTCTTCAAGTGGTAATATTTTTTTACATACTTTCCATCGTAACCAAGATCTGGTTTGTAGTTCTTGGCTCTGTAGTGATTTAACTTTTCTTCATCATGTGTGATACTCTATCCTACTTGTGTGCATCTGTGATTCCATATATAATTGGACAGGGCTAATTCTATATGATAGGGTTGACCACTTCCACTTAGTTCAACAAGCTCAACCTCCTCGAATAGTTTCTATGGTCCTTTACTTTACAAATTCGAGTCTGTAATTTTCTCTTAATTTCTTTCTTTCCTTCTTAATAAAATGGATACCCTAGTGGTGTTATCTCCATACACGTAATTCCCCTTGGGGATAAAGCACATTACATCAGTTTTCCTCTTTATTTTCCTGCAACTACAGTTTATCTTGTTCCAATTTCTTGATTTTGATTGTCATTCTTAATCCAATTCAATTATAACCAATCTGTTAATTTATCTTATCAATCTGTTCACCATTAAACGTGACAGCGGATCTTGGATTATTTAGGGTTTAAGTAATTAGCCCCAACAAGTGGTATCAAATCCTACTATTTCATTTCCATGGGTTCAACTAAGTTTTATATTGATAAGTTTGATGGTAATAATGATTTTAATCTCTAGAGAATTAAGATGAAAACCTTGTTAGATCATACTAACCTAATTTAAACCCTTGTTGGATCTTGTAAGAAATACTCCACCACTTCCCCTAATGGGAAGGTTGTTGTATCCTTTGTAGATGTCCCCGAGGATACCCTTAAGAAAGTACATAGTCTAATACTTTTATCTTTAGGAGATATATTGTTAACAGAAGTTTCATATGAGTCTTCTATCACTGGTATATGGTCTAAATTTGAGTCCCTTTATATGACTAAATCTATTTTTGCTAGACTATATAAAAAAATGAGATTATATACATTCAAAATATTCCCTCGAACTGCAGTCATCATACACGTTGATGAATTTAATAAAATGTTATTATATCTTGAAATCATTGACATTAAATTGGATGATGAAGACTAAGACATCATATTGTTGATATCATTAGATTATTCATTTAACTCTTTTAAATACTCTATGATGTATGGGAAAGACACATTAAATATTGAAGAAGAAAAAAATTCTTTTCTCTCTGAAGACCTTCAAAGGAAGGGTAGTTTAGAAACTAAGGTTGAAGGTTTAAAAATCAGGGATAGAGGTGATTCTAGAGGCCTAAGTGAGTCAAGGTGTAGGAGAAAATATGAGGGTAAGTCTAAGAAATATATAAGTAAGTTTAAAGGAAAGGTAATCAAATTTTTTCAATGTAAAAAACCTATACATATTAAGAGGAATAGTTATAATAGGAAGGGTGACTATAAATATATAAATAATGACCATTCCCTATTAGTTGAACATGACTTTGACACTACATATGTGTTAAATGTCACTAACATAACCATCTTAGATGAATGGATCTCGGATTTAGGATGCTCATTCCACATGTTCCCTAGGAAGGAATTCTTTATTGAATTAAGGGAAGTCAAGTATGGTGAGGTATTTCTAGGGAATAACAGGAGATTTCACATTATGGGAATAGGCTCAATTTTACTTGAGCTTAATGATGGGTCTGTCAAATATATTGAGGAAGTTAGGTGGGTACCCAAGTTGAAAATAAACCTAATATCCCAAGGAATCCTTAACCAGAAAGGGTACGACTTCATGTGTGGATTTGGAAGCCTTATATTTTCCCAAGGATCCCTCATAGCAATTAAAGGAACCCTTAACAATGGCCAGTATGTATTAGATGATAAATTTTTTAGAAACCAGTTGAATGCCTCTTCTAGTTCAGAAATTTATTCCAATACATTATAGAATAGGATAATAGGGAACGTTAGTTCTAAGGGTATTAGTGAGCATAAAAAACAATTCCTTCTAAGTAACATCACTCCTAGAAGTATACCCTTTTGTGAATACTATGTGAATGGAAAGTCTAGGATAGTTAGTTTCAGTAGTTCTATGTATAAGGATAAAGAACCTCTTGAATGTGTACATTTTGATTTGTGGGGTCCTTCTAGGGTGAACTCCCACAGTGGAGCCTTATACTTTATGACTTTTATTGATAAATTATCTAGGAGATTATAGATTTATATACTCAAGAAAAAGTCTAATACCTTTCAGAATCTTAAGAAATGGAAAGCTGTTGTAGAGAGTGAGAGTAATAAGAAACTTAAGGATATAAGAACTGATAATGGTTTAGAATATCTATCCACTGAATTCATTGAATATTGTGAATATAAAAGAATAAAAAAATATGGAACTATTATGGAAGCCCCATAATATAATGGGTTAGAATAAAGAATGAATAAGACTGTCCTTGAGAGGTTAAGGTGTATGCTGTCCCAATCAAAACTACCCAGGTCCTTTTGAGCTAAGGCTACTTCAATAGAAGTATAACTCATTAACCGTTTCCCATATTCTGCCAACTCCTTTTAGACACCTAAGGAACTTTGGAAAGGAACACCATCAAATCTTTCTCACCATAGGATTTTTGGATTCATATCTTATGAACATTCACATAATGATAAGCTTGCTCTTAGGGATATTAAGTGTATATTCACAAGATATCCAAAGGGTGTTAAAGGGTATCCTTTATGGGTAGATAATCCAGGTTACCAAAAATGCATCATTTTCCACAATGTGGTCTTCCATGAATATAGTGTGTCCAATGAAAAAGATCCTGAACCTGTTGCAACTTCTGATGAAGATGTTAGACCCTCAGGGGTCCTAACAACTTTAGTTTTTTAAGTTCCTTTAAGATCCAGTGACCAAACCTAGTCTAATGTTGGTCATTCTCCTTCTAATTCCCAAGACCAACCTAAATCTGATTCCAGTTTGGAGTCAGAACTTGAGGGCCTAGAACCTGATGATTTGAGAAACTATCAGCTCACATGAGATAGAGAGAGGAGAGTTATTAGGCCTCCATCCCACTTCAACTAGTCAGACATTACTACATATAATTTCAATATAGCTCAATACTTGTTTGATTATGAGCCCTAAACTTATAAGCAGGCCATTAATTCCAAAAATCCAGTAGCTAGATGAGAGCAATGTAAGAGGATATGAATTACCTTATTAAGAACAATACCTAGGTTGTTGTTCCCAGACCCAATTACCAAAAATTTATAAGTTCTAGATGGATTTATAAGAATAAAGAAAACAATTTAAGATAAACTAAAATCAAATTCAAATCCCACATAGTAGCTAAAGGTTTTCTATAGCATGAAGGGATTGATTATAGTGAAATATTATCTCCTGTTGTTAAGCATTCATCCATTAGAATTCTACTTGCATTTGCTGCCAAACTTGATCTTCATGTTGAAAAAATTGATGTAAAAACTACCTTTTTACATGGTAGCCTTTATGAAACAATTTATATGACTCATCCTGAAGGACTTTCAAAACTGTTCAAACCTAATTATGTTTTTCTTTTACAGAAGCCCATGTATGGGCTTAAGCAGTCCCCTAGACAATGGTATAAAAGGTTTGATTTTTTTTATGATTGAGAATCAGTTTCCCAAAAGAATATTTGATGCATGTGTGCATTTTAATACTGTTAAACATGAGTCAGTTTTCCCTTTATTATATGTTGATAACATGCTGTTAATCAAAAAAAACATGAGGACTATAAACTCTATAAGCACCAGTTGAATTGTACCTTTGAAATGAAATACCTAGGACATGAAAATCAAATCCTTGGTATGAAAATAATTAGGGATAATAAGGCCAGAACCCTGTATTAATCCCAATTTTATTATGTGAGGAATTTATTAAAGATAAACCTATTTGAGCACATCAAACCTATAAAAATTCCCTTAGGAAAAAGTTTTAAACTATCCTTTAATTAATACCCTATTAATGAAGATGAAACTGCCTTTATAAGTAATATTCCATATGAAAATGTTATAGGAAGTCTTATGTATGCCATGGTTTTATCTAGGCCAAATATAGCCTTTGATATTTGTTCATTGAGTAAGTTTATAGGGAAACCTGGTAAGGCTCATTGGCATTATTTAAAATGGTTATTAAGGTATGTTTCCATGAATGATAAAATATGCATTCGATATAGATTGAACACTAGTTTTGATGATGATATAGTTGGTTTTGTTGATTCTAATTATACTGAAAATATTGACACTTGTAAGTTTATTACTGGTTTTATTTTCCTTGCATATGGAGCACCGGTCTCCTAGAAATGCAACATGCAATCAGTGGTTTCACTTTCCATTACTAAGGAAAATTAAATTCCCTTAACAAAAGATAATAAGGAATCCATTTGTCTTAAAGGTTTACTTTTTGAGTTGTCATTATCTACTGATACCATAGTGGTTCACTATGATAGTCAATCAACCTTGCATCTATCTAAAAATTATGTATGCCATGGTATATCAAAGCACATAGACATTAGGTTTAATTTTGTTAGGTATATTATAGAATATGGGAAAGTGAGTGGCATAAAGATATCCACTAATGATAACCTAATCAATAGTTTGAATAAGGCTATTTCTTTATCTAAATTCATTCATTGTATTAAGCTTGTGAATTTAGTCCCAATTCTATAATGTAGGTTTCAATAACACCATCATTGAATTTATTTGATTTCAAGGTAGAGATTTTCTGAATATTCTTTGGCATGTATTCTGGTTTCAATGAATTGGATTAAATTTTTTCAGTTTGGTTTTTTGAATATAATTAATTTTATTTGTTTTATTACCCAACATGGATTCATGGCACCTTATGTGCATCTTTTCCCATTTCTGGTTCTGTCCTATTTTATATGCCGATTTTATTTCAGGAATCCAGTTCACTTTTTTATGTATGATGATTCACGCCATGATTCTGGACTACCTATTAGGAATGATCCGATGGTCCAACATGGATTCTAGTGTGTTTCATTGATCAGATTCTATTTTCTTGCAATGTCATCCCGCCTATCCTATTGCACCACATTGGATGTGCACTATCTTGGGTGTGGTTATGTGAACTGTCGCAATGATCTGAGTCATCCACAAATATTCCATCCCATGCCTCTTCCTGACTTACCTGATGCTCCTCTGCCTTTGATTGATCACACGTGGGTCATTGGGTTTCAAGGTTTCAACATGGTTCTCTCTCTAGTGATTGGTTTCTCTCGGTTGGTAAAGCCTAGTTTTTCCCCTACAAGGAAGAAAGGTGTAGATCCAGGGGTCTCCAGCCACTCACACTCCCCTATGTCGATGTAAGTGCCACCTCCTGCAACTGGAGTTCTTCTATGGTGGAGATTCAGTGGGGATCATATTTTTTCTGGGTATTCAGATGACTATTCTTCAAGCGGTAACAATTTTTTTGATATACTTTCCATCGTAACTAAGATCTAGTTTGTAGTTCTTAGCTCTGTATCAATTTACCTTTTCTTCATAATGTATGCTGTTGTATCCTGCTTGTGTGCGAGTGTGAGTCTGTCCAGAAGTGGACGAGGCTAACTCTACAAGACAGGGTTGACCACTACCACCTAGTCCTACAAGATCATCCTCCTTAAATAGTTTTTTTGGTCTTTTAATTTTCACATTTGAGTCTGTAATTTCTTCTTTCTTTATTTATTTCTTTCTTAATAAAATGGTTACCCTTGTGATGTTCTCTCTATACAAGTATATCCCCTTGGTGCTGAAGCATGTTACATATATTTTCCTCTCTATATTCCTGCACCATCTATTTATCTTGTTCCAATTTCTTGATTGTGATTATAGTTCTTGATCCAATTCAATTGTAACCAATCTGTTAATTAAAATTGTCGATATATTCACTATTAAATGTGAAAATGGATCTTTTCTTATTTAGGGTTTAAGTAATTAGCCCTAGAAACATTCAACTCCCTTCTAACTCATTTCACCAAGGTCAACAAACATACCTTTCTTAGTGGATCATGCATCAAGAATTTACTTCCAATTTTTGGCTTTATCCTATTGATAAACACACTCATAAAACATTTTTATAAGAAATCTAGTATTCATAGGGATAAACATTTAAATTCATTGATATAGAAATCCACTGATTCAGTATGCTTTAATCCCTTAAGACACATCAAAGGAACATCCTTCTCTAAAATGTCATACCACACTGACATTTATTTTTTTAATTATTTCCAAGTAAAACCAAGATTTTTTTATTTCGAAGAAAATAGTCTATATTGCACTAGTCCTTCCATGCATTTTTGAGAGAGTGGAACCTTTAACCCTTCCAATGTTTGATGAATTCAAAATTATGTGTCAGATTGTGTGATCCAAGTGTACGGATCCTATCTAGTAAATGCCAATATCTACACTTTCTTGGGAAATGCATACATTCCATTAATTTCCAAAGGTCTCACATCATGGTGTTCTATTTTTCCTTCAATCGGTTGGTCTGAATTTTCTTATTTAGTTCAAGTATGGTACTCTCCTTACTCATCCACACCCAACCACACTTGGATTCTCTCCCACGCCATACTCTATCATCTTTTTGTACATATGTATTAATAGTATCTTAACCTCTCACATCATCATCAATATCTCTGGAATTGTGGTTTTGAGTCTTGCAATAGATATATCCGGTGTAGCTACCCGCATTTCCATCCATGTGGTCATCCATGTGAGGAATCATAAATGATAGCACCAAGATGATAAATACAGAGGAAAACCTTGTTTGTATTTAGAGAAATATAGGAGCTACGGAAGCAAAATGCATCTGGGAGAAGGAGAAGAAGCTAGGAGAAGAAGACAAGAAGCTACACAGGCGGCACTGCTACTCCCTACCCAAGATGAAAATAAATCCTAGAAAAAGGATGAATTTCCCAATATATTCCTCTCTTCCTTACATTGCTCCAGCCTCCCCTATTTAACAAGTCCTCCATGGATCCCCAATCAAACAGAATTGGTTATTCCCCCTTTATTCCCCCAACATAAGACACTTTTTCACATTTTTAGAGTATTCCCTCTAGCTAGATAGATGGTCTCTATCATAAATATTATAGAATTCTTATGTATATAATCGATAGTCCCAAGGAAAAAACTCCAACTCATGTCTGGGCACTTACCTAAAACAACTAACAGCCTAAATATTCATAATGACCCCTACACTACCCATTTATAACTTCCTCGCTCTCTATTAAATTGTTTATTTACAATACTACCCCTAGTAAAATCATAAGAAAAGTATAGGAACAACAGAAGTAGACTACATGGGGGAGAATAAGAAGAATCTAGGAGAAGAAGACAAGAAGCTACAAAGGCAACACTATTACTCCCGACCAAAGATGAAAAAAATACAATCCAAAGGCTGAATTTTCCAATATATTCCTCTTTTCCTTTCCTCGCTCCAGCCTCCCTATTTAACAACTCATCTATAGACCCCCACTAAAAAATAATTGGTTATTCCCCCTAATTACCCCTACATAAGACACTTTTTCACATTTGTAGACTATTCCCTCCATATAAATGACTGGTATCTATCATAAATCTTCTAGAGTTTTAATGTATATAATTGATATTCCCAAGGAGAAAACTCCACCTCATGTCTGGGAAACTAATTCAAAAAACTATCTACCTAAATATTCTCAATGAACCCTCTCATACCCATCTATAACTTCCTAGATCTCTATTTAAATGTTTATTTACAATACTTCCCCCCCAGTAAAAATAGAACACTTGACCCCCAACACCTTGACCCTCAAACGATACACCCCTCGGTAGGTAATCTAAATGGGTGGTCGAGTCCCATGGATAGTCTGTCTCTAAGTTAGATAATCTTCATTTCTATAAATCATGGTCTGGGATATGTTGTTATATGTGATATAGGTCATGATCTTTCTATGACCTATGATAATCATCACCCATGAATTATTCATGGCCTATGATTGTAGCTTATCACACCCTACAATATACATCATCTCTTATGTTGTTCTTTGGACCATCTGATGACTTATCCTTCAATTTATTCACTTTATCTCCATCTTAAACTATCATGGAATGATTAAAAAAAGGTTCCCTTCACTTGTATGAAACCAAGAAAAATTGACGGACTATTTCAAACAGGGCCCATGATTCATCATTTAGTCTCTACGCTCAGACTAATTTTAATAATCATAAATCCCAAAGTGTGGAAAGTACAGAGCCTCAATTAAATTTGACCAATATCTCTCAATTATCAGCTTTAATATTCCCCTATATATTGAATCACCATAACACTTATATATCATGTAGAGTGATATGTTCATATCAGAGTCCTTGATTCATTTCATGGATTCCAATATCTATTGTCATCGTTGTCTGGGATCCTTGGTTCTCATTCAGTGCATCTTGTTGTGTATTGTGATATATTTTTTTTACTTCATGTGACATAATATATTAACCAAAATCCTTTTTTTGTGGTTTGTGATATCCATGACCCTTTTAATATCCCTATTTCTTGCTGCGATATTACCTTATCTCCAGATGTGATATGAAATTTTGAGCCATAGGGTGTGAATAATATATACAGTATATTATCATATATATCACAGTTCAATTCACTTATCCATACCACTTTATTTCTACCTTCAATATATGTACATCAATTCCTATTATGATACCTCAATTATTTTATATTATCTTTACTAAACACTCCATCCTTCATCTAAGTTCTCTCTAAAAACATCAATATACTTCCAAAGCATGACCATTTCCCCAATAAATTATTCAATTTCACCGAATGAAGGTTATATCACATTATCCATACATATATTCATTTCACTAGTCATCTAATTCATAGGCTCCTTCAAAATAATGTCGTGAAACATGCCTCACCTGTAAATGATATTCAGTCTTCCAAGTCCCTAAGCTGTAACAAAAATGAATAAAATTCAATCATTGATATAAAATCACTAGCACAGTTGGATTTCATGTATTGGTCACTTTATAAATATCATTGTATGATGGATTACTATTTCATGAATTTTGAACCCAATCACTACCATATTACATTGAATTATCATCCTTGAAATTTTATTCTTGATCATTGAATTTGTTTCAAATGAAAATTTTAGTAAAAATTCAACCGAATTCTATCCCATGAAAATTCAACACTTATTTATGAATGTTATTGGTTAAAAATAATAGTAGAAAAATTCTACTGGAGGTCATAGTAAAAAATTTCACATGATTATTGATGCGAAAATTACCAACAAAAAATTTCACCATGAAATTCCACATGATTTTTTCAGTAGGGAGATTTATTGAAATTTTATTGTGAGTCTACAACCCATAAAAAAATTTACAGAATATAGTGTTTTCTTGACAATAAAAAATGATTTCAAAATTTTCATTGCAAAAATTCTACTGAGAAATAATCAATTTTAGAGATAATTGAATTAAGTGAATGTACTAATTTTCCTTCTTATCAAGTACATATGATTACCATCTACATGGGTACTATCTTGGGAGGGAATGAGATGTTCAGGTCATGCCTTGAATTAGAGAGTATTTTTCTAATATTTATACAAGACATTGTTTTAATTATTTCTATTCTCCCATTGTTTTTTTCAATGAATATAGTTTTTTTGGAATAGTGGGTAGCCTGATGGTATCGAAGTAGAAGGGAAACATATGAGTCTTTAATCTTTTTACCTTTTTGAATAATTTTTAGGTTTAATAATTAGTATTTGTTTCATATATGTCATGGTATTTCAATTCTATTTTATCTAAATATTAAATTTGTTGAGAAATAGGAATTATTTTTTTAAATGTCTATTTTTTTTTAAAAATATATTAGAAAGTGTGCATGGTAAATCTATTGGAGCTTTCATGTCCCTGCTAGCCAAACATATCTAATTATAGAAGGATAATTTGTGATGTTGAATGTTACCTAATGATGTGATAATGTTAAGATTATATTTCGAGGAAAGTGGGGTTACCCACACTAGTGGAAATGGAGGATATACCAACGGTTCTAAACCGTTGGTATAGGTTGGAAAACCATTGGTATATTATATACCAACGGTTGTCCAAACCGTAGGGAAGTAAGGCGTGGGGAAAGATCTATACCTACGGTTTGAACTAAACCATTGGAATAGCCCACTCTGTGTATTGATTTGCCAACGGTTCTTGTTGAACCATTGGTATAGGTTTACCCAACGGTTTAGAACCGTTGGGAATTCTATGATTTTGATATTATACCAACGATTTACAACTGTTGGTATAGTTTTTTTCCCAACGGTTTCAATGAAACCGTTGGCATATGTTCAATAAAAAATACTATACCAACGGTTTGTAACCGTTAGGATAGTTTTTTTACCAACGGTTAATTTAACCGTTGGTATAATTATTTCTCAAAGTATACTAACGGTTGTAAACCATTGGTATTGTGTATTTCCAGAATTGTTGCACAGCAGCCCCTCCAGTAGCCCCTCTAGTGCATACACCTGCATACAAAACAGCACTTAAAACAGTGATAAACTTAAAACAAAAAAAACACCACCTCTTTGATTAGAGACATGGTGAATAATTCCTCATTTGAATCTTCATATGACAACAATCATCCAGTATAGTTGAATAAGAGTTTAAATATCTCAAATATATATTATTTACACCCATTTCAATCTTCATATGACAACTACTTTTCTAATATATGGTGAAAAGGTATTTTCTTAGGAGTCTCATCACTTGTGACTATATAAGTGCCACACCGGGCCTCGGATTGAGGTGGGGTTGACTGGTACATGTCACATATGATCCATGAATCATTTTCCTAAAGTTTCAACACAATCAGAATCCGTTTGATTGGTTTGGCGTATGTACGTAAAATATTGTCCATTTTGATCAAAAGAGAGGCATTTTGGGTGGTCCTGGCCCCACGATGACTCTAATTGAGGAGGGTTTGACTTTTACACATCACATATGACCCATGGATCGTTTTCCTAAAGTTTCAATAGAATATGAAGGTGTTTGGTCCGTTTCCCATATGTCAGTTGTTGATATCACTTACAATTTAGTCTATTTTGAACAAAAGAGAGATAGTTTGAGTGGTCCCGGACACAATGTGGCTCATATTGAGGCGGAGTTGACTCTTACACGTCAAATATGACCCATGGATCGTTTTCCTAAAGTTTCAATAGAATCTGAAGGCGTTTGGTTGGTTTGGCGTATGTCAGTTGTTGTTTTCACTTAAAATTAAGTCCATTTTAAACAAAAGAGAGACACTTTGAGTGGTGACGGCCACACCGGACCTCTTATTGAGGCAAGGTTGACTCGTACATGTCACATATTAGCCATGTATCATTTTCCTAATGTTTCAACACAATTAGAATCCGTTTGATCGGTTTGGCGTATGTACATAAAATATTGTCCATTTTTAACATAAGAGAGACAGTTTGGGTGGTTTCGGCCACACCGCGCCTCATATTGAGGCAGGATTGACTCGTACACATCAAATATGACCCATGGATCATTGTCCTAAAGTGTCAATAGAATCGGAAGGTGTTTGGTCAGTTTCCCGTATGACAGTTGTTGATTTCACATACAATTTAGTCCATTTTCAACAAAAGAGAGATAGTTGTAGTGGTTCCAGCCACACCGCAGCTCGTATTGAGGCGAGGTTGACTCTTAAATGTCACATATGAACCATGGATCATTGTACTAAAGTTTCAACAGAATCCGTAGGCGTTTGGTTAGTTTTCCGTATGACAGTTGTTATTTTCACTTAAAATTAAGTACATTTTAAAAAAAAGTGGCACTTTGAGTGGTGTTGGCCACACTGGGCCTCGTATTGATGTGGGGTTGACTCGTACACGTCACATATGATCCATGGATAATTTTACTAATGTTTAAACACAATTAGAATCCGTTTGATCGGTTTGGCGTATGTACATAAAATATTGTCCATTTGGAACAAAAGAGAGGCAGTTTGGGTGGTCCCAGCCCCATGGTGCCTCGGATTAAGTCAGGGTTGACTCATACACATCTCATATGACCCATGGATATTTTTACTAAAGTTTCAATATAATCCGAATGCGTTTGGTCGGTTTCCCGTATGTCAGTTGTTGATTTCACTTACAATTTAGTCCATTTTAAAAAAAAGAGAGACAATTTGAGTGGTACCGGTCACAAAACGGATCGAATTGAGGTGGGGTTGACTCATAAACATCACATATTACCCATGGATTGTTTTCCTAAAGTTTCAACAGAATCCGTAGGCGTTTGGTTGGTTTGGCGTATGCCAGTTGTTGTTTTCACTTAAAATTAAGTCCATTTTAAACAAAACAGAGGCACTTTGAGTGGTGTCAGCCACACCGGGTCTCGGATTGAGGTGGGGTTGACTCGTACACATCACATATGAGACATGGATCATTTTAATAAAGTTTCAACACAATCATAATCCATTTGCTTGGTTTGGCGTATGTACGTAAAATATTGTCCATTTTGAACAAAAGAGAGGTAGTTTGGGTGGTCCCAACCACACGACATCTCATATTTAGGCGAGGTTGAATCGTACACATCAAATATGACCCATGGATTATTTTACTAAAGTTTCAACAGAATCCGAAGGCGTTTGGTCGGTTTCCCATATGTTAGTTGTTGATTTCACTTACAATTTAGTCCATTTTGAACAAAAGAGAGACAATTTGAGTGGTCTCGATCACACCGTAGCTCAGGTTGAGGTGGGGTTGACTAGTACACATCAAATATGAGTCATTGATCGTTTTCCTAAAGTTTCAACAGAATCAGAAGTCATTTGGTTGGTTTGGCGTATGTCAGTTGTTGTTTTCACTTAAAATTATGTCCATTTTCAACAAAAGAGAGACAATTTGAGTGGTCCCTGCCACACCGCAGCTCAGATTTAGACAGGGTTGACTCGTACAAGTCACATATGTCCCATGTATCGTTTTCCTAAAGTTTCAATAGAATCCGAAGGCGTTTGGTCGGTTTGGTTTATGTCAGTTGTTGTTTTCACTTAAAATTAAGTCTCTTTTAAACAAAAGAGAGGCACTTTGAGTAGTGTCGGCCACACCAGGCCTAGGATTGAGGAGGGGTTTAATCGTACACATCACATATGTTCCATGGATCATTTTCCTAAAGTTTCAATACAATGATAATCCATTTGATCGGTTTAGCATATGTACGTAAAATATTGTCCATTTTTAACATAAGAGAGACAGTTTGGGTGGTTTCGGCCACACCACGCCTCGGATTGAGGCGGGATTGACTCATACACATCACATATGACCCATGGATCGTTTTCCTAAAGTTTCAATAGAATCCGAAGGCGTTTGGTTGATTTCCTGTATGACAGTTGTTGATTTCACTTACAATTTAGTCCATTTTCAACAAAAGAGATATAGTTTGAGTGGTCTCAGCCACACCGTGGCTCGGATTGAGGCGTAGTTGACTCATACATGTCACATATGACCCATGGATCGTTTTCCTAAAGTTTCAACAGAATCCAAAGGTGTTTGGTCGGTTTGGATTATGTTAATTGTTGTTTTCACTAAAAATTAAGTTCATTTTAAACAAAAGAGAGGCACTTTGAGTGGTGTCGGCCACACCGGGCCTCGGATTGAGGAAGGGTTGACTTTTACATGTCACATATGATCCTTGTATCATTTTCCTAAAGTTTCAACATAATCAGAATCTGTTTGATCGGTTTTGCATATGTACATAAAATATTGTCCATTTTGAACAAAAGAGAGGCAGTTTGGGTGGTCCCGGCCACACGGTTCCTTAGATTGAGGCGGGGTTGACTCGTACACATCATATGACCTATGGATCATTTTCCTAAAGTGTCAATAGAATCCGAAGGAGTTTGGTAGGTTTCTCGTATGTCATTTGTTGATATCACTTACAATTTAGTCCATTTTGAACAAAAGAGAGACAGTTTGAGTGGTCCCGGCCACACCGTGGCTCAGATTGAGGAGGGGTTGACTCATACACATCAAATATGACCCATGGATTATTTTACTAATGTTTCAACAGAATCCGAAGGCGTTTGGTTGGTTTGGCGTATGTCAGTTTGTTGTTTTCACTTAAAATTAAATCTATTTTTAACAAAACAGAGGCACTTTGAGTGGTGTCGGCCACACCATGCCTCGGATTGAGGCGGGGTTGACTATTACATGTCACATATGAGTCATGGATCATTGTTCAAAAGTATCAACACAATCAGAATCCATTTGATCGGTTTGACGTATGTACGTAAAATATTGTCCATTTTAAACATAAGAGAGACCGTTTGGGTGGTTTCAGCCACACCACACCTTGGATTGAGGCAGGATTGACTCTTACACATCACATATAACCCATGGATCATTGTCCTAAAGTTTCAATAGATTCAGAATGTATTTGGTCAGTTTCTCATATGACAGTTGTTGTTTTCACTTACAATTTAGTCCATTTTCAACAAAAGAGAGGCAGTTTGGGTGGTCCCGACCCCACGGTGCATCGGATTGAGGTGGGATTGACTCTTACACGTCACATATGACCCATGGATCATTTTCCTAAAGTTTCAATATAATCCGTAGGCGTTTGGACAGTTTTCCGTATGATAGTTGTTGTTTTCACTTAAAATTAAGTACATTTTTAAAAAAGAGGTACTTTGAGTGGTTTCGGCCACACCGGGCTTCGTATTGAGGCGGGGTTTACTAGTACACATCACATTTGACTCATGGATTTTTTTCCTTAAGTTTAAATATAATCCAAATGCGTTTGGTCAGTTTTCTGTATGTCAGTTGTTGATTTCACTTAAAATTAAGTCCATTTTTAACAAAACAGAGGCACTTTGAGTGGTGTCGGCCACACCGGGCCTCGAATTTAGGTGGGGTTGACTCGTACACATCACATATGAGTCATGGATCATTGTGCAAAAGTATCAACACAATCAGAATCTGTTTGATCTGTTTGGCGTATGTACATAAAATATTGTCCATTTTAAACAAAAGAGGGACAATTTGGGTGGTTTCGGCCACACCGTGCCTTGGATTGAGGCGGGGTTGAATCGTACATGTCAAATATGACCCATGGATCATTTTTCTAAAGTTTCAACAGATTTGAAATGCATTTGGTCGGTTTTCCGTATGCCAGTTGTTGTTTTCACTTAAAATTAAAGTCATTTTGAACAAAAAAGATACATTTTGAATGGTACCATCCACACCGCCCCTTGGATTGAGGCAGGGTTGACTTTTACATGTCACATATGACCCATGGATAATTTTCCTATAGTATCAATAGAATCCTAATTCGTTTGGTCAGTTTACCGTATGTCAGTTGTTGATTTCACTTAAAATTAAGTCCATTTTTAACAAAATAGAGGCATTTTGAGTGGTGTCGGCCACACTGAGCCTCTTATTGAGGCGGAGTTGACTCATACACATAAAATTTGACTCATGCATCGTTTTCCTTAAGTTTCAACAGAATACGAATGCGTTTGGTCGGTTTGCCGTATGTCAGTTGTTGATTTCACTTAAAATTAAGTCCATTTTTAACAAAACAGAGGCACATTGAGTGGTATCGGCCACACCGAGCCTCGAATTGAGGCGGGGTTGAATCTTACACGTCACATATGAGTCATGGATCATTGTGAAAAAGTATTAACACAATCAAAAGCTGTTTGATTGGATTGGTGTATGTACGTAAAATATTGTCCATTTTAAAAAAAATACATACACTTGGAGTGATACCGGCCACACCGCGCATCGGATTGAGGTGGAGTTGACTTTTACATGTCACATATGACATATGGATAGTTTTCCTAAAGTTTCAACACAATCTAAAGGCGTTTGGTCAGTTTCCCATATGTCAGTTGTTGATTTCACTTAAAAATAAGTCAATTTTGAACAAAAGAGAGGCAGTTTGAGTGATCCTAGCCACACCGTGCCTTTTATTGAGGCGGGGTTGACTTATACACGTCACATTTGACCCATGTATCGTTTCCCTTAAGTTTCAACAGAATCCAAATGCGTTTGGTCAGAGGGGAAGGGTCTAGTCGGGTACGCGGAGATGCTCGTCTACCTCTGGTACGAACCTCCCTCGTACCATCGGCCTAAGCACTGAAAGAATGGAATAATGAAAAGTGAACATACTTATGTACCTGTAAAATCTACACATAAACATCACATAGCCGCATCATGCCATAAAAAATAACACCAAGGATCAGACAAAATAGAAGCAATCATGCAGAGTAATGACAAGTGCACATATAGATCAGATGCAGCTAAAAAATTGTTGCATACATGCCATGTTTATTTCCTAAAACAAAGTAAAAAAATCAAAATGATGAAACTATAGAATATGGGTTGCCTCCCAAAAAGCTCTAAGTTTTACGTCTTCAGCCAGATGGATGGACACTGGTCAATCGTCTTGGTCCATCAGCTTAGAACTCCTCTGCCTCTTACAAGAACTGGTGGTCGTGTCATCAAGCTCACAGGGACGCTTAGTGGGATTGATCACTTCAGGAGTGTAGCGGGTGTGAATCGGGTGTGGAAGTAAGAGAATCTGGTGCTCGTCATTAGCCAGATGCTGAGTCACCCGTCATGCGTGGTCAGATGGAGACGGGACGTGCACATCGATGATCATGGAAGAGGCAGACAAGCTAGACATTGTTGGTTAAGCTGCATCCACAAATAGATTCATTTTTATATATTAGAACCTTTATAAATGTTTGTCCCATTTTTAAAAACAATTAATGTGTGAAAATTGTGAAAAATAACTTATTGGATATATAAAAATGGATTTACTCACGGAAATGATGCATAATATCTCAAATATTCCTCATTGGATCCCAATTTGAAATTTTAATCCATTATCAAATGTCTTATATCAATTTATTTTTATTTGGATCGTTAAGGTTGAATGCTTTTTGTAAAATCTAGCCAAGGTAGGATAGACTAGTGACTTGGAATACAATTGGATTCTATGTGCTGAAAACCACATTATAAGCATTGTTTAGGATATTATTGAGGTGGTTGGAGGATAAATCTATCTTTTTAGAGAAAATCCAGCATGTCCAAGTTTGGTGGTCAAAGTTTTGAAGTGGGTGGGTATTTGGTGGTTGAGGAGGGGGGTGAGGGGGATGTCCAGGGTCTAGGAGGAGGGGTGGGGGGCTGTCCAGGGTCCAGGAAGGGGGGTGGGGGGCTGCCCAGGGTCAATGAGAAGGGGAGAAGGGGCTGTCCATGGTCCAGGAAGGAGGGGGGCTGTCCAGGGTCCATCGTGGAGGGGGGCTATCCAGGGTCCAGGGTGGAGGGTGGGGGGCTTCCTAGGGTCCAAGAAGGAGGTGGGACTATACAAGGTCCTAGGAGGAGGGTGGAGGGGGGTTGTATAGGGTCCAGGAGGGGGGGGGGGTGTCCAAGTTTTAGGAAAGAGGGGGGCCATGCTGTCCAAGTTCCAGGAGGGGGGACTGTCCAGGGTCTAAGAGGGGGGTGTCCAGGGTCCATGAGGAGTGGGGGATCTATTAAAGGGAGGAAATACCCAAATAATTCATTGAAAATTAACTAAACTTAATTCAAAAAACATCACAATTCCAATTCATCACCCAACCAACATCCAATTCATCCTCAATATCACTAACCTTCGCATGCTATAAACAACACAACCTAGTTTATACCAAATTAGAACAGAAAACAAAAATAATAGATGAAAAACATTAAAACTAAGGTAGTACTTACATATTTAGAGTGTAGAACTACAATTTTTTTTTGATTTAAGATGGATCTATGAGTGGAAAGAGTTTCTGAGTCCTTTTATAGAGAGATCCCATACATTTAAGTCAAATCAAAATAGAAAATAAAAAAATAGATGAAGAACATTAGAACTTATATATTTGAAGTGTAGAATAGAAAAATTGTTTGATTGAAGAGAATGGATGGAGTTTCGGAGACTGGGTAACGAGAGTGCGTCAGGAGAGCTTCAATTTAGGGCTGTAGTCGAGCGGAGGGGGACTGCAATCGAGTGGAGGGTCTACTGGACACCCGAATTGGATTTAGGGGAAAACTTTCCCAACGGTTTTTAAAAACCGTTGGGAATGTATGTTTACCTAAGGCCTATACCAATGGTTTGTGTAAACCGTTGGTATATATTCCAACATATACCAATGGTTAGTGTATAACCGTTGGTAAAAGTGTCTTAATTGAGGCCTATACCAACGGTTTTATAAATCGTTGGTAAAATTCTTCATTAAAGCCTATATACCAACAGTTTTCTAAAACCGTTGGTATACATAACCATTCCCAACGGTTTGATAAACCGTTGGGATATAAGCGTTGGTAAAAATGGGATTTCGAGTAGTGCCAACTATAAATGTTAGGGATAGGGAGGTCATCTCTCACTGTTATCTTCTATTATAATAAATATAATCATCACATTAAGGAGAAGGATGGGACACATGTGGATTATATGTCACAAAATAAAGTGATAGTGATGGATATATATAATATTCCTGTTATTATAGAGTTATTAGATGAATTATAGGGGGTAAAATTTTCCACAAAATTTTATCTTATGTTTGGATTTGGTAAGAAAAGGTGATATTGGTAATCCAATTTTTAATACATATGAGGGATACTGTGAATAACTTTTTATATGTTTCTGATGAATTAATCCCCCAATATTTTTTGAGTGGTATATACTCCATGTAATTTTGAGATATTTTTTTTTTCTGTTTTCACTGATGAAATACTTTTTTATAGTAAATATTGAATATAAAATTTAACTGGTTTGAAGACTCTTATTAGTTTTTTTGATCAAAACAGTTAGGGGTTAATAAGAAAAAATATTTTGGGTGATGGTTGAATATATTTTAAAAATTCTCTCAATGAAAGGTGTTGGTGTGTCATGCCCAAACCCTACTATAACTCCCTTTGATCCAATACCAATATTTAGTGAAATGCAACCTTTAATATGTCATGGGATGATGATTAAAAAAGGGTTTAATATCACTCTAATATTTTATGAGTTATAACCATTTTTATAATTCAATTTCTATTATGTAAACATTTGACATAATCAAAATATCATCACATTATTTAAAACATTTGATCAAACCAATTATCAAAACCTTTTTTTAGTGCAGTCTAAATAATATCTTAAATAAAGATTGTTTTTTATTTGAGCAATTCAAATTAATTAATTATGAAAAATTTACAATTAAAAATATAAACTAATTTATATTTTGGTCTTATTTTTTGTAATCTATAGGGTTTTTATAAATTATTCTTATGATCACTAAATAAAAATTGTACTTCAAGATCACAAGGAATTCCATGTAATCTATTAAAAGGTATTTTAAATATAAACATTTAATATTTGAAAATTTTTATTAATAAATGTGTTATAAAAATTTATATAATTAATGATAAGAATATAATTTTTATTATTTTTAAATAATTTAATAATAATCTAATTCAATTAATAATTGAATTTTCTCAATAAATAAAAAAATTATTTATTTATCAAAAACATGAGAAACAAATTTAATTTTTTCATATTTACTTTAGACTTGAAAAATACCATTTTACAAATTATATCACATTTCATTTATAAAAAAATTATAAATTATAAGTTAAATCATCTAAATATTAAAATTAATTAATTTTAATTTGGTATGGCCACTCGACATTACATTTTCACATAACAATACATTGACACTCAATGTATCATTGAGTAAACTGAAAACAATAATCCATTTTCAAACCATAGGCTATGTTAGCCCTTAAAGTATGTTGTTCCCAGTATCCTCATTATGTTTATTGTTTAACCTTATATCGAATTTTCAACACATATTACATTATGTTAATAACAACATCATTCTCTAGGTTAGGATATGTTATTGTAAAAACATATCCTCATGTTATTCTTGAGATTACATTGATGATAAACATAGTCATATATAGAAGCACCTTAGGTTGGGTTATCATACAACGTTACCTCAGTTTTCGAACTTAACATTATGTTGACACTTTAATGTAATGTTAAGAGGGATAATTCTAGTTTTCATCAAAAACATGTTATTCATTCAAAAAATAAATAAAATGAAATCAACATGTTGATTTGTCGAAGAAAATGACATTAATATTTCTGATGGGTTTTTTTGGATCATCATATGATCAATGATAGTAGGAGAAATCTTATAAATGTACCCGATCTATCCCAGATAGAATCAACATACAATACAAGTGAAGAACATAAACATGCATACCTAGATAAATGATTTATCTATCTTCAATATTTTATGGAGTATGTTTAATGTTTATTATTTGAATATAAGACAAAATCCTTCTTGGAAGGTATTACACTGGCCAAAGGATCCAAAAAAATTTACTGAGGATTCCTAAACAAAGAAGGTGTGCTAGTGCCTTTAACTGGTGAAAAACCGTTTCTCTAGAGGAAGAGAGTAACATATGGCTTGTGTAAAAATGTTCATATCCCACAAGAGGGATCTCAACACATTATATTCATATTCTTGATACATTTCATTTAATGAAATGCGCTGACCATGTTCAATGTATCAACATACGTTTATTCCTATTGGATTAATCCAATAACTTACATTAATGAATGTAGTCCATTTAATAAGTTAATAATAATTTTCATTTAATCCTTTAATAATGGATTGTAACCAATGAAACCATGTGGGAATATTCATAAACCTAAATTTACTTCATTCACATGCATATTTTAGTGGACATCTAACATGACCAACGCTTTTTCACTATCATATCATCATTATGTACTCTTTATTCATGCATCAAATAAAGTTTTCTTTGGGTCTTTATAGTTTATTCTACTGGATACATTTTTAATATAAAAAATGCATCATTTTCTTCTTAAATGTTGTATCCTTAGAGTAACCAATTTTTTTGACTCTAGAATTTTTCCTATCTAGGGTTTCCTGACCCTAAAAATGAAATATTGGTATAATAAAAAAATTTATTTGGTGCTTGTGTTGGTGTGTGTGTCTATAATGATTAGTCTAGTTGCACATCGTCATTGGATGTGATCATGGGGAAGGTGATAATGAATGAGGGTGCATGGTGAAAAGCATGCCAAAGGATGTGTGTATAAGAAACTTGCATGGAAGGTCAAGAGATGCACCCATGGATGATACCATATAATGTTTATGGAATTAAAATATAATTTTTTATAATATTTTAAATGAAAAAGTTATTGTGTTCTATTAAAAATGATTTAACATGAAAAAATATATAAATAATAAATAAATAATAAAATTCATCATCTACAAGTTTTGTTTTAAATAATTTTTAAAAAAAATTATAAAAAATAAAAATGAACGAAATTAAATGATTCCAGGTCATATACAAGTTTTAAATTTGCTATCAGAGTTCAGGTATTTATTTTTTATTTTAAAAAGGTCAGGATCCACACCTTTTTAAATTTTTTAACCGGGTTTGAGGTATGGTACATTCAAAATTTTCATATATAAGACGACGACTCATTATTTTTTAGTTTTTCATTTATTATTCGCATACCCCTTTTCTATATAGGGCCTTCCCAATGACATGCCCATAAATCCTATAGTTATGACATTAGTAACACCCTACAACTCTTATCCCCTTATATCCCCCTTCCTTTCACCATCAACTCGAGCTATCATCTGCACTGCAAAACTCACCTACATCCCACTATATGACCAATACCTCCACCCAGGAGGTTAAGTTTCAACAGCCAATCCCCTCTCCCCACCATCTTCTTATGTATAAACCTTATCTACCTTTCTTTTACCTTCCTCTATTTACCTCCCCCATTACCACATTTATTTTATGTCATTGACCAACTATGACTCCCCTTGCCAATGGCCGAACACTACCCCCATATCACTTCCCCTTTCACCTAGATGGATTCTTCCCTAATCTCATCTCCACAACACCCCCAGGGATTCAAAATATAATATTAGAACATACAAAATCTACATAGTAGTATATACAGAATAAGAGATCTTTTTGCACACCATTCTAATTCAACATCTTCCAAGTATTAGGGAACATATTTCACATGAAAAAAAATCATCCATCCTCAGTGAGGGAATATCATTCACCAACTCCCACAACCTCTGGTTTAACATCTGGGAGTACAACTCCCTCACCTTGCATATGGAACCCAATGAGAAAAATTGTATGTATCAACTCTAATTGTATGTAGAGAAACATTCATAGGCTAGAAATTTTAAATGGTATTAACACTTCTTCTTTAGAACGAGTGTTTCCATTTGTGTTTTTTTTATTTTTAGGGATGATACAATTTTAATCATCATGTATTGATAATAATAAACAAAATTTATTAATTGATGATATAAAGGTGATGTCTTTTAATTACCATGTTTTTATTTTTTGATTGGAATATTCTATAATAGACTTGTTATTTCATGAATTTGAATTTTAAAATGTGTGTGTAATCTGTGGGAATGTTCTCATGTAATGTGTTTAGAACCATCAAATTAGAGATAATATCTTTTCTATAATATTCAATAACAATGTAGATAAAAATACCATTATGCTACCAAAAAATCAAAATAAAATTTATTAACATAATTTTCAATGGTAAAAAAATCCATATATTCTGATAACGTTTGATATTTTTGACAATGATAATCGTTCTGAATTGTGTCTTATCTTTGATTCTTTTTAGTCCCCTCTTGAGAGGTCATTTCAAAAAAATACAATATTTTATAGAGATAATTTTTCAATTTTACTTGTAAGTCAATAATGTAACGCCCCGACCAAAGATTCCTAGAGTCAGTGAATTATTTTAATACAGTTTCATGATTACAAGGAATCAAGTCCCGAAAGACCGATCAGTTTAGCAGTCTTGGAAAATATATTACATGCATGACTGTTACATTCCACTTTCTAACATAAAACACAAAAAACAAATAATACTTTGAGAATTCCATTGTTCCATTAGCTTAACCCTGCATCTCAAACATAAAAAACTTCTTGAGATCCTGGGAAAATAAAACATAAGAAAGGGGTGAGCTTAAATGCTTAGTAAGGATAACAATATAGTGGAAACTTTAATAAATAAGCATAAATATTTACGGAAATGTATAAAACTAAAACAAAAGAATTTTCAACATAAAACTAATCATAATATGGAAAATATAAATCCAAATAATTCCATTTACTTACTCACATGGATATTATACTAGTCGAATAATCACATGCAATATCAATAACCACTTTCATAATGATGGAATGCATAATTCCAGACTTTCATAACCACATAGTCAAAGCCTTGTGACAAGACTAAAAATAAGATTTTGTCAAAGCCTTGTGCCAAGACACTAGTTTGTCTCATGATACCTACTGATGCATCAAGGAGCTATATCGGGCTCCACCTATCACTTACTAAGTCTAATTCATTCCTTGTATGAAAAGGTTTAAACATAACATAAACATTGGTATTAAAACTAGCATAAGAAATGACAATACTTTATCTATAAACCATGAATGGTATAAAAATAACACATCCACAGTAAAAAATATCACAAAACCTTCAATACAATATGGAAGATTTTTATCATAATAAATCAAATTCAAACAAGTTTAAAATCCATCAAAGGATGTTGACATAGATGAAAATGATTTGTAAAACTCTTTGAGAGAAATATCCCTTTTTCATGAAAAAATTTAAAAGTCACACAATTAGAAAAGAATACATTTAAAGATATTTTTGGATCAAAGTGTCCCATATAACTTTTAAACTTTTGAAAGGAATTAAAATTTTAAAAACATTCATGCCTATATAGATAAATCTTTAAAAACCATTTTGAAAACATGGACATTAATGAGAATGATTTAGAGGAATAAATATTTAAAACATTTAAAATGATGTTTTAGTAAAAAGTACCTTAAAATAATCCCTTTTAAAACTATTCCATGAAACATGTACATGGATAATAAATATGTCCCAGTAGATACTTACATAAAAACAACCTCGGATAATAAAGAGATTGTGAAATTAACCCTTACCTTGAACTTTCCTTTAGTCGAGGGTACATTTAATCTCCTGTATAATGACAATAGTATGTTATTAAATTATACCAAAACCATATTAATATTTATTATATCATACATTATTCATTTATGACTTTATACTACTACCCATTTAATAATGATTTCCATGTTAAATTAACATTTTGGGTAATAATCACATTATTTATCGTACGTGTTTAAACTTGTTATTCTTGATAGTATCATTTAGATAATGATTTAAATACTTCCAGAATATAAAACTTTATTTATATATCATATATATTTAGAATATAAATATTTATAATAGATAGATATATGAAATGGAAAACACCGTTTATGGAGACGGTAGACTGTACGTACGCATAAACACTGTTTCTATTTTCATATCGTATTGAATGGAAGTAAGTGAATAAGATATATGTAAGTAAATATATATATATATATATCTCCAGTATCATTATTATGTCATATATTACATACTTATTAGTATTGTATATTTTTATAATCGTCGATGAATGGTGAACATGGAAATGAATCTCATCGCGTCGTGGAGACGGTAATCCGTACGTATGCACGAGAGAAAATATCATTTCCTTAAAGGTGTGGAATTGGATGGTATATTAATTTTATATAGAAATTATCATGTTATTTTCATTATTTATATACATATTACTCATCATTATATCCATCTAAATAATATAGTGTTGAATAACAAATTACACCACGACGTGGAGACGGTAAGCCATACGTATGCACGCATGGAGACATTATCATTCATAGGATGGATAGAATAATGAATATGGTTGTACCATATTTATAATAACATCTCAGTATATATAAAGTAATAAATTTATTATTTTGTTGTGGTAATAAAAAATAAAGATTAATTGGAAGAAGAAAAGAACTTGAAAGAGGGTAGTGAAATCATTACCTCTTCTTCGGGTTCTTCCTTTTGATTTGATAAAAAGGGCTCCTTATGTGGGATTTATGACCAAAGGAATGCCTCTAAGATTAAGGTAGGATAGTTGGGAGGATATTTGGGCAGGGTTTGGCCGAGCCAAATGGCTTTGGAGGTGTGAATTTGAGAGAAGGGGAAGTTCCCTTTTATAAGAGGGGTGAGGGGCACCTTAGGAAAAACTTAAAATATTATTTTATAATAAAATAATTTTAGGTTTATAATGGATAAAAATGAATTATTTAAAGACTAAGGTGGGGATGGGTCTAAAACCACTCAACCAATAGGTTTTAGATAGGTTTGGGTCACTATATTAACCTTATCTTTTATATTTAACTCTTAGTTAAATAATTTGACATTTACCAGGTCTCTTTGTATTTTTATATTATATGGTTAATAAACTTAATATAAACTTCCAATAGAACCCCAAGTGGTTCATTAATGACATATATAACAGTATTTAATCCCTTTGGCCGAACCTTAGATTTTTAGTAATAGAATACCAATTAATAATATAATATTTTTTTAAAAACTATTTTATGTCAATTTTGACACCATTTGGTATTTTGTTTTTGTTAAATTCATAACAGAATTATTACTTAGAAAAAAATTAATTTAATCAACCCTAACATGTCATATTAACCTATAAAATTAGTTTAATTCATAAAAAGTCTCAAATTACATTTATTTGGGTATTTATAATATCAATAATTTTAATATTTCATTACTAAGGTAATTACTGCATTATCATTATGTCATAAATTAATTAAATTATTTAATGTCTAAAAATTATAAATAAAAAACCATTATTTAGGAAATATTTTTATATTTATAATGAATATTTATAGTTGAATTTATATTATGTGTAACCCTATATTAAAAATGTTTTATTTATTAAACTTTGAATGTAACAATTTTAACTCTTCTTTGAATTAAATAATAATAAATGTACTAATCTAATCCAAGTGGACATAAAGGATCATATTTTAATTCTATGGTTTTTTGGTCGAATTACACTTATCCAATAGAATTAGGACATGTGTTAGGGTAATTATGATATCATTTTTACCCTTAATTACCCAATTTACTTTTAACTGTGGTAAATAAAAGTCAAAAGTTACTATTCACCAAAATTATTTTCATCTTATTGAACCACATTTTACTTACTGATATCAACTGTGTCTCTCGGATTTTTGAAATTCAACTCACAGAAGTGGTAAAATTATGTTTTATGCAAATTTGCAAATGCTCATAGGAGGTGGGTAAAAGACGGTAAAACGTTCGATAAAATTTTATAAATATAATTTTATTATAAAATGAATCCAATGAATTAAATTGAACTTATATAGGTATTATATATATATATTTTGAATTAAAATAAATTTAAATAAAATAAATAATTATTTAAATAAAAAGCCGGTTTTAAATAATAACACAGTGTTTTTCACTATTCATCAAAAATTGAATGTTTTCAGAAAAATACCAAACTTTTACCCTAAGATAATTTTGATATTATGAATTCAAAAAATGATTAAAATTTTACCAAATTCAAAACACAGAAGCTACATTTATTAATTTAAAATTAATTCCCGTTGTCAAAACCAAAAAGCGTATTTTTAAGAAATAATAACTATCAAAAGATTGACACTTGTTTATATCCATTTTCAAAGTGAAATTACTTACAATGACCATAATTGGATTAAATGGTAAAAATATAATCTATTTATACTTACAAACCATTAAAATTTATAATTTAACACTATAAAATATTTTGATTAAAAAAGTTGTTTTCAGTTAAAATATAGTATTTTTCACTATTCACCCAAATATGAAATTTATCAGAAAACACCAAAAATTTATTGAAATTAAATTATCATGTACTGATTCTAAAGAATAAGTTTATTTTGTAAAATTTAATATATAAAAGTTTCAAATATTGGATTTAAAGAGGGTTCTCCATTAAAAGGCGGTAAAACTGCATTTTTTTTTGAAAAATACTTCTTTTATCGAAAAAAATGAATTTGTTCTTACATCATGTTTAAGAAACTCACAATATAGATTCTAAAATTATAAGGATTATATGAAGTTCAAAATTCTGTTAATATTTTTCATAATCGCTTTTGAACGACTAGTTTGGTAAGTCATGGTGCGCTAGAACTCGGTGTTGCGTGTAGTGCAAGTTATTGAATTACGTTGAAGAAATAACGTACTATGAAATATTAGGGTCTTACAAATAATTAGTTGTAATATTTAAATAAGTATGAGTTTTTATAGTTTCCATTAATAACATATTACATTTATATGAGTTAATATATTTCATAATCAGCTTTTATAACTTACATATAATGCATAGATATCATAAATTACATTATATTCTTAAATGTATCAACGAAATGACACCATGAACGACTTAATGATAATAATTTTTGCATAGTGGGGATTGAGAAAAGCTAACTAATATTGGACTGTAATATTTAAAAGATTCCAAACATTATTATATTTCTTCTAAAACTATGGTACTTCATCCATTTTAAATACTTGAGATCATTATTCAAGATGAGTTGGATCATTTCCTTGAAAACGTGAATAAATGTCAGACAATGTAAGACAATTAAGACATTTGTTATATGTTTACATTTAAAAACTGAATTACTCAAATTAATTAATTTTTTATATGTAATATGAAATATTTAATATCTATATTGTAATATATGACATTGTAATTAGATAAAAAAATATATGACTTCCACTTATAAAAAAGAATAATGCACAATTTTATGGGGTTAATATCTACTAGATTATCATAGATATATGTTATTATATAATATTTCTCCCTTGGACCAAACACTTGAATGATATAACTTTGAAAAAATTTATTCGTTTTAGTGCATATAAGGATGAAAACTATTTGATTTTTTTTCGAATTTCAAGAATTTGTGTGGCACAATAAACCATTTGATGGTTTCTCAAGTAATAGTCATCATATTTAATTTTTTTTATTTTTTTACATTGTATTTAATAAATCTTGTTGAAATTATTTAATGTTAATTTTGAATTATTTAATTTTTTGAGATTGGATGGATCATAAAATAAATTTGTTTCAGATAAATATTATAATGTCATTGTTCATTTTCCTAATTGAAGTGAGAATGGATATAACACTTGTTACATAGTAATATCTTTCAATCTATTTTATTGTTTATTTTCTTGTAAACTTATATATATTAATTTAATTGTTAATTAATCAGAGTGTAATAAAGTGTTTTATAGGGTTCAAATGAAGAATAAAAAATTCATACCAAATTATATTATTTCATTATTTAGATAGATATTTATTATATGTTATTGCATGTAGTGATGGACCCTAAGTCACTTGTAATTTTAGAAAGGTGGTATCGTGGTCTAGTAACCACTAAATTAATGTGTGATATACATGAGTTGTATTGTGATTCATGTTGTTATATAATTATTATATGTTTAATAGGATGAACCTATCACTATGATACATTAAAATATTACATGTTTTTTTTCATGTTTGAGTGAACATTTCCCTAATTTTCCAATTTCACCAGACTTATTTGATTGTTTTAAATGAAATGGATATATATTATCTAAAGTGGATTTCCCAAGTATTAGTAATTGCTTAAATTATTTCATATGCTTCTACATATGAATTATAGATATATATGGTTGTTAATTTTAATCCTAACATTCCTGTTTTAATTTTTAATGGAAGGTTTGATGTAATTCCACTATTAAATCAAGGTGAATTTATGTATCTACAAAACAAAATAAAAATTTAATCCTGATGTTTTCTTATGCATCAAATCCAATTCTTAATTTATGGTGCCATTACATTCCACCATTAATATTTTTTTGATGAATGTCACTTACTTTTCAAGAATAACCTTATATAATAATATACATTAGTAAGTATTTTTATATCACTTTTTGATATAAAATAGTCCGTTATGTGTTGTATGAGCATGTTATTACCACAATTAGTGAGTAGCTCCATGTATGTAGTGTAGTGGTATCTACTTAATTTATTTGTAAATTATTCCTCTTCTGTTTCACTATTTATTATATATTTACCAGATTTTAGTAACCTAATGCTTAATTTTGTAAGAAAATTAGACTGGAGAAACTTTTATATGGTTAATAGCTCTTGTGATTTTTGGGATGATGAAAAAATAATGGGAATTATTGACAACATGTGAATATTTTTTAGATTATTTAGTTTATCTTTTGTTTATTTTTTTAATGTTTCTCGTATGAATATGAATGGACAAGGATTGAATATTTTATTTAAATTATTATCTAAAGCATGATTCAATTATTATTATTTGATGTTTCACTCTATATTTTTATTTATTGAATACTCATGTATTTTTTACATGTATCTTAAATATTTATATTTCATGTGATTTTATGATATCCTATTATATTTTAAGTGAATTTTACTACAAGTTTTTTTTTAACATTGGTGATAGAACATTCAAGTACACAATGTGTGTGAATTTAGCTCCTCCTTGACATGATTCTCTACAT
Organism: Viscum album; assembly: GCA_963277665.1. Lineage (NCBI taxonomy): Eukaryota > Viridiplantae > Streptophyta > Magnoliopsida > Santalales > Viscaceae > Viscum > Viscum album. Next base: position 820,568,881 of record OY728157.1, read on the forward strand.
TCTTTTTCCAGTCTATTGGATTCTATTACTGTCACTACAACAAAAGCCGGTCCTAGCGGCGGTTTTTTTCTTGTTTAGCGGCGGTTTAAACCGCCGCTATATAGTGTGGCGGCGGTTTACAAAAACCGCCGCTAAGTTTGGCGTCGGCAATCTATTAGCGGCGGTTTTTTCGATTCCGCGGCGGTTTTAGAAATGTGTCGTAGATCCTTCATTTAGCGGCGGTTTCTCTTCATTTAGCGGCGGTTATATGGGTATCTGATATTTTTTATTCGCGGCGGTTTTAACCGCCGCTAAATTCAGGCGTTTGATGCGCCTATTCTGCGGCGGTGAAAACCGCCGCTACATATCAACATAATATATTTAGCGGCGGTTAAAACCGCCGCTAAATACTGCCCAGTTCATCATTTAGCGGCGGTTTTAACCGCCTCTAAATGCTCACAGGTATGGAATTAGCGGCGGTTAAAACCGCCGCTAAATGTTGAACTGGAAAAAAAAAATATGTTGGATCTGCTCCACCACTGCGCTAAATTTTCCAAATCCCTGCAAACAAATTAAGCACAGTCGATGCCTCAAAAGACTATCTAAACAAGTGTAAGTGAAGACTGAATCCAAGATTGAGCTATGGCTTGGTAGACGCATCATAATTCATTAAATTTCAATATTTAATTATAATTAAATGTCAAATCATGACATATAAATGGTTTCCAATAGAGACCATCTTTGGTGTCCCTCATTGGAATCAAGATTCTCTCGGAATTTAATAGTCTTCATGATCCCAACCACCCTGTCCTCATATTTCTTGGGCATGTTATTCGTCGAATTAAGGGGTGAGTTTCTGTCCATCTAAGAAAAACGAAGCTAATGCCTAATTTTAAAAAAAGTACACGGTGTGTACTTGAAACTACTTGTCGTGTAGTGTATGTTTCTATACAGTTCCTAGCCAGAACACTATATGGTGTGTATTAAGATTATAGTCATGTAAACCCAATTACACAACATGCAACTAGGTTACACGGCATTTAGACCTCTTTTTCCTCCACTTACTTAAGAATAACCTTAAAAAGGACATATTCATACCTCAAATGAAGAATCATGTTCTTATAGTTTCTTAGTTTTCACAGACCCATATGCCCTTCACTAATGATTGGAATTTTATAAATTATCTATTTTTTAAGGATTTCGTACTCTAGGAGAGATAAACCTTGGCCCATTCCAGATCTAAATAATAGAATTGATCATCGATGGGGTATTCAAGGATGGAGAATGATTCTAAGAGGAATATGTCTTTTCATCTTCTTGTGAGATGGAACGAGGACCAGTATTTGGTATGAAGAATTAGAATCATTAACTTGAAACTAGTCACTCTTCAAATTTATGAATGGGATATAAATTTAAATCCCGTAAACCAATGCAACTCCACCACTCATGTCTAGGTAAGACTACATGGTTTAAACTGGGTATACTAGAAACTAAAAAATCTTTGTGATATGTCATCCTGTATTGGTATACTGATGAAGTTAGATTATATGAATATATCTAGGGAGTGTGGTATATATTCTATAATTCTAGTTGATTCTATCACTGAATATATGTTCCTATAAATGATTAATTTTAATGTCAATTATCATAACATTTAAGTTAAAATTAATTATGAATATACTCCACCTTTTTGGGAGTTATACAGGATTTTGGGACACTGTGTTTCAAACTGAAGAGTAATTCACAAGTGCAAAAATACACCCATTGATTATAACTCTTTGAAAGAGGTTAAAACATAAAATAAAAGAAAATCACTTCCATTGATATAGGTGAGCCCTCAAAGAATAATGATTCAACCAAATTGGTTAGGAAGCATTCTAATTCCCTTAACTTCAAAACAATGAAGGGTAAAACATGGGTTTCCCTTGTTGATGAATAAGAAAGGGAATGTGAAATGGAAATTCAATCTTCAAGATACCAAAATTTTTATATCCCCACTATAGATGGAACAAGTCATAATCCAATATGTGTGGATGATACAATCACAACTGATCTTACCCAGGAGATAACCTTGCTTTTTATCTCTTTGAAAATAAACTCCTCTATGCATGCACCTGATATGAATGAGGAATCCCTCTCGTCTCTCTTGAATGGAAGAAAATCATCCACCCCCCCATTAACATGAAATCATAAAAAATAATATATGAATGGGTCCTACTATGTTTCTTATGAATGACACATGAATTTCCATCATAGTCCTATAGAAAATATCCCAACATGATAACATAAATCTTGGGTTATTTAGAGACTAATATATACATGTAATCATTAAGAATATTCTACACACCCCACTCGAGTTGGATTAAAATCCAACTCTTAGATAACCATAGAATGTGTTCATTAAAATCAAGGATGGGGAGGATATGTATTGAAGACCACCACATCTCTTATACTCCCCCTATATTAGTATCTTTCATTGATACAAGTAGAGGATGACTACATAAGGATTGGTATAACGCATTGAGGGATGGTTTTATTAGGTGGATATCCTATGAATTAATTATATCATACTTACCTAGTTCCCTAATACAAGATTTTTTGTTTGTTCTAAAATATATGACAATATGTTGGTGTATTTATTGGTGGATTTGGGAGGGATGGGATATGATGTTGTATTCTTATTGGGAGATAGTTGAAAACTAAGTTTCATGTGGTCAAAGTGAAACAATAACTAAATTCATATAATATTAAATTAATTCCCACAAATGGATTATTTCATGACAGATCTTTGAAGAGGATGGGGGATTAGTTTACATTTATAGTGGTTTGTTATTACTGATACAAGTTAACTAGGTTATTGATACACTCTTTACAGTTTTCTATGAGTCACATTGGTGATGATCATATGGATAATACATGATATATTTAATATTTATAAATATACTATATTTAAGGCTTTGAGGTAGTATTTGTTGAGCGAACTAGTAATTAAGAGCTCTAACATTGGGTTATTTTTATTTCCTCCACATGATTAACATTTTGAACAAATTTATATTTATTTATTTCATTTTATTTTAACCCATGGGGGATTTTTTATGTATAGTTTAATGGATAATTTATATTATATTGTAGTTGATTCGATGGTGTTTTTATTCTGTGCTCTTGAAATATATGGGGCAATGATTCAAAATTTTATTTTTTATATCCCTGATACTAGTATCCATCCCAGTGGCTCATAGAGGTGGGATTTGGGTTCACTATTTATCTCCTCTAGTTTTAAATGGTATTTTTAAATAAATATTCATTTATTAAAATAGAATGTTGTAACCGGAAGAACGAAACGTTATGAAAAATTATTTTAGTCCCCAATATGATATGGTATCATCACATGCATATTGCATTAAGAATCTTTTTTTCAACACATGAGGAATCCAGAACAAAATAAATAAAATGCATAGAAGGAAACATGAGAAATCAAGAAAATGTTAGGACATGGAAATGTTTGGTGGCAACTATGTGCCATAAATGTTACATATACAAACCAACTGTTATCATACTTGTTCAACACATCAACAATACTACTACTCATCATCTGATGCTGCATCATCACCCTCTCCACCTTCATCTCCACCACCTGCTGCCACCTGTAAGAACATTATATTGAAAATTAAATATTGTTTCATATTTATAATAAAAATTAAAACTAATAAAAGTTTGAAAACTAAATGATTTTTATTTTTTTGTGATTTACCTGCTCACCACTACCCGATGCACTACCACCGGGGGCATATCTGCTCATATGCTGACGTATTTCAAGCAACTCTTTCTGCAAATCAGATATCTGATTCCCCTGCTGCTGAACTGTGTTTCGTAGAGCAGACATCTCCCTCTGAGCATCTTCAGGTATGAAATGACTATAACCAGGAGTAGATGAGGTCGAAATCCCTAATGGCATGCGAAATACCTCAGATGGTACGGGTCCCAAACCCATCCCGCGCACTCTACCAGGATGCTCCTTCCCAAGGACTTGACCAACCGGGTCATCCTGGGAGACTGAGTAGGATTGCCCAGGATTGGCATCCCATATTTCTTTAATTTTTACCTATAAATCAAATATCAATATATATTAACACAGTAAAAACTGATATTAAGTTATTATAATAAATAATTGACTTCATACCCCAACTTATCTGGCAGGTTCATTAACAAAACTTCCATCTGTTTTTTTATGAACATCCAGCCACAGTTCTGTTCGGGATGCTTCATGCCCTAAACTCTGTGACTGCATTAAACAAAGATAAATCATCAATCAAATATGTTAAATAGATAATATTATCTTATAAATATTTAAACTAATTAAAAGATTACCAATGACATTCGGCTTCTTGAAAAGCTTTTTGAACCCGCAGTGTGCGGGATTACCTGCTTCGCCCGGTTTGAAGCATTCTTTCTTGAGAGATCCTGAAATAAATAAAATTCAATTTAACAGTATTGTATTAAATGTCTATCTCCTCTTCATGTACATGTATAAATGTAAAATGAGGATAATATAATAATATATATTTCAATACCATCCGCTTCTCATCACGATGTCTATCGACAAAAATCTTCCACTGTTCTTTCGGTACCCCACTGGGTATCTTCTCATACATCTGCTGCACGGTCAACGAAGAATCGTTGACATCACACCACAACCTCCATTTGAAATCTTTCCATTTTTTTCCAAGATTTTTCAATGTCCACTTCCGTGCTATCACATCAGCAACGGTAAAGTGGAAGAACATCTGTATACAAAAATTCATTTTGAATATATTAGTAAAATGACATTCAATTAAACCATAAAGTAATAAAATTACCTTTATCTGAGAATCATAAACTTTATTTTTCCAGTTTGGAGGCATATGCCTCCAATCATCATACGAAATAGGCAGGGAAACGGGCTCCGCTGCCAGCTGACCTATAATCTGACCAAGTAAACCTGCGGCGTCATCCGTCGGGACCCCATAAGAATCAAATGGCACCACTATATTCTTGCCATGCATGTTCCAAACATCAGAACTTTTTATGTCTCTTTCCACGGTTTCATTGTATTCATCTGCAATGAGCAAACAATTACTATAAACAAAATGCAATAAATTTATTTAATTAAAATTTGTACTTATGACTGCGACCCTCCAGAATGTCCGTGATGAACTGGAGGGGGCGTGTCGCTGCCCCACTGCTGAAGCTCCTGTAGGGGGAGGCGATGACTCATCCTCTAATGAGGCATCCACTGATGGTGTCAGAGATGGTGCAGGGGGAGATGATGTCGTGGGGACAGACAGATCGTCATCTGTCGCAGAAGAAGAAGGAATAGTGTACCGCTTCTTCCTTGGCATTCCTGTCATTTAATCAAATAAAATTAAGTTCAGAATATATATTTCAAAAAAATTATGCAGAAAAAAAATTAAAAATGATAATAGATGCCCAGTATTAACAAACAAAATATATATAACAATGATAATGAATGACTACAGAAATGAAACAAGTAGTTGCTGAATGAATAAATAATTGTACATACAATCATTTTCCCCTTCAATCATGTCGGTTTCCTGCTCCATTGCTTCATCCACTTCATTCATCCTTGCTAGAACAATATTTTCAATATCATGATGGACAAATAATTCTGCTTCCTGTTGTTGATGAAATTCAATTGCAGAGGTCAAATCTTCCACTTCATCACCCATATCATACAAATCTCTTTGTATTACATGAGTAACTACACTCCACCCTTCATCCACAACATCATTCACATAATATACCATTTTTTCCTGCGATGCTAAGATATATGGATCATGCAGTTCATGATCACCAACATCCATCAAGCGAGCGAAGTTTACAGAAGTAAATTGCAAGGAATCTCTTTTAACACCTCTGATAAAATCGACCCATTTTCATTTGAATAAAACAACAGAAAAATGCCCGTGGTAGTTTAATTCAATAATATCATGCAGCTTTCCATAGTATTCCACTTCAACAAATGTAAAAATACCACTATTCTGTGTTTTCAAACCCACTTCTCGATCGACTGTACGAAATCTAAAACCATTCACATTATAAGCGTTGAACTTTCTAACTTGTTTTATAGGACCTCTAGCAAGAAACTTCAAATCTTCTGAAAAGTCAGCTCGAGTATCAGTATTCATGATCTGAAGAAAAAAATATAATTTAATAGATTTGCAAATTGTATGTGTCAAAGTAATATTCGTATTTATTGCAATATTTATAAACTTACACGTCGTGCAAACCATTCTACCAGCTCTTTATTCACAGCTTTCGTTATATCTTTTTCATTTCGTGTTCGGCTTCTCATTCGTCTCTTTGTTTGTATCCTCAACTCTTCAATAAATGGATCTGCAATTTCACTATTCAGCAGCACATATCTATGTGCCTGTAATAATTCCAATTCTGTTAGTGTCGCGTATGAGGTCCTCCCAACTGATCGGCCAATAGCAGGAAATATTTTTGATTTCTGATGCATTTGAGATTGAGTTGATGTGTCGTCAACACGTCCAACTCGAGTAAATCTTGTCTTAATATCATCCAAATATCTGGAACAAAAGGTAAGACACTCCTCGGCCAAATAGCCTTCAGCAATAGAGCCTTCTGGTTGAGCTTTATTTCTCACGTATGCTTTCAAATGCCCAAGATATCTGTGAAAAATAATAATAATATTATGCATTTATTTAAATGCCAAAAAATGTTTACTTAATTGGAAACATATAAATAAAATACCTCTCAATTGGATACATCCATCGATAATGAACGGGGCCTCCTAATTTAGCTTCGTCAACCAAATGCACAGTTAAATGCATCATGACAGTAAAAAACGATGGAGGGAAGATCATCTCCATTGCACAAAGGGTCAATACAAACCTCTCCTGTAGGTTGTCAAGCTGAAATGGATGTAGAGCTTTCTCACATAACTGTCTGAAAAATGTGCAGAAATGGAGTACAACAGCAGTAACTTTTTCAGGTAATAATGTACGCAATGCCAATGGTAGTAACAGTTGTAACAAAACATGTGAATCGTGACTTTTCAATCCATATAACTTACGATTCTTCAAGTCAACACACCTCGAGATGTTACTCGAATACCCATCAGATACCTTCACATTCTTTAAAATTTGAAGGAACGTATCTTTATCCCTATTTTTCAATGAAAAAATGGCCGGAGCATACTTTTCATTCTCATCTGGCCAGAGATCACGTTTTATGTTCATTACTTGTAAGTCTTTGCGAGCATTGAGATGATCCTTCGACTTTCCATGCTCATTAAGTAATGTGAAAATCAAATTATCACATACATTCTTCTCAATATGCATCACATCAAGATTGTGGCGCAAAGAATTAAATTCCCAATACGGAAGTTTGAAGAATATACTTTTTTTCTTCCATTGTTGCGTTCTGATTTCACTTGGCGATGCACTTCGCACTCGTTTTCCGCTATCATTCAAATGATGAACCTTCCCAAATTCTGTTTTAACATTTTCAAGCTGTGTCAATATTTTAGATTCGGTTAACAACTTTGGAGGTGGTCTACGATCAATGCAACCATTAAATTTTGATTTGTTCAGCCAAAATCGATGAGATGCATCAAGAAATCTTCGATGGCACAAGAAGCACCATTTTCTACTGTGAGGTAGCCGTTTGGGCTCGAAATCAAAGTTACAAACGGGACAAGCCAAACCCGTATAAGTGTTCCAACCAGATAAATTCCCAAGCCCAGGGAAGTCACTAATGGTCCACATTAAAGCAGCATGCATTTTAAACATTGTTTTAGAAGAAACATCAAATGTCTCAACACCGTTGCTCCATAACTCCTGCAATTCTTCAATCAAAGGCTGCAGGTATACATCAATATCATTTCCAGGCATTTGTTTTCCAGGAATAATCATCGAAATGATAAAAGATGTTTGTTGAATACACATCCACGGAGGCAGATTATAAGGGATCAAAACAACTGGCCAAATGCTATAACTCGTACTCAAAGTCCCAAATGGGTTGAATCCATCGGCAGCCAATCCCAATCGAACATTCCTAGGATCAGCTGAGAAATCTGGATGTAATGAATCAAATTTCTTCCACGATTGGGAATCTCGTGGATGTCTCATTAACCCATCATTGTTATTATCTACAGCATGACACTTCATGTGTTCGGCGGTTTTTGATGACATGAATAATCTTTGCAATCGAGGCTTCAAAGGAAAGTAACGCAAAACTTTTGCAGGTGTGTTCCTTTTCTTCTTCTCCGTGAAATTATGTTCAGTCATACTTCCAACATCACCCTTTGACTGCCATCTAGAAGAAGAGCATTTCTTACAATTCTGTCTACTTGAATCCTCTCCCCAGTAAAGCATACAATCATTGGGACACGCATGTATTTTTGTATAATTCAGACCAAGCTTGTTAACAACTTTTTTCATATCATAAAACGATTCTGGGATTTTTGCTTCAGGAAATGCATCACGAATCAATTCCAATAACATGGACATTGCCTTATTTGTAATTCCACATAGACATTTGATATGGTACAACTTCAGTAGAAATGAAAGCTTTGAATATTTCAAACACCCACTATACAACTCTTGATTTCCATCGTCAACTAAATCATGAAATGCATTTTCCTCACTGAAGTTTTCCCTTACATTTGGCTCCACAGAATCAAGAGGATCCAATGTTATGTTACAATCTTGATCTGCTTGTGTTACAGTCTCAGAAACATCACTTGTCACGTTGCAATTTGTAGCACCCTCTTCTGGTTGTTCTGATATGTTTTGATGCTCATAGTGGTGTCTTGCAGTGCCGAATGCATCATTTATGAGGTTTTGCATTTCATTTTCCATTGTCGAAGAACTTGGGACCTCATTCTGTGGATTAACATCAGTCCTCAATCTTTCTGTATTTTTTGATTCTCCATGCCAAATCCAACACAAATATTGCTCAGGGAATTGCTTCAGTATTAAATGTTCATAAACTTCATCTCTCTTCAACCATGTTCTAAATTTACATTTAGGACATGGACATCTTATTCTCCCTTCAACGGATCAATTAGAAATTGCAAAATCTAAAAACCCATTCAAACCCTTAACATATTGAGATGTGTTCCTCGGTAATGTGATCCGGCTTTTATCCATGTATATCACAATGCGCCTAAACAAAATATACGATAGTGTAAGATTACAGAAACATAATATAATAAAGATGAACCATTGACCATAAAGTATGCATAATATAATAAAGATGATTCATTGACCACATTTACCATTTCAGACCAACTGAACAAGTCTGGTCCATAGGAGACAGCGTCAACACCTCATTGAGGAGCAATAAGAATATCGGGATACACACTTATCATAACACCATCGATCACACATTTATGTTGCCTCAAACAACACCCCTTTGATGTGTGATCGAAACTGATCATAATGCATTTTAAATCAAGTTAACTACATTCACTGAAACCATTTTCACAATGGGTAATGTTTGTTTTATTGTTCTAGGGAAATCTAAATGGCCACATTTAAGTTTTGGGGTTCATCTTGTGATGGAAGAATGAGACATGGTGTTTGAATTTCTTGAATAAATTAGTGATAATGACCCTCCTAAGGTGGAGAGAATTATGTTAGTCATGGAAATGTGGAGAAAACTGTAGAGTGGATGTGGAGGAATCAAGGTTCCAAATAGAAACCTATAAGGGACATGTTTGGGGGTTCTTAGGGAAGGCCAGGTGGAACTTCGATATGGTGTGTGAGGTAAATTAAGTAGGCCACCACTAATGGTTTCTAATGAATAATCTAGTCCATGAATATAAAACAAACAATAGTTGTTGTACCCCTCTCTCTTGGATTTTAATGATCACAATCACTCTATTTGTGTTCTAACTTGTTTTCAAGTGTTTTTGATGTTAGGAAAAATATTTCCTAGGAGCTCACCCAAGAAAGCTGAAAATGGATTGACTAAGTCTACCGGCCAACCGGTGGATTTCCACCGGCCAGCCGGTATGGGCACCGGTCAGCCGGTTCCTACCCACCGGCCAGCCGGAGGAGCTAGGCAGTAGGCCTTCCCATTGCCTGGTGTCACCGGCCAGCCGGTGGATGACCACCGGCCAGCTGGTGAGACACCACCGGCCAGCCGGTGTGCCCAGTCAATCCTTCTGGTGGATCCTAAACTGCGGAAAGTACTAATTATGGGTGCCATTTTTCATTGCTACGATCCTGTGCTTACCACTGTGGTCGTACGTAGTGTCATGGATACTTTAGTTCTTCCTCAAGATAAAAAGCGCTTTAGCTGTAATGGTAAAATCTAGATTTTCTGCAAAGGATTACAGTGATTGTTTGGCACTTCATCTGATTTATGAGAGATGGAATGAAGCTGAAAAGAAAGGATCAGTGTATGAGTATTGCTGGGAAAAAGTTCATCATGTGGAAACTTTAAAGACAATTCATGCTATTCAAAAGTAATATTTTAGAAATGCTGGACTGTTGGATAGAAATGCGGGCTAGTCACATGATCTTCGATAAAGCCTGTATGGTTTGTTAAGTCATGCTATAACCATGATGAATGGGTTATCCATTTCCACTTGGTTTATTCTCCCCCTTTCCTTATTTTTTCATTGAATTTACCCCACCTCTTGTAAATCATGGTTAGGGAACACAATAACTACTAACTGGGCTCTGATCGTGTTACTTGAGCTGGATAGGCACTTTTTCAACCTTTTGTGTCCTAAAAACCCTGGACACCCCAAAAACTGTTCATACATCCAGTAAACATTTTGATATCCCAAAATTATCTATTTAAAGTAAAATTGAAATGAGAAAGTACCTGAAAAAATCATAGAATATCATACCCTCCCTAACATGAAATGTCTTAGCTTTGAGCCACATTTCAAAGTATCACTAAGCTTTGTCAGAAAAGAGATTGAACCACTATGCCTACATATTCATCTCCCCTCCCATGTCTCTTCTTTAATGGTACTATATAGTAATAAAAGCTTTGTTAAAAAAGAGATTGGACCACTATGCCTACATATTCATCTCCCCTCCCATGTCTCTTCTTTAATGGTACTATGTAGTAATAAAACTAGAACAAAAGGTACAATACTACCTTGCAAAACCATCCCATTGTGATCCATAAAATGAACTAGATTCTCTTAAAGGATGATTCGGCCTCCAACAAAAATTCAGCCACATGGACTCTATAGAGAAGTCTAGGAAACATCACCTAAAATGAAACATAAAGAAATAATTCACATAAAGTCATACCATCATGGAATATCCAATATATTCCCCATCGGCCCGATCCTCTTCACAACACATTACTCAAAACGCTTGACACCATCTTACCATTTTTTCAAAACATTATCTCTAAATAGAAAATCACACGATAAAAAACTCACTTTGAAATCATGCTTTACACCTTAAAACACATTTTAAATGTTTAGGATAATTTATATCAACCACATTGGGAGATACATTCCGAGAAATAAAACCAATAATATATATAAAAAGATATACAATATTCAATTGATAAAATAATGAATAACAGATTAAAAAACATCCATGCTATCATGGAATTCAAATAATGGTAACATGAATATGGAAACTACCTAAAACTCAAGCCATGCTAAAATAGATGATGGAATCTCAAATTTTAATATTTTCAAATGCGCACATATTCACCTTAACTTATATGTAATGATACCTAGTCCATATATACATATTAAGGTGTACAAATATGTATAAGGGATCTATACATATTTGACTATACTTTCATATACCACACATATTCATTTTCACATACACATATAAGAACATATAGCCCCATGATATATATTAATACTTTCAAGGTTGAATATATATAAATGGAGAACTTATATATAGATTCTTAATTATGAATACACATGTAATCCTTTGATGATGACAGCTCAAACCTGCCAAAATGAAGACCAAAACACACTACAACGATATTTGGAATATAAAAATCACAATATCCCTAATTAAAATGTGGAAAAAATAAAAATTATATATAAATAAACCTGAAAATTATGGTGGGAGGACTGAAATTATGGTGTGGGGGTTGTCGGAGGCCGCGGGGGGTGTGGCGGTCGCCGGAGGGCGTGGGGGGCGCGAGGGACGCGGGGGCGCGGGGGTCACCGGCGGTCGAGGGGGGGGGGTGCAGGGTTCGCCGGGGGGCTCGGGGTCCACGGCGGCCGCCGGAGGGCGCGGGTGTCGTCGGAGGGCGCGGGTGTCGCCGGAGGGCGCGGGTGTCGCCGGAGGTAGCGGGACGGGGATCGGGGAAGAGGGGAGGGTTTGTGAGGGGGATCGGGGAAGACGGGTATGCGATAGGGGAGGGGAAAGCGTCGCGGCTTTTCAAAATAGACTGGGTTTCGTGGCGGTTTGTTAAAAACCGCCGCGAAATCTTTCACAGATAACGTTTAGCGGCGGTTTTGTGAACCGCCGCCACAAAACCGCCGCTAAACACTGTTTATGTTGTAGTGTGTGATCTTTTATCTTGAATGAAATATTTTTTATTTGGACCTAAAGTACGCAAATGAATCATTTCATATGAAGATTTATTTTTTATAAATATAGTTGTGATAAGGAAAAATAATGTGTACTGAAGGCAGGTGATGAAGGAAGAATCCCCACAATCAAGAAACTAAAAAGGTGATGTATTACTAGGAATTCATCTTAGGGTTTTGCGATCAAAATTCATAAAGTCTAATAAGAAATATTTTTTTTCTTATGTGAAAATATAATATCTTGGGAAAATTATCTCAAGGGAAAGTGTTGATAGTGTGTCATGACCTAACTTTGTTGGAACTCTTCTTAGGATGATAATAATATTTAATTTGGCACCACCTGCAACATGTCATGGGATGATGACTAGAAAAAAGGGTTTAATATCACTTAAAGGGAAGTCATTACTATTTTATATGCTTGTCATTTTAGGAAAAGATGTCAAATTCAAAGTCAAAAGTGAAAAAACAATAAAAAAAAGACAAGAATTCACTATAACTCTTTAAATGTGCAGAACATGTAATATCCTGTTACTTATTTTTAGGTACTCTTTGACCCTAGTTTTTATCATACTTTGGTCGGGGGTTGTTTTGGATAGTTTCAGTGAAATTTGAAGGATTTTGGAAGCCCGTTGAGTTGTGCAAGGTTGGAACATGGTTAGAGAAAACTGTGTAGTTTGGACTAGTAAACCATGCACCCTTTGATAGTGCTCTGGATGGTTTGTACAAACCATGTGAATAGACCCTCCAAACCGTGCAACCTTAGGAAATGGGAATTTGAATGGTTGGCACATGATTAATCAAACTATGCACCCACTAAGGAGAAATTTTTCACCTCATATAGTAGGGGCACACAATTTTTCGAACCATGTGGCCTTTCCTAACAAACCATGCATTCAAGTTTAATTTATTCTAAAAATTTATTTTAGAATCTAGATTCCCCAATTTAAGTGTCTTACCCATGAATTCAACCCTAACACAATTTAATTGTCTTTGGAGGATCTCAAGAAGTGGTTTTGGCTACTCCAAACCCTTTCCTTTGGGGATTTAAGTGACGTTAATCCCATTTAATATCCCCCCAGGTAAGTAGATCTCCTCTCTAATAGTTTCTTCTAATCTATCCTTCCTTCCTCCTTAATGTTTAATAGATTATCATGTATTGGGTGGATCTAAACTTTGTTTGATTGGATATTGATTCTAGGATTTATTTATAGATATTATTCACCTTCAATCTACGTTGGTGTTCCCATTGTGGGTGTTGATCATTTGAGTTCCTTGATTAAAGATACATGGTTATGTATGATATTTTCCATGTAATTGAAAACTTGATTTTTTTGATTTTTTTGAAATGGATTTCAATTGATTTATAAAACCTTTATTTGAAGTGATTTTATTATGAAATTTTAAATGGTATGGATTTTGAGAAAAACCTCAATTAAAATGGAATTGGAATTGTGTGGTGAATTTTGAAAATGGTGGAATTGATGAAATTATTTGAGAATTGTTTTGAGAAAATTGAATTAAATTGAAAAGGCATGAAATGATAAAAAAACCATGTTTTGGTTATGAATTTGAATTTTCATATTGAAACTAAAAATTTGGGAAATTTAATTGTAAATGATTATTAATTTGAAATGAGATGATTTTCCCTTTTTCTATTAATTGATTGAGAACATGATATCTTGGGTAGTTAGCAGGTTATTTAGGACATTAACTCTAGGATATTGATCTCCTAACAATAAATTGATGATGGAAACTCTAACAAAAAACTATTTCAACATGATTATCCTAGATGGGATGTTGATGAGTCCTATTTTTCCTAAGACTGAGGGATGTGTGTACACATAATTAGCCTTTATTACTAATTTGAGAATCATAAGGATCCAATAATTAGTAACTAACATATTTTAGGGAATACAACCATGGTTCTTGTTGTGACTATTTTGAATATATATTCCATTTATTAAAGAATTATTTTACTTACACCGAATTATTTATATAAATGATTTTATATAATTTTTTTATTTAAGATATGATTGAAATGTTTCTATATATTGAAATAAAATCATGTTTTGTTTTAAATATGAAAATGACATGTCATGTCATGTCCTGTTTTATTTAAATTTAAAGCATGATTGGTTTATTATTATGTCATATATTACAAAACACTTGGTGATACCCTATTGGGTTTTATAGCTCATTCCATATCTTTTCCTTCTATTTTTGTATATTTTCTTATTCCAGGTCAGAGAAAAGGGAAAGTACCACTTAGAGGTGGTGGATGTTATTAATCCCTTGGGATTTGAGTGATAAAGGTGACTAGGGAAGATGTTATCCACTTTTTTCAAATGATGTTTGAGTTTTAATCTTGTTAGATACTGAGTAATTTGATGATTTACTCCTTTGGGTTTTGTTATATCTCTTTGGTTTCTGGTACTTTATCCTTTTGGAGTGTTGAACATACTAACTTTTAATATTTTATCCTCCACTGGTTTTTTGGAAATTTTGTTCCCTCTTGATCTTGTATGATTAAAAATGTTAGTTTCCAACCCATGGGGATTGGGAATGCCCTTCAGGCCATGATAGATCCAAATCAGGTATCAAGGTACTAGGTTATCAATGTTAGTTCATGAAAAATTGGTTTTAAATGTGCATGATATGCATCTTTCCTTAATGTCATTTTTTAGTTTGAGATGTCTTATCAGGACTTAGAAGGTAGTTATGAGTGAGTGTCTGGACAACTCTCATTATAACGAGCCTTAAGTTACTATTGGTGGTTTGGGAAAGGCATCTTGAGGAATATTTTGATCAAATTCCAGTCTTTTACCTATTTTTATTTGGATAGGTTGAAATAAAAATATTGATAAATTATCTAATGGGATTTATGTTTTCGTTGATCTTGTTTGACTTAACAATATAATTAATCTTTTTATGTATTCAATGTTGTTTTTTGATATTTTGGATCATCATTCCTCCAATAAGACATTTTAATAGGATATAAGAGTAAGCTTCTGGTGAAACACAATGAGAGGATCCTTCTATGGACCAAAATCTTGTTCAGATTATTATTCTTGTTATCCAATCTCTAGGACAGGGACCTACATCCATTCCTATTTAGCTCCAACTATGTAACCTCATAGGAATGAATATAGAAATCATGCTTAGGAGTTCCTTCACTATAATACACCAACATTCCTAGTCTCTAATGATCCTCATGATGTTGAGTATCATTTGAGAAAGATAGAGATTCTTTTTCATTTCATGGATATTCCTGATTCGATTAAGGTGAAATGTGCCACCTTAAAGATAGAAGGACCTAGAAAGAGTTAGTGGGATTCAATGGTAATGATGAAGAAGCATGAGGGTTTAGAGTTGAAGTACTTTAGATATATTTACACTGATTAGTTCTATCCAAAGTCTATGGTTCTATCCAAGGTTATAGAGTTTTCAATCTCCATTAGGCTGAAAGGATTGTGATGGAATATGTGAACCCCTTTACCAAGACTGTTTAGTTTTCACCTAAGGTTATATTAAATAAAAAGATGAAGAATCAATTATTTGAGATGGGTCTCCAAACTGAAATTTGTTCATAGGACTTCTTTCTGAATCTCTCTTCATATGGTGATGTATTGGATATGGATTTGATGGTTAAACCTAACATGGATGGTAAGTCAGGGTGGATGAGAGTTCCTTTTTCTACTAGTGGTTGTTCGGTGAGTTCCTTTAATGGAAAGTGGAAGCATGATGAGTATTATTGTGTATCTAGATAGCAGGAATCCTCTAGAACTCCTACAATGCATGACAAAGTCCCTTTTACTTGCTTCTATTGTGGAAAGATTAGGAATTTGAAATGGGTTTTCACCGAGGCACCCAATATATGTAGTTACTATGGACATTTAACTCACTTGAAAAAATTATTTTATATATTTTCTAACCCATGTAGTGGCATGGAATCATCATCACCAAAAATTAATGTGGTTTAATTAGATTCTTCACAATCAATGGGGTTCCAGTCATATACATCTGGAATAAAGCTTATTCCTATAGTGGAAGAGTCTCAAGAGGAATCTAATATGAGTATAGCGATGGTGAGAGGTACCATAACTATAGATTCATCTTTAGTGACTTAGTTATTTGATGCTGATGCATCTCACTCATTAAAATCAAGTTTTATTTTAAACCTTCTAAATCTTCTTATGGAGATTTTCTCTCATGTGATGGATATTACTACACATCTCAGAATTAAGTGAGAGGAGGGTCTCTATTGTCTTGCTTATGTCTTGTCTTTATTAGAGATTGAGCTTACTTGGTATTTTATGGTTCTCAACATAAAACCACTTGATGTCATTTTCAAGATGGATTGGCTCATTGCTAAAAAGGCCTCTATTGAATGTTATCTTCTATGGGTCTCTTTTACTATGCCTGATGGGGTGTATCGTATCTTCTAGGGAGAATGGGACCTAGGGTCAAGTTGTGTCAGACCTTCTTATTCAGAGTTTTGGAAAGTAATATCAGTGTTTTATTTTGTTCTAGAGAAAGAGTATTTGAGTGATTATCTCCCTCCAGTTTTCATCGAGTTTCTTTATGTTTTTCATTCAGATTTATTTTTTTTCACTAGTAAGATAGATACAATTTTTTATTGATTTAGTGTCCAATACTCAACCAATTTCTATTCATTCTTACTGTATGGCACCATATCAAATAAAAGAGTTGAATAATTAGTTAGATAATCTGTTATAGAAAGGTTTTATACGCATGAGTATGTCAACTTGGGTGGAACCAATTCTATTTTCTAAGAAATATGATAGAACACATCACCTTTGTGTAGGTTACCAGAGACTCAATCTAGTTATGGTGAATAAAAAGTATTTGTTGCCTTAGATAGATGATATGTTTGACCAGTTGAAAGGGGTGAATTGGTTCTTGAATATTAATCTATAATATGGTTATCACTAGTTGGTAATGAGAAAATATGAAATTCATAGAAAAACCTTCTAGATTAGGAATATATATTGTGAGTATCTTGTCATGTCATTTGGTCTAACCAATTCTCTTGTAGTCTTTATGGATTTGATGAACATGATCTTCCACTAGTATGTTGATACTTTCATGGTGGTCTTTGTGGATGACATCCCGATTTACTATCTATCTGAGGAGGATCATATGCATCATATGAGAGAAGTTATGGAATTTTTGATAAATCATTAACTATATTCCATGCTATAAAAATGTGACTTTAGGATTCAAGAATTCAATTTCTTGGGACACGTGTTATCAAAAAATGGTATCTTAGTTGACCTTAAAATTGTGAAAGCCACTATGACATGTGAGAAACCATGAATTGTTTTCAAGATTCATATCTTCTTGGGTCGAGTGGTGTATTATTACTGATTCATAAAGGATTTCTTGAATTTGTCTTATCTGATGACCAATTTCACTCAGAAGGGAGTAATTCTTGTTTAGGATGAAAAATTTTAGAGTTATTTTGTTGAGTTGAAGCATATTTTGACTTTTGTGCCAATGTTGACTCTTCTAAAGGCTAGATTGGTCTATGTGGTATTTCGAGATGCATCTGATTTGGGTTTGTGTTAGGATATTATACGTGGTGATCATGTGGTGACCTATGGTTCTCGACATCTTAGGACACATGAGATGAATTATCTAACCCATGACCATGAACTTGCAGTTGTGATGTATGCACATAAAAGTTGACGATGTTATCTTTTCATAGAAAGGTTTAGCATGTATTCTGACCACAATATCTTGAGTTATATCTTCTCTCAAAAATATTTGAACCTATACTAGAGGATTTGGGTGGAATAACTTTAGTAATTTTTTTTGACATTTCTTATACCCCAAGAAAGGGGAATGTCATCATAGATGCTTTGAGAAGGAATTTTCTAACTCTGGACTTGAAAATATCACTAGAAGAGTGGAACTTGATGAATCTTTTTGAACAGTAGCATTTAGGAGTCTTGGAAGAGGAGTATGAGGTTTTCTTGTCCAATTTTCTATTGAAATACTATCTTCTCAGGATGATTCTTCAAAAACAACATCTTGATGATGAATTCCATAGCATTAGAGACTCTCTTTATGGTGGGGAGACCATTGTGAGTGGTCATTCTCCATGGATGGTATTCTATGTTTCTAGAATTGGTATGTTGTGCCTTTTATAGTGAGAAAATCTGTAATGGGATATTTTCATAATTCCCAATGGGATGTGCACCTAGGAACCACAAAGAATTTTTATGATATGTTGAAATGATTCTGGTTCTCAGGTATGAGATGCGACATCACTGATTTTTTTCACATTGTTATACTTGTCAACAGGTCAAGGATGAGCCCCAGAAACCTTAGGGTTTTCTCTAGACCCTTCCAGTGCCTACTTAGAAGTGGGATGATATTTATATGGACTTTGTGATTGGGTTGCTTCATACCTCTTGAAAGAATAATGTGATATGGGTTGTGATTGATCTACTTACCAAATCATCTCACTTTATATCCATTTGGGATACAACCAAGGTTGAGGAGTTGGGGAATCTCTATGTGAAAGAGATTGTTTGTTTTCATAGAGTTCCATCTACTATAGTTTCTGATAAAGATCCATATTTTACCAATCTTTTTTAGAAATTCATTTAGGAGGTGATGGGATCTATGTTTCATTTGATTACAACATACCATCTGTAGATGGATGACTAGAAAGATAGGGATATACAAATTCTTGAGGAAATTATTTGTCCCTACATCCTATATTTTGGTGGATCTTGGGATAATTGTTTGGGATTGGTTGAGTTATCTTATAAAAATAGTTATCATTATACAATCAGAATGACACCTTCTGAGGACTTTTATGGCATACCATGTAAATATCCATTTTTTTGTCATATATTGGATAAACTTCCTTGGTTGGACCAAGTTTAGTCTAAGTGATAATGAGGAAGATTCAATTGATTCATCAGAGAATGTTGACGGCTTAGAGTAGGTATAAAACCTATTTTGATCATTATCATAGACCATTGGATTTACTTGTTAGTTACTGTGTGTTCTTAAGAGTTTCTCCTAAGTTGGGTCCCCAATATCTTGGGAGGCAAGGGAAGTTTTCTCCTCAGTTTATGTGACATTTTGAGGTTGTTGACTAGGTGGGGAAAGTGGATTAATATTTAAAAATTACACCATATTTTATGTCAATATATAATATGTTTCATGTATCCTAGATTTAGAAGTATATTTTTGACCCATATCATATATTGAGTTGGTATGATCTTGATATTGAGATTGATTTATTAGTGACTAAGCATCCAGTCAGGATTGTTGATTTTGAGACAAAGATTCTTCATGGGAGGATGATACCTATGGTATGTGTGTTATGACATCATGGTTCTAATTATCATGAGACATGGGAGCATGAGGCACTGATGAGAGAGCATTTAAATTATCTATTTGATATGGATCTTTCTTGACTAGATTATGGGGATAGAAAGTTTTTATGGAGGGGAGGTTGTAACATCTTGTACCTTTTTTTAAGGAAATACTTAATCCTAGTTTTGTTCATACTTTGGTTGGGGATTATTTCAGGTTGAATTTGGTGAAATTAGGATAATTTTGGAAGTACTTTGGAATATGAATGGTTGGAGCATGGTTAGGGAAAACCGTGTGATTTTACCCAATAAATCATGGGCCCTTTGATAGTTCTCTGGAGGGGGGCTCACAGTTTTCCCAAATCATACGACCAGATCCTACAAACTTTGTGGCCTTATACAATGTGAATTTTCATGGTTCATGCATGTTTAACCAAACAATGTTCCCACTAAGGAGAAACTGTGCCCCCATATAATAAGGGCACATGATTAGGGTTCATAGTTTTTCTAACCGTGCAACACTACCCATCAAACCGTGAACACAAGTTTAATTTGTTTTGAAATTTTATTTTAAAATCTAAAACCCCTTGGTTTAAGTTCCCAACCTACCCATTTGACCCTATAATTATTTTCTTGTCTTTGGATTCTCTAAAGAAGAAGTTTTAGCCACTCGAAACCCTTTCCTTGATGGATCAGAGTAGCATTGATCTCTTTCGATCTCCTTTGGGTAAGTGGATATCCTCTCTAATAGTTTATTATGATATCTCATTCCTTCCTCCTTAGAGTTTAATAGATCATCATGTATTTGATATATCTAAACTCTATTGGATTGGATGTTTATTCTAGGCTTGATTTCTATATCTCCTTCACCTTCGATCCATGTTGGCATTCCTGTTATGGGTATTGATAATTTTATTTCTACAATTAAGGGTAGGTGGTTTAGTTTTATATTTTAAATGTAATTGAAACCTTGATTTTATTTATTTATTTAAAATGAACTTCATTTTATTTATAAAACTTTTATTTGAAGTGATTTTATTATGTAATTTGGAATGACATGGATTTTGAGAAAAACCCCAATTTCAATGTAATTTTAATTTTGGGGTAAATTTTTAAAATAATGGAATTGATGAAATAATTTGAGATATTTTTGAGAAAAATGGATTAAATTTAAATAATGAAAACCTATGATTGATTTTGGATTGAAAAGGCATGAAATGATGAAAAACCATGTTTTTGTTTTGAAATTGAATGGGCATATTGAAACTAAAAATTTGAAAATTGAATTGTAAATGATGGTTAATTTGAAATGATACGATTTTCCCTTTTTCTATTGATTTAATAAGAACATACAATCCTTGGTTGTTAGTAGGTTATTTGGGACAAGAACACTAGGATTTTGATCCCATTATAATTGGATTTATGAAGAAAACACTAAAAAAACATAGTTCAGCATGATTATCCCTGATGGGATGTTGATGAGTCATATTTCTCCCAAGCCCAGGGGACGTGTGTACACATACTTAGTCTTGATCATATATTTTATAAGTGTGAGATTCATATAGTTATAAACTAACATACTGTATAGAAGATGAACATGGTTCTTGTTGGGATTGTTTTGGTTATCTATTCCATTGATTATAAAAATATTTTAATCATTTCAAATTATTTATATGAATTATTTTTTTATACAATGTTTATTTAAGACATGATTGATATGCTTTCCATCTGTTGAAAGAAAATAATGTTTTTTTATTAATATAAAAATTATATGTCATGACATGCCTTGTTTTTTTTAAATTGAAAGCATGATTGGTTTATTATTATGGAATATATTATGGAACACTTCATGAGACCCTACTGGGATTTATAGATTACACCCTGGCTTTTATTTTGGGAATTTTTAGATTTTCTTATGACAAGTATGAGAAAAGTGAAAGAGCCACTTGGAGGTGGTGGATGTTCTTGATCCCTTGGGATTGGAGTGATAGAACCGACCGACAGAGATGTTATCCACATGTTTCATAGGATGTTTTAGTTTTTATCTTATTATATACTGAGTACTTTGAGGATGTATTGCTTTGCGTTTTTTATACCTATTTGGTTTCTGGTACTTTCTCCCTTTGCAGTGTTGCACATATTAACTTGTAATCTTTTATCTTCTAATGTTTTGTGTAAAATTCATTACCTCTTGATATTTTATGATTTCAAGTGTTTGTCTCTAACCCTTGGGGATCAGGAACACCTGTCAGGCCATGTTTGAGCCGACTCAGGTATCAGGGTACTAGGGTATCCAGACTGGTTCATGATATTAAATAACACCACCACCAACAAATATCTAATGAGTTAATGATGCATAGATTCATGTCAAAAGTGAATGAAAAATAGAAAAAATAAAACACTCCTCTATTCCTCTAAAATAGTATAGAAAAAAACACTACTTTTGAGAAATATATTGTGAGTTAATGTCTCCAACACCACCATAAAAACTATCTAAAATATTGAAAAATAGTATATATAAATAAGTGATCAATATGAAAGTATAATTTGAAAGTTACTCCTAAAAATTATCATGCATCTATGTGAATAAAACATGTTAATTCATTCATACATGAAACAAATGTAGATGACAATCAAACAATCAATCATAATGTTAGTCCTACAATCCCTTTTTGTCATATACGTCATAACCTACACTCCTCAATTCATGGAATATCAAACAACTGTCATCGTATATAACCCCATTTTTCTAATATTTAAATAAATAAATTCTAATGCATTTGTTTAACCATGGAGGCCTCATTGAAAGATATAACTACGAAATTTCACACCTATAATTAATGAAATATAATATCAATAATGGTTAGGTAAATTTCCTCCAATAGGGATTTCACCATTATCAAGTGTCCTACTTCAGGGACCTCCCAACCTCCACCCAAATTTAAATAAATGTAATGTTTGGGAAGCTGTCCATCTATAGGGACACTTTTTGTCACTGGGTACCTACCCATCACAACTCAAATCATCATCACAACACATCATGATCCTGCTTAATAATTTATCCATAACATCACAATTTACATCATCATCATTTTTCACCATGAATGGATTTTCACACTTTCCAATCATTTAATAACCCACCTAGGCCAACCTCATATTTAAGTGTGTCTTATGGGATGTTTAATTATATCACAACACACCCCCATATTTATCAATATAGTCCTACGAGAGTTAATTATAGAAACTCTAAACATTCCCAATATCCTTGGAATTTAAAAGTTTAATAACCTCAATGCTGATGATCATAACCAATTTATGAGGGAATTTTTCACTAAAAGAACCACCACAGTGTAGTGGTTTTTACCAGATTATGAACTACCTTGGGATAAACCATCAAATGGTGAGTGCCACCACACTATAGTGCAGTGCATGATGTTTTACATTATATGTGATATTGTATGAATCAATATTTTTCTTACACTAAATATATCATGGTCATTTATAATATTCATAAGATGATGGCTATGAGGAATTTGAATATCTAATTCAACCCATGAAGAATTATGAAAAGGAATGTGATCTATGTTCCCTAATTCCACCAACTATACCCAAAGCTACAATTCATATATTGAATGACAAGATATAATTCTCAAATCTATACATACAGACTCTTCTTGTTCTATATTCATGTGTCATGATCCCCTCAACTCCAAAGTACCCCTCTTGGTCCAATAATAAATGAAGATAAATAACCACCATAGAGTCCCACCCTCTATAGGACCTAGGTTAGAGACTAGTACTGAGGTATAAAATCAAACATATTGAAGACATTTTCTTCATAATAAAAATTAGGGCCTGGAGATCGAATGAAAACTACCAAGAATCTTCATCAAATAAAGGGAATAATGAAGTTGAAAACCATCCCAAAATTCATGTATAATGCTAAAAAAATCCAAAGAAACTATCCAAATAAAAAACCAAATGAGATCCTAAGTCTAATGACCGTGACCCTAGTAGCCCATAGTCAGCAGTTACTTTATTACATTGGAATATGATATAAGGAATCACATCCTAAATGACAAAATATTTTAGTAGTCTTGGTGAACTAGATAGATACTTGAAATTCAAATTAAATTTTAAATAAAAAATATACAAAGTATTTTCATTGAGAAACCCATTATTCCATCTAGCATATCCTTTCATAACAATCACAGTACACTTCAAGGATTTCTAGGGAAAGGAAAAAAATAAGGGTGAGCTCAAATGATTAGTAAGGGTTAAGTACAACGAAATTTATCATAAATAAATAAGCATAATAAATAAATCAAGGTAAATAACTAACACACATTCCATTAAATAACTTGACTATCATGATGAGATAAGTCATGATCAATATGAAATGGTAAATAACTGACAACACGGGCCATTCAATCAATAGTTGAGAATGAAATTCATCTAGAGATAATATAATTGTGAAAATATTATGGATAATAATAATAACTGAATTATAAAAGAATGAAATTCTTAATTATTGGACTTCATGTCTCGGGCACATGATACCTCTACCATTAAGACCTTTCACAAGATGGTTTAATACTACTGGGTACATACTGATCTGGTTTGGACAACTTTACTTCCACTTTCAATACCTTTTACAAGAAATTTTAAAACTACTAGGTAAAAACCAATTAGTTTAAACCAAATTATTTTCCTCATGAGACCTACTGATTCATTGAGGGGATATCTATAACCGGCTCCCATATGTGTCTTTCATGTCCAAAGTATTCCTCATATATTGATTAATTAATTTAATTCATGAATAATGTGTCTTATCATAAAATATCCATATTGATTAAATAATATAGATTTATAAATATTTACCTAGATAAAAAAATTACTTTCAATATAGAACACCATATGTAGAAATGATATACAATATAAGAAATAAACATATCCATGATATAAGGAATATTGATATTTAAGAGAAACGATATATCCAATGATCATGAGTAAGTGAATACTTAAAAGGATGGTATTATTAAAACATATACCTAGTGTCTAATAAGTGAAATAAAGGGTTTTTTTCATTGATGAATAAAATCACCAAAATATCATTTAAAATATTTTTGAGTAAAAATATATTTTTCAAATTGAAATTAACTTCTAAAAATAAACCGCACAAATAAAAAAGATTTTTTTTTTCAAAAAATTAACTTTTTAAACTTGTAAAGTAAGTTTCAAACCATAAAGGATTAATTATGGTGGAAAAATCCAGTACTTCCATATAAGTTAAAAAAATCTTTTTTTTTATTTTTGTCAGAAAAGTCACAAAGTACCTCATTTGGAGAACGATAGGAAGATACCTTTTAATTTTTTTTATAAAAAGTCAAACATGGTTGAAAAATACTTTTAAAAATCATATAAGATTTTTAATTTTTTTTTGATTTTTTTTGAAAACATGGGCATGGAAGAGAAATATTCCCTAGTGTGGACATAAATATAAAAAATCCTGAATAATGACGAGATTATCAAATAAACAATTTTATTAACTTTTTAATCATAAGCCCCATGAAAGAAATAACTTAAAATGAAACTTTAAATATATTTAATACAAGTATATGTGTGATATAATATATCAAAGGGGTAGTGTATTCCCCACAAAATATAAATAAGCGGTGAATAAGGCATATGTTTCACAAAAATGAAAGTGTGATGAAAATTCATTACCACTTTGTAATCAGTTGAATCGTATGCCACATGAAAGAATAATTTAAAAATAAATAAATATCATGATAATAAATAAATTAATTATAAAATATGTCAAAGAGTAATTATATACAACTAATAAAAAATATAGGTGCATAACATCAAAATATGTCTCAATGAAAGAAAATTTAGACGAAGTCTAGTATTTCTAGATTGATTTCCTTTGTACAAGTTTGAAACTCCAGTATAATAAATTTAAATTTATTATAAATATATTCTAGAAACATAATAATATATATATTACCATATATTATTTACTTATAATATTTTATCACATTTTTATCATCAATTCATTGTTAAAATCACTATTTCGGGTGGTAACAACTTCATTTTTCAGGTATATTTTGATTCGGTTGTTCCAGTCCTTATAATTTTATCATAGTTCCATCATATAAAGAATATTATTTATGGTGTAAATAATATATAATAATATATATATATATATTTATATTTATCATTAAATATGTATATAGAAAAATAAATTACACCATTCATGGAGATGGTCGGTCGTGCGTATTCATGAACGTTGTTTTCATTTTTTTAAATGTGGAATGAAAGATTGGTAAAGAATAATTAAAATTTATAGAATAATTATTATGTCATATATATAATATATATTAATTAGTTTCATATTTATTACCATCTAATCAAAGTGGTGTTGAAAAATGAATTACACTGCTGCATGGAGACGGTAAGTCGTACGCACACACAAACACTGCTTTTTTTTCATAAGATAGAAAAGTGGTGGAATATGGTTGTCTAATAATCATAATAACACATAATTTTATAGATGATACATGAGATATTAAATTATTATAAAAACAATACATGAAGAGGAAATTGAAAATGAAATAAACTTGGAAGAGTTGGTAAAGACAATTACCTCTTCTTTGGTGGACATCCTTTAGATCTCTTCTTAATAGATTTGGGGTAGGTATTTTGGAAGGACCAGAAACTATAGAATTTATTTAAGGATTTTGATAAGTTAATTTTATAGTATATGAGAAAATTATATGGCTTAAAGTGGTTTAAATAAGTAAAGTAATTGGTTCCCTTTTATAATTGAGGCGGGGGAAACTTTTGGAATTTCTCAAAATATTAAAATATAATAAGGCTATTCTAGGGCCAAATGATTCCATATGACCTATTAATGCACATGTGATGAATTTTTAGACCATATCTTATACTATTTATTCTTATCCAATATTTTTATTATTTTTAAATAATTTAGTGAAGTATTATATCCCTAAAATATCATTATTATCAAATTTTACACTATTCATTATTTTGACTTTAATAAAACCAATACAAAAAGATAACTTTAAAAAAAAATATTTTAATACATCTCGAATATTTTATATTCACCTAGAAATTTTTTTTATCATCTTAATTAATTTAATTTATATTAATTTTTATATTTTTAATATCATTTATTTTTTTTACTCTAACATATTTCAAAATTTAAGCACATTTTTTAATATCTTCTGAGTTATAATCAAAATGGTGGGTTATTTTTATGGGCCATAAAATTTGGCCTAGAATTTTATCTTCCAATTGGTCCTCTGGGATCACCCCTTAAACGTAAAAACTAGATCTTTCCACAATTTAATGAAATGTTTCCCATGATGTCCTATATCTCCATTTCATTTTTTTACTTCATTGGCCTTAAATGGCATCATATACAGTCATTTTATTTCAATGATTTCTAGTTCACTTTGACCACAATTTTTTTTGTATTTAATGAACACTTATTCCATCATCCTAAATATATTTAAAATATCTCTAGAAGGAAATAATGTTCCAAATTGAATGGGATACCTGAAAATGAAATATGAAAATAAAATCAAGACCACTGTGGATTTTAGAAGGTGTTAAAAAAATGTACCATGTAATAGTTCATTTTAATAATGAATTACACCCATGATAATAAAATAAGTTAAAATTTTAAAATGCACTGGTAAAATTATTTATGAAAATTGAATCACTTGAAAATTATGATATAAATAATTAATATTAGTCTATTTTAGTGGCCAATCACCCACCAAATTTAGGTTTTCAAGTCTTATGAAAATAGAATCTCAAAATTATAAAAACTGAATTATATTTTTAAAAATAATTTTAACATATAGTGATCAAAAAAATAAATCATTACAAACAATCATGAAACCTATCAAAATCATTTAACACAATCTAGGTTCCCAGGAATATCCAAATCCCAAGCCCATTAATTTCTTCAAATTCATCATCACATTTCATCCAATTTCAATTAATCAAGATGATATATTGTGTGTCACTATAGACATGGGGGTTAATTTTTATTCAATAAGGAAAATATTGAAGTGCTAGGTGGAATCAAATTTTAATCATAAAATGAGTGTTTTTGTTTGTTTTTATTAATTTTTTTATGGTAATTGAAATTTCACTCAATCAAGTAAACCCCTATATAAAGAAATTGCTGATGACTCCCAGGATCAAAGACCTTAGGGAACTAATTTAATCTCACTTAATCGTACATAAAATTGAGTTAAATTAATAAAAAAAATTAAATTACCATTAATAGAGATAAAATTCCCAACCATGGACTATACAACTATTGAGTCATGATCCCTAAGTGAGAAAATCCACACTCAATAAATTTTTCTATGAGAAAATTTATTGTTTTTTATTTATATATTTTTATTTTTTTAACACTCATGTTAAAATTAAAACGATCACCAAACTTATGCTAATTATTAAGGGACCCAATGTACATGAACTAATTCCCCATAATCCAATAGATTGATATAGTGATATTTTTATTAAATTGATGAAAATTTAAACTATATAAAATCACATTAAATATCCACACTTTCCAAAATTTATGTTCATGAACTTAAACAAAATTTAAAATTAGATTCAAGGCATGAAAATTTATTGAATATTTAGTTTAAAAGTTTTAAAAGTGGAATATCATGTTCAAGGTTAAATAAATTTATTTTCTATTTATACACACAAAATGTTATATTTTTTATGTTTTCACCATGGATTCACAAAAAAAAATTTATTTGATATGATTTTTTTCTTTTCACCCCTTATAATAGTATTGTTTTTAGTGTTTAATTAATAAAAATTATAATAGGGAAGATGTGGAGGAGAGGAGTTCTAAAATTTAAATTTGAAATAAAAATATGGAATAATGACACCTGGTATATTGAAGAAGAATTCCATGTTGAAACCAATTGATCCTTAAACATCTATGTCACTTGAAGATGCCTCATTAATAATGAAATATTGTGTTTGAAATCTTAGAAGAAATTTTATTTTCTTAAAAATACATAAACCTCAAAAAACATAAATCTTACACATCAGTATAATAAGAATCAAAATAAAAACCCCTTGAGGTTAACAAAAAAATAAAAAGGAAAAGAATAAAAGTAAAAAAACATACCTATTTATTTTATAACACAAAACATAGAGTCTATGTACACATAAAAGCCAGTTTTTCTCCTAGAAAGAAATTTGATTAATTTCATTAGTATTATGTGGACCCTAAATATATCAAATTTTTTCTAGTTCACAAGTTGACTCAATTAAAACCTCCTCTATTTAATTTTTATTGAATAAATTAATGAATAGTTTTAACCTTTGACCATTTACTTTGAAGATATGAAGACTAATGGGATCATGAATATCTAATACCCCATGGAGGTTCACATGATGCACAGTGTAAGGCCTTAACAATATCTATATTAACTTTAAAAGGTGTATGTGAAGTTTGGAACTACATAGGATCACATATTTTCCAAGTTCAATGTGTTTGAATTTAATATTCCTAGATTTGTAATCTTGAACTCTTTATTTGATGATCATTGAATTTTCATAATCCTAAATCCTATGTTCATAATATTTTTTACGGTTTAATTTCATCTTTGTTTCATCAAAATAAATGTAAAAATTCATTTTTTTGATTTCCTAATAGGCCTTGTGTTTTGTTTCAAGAGGTAAATGGAAATATTTTCCATAAAACAATTTATACAGTGAGATGTGTAGGATGGTTTTAAATGTAATATGATATAACCAAAAGGAATCAAAGATTTTCTCATACCAATATTTTCTAGATGGATTGATGGGTTTTCAAGAATTTTATTAATTTCTCTATTCTCTATATCATTTTGATGATTGGTTTGAGGGTAGTAGGAAGTGGAAACTTTTTGATAGAAACCATACTTATACATGAGTACTGATAAGGGACAATTAAAGAAATGAGTTCCATGATCATTGATGATATCCCTAGTAATTCTATGTCTACAAAAGATGTTCTATTTCAAGAATCAAATCAAAAATTTAGGGTTATTGGACTTAGTGGGAATGGTATCAACCCATTTTTACACATAATAAATAGCTAAAAGTATATGGATATATCTCTTATAGTTTGGTAAGGGTCCCATGAAATAAATCTCAAAGCAATTAAAGATTTCAAAAACTAGAATGGGAGTAAGGGAAATTTGACTGCTTTTGGTTATGGATCCTAATTTTTGACAATAAGAAACACTTTATAAGAATGTTTTGTAATACTTAGTGAGGTTAGAAAAAAAACCACTTTGGAGATCTTTTTAGTGGCTTTCTTTGTAGAAAAGTGTCCTACACATGCCTCTCCATGATAGATTTTAAGAATGGATACTTGCTCGGACTGGGGAACACATATCCTAATTACTTGATTAGGAAAGAAATCAAACAGGTATGTATCATAAAACACATAGTTTTTGACATCGAAAAATAATTTCCTTCTAGATTGAGTCCCTAATAATTTTGGAATGACACCCATAAAAAGTGGTTTGTTATGTAAGTATACTATGGGCAATTACTCACAGAATACATATACTCATTAGGGAATGAACTTGGAAAAAATATGGGATGGTTTATCATTGAATTTTAACCTATATAGGTGATACACTACAATATTTTCAACACCACTTTTTTCATTAATGTTTATATAAAAATCATCAAAAGAAGGAGCCACCTAATCAATCCAACCTTGGTGTCTTATTTTTTGGAAAATGTATTTCATAGCTGAATGATCTATGAATTTAGTGATGGGGGATCATAATATATAGGAAATGAAATTTTCTAAGTAAAATAACACAAAAAAAACTTTATCAGTGGGTTTTTAGTTTATTTTTACATAATTTAATAATTTACTTTAACAAATAATGACACATGGAGTTTTATGATAATTTTTTCCTAAGATAGCTCCTACCGTGAAGTTTTGCACATCACACTTGAGTTCCAATGGATGTTTCCAATTAGAAGCTTTCATGATAGGTAGAGATATAATATATGACTTAAGTGTCGATAATTATTGCTCATGGATTTCTATTCATTTAAATGGAGAAAATTTCACCTGTAGAACACAATGTGCTTGGGAAATGGAGTTGAAGTTCCCAATGAATCATCTACAGGAAAAATTATGTCCTAAAAAGGACCGAGATTATTTGATAGTTTTTGTAGATGGAATGTGACATATGATATGAAAATTGTCATTACCAACTCCAATCCTTCTACTAGAGACTAGATGGACTAGGACTAGTACTTACTTCATCATGAAATTTCATTTTTTCCATTTTAGGATGAGATTATTATCCAAAATTCTAGACAAAACCATTTCAACATTTATAAGGAATCCGTAAAAAGTATCCTCGAATATAGATAATTCATCTATAAATACCTCTAAATAATCCCCCACCATTTTAGAGACAATTCCCATCATGAACTTCTAGATGGTACCTAGGAAATTACATAACCCAAAGAGCATGTGTTTGAAGGAAAAAGTTACAAATGGATAAGTGATTATTGTTTTTTCTTGATCAGATAAGGAGAAATTAATTTTATTATACCCTTTGAATCCATATAAGAAATTTTATAACTTATGGACCACCACTCATTCAAGTAATTGATCAATGAAGTTCATGAGAAAATGGTCTTTCTTGGTATAAGTGTTTAACTTACTATATTCAATACACAATATCCATACACTAATAACTATTTTAGGGATAATATCACGAAACTCATTTTTAATCATGGTAAGTAAAACCTTTTTAGGAACCACGTGGATATGGATTGGACACTCACTCTCAACAAAAGGGTAGATTTTACCTAATTTCAACAATTTTAGAAGTTTTTCTTTTACCACATCCACGATATTGGAATTGAGTATTTTTTGAGGTTTCTAACATGGATTATAAAAAAATTATAGAATAATATTATGGGTTTCAATGAGTGGGTTAATCCTAGGTTCATCAGATAAGTTCCATCCAATTACTTTACAATGACTACTCAGGACATCCAGAAACAACCTCTTTTGATTAGATTTGAGAGAGGAAGATATGAGAATGGTAAGTGTTTTTTTGTCCCCTAGGAATACATACTTGAGTGATAAAGGTAGGAACTTGAATTCGAGATCAGGTTGGATAACAATTAAAAATGTATTTTGTGACTTTGAGTCAAACTCAATTTATTTTTTCAAATTTATTGAAAGAATTAGTTCCTTTTAAAAAGATGTTTCAGCCACCAAATTGAAACAATCAATGTTAGGAGTGGGTATGGACTTGATTTTTGTGATTTATATAAAGGTTTAATTGATTGGTGATTAATAAAAATCCTCAAAGTGACTATTTGAAATAGATTCAATCCAAGGAGAAATATATCTCCCATGTGAACAGAGTAAATCAATCCCATATTAACATAAAAATATTTCAACAATTCATTTATGTTACTATATTCCAATTTAAACACTACCTATTAAATTCACCTCATGAAAATCATCATCATCCATAATTTTAGAGTTTACATTGTATATGTTTAGGTTAAGGCTCATGTTCCCAAAGATTATTATTACATTCTCATTCCTTATTCGTATGAATGAGTTGATTGTTTCTAGGAAGGTATAACCAAAGATGATTGGAGTTTTTTTATTAGTACCTAGATTTGGATTATTTCAAGGAAAATTATGTCGTAAGGGTAGATTATGTTTTTAACTTTTACAATAAAAAACCCTTAAGATCCCTTAGGAACCCGAATATTTCAATCAGTAAGTTAGAGTGTGGTTGATGTTGGTTGGAGCTCTTCAATACCTAATTAGAATTGAATGACATATAGAATGAGGTTCACACTATATCTTAAATCATAAAATAATTTCAAAACATTTTTCTCTCCTAACTCAATGATGATGTATGAACATCTAGATTCATTCATATTAGGAGGAAAGATCTCTTGAATGATGGTATTCACATTATTAGCCAAAAGTACTTTATTTTTATGTGAAAATTTTCATTTAAAAGTTCATAATTCCATAAGTTACTTTGAGTAGGTGGGTATGGTTTGGATTAAATAATGAAGGGTATTTTTCAACTTAACCCAAGATAATATTTATTTTAATGTTTCATTTAGTTTAAGTTTATATTTTCCTCTCACACTTTGAGGGAAGGAATCAAGTTTTTTGATTATTTACTAAGCCTATGGTTCTTCCACTTTACAATTAGATTTTTCAGAAATAGAGGGATTTTATTCATCATTTTCATGTGATATTGAATATTTTAATGATTCTATAATTGTTCTTTTATTTTTTTCAATGGATTTAATACTTCTTAAGACTGACACTGCTTTGAGTTTTTTTAGGGAATATTGTGTGGAGTATGATTCTCTCCTCATAGTTGGGTGAGGGATAGATTGATTAGGCATGCAGAACTTTTCAATTTTTATTTTTTGTAATTAATGTTTATGTAATGAGGCTTCTAATTTCATTTTATCTATTTGTTTAAAAAATTATTCAATAATTGGGATGGGACATATTGGGTAGGGTCTTATGCTAGTTGTTTTATCCTAGGAGGATACTTTGGCTGTTAGATGGGTTTTTGAATGGGTTACTAAATATGATTTTTTAATTGGGCTGGTGGATTTTGTTATTTTACCAGTTTTAACTGGTTATTTATTTGAAATTTTTTTGAGGTTTGGTGTTGATTCATTTTTGTTTTTTTGGTTATTGATTCTATTTCCAATAGAAGCATGGATGGTCATTATATCTTGGATTGAAAGTGTTTTAGTACTGTGCATGTTGAAATTTTAAATCATTTTCCTCCACTGGTGGTCATCCTAAAAGAAAATTTTTTTATGGAAGGGATGTATGGACAATTTTCAGTCTTTTGGTAATGTTTTTCACAAATTGTGATAATAGGGTCAATAGTTTGGATTTCTTGGACCTTCCTAAGATTGATCTCCTCAACCTTCCTAGTGAGTACAACAATTTTTTCCCTAATATTTATTCATCTCTAAGATTATGAATTCCACTAGATTTTTGTGTATTCTCATTGTATGGTGATGTTTCCAATGTTTTTTTATGTTCAGAAAGATTTTCTAGACACTTGTAAGCACTATTTGGAGATCTTTTTTAGGAAGTTCCATTACACATCATGTTAATGAATTGTTTGTTTCCTAGACCCAAACCTTCATAAAAATTACAATCATATTTTGAAATTGAGAAACCATGGTGGGGTATCATATTGAGGGTGAATTTTAACCTTTTCCATGTTTCATAAAAGTAGTATCTCTCCTTTTCAAATAAAAACGGGATTATCTTTTTAAGTGAAATTGTTTTGTTACATGGAAAGTGTTTCTTGTAAAATTATTTTTGTAATTGGTCCTAAGAATTCATGGATGTCATTCTTAGATTGTTTAACCAATTCTTGAATTGATCCTTAAATGATATAGGAAATATCCTCATCTAAGATGATTCAAGTTGATGTGGTGGGCACATGGTTTTGACAATGTCATTGAATTCCTTTACATAAAGGTATAAAATTTCCTATTCCATCCCATGAAAGGTTGTAAGGTGGTTAAAGACATGAGATTTAAAGAAATTGGGGGAATTTCCTACTGAATCATATATAATTCATGAAGGTGTATTTATATATATAGGTGTGAGGTAGTCATTCATGGTTTGATCGAAAACATTCCCCAAGATTGGGGCTACTTGATTTGGGTTTCCATTTTGTTTCTTTCTCGGGTTGATGATTGGGTTTCGTGTAATACCATCCATTGGAATTTACTCAAATATAGAATATGGAGTTTTTTAAAGATTGGGATATAATAGAAAATACCCCTGGGTGTGATTGACTCCCCTACCCTAGGACTATCCACTATAACTAGATGGTTTGATTGGTCATGGGTATAGGTATACATGCTCCTAGAAAATAGTGAAAAGGAGGAAAAGACAAGATAAATGGGATGAGAAAATAAAAATGAGGGATAATATAATGATTTTCTAAGGTGTCTTACTTGGTTCCTTGACAATGGTGCCAAAATTTGGTCTCATCCAAATTTAACCAAGTTTAGGGTTGAAGCGGTCACTTGTAATACAGCTTAGGTTGTCAAATCCTCAAAGACCTAAAAAGAGACCTAAATACACATAAATTATATGGGGGGATTTGGATATGATCTGGACAAATTTGATTTGATTTGAGATGGTTTAATATGTCACTAAAATACCTAAGTGAATTCAATTTGAGAGAATGAGTTGATCCTAGGTTATTTATAGGGGTGGATTAGATGAATTTCTTTTTAGACTATTTAAATTTCTTACATTTGAGATGGGTTTATTCAATAAAGTCGAACCAACCTCATCACTTATTGGTTAAATGTCTACAAAAAATAATAATAATCACCTATACAGTTTGAGAATCATTTTTATGGGAACTCCAATGTATATAATTTTATTATCACTAAGAATATGTGATATTAAAATTCAATAAGGGCAAGGAAATATGTAATCATCAAATGAAATTTACAATAAAAAAATTAATTAAAGTTAATGTAACATGAAATAACATCCAAAACATCCCCTTACAACTTCTTTTAGATCAAAATATATAAGGTTCATCCCTCTATTGATGAAATTATTCTAATGGAAGATGGACAATGACTTACATAGGGGGAATTGAAGAATAAAAACAATGAAATGAGAATCACTATGCCTTTGTGTGAAGAATTTCACAAGTATTGGTATGAATAAGTCCACACCTTGAGAAAATGGCATCAACATGATATAAATAAGAACAAAATAAGATAATATAAATAAATTTTATTAATAAATTAGATTGAGTTATCACAATGTACATGGAAAACACAAACATTATAAAGGCAAAACGGTAGCATAAAATTACAACAAAACACCAGAAAAAATTCCTCCAAAATACTTAAACAAAAGACCATTAAATGGGAATTTTATAATCCTTGTGTTGATCCCCAAACCGAAAAATTCACCCTAATTACTGAGGTTAGGCATAGGTTGGTGGAAAGTTAATGGAGATTAGACTTTTCCAACCTTGAAAAAAAAACAGATCTATCTTGAATGTAGTCAACATATGTGAAAAAAATATTTTATATAGCCAAATTTTTGTGGATAATATAAGAATAAAATGAATCCCTATATGTACTCTAATAGTTTTCAAAATTTTAACCCATCTGGGTGCATATTTCTGAGTTATGATCAAAATGGAGGGATGTTATTCTAGGCCACTGAATATGGACCCTAATTTTATCTTCTAATTATGTTTCCTGGATCACCCTATAAACATCAAAATTAGATATGGACACAGTTTAATGTAATGTTACCCAAGTTATGCTCTATATCTAGTTAAAAGTTGAGATTCATTGGTCTTGAATCATTGCCTATACAATCATTTTAATGGGATGTTATCCAATTCACTTCAATTAGTATTTTATGGATTCAAGGCCCACTTTAGTGATCATCCCAAATGAGTATCCAATAACTCCAGAAGGAAAGAATGTTACTCATAACATGGGAAAAATAAAAATGAAATATGAAATTAAAATCAAGAACAATGGGTGTTTTATGAGGAGTTAAAAATATACCAAGTAATAGTTAATTTTAAGAATGAATTATAAACATGTTAAGAAAATAACTTAAAATTATAAAATTCCCTAAATCACATGAAATGTCATGACCTATAGGCATATCACTAACATGGGAGGCATTTTCCTAAAGTACCTATAAACATGCACACATCTCTAAGCCCAAAAAATGATGAAATATAAAATAAATAAAACAAAACATGCATGAATACATCTAATCCCACAACTAGAGTATGAAAACATGTAATGGAAAGTAATCAAGAAAAAATATAAGCCCACCAAAAAGAGTCTGAAAAAAATTCTAACTTGAAAGTTAAGATGGGGGATGGTGTCAAGATACCGCAGGAACACACCATGGTCTATTCATCTCAATAAGCACTGCTTAGTCTCGGTACCTCTAGGACTCTATTAAAATGTTTATCATCTTCCCAAGACATGACACATGCAAGAAAAGCCTGTGAAGGTGTGAGTATAAAAATACCCTAAAGGACACCCCGAAACAAAAAAAGTATATAAAAATAGAACACAAATCATATATAAATAAGTATTTTTTTACAACACATATAACAAGAATATCTAGATATGATCAACAAAGGAACACCGTCTCAAGGTAAATTCACAACCGAAATTCCAACCTAGGATTCCTTCTTGAAGGTTCCACATATAACTCATATAGGATAACATACTCCATGAGTCAGATATCCTTGATGATGTTTGTATGAGAGGTCATGCTTGTCAGGTATTTTCATAGAAAGTATATGCTA
Organism: Viscum album; assembly: GCA_963277665.1. Lineage (NCBI taxonomy): Eukaryota > Viridiplantae > Streptophyta > Magnoliopsida > Santalales > Viscaceae > Viscum > Viscum album. The sequence continues at coordinate 820,606,212 of OY728157.1, forward strand.
GAATTCTAAAGAGACATGATACCAAGATTATCATCACTCCCAAGGCCATGGGGTATACCAAAAACTCAATATGTATTAACCTGCTAAGTAGAGGATTGATGCCCAGATAGTGTTATTCACAATGATACCAAGAACTCCCTCTAGGGTACGAAGATGAAAAATAATCTCACTCTAGGCCTCACTGAATGATTCCAACAACTCTATCCAAGAAGTCCTATGGAAGGGATCACCATCCTACGTGTAGGATTAAATTCTATAATAACCATTTGGTAAAAGATATAGGGAACCCACCCTAAATAAACTTGTCCAATATAAAGATTAAAAGGGATCTAATCCTTCTTTGAGGGAGTATAGGGCATGTACTGGTAGTACACAATGTGTCGCTTTGGCACTGGGTCTTGCCATTATATAATGGCCCATTCCCATATCTGTATAAAATTACAAAGAATTCCAATTCCCATGACCTTCTACCCATGTCATAGTACATGGTTGTGCCTGTGTACACCTGGCCTGGCCATGTCTATGTGGAAGTACATAGAATTCCCATTCCCATGTACTCCTGGTCGTTTCAGTGTACCCTATGAGGTACATGTCAAGCCAACTAGAAAGGGGTCACATGATGTGTGAAATAGTCACATGTCATGTGATACTTAACCCTATACTAAAACTCTACCCTTTGTTGTGAGGGTCCCACATGGTGTGTTGATCCATAGTATACACCGTGATATTCACAATTTTCCAAAAATCCAAATCTGGATTCCACATCAGCTCCCATTCCTCTAGAAATCAATCCTACTATGATTCTCGCAAAATAATAATAGAATACTACAATCTAATCCTTATTTTAAATGAAAATTGAATTCATGCCTTCAAATCTGATTAGAAAATTCCTCCACACATCACCCACCATCGTGCTCTAAAGAACATAAAAATTGGTACCCAAAAACGTCTAATCCGCTGCTGCTTCCATCATTGCACGATCACTATGTCATACTATGCCCAAATTTACAATATCGAATTGTTGTGCCAAGAAATGGGTGCATAATTTTTGATTCCTTGGTGTTCTTTGAACCATGGGATAAGGGATTTTCCTTTAATGAAAGAAAAAATTAGGGATAAATAATAATCACAAACCTGAGGAATGAAAATCAGCCAGTGTTCATGTTTGGCTAAATCTATTGCTATTAGAACAATGAATGAAGAGATAAAAAACAAACAAAAATAAATTCCAAAGATCCCTATAGATAACCCATCCAACAATAAGACTGATCTATGAAATAATATTGTGGTTTATTGATTCATTTTCATCATAGAAATAGATACATGGAAAGAATATAATAAAAATACATCCTACCTCAATTTTGGATTTATTGTTGAGGAAGAACGAAGTTGAGACATTGTTGTTTGGTGAGATCCTTCAATTCTTTTGCACACCGACCATCAAACTATGATCTGGATATTGTTCATCTGAGAGAGATCCTCCAACGTTCTCTATAATGGTTATCCAATGGATGAAGGGTTATGTGGATAACCCCAGAACTCCAACATAATAATTTACTTATATATGAAATTAGGTTTCTATGTCAACGAACAAATAAATCAATTTATTTTATTCATTATTATGTCCGTGATTATTGTTTCACAAATATATCATGCCAACAAATGTTATGTCATGACTAAGGTAAGACCCACATTCTGAACTCAACTATTCCCTCAAATTTTTGATCTAGGCCTTTGTTTAGAATTTATTATACCTTTTTAGGAAACATGAGCACTCGTACTATTTAATATATTTATTATATTTTAGAAATTTATTTCAGGAACAACAGTCCCTAGAATCAAATTTCATCTCAATAATTTGTCTCAAAAACAATCCATTCAATATCAAAAAACATTTCATAGAAAATAAAAGTACTTACATTTTCCCCACATTGGGGATTTATGTCTCAAAAATCCAAAAAAAGTGGCTACAAAAAGATATGTGGGTACTGAGCCCGAATCTAAGTCTCACATTCCTAGGTGCTATCTTGAAGATTCACATGCTACCACCAGACACACACTAAAGAAATACCCCTCCCATAAAGGATCCTCTCATATTGATCCTCGATCTCTACTAGGTACTCAGAATAGGTAGATCCATCCTCGATATCTATCTCACCTAGTTGATAATGTGTGATGGGTCATGAACATAACTCCTCAACCACAACACGTGGAAGACATCATGTAACTGATCTAACTACAACAGTAGATCTAAGTAGTGCACCCCCTCACCAACTCTATGTGGTATCTAAAAAGAGACAATGAATATCATAGATAGCTTGCCACCCTGACCAAATCTCCATAATCCACATCGAGGTGAAACTCATAGAAATAGTTATTCTCCCACCTCGAACTCCAAAGGCCTCTTTCATTGGCCAACATAGGAATTATTATGGATCTGTACATTTCTCACCCATTTCTTGATGATATTCACCTTCTCTATAGTGGCTCGTACCAACTCTAGGACCATAAGTGCTAACTCTCATGGTTCAGTCCAACATAGTGGTGACCTATATGGTCTCCCATACAAGGCCTCAAATGATTATATACTGATGGTGGAATGGTAGTTGTTATTGTATGAAAACTCCACAAATAGTAGTTTATCCTCTCAAATATGGCCAAAATTTAACATGAAACCCCGTAGCATGTCCTCCAAGACTTTAATGATTTTCTCAATCTGTCGGTCAGTTTGGGGGGTGAAAATATGTGCTCAAACACAGTTGAGTCCCAAAAGGCTCCTGTAATAACTTCCATTACAAAGTTTGAAGTGAGAATCATTGTCTAAAACAATAATTGATGGATATTCATGGAGTTAGACTATCTATTACACATAGAGGATTCCCAATATATATACTAAACTATTCTATTAGATTGCTAGGAAGTGGACCAACTTGGTGAGTCAGTCTACGATAAACTAGATGACATCTTGTCCCCTGGACATGCATGGAAATACCATCACAAAGTCAATGGATATCCCATCCCACATTCACTATGGAACCTCAAGGGGTTGATAAAAAATATATAGAACTTGGTGTTCAACCTTTAGTTTTTTTACATGTAAGACATTGAGAAAAAAAATCTACAACTCCATTCTTTATCCATTTCCACCAAAACTAATTTCGGAAGTCCTGGTATATCTTTTCCACACCTAGATTCGCCACTAAAGGAGATGTATAAAACTCTCTTAGAAACTCATCCTGCAATGTCAATGGTACCATCGTGCATCCTCTAAAAAGAATAAAATACTCTCCACCTTTAGAAAATCCATTAGGAGCACATCCAGTGAATATATGAGTATGTGGGGTCTCAGAGTTGGTATCCCTAAGCTATACCTACCCAACTCATAGTGAAACAGGAGGGATAATAAACATTGAATAGAGGTAAGATGATCCATGTCTATCCATAATGGATAACTACAATAATGACAACTACTCAGATGCCTCACTCATCAACTGTGAATGAAATTCCCTATTGAGAGAATCTACTACCACGTTCTCCATTCTAGGTGTATTAAAAATCTTAAAGTCACAATCATGGTGGAACTATAGCCATTGTCTTTGTCTCAAGTTAAGATCCTTTTGATAGAAGATATAATTTAGACTCTTGTAGTAAAAATAGATGATAAACCACTCACCCATAAGGTATTGTTTCCATATATTCAGGGTTAAGTCTACCACTACTAACTCAAGATCGTGGGTCACGTAGTTTTTCTCATATGGTATCAACTGATGTGAACTATAGGTAATCACCACCTACCTCTACATAACAATACAACCAATCCTGGTTCCTAAAATATTACAAAACACTATATATTTGAAACCCTCCTCCATAAATATCAATATGGGAGAACTTGTCAATATCTACCTCAAATCTTGGAAATCCTTTTGGAACCACTCTATCCACAAGAAAGTATACCCTTTTGGGTCATATTTTTCAAGGCATATGATATCTTTGATAAGTTAGGTATGAATTTTTTATAGTATTCTGCCAAACCACAGAATAAGTACACCTCCTTTAAGATGATGGGTGGCTCCTAAGTTAACACTACATCGACCTTCACTGGGTCCACTTCTACACCATTTGTTGAAATAACATGACCTAGAAAGCAGACCTCATGAATCTAAAACTATCACATTAAGAGATTACTAAAAATCTAGTGATCCCAAAGTATGTACAAAACCATCCTCAAGGGTCTCACATGCTCATCCTCATACGATGAGTATATTAGGATATCGTCAGTTCATGAGTTTCATGAACACTGCTAGGGAGTTCTTCATGACAAAGGGCTTTAGCAAGTACTCATAGTGGCCATAGAGACATCTAAATGTCATCTTCAGTATATCCTCATCCCTTACATGAAACTGATGATATCCTCACCTAAGGTCAACCTTTGAGAACCATCATGCCCCTATCAACTGATCAAAGTGGTCATCGATCCTCTGTAGTGGATACATTTTCTTCATGGTCACCTTAGTCAAGTTCTAGTAGTCCATACATAACCTCAAGCTCCCATTCATCATCTTGGTGAACAATATTGGGTTTTCCCAGGGTGAAACACTGGATTTAACAAATCCCTTCATCTATAATTACTCCAACTACACCCTGAGCTTGTGAAGATCTGTGGGATCCATATGATATACTGGTACATATATTAGGTCCATCTAGGGTTTTATATTAATGAATAAGTCTATCTCTAAGTGGGGTCGTAATATTAGAATTTTCTCAGAAATGACGTCCTCATACTCTACCACCACTATAGGGAATTGAAAAATTATATTTTCCATAGCACCAAGAGTCACACTAGCCAACTGATGAGTAATCAGCTGCACCCTCCTATGTATGAGTCCATCCTACACTGCTTGGGTTTTCTTTTCACCCACAATGGAAAACCCGGTTCTATCATTATGGACACACCACATCCTCCACCTGAAACAGTTGATATGGGAATGAACTATGGATAACCATTCAATAACTAAGATGACATTGTAAGTAATCATCGTTGATAAAAAAGATCTAAATAGAAACACTCACATACAAGAGTTGAGTCGCACTATCAACACAATTGAGTGATCACCGAGTCATCTTCAGTAAGAATATCCAAACGCAGGGGTCGAGCCCAGGGATCAACTAGAATATTTAAGTCTCAAACCAAATATTTGGAAATAAATGAATGAATCACACTAATGTATATCATTACTAATGATAAGTTAGAAAAGTCATAGATCATACCTCGTATCATCCCTAGATCCTCTTGGTCATTATCCTCAACCGCCTATAACTTCCATCGCCCATGTCCTCCAGCTAACTGAGCATGGCATGGACCACCTGGGGATGTAGGATATAACAAGTCAAGATGTCTACCATCTCCAGCTAATCTCACAGCACCTTTTCCATGTCCTTTACCCTTAAACCCATCTTCTCCTATCATTACTTATACCTATATGACTCATCCACCATCTCTCTATTATCCATACAACAAGTCAGACAATATCATGTAAGATGTCCCCAATATTCACAAGAGTAACACCACCTCTCCTTAGACTGAATAAACCCATCATGTGATTCCAGAACTTCAAAACCTATGTCTCAGGATTTCCTTCTAAGAAATATCACACATCTAGATTTCTAAGACTGGCATTATCTCTATACTGTTGAAGTATGTTCTTCTGTCTTCCCACTGTTGGAAACCACTACTCATGTTTGATCATCCAGGAAACTCTCGACCACCAAGGAATTATATATCACCCCATAATAGATATGAATTCATATAGTTATAACATTGGATTATATTTCTATACATATTCCTTTCTCGAAATTCTAATCCCAGAAGAACTGATCATAAACCATATCCATCGAGTAACTAGAGAGGTTGGTAAACCTCGATGAATACTCAAACACTATCTTACTGCCTTGATAAAGCTATAAAAGATCCTAGATGCACACATAAATCAACTTATATAGAGAAAAATCATCTCTAAAAAGGTGCTCGAACTCTGACCATGCTATATTTTCCTTATCATAAGACTGGGTCACTAAAACCCACCATGGTCCGGTAGATCCAAGGAGAAGGATCGCTTCTAGAACCACCATCTATTGTTACAGTGTCTTGAAAAGATGGAAAACTTTCATCCCCACCTCAATATATTTCTCAATCACCTATGGTTTGGGATCTTATTATAACTCGAGGGGTTTCTGTTACTGAAACTTGTGAAGCATGCTCAACCTGCGCACCTCATCTTTTGGTATTGTGGGTACAATTTTCTACTCAACAGGTGGTGGTATAACCAGTACCCCACCTAGAGGTAACACCTCCTGAACATGTCCCTGTATAGATGCCTCATCACTAAGGGGATCATCTTCATGATACTAATGATGTATCCTAGCTAGAATATGTGACAGAGGAGTACCGAAATAGATAAAATGTACCATAGTTAATGAGTATATATGAGGAGATGACTCAATAAGTACATGTAAACCAAAAACCATTCTTATATTATGAATGTACCAATGTTTTTTTTCAAAAATAAGTTCCTAAATGTACCGAGTCAAAAGGAAGGTGATAAAAGTCTTTGTGTATGGATATGTCACCAGTTGTACCAACACTTCGGAATCTGTCCTAAAAGATGAACTCGAAATACTTAACACTATTTACAAAAACCAATATCATATACTCTGGTCCTAAGGTATTACTGACTCCTCTGATACCACTTTTTCATGACCTATCCCGAATGGACCAATGTCGTGACTCCTCAAACCCGCCTCTAATAGGCCATGGGATAATGACCAGCACAAAGTATGCATATCACTAGCCTGAGAGGCCTTAGCCTTAATTAACTATACATGTGCACACATCTCCATGCCCACAAAATTTAGAAATTTAAAAAAATTGAAAAAAACCATGCATTCATACATCTAATCCCACAACCATGTTAGGATAATAAATAATGGAATGTAACCAAGTCCAAATTCAAGCCCACCAAAAAGGGTCTGAAAACAAGTCCAACATTAAAGTAAATATGGGAACTATAGTAAAGATACCATAGGAACACAGATAAAATAGTTCTGTTAAAATTATAATAATACCAATAGATAATATATATGTTTGTCAAAATTCTTAGCAACAGATTTATATGACAAATTTATGTATTGATAATATTATCAACTTTTATAAACAATACAGATAATTACTATCTACTTATAAATTATATTTCAAGTAAAATATTATGTGTGGGTATTCCGATATTTGTTTCTAAAATTATATATTGTATTTACTAATATAATTATATATAATATATCTATTATATTTATTAAATAAAAATATAAAATTATCTTATTTGAAACTCCAACAAAAAGACGATTTATTTTGAAAAAACATGTTAAAAAAATTAAAAACACGTTCAAACTCCAAGAAAATAAATAAATCCCAAAAAATGTTTAAAAATTTTCAAAATCCAAACTAATTTACATGAAACTCCATCAAAATTTATTAACAGTTTGTTTCTTTTACACATAAACTCTAGCAGTCACTATCATTGTTCACACTGCAGCAAAGGATCTCACTAGTAAAAGTTAAACCTGCATGAAACATCCACAACTAGAAACATAGGAGGCCTTTTGAATAGTCTCTCACATGTCCTGATTTTGTTATGTGGATTGTTACACATAATACCAACACAAAGATACCATAACATTTTCCTGGATGTGACGTTGCAATCCATTTAATGTAGTGTTGAAATTCCATCACGATTCATCTTTTCTGGTACCTATCCATGAAAATTAAAACAATATAGTTCAATATCGATATCAATTATATGAAATCATTCTTATCTAAATGATTAATGAAATTTATTCCAATAAATCACAATTTCATAGCATATAGAATAATGAATATGATAAATTCATTTAAATATTTTTTAAATATATCCATGAATCAAAATTTATCACCATTCATTACTACATCTCAAATGAATTAATTATCATGTTATAACTTCCTTATAAGGATAATTATTAACCATTAAATCTAATATGGTCCATGATATATAGAAAAAAATGTAACCAATCTTGATGAAATCATGATTTTTTTGAATCCTAACCCACAATCATTTTATTAATAAGCATACAGGGTAAAATAAATAATTCCCCCTTATCATACAATAACAATAAAATTCAAGCATTAAAATATCATGGTATATGGAAAAAAAATTAATACACTTTTCACATCATTCAAATATTAGTTTGTAAGAAAATTTAATTAAAAAAGGAACCGTCTTCCACAAAACCACTCATTCAAAAGAACAAACATTTTTTCAAATACATATCTAATTTATAAAACCAGTGATAAATGATTGCTAATATTGATTATGTATTTAAATAAAATTAATTTTATAATGTTTATAAAAATAAATATTAAGATACAATGTGTCACAACCCGTCCTCGGGGCCCGTGCCGTGACTACCCCAAGCCCACCTTCCATAGGCCAGGGGCTGGCGACTAGCACCAAGGCGTAAATTCCCGATAAAAAGGGAAGGAATTGCCTTTGTAAAGTAAACAAACACCACAGAGAAAACAAAAAGAAGAAGTAAACACTAAGTAAAAGATGGTACAACCGTAAATGACGAAAAGTAAGTGGGCCAGTATACAAACCCAAACTGAAAGTAAAGTACAACTGGAAGGGAAAACAACAACTGTAAAGTAAAGCCGCAACGCCGAGCTGTCCACTGGAAATCCCACCTGAAGGGTGGGTACAGATAGCCTCCACTGCTTCTCGGGTCCAGCCAATCGCTCCGAGTACGTCCCACCCAGTGGTCCACCTCTAGGTACCGTCCTGCTCCGCAAGCCACAACCACGATCAACGCTGCCCGTCGTCTGCAACCAACACAACGTAGTGCTGGCATAGCCCGTGTAGGGGTGAGTATAAGCTACTCATTAGGGACCCTGAGACCCCCGAAGGTCTCCCAGAATCCACAAAGGATAATCCACAAAGGAAAGATACAATCACGAAGTAACATCCAACACCGCTTAGGTATATGCCCATACATATACCTAAGTCATCAATTCTCATTCGGCTCCAACATCCGAACCCAAGTACAACCCAGTACACACAGGAAAGAAAAACGTAAATCCACACAGGATAACACAACACAATCCACATAGGAAAGAAAAACAGGATTCAGCTCACACAGGAATACTTCTTCGTATGACGATAGAGATGATCAGATATAGCCACTGATTCATCTAAGTCGTCAGACGCACAAAGGATCGATAGGTACTAACCCCCACAATGACCCACACAGGATTGATCATGAAGTTGAAACCATAGCTATTGGGAAACTCCTTCCCCATAAAGTACGGTGGGTATGCCGCTACACCCAAACGCTTCCCTCTAACCTTGGACTGCTGTAGTACTCCACCTATCGAGTATTGTGGGCCTGTTGCTACAACCAAGCGCTTCCCACCATGGGTCTGCCACTACAACCAAGCGCTCCCCCTCATAGCCTCTAGAGGTACTCCTTCTGTTGAGTACCACGGGTCTGCCGCTACAACCAAGCGCTCCTCTGCCGTGGGTCTGCTGCTACAACCAAGCGCTCCCCCGTGCTGCTACAACCAAGTGCTCCTCCGTCGTGGGTCTGCCACTACAACCAAGCACTCCCCCTCATAGCCTCCAGAGGTACTCCTTATACAGAGTACCGCGGGTCTGCTGCTACAACCAAGCGCTCCTCCGCCGTGGGTCTGCTGCTACAACTAAGCGCTTCCCACTGGGCTATCCGTAACACACCGAGTCGTTCGATCAGCAGTCGTCAAGTCTCAACCGGCTCTAGGGTTTCTGCACACAGCATGCTCGTTCCGGGAGGGTCCACTCCACGAGCCAAGAGGTCGATGCATCAACTGACATGTACTCTGGAGTTGATGTATCCCAAAAAGTACCATAGTGGTCACTACTGAACCCACGAAGGATTCCCGTACTGTCTTCATTGTCATCGCAGATGCAGTCAGCTCTAGGGTTCCCGCACACAGCAAGCTCGTTCGGGAGGGTCCGCTCCATGAGTTGAGGGGATGATACATCAACTGACACATAATCCGGAGTTTATGTATCCAAAAGTTCCGTATCGTCAACATGAACTCAATGTTGCAGACGACGCGTCAATCAGACGCCCGGTCTGAGAGTTATAGGCTTTTTCGTCCCAGGGGCCCGATTGGTTTTTAAGTCAAAACCAAGACGACCATACTCCACCTGCGTCCAAACCTTGGGTGGAGTAAGCCAAAAGATCCGTCTCACTAAAAGGAATCCAGAAAAGTTGACGGAACGTCAATCGGACGTCCGGAGCTCAAGTTATGAGTGTTTCCGCTCTGAGGGCCTGGTTGGTTTCGTGTACGAACCAACCCGGATGAACACAAAGTACTCCGAAACTTTGAGTGCGATATACCGAAACGACCGTCTCGCCCCAAGGATCACATAGCCGCTGACGGTGCATCGATCGGAGGTCTGTAGCATAAGATATGGGCAAAAGACAGAAAGAGGCCTGAAAACGGGGGGTCTGGGCCCGGACCGACCCGGCCCAACGCCCCTGGGTCGGTCCGAACCGAGTCGACCCGACCCGGGTCCGAGTCCGACCTGGATGGGAGCGACCCGGCCCGACCCAGCCTGGGCGCGACCCCGCTGGCCGGTCTGGGCGGCTCGGCACTGGCCGAGCGGCCGCGCCGAAGGAGCCGCGTTCCTCGCGCGGGGGCCGCTCCGTGTCACCGGACGCGGCGCAAGGCCGCGTCCCTTCCCCGCGGCCCCGCGCGGCCGCGGGACAGGCTCTCGCCACCGCGGAGGGTCTTCCCGATGGCGCGCCGGGTGTCGCCGCTTCCTGGCGGCCGGCCGCTGCCGGCCGCCGACGCCGCTGTGCCGGTGTGGCGCGCCGACAGAAACTTCCGCGGACCACCGAACGCGTTCCGGTGGTCCGTTTTGCCTGCAGTTTGCGCCTACGGCTCTCCTGGTATCTGAACTTTGCTGCGAAGGCCTCCAATCTCCATTTTGATCCCATTTCATAAACGTCGTTAACCCACACATCAACGAAAAACTGCGGAGGGTTGTCGGGCCGTGTTTGTTTGGCCCACACCCTCTGTGTTAAGTGATAACAATTGGGAATAATAATCAACACATGAAAACATAACAAGGCACAATTTTAATAAATTAAAATTGAACTTTGATCCGGGTTCTTTGTTTTAGAAGGAAACAACCATGGGAATAAATATTATTCTCAAATAAAACCCCTACCTCGTAGTTGTCATCGGACGAGAGTTCTTCGCGGAATTGACCGTCGCGGAAGAAGAGGATCGTCGCATCGCGGAAGGGCGTCGTGTCGTCATGGTATACGGCGTCGTGTCGAAGATCTACGAGGGTTAAAGAAAACACATAGATTTAATTTCATGAATTAAATCCATGTTAAGGATAAAATCCACAAAGGAAATTTAAAGGATCCGTAATCTCCTACCTCAAGCAGTTGATCGAAGATTTGTCGTGGGGAAGGATCGTCGCAAAAGAATGTCAGGGGAGGAGAATCGTCTGCGTCGCGGTACACGGCGTCACGTCGTCGATCTACGAGGGTTCGGCGTTCTTCATCACCTTTCGTCGAAGGCCGGTATTCTTCGCGTTCTTCGCGTTCTTCGCGTTCTTCACGAAGGAGGATGAAGATACAGTTTCTCCAAATCCTCTCAACAATTCGCACCCACAAGAAAAAAATGTGTTGGTCTTATTTTATTCTTATGCCAACAAATGAAATTCAAAGTTAAGAAACAAACCATTAATTCAATGAATTAATGGTAATGACTTAACTGCCCAATTAATAGGGGTGTTCAGAATTTAAGAAAACGCACCGGTTGACTTTTATTAAAAGGAAGTTTTCACGGGTGCGTTACTTAGAGGAAAAGAAATGGTGGGGCTCATGCGGGCCCCACCTCACAAATATCCTACCAAGTGGGTAGGATATTGTGGGTCCCACCTTATCCGCTTAACTTAGCTTAAGTGGCTTTAAGTGGAATTAAGTGAAATAAAGTAAAGTGTTGCACCACTTTTATTTTATTTCTTAACTTAACCCCAAAAATTAAAAACCACACCCGAGCAAACGCAACTTCGGAAAAGGCGTTTATAAGAAAATACCAGCACTGAAATTCCATCGGAGCCCTTGGAATTCGATTCTGAGCACCGGTTCAAAAGTTAGAAAAACCCGCTCGTTCGTTCACTGAACGTACCCGAGCCAAACTTCGGAAAATGATTTCGGGCACACCGGGCCTCGGAATCAGGTGCCGTCAGAAACTGTGCCCTTGTAAAATTCCAAATAAAATTAAGAAAAAAATTTCCTTGAATTTTACGGGTCTTTACATCACTTACACCTCAGGGCTTTACGTCCCCGTAAAGATATATCATAAACTGGGGAAACAAATGTGGGTACTGAGCACGCATCTGAGCCTCCTGTTCTAAGTGCTCTCCTGGAGGTTCCCGTGCTGCCATATGATGCGCACAAGAGGAATCAACCATCCACGTAGGAACCGCTCCTATCGATCCTCAATCTCCACCGGGACCTCCACAAAAGTCACCCCATCATCAATGTCTAGATCCCCATGGTCAATGATATGCGTCGGGTCGTGCACGTATCTCCTTAGCTGAGATACGTGGAAGACGTCATGCACCAGGTGCAACTGAGGTGGTAGAGCCAGGCGATAAGCCACCTCGCCAATCCTACTGAGGACCTAGAATGGCCCGATGAAGCGTGTAGACAACTTTCCGCCTCGGCCAAATCTCTGTAATCCACGTCGAGGTGAGACACGCAAGAGGACGTGGTCACTATCCTCGAACTCTAGTGGTCTCCGCCTCCTGTCAGCACAAGACTTTTGCCGGCTCTGAGCTGTCCTCATCCGCTCTTGGATGACTTGGAACTTTCTGGTCCTACAAGAGCTACTGCGATTTCTTCTTTTCTGAGAAGAGAAATCCGGTCTTATCCCCTGGATGAACCACGTTCTTCGCCTAATACAGTCAATCCCGTCATGGATGATACTAACCCATAGCAAGGATGACGTCATAAGGCCTCGACTCTACTAGCAAGAGATCCAACTGTTACTCTCGCCAACAAGGGTTGAGTCACACTGTCGGCATCAGTGTGTGGTCACTGGGTCTCCTCCAGTAGGTATCTCAAAGTGAGGGTCAAGTCAATGGTTTTTAAACTAGAACCTCTTAGTAACAACACAAAGAGAGGACAGGAAGGTAAACACCAAAAGAAAGGTGTCTTTTATTACTGCAACTCAAAGTACAAAGACACAAAACATCTACAAACAAACATCAACAATGCTAGAAGCAGCATAAACAAAAGTCTCCAAGTCTGGAGCTAGTCCCGCTCCTGTCCATCTGCTCCCGGAGCTCCATGATCGTAGGCCTCAGCTGCCTGAAGCTGAGCTCTCCCATGTCCACCAGCTACCTGTGGTCGGGGTGGACCTCCTGGTGGTGGTGGTGGCAACACCTCAAAGCGTCGTCCACCTCCAGCTGCATGGACATCTCCCTTGCCACAGTCTCTTGCTCCATGCAGTCCGCCTCGGTCAAACCTCTGCCTCCACCTGGGAGGTCCTTCGTTCATCTGCTGGTCATCCGTATGGCGGGTCGGACAGTCACGAGCCATGTGACCAACCCCGCCGCATGAGTAACACTGTCCGCTCATGGTAAGTCGTTGCCCACCCCGGGTGCCTCGCACAAACAATCCTGTGTCACGCGGTCGACCACCTATAGGTCTAGTCCTCTTGGACCCCTGCGTCATCTGTCTATTGCCCGCTGCAGAAGACTCTGCCGCATGCCAGCTAGTGGTGGGTCCTGCTGCTGGAGACTGCTCAGCAAGGAAACTCTCCACTAAGAGGGATCGCTCCAACACTCCTGTCTGTGTCAGAATGATGTGAGAAACAAATGAAGCTCTGATCTCTCTCCTGAGCCCCTGCTCGAAGGTTCGGGCCCTGAAGAATGGGTCTCATACCATGTTCGTGGAATAGCGCGAGAGATCGGTAAACCTCACCGCGTACTGAGCTACTGGCATGCTGCCCTGCCGCAGCTGTAGAAGCTCCTGGATGCGTACAGCACGGAGGGTGGCTGGGACGAACTCCGAGTGGAAGAGGCTCTCAAAGTCCGTCCAGAGGAGAGATGCCTCATCGTGCACCTGGAGCATCAAGATCCACCATCGGCCCGCTACTGCGTGTAGTAGGCTCGCTGCGAGGATCACCATGAGGTCTGTTGGTGTCCTCACTAACCTGAAAACTCGTACCACTGCCTCCAGCCAGTCCTCGGCTGCCTGGGGGTCCGTCTCCCCGCGGAACCTGGGCAGTCGCTGGCGCTGGAACTCGTGCAGTTCACTAAGGTGACGTGCATCGTCAGCGGCTGGGGCTGGAAGCATCGGTGGCTCAACGGGTAGAGGTACCACCAGTGCCTCAGCTGTCAAAGGGCCCTGTAACGAGGCCTCATCGCTTGGTGGGATGTCGTCATGCTCAACTCTCAAAACCCTAGCTGGCTGCTATCGTGGGGCCATCCTGAAAAGAAACAGGTGCACCATGGTCAAACAGTATACCTGGTGAGCTGAAATAAAGTAATCATCAAGACAACTTGAAACACACATGCAATCAATGTTTTCACGCATTAAGTTGGAAATCAGAAGTCAGGGTCCTGGTGTACGGATACGTCATTCGTTGAACCAACACTGGACTCCCTGAACTGATAACCACACCCAATACGATTAACACTAGTGCTTCACATAGAAAAGATTTGAGTCCCAAGGTTCTTCGGTAGAACCGAACTCCTCTGATACCAATTTGTCATGACCCGTCCTCGGGGCCCGTGCCGTGACTACCCTATGCCCACCTTCCATAGTCCAGGGGCTGGCGACTAGCACCAAGGCGTAAATTCCCGATAAAAAGGGAAGGAATTGCCTTTGTAAAGTAAACAAACACCATAGAGCAAGCAAGCAGAAGAAGTAAACACTAAGTAAAAGCTGGTACAACAGTAAGTGCGGAAAAGTAAGTGGCCCAGTATACAAACCCAAACTGAAAGTAAAGTACAACTGGAAGGGAAAACAACAACTGTAAAGTAAAGTCGCAATGCCGAGATGTCCACTAGAAATCCCACCTGAAGGGTGGGTACAGATAGCCTCCACTGCTTCTCGGGTCCAGCCGACCGCTCCGAGTACGTCCCTCCCAGTGGTCCACCTCCAGGTACCATCCTGCTCCGCAAGCCTCAACCACGATCAGCACTGTCCGTCGTCTGCAACCAACACAACATAGTGCGGGCATAGCTCATTCGGGGGTGAGTATAAGATACTCATTAGGGACCCCAAGACCCTCTAAGGTCTCTCAGAATCCACAAAGGATAATCCAAAAATGAAAGATACAATCACGAAGTAACATCTGACACCGCTTAGGTATATTCCCATACATATACCTAAGTCATCAATTCTTGTTCGGCTCCAACATCTGAACCCAAGTACAACCCAGTCCACACAGGAAAGAAAAACATAAATCCACACATGATAGCACAACACAATCCACATAGGAAAGCAAAACAGGATTCAGCTCACACATGAATACTTCTTCGTATGACGATATAGATGATTAGATATAGCAACTGATTCATCTAAGTCGTCGGACCTACAAAGGATCGATAGGTACTAAACCCCACAATGACCCACATAGGATTGATCATGAAGTTGAAACCATAGCTATTGGGAAACTCCTTCCCCATCAAGTACGGTGGGTATGCCGCTACACCCAAGTGCTTCCCTCAAACCTTGGACTGCTGTAGTACTCCACCTATCGAGTACTATGGGCTTGCTGCTACAAAAAGCGCTTCCCACCATGGGTCTGCCGCTACAACCAAGCGCTCCCCCTCATAGCCTCTAGAGGTACTCCTTCTGTTGAGTACCACGGGTCTGCCGCTACAACCAAGCACTCCTCTGCCGTGGGTCTGCTGCTACAACCAAGTGCTCCCCCGTGCTGCTACAACCAAGCGCTCCTCCGTCGTGGATCTGCCGCTACAACAAAGCGCTCCCCCTCATAGCCTCCAGAGGTACTCCTTCTGTAGAGTAACGTGGGTCTGCCGCTACAACCAAGCACTCCTCCTCCGTAGGTCTGCTGCTACAAACAAGCGCTTCCCACTGGGCTATCCGTAACACACCGAGTTGTTCGATCAGCAGTCGTCAAGTCTCAATCGGCTCTAGGGTTTCCGCACACAGCATGCACGTTCCGGGAGGGTCCACTCCATGATCCAAGAGGTCGATGCATCAAATAACATGTAGTCCAGAGTTGACGTATCCCAAAAAGTACTGTAGTGGTCACTACTGAACCCACAGAGGATTCTCGTACTGTCTTCATTTTCGTCGCAGACGCAGCCAGCTCTAGGGTTCCTGCACACAGCAAGCTCGTTCGGGAGGGTCCGATCCACAAGCTGAGGGGCTGCTACATCAACTGACACATAATCCGGAGTTGATGTATCCAAAAGTTCCGCATCGTCAACAGGAACTCAACGTCGCAGACGACGCGTCAATCGGACGCCCGGTCTGAGAGTTATAGGTTTTTTCGTCCTAGGGGCCTGGTTGGTTTTTAAGTCAAAACCAACCCAACCGTAATCCACCTGCATCCAAACCTTGAGCAGAAGTAAGCCAAAATATTCATCTCACTAATAAGAATCCAGCAAAGTCGATGGCACGTCAATCGGACGTCCGGAGCTCAAGTTATGAGTGTTTCCACTCCAAGGGCCCAGTTGGTTTCATGTACGAACCAACCCGGAAGAACAAAAAGTACTCCGAAACCTTGAGTGCGATATACCGAAACTACCATCTCGACCCAAGGATCACATCACCTCTGACAGTGCGTCGATCGGAGGTCCGTATCCCAAGATATGGGCAAAAGACCGAAAGAGGCCAAAAAACGGGGGGTCTGGGCCCGGACCGACCCGACGCAACCCCCCCCGGGTCGGCCCGAACCTGGTCGATCCGAACCGGGGTCGACCCGACCCGGGTCCGGGTCCGACCCGGTTGGGTGCGACCCGGCCTGGGCGCGACCTGACTGGCCGGTCTGGGCAGCTCGGCGCTGGCCGAGCGGCCATGCCAAAGGAGCCGCGTTCCCCGCGCGGGGGCCGCTCCGTGTCACCGGACGCGGCGCAAGGCCGCGTCCCTTCCCCGCGGTCCCGCGCGGCCGTGGGAGTGGCTCTCGCCACCGCGGCGGGTCTTCTTAGTGGCGCGCCGGGCACCGCCGCTTCCTGGCGGCCGGCCGCTGCCAGCCGCCGGCGCCGCCTTGCCGGCGTGGCGCACCGGCGAAAACTTCCGCGGACCACCGGACGCGCTCCGGTGGTCCGTTTTGCCTGAGGTTTGCGCCTAAGGCTCTCCTGGGATCCTAACTTTGCTGCGAAGGCCTCCAATCGCCATTCCGATCCCATTTCGTAAATGCCGTTAATCCACGCATCAACGAAAAACTGCGGAGGGTTGTCGGGCTGTGTTTGTTTGGCCCGCACCCTCCGCGTTAGGTGATAACAATTGGGAATAATAATCAACACATGAAAACATAACAAGACACAATTTTAATAAATTAAAATTGAACTTTGATCTGGGTTCTTTGTTTTAGATGGAAACAACCATGGGAATAAATATTATTCTCAAATAAAACCCCTACCTCGTAGTTGTCGTCGGACGAGAGTTCTTCGCGGAATTGACCGTCGCGGAAGAAGAGGATCGTCGCGTCGCAGAAGGGAGTCGCGTCGTCGCGGTATACAGCATCGCGTCAACGATCTACGAGGGTTAAAGAAAACACACAGATTTAATTTCATGAATTAAATCCATGTTAAGGATAAAATCCATAAAGGAAATTTAAAGGATCCGTAATCTCCGACCTCAAGCAGTTGATCGAAGATTATCGCGGGGAAGGATCGTCGTAGAATAACATCAGGGGAGGAGAATCATCGGTGTCGCGGTACATGGCGTCGCATCGTCGATCTCCGAGGGTTCGGCGTTCTTCTTCACCTTTCGTCAAAGGCCGGCTTTCTTCGCGTTCTTCGCGAAGGAGGATGAAGATACAGTTTCTCCAAATCCTCTCAACAATTCGCACCCACAAGAAAAACATGTGTTGGTCTTATTTTATTCTTATTCCAACAAACGAAATTCAAAGTTAAGAAACGAACCATTAATTCGATGAATTAATGGTAACGACTTAACTGCCCAATTAATAGGGGCGTTTAGAATTTAAGAAAACGTACCGGTTGACTTTCATTAAAAGGAGGTTCTCGCGGGTGCGTTACTTAGAGGAAAAGAAACGGTGGGGCTCGTGCGGGCCCCACCTCACAAATATCCTACAAAGTGGGTAGGATATCATGGGTCCCACCTTATCCGCTTAACTTAGCTTAAGTGGATTTAAGTGGCATTAAGAGAAATAAAGTAAAGTGTTGCACCACTTTTATTTTATTTCTTAACTTAACCCCAAAAATTAAAAACCACACCCGAGCAAACGTAACTCCAGAAAAGGAGTTTCTAAGCAAATACTGGTGCTGTGATTCCATTGGTGCCCTCAGAATTTGATTCCGAGCACCGGTTCAAAATTTAGAAAAACCCGCTCGTTTGTTCACTGAACGTACCCAAGCCAAACTTCGGAAAATGATTCCGGGCACACCGGGCCTCAGAATCAGTTGCCGTCAGAAACTGCACCCTTGTAAAATTCCAAAGAAAATTAAGAAAAAAAATTCCTTGAATTTTATGGGTCTTTACACAATGAATGTATAAATGAAAAAAAATCAAGTAACCAATGAAAAAATTTAGGATATTTATTTAATTGAGTTGATTTGATCAAAATAAAACTCAAAATTTATAAATGTTTTTTATAATGATGTAAGTTTAAAATACAATAATTAAGACAAATAGAACATCACAAAATATTTTGGTGTGATTAATCTATAATATGAAAATTGACCTATACTTGTACACAATAATATTTCTTAAAAAAGTAACCAAATAAACTAAGAACTTACAGAACAAAGAGATAATATATATACACCGATGTGAGTTGAAAATTTCAACTTTTTTTGTTTCTTATTCATTAAAAATAGACATAATTTTATCCAAACCCTAGGTATTGTTTTTATTTTTTGTGACTTTGTAAATTATGGTACTTAATTGATAAGTAACTCAATTATTGGGTTTTATTGATTTATTCATTTTTTGTATAAATTATTTATAAATATATTTTTTAAATTTAAATTGAAATGTTTTAAGAAAAATAATTGTGAATTTTGATATTCAATTCGAATTAGTGTGATATTTTTAGTTGTGGAAATTGATATTGTTTTGTAAAAATCAAAATTTAAATTGGTAAATTTAAATGAATTGGAAATGAATTGGAAGTTATTTGGATGGAGTATGAAATTATGATTATTTATTTTTTTTTTTGAAATTAATTGGAAAAATAATATATTAAAGGAAAATGTTATAGAAATGATATTCAGAAATGTGATGATCTTGAAATGGATGCATAAATTAAACATCATCACTCGACCACTCCCATCAACTTATCATGCTTTCTTATCAAAACTATCCAATGATACCTATCCATTGTTACTTAATAACCATGGATTAACTATAAAACCTACACCCAACCTTCCTTAATACCTGAACCTATTGCAATTCTCTTCCCTATGAAAATATAGAGTTGATAGTGAAAGAACCATGTTGGTGGTGTTGGAATAACTCAAGTTATATTATGTTTAGTATTATTATTACGGGATAACAAGGGGAAAACTTTTCAAATATATGGACTTTGATAGTTAATCAAATAAACACCCATGAAAACTATTTTATCCTTATTTAAAGGGTCATATACTTTCCAATTAAATCTCAATCCATTTCTAGTAGGCTCCATCAATATCCTTATGGAAGAGAGAGTAAGAAAGGGATAAAAATCCATTTATATGGGAGAAAATATAATGAGACTCAGATCCAAAAGGTTCAATGAATCATGGTATGTATTTTATTTTTAATTTTATTTATATGTAAATGTGATAAATATCAATTTCAAATATCCTAAATCAAAGGAAAATAATTTAAATTTGGTGTCAAAGGGAACATTGAGAAATATGATTTTTTCCATAATTATTTTTTTTTTGTTTTAATCAGACATTGAGAAATCTTAATTTTTTTCTTAATAATTATTCATGTTTTGTTTAAATTATCATTAAGGTGTTTAATTTTGAAATTAAATCCAAATAATAAATGTTTGTATTATTATTGGGTATTGTTTATGTTGAAATAATAATGCCTATAATCTAAAACTATTATAGTTGATCAATAAATATTGTTAAATGTAAAAGAGATATGGTCGAAAACATTATTATTATTATTATTATTATTATAATGAATATTATATTTAATTTTTTTTAATGATAGAAAATGGATCTTCCCACATTCACAAAAATGGTTTTACAAGTGGCACTATGTTGGAATTTTTTTCCTCTAATTTTTTTAAAACTAATAAATGGATAAAACTCTAATTGTCATGGGTTTTCAAACCCCACATAATTTTTTAAATTGGATTAAGGATTTCAAAATACTTCTTGGAATTGGTAAAAAATTGGTTTTTATAATTATAATTATATATATATATATATATATATATTTCTTTAGATATTATGATGGATGGTGTTAATTTTTATTTTTTTTAAGAAATTATTTTTCATTATTTGAAATAATTATTGCATTTTTAAATTTAAAACTAAAAAAATTTAAAGAAATATTAAAAAAATGGATTTATTTTTATTAAAATATATTTATATTTATAATTATGGTATGCTATGATGTTTTATATTTGGAACATTATTGTATGATATTTTTTAAATAACCAAAGTGGTAAATTCATAAAGTTAATTTTTTTCCAAAATTATGTGAAAATAATATATATATATTTATTTCTCATTAATTTGATGCTATTATGATATTTTATGAGTAATTTAAATTTATTATTCTGAGATATTTATTAATTTACCAAAGAAAAATTGCATATTCTTATAATTTGTAAATATAATTGTTAGTAATAATTATATGAATTATGAGATTTATTTATATATCGAAAGTTAATAAATAAATCTAATTGACGTGTATATTATTTCCAAATAAATTTAATTTAATTAGTATCAATTATGATTATATTAGTGCATATCCCAAAGGAGAATAGAAATACACGTTTTTATGTTAAATAATTTGTTTGAATTGATGTATTATTATTATTCAATGCATTAATTTTAATCATGTATTTATTTTAGTTAGCTTTCGATCAACATTTCACTCACATGAATAAATTTTTCTGATATTTAATGGATTAAATTTCTCAAGTTAGATTGAGAAAATCCAAATCTACCTTAGTGTATTGGATATTGATTTAGCACTCTGAGTAGAGAAAACCACTACTATTATGAATAAAAGTAGACATGTTGAAAGAGTATATTATACAACAATGGAAATATTGAATATGTTTATTTCTTTGTTCATGTGAATGATCAGATAAAGTGAAATCAAGTCTGGTCTCCCTAAAACTAAAAGTACTAAAGAATTTATGAAATCTGTGGGAAAATGATCTCAAAATACTAAAAAATATACTTTCGATACATTAATGACTACATTAACCACCATGAAATTTGATGGTTCTCATACTATGAATTAGCATGTAATCGAAATGACAAATATTGTGGAAAAAATTAAATCTTTACGAATGGGAGTGGATGAAAGTTTACTTGTACATTTTTTCCTAAAATCATTACCATTAGAGTATGAACCATTCTAAATGAACTATAACACCATGAAAGATAAATGGAATGTGCATTAATTTCATAGTATTCTAGTTCAAGAGGAAATACATTTAAAGAGTTAAGGAATCCACTCTATCCATTATGTGAATCATCAAGGAGGAAAAAATCATTATATAAAGAAGCATGGAAAATGAAAGGGTGAATTGAAATTTAATGAGTCCTCTAGAAAGAACCAGAAGAATAAATAAAAGATAAATTCCTTTTCTATGGGGAAGTATGAAATTTCGAGAATTATTCCCTAAAAATAAAGTATTTGTTTGAAAATAAAGGCAATAAAGTTGATTATATATGTTATGAATCAAAATTAGCCAAATTTACAGATAATAAACAGTGGATTGATTCTAGTTGTATAACTCATGTCTCTAATATAATGCAGGGATTCCTTTCAGCCTAATTCACAAGACTAGCTGAAAAGTTCATCTTCATGGGGAATAGAGTAAAGGTTCTAGTGAAAGCAGTTAGGGATTACCATTTGATCCTTGATAAAGGATATAGTTTGGATTTATGTGAATCCTTTTTTGTTCCTAGTATATTTAGGAATTTGGTTTCTTTATCAAAACTTGATTCTATTGTATACCCTTTTACATTTAAAAATTAATATTTTAGTTTATTTAAGAATACACACATGATTGGGTATAGTTTATTGTATTATGGTTTATATAAACTAAATATTGATAATATGTATACTGGAACACTAATTAACTTGCATCATAATTATGGTACTAAATGTGGTTTAGTAAATGAAAATGATTCTTATTTATGGCCTAAAATTTTAGGTCATATTTTCAAAGATAGATTGGAGAGATTGATTAAGATTGAAATACTTCCAAATTTGGATTTTACTGACCTAAAAATTTATGTGGATTGTATTAAAGGAAAACAAAAAATTACACAAATAAAGGTGACACAAGAATTTCTCAACTCCTTGTGATCATAAATATTGATATATATTGACCTTTTTATATCAAATATTTCTGTAAGTAAAAATAATTTATCACCTTTATTGATGATTTTTTACATTATGGATGTCTATTTATTTCATGAGAAATATCAATCAATAAATTCCTCTTAAATCTGTGTAAATGAAGTTGATAGGTCATTATATAGAAAGGATAAATCCATGAGGTCTAATAGGGGTGGTTAATATTGTGGAAGATTTGATGAAAATGGAAAAAATCCTAGTCTATTTTCAAAGTGTATAGAAAGTCATGAAATATATGAACAATACACTATAATAGGTATAACATAAAACAATAGTGGGGACAAAAGGAAAAATAGAACATTAATGGATATGGTTAGGAGTATGTTATGTAATTTTTCCTTACCCTTATCATTGTGGATGTATTCTCTAAAAAAATCATGAATTTATTTAATAGGGTTCCTGGTAAAGTAGTTCCAGAGAATCCTTTTAAACTTTAGGCTGGTGGAAACCTAGTCTGAAACACTTTCATATATGGGTTATTTAGGTATAAATACAAGAATATAACCCACAATAAAGAAAAAAATATTCATGAAAAATCAATGGATATTTCATTGGTTATATAGAAAATCAAAGGGGTCTAGATTTTATTTTCCTAACCGTAGTATAAGAATTATTGAAAATAAAAATTCTAGATTTGTTGAGAATGGTGAATCTAGTGGGAGTGAAGTTCCAAAAAATGTGGAAATTAAATAAGTGAGAATTCAAGGTCTATTTTCTTGTACTAAAACTTCACATGTTGTTGTTCCTCAAATTATTTCATCACAAAATAATCATGTAGAGAAACAACAAAATGTTTCCCAAATTCACAATGAAGAAATGGTTGAAGAACCATAAGAAATAGTGTTAAGAACATCCCAAAGAGAATGAAATAAAACTATTTCTGATGACTATGGGGTATATCTTCATGAAATTTAATGTGATCTTGGCATTGATAATGATTCAGTTTCATATTCTCAAGCCATAAATTGTGATAATTTTGATAAATTATTAGATTCTGTGAAATGTATGTTGAATTCCATGGAACAAAATAATGTATGGGACCTTATAGAATTACCTGAAGGATTAAAAATATTTGGATGTAAATGGGTCTCTAAAAACAAACAAGATTATCAGGGTAAACTTGAACATTACAAGGCTAGACTTGTTGTTAAAGGATTCACTCAAAAGGATGGTATAGACTATAAATAAACCTTCTCATAAGTTTCCAAGAAATATTCTTTTAGAATTATTATGGAATTGGTAACTTAGTGTGATTTAGAGTTACATAAAATGGATGTTAAAACAACCTTTCTAAATTTAAACATAGAGGAAGATGTATACATGGATCAACCAAAGGGTTTTTCAATTGAAGGAAAGAAACACAAGGTATGTAAATTAAAGAATTCAAAAATATGGACTTAAAAAATCTTCCTGACAATGGTATATTAGTTTACTATGTACTCAGAAAACGACTGATTGGATTTTGAAAATGGTATATTAGGTTTAATGACACCATAATATCTTTTATATTTAAGGAAATAATCATTTATTGGTGTATATACCAGAATATCAATGGAAGTAAATTTATATTCTCAATTATATATGTTTACGAAATATTTCTTGTTGTAAATTATATTGGTCTATTATGTGAGACTAGGAAGTTACTCTCTAATAATTTTGAAATGACAGACATGGGAGAATCCAGGAATATGTGTGGGATAGAAATAGTCTATAATAGAACTCAAGTATTATTGGAGTTATCTCAAAAGTAATACATTAATAAAATTTTTGAGAGGTTTAGGATGGAAAAATGTTCAGCATCACTGGTTCTAATTCATAAAGGAGAATAATTAAATCTCAATAAATGAAATAAAAATGATTTGGAATGAACAAAAAGATATAATAAATTACTTATGCATATGTTGTTGGAAGATTGATGTATTCTAAAAAATATATAAGTCCATATATTAGCTTTGTAGTTGGTATGTTGGGAAGATACCAAAGTAATCCTGGATTGGATCATTGGAGATCTTCAAATAATGTTTTATGATATTTTCAGGGAACAATTGATCAAATTATCACTTATAAAAGATCTAATGATCTTGAGGTGATTGGATACTCTGATTCATAATCTTTTGGTTGTGTTGATATTAGAGAGTCTACTTTTGGTTATGTGTATCTTCTAGACGAAGGAGAAATACCATGTAAAAGTGAAAAGAAATAGGTTATAGATTCTTTGACCATAGAAGATTAATTTTTAGTATGATTTGAAGCTAAAATTCAGGGTATCTAGATTTGGAACCTTATTTCAGGACATGTAATTATTTAAAGTATCTCCAATCCCTTAAAAATTTATTGTGAAAATATGGAAACAATATTATTTTCAAAGAATTACTAATATTCAGAAGGTTGTAAACACATGGAATTAACATAATTTTCACTTAAGGAAGAATTTCAAAAATTTAAGGTATCAATTGAACATATTATCTCAAATATTATGATTGGAGACTCTTTGCTGAAAGGGATGCCACCCAAGAAATTTATTGTACATGTTAAAAGTATGGGAATTTTTACTAAGTAGGTTTCATTGTATGTATTTACTATTTTAATTTTTATAGATGACACATGGAATTTCATATGTTTTGATCATGTTGGAGGTTTTTTTCAATAAGTATACATGATTGAATTGAATAATGACAGAAAGTATAGTCTTAAATAAAGACATTATCATTGGAATAATTATATATATCCCATTTTAATTATGATAGGGAAAATGTCAATATTGTAGTACATGGAAGGTGGTATGTTAACATAGAATATTCAAACATTATGGCTCATGTGGAAATTATTCTTAATTAGGATAAATGTTGCATACATGATAGAATAGATATAAATGAACATAATGTTTAGTTGAATGTATTAAAAATCATAGATTAATATCACATGAGTTAAGTGGGAGAATGTTGGAATAAATCAAGTTATATTATTTTTAATATTATTATAATGAGATAATGAGGGATAAACTTTTAAAATGTATGGAATTTGATAGTTAATCAAATAAGAACCCATGAAAACAATTTTATCCCAATTTAAATGGTCTTGTACTTTTTTATTAACTATCAATCCATTTTTGGAACACTTAATCAAGATCACCATGGAAGAGAGAGTAGGAAAATGATTTAAATACTTTTTAGTAGGAGAAAATAAAAGGATACTCAAATCCAGAAGGATCAATAGATCAAGGTATTCCCTTTATTTTTAATTTTATTTATCTATATATGTGATAAATATAGATTTCAAATATCCTAAATAAAATAATATAATCAAAGTAGAATCAAATCCAAAAGGTTTAATGGATCAAGGTATGTCTCTTATTTTGAAATTTATTTATCTTTATATGTGATAAATACATATTTAAAAGATCTTAAATCAAAGGAAAATCATTTATACTTGGTTGATAAAGACCGTAACCTTGTGTGACAAACCACACATGAAGATAGTTGTGCAATGAAGATGATCAAAGAAGAAGCAGCGCTTCTTTTTTTGATGAAGCCATCCCCCTATTGAAGAAAAACTAAAGGCCTATGTAGTAGCCAAACCATTCTACCACATTGCAAAAAAAGATCACTGGTGATGACTCCACCAAATCTCAAGAGAATACTGAAGTCACGCCACACTTAACGGCCCTATTTTGTAATTTAAAAGAATAAATACTACTCTATATCCATGATTTGAAGATGAATCCCGTATTGAAAAACCATAACTACCGATCCATTCCACAATATTTATGAGGATGAAGAAGATATATAGCTGACTGATCTTGGATAAAATCCACACCATCTCTTCTATATTTGGGACAAATCTTATCAAATATTTCACCAGAATTGAGTCAACCTTCCTGAGAATGTTGTATAAAAACTGAAATTATTATTTGTTGGCTGTTGACTGTGCTCCTGTGTAGGTATTATGAAAATGGATGGGCCACTAGACATCCCCACTCACAAAATTCAAGTAAAAAGACACCTAAACACCAATTTCTCAATAAATTTCCTCAATAAACCTAACAATATTCTATTCATATCAAGAGGCACTAACCATCATCCTTTTCACCCACATTCTAATGGAAAAATTAGTTGAACTTGGTACTGCAACTTAACATCCATACATTCTCATTGATAAAATAAAAAACATGAAAACATAAACCATTAATTGGACTTTGAGTTTAGTCACATTAATCTCGAGATGTGTATAACTATGGACTAATGCAGTACTGATCAAGTTATGGACCCAAGACAATATTCAATAAGTCTACATGAATCCAAAACCCAAATAAAAAAATGGTCCACCTTTCCTACATGTGAAATATTAAAATCATGCCAAGAAATATATTTTTTCATTGTACCTATGATATAGAATAAAACATATGCTAGAAAAATTATTAAAGTGCTCCACTGGATCCATGAAGTGTGGAAACAATTGTGCTTCTATTTTTCTCATAATTTTATAGGCTCGATCATGGGAGGAATTTTTCCAATAAGAGGATTCACTCAGATGCTCTCAACTAAATCAATCACAACCCTTGAAGCTGTGCACATGGAAACCATCCAATGAAGGATAAGCTCGATGCTCACTATAATAAAATATAGGAAGAATAAGGTTACTATTAGTAAATAATTTTCATATTTTCCCCCTGAAATGATTCGACACTTTCTGATATTGGCTTCCACAATATCAGTTTTAATACATTTTCTTTATGATCAATTATTTTGTTATTTCTCTACCTATTTTCTTTGTTTTTTTCACTCTCTATGAATTATTATGATCTCTCAAGATCTCAATGATGAGAGGCTAACCCAATGATAAACCTTAAGATGAAACCAATGGTGCAGAGTGTAGCGTCCAATGTATTTTCACTAGATGAAATTTTTAAAGGAAATCAAATTTTTAGTTTGGTGGATTGACCAAATTGTAAAATGATCCTTGTAATAAAATTATAAGATTTGGAACACTTAATTATGTTGTTTTTAGTCATGGTTTAAGTCTCAAGAGGTTTCCTAGGTGTTTTTTTGAGTTTCGTGAGTAGCGGGCTCTCAAAACTCAAAACTAGGAGAAGCTAGTAAGGGTGCATGATTTTTTTGAAACCGTGAAACCCACCAAGTGAAATTTTGTAAATGATCCAATGGAGATGGAGGTATCATACAGTTTTTTCTAATTGTGTGAGAGGATACCCATTCCCTTATAGGTACCACATATATCTTGATAGAGGTATTTTTCATGGGCTACACACGGTTAGCCAAACCGTGTGACTAGCCCGTGCAAGGGGGTTATTTAGTCAGCGTTGAGTACATATTTGGTGCATGATTTATCAAACTATGCGGATAAATAATGAGCCTCATTTAAAGGGGTTATTTTACTAAAATTTCCCTGCCTCATTTTTTTTTCTTCTCCCATCTTTTCTTATCCTCTGCACATAGTATCCCTCCATGGGTTTCTCCACCTCTCCTCTTAGGAATGGAGAGATCTCTTCCATTCAAAGTCAAATTTAAGTTCCATAAGGTGTTTCTGATATCTCTTGGTAATTATAAGAATAATATTCCCTCTATTATTGATTTCTCTCACTATATTAAATTCTATCCTAGTTTGATACAATTCACCCTATTTTCAAGGTGTTTGTCCATTTCTCTGATTTCCCTAAAACTGGATCGATTCAAGCCTTGGTGCTGGACAAGTGAGGTTTCCTTAGTATAAGGTTGGTGGTTTATAGATTTCCTCTAAAAGTTTAGTTTATTTATAAATCATGCTATTGTGATGCACATGGATATTTTCATGTGATGCAATTTAATTATGTAATTAATTATGTAGAACCTAATGACCTAATTTTGGTGGCCCTTGTATATCTGATGAGCATTGTTGAAGGTTATGGAGCTCATTTTCTAACCACCCTTAAGGGTGTGGTCCTTGAATTACTTTAATTAATAATTTTTTTTCTAATAGAACCCATCATTGAGGTGAAATATCTTATAAAATTTAAGTTGGGTGATTAATTGGAATGTGGAAGGGTGATATACTCTAATATGTTATCCCTCCATGGAAAAAACAATCACCTAAGTGGTTATGGAATAATTATTATGGAATGAACTCGAAGATTATATATGTAATGAATGTTAGCATGGACTATCTTATACCATTTAATGTATGGTGTTGAAAGCATGGATGATTTTCACCTATCAACCGTTCAAGATTCTGATGCTCTACTAATGTGTATAGTAGCACTCGAGTCGAATCCCCAACGATGATAATTTTTAATAGTCGATTGTCTTTATTTGATTTTATTTTGATTGGGGGGTTTGTTTGAAGAGATTAATATAAATGATTGATTGATTAATATTGATTTAACAATTTGATAAATACTGGGGAGTTAATCTTGTGATATCCTTGAGCCTTTCTTTATATTGCATTAAATTAACACTCATGTCACAAGTTGACGTTGATTGGAAATCCTAAGTTTATGGCTTTAATGCAAGCCTTAACATAACTAGGATTCTAATCTCAATCAGTACTTGATTGTGGTAGTGTAATTATGGTTCCAATAATCCATGTAATCCATATGTTAAACAAAATATGTCATTAATCCATGACATGTTAAGTCCAACATACACAATGTTAAATTAAAGAATACTCATCGAGAAAATACTCTCAATAACTTAACATCCCAAAATTTGGACTCACCAAAATTATATATTTACTCATCCATTAAGATTATTAGAAATTTTGTTTATTATATTTATGATGATGAGTTAATAAGAGAAGAAAAACAATGGGATAAGAAAAGAGTTGTGCGCCGAACACAAACACACAAACAATGATGATGATTAAAAATAGAATTTCGATTGAATGGGGAAGAAAAATAAGGGAAGGGTTTTTATATTTATTTAAAATATTTTAAGATCATTAATATTTAAGAATTTAGGGTGGATGATTAAAACAAAAATATGAAGAATAAACTTTCATTAAAATGGAATTACAAAACAAAGACTTACAAGATTACAAATGAAGAAAAGCACAAAAGTAAATGAAATCAAAGAGAGGAGGAATGGTATATCAAGTGAAAACATGAGTATGGAAGGTTCTCCCAAGGATTTGTAAAGTATTAGGTCATTCCAATATATGCTACTATCTTCTGAAATTCAAACCACATTCAAGGAGAAGAGGGGGTTGTATTTATAGTCCAAGGAGGTGGACAACTTGCATTCCAAATCTTTCCCTCCACTTGCATCACCTATTTGGCCATCCCGATAGCTGAATATCCATATTATATCTACTTAAAAGTTGTAGATATTTATTTTTACTATCATTACTCAAAATTCGGTGGCTATTGTACTTATGAATCCAAAGTTATGGCAGTTTTAATAAAATATGTTCAACTGTCCATTTCTCTCCATGCTTTTTTGATGGATGAAATGTGAATGGATTTTTGAATAGGAATACGCCTAAAAATAAAAAAAATTTATTTAAAAAAAGTTTTCCACCCATATATTATCTTTCACACTGAAAAATATTAGATTAATTTGATGATTAAATCAAGAGAAAATATAGTAATAGTGTCTTGATATTAATTCCCGTACAGAATGGTGGGATGGACTTAAAAGCTTCATTTGGACCCCTTGTTTGTTGTATTTGGTACTTGAAATTTTTATTCATGAATCCTTAATTTTCTATAATAATTTTTGAGGATAATGAATCAATTTGAACTTCTGTATTGAGCCGAGTAATTCAATCTTCATGGATGGTCCAGTTTCTTCACAAATTCTGTGGGCCTTCTTATGTTATCCTTATGACCCATAGAATGAAACAATTGGCCAATTATTCTTTCTAATGATATGTGGTAAATTGAATAATTAATCCTACAAAAAAATAACCACACAATTTGGATCAGTAGGGTGATAGTTATTATTAAAAAATTAAACAGACTTGAATCTGGATGAATTAAAATAGTGCTCTAAAATTATATTTAATATTTAAACACTAATATTTCTCAAAAATTATGCACATTTCATATAAAATAAGTAAAGGGAGTATATAATAAGTCATACAAATATTAATAAAATCAACTACCTCACACTTAGTCTTGTGCATGTCATCATGTGCAACAAATATAAAAACATTCAAAAATCATTTTCACTCACCAACAAATATTAAGAATTTGTTTTCTCCAATCAGGGGAGGTTTAGACTATTTCACTCATCCATATTTAATTCCACCTGAAATTTTTATAGAAAAAATGTTCCAAAAACTTCTCTTTTTTCATTTTAAAATTTAGAAATAAAAAATGTGGACACTCAAAACTCACACCTCTGAAGATGATAAAATTCATTTATAGAGATTCACTCTTTCACCTACCAAAAGTGAAAATATTAGAGTTTGAAAGAGCTCTCAGCTTAAATTCCCTATCATAAAGTGCACAAGAATAAAAATTTCTTTTTAAGGGTTTTTCTATGGCTATGGGACAGTAGGAATATAATGTCCAAGAGATAGGAGAAGAGGGGTAAAACATCATCATGGGTAAAAAAATGCACAATTGTTTTTTAAAAATGAAACATAGAAAGAAATGGAAACACATATTTATAAGGGAATGATTGTGTAAAGAAAGAAAAAATAGAGGAAGAAAATTTTAAGGGGATTGGAAGATGAAATATTTACAAAACACAAAACTTCTCCCAATGACATAAGTGTTCTTTTTTTCTTTTTTTTTTCTTTTTTTTTTATTTTTTAAAAAGTTGAACTTGAAAAATATCTCACGCTCATATCTCATCCCATGAGTGATATCCTCTTGACACTAATTGTAACAGTTATAACAAGATCAAAGGTTGAGGAAGAGTGAGTTTTAACCTGCCCAAGACACAACACATTATTATTTTTTTGTTTTTTTGGAACACTTTTCAATATCATTTTTACAAGAAAAACATATATACATTCCCAAACCCCATTGAAGGATAACCTCTACCCCACACTTAAATTGATGTTTTTCCTCAAGAATATGATAACATGATTAAAATCAACAAAAGGGTACCCAAAATAAAATCAATTACCCCCACACATAAATTTAAAAAAATTATGCAATGAAAATCCATGTTGATATTGGGTGGGATAAGGGATTAGGCTGTAATGTGGCTATCAAAGAAAAGGTTTTCATAGGCTCTAAGGGGATTTAAAAAGGAGGGTTAATGTAAGGGAAATGGGAGGCTATTTGGCTATCGTGATTTTCATGTGGTTCAGAAAATTCCTCTATCATTTTAATGCACACCAAAGTAGGAAATTCAGCTCGAAGGTCTACAAACTAAAGACTCACAAATGGGGGTAAAAAACACAAATTTTGAAAATATTTCCATAGGTGGCCTTGGCATAAAAGCAAATTTCATTCCTCACGGGTGGGGGAAGTAATTTTCCAAATAAAAAATTGAGCATTCAAAATTTGTTGGTTTCGACACAATATTATTTATCCAAATTTATAATAAAAGAATTTTTTTTTTGAGATGATACAATGTATTTTGACTCCCCAAAATGGTTGTACAAAATTTTAAAATTGGAAGGTGAGTAAGCATGACTCTTGATTTTTCATATTGTTTTTAAATTATTATTTTTTTGTTTTTTTGTTTTTTAGTTTTTTTAGTTTCTAATAAAGACACACCCACACAAAAGAGGAAGACTAAATAAAAAAATGTGACGAGAAAAGTAGTTAAAAATGAGAATGAGGGTAGAAGAATAATAAATCTAGGGGGGGAGAGGAGTTAAAGGGAAAGAGGTTCCCTTAGTTTGGATTCGGTGGGTTTCCATCTCCATCCAGTGGTTGGTCAACTGCAGAAGTTGGGGATATGATGGAAGTTGATGTGGTTCCAGGATTGTGTGCCCTCTCATGGGGATGCTTTAACCGATTTCCATTAGCTTTGAATGTCCTTTTTGAAGAGGTGTCTTGTACTTGCACTGCACCAAATCGGTAAACATTAGTAATAACAGAAGGACCTTCCCAACGAGAATCAAGATTACCTAGGTGAAGCCAAAATCGAGAATTTAAGAGCATTACCTTTTATCCTTCATGAAATTCCTTTCTTATGATGTATTTATCATGGATAACCTAAGATTTTTATTTGTATAGATTGTAATTTTCATAGGAATCAAGTCAAATCTCCTCCAGATCAGTCAACTGCAACAATCGCTCTTCACTAGATTTTTCACAAACAAAATTACATGTTTTTACAGCCCAAAAAGACTTATGTTGGATTTAAAAGGGTAAATTACATTCTTTACCAAATACAAGCCTAAATGGAGACATCCCAATGGGTGTTTTATAGGCATTTTGATAAGCCCAAAGTGCTTCACCATGTCTTTCAGGCCAATCTTTTCTGGTGGGCTTAACAATTCTCTCATGCACTTTTTTGACTTCTCTTTTAGAAAGTTCAGCCATGACATTTTTTAGGGGTGATATGCAGTTGAAGTTTTACATACAACACCATTCTTTTTCAAAAGATATTCCATGGTTTTATTACAAAAATGGGTTCCTAAGTCACTTATCAAGGCACGTGGTGTGCCAAATCAGTGGAAGATGTGTGTCTTCAGGAACTCACTAACAGTATGTGAATCATCATTTCTAGTGGGTTTGGACTTGACCCACCTTGAAACATAATCAACCGCAAGAAGAATGTATGAGAATCCATTGGAAGGGTGGAATGGTCCCATGAAATCAATTCCCCAAACATCAAAGATCTCACAAAAAATTAAAGGCTTTTGGGGAATTTCATTTCCCTTTGAAATTGTGCCAAACTTTTGGAAAGTGGGACATGATTGATAGAAATCATGTGAGTCCTTGAAGAGTGAAGTCCAGAAGAATCTAGAGTCTAGGACCTCTCAGGAGGTCCTTTTTGGTCCAAATTTTCCACCTCTAGGAAGTTAGTGATAGAATTATAAGATGGAGGAATGTTCATCTTCATCAACACATCTCCTAATTACCATGTCTGCCCCAGTTTTCCATAGATTATTATATTCCCAAAAATAGAATTTTGAATCACTTTTCAACTTCATTTTTTGTTCTTTTGAAAAAATTTATAGGAAAACAACATAAACCGAGTAATTTACAATTGGTTCATACCATGGTGACTTTGGAGTGAGAGATGAAAGGTGCTTAGTGGGTAATTTAGGATCAATGATTTCTAAATGAGAATAATTAGAAATTCTACTCAAGTGATAAGCTATAGGGTTTTCTTTTCCTGGTCTATCTTTGATTTCAAGGTCAAAATCATGGATCATTAAGATCCATATTTTTAGCCTGAGTTTGGAATCAATTTTCTTGTGTAAGAACTTTATAACAGAATGATTTGTGAAGATGATGATTTTGGCACCTAAGAGATAGGGACCAAATTTATCTAAGAAAAAAAAACTACTTAAATTTCTTTTTCAGTGACAGTGTAGTGAGATTGAGTTTCATCCAATGTTTTTGTGGAATAATATATGACATGAGTAATATTTTCTCTTCTTTGACCAATAACTACCCCAACATCTCTATTAGAAGCATCACACATCAACTCAAAGGGTAAAGACCAATCTGGGGGTTGGATTATTGGGGTAGATGTAAGATAATTTTTGAGTTCAATGAAGGCTCTCTTTAAAACCTCAACGAAATGGAAAGTGACATCATTTTAAAGAAACCGAGTGAGTGGGTGGAAAATTATACTAAAGTTATGGATGAATCGCTGATAGAAACCAACATGACTGAGGAATGAACGGATGTCTCAAATAGTGGTGGGTTCAGGAAGTGATTGGATCACTTCAATTTTGGAAGGATCAAATTCAATACCCTCTTTTGAAACTACGTGCCCAAGAACAATCCCATTTGCAACCATGATGTGAAATATTTCAAAATTTAACACAAGGTTACACTTGACATACTTTTGAAGGACTAGAGAGAGTGAATGCAAGCAGGATTCAAATGAATCAGCATAAATGGTAAATTCATCCATGAATAATTCCATGCAGTGTTTAATGAATTTATAAAAGATACTCATAAAATACCTATGAAATGTTGCAGGAGAATTGCAAAGGACAAAAAGAATTCTCCTATATGCATATGTTCCAAAGGGGAATGTGAAAGTAGTTTTTTCCTGGTCCTGAGTTGTGATTGGGATTTGTAAGTAGTCAGTGTATCCATCATTAAATAAATAGTGTGACTTTCTGGCTAGTTGTTCTAGCATTTGATCAAGGAATAGAAGTGGGTAGTGATCTTTTTCTATTTCAAAATTTAATTTTTGGTAATCAATTCACACACGCCATTTGTTCTTCACTCGATTTGTAACTACATCCCCATGTTCATTTTTGACAATAGTTATACCACCTTTTTTAGGTACAACTTGAATTGGACTAACCCATTCACTATCAAAAATTGTGTAGGTAATACCATCTTGAAGAAGCTTGGTGATATCTTCCCTAACTACCTCAAGTATGAGTGTATTGAGTCTTATTTATGGTTGTATAATTGGTTTGGATGATTCCTCAAGATTGATGTGATGCATGAAAAGGGCAGGGTTGATTCCTAGTATATCATCTAGGGTCCAACCTAAGGCCTTTTTGTTTTCCTATAACACCTGAATAAGTTTGTACTCCTTAGTTTTAGTAAGTGAAGAATAGATAATGATAGGATAAGAGTGATCATGGAAAAGGGATGCATATTTCATGTGTTCAGGAAGAGGTTTTAGATTAGTGTCATCTTTCATTTGTGGGATAGACAACTCAGAAATGGGGGAAGTTATTTCAGTTGATTCAGATTCATTTTCATTAATACTGTCCAAGGTGGAGCAGTAGAGATCAGAGTTGATGTGGGATTAAAGAGAGTATTCATGTTTCTCTAGATTGATGGAGTCTATGAATGAGAGGTCAAAATCAACTTGACCATTTATAACTTGGTTAATCATGGTGAAAATTTCACAAGATCCTTTTTCATTAAAACATGATGAAAATGATGGAATGGGTTTCAATTGATTCTTAGAAGTTTCTTTAAAAGCATGGATTGATAATTCAAAGGGATCATCAAATGGGCATCACATGGCTTGGAAAATGTTGAACTTGACTAGTTGGTCACCACATTCCATGGATAAGATGCTTGAATGGACATCAATCTTGGTTCTAGAAGTTATGAGGAATGGTCTTCCTAGAATTAGGGGAGACCGAGAAGAGGTCATCTCACTTTCTATGTTAAGGACATAGAAATCGTCTGGGAAGATAAGATCATTGACACGAACAAGGACATCCTCGATTATTCCCTCAGGACTGGCTATGATTCGATTGACTAACTGAATGACAACACCCATTAGGTGAAGGGTACCTAGACCAAGGTTAAAGAAGATGGATTTGGTCATGACATTAATTGAGGATCCTAGGTCTATGAGTGCATCATCGAAGTTGGAACTTACAATTTTTCGTGGAACCGTAAAGGTCCTTAGATCTTTACACTTTATGGGAATAGACTGCTAGGTGAAAACATTTTCAAAGGTCCTAAGTTACCTCTTGTGGGTTCACAATTCCTTAAAAAACTTGGCATACTTAGGGATTTTTTTATGACATCTAATAGGGGAATGTTGAATTAAACACATCTAAACATGTAGATCATTTTAGGATCGGGTTTAAAGGACTTATTTGGATTAGAAATGGATTGAGGAAAAGGAATTGGCTTCCTAAGTGGAATGTAAGGAGGCAAGGGAATGGATTCATATTCCTTTTCAAGTTTCTTTTACTTTTCATTTTCTAGGTAAACTTTTAAAGGGGATTGGGATGTCTCATCATGAGGCATATAAATTTTCTTTCACGATATAAGTGAAATTTCACTTACATTACCCTTGGGGTTGGGTAATGGTTAAGTTGGGAGTTGGGATGAATTTGATTGTTGTTTCTAGCTTAGGTGGGAAGCATGTTGACCAATTTGGGTTTCAATATTCTTGATTCTAGAATGGGTGAAGGAGGAACGATCTTCTACAATGATTTCACATGGTTTCTTGGAAGAAGAGGCTTGTACCAGATTGGGATTACCTTGATTTTGGTTCTTGGGAAATAGATTTTTTTGGTTTGGGAATTGGGAAGGCTCACTGGGATAGTGGAATCCAAGAGGAGGAAGAGGAGGATTGATCCTTTGAGGTTGAGAAACAAAAGGGTAAGGTTGTAGGAAGTTACCAAAACCTTGACCATATTGGAATTAGTTTGAGTTTAGATGAGGGTGTTGAGGGGGATGAGAAATGGGATTCCTATATTTCAAGTTAGGGTTATATCTAGAAGAGAAGGGCTCAGAATGGGGTTGGTTGAAGTTTCTAACAAACTGACCTAATTATTGAGGGTTGGAGTTCCGCTGAGCATATGATGCATTGAGCTCCATTGGTCCGGATGAATAAGAGGGATCCTCTTAAAGTTGTGGAAATGTGTCTATTGGATGAGATGGGAATATACAGATTCCATAGTTCTTGATAGGTCCAGGGAATAGAGATTGTGAAGAATATGAGGTTTGGGCTTTGGATGCCACAACTAGTTGTTTCATAAGACCCATAAGTTCACTCATCCACTCGGTCATCTTGTTTGTATCTATGGATTGATTGTCTTAGAATTTTTTTACTTGAGAATGTTCTCGAGTATTAAATTATTGTATGTTTTTAGTCATGTTACTTATGATATCTCTTGCAGCTGTAGGAGTTTTATCAACAAGAGCACCACCACTTTCAACATCAATGAGGGTTCTCACCATAGCCAATAAACCCTCATAGAAGTATTGGATCAAGATTTGGTCAGGGATTTGATGGTGTGGGAAGGTTGAAACAAGCTTTTTGAACCTCAACTAGTATTCATGGAGTGATTCATTTGGGAATTGACGGATACCACTTATTTCCTTTCGAATGGAAGCAGTTCAAGAAGTATGAAAGAATTTCTCTAAGAAAAGTTGCTTCATGTCATTCCATGTGGTTATGGAACCAGGAGGGAGGTAGTAAAGAAATTACTTGGTGGAGTTAGATAGGGAGAAAAGGAATTCTTGGATTTTGATTTTTTCCTCAAAAACCCCTTAAGGCTTCATGGTAGAGCACACCACTTGGAACTTTTTACGGTGGAGATGTGGATCCTCACCGACTAGACTGTGGAAATGAGGATGAAGATGAATCAAAACCAATTTGAGTTTGAAGTTAGACTCTAAGTTTTTATATTTAATACCAAGGGGTTGGTAATTCATATCAGGGGTAGAAAGTTCTTTAAGAGTTTGTTCCCTAGGATTGGCCATATCTAATTCAATTGATTGGACAAGGAATGGTTCTTGAATTATTTGATTATCCCTAATGTTCCTCCTATGTTGGTGAAGTGTTTTCTCAATTTTAGGGTCAAAAAAATCCAAGGGATTGTTTTTGAGGCTATAGGTAATTTAGATAGATTTTGGAAGAAAGATAATGATAGGTTTCTCTTAGTGTATTCTTTCTTTTATGATTTTTATGAGAAGGTGGGTTTTTCTTTGTGTGTTTTTTTTCATTTTTTTCATTTTTTTTGTTTTTTGTACAATAACCAGAAACTAAAAACTACTTAATTGAACCTTCCCCATCAACGACACCATTTGAAAGTGTATCTTATTTTATCCTATCCACCGTTCAAGGTTCTGATGCTCTGCTAATGTGTATAGAAGCACTGGTGATGAATCCTCATTGATGATACTTTTTAACAGTCGATTGTTTTTAGTTGATTGTATTTTGATTGGGGGTTTGTTTGTAGAGATTAATTGAAATTATTTATTGATTAATATTGATTTAACAATATGGAAAATATTGGGGGTGAGGTCATCATTAGGTAGTTAAGCTTGTGATATCCTTGATCCTTTCTTTATATTGCATTAAATTAACACCCATGTCACAAGTTGATGTTGATTGGAATTTATAAGTGTTATGGCTTTAATGAAAGCCTTAACATAACTGGGATTATAATATCAATCAGTAATTTATTGTAATAGTGTAATTTTGGTTCCAATAATCCATGTGTTAAACAAAATATGTCATTAATCCATGACATGTTAAGTCCAACATACACAATGTTAAATTAAAGAATACTCATCGAGAAAATACTCTCAAACACTTAACCTCCCTAAATTTTTACTCAACCCAATGGTAGATTTACTAATCCATTAAGATTAATAGAAATTTGGTTTATTATTTTTATGATTATGAGTTAATAAGAGAAGAAAAATAATGGGATAAGAAAAGAGTTGTGCACCAAACACAAATACACAAACGGTGATGAGAATTAAAAATAGAATTTATATTGAATGAGGAAGAAAAATAAGGGAATGGTTTTCATCTTGATTTAAAATATTTTAAGAGAATTAATATTTAATATCATAGGGTGGATGATTAAAATATAATATGAAGAAGAAACTTTCAATAAAATAGAATTACAAAATGAAGACTTATAAGATTACAAATGAAGAAAAGCACAAAAGTAAATGAAATCAAAGAGAGGAGGAAGGGTCTCTCAAGTGAAAAACTGAGTATGTTAGGTCCTCACAAGAATTTTTAAAGTCTTTTGTCGTGCCAATATATTCTCATTTCTTCTGAAATTACAACCACATGCAAGGAGTATAGGGGGTTGTATTTATAGACCAAGGAGGTGGACAGTTTGCCTTCCAAATATGCCCCTCCACTTGTATCGCCAATTTGTACATTCAGACAGCTGAATATAGAGATTATTTATTCTTAAAAGTTGTATATATTTATGTTTATTGTCATAACTCAAAATGTTTTGGCCATTAGACTTTTTTAGCCAAAGTTATTGTGGTTTTAATAAACAATGTTAAACTGTCCATTTCTATATGTGATTCTTCGATGGCTGAAATGTGAATGGATTATTGAATAGGATGATGCCTTCAAATAAAAATAATTTATTCTAACAAGTTTTTATACCATATATTATGATTCACACTAAAAAATACTTGACTTATTTGATGATTAAATTAGGATAAAATGCTGGAATAGTGTCCTGATTTTAATTCCAGGCCAGAATGGTGGGCTGGACGTCAAAGCTTCATTTGGCCCCCTTGTTTTTTGATTTGGTCCATGAAATTTTTATTCATGAAACCTTGAATTTTTATCCTTATTTTTGAGGATAATGAATGAATTTTTACTTCTGTATTGAGTCTAGTAATTCAATCTTGATGGATAATCCAGTTTCTTCACAGATTATGTGGGCCTTCTTGTGTGGCCCATATGACCCTTAAAATGGCATAATTGGCCAATGATTCCTTCTAATGATATGTGTGAAATTTAATAATGAATCCTAAAAAACAATAATCACACACTTTGGATCAGTAGGGTGATATTTATTGTTAAAACATTAAATAGACTTGAATATGGATGAATTAAAATAGTGCTCTAAAATTATATTTAATATTTAAACATTAATATTTCACACAAATTATGCACATTTCATATAAAATAAGTAAAGTTAGTATATAATAAGTCTGGAAAATATTAATAACATCAGGTTTCATCTTCCATGGGAAGTCTACCTAGCCTTATTACATTTATACAATGCTTGGAATTACTTAATAATGAAAATGACCACTTAATGAATTAAGTAACATGTTTTTGGGAACGAACCTATTTTATTGTCCTTGTAATGGGTGTTGGAATGATTAAGTAAAAATTATTTATTATTCTTTCTTGAATTGGTAAATGGGTGTGGACCTCTTAAAGTAATTCACTAGTGATGTGACACATTTTGAACATGATCTTCTTCCCAATTAATTTAAATGATTAAATGAATAATGATATCCTTGATAGATACTCAGGTTCCCCATTATAGAATTACTTGGATAGGCTTATAGGTTGTTGAAATATTATCATTATTTGAATGATACTTGGGTTTTATTTTTATGGACCTCCAAGGATGGGCTCATAGTTTACATGAATTGTAAATACATTGGGTGTGATATATGGTATTCCTTGGATGGGGCTCATCAGGTGGATTATCTACCTACATATGAGTGATACCAATTCCCTAGGGGAGACCCTATGGATGAGTTGGATGGAAATATGTCCAGACCATTCCATGAGCGATACTCAGACCCATATGTGAGATACCATGTATGGGATCAGAGGGTTATGTCTTCACACCATGCTAAGAGTGATACTTTGGATTCCATTTATGGTTCACCTTGGACGAACTCTTATGGTGTTGGGTATTTATATTTCTCCTAGATTGATACTTGGGATTCCTTTTAGAGATTCCTTAGATGGGCTCAAGGTGACTCTTATTAAATTCGAATAATGACTTTTATATTAAATACTGAGAATTCATATTTTTCATCCAAGGGACTCGTCCTCCAAGTCAAAAAACATGTTTTTGGTCATTTTTCTTATGGGGATTTATTTTTGATGACCCATTATTACAGTCATATTATAATTGTATAGGTTTTCTATGGTTCTGATATACCTGTCTTAGGCTGAAGATGGTATGGTCGGTCAAGTTTCCCTGAGGATCATGAGCTGACTTATTTACTAATTTACCTATAGTACGATGTATTTCATATTCATGGACTTTATATCTTTAGACACTATTAGTGGTGGCCTACTTAATATATCTCACACCATGTTCAAGCCACCATTTCATTGGGGTACTCAAAAATTCCTCATGGCTGCAGGTTTTGGTCCACCGTTTACTATTTGTTCTGTGCATTGTACATGGGAGATTTGGAGAAAAGGACTGAGATAGTACTTAGAATGCTTATCAGGATCACTATATAAAGCTTTTATTATTTTAATTGTTCATGTATGGAATTATACCTACCTACCATATGTTTCCTGCATTGTATTTTTTATCATCACATGTACACACATTCATGGTTGTACTTGGTGTTGATCATGTTTATTCAGTCTATTATCTTCTTCCACCACATATTTTATATTTAATACATTTTCACTATTGATTGATAGAGTTATTATATATTATAATATTGTGATACTATGATCATGAGGGTATAGTCTCCCCACTATACCATCATTGGACCCTCATTTCTAGTCGATAGCCTCTGGCATGTTTGGAGAGGTTCTTAAGGCCATGTGGTGACTGGTTTGACTACTGGTTTCATTATCAGTCATATCGGGATGCTACACAGAGTCTATGAAACCTACCTGGTTTTTTATACTTTGTTATGAGGATCTTTGGATAGTTATAGGATGAGGAGAAAATCATACCTCATGTCTCTCACCTTTCGATTTTCTTTTTTACCGATAAATACTCTTTCTTCTCCCATTTTTTAGATCAATGTTGTATGATGGGAGTAGTGATCTAAATAGAATATGGATCATGGTTGTGTTCCATTTGAGATAGTGATTAGATAATCATTTAGTAACTTCTCCTTGAGTGTTATTTTCATTCAAAAAATTTAAATAGTAATGTTGTGTGTAGCCGATTGGCACACATAGAGAATAGAATTCATGGGTCAAGGTTTTGTGACAAGGATTGTAAATTTGAATCCATGGGTTTCTTCCTTTCATGAATCCATTACATCCTTAATTTAAATTTTTCCTATTTTCATTCATAAAAAAACTACCCCTCATTATTCTCTTGTTTTAATACATTAAAAAAACAAAAAATACATAAGTTATTAAGATTGTAAAACTCCCAATCCCTACTCCTTGAGAGATATACCATATCAATCATGAAGCTAAATTAAGATTAAATATAAATTCTATTTAACTTAGGTCCATGAAAATCATGAAATCAACTTGGTTCTATTATCGGGGTGAAAGTTTGAGTTTTCATTATATTTAACAGAATTATAATCAGTGTTTTCCAATTTTTGTTTTAATTTCATTATTATTTTCTCCACTTTGGGATAAATAGTTAAAGGTGATCGTTCTATATAATGGATCACAAATTTTGTTCCCATATTAAATGGATTGATATAATTGAAGAAGTCACAAACCCACAAATTGCCTATTTATTTTCTGACCAATATTTCTTCCCATATGCCCCATAGGTTACCTTAGAGTAGAAACACCCACAATAACCAAAGTAAAACTACCTTGAATGAGGAATAAGTCAAGAAGAAGAGAAAAATAATGTTGTATTCAAGAATGGATTAGCTCAACAAGAATTCACCATTGTAGGAAGAAAAGCATGAACAACCCCTCAACATTGAAGAATCTAAGAACGTATAATATGAACTCAAATCCACTTTTCAGTATCCTATGGAAGAATAAGAATGAGAATACTATTAGGAATTAGTGATTTATGAACCTGAATTAATGTTCCCACATAACATAAAAACCAAATTGGAGATGGAAATTGGAGATCTTGAAGAAATGGACCGAGTAACATAATTCAACCTCGAAATCATTTGCTCAGTAGCTTTTCACATTGATGAGGAATTAAAATCTGAAATAATTTAGGGAGACTCTTTACATGACTTTTCTTCCTATGATTTTTTTGAAAATAAAATATCTTATAATCGTACTTATATTGTATAAAAAAGATTAGAAAGATGGTCACATTCCCTGAATGAAAAAGATGGAGGAATGGATGATCTTTACTTTGGATATGGAATGGTATAACCATTATAGCTACCCACTGTTATTAAAGAGGGATTTGGAAAGACAAAAAATAGAAACTAAAGAATTAAAAAATAGTTTAGAGGTTTTCAATCCTTTCTATTCATTTTTTATCATCCCAAAAATCATAGAATCTATTTACCATACAAAAGTTTCTCAAACACGTTTTTCCTACAAAATTAAGCACTGGTACACTAACTATTGTGAATATTCAATAAATAGTCAAAATAAAGGGAAATAATTAACAAATAAATAATGAATAGGCTACTACATTACTTATAGGGAGTTAATTTCTAATTTCGGTAATAAAATTATCATGTGACATGAAAAAAATATTTTATATCAAAAAAATAATATAAAAATACATACTAATGTATATTAACATAAGATATTATGCTTGAAAAAAAAGTGACATGCACAAAAAAATATTAATAGTGGAATGACATGGGATAATCAATTAAAAATTGGTTTGGATGAATAATAAAACATCCAAGTTATATTTTTATTTTATTATATAGATAAACAAATTCACCTTAATTTAATGGTGAAATTGTATCTTACCATCTATTAAAAATTACAAAAAATAATGTTAGACTAAAAGTGAATATGAATATCTAACTATAATTCACATGAAAAAGTAGATTAAATAATTTAAGAAACTCCTAGCACTAGGAAAATCAACTTTAGTTATTAGAAAAGTATTTCATTTAACTGTAATCTAATGAATCTGGTGAAGTTTTAAAATTTAGAAATGTTCAATAAAACCTAAAAAATACATGGAATATTTCAATGTATTGTAGTAATAAGTCCATCATAAAAAATATAATAAGTGTGTAACAAAATGAACCATAATCTATCTCTTGTTAATATCACATTAATTTAGTGGTCAATAGACTTTAATATGGAATTTGTAGAATTAAAAGCGACACAGGGTCCATCACTGTATTCCGTAACATATGATAAATATCGATCTAAATAATAAAATAATAAAATTTAGCAGGATTGTTTATTTCTTGTATTTGAACCTCATCAAAAAATTTATTATATCCTATGTAATTAATAATTAATGTAATCTATATAAATTTATATAAAAATAAATAAATAAAATAGATAGAAAGGTATTAACATGTAACATATGGTGTCTCTATTATAACTTCAATGAGTACCTTTAATAATGAAATCTTATATGTTGGATAAAACTAAT
The DNA here is from genome assembly GCA_963277665.1 of Viscum album. Lineage (NCBI taxonomy): Eukaryota > Viridiplantae > Streptophyta > Magnoliopsida > Santalales > Viscaceae > Viscum > Viscum album. The sequence goes on from OY728157.1 coordinate 820,650,870, forward strand.
TTTGTTTATGATCCATCAAATATCTCGTAACCAATAAATTCCTAGTTAAAAAGAAATACTATCAAAAATATTTATAAATTACAATTTAAAAAATTAACAAAAAATGAAATGTGATGATTCTTACTCAAGAAGTCCTTAAATAGTTTACATGTGCCACACAATTTTTAGAAAAAAATCAATCCACTTTTCATCATTATAGGAACTAAAATGAAACACTTCTTCCAAATCAATATCATTCACACATTGTGTCCAAGGGAGAAATATTTTACAAAAACATAAATCCCTGATAGTCTAATATAGATTTCTCTCATCAAATTATACACCATGCTTTAACATATGTCTAATTTCATATCTTTTATATCTAGTATATAATGTCAGATGATACAATGTAGACTTTCAGTATTTCCTATTACATATAAAAAATTAATTAATTTGAGTAATTCAATTTATAAAATGTAAATATAAAAAATGTGAATTAGTTATCTTATTTCATGTGAAATTTAATAATTTATTCAAGAAAATGATTCAGCTCATCTAGAATAACATTCCTATAACTTTTAAATAGAATAAGTACCATACCTTTAAAACAACTATAATCATGTTTTTAATCTTTGAAATCAGGGAGTCCAATATTCATTAGCTTCTCCAAACCTCCCACTATGCACACATTATCAGTATTAAGTTGTCCAAAATAGAATTTATTTGGTACATTTAATAATAATAATCCATTTATGATATCTATGGATTATATGTAAGTCATAAAAACCAATTATAAAACATAATATCTCGTATAAATGAAATATGTTATTAATGAAAACTATGGAAAATCATACACACCAAAATATCACTTATAATTCTAGATAAACATTGTCTATTAGAAAATTATATTCATACATTATTTTATTCTTTTGAAACCACTTCTTAAGATTGGACTCAAAAGATTCTAAGATAAGGTGAAATTCAGAATGATCATCATTTTTAATAATTCCAAACATTATAAAAATATAAAGATTTGTGATTTTTATTAAAAATTTATGGAAATAAATTGTATTTTATTTTTTTGATAGAATAAGGTTATTTTTATCTACACATTTGTATAATATAATATAAAATATATTATTCTTTGTGTGATGGTTATGAACGTATTTCATGAGAACACACCTCTACATTTCGCACACATACACAAATTCAAATTAGTAAAATGGATGTATGAACATAGAAAATTCCAATAAAAATGAAAAAAAAACACATTTAAATCATCAAATAATAAATATTATATATTATAGTTAGATCATATTGATTAAAAATGAATCATTCTAAGTAAGAAAAAAACTCAAATGAATATATTTGTGATAAGATAGAAATATTGATACCATTTAAAATTTATTTCCTGTAGATATTTCTCTACATAGAATTAGAGCCGATACAAAATATTTTTCTTATTGGGTTCCAGGATAAAGGTGAGGGAGTTTTATTCTAGGATTTTAAACCAGAGATCATGGGAGTTGATGAGTTAATGCATGTGAAATCTGTACCCTAAAACTTATAGGATGTTGAATAATAATGATGTGCATAGATAGATTAAACTCTATATATACTACTACATAGTTTTTTATACGTTACTGGTGCATGTTGAATCCATGGGTTAGAGGGGAGGTGATACATGGATTTATGAGACTATGCATGATCATTCCTCTATACATGAATTTGTTACATTATTGCACAAGTTGTTGGGAGGGTATACTTGTTTTTTTGAGGAGAATAGGGGCCTACAACCTAGTTGTGCTTCTGATCGTGCAATATGACTATGGGAACTGGTGTGCTCAGTTAATGTACAACATTAAAAAACTCCTTATCTCATGATGAATGAAGTGTAGAATCATGTGGAATATTTATTAAAGGAGTGATTCATTCATAGAAGTGAAAGTTTTTATTCTAGTCCAATCATTTTGGTAGAAAAGAAAGTGGGTGGTTGGAACATTTGTGTTGATTACCGTTCCTTAAATGATAAAAATATTCTAGATCATTTTTCTATTAATATTATTGATGAATTGTTGGAATAATTTTTTGGAGCCTAATATTTTTCCAAATTAGACCTTAAGTTAGGTTTCCACCAGGTTTGTTCCTCGGAAGAGGATTTTAAAAAGACTATTTTTTGAACCCATTAATAACCATGTAAATTTTTGGTTATGCCATTTGGGCATATGAATTCCCCTACTACATTTCAAGCTACCATTAATATCCTTTTCAAACCATTATTGTGAATGTTTTTTTAGTTTTCTTTGATGATATATTGTTTATAGTAGTAGTTGGATAGAGAATAATAAACATTTGGCCTATATTTTAGAAATTATACATAATCATAAATTCCATCTTAATTGAAAGAAAAGTTTGTTTAGTAGAACTAAAGATGAGTATATGTGACACCACATTTTTAATAGAGAGTTTCTATGGACCCTAGAAATTTTTCTAGCATTCTGAATTGGTTGTTTCCCCATAATTTCAAAGGTTTATATAGGGTTCTAGCCCTATCTAGTCACTGGATGTTTTTAATGATTAAATTAAGTTTTAAAAACCACTAAAATACCTTAATAACAATAATAGTTTTTAATGGGGTTTGGAGGCTCAATATTCTTTTGACATTTTAAAGAAGCAATTGGTTACAAATCATATGCTATGGTTACCAGATATTTATTATCAACTTATTGTTGAGTGTGATGACTTTAAAGGTGTTCTTGGTGTGGTAATTATGTAGGAAGGGAGTCATATATCTTACAAGAAAAAAGTGTTATGTGTAGCCACCCTACACAAGTCTATTTATAAGAATGAATTGATGTCTCTCGTGCATTCCATTACTCATTAGTTTAAGTACCTTTTGTGAAGGAAATTCATTTTTTTAAAGACCATAAAAGTGTTAAACGTTTATTGAGTCAAATAATTATATATATGAACCAAAAATATTGAAAAGAAATGTTGTTAGGATATAATTATGATTTCATTTATAAATATGGAAAAATAAATTCTACTAAAAATGTTCTATCTAGGATGCATGAACCACAAATTTTGAAAATGGAACTTTTAGAGCCTTACTAGAACAATATGCCATTGGTCCGAGAAAAAAACAACAAATATAGTTTTTTCCAGGACCATATTTTATCCCCACAAAACCAAGTTTTTGAAATTGTGGGTTTTTCATTTCATAATGACCTACTTTATTTTAAATTCCACCTAGTTATCTATAAACCCTCTCGAATCATTCCCACTTTTCTATACTATTTTCATGCTTCTCCACTTGGGGGTTATAAAGGTTATCTAAAAACCTATAAAAATTTGGAAGCAAGTTTATTTTGGTAAGGAATGATACAAATAATGCTCAATTTTTTTAAAGAATGTGATGTTTTTTTAGTAGAAAAGATTCCAAACTTTGAGCCCCGTGGGATTAATAGAACTTATTATGATTCCACACTTTATTTTGGATGAAATATATATGGATTGTATTTTTTTCTTTCTAAATCTCAGCGTTATGAGGTGATTTTTGTTGTGGTGGACTGTATCTCAAAGTATGCTTGTTTTTACCCCTCAAACACCCCTTTAAACAAAGGATATTGCTAATATTTTCATGAGGGAAATTGTTCAATTATGTGCCAAGCCTAGTATGATTATTAGTGATTGAGATCCTCTATTATATAGCTTGTTTTAGAAGGAATTATTTTTTTACATGGTACTAGGATTAAACCAAGCTCTTCTTACCATTGTCAAACGAATGAAAAAAAGAGGTTGTTAACCATAATATTGAGACTTATTTATTATTTTTTATTCTAATAAACTAAAATAGTGGATCCTTTAGTTACCTTGGGATTAATTTTGTTACAATACCACATTTCATGTTTCCACTAGCCACACTCCCTTTGAAATTGTTTATAAACAGACACCACCTACTCTTCCCCATTATACTACTGATGATACTGCCCTGTAATCAGTGTCTAAAACATTAATTGATCAGGATGATTCTCTTTATCACTTGAAAGTTCATTTTGTTCTAGCCCAATGATCTATGGAATAAAAAACTAACCAAAAATGGGGGGAGTTTTCTTTCAACCTTGGTATCCTATTTTTTTCAAACTTCTTTCCACTAACCATATGATATCCACTACTAAAAGTTTTCCTTAACATAATGTAAGATTTTATTGTCTATTAATTTTTATTTATAAGGTGGGGGTTATTCCATATCATTTGTATTTTATATAACACAGTAAGATTCACCCCATTTTTAGGTATCTCAGCTAAAGATAGCTCTTGAGAATCTTATTCCTAAAAATATTCCAAAGCATTTCTGTGAGAAACATCCTGAACATGTTTTACCTGAAACCATTTTGGATTCCATGGGTAGTGGTTATGACTTGTAGCAAATTTTTAGGTGGCATGGGTGTCTAGATAATGGTGACACTTGGGAGAATGTCAGGTTATTTTAGTATTATTTCTCCTTCTTCTACCTTGAGGATAAGGTGGTAAATTGGGTGGATAAAATTGATGGGGAGGGTACTCAATTGGTGAGTCAATTAGAGTCACCTATTTTGGAAGGGAATTGAGAGAATCTAGCTCCATTAAAAACATATTTTAGATATAGGTGATCAACTATTTTATGTGAAGGTTAAAATGGGTTTTGTCTTGATCCCATAAATTATAAAGTGCTGAGAAGTCTCAGGGTAGGGGAAAAAGGTTATTCTTCTAGGCTACAGTAGTTGAATAAGACTTTGGACAAGATCCTAGAGATACTTTCAAGTGGGTTGATTTTTATTTCTTTCCCTTCCTACATGTAATTATTTTTTTGTAAAATTCCTACTAACTGTAGAATTTTTAATACTCATAGATTTATCATATGAAAATTGATTAGTTTTCCTATTAAAAATATGTGGTTCTATCAATGTATTTCCACATAGATAAAAATAAAATGACTTATTCTGAACATGGAACACATATCTCATAATCTAAAAGGAATGGTTTATAGTATTCTTGATCACAAACAAATACAATAACATAAATCTTGAAAAATATTTTTTTTGACTCACCATTGCATTGTGTGATGATAGACTGAATGAAATTTATAAGAACCTTTCATTTGGGTTCCAAATATTTCACTAAATGTTTCTTAACAAATTTTTTAATAAATATGGACTTCATCATTTTTTATGGACTCACTTCACCTACAGTGACTAAATAAGTATTGATGTCTGCATCGGTTGGTGGTAAAAAATCATAAGCCTTAATCCTTTGAAGAATAAGAATAAGAATAATAGGAAGATGAATTTTTTGAACCACATAAGCTTAAAAAAACTTCAAAAGGAAAAAAATAATTCCTATAGATCATCAAAAAAAATTTCTTCAAAAAACTATGTTTGATTCCTTGAGAAAGAAAGTTATTGGATATTCCAAGAAAGGATATTTACACAATCTCTTTGGAAATTTCTCTCAAATGGTATAGAATGGTTTCAAAACTCTTCTAGATTATTGAAAACATTATATGGTGAAGATAATTGAGAAATGTGTGGAATCACTAATTCAAATTCGAGGGATACGTCTGCTTATACCTCCTATTATTGATCATCATGCCACTACCTCTAAAAGAGTCAATGAGACACTTGACCCAACATAAATTTTGATAAGGGAAAATATCAGATTTGTAGAAGAAATTTCAATACCTTTACCTAGACCATATTCAAAGATATCCTTTTTTACCATAGATAGATTTTATATTGAAAGATATCACTAAAATTCTCTCAACATTCATTCCACCTTAGTAAGGATCGCTTGAAGTGATCGTGTAGGACTTGAAGAATATTTACCCATGCTAGCTGATGTTGTTAGAGAAAGTGATGTTGATTCTTTTCTTACATCTTATATTCATATTGGCCAGCCACTATACATCAAAATACCCCCTCTAAAAAGTCATTTCATGTCTTATTTTCGACACATTTTCATAGTTTTCATGTTTATTTGAATGGTGATTCAAACAAACATCTTAATGGTGTTTTAAAAACATTTGAATTCTTCTCTTCATATATTTCATGTCTTTAATCCATTTATTTCTTTTGTTAGTATTAAAACTTTCATAGGATTTATTTATCTATATATTTAATTTTTTTCCTACTTTATTCAGTGTTCTTGTTTTATGTTTCTCTTTTCTTTATTGATTTTAATTAATTATTTGATAATTTATGATGCTTGATTTTTTTAATACAACTTGATTCCAAATTTTGTTCTCATTTAGTATTATTAATTATTTACATGTATTCATGTGTGATATTTATTATATTCTTATTTATTGTTCTACTTCTTTTTTATATCAAAAAAGCGGAGAATAAAAAGGAGAATATAAAATTTAAAAATGATAGAATAAAAAGTAGAATAAAAAATAAAAAATTTATTTTAAATATTATTTCAATTTTTTTCTATTATAAATATATTGTCAAAATAAACATCATTTTCAAAAATTTTTAAATTAGTTGGTTAATTGTCAAACTGGTTTATTGTCAAAACATTTTTTTGTCAAACCGGTTTACTATAGATCTAGTCTACTTGGTATGTTGGAAGCTTTATTAAAGAATTAAAAAAGAAATAATCTGATTTTAGAATCATCCAAACCATATAACACAAATATTGGAATATAAAACTCATCATACTTGGTAATGGACCTTTCCTTTTAATCATAAACACATTAGAAATGAACCTTTCCTTTTCTTTATTACAATGTATTCCAATGCCTTATATGATTACATCACATGCACAAATTCCAATAGGGTCGCACACAAACTATAGTAGACTGATCATACTTGAAATACATCATATATGGTAGTAAAAGATTAACATAGACTATAGTAAAAGCTACTATAGTATATTATTTGTAACTTTGATAATATTTCATCACACATACAGATGTCTGCGTAATAATATAAGAGACAAACAAACTATAGTAGACTAATCATACATGCAATACATCATATATTGAAATAGAAGAGTCTCACACAGTCAGTTTCTATTACATACACAAACTATATTATGATTAGTATACTACGATCTATGTGGGACTCAATTCTATTACACTAAATGAAATATAATTTTATATGCATCTTCATCTTACTACCCATGTAATATTGGGTATAAACCAATTTAATCTATATATGCAAGAAATTGGGTATTCTTACATGAGTGGGGATGATTAGCTACTTACAACGACCTGCGTCTAAAATTGGGGATTACCTGCTTCATGCCTCTAATTTAAGTTCTCTTGTTGTCTTTGTGAGTATGCATACTTCAATTTTTAAAATTTAAGTGTTCTAAAATAATATACTTTCATCTATGTAATAATCTATAGGATTATTATGCACTAATTGATTTTATGTGTTGGACACCGCATGGACTTTTTTTCCTCAATAAAATAAGATAGTTTTATGATTTATTTATTTATTTACTTTTTTGTATGGTAGGATCTAACTCATTGATTTTGTATTTTTAGAATATCTACGTGCCTTCTCAATGAATACAACTTCTGATGTATGAATAGAGCTACCCAACCACGACCTCTATTATATATGTATATATATATATATTCTCTATTTGTTCTAAATGTTCTTAGTTTTTTTGGTTATTTTTTTAATAAATATTTATTGGAATAAGTATAGGTCAATTTTTTATTATAAATTTATCACAAAAAAAATATTTGTGACATTCTATTTATCTTAAAATAATTTTTTACATAAAAGTTTCATTGGTTACTTGATTTTTTTTGATTTATTTATTAATTATAGATTAATCTTAATTTTATAAACATTATAAAATCAATTCTATTTAAATACATAATCAAAATTAGAAATCATTTATTATTTGTTATATAAATTTGATATGTATTTGAAAAAAAATTTATGTTCATTTGAATGAGAGTTTCCATGGAAGGTGGTCCTTTTATAATCATATTTTCTTACAAATGAATAATTAAAAGATGTGAAAAGTGCATTAAAGTTTTTTTTCATAGAGTGAGATCTTTTAATTCTTGAATCGTGTTGTTATTATATGAAAAGGGTGGATTATTTATTATTTCATGTACATTGATCAATAAAATGCTTGCAGTTTAGGATTTAATTTAATTGTGTTTTCCTAAAAATTAGTTACATTGTTTTTCTATGTATTATGAAGTATGTTATATTTAATGGTTGTTAATTATTATTAGATGGAATATCTAGCATGATCATTAGTGAATTTGTGATTATACATTGAATGGTGGTAAATGTTTGAGTCCTTGATATTAAAAAAAATATTTAGATGGATTTATCATATCTTTTCTTCTATATGTAATGACATTGTGATTTATTGGAATGAATTTTATTGAAAATTTAATTAATAATTACTTTATTTCATTGATATCATTATGAAATTGGTTTATTTAAATTTTCATGGAAAAGTTTCTAAAAATTTAAACCGTGATGGAATGCCAACACTACTTTTTATAGGATTTAAATGTGACATAAATTTCAATTTTATGATGTATCTGTGTCCATGTTATGTGTCAAGCTCTGTGTAACCAAACAAGGACATGTGAGAGACTATGCTAAGGACTCCTATATTTATAGTTGTAGATGATTTCATGTAGGATTAACTTTGACATTTAGATATGTAACATCCCATTTTTTCCATGTACTGTTTTTAAATATATCTAATAATATTTTTGGTTCTAGGTGATGAGATGATGTATGATTCTGAGGCCTAGTGAGCCCAATATTGATATAATAAAAATATAAAATATATTATACCACACATAGGAATTTTTACTAAAATAGTGTAATAAATCCCGAACGGTGACTAGAATTTGAAATATGAAAATTCCATTGAGTTTGGAATATAGAATTTACCCTAGGTATGACATAATATTTTTTGGCATCAGGTGTTTTGGATGAGCATCCTTCATGGGAGAAAATTATAAAATAAGTACATAAATACATTTATTTGTTATTTAACTATTAAAACCTAATCACCCTATATAAAATCACAATTATTAAAAAATCATAGGGTTAACTGCATAACCCTGGAGATTTGAGAGGAGATCATGGAAGAGCATTAGAGGAGACAACGAGATATAGGATCAGATCGGTACTAACCATCTATGCCAACAGAGTTTATCGATATCACCAATGATAAAAATTCATAATATCTCTTCATTAGTGACTGATTAAGACTCAAGGTAGGATGTTTATGTTTTTTGAATTCATTTATCTTTGTTATCTCATGTAGAATGTGGATAAATTACACTAACAAGAATTGATTCACACATCAACAATTGATTTTCAGTTAATTTATCTAATTGTTTTTTTATTGGTTCTTGATTTATCATTTTAAAAATAGTGAATCAAATCCAAACCCAAACAAGGACCATGTTATGTTTATATTTTTTGTTCTCTTGGATTTCTTCCCCTTTTCTTTCCATGATTCATAAACAGTAATTCTCTGGTCGGTGGTTCGACGAATACCTTGTATTTGATAATTATATGGCTATTATTTGGAGAAATAGGTCAATACAGTGGGTGTGGTTCAAGATATATGATGCGATTGAGGTTACTGATGATGATGAGTGATCGATCAGGTATATATTAGATTTCTTCATTCACAGTCGGCATTTTGAGTGATGTGATAGACAACATGTGATGATTATTTGGAAAATCAGTGGCTGGAATCCAGTTAATGGTGTAAATATGCCCCTTTAATCCTAGATCTATGATTTAATATGGAATTGGTGTAAGAATCAGTGCTAGGAATTACATGGGAAAACTTGTAAAATGTTTTTGCATTTCTATGAAAAACACAACTACATAGTGTGTACTGCGGAAGAACACATGCCATGTTGGTATCTCTTATGACGATATAGTTTATTTGCAATGAAAAATATCACATATTATGCGAAATGTGTCACATGTCATGTTACCTTGTGATGGTGGCCTAACATGTATAATGAGAGTACATGAGCATAAACACATCCAGGAACACAAGCACAACTAGGGTACACAGGCACAACAAAGTACCCAAGCATGCCACTGTGCATGATCACAGACACAAGCACAACTAGGTGTACATGGTCATGGAAACAGGAAAAAACATGAGAACTTCTAGGTGTAAATGAGAATAGACAAATGAATGGGTAGAGGAACACTTTCATGGACACAGGTAGGTCTTGTGTGAGAGGAAAACAATGAGTACTACAATTACAGGCTGTGTCCTTCCTCCAAGCTGGCATGAGGCCCTCTATTTCTTTAGTATGGATCTTTAATGATTGAGTGTGATACCTTGGTTCATTACCAAGAAAGTATAATGTATAATTACATCCTTAAAATTGCATTGGGATCCCCTCGATGAGATTTGACTTGAATTTAGTTTGTATATCCCTTCATGAAACTGAGTTAGGATCCTCTATCTTTTCATAACCCGCCCTAGGATGGGTTTGTGTAATCACAAAGACTAACATACATGGGAATGTGATCCCCTATTTAGAGGGCCATATTAGTAGGGTTTGTATTTTCCACTAGAGGTTGTGGGTTCAATCTTATATCTGTGTTTTGAGATCTTCAAAGTACTGGTGACTAATCCTTTTTCAATGAACAATGAGAAAGACCTCTCGGAGGAGTGCTATCAGTGGTGACATTGCTCATGGAGTGGATTCTACAGGACGATCATTACCCCAAAGCCTCAAGAATAATTCCTATGGAAGAAAATGTGGTCGAAACCTCTTTGAGATTGAGATTATTTATTAAGTATTTATAGGTTTTACTTTATTGTATCTATGTCTCATATCTGATTGACATATTCGTGATGAAAATATGACCTCTCTTGAAGTGTTATGTTTGGATATTTTGAGGTGTCTTATTGGGTATTGTTATAGTCACACTTGTATGGGATTTTACCGCATGTATTGCATCTTATAAAGATGAAATACTCTTTGATGAAGTCTTATGAGGACTTGGACCAGGAGAGGCATCATGATCTAGATATATCAAGGTTCTTACTAGTGTTGCATTTGATAGCTATCCCCTTCATCTGAGCATGTTGGACCTTATTTTCAGTTTTTATGGGATTGTATTTGGCCTTCATTGTTTTCCATTACTTTTGTTGTACTGTGATTCTGGGATATAGATGTATGCATGAATTTGTATCAGTTATGATTTAATTTTAGTGTTGTATGAGCTTGAAGATGCATTTTTGTGTGTGTACAGGTGCCATAAGCTAATTCATACCATGTGTGTGATAAGATTACTCAGTGCTATTAGTCATACCCTAACCTATTGGAGGAAGTCTTGGGGTAGTCACATCTCGACATACCACAGGCCAGGTGGGCCCCAATGGTTTAGGCCATGACAAGATCGTTTGGTGCAGTGTGAACCATGATATTGACCGTGATAGTTGATGCGTGAGAGAAACAAATTTCGGATAAAGTTTCTTGGAGTTATATGTAAAGTAGTTTGGTGTTAGATCATGTTTAAACATGTTTGAAGCTTCGTATATTTTCTTAGAGTTTGAACATGTTTTTAAATTATTTTCAGACATGTAATTTCAAATAAAGAAACTTTTTGTTGGTGTTTAATATAAGATAACTTTATAATTATTATATAATAAATATAATAGATAAATTTTATATAATTATATTAGTAAATATAATATAAAATTTTACAACAAATACCCAAATACCCAAACATAATATTTCATTTAAAATATAATTTATGAAAAATATTAATTGTTGGTATTTTTTACAAAAGTTAATAATATTATCAACACATAAATATGTTGGTAAGTATTTTTACCAACATATATATATATTTTTGTTATTATTATAATTGAAATAAAAATATTTTATCTTTCATATTAATATTTAATGAAAACAAATTCCAAAAATTTAGAGATAAGAACATATATGTCAGTAAAACACATTACAAAATTAAAATATACCATTACCTATAGATATTACCTTGTTAGAAAAAGTTAAATACTTTGTATGAGTATTGATGAAGCATATTATATTTTCTATGTATGTTTATTAAGTTTATTTTCGATTATTTCCATGGTAAAATGAGATTTTCAATTATTGTAGATGACCTTTACCTAACAAGAAATCTTAGTGAAATAATGAAGATAATTCTGGTATCAGTCGAGAAAAATTTCAAGCCTGGTCCTTCATTTTATAACTTCCTTATTTATACCTTCTATAGATCCATTAGAGTAGAAGGTTCATATTTGATCCATGAGAAATTAAATTAAATCGGTAATGTTTCTTATAAAACCATGTGTGTTAACTTAATACATGTTTTATGTTTCTATCATTCGGGAATCATTAATGTAAAACTTTTAAATGAAATACAAGAGAACATACATTACCCTCCTAGGGATTATTTGGAGATGTAACTAGATGTTTATGTCACATGGAAGATCCATAAAATTAGTTTTTAAATTTATAATTCCATAGTAATCTAAATATGGTTATTTATATAAAACTTATAACATTTACATTGAATGTTCTCAATATGAAAAAAATACTTGAGCTTGTATTTGAAGTATTTGATAATATGTTTGGAAGTGGGATCCAACCTGATTTGAGTTGTATTTTTATGTTGTTATAGATTTATCTAATTATTAGTCAAATCCTCAATGCCCTAACATTTTTTTATATTTTAAACAAGGGAGTAACTATTGAAAATAAATTGTATAATACCATGATTAATGGGCTTTAAAGACTTTATAAAAAGGAAACAACTTTGAATTTTTTTAAAGAAGTGAAAGAAAATAACCCACCTATTATTATTTGGTGTTATGAGGAAATTATAATATTGATGTTCTCAATGGAAGAGTATGGTAATGTGTTTAATATCATAGTTGAGTTTTGTAAATTTATGTCCCAAATTTCTTCCTTCATCCAGATTGCACATCTATTTTATTCATTAAATAGTGCACAACTTTATGTGATATGGGTGGAATTTATTCAAAATGAAAATTATCCTTTTATTAGAATGCATGGATACCTAATTGGTTCTTTAAATAGATGAATGAAACTAAAAAAAACATTTAGGATATAAAAAAAGAATTACAGTTTTGCTTCTCTCTTACAATTTAATCTTATAACATGTTGAGAATATTAATCACTGACCAAATGGATTGTGCCTACAAGCTCTTCAATTGTTTATGCCAAAAATTTTACTATCCCAATAAATGGGCATATGGAAATTAGGAATAGGGTTTTTTAGGAATGAAAATGTTTCTGAAGTTAAGAGTGTAATTAAAGAGATTTCTCAGATAGGTTTTGTCAATATTAAAACAATTTTAGGCTGGATTTTGAAATAGGAAGTGGATGCAAAGGTGAAACCTGACACCAAATATTTAAAAGGTCAGTTTACTAATTTTTTTGATTTCTCAATAATTTTTTCATGATTTTCCATCATCAACATAGATATTAAATTGGTGTGAAGATTATTCCTTTATATTTTCAAATTTTATATTATTTTTATGAATTATTCATTTAAGAAAATCTATTTGTTCTATTTATTTAGATTTTATTTTAGCTTTGTTTCATCTTCTCATTCTTGATATTGTTTTATTCCCACTACTTGTAGTACATGCCTCATTGTGGTATACTGGATCTATAATTGAAATAATAATATGATTTATGTTATCCTTGTTACCTAGACATACTCCTTATGTTGTGGTGAGGAAATAGCTTATGGGTTTAAAAGTTTCTTATGTGGTGGTGAATAGGTAGCTTGTGATGGGATGTTAACCTGTGGAAAAAGAGTTTTATTACAAGATAAAAACAATGATGATGTAAGGTAAAAATGCAAGATTGATATCTGATAGAGGTATTGGATATTTCTAAAATTATACTCACATAAATTTAAAAAAAACCACTTAAATAAGTGGTAGGAAAACATTTTTTAAAAACCAATATGGAAAAGGTGTTTTGAAATTATTTATTAAAAAAATTACCACATTTATTGGTGGGTTTATTTAAAAAATTAATTTTGTGTTTGGTGCTGGTTGTGTTTCACATTTTGTAATATAGCACCCCAAGGATTTAACAATAAATATAGAATGTAATACACACAATAATGAGTCTCTACAAAACAACACTTGAATATTATAATTATTTGAATAAGATAGTTATAACCTAGCCATTAAACACATTTTGTTTCACTTTTGTGAACTAAATTTTTAAAATGAACATACATGGTTGTGATTAGTAGGTTATTTAGAGTCTTCTAGGATTAACTTATTTTTTGGTGAATAGTAACTTGACCATTTTAAATAGTAATGAATTACATCCCTTATGAATTGTAAACTGACCAAATGAATAGTAACATCACCGATGAAATTATAATTTTTTTAGGAATCTTATAAATGAAAGTATGATATATTTATATCAAAATGTAAGTAAATAAATGTTTTAGAAATTATTAATTAAGTGTTAGTATTTTTATAAAACATAAATGTTTATTTAAAATTTATAACTAATATAATGATTCAAAAGAAAATTTATTTTCATAAAATAGAATATTAAGTTAATATTTTGATGTTTTATGATTATAATATAATTTTATGATACCTTAGTTAATTTTTCTAAGTTTCATAAAATCAGTTGTACTTTTAAAATTGGTATTTTTCGAGCAAATGATGATTTTAATTAAAATATTAATTTCTCATATTTGTAAAATTATTTTCATAAAATATAGTAGATTTTTAATTCCAAATGTCAAAAAATGGTTAGGATTAATTTTTTGGATTTTTCTGAAATAGTTGACTTTCTAGTGAATAGTAAAAAATACAATTTTTAAGAAAATACAGTATTTTTTGTGACAAAATCAAGAGATATTTATGATATAAAATTTATTAAAATTGTAGAATAAATAAGTATAGTTTTTATAAGATAAATTTTAATAGAAAAAATTGATAACATATGAATTATATTTTTCTTGATAAGTATAAAAGAACTGTTGTCATTGTCGATGCAGTTCCTACGTCGCGCGGAAAAAGCCATTTTGGTTCCTTAAAAATAATAATTTAGAGCTAAAAATTATTTTCACAAACTTATTGCTAATTATTATCTATAATGGATGTTTTTTCCAATATTTTATAATTTTATAGTTATATAATATTAATCTTATCCAAATTCTTGGGAAATTCTTATGTTGGGCAAGAAAAGACAAAAAAAAAACAAATTTATGAGGTCATTCTGTTATGTATATGAGTTAATATACCTAATTAACGAACATAGAATTTTATTTTGAACATAATTAATTTGTTTTTATGATATTAATTTATTTTTAATTTTTATATATAAAATAATTAACATTAATGTTTATGCAACGCTGATGGAGTGCTTGTGCAAGAATAAGAAAAAAAGGTGTTTTTAATTAATATTATAAGAATTTTTAAATTACCCATATTTTAGATAAAAAATTTTATATAATCATGTTTATACAATAATAATGTTTTTATTCTAATTTGGTACATTTTGGACCCATATGAATCACTTTAAATCCTTTATAATATTTTATTTCAAAAGGAAGTGAAGTTGTCACATTATAGTTTTTAATTTGTATAATATTTTAATATGAAGTTATCAATAAGTTTTATTCGAAAAATAGTATTTGGAATGAAAATAAAATTATATTTATCATATAATTATATTTTTAATTTTTAGACAACAAATAAATAATATAACGGCTTTCCCAAAGATGACATAGAATTAATTTAATTAATGAATAAATAAAATTAATGATTGTAAAAATAACAAAATAAATGTAATTTGAGGTTTTTAAACTAAATAATGTTTTCCCTAGATGAATATTATGTGTCTAAGATATAATAAAAAAATTATTAAACTTTTAAGCTTTGTTTTGATATGTTTAAATACACAATTATGAATAGTTTTTATTTTGAAAAAAATTATTTTTCATGAATAAAATAATTTATTAAATTATTTAAAAATAAAAAAATTATATAAAAAGTCAAAATATGATAATATTAATTATAAAATTTAATCCCATTTAGTTTTTAACATTTTTTAAGTTTTAAACCTTATAATAAATTTATTATATTTTAATAATGTGGGTAATTCTTATGTTACCTCTCACCTTAATTATAAAAGGAGGCTCTATCCTTCACAAAGTTTCATCACCTTAAGCCTTATTTATAGTCTAAACTCTTAAAAATTTCCTCCTATTCATTCCTTTATAAATTATATTTCTTCTCGTATCACAAAAAGACCACTTTCAATAGCCTAAAAAGGTTCTCACGGAGAAAAGATTCAAGAGGTAAGATTCATTTTTCTTATCTTTTAAATTATTTTCACTTATACATTATCATCACCTTTTATCCAATGATTCATGATAATTCCAATATAATATATATACTGTAATTTTTTATGGTATATGAATCATAAATTATCTTATTTTCTTCTTTTATTCTCAAACAACGAAATTGTCGTTTGTGGTGTGTCAATTTACGGCCTTTGTGGGTGAGGAGTTTTCATTTCATTTTACCACAATCATGGGAATTATTATTTAAAATTTAATTGTTTAAAATTAACTATATATATATATATTAATTTTGAATTATTATTTTTTACAAGGAATACCATAATAAATTGACCTTAGAAACCATGAAAAAAACACACTCGAAACATTGGAAATAACAAAATATTATTAATAAATGGGAGGAAAATATTATAAGAATATCATGTAAGGAATTATAAAGATTATTTCAGTTCTTTAATAAATTAATAACTCTTTACAACCCATTATACAAGAGTTTTGAACAAATTTTAAGAAATTTGAACCCAATGTAATAGATATCTTAACTCAATTCCATTTATTGAGTTAAAAATATATATCATTGGTTATGTTTTCTCAAGAATATGTGTGAATGAACTATGATTGTTTTATAATTTATATCCACTTATATTGTGTGGGTTTATATTTTTCACACATAATTATGTTATTAATTTATCCTCACACTAATGATACGATCTTTGTAAGGGTTTTCTTCCCAAACCTTCATTTTCATTCGAGTTATGCTTTCTCCCTCTATACACCAATGTAATTATTTCGTATTTTTATATAATTATAATATATTATTTTTATACAATAATAAATCATGTTTCCAGATTAATTAATCTTTTTTTATAATAAATAAATTTTTTTAGGTTCCCTTCTCAGTCCTTCCCGATATGCAAGCCCGATTAAAGGGGGAGTATCGATTATTATGTATTTTAAAGTACCATCTATAATATGTTTTAAGAAACCATAAATTTTTATAAAATAAATAATTTTGTCATTAAAACTATCTTCGTTAATTTCTGGTTTTATAAAAATATTTTTCCAAAATAACTCTTCTTTACAAAGTAAAAAATAGTATTTCCTTAAAAAATTCTGTGATTATTTTATAAGAGTATTTTCATATATTTCAACACCCTTATTTATTCTTGTGTTTAATTGGGATTAAAATTTTATGATATTATCTAAAATATTTTATTGAAAGGTTTATGATTTTTTTATTGTGTATGTTCTATCTTGATACCATTCACCATATTACTCTGAATAGATAGCGATTGTGTTTACTAATTGGGGAAAGTAATTTATATTTCATATGTTAGTTTCAATATAAATGTATATATTGATTATGATTAAAACCTTTCATATGAGGAATAAATTGGGCTTAGTAAGTTTCAGGTGGGGCCTACAATATTCCCTTGGTGCATCGATAGGTCTCATGAGACAAAGTAGTTTTGGTATGGGCTAACATCTTACCCGATTATGTACGGTGTCTTGGTCTAAGCCTTGACGATATGTTTATGATGTCCCGCATTATGCATTACATTATTATGAGATTATAATTTGATATTACATGTTATTATTCAACTAATAGAATATCCATGGTTATGTTTCATTCTCTTAAGATCATTTTTATGGATTTATTTAATCATTTTATATTTTTTCCATATTATGCTCAAGTGTTTTTTAATTTCAAGTGTTTTTAGTTATTCACATTTCCTTGTGGTTTCTTTTTAGGTTCTATTTATTTTTTACCCTTACTGAGCATCAAATATCACACATTTATTACATTTATTTTCCCCAGGATTCCAAGATGAATTTTATGAATGGCATGAAAAGATAATCTAGAAGAATAAGAGTGTTTCCAAAGGAGGTTTTATAGTGTATTTCATTTCCAGTTGTAATGTTGAACTTATGTATGTATCTTGTTTTCCAAATATAATAAACTATTATATAATTTAGGATGTTTATTCATTGTTTATATTCCAATATAATAAAGTAATTCACCAACTCTAGGCTACTAGGGTCAGGGTCCTTATAGTTGTTATCAGAGGAAGTTTAGTAAAAACATTGGAAACTAGATTTAAAAAACATAGATTAGGAAACATAACCCTAAGATATACATTGAGGATAAGAATACAAGAACATCATATAATTTTGTTAAGGTAGTTATTATGTTTATTTTCTTAGAAATACATCCCTGTATGGATACTACAAGTGGATGTGGTTTTGGAATATATGTACCTAGGAATAACAACTCCGAGAAGGTTTCCCAAGCCTAACTCGGGGTAACCTGGGGTCAGGGTACTTAGCTATGCATAAATTTTTCAAATTACCTTAAGTATTTCACTAGTATTGGGATTATACATTATGTTTCATAATTTCATGATCTAATTTAGTGTATGAAATTGTTTAGAAATGGCCCATACTAGAAGGAAAGGGGAACCACATCAATGCACATAATCCAAAGAGTAAGAATGATCATTTCTTTTATGGGTTTAAGCCAGTCTTTCGAAGGGAACTAATATCTCAAACATTATCATCATATGAGGATATAGTATTATATACTAATAAGAAAGAGAAAAAGTTTTCTCAGTATAATGGATTTAGAAGCAAGAAAGATAATAAGAGGGAAACTAGGAAAAAGATATATAAATAAAGGAAAGAAGTGTTTTCCCATGTGTGATAATTGTAGAAGGAAACACCTTGGTATATACTTAAAAGGAACATGATTTTTCTACAAGTGTGGAGAGAAAGGACACCATTATAGTGATTTAAAGGATAATAAAAAGTTTTCCAATGTATAATCTTTCATATATAAGGATATTGGACACTACAAAAATCAATGTCCCATGCGTCAAAAGAATATACACCAAAAAAAAGAAAATGGATCATGGTCAAGATTATGCTACTACCACGAATGAAGATGAATGATTAATATTCTAATGTTTTGATTTAATAATTAAGTATTTTGAGTATTTTAATAAATGGTGTACTGGTTATATGAATTATAGAATATATAAGGATTGTAATGTAGTACTATTTAATTAAGGATTTGAGGTCGTATGATGAATGGTAGCAATGAAAAGTGACACATTAGAAAGTTAAACATTTGAAAAAAATATTTGGTTGATGGAAATACAACCCTTAATATGTTTTTTATATAAAGATATTGATTTTGTAATAAATAGATGATTTATTTGGATAACGTAAATTGGATAACACTTACTATCGTGGATCTAAATAATGGACTGTCGACAAAGTGGTAGAGTCTATAGCATCTTAGAATTAAGGAATATATCCAAATTCTTATGTATTAAATAAGAAATAAGAAATATTGAACCTATTAAATAAGTTTTTATGGTAATTTAAGTTATTACCATGCTTCAAGATAATACAAGTATAATGTACTCACAAGTTTGTATATGATGATTAAGAGCCACTTCTTTTTTTTAATAATTTCATTATGGAAATTCAATGACCTTATTTATAAAGTGTTGGATTCTAATATTTTTGTAAAAGTTTTCCATTTATGAACTGGTGAAATTTGATATATGGACAAGGTTTTAGAGACTAGTTTACCCCATGATACAACTTGTACAATGAAACAAAGTGGGAATAGTTAAAGGAAAAACTGAAGGATAAGATTGTGTTTATAGAAATGTATCATGTACTCATATTTAACTTACATTATTATAGAGTGAAATAATTTCCCATCTTTAAGGAAAGGATCTTGAAACAAAAAAAAGTTATCATAATACCTTTTTTTCAATTCAGGTTTTTCACAAAGGTATTTTCCATTATTAACCTTTTTTTCTTTTTCAAAGTGAAATTTGAAATTTCAAGGACATAGTTTGTTAAAAGAGGGGAGAATGTAACACACAATGGAATTATAAATAAATATATAATATATTGAACACACTGAGTCTCTGTGAAATAATAATATATTATTATAATTATTTAAACAAGATAGTTATAACATAGTCATTAAACATAATTTTTATGCTTCTGTGAATTGAATTTCAAAAAATGGACATACACGGTAGTGATCAGTAAGATATTTAAACTCTAATAGGATCAACTTATTTTTTTTTGAATAGTAACTTGATCATTTTGAATCGCGATGAATAGTAATACGACCCTTATGAATAGTAAACCAAAAAAATGAATAGTAACCTCACCCATGAAATTATAAATAAAATTTAGGCATCTTATACATGATATTATAATATAATTATATCATAGTATAAGTAAATAAATGTTTTAGAAATTATTAATTAAGTATTAGTATTTTTATAAAACATATATGTTTATTTAAAATTTTATAATTAAGTTAATGATTCAAAAGATAATTTATTTTCATAAAATAGAATAATACGTTGATATTTTTATGTATTATGATTAAAATATAATTTTATGAGACCTTAGTTAAATTTTCAAGGTGTTATAAAATTATTTATAATTTTAAAATTGATATTTTTTAAGTAAATGATGATTTTAATTAAAAAATTAATTTATTATATTTAGAAAATTATTTTCATGAAATAGAGTTAATTTTTTAATTCTACATGTTGAAAAATGGTAAGGACAATTTTTTGGTATTTTTATGAAATAGGTGAAATTTTAGTGAATAGTAAAAATATAACACCCCAAACATTTTATGGTATGTTTCCCTTAAATACTTTCAATTCATTAGATAAAATATATTTCATGATTTTTTGAGTCTCTAAGATAAAACACTTGGTTATTATAGGATATAGTCATAACTTATACATTAAACATAAATTTTCCACTTCTGTGTTTTGAATTTTGAAAAAAAGACATATCGGGTTACGATTAGGGTGATATTTGGAGTCTGATAGAATCAACATAATTTTTGGTGAATAGTAACTTAACCTTATGAATATTAACATAAACTTATATATAGTAACTTACCCTTATTAATAGTAACATGACCCTTATGAATGGTAACATTACCCATGAAAGTTTAAATAAAATTTAGGCACCTTAAAAATGAAGATGAATATCTGAAGTGTTGGTATTTTTTGATTAAATGATGATTTAAATTAAAAGTTAAATTTCTCATATTTATAAAATTATTTTTGAAAAATGGAGTTCTTTTTTGGATTCTAGACATTGAAAAAAATTTAGGGTGAATTTTTGAGATTTTTCTGAAATACTTGAATTTTTGTGAATAGTAAAATACATTAATTTACCATATAAATACATTATAATTTAAAACCTCTATTCCTAATATAATGGGTGATATAAGAACAAAAATATCAAAATAAAATGCACCTATTACTATTCTAGGTCATTTAATCCTCACAATTTCTGTTCTTATGGTAAAATAATAAACTAATGATTAAAATATTAAAAAAACCCTCCTCCCATCCACTATAAAAAACCACCCCTCACCCCCTCTTCCTCGCACACCAATCAAGCTTTGATCCTTGCCTATGTTATATCAAATAAACTTCCCAAGACTTCTCCCAATTTCTGATACCTTCTGGTCTCACCAAAATTCCAAAAACAAAGGCCTTAAAGAGATTCTCAAGGAGGAGTACTGAAGAGGTGAAACTCTTTTCCTTTTTCTTTCAAATTATTTTACAAGTTCCATTACTTTATTTCTATCTCTTAAACTACACTCATACAACTGATTTGATAATTATAGTAACTTAAATTAACTATAATTTTATTATGATAATGTAATATTTCATCATCATCTCTCTTTCCCCCTACTCTTATTCTAAAAATGAAAACACCATTCAAGATGTGTTAATTTATCACATTAAAGGATGAAAGGTTTTCAATTTCCGTTACTATCTTAAATAATGTTCATGAAACCTTTATAATGGTCGAAAAAAATAATAAAATATATATTTTATCTTATGTAATGTTTTTAAATCCTTATACACTCATTATATAAAATAATAATAATAAACAAGTTCATTATGCACAAAACCGCCAAGTTAATCCAAGTGTTTATCATTAACATTTATCTAATGAGTCATCCAAATGGTATATAACCAAAATCATTATAAGTTCATTTATATATTTTTAATTTCAATAATAATATATATAAACAATTCTGGATGTTTAACAATATTTCAAACGAACATCCATTCATGAATACAAGTAAACCGATCATGAAAACCAGGGAATAAAATGATTCCAAATCAATAAAATTGAACCTCTTAAACCCATGAAAAAGTACATGAATGAACATAATAAGGTTAAAAAAAATCAATTAAAAGTATAGGAGTTTCTTTAATTATTAATTAATGAAGCTAAATTTGATTATTCAGGTCTTCAAGATCAAACGAAGAATACATTCAGGAATAAGGTCAGGGGTTTCTCATATGACTTTTATTTCTATGAGATTTCCATTATTTGATACTTATTTCTTGTATGTGGTGTATTTTTAATTCCATTTTATATATAATATTATTTTTCTATTTTTATTCATGGTATTCAGGGATTCTCTTGATTATTATTAACTTGATTGATTACAATGTTGTAAGGGACTTCGATTCGGTTTCCATTTCATTATGATTTACTTGGTAATGTGCACCTAATAATTATTATGTGGTATACCTACTACCTCTTTGAGATCATTTTTCATTTAAAATTTTAAATATACTATATATCCATATTCTAGATTCATGGATATGATTATTTTCTTAAGTCGTATACCCTTTTTTATACAGTGTTTATTTGGAATGGTGTTTTAACTATTGAAATTTTGATGAATTATTATCCTCTACTCTATATGGATATTGAGAATTAATATTGTAATTAGTATGAAATATATGTATAAATAATTATTTGGACTTTTAGTGATGGGATGGGCCCACTATATCCCATCGATGCATCGACATGTCGCATGAGACAAGTCAGTTGGCAACAAACCCTTCGAGTTTGTTTCCAAAACAGAATCAGATGAGTATCTACCCACAGAATTAAACTGTTTCAATGAAATAGTGATATCATGTTCCAGATACATGATTTCCAATTAATAATAATTCTTTTTATTCATTTTTATCTATTACTATCCATGAGTTTTTCACTATGAAAAATTTTGGGATGAAATTTCATTCTTAGTATATTAATGGCGTGTGTTTTTCATTTATTCACCATTCTATATTGACTATAATATTTTGATTATGATTAAATTATTGTTCATTCAAGATTATAATATTTTTAACCCTTAATGAGAATTTTATCTCACCCCTTTCATTTTTTTTACCTTCAATAGGTTTTGAAAAGGAAACTATTAATTGAGTTCTCATGGATGCAGTTTATTAGTTGTTGTTATGTATTGTATGTTATTACCTTTACCAATGTAATATGAGTTACATGTATGTATCTAGTTTCTTCAAGACTACTAAACTGATCATTCCATTGGGATTTAATTCCTTGTAATTATGCCAATGTAATAATTAATGCACCAGCTCTGGGCTTCTAGGGTTGGGGTGTTACAGTTGGTATGAGAGGAAGTTTAATAGAAACCTTGGAAACTAGATTTAGGAAACATAGTATAGAGGAAATTACCCTAAGTTATACTTTGATAATAATCATTGAAGAACATCCTATAATTTTGGTAAAGTATAGATTATGTGGGTCTTTCTAGAAAATACATCCTTATATGGATACTACAAGTAGACGTGGTTCTGAAACAGATGTACCTAGGAGTAACAAATCTAATAAGGAATTTCAGGCATGACCTAGGGTATCCTGGTACATGACAATGAGCCTTACTGCACACCTGGTTTGACACTCATGAGGGTATGATTAGGATAATTCATATTTTATTTACAAATCATTATAAATGATTTAAAATCAAATAGAAACAAAGTTTACGATTATGAGATTTGTCGCACATAAATCTTCAAATTATGTTATGTTTTTTCTAGTTAGAAACTATGAATTATGACATAATTTTGTGTTTTCCATTGTTTAGTGATGGAACCTAATAGAAGAAGTGGAATCAATACCCGCTGACAATGTAGGGATTTCTCCACTAAGAACGTCAACACAGTCAATGTTGGAGCTGATCAAACCGTGACAATATTGGGAAAACATACTCAGGTTGTGATGAATAACCATGATACACCTATACTGGATCATTTCATGTGGTAGAATCC
Source organism: Viscum album (assembly GCA_963277665.1). Taxonomy (NCBI): domain Eukaryota; kingdom Viridiplantae; phylum Streptophyta; class Magnoliopsida; order Santalales; family Viscaceae; genus Viscum; species Viscum album. The sequence goes on from OY728157.1 coordinate 820,675,369, forward strand.
CCCATCTTTTAATGTTACTACTAATCTGTTGGTATTTGAGCAGTTGATCAAGTCCCTTGAAAAGATATTTATGGCATTAAGATGAAATAAAAATGAAAATGTACTACTCATAGTATATTTCCTCAAGGGTGATGCTGATCAATGGTGGGTCTTTATCCAGAATACCAAAGCGGAAGAACTAGATATGGAATGGATAACTTTTAAGGAAATACTCTTCGACAAATATTTCCCTCTTGAACAACAAACTAAAATGAAGAGTAAATTCCTTAGTCCAAAGAAAAGGGAATAAGAGAGTGTTGTGGAGTATGAGGATACCTTCACAAGATTAGCCATGTATTCTATAGATAACCTACGTGATTCAAAAGAAAAGATTGATCATTTTTTTTGAAGGTCGTAAGGAAAGTCTTCAAAGGGAACTGTCTTCTCAAACATTTTCATCATACAATAAAATTGTATCAAGTTCCCTCAAAATAAATAAAGAATTTTATGGATAAAATTTGTTCAAGGGAAATCAATATAAGAAGAGGTATTAGAATAACCATGGAAAAGTTGAAGTTCCAATAGAGAAGAAGGGAATGAAGAAATTTCAATTATGTGAGAACTGTGAAAAGAATCATCTTAGAAAATTCTTAAAAGGCATGAGAGTTTGTTATATGTGTATAGAAAATGGTCATTGATCTAATGAATGTAAGGGGATGAGACAATTCAATTATGTTTAATGCTAAAATTTTAGATATACGGGACACTATGAAAATGATTTTCCTACGCACCAAATAAACTTGCATCAGAAAAGTCCATGAGATCAAGGGAAAGCTTATGCGATTAAAACCACCGAGGTTGAAGTTTCTAATGATTTGGTCGTATGTACTTTAATTGGTTCCTCAAACTTATCCAATGATTTATTTGATTCTAGATCATTTCATTCATTTATATCTTCCAATTTTTCCAAGAAAATTAGACATGTCCAATTTGATTTAATAAAGGAGTTTTCATTCAAAACTCATAGGGGATGTATCATTGCAACAAAGATGTGTCGATCAGTCCCCCTCATGACATGTAAACATGCTTTAGATTCTATCCTTATCATCATACCAATGATTAAATTTGATCTAGTTCATAGTATGAATTGGATATTTAATTATGATGAAAATATCTATTTCAAGAATAAGGAAGTTATAATTTTTGAGAATGGTGTAGAATCCCTTATCTTTAGAGTAGAAACTTCACCATCTGATTCTTATCTAGATCAACCCCTAGTAGCTCTACTGATTGCAATTATTAGAGAGGAATAAAACATAATATCTATGGGTGAGGAAAGAAATATTCAAAATTGAAGATGTACCTATTGTGAAAGAATACATTGATGTATTTCTAGAGGATTTACCTAGACATCATCTATAGTGGGAAGTTGTGTTCTCTATTGATTTAATTCCTGGTGCAAGACCTTTATCAAAGACTCCCTATAGAATGGCCACTGTGGAATTAGTGGAGCTAAAGAAACAAATAGAGGAATTTAGTGACAAACGATTTATTTTATCTAGTGTTTCTTCATGGGGAGCCCATATCCTCTTTGTTAAGAAGAAAGATGAATCCATGAGGCTATGAATTGATTATAGTAAAATCAATGGTATTATAATAATGAACAAGTATCTAATGTCACGAATTGATGATTTATTTGATCTACTTCATGGAGACCAATATTTTTCAAAGATTGACCTTAAATTTGGATATTATCAACTATGTGTGAGGAAGACAGATATTCGAAAGACAACATTTCAAACCAGGTATAGGAATTACAAGTTTACAGTAATGCCTTTTGGACTGACTAATGAACCATATGTTTTCATGGATCAAATGAATAGAGTTTTCAAGGAATATCTTGATGAATTTCATGTGGTATTTACCGATCATATTATGGTATACTCCAAAAGATATAAAGACCTGATAATCAATTACAGATTATTATAAAAACTCTTAGAAGAAATGGATTATATGGAATGTTTAGCCAGTTTAAATTTTGGCTTCAATAAGTTCCCTTTCATGGACATATTGTCTCTAAGTATGTAATCTTAGTTGATCTTGTGAAGACAAAGGAAATCCAAGAATGGACCACACCAATAAACATAACTCAGGTACATAGTTTTATTGGATTAGCAAATTAATATCGACATTTTGTTTAGAATTTTTTCCAACTAGATCACCCACTAACAAAGCTCACATGTAAAGGTGTTAAGTATTTATAGATGAAATATTGTACAAAATTATTTTAATATTTGAAAAGAAGATTGGTAAATTCTTTTATTTTGACTCTTCCATATGAAAATGATGGATTTTTGATATACAATAATGCTTTAAAGAATGGATCGGGTTGTGTCCTCATGAAAAATGTTAAAGTTATTTCTTATGTATCAAGATATTTGAAAACTCATGAGAAAAATTATCCAAATCATGATCTTGACTTAGCAGCCCTAATCTTTTCTCTAAAAATATGGAGACATTATCTCTATGGTGAAATATGTGAGATATATACATATCACAAGAGTTTGAAATAAATTTTTACATAGAAAAAACTCAAAATGAAGAAAAGGAGATGGATTAAGTTACTCAAAGATTATTATTCTTCAATACACTACCACCTAGGAAAGGAAAATAAGGTGGCAGGTGCATTAAGCAGGAAAGATCATGGACTTCTATCCCTAATAAGGATTGAGAGAGATCCTATATTCATGGGTCTACTAAAGATGGATATGGGAATTATTATAAAAGGGGAAAACATTTCCTCTTTCAAATGATTACTAAATCATCTTTACTAGAGAAGATAAAAATCTCTCAATCCAATGATGAAAATATATAAAAGAAGATTTGTCACGACCCGTCCTCGGGGCCCGTGCTGTGACTACCCCAAGCCCGCCTTCCATAGGCCAGGGGCTGGCGACTAGCACCAAGGCGTAAATCCCGGTAAAAAGGGAAGGCATTGCCTTTGTAAAGTAAACAATCACACATAGTACAAGCGGAAGAAGTAAACACTAAGTAAAAACTGAGTACAACAGTAAGTTCGGAAAGTAAAAAGGGGCCAGAAATATAAGCCCAACTGTAAAGTACAACTCGAAAGGGAAAACAGCAACTGAAAAGTAAAGCTGCTACGCTGAGATGTCCATTGGAAATCCCACCTGAAGGGTGGGTACAGATAGCTCCTCTGCTCATTAGGTCCCGCCGTCCGCTCTGAGTATGTCCCACCCAGTGGTCCACCTCCGGGTACCTCCTCGTCGTCACGTCCACCTCTGGGTACCGTCTCGTCGTGAGGTCCTCCTCCGGGTACCATCTCGTCGTATAGTCCACCTCCAGGTACCGTCCAGTCCTCGAACACTCGGCCTCTGTCAGCACTGCCCGTCGTCTGCAACCAACACAACGAGGTGTGGGCATAGCCCGTGTAGGGGTGAGTATAACGATACTCAGTAGGGACCCCGAGACCCTCAAGGTCTCACTAAAACCAACAAGGATAACCACATAGAAGATCTCAACAGATAACCTCTACTTAGGTATATGCACATACATATACCTAAGTTATCAAGTAACCCATCTCAATCATGAGGAAACACAAGGATTGTGAAATCAACGGATAACCACTACCCAGGTATATGCCCATACATATACCTAAGTTATCAAGTGACCCATCTCAATCATGAGGTAAACACAAAGGTCAAAAGTCTCAGCTCAAACCAGGATTTTCATTTATCGAAACCGTAACTGCTGAAGAGCTCCATCTCTGGAGTGTACAGTGGTCCTGTCACGACTCCGAGGTACTGCTCACTAACCTAAGACTGCTGAGGTACTCCTCCTTTCGAGTACCGCGGGCCTGCCACCTCACACAGTAGTGCTTCCCGCCGGGGTCTACCACTCAAACATAGTAGTGATCCCCCCTCATAGCCTACCGAGGTACTCCTCCTGTCAAGTACCGCGGGTCTGCCACCTCACATAGTAGTGCTCCTCCGCTGTGGGTCTACCACCTCACAAAGTAGTGTTCCCCACTGGGCTACGAAAGTCACTCCGAATCGAATCGGACAAGTAGTCTTCAGGTCTATGCCAGCTACACGGTCTCCGTACTCCGCACGCTCGTCACTGGGAGGGTCCGCTCCACGAGCTACACATCGATACTCCAAGTATATCAAAGTCCCACGAAGAAGTATCTCAAAGGACAGCGTCGTCATAGGGGTCTCAACACAACAGACGGCGCGCCAATCGGACGTCCGGTCTGTGAGTTATTAGCCTTTTCGTCCCAGGGGCCCGGTTGGTTTCGTGAGCGAACCAAACCCGGCCGTATCTCAACTGTACCCCGAACTCTCATAGGGTATACTCATAGGGACCGTTTCTCAACGATATCACCAACGCCGCTGACGGTTCGTCAAATGGACGTTCTGTCAGAAAGGTATCAGCTTTTCCGTTCTAGGGGCCCGGTTGGATTTCTGTGCGATCCAACCCGGCCACTATCCATCTGCATCCAAATCTCGGGCGGAGAATGCCAAAAGTTCCGTATCGTCAACAGGAACTCAATGCAACAGACGGCGCGTCAATCGGACGCCCGGTCTGAGAGTTATTGCCTTTTTCATTCCAGGGGCCCGGTTGGTTTTTAAGGCAAAACCAACCCAAACGTACTCCACCTGCGTCCAAACCTCGGGCGGAGTATGCCAAAAGATCCGTCTCATCAAGAGGAATTCAACGAAACAGACGTTGCGTAAATCGGACGCCCGATCTGTTAGTTATTGGCCTTTCCATTTCACATCCACCCTGGGAAACTTCCCAGGAGGTCACCCGTCCTGATCACTACTCTTGGCCAAGCATGCTTAACTATGGAGTTTTAACCACGTACGCTCCCGAAAAGGAAGGTGCACCTTGAGTATAGTATACCGAAACGACCGTCTCGATCCAAGGACCGCGTTGCCGCTGACGGCGAGTCGTTTGGAGGCCCGTAGCCCAAGATACAGGCATTTGACCAAAAGTGGTCCGAAACTGGGGGTCTGGGCCCGGGCCGACCCGGCCCGACCCCCCCTGGGTTGGCCGAACCGGGTTGACCCGCCTCGGGCGGCGACCCGGCCCGACGACCCGGCCCGGCTCGGAAAACTCGGTCCGGCGCAGCGGCGCGGCGACGCGGGCCGGTGCGGCGGCGCGGTCCGGCGCGGTCCGGCGCGGGCCGGCACGGCGGCGCAGCCTGGGCGCCGTTCATGGGCCGCGCGCGGGGGGCAAAGCCCCCGCCTTTCCTCAGCTGGCGGCGCGACAACCTGCCGCGCCTAATGAAAAACGCCCCCCCTCACGTGGGGGCCTTCCTTTGAGAAAACGGGGGGCCGCCTGCCCCCCCTTTGTGAAACCGGCCCCCCTCATAATGGGGGGGCCATTAAGGCTGGTCGGGGGAAATTATTTCCCCCGGTTTTCTCCCTTCCGGCCGGCCCGACCTGGCCGGCCGGTTCTTCCTCAACGGGACCGGCAAGGCCGGTCCCCCTTCCGGCTTCCGACACTGGCGGCCCGGCTGGCCGCCGGTCTTCTCGTTCCGCCGCGGCCCGGAACCGGCCGCGGCCTTCGTTGTCAGGCGCGGTGCAACGACACTGCGCCCCTCCACTGCGGCCCCGCTCCGGCCGCGGCGCCTTTAACTTTCTTCGACGCGGCGCGACGGCGTCGCGTCCTTGCATTATTTAACGACGCGGCGCGACGGCGCCGCACGTTTCTTGCCGCATGATCCTGCGTAGTGCGGCGGCACCGCGCCACACCCGTTTCAATCCACAACAAAATCAACATGAAAGGAGGAGGGTCGGCCGTGTTTGTGCGGTCCGGCCCCCTCGCGTTATTTGCTAACAATCGACCTTTAATGAATGATAAACTTCCACAATCTTTTAAATTAAATAAAAAGATTTGGAATCAAGGCCCGAAAAATATAAACCTTCAAGTTCGAAGGAGAGATCCACATAACTTTAAAAAGTTAAAACCCCTACCTTGATTTAAGAGGTGACGAGATTAGGCGTCGCGAAAAGAGATGTCGCGGAATAAGACGTCGTCGGTATTGAGGGTATGGCGTCACGGAAGACGGTTCCCGAGAACGTGGCGTTCTTCGTCGATGTCCGATTGTTCTTCGTGTTCTTTGTCAAGAGGATGAAGAAACTTCAAGAATTCTAAGCCTTCTTTCCAAAAGATCTCAAACAACACAACCCAACCAAAAGAAATAAGTTCTCCACTTATTTAATTAACTTCACATGGCTTTTGAAATTCAAGTGTTTGAAATTCAAAAGACTCACACAACTCACCACATTAAAATCAACTCATTTAAGACATAAGTTATAACTAAGTTAAAATCATTTAAGTGGGAGTTGAGGGGTTTTAGAGGATATGAAGAGGTAGGGTTCGTGTGAGCCCCACCACCCTCATAACCTCCCAAGGGAGGTTGGGTGGTTACCCAACTTCCACCATGAGCTAACACTTAGAGTAAGTTAATAAAAATTGTAGTGTAGTTACAAAATAAACTTCCACAATTTTTATTATCAACACTCGTGTAAATGCAACTCCGGAACAGGAGTTCCTAAGTAATTACCGGCACTGCGGTTCCATCGGTGCCCTCCGAATTTGATTCCGGGCACCGGTTCAAAAGATAGAAATTCCCGCTCGCTCGTTCACTGAACGTACCCGAGCCAAACTTCGGAAATTAATTCCGGGCACACCGGGCCTTGGAATCAGGCGCCGTCAGAAACTGCGTTCTTGTAAAATTCCAAATAAAATTAAGAAAAAAAATTTCCTTGAAATTTACGGGTCTTTACATTACTCCCACCTCTGGGATTTACATCCCCGTAAAGCTTCAACACAAACTAGGGTCAGAAAAGCGGTACAGAGCACGCATCTGATCCTTCTGCTCCTATGTGCTCACCTGGAGGTTTCCGTACTGCCAAAGAAAGTGCACCCGAGGAATCGATCGTCCTCGTATGATCTTCTCCTGTCGATCCTCGATCCCCACTGGAATCTCCGTGAAAGACACCCCATCGCCATCGTCCAGCTCCTCATGGTTGATGGTATGCGAAGGGTCGAGCACGTATCTCCTCAGTTGAGATTTGTGGAAGTCGTCATGCACCTGGTGCAACTGCGGTGAATGGGTCAAGCAGTAAACCACCCCGCCTACCTAGCTGGGGACCTAAGAAGGTCCGCTGAACCCCGGAGATAACTTGCCACCTTGGCCACATCTCCGTAAACCTCGTCGAGGTGAGACCCGTATAAGGACGTGATCGTCATCCTCGAACTCCAGAGGTCTCCATTTTTTGTTAGAACTGGAACTTGAAAGGCTGCTGCCACGAGGGTAAGGTTGACCGACTCAAGAGTGATCAGTCGCACCCTCCTGTGCAAGAGTTACCCTGCGCTGCCTGATGTTTCCTTTTCCACCGACCAAGGAAAACCTATCCCGACGTTTGCCTAAAACCGTCAATTTGAGTATGAACAGTTATTGCCCATTCCATACTCAAACTAATGTTGTAAGGCCTCGACGCTGCCACCAAGAGATTCCAACCGAAACTCTCACCTCGAGGGTCTGACCACACCATCGGCATAAATGTGATTATCGAGTCTCCTCCCAAGGTATCTCCAGACGTGAGGGTCAAGTCCACGGCTTACCGGAAACTCTAGGTCTGGAACAAGATTTGTGAAAGCAAGGAATGATTCACATCGACGTCCGTTACTACAACAGCTAGTAGTGGACACAGACTATCCATTGAATCATTTCTAGAGCCATTGGGTCACACTCCTTGACCGCATGCAGCCGCACTCTTCCTCCGCCCTCCAACTCCCTGAGCCTGGCAGGAATAACTAAGGCGGGTGGTTGTACAATGTTAGGATGTACACCACCTCATGCTGCTCTCCTAGATCTGCCTCCACGTCTGCTGCTTCGTAGACTCATCTCTCCTTTAAGCTTCCTCTTCTTTAACATGCCCGAGTCTCTAAGACTGGCACCGGTTTCCTGTTTCTTACTGTACTGTGCAGTCTTCATCCTCTCTTGGATGTCCTGGACCTCCTTTAGTCTCACAAGAGCTGCTATGATTTCTTCTTTGCCGATAAGAGAAATCCAGTATCATCCCCTGGATGAACCACATTCGTTGCCTAATACAGTCAATTCCAACATGAATGATGCATTCATGCCATGGATGACGTCGTAAGGCCTCGAAATAACTACCAAGAGATCCAACTGTCACTCTCGCCTCCAAGGGTCGAGTCACACTATCGGCATCAGTGTGAGGTCACTGGGTCTCCTCCAGTAGAAATCTCGAAAGTGAGGGTCAAGTCAACAGTTTTAACCGGGACCACTCAGTATCAACCAAACAAAAGACAAGAAAGCAAACAAAGATAAGTGTGTTTTTATTATTGCAGCTCATAGTACAAGACACGAATACAACAGAAACATGGAACTAGAAGTACAAGGAACGTATCCACTAGTTCCGCTCCTGTCCACCTGCTCCCGGAGCTCTACTGCCTTGGTGGATCCTCCAAAGCCTGCGGATCAACTGTACGAGGAGTCGGACAGTCATGTGCCAGGTGACCCTTTCCGCCGCATGAGTAACACAACCTGCTTCTGGCACGCCTAGCTCTGTTCCCACCCCGGGTGCCCCGCACCACCGGTCCTAAAACCCGAGATCGTCCAACTGCTAGTCTGGTCCTCCTGGACCTCTACATCATCTGTCTACTGCCCACAGATGACTCAGCTACTGATCAAAAAAACACACGGCAAAGGCAGAATCTCCTGTACACGCTCGGGGTGTAGAGCTACTGGCACAAACTCCACCCTGAAGAAGGTCTCGAAGTCTTCCCATGCGAATTTCATCCCGTCGCAAAACTGAAACAAGTGGCTCCACCACCTGACTACTGCTGCCTGAAGGAGGCTGGTAGAAAAGATCACCATGAAGTCTGCCGGCGTCCCCACTAGCCTGAAGACTCTCACCACAGCCTCCAGCCAAACCTCAGCCGCCTGCGGGTCCGTCTCTCCCCGAAACCTGGGTGGCTTCTAGCGCTGGAACTCATGCAGCGCGCTCAAGTGTCGTGCATCGCCTACTGCTGGGGCTGGTGGCATCGGTGCCCCAACGGGTAGCAGTACCGCTGGTGCCTCCACTGGTGCCTCAACTGCAAGAGGGCCCTGTACCGAAGCCTCGTCGCTCGATAGGCTGTCAGCACGCACATCCCTCTGGGCTCTAGCTGGTCGTCTGTGAAAAGTCATCCTGAAAGAAACATCGTGACACGGTCAAACATTTATACCTGGTGAGCTGACCTGGTTTGAGCTTTTTTAAGGTAAAACCTTTGAAAACACACACGCAATCAGTCTTTTGTGCACAAAGTCGGAAATTAGTTGTCAGGGTCCTGGTGTATGGATACGTCGGCCGCCCGCACCAACACTGGACTCCCTGAACTGAAAACCACACTTGGTACTCTCAACACTATTGCTTCATAGAAAGAAACATCAGAGTTATAAGTTCAAAAGTAGATCCGAACTCCTTTGATACCAATTTGTCAAGACCCGTCCTCGGGGCCCGTGCCGTGACTACCCCAAGCCCGCCTTCCATAGGCCAGGGGCTGGCGACTAGCACCAAGGCATAAATCCCGGTAAAAAGGGAAGGCACTGCCTTTGTAAAGTAAACAATCACATAGAGTACAAGCGGAAGAAGTAAACACTAAGTAAAAACTGAGTACAATAGTAAGTGCGTAAAGTAAAAAGGGGCTGGAAATACAAACCCAACTGTAAAGTACAACTCGAAAGGGAAAACAACAACTGAAAAGTAAAGCTGCTACGCCGAGCTGTCCACTGGAAATCCCACCTAAAGGGTGGGTACAGATAACTCCTCTGCTCCTTGGGTCCCGCCGTCCGCTCCGAGTATGTCCCGCCCAGTGGTCCACCTCCGGGTACCGCCTCGTCATCACGTCCACCTCTGGGTACCGTCTCGTTGTGAGGTCCTCCTTCGGGTACCATCTTGTCGTATAGTCCACCTCCAGGTACCGTCCAGTCCTTGAACACTCGGCCTCTGTCAGCACTGCTCGTCGTCTGCAACCAACACAACGAGGTGCGGGCATAGCCCGTGCAGGGGTGAGTATAACGATACTCAGTAGGGACCCCGAGACCCTCAAGGTCTCACTAAAACCAACAAGGATAACCACATAGAAGATCTCAACAGATAACCTCTACTTAGGTATATGCCCATACATATACCTAAGTTATCAAGTAACCCATCTCAATCATGAGGAAACACAAGGATTGTGAAATCAACAGATAACCACTACCCAGGTATATTCCCATACATATACCCAAGTTATCAAGTGACCCATCTCAATCATGAGGTAAGCACAAAGGTCAAAAGTATCAGCTCAAACCAGGATTTTCATTTATTGAAACCGTAACTGCTGAAGAGCTCCGTCTCTGGAGTGTACAGTGGTCCTGTCATGACTCTGAGGTACTGCTCACTAACCTAAGACTGCTGAGGTACTCCTCCTGTCGAGTACTGCGGGCCTGCCACCTCACACAGTAGTGCTTCCCGCCGGGGTCTACCACTCAAACACAGTAGTGCTCCCCACTCATAGCCTACAGAGGTACTCCTCCTGTCAAGTACCACGGGTCTTCCACCTCATATAGTAGTGCTCCTCTGCTGTGGGTCTGCCACCTCACAAAGTAGTGCTCCCCACTGGGCTACGTAAGTCACTCCGAATCGAATCGGACAAGCAGTCTTCAGGTATCTGACGGCTACACGGTCTTCGTACTCCGCATGCTCGTCACTAGGAGGGTCCGCTCCACGAGCTACAGGTCGATACTCCAAGTATCTCAAAATCCCACGAAGAAGTATCTCAAAGGACCGCCTCGTCATAGGGGTCTCAACACAACAGACGGCGCGTCAATCGGACGTCCGGTCTGTGGGTTATTAGCCTTTTCGTCCCCGGGGCCTGGTTGGTTTCGTGAGCGAACCAAACCCGGCCGTATCTCAACTGTACCCCGAACTCTCATAGGTATACTCATAGGGACCGTTTCTCAACGAGATCACCAACGGCGCTGACGGTTCGTCAAACGGACGTTCTGTCAGAAAGGTATCAGCTTTTCCATTCCAGGGGCCCGTTTGGATTTCTGTGCGATCCAACCCGGCCACTATCCATCTGCATCCAAATCTCGGGCGGAGAATGCCAAAAGTTCTGTATCGTCAATAGGAACTCAACGCAACAGACGGCGCGTCAATCGGGCGCCCGGTCTGAGAGTTATTAGATTTTTCGTTCCAGGGGCCCGGTTGGTTTTTAAGGCAAAACCAACCCGACCGTACTCCACCTGCGTCCAAACCTCGGGCGGAGTATGCCAAAAGATCTGTCTCATCAAGAGGAATTCAATGAAATAGACAGCGCGTAAATTGGACGCCCGATCTGTTAGTTATTGGCCTTTCCGTCTCACATCCACCCTGGGAAACTTCCCAGGAGGTCACCCATCCTGATCACTACTCTTGGCCAAGCACGCTTAACTATAGAGTTTTAACCACGTAGGCTCCCGAAAAGGAAGGTGCACCTTGAGTATAGTATACAGAAACGACCGTCTCGATCCAAGGACCGCGTTGCCGCTGACGGCGAGTCGTTTGGAGGCCCGTAACCCAAGATACATGCATTTGACCAAAAGTGGTCCGAAACTGGGGGTCTGGGCCCGGGCCGACCCCCCCCCCCCCGGGTCGGCCGAACCGGGTCGACCCGCCTCGGGCGGCGACCCGGCCCGACGACCCGACCCGGCCCGGCGCGGTCCGGCGCGGCGGCGCGGGCCGGCGCGGCGGCACGGCCTGGGCGCCGTTCGTGTGCCGCGCGCGGGGGGCAAAGCCCCCGCCTTTCCTCAGCTGGCGGCGCGGCAACCTGCCGCGCCTAAAGAAAAATGGCCCCCCTCACATGGGGGCCTGCCTTCGAGAAAACAAGGGGCCGCCTTCCCCCCCCCCCTTGTGAAACCGGCCCCCCTCATAATGGGGGGGGGGCATTAAGGCTGGCCGGGGGAAATTATTTCCCCCGGTTTTCTCCCTTCCGGCCGGCCCGACCTGGCTGGCCGGTTCTTCCTCAACGGGACCGGCAAGGCCGGTCCTCCTTCCGGCAAGGCCGGTCCCCCTTCCGGCTTCCGACACTGGCGGCCCGGCTGGCCGCCGGTCTTCTCGTTCCGCCGCGGCCCGGAACCGGCCGCGGCCTTCGTTGTCAGGCGCGGTGCGACAACACCGCGCCCCTCCACCGCGGCCCCGCTCCGGCCGCGGCGCCTTTAACTTTCTTCGACGCGGCGCGACGGCGTCGCGTCCTTGCATTATTTAACGACGCGGCGCGACGGCGCCGCGCGTTTCTTGCCGCATGATCCTGCGCAGTGCGACGACACCGTGCCACACCCGTTTCAATCCACAACAAAATCAACATGAAAGGAGGAGGGTCGGCCATGTTCGTGCGGTCCGGCCCCCTCACGTTATTTGCTAACAATCGGCCTTTAATGAATGATAAACTTCCACAATCTTTTAAATTAAATAAAAAGATTTTGAATTAAGGCCCGACAAATATAAACCTTCAAGTTCGAAGGAGATATCCACATAACTTTAAAAAGTTAAAACCCCTACCTTGATTTAAGAGGTGACGAGATTCGGCGTCGCGAAAAGAGATGCCGCGGAAGAAGACGTCGTCGGTATTGCGGGTATGGCGTCGCGGAAGACGGTTCCCGAGAACGTGGCGTTCTTCGTCGATGTCCGATTGTTCTTCGCGTTCTTTGTCAAGAGGATGAAGAAACTTCAAGACTTATAAGCCTTCTTTCCAAAATCTCTCAAACAACACAACCCAACCAAAAGAAATAAGTTCTACACTTATTTAATTAACTTCACATGGATTATGAAATTCAAGTGTTTGAAATTCAAAAGACTCACACAACTCACCACATTAAAATCAACTCATTTAAGACATAAGTTATAACTAAGTTAAAATCATTTAAGTGGGAGTTGAGGGGTTTTAGAGGATATGAAGAGGTGGGGTTCATGTGGGCCCCACCACCCTCATAACCTCCCAAGGGAGGTTGGGTGGTTACCCAACTTCAACCATGAGCTAACACTTAGAGTAAGTTAATAAAAATTGTCGTGTAGTTATAAAATAAACTTCCACAATTTTTATTATCAACACTCGTGTAAACGCAACTCCGGAACAGGAGTTCCTAAGTAATTACCGGCACTACGGTTCCATCGGTGACCTCAGAATTCGATTCCGGGCACCGGTTCAATAGATAGAAATTCCCGCTCGCTCGTTCACTGAACGTACCCGAGCCAAACTTCGGAAATTAATTCCGGGCACACTGGGTCTCGGAATCAGGCGCTGTCAGAAACTGCGTTCTTGTAAAATTCCAAATAAAATTAAGAAAAAAAATTTCCTTGAAATTTATGGGTCTTTACAAGATTAAAGCTGTTAAGGATGGAAAATTGGCATACTTTGTGTATGTGGATGGAAATCTAAAATTTTGGAAGAGGTTATGTGTTCCCTCCGTACCAAAGCTAAAAAGGGAACTCTTAGATGATGCTAATAGCTCAAATTTCTCTATAAAAAATGGTAGTACTAATATGTATTGATATATGAAAGAAATATTTTGGTGGGATAATATGAAGCGAGAAATTGAAGACTATGTGTCAAGGTGTCTAGTTTGTAAATAAGTGAAGGCCGAGAGACAACATCCTAGAGGGGTCCTGAAACCTCTACCTAATCCTGTGTGGAAGTGGGATTACATTACGATGGATTTGGTCACAGGAATATCGAGGACACCTAGAAGGAATGATGCAATATGGGTAACTGTTGATCGTCTCACAAAATAAACACATTTCCTTTCTATAAAAGAGGATTTACCACATCATAGAAAGACTTTATATTAATGAATTTTTAAGACTCCATGGTGCACCTCTTTCAATTGTGTCTGATCGATGTCCCTGGTTTACATCAAAATTACGTAAAAGTCTCCAGAAGGATTTTGATACTGAGCTTCATATGAGTACTGATTATCACCCCCAAACCAACAGACAATCTGAAGGACTATTCCAATTCTATAAGACATGTTGAGATCATGATCTCTTGAATTTCAAGGTATATGGGATCAATAATTGCCTTTGGTGGAATTTTCCTACAATAATAGTTTCCATTCTATCATTCAAATGGAACTATATGAATCATTATTTGGTAAGTGGTGTCGAACTCCATCATATTGGGATGAAGTTGGTGAGAGGAAACTAATTGGATCAAAACTTATCAAAGAGACAACTGCAAAGGTAAAGAAAATTTAGGCCCATATTAAAGTATCCCAAAGTAGGAAAAATAGATTTATGCTGACTAACATAGAAATAATTTGGAATTTCAAGTATGAGATCATGTTTTTCTAAAAATATATCCATGGAAGGATGTATTAAGGTTCGGTAAGAAAGGGAAACTGAGACCTAGGTACATCAGACCGTTTGAAATTCTAAAAAGGAGTGAAGATGTATCTTACCATTTAGAAATTCTACCTAGTCTCTCCAAAGTTCATAATATGTTACATGTGTCAGTGTTAAAGAAATACATGCCAGACCCAACGCATGTACTCACCTATGAGGAAATCGAGCTAGACCCTAAATTGTCTTACTGCGAATAGCCTATCGAGATTATTGACACTAGAGAGAAAGTATTGAGAAATCCGACAACTCGTCTGGTAAAGGTTCTTTGAAGAAATCATAAAATGGAGGAATCAACATGGGAACCTAAGGATGTTTTGAATAATAACCACCCACATATTTTTAATGGGCTTTAATTTTGAGGATGAAATTTCCAAAGGTGGGAAGAATATAACATCCCAAACATTTTATGGTATGTTTCTCTTAAATAAATTCAATTAATTAGATAGAATATATTGTATGAAGCACTGAGTCTATGTTATAAAACACTTGGTTATTATAGGAGATAGTCATAACCTATCCATTAAACTTAAATTTTCTACTTTTGTGTTTTGAATTTTGAAAAATGGACATACACAGTTACAGTCAGGGTGATGTTTGGAGTATGATAGAATCAAATTAATTTTTGGTGAATAGTAACATACCTTTATGAATAGTAACATACCATTATGAATAGTAATATTACCCTTATTAATGGTAACCTTACCCATGAAAGTGAAAATAAAATTTAGACACCTTAAAAAAGAAGATGAATATCATAAGTGTTGGTATTTTTCGATTAAATGATGATTTTAATTAAAATATAAATTTATCATATTTATAAATTATTTTTGAAAAATGAAGTTCATTTTTGGATTCTACACGTTGAAAAATGGTTAGGGGTAATTTTTGATATTTTTTTTGAAATAATTGAAATTTTGTTGAATAATAAAATACATTAATTTACTGTATAAATACATTATAGTTTAAATCTACTATTCCTAACTTCATGAGTGATGTAAGAACCCAAATCTCAAACTCACATGAACTTATTACTATTATAGTTCATGTAATCTCCACTATTGATTGTCTTAGGGTAAAATAATAAACTAATGATTAAAATATTAAGAAATCCCTCCTCCCCTACACTATATAAACCACCCCTCACCCCCTCTTCCTCACACACCACTCAAGCTTTGATACTGACCTAAGTTTGGCCAAATACAATTTCCAAGACCTCCCTACACTTCCAAGACCTACTTGTCTCACCAAATGGCAAAAAAAAGTCCATAAATAGATCTTCAAGGAGGAGTACTCAAGAGGTGAAACTATCTTCCTTTTTCTTTCAACTTCTTTTACAAGTTCCATTATTTTATTAATCTCTACTAACATTAACTCATCCAAATGATATGATAATTCTAGTACCTTACATGAAATGGATTTTTATTATACTAATCAAATATTTTATCATCATCTCTCTTTTCCCCCTCCTCTTATACTAAAAATGAAAACACCGTCCGATATGTGTTAATTTATCACATTCAAGGACGATGAGTTTTCAATTTATGTTACCATCTTAAAGACCTATAATGAAACATTTATAATGTTTGAAATAGATATGAATATATGTATTTTATCTTATGTAATGATCTAGAATCCTTACACACTCATTTTATAAAATAATAATACAAAACAAGTTCATTATGCACAAAAACGCCATGCGAATTCAAGAGTTTATCATTAAATTTTATCTAATGAGTCATTCTCATGGTATATAAAAAAATCATTATAAAATAATTTATATATATTTAATTTAAATAATAATATATATTAACAATTCTGTATGTTTAACCATATTTCAAACAAACTTCCATTCATGAATACAAGTAAACTGATCATGAAAACCAAGGAAGAAAATGCTTCCAAATCAATAAAATTGAACCTATTAAACCCATAAAAAAGGCATTTAATGAACCTAATAAGGTTAAAATAAATAAATTAAAAGTATATTAGGTTTTATAATTATTAATTAATGAATACAAATTTGATTATTCATGTCATTAAGATCAAACTAAGAACACATTCAGGCATAAGGTAAGGGGTTTCCATCACACTTTTATTTCCATGATATTTCCATTGTTCACAACTTATTTCTTGTATGTGGTGTTTTTTACATACATTTGATATATAATATCATGAATATATTTATATTATTGCTATTTTTTTATTTTCTTGATGATTATTAACTCAATTTATTGCAATGTTATAAGGGACTTTGTTTCGGTTTCCATTTCATTGTGATTTACTTGGTACTGTGCACCTAATCATTCTTATGTGGTGTACCTACTGCCCCTTTGAGATAATTTTTCATTTAAAATTTTAAATATATTATATATCCATATTCTGGTTTCATGGATATGACTATTTTCTTAAGTCATATACCCTTTTACATACAATGTTTATTATGAATGTTGTTTTAACTATGGAAATATTGATATATCTGTATCCTCTACTCTATACAAATATTGAGAAGGAATATTTTACTTGTATTAAACATATGTATAAATAATGTTTTGGACTTTCAATGATAAGTAGGTCCCACTATAGCCCCTCGATGTGTCGATAGGTCTCATGCGACAAGTTAGTTGGCGACAAACCCTTCGATTTTGTATCCAAAACAGAATCAGACGGGTATCTACCAACCGACTTAAACTGTTTCGATGGTATAGTGGTATCTTGTGCCAGATACATTACATAAAATTAATAATAATTCTATATATTGATTTTTAGTTATTACTATCAATGAGGTTTTCACTATGACAAAATATATGGATGCAGTTTCATTCTCATTATATTAATGGAACATGTTTTTTTATTTATTCACCACACCATATTGACTATGACAATTTGATTATGATTTAATTATTGTTAATTCAAGATTACACTATTTTTAACCCTTAATGATCATTAGATATCAACCCTTTCATTTGTTTACCTTCAACAGGTTATGAAGAGGATACCTTTTATAGAGTTCTCATGGATGCGGTTAATTAGTTTTTGTTATATATTGTATTTTGATACCTTTCCCAATGTAATATGAGTTTCATGTATGTATCTAGATTCTTCAATATTAATAAACTGATCATTCCTTTGGGATTTAATTCCTTTTAATTATTCCAATTTAATAATTAATGCACTGGCTCTGGGATTCTAGGGTCAGGGCGTTACAAAAAAATATATAGTTTTTAATAAAACACAATAATTTTTGTGACAACGTCAAGAGATATTTATAATATAAAATTTATTAAACTTATGGAATAAATAAATAATGATCTTAAAATATAAATGTTTTATAGAAATATTTTAAAACATATAAATTATATTTTTCTCGATAAGTCTAAAATAACCATTTTCATTGTCGATGTAGTGCCTGCACCATACTGATAAAACTGTTTTTGTTCCTTAAAAATAACAATTAAGAGCTAAAAATTATTTTCACAACTGTGTTATTAATTATTATGTATAATAAATTTTTTTGGACAATATTTTGGAAATTCATAGTTATATAATATTAATCTTATCCAAATACCTGGGCAATGCTTGTACAGGGAAATAAAAGAAAAATTAACAAATTTAAGAAGCTATCTTATTATGTATATGAGTGAATATACATAATGAATGAATATAGAATTTTATTTTGAACCTAATTTATTTATTTTTTTATATTATTTTATTTTTAAATTTTTAATATGAAATAATTAACATTAATTCTTACGCAACGTTGATGGACCTCTTGTGCAAGAATAAGAAAAATAAAAAAAGCGTTCTTAATTAAAATTATAAGAATTATTAAATGACCAATATTTTAGATAAAAAAATATATATAAGAAATTTTCTACCATTATCATGTTTTGATTCTAATTTGGGACATTTTGGACCCACATTAATCACATTAGAGCCTTTATAATATTTTATTTCTAAAAAAGTGAAGTTGTCACATTATAGTTTCAATTTGTATAACATTTTAATATGAGGTTTTATAGAAGTTTTATTGAAAAAAGAATAATATTTGGATATAAAAAAATTATATTTCCTATATAATTTTATTTTTAAATTTTAGACTAAAAATAAATAATATAATGACTTTCACAAAGATGATGCAATATTAATTTAATTAATGAATAAATAAAATTAATGATATTAAAAATAACAAAATAAATATAATTTGAGATTTTTAAGATAATTCATGTTTTTAATAGATGAATAAAAAAATTTATGATATAATAAAAAATTTATTCTAATGTGAAACTTTTTTTTGATGTTTTTAAAGTCATATATATGAATAGTATTTATTTTGAAATAAATTATTTTTTATGAGGAAAATATTTTATTACATTATTTAAAAAAATTATTGAAAAAGTAAAAAAAATATATTATTCCTTCTAAAATTTAATAACCATTATTTTTAGGCCTTTTTTAAGTCTGAAGCACTATAATAAATTTATTATATTTTAATAATTTGAGTAATTTTGATGTTACTGCTAACCTCAATTATAAAAGGAGGCTGCATCCTTCACAAATTTTCATCACCTTATTAATTTTTTCATCGATAACCTCTTAAAAATCCTCTCAAAATCATCCCTTGAAACATTCTAGTGATTTTGGTCACACAAAAAGGCCAATTTCAAGACCCTAAGGAGGTTCTCAAGGAGAAAATATTTAGGAGGTAAGATTACTTTTTCTCCTCTTTTAAATTCTTTTCACTACTACCTTATCCTCACCTTCTATCCATGGATTAATTAAAATTATAGTATCATATATATTATATAATGTTGTTGTTTTTATGATATATGAATCATAAAATATCTTATTTTCTTCTTTTATTCTTAAATAACAAAATTGTTGTTCGTGGTGTGTCAATTCAACGCCTTTGTGGATGATGAGTTTTCATTTAACTTTGTAAAAATCATGGGAAGTTTTAATTAACATGTAATTGTCTAAAATGAACTAAATATATATATTTTATCAATTCTGGATTATTATCTCTTTTTATAAGGAATACCATAATAGACTACCCTTGGAAACATTGAAAAGAACACGCCTAAAACAATCGAAATAACAAAATATTGATAATAAATGGGTAAAAAATGTTATAAGAAGATTATTTAAGGTATTATAAACATGAGTGTAGTTATGTAATAAATTAATAACACTATTAAAACCAATATACATGTGTTTTTAACAAATTTTAAGGAATCCAAACTTAAGGTAAGGGATGTCTTAACTCAATTTCCATTCATTGAGTTAAACATATATGTTGTCGGTTATGTTTTTGCAAGAATGTGTTCAAATGATCTGTGATTGTTTTATACTATATATAAAATTATATTGTGTGAATTTATACTTTTTGAAAAATATTATTTCATTGATTTATCCTCACTCTAATGATACGATATTTGTAAGGGTTTTCTTCCCAAACCTCTATTTTCATTTGGGTTATGCTTTCTCCCTCTATAAACCAATGAAATTCTTAAATATTTTTATATAATTATTCTAAAATATATTTATATATTACAAAATAATGTTTCTAGATCATTTCATATTTCTTTTATAATAAATATATGTTTTTTAGGTTCCCTTATTAATCCCTCCTGATACGCACGCCCGATTAAAGGAAACATCTCAATTTCTTACCCATTTTCAAGTACCATATATAATCTATTTTAAGAAACTATAATTTATTTCTAAAATAAATATTTTTCATAAAAAAATATCTTAGTTAATTTCTGGTTTTATACAAATATTTTTCTAAACTAACTCTTCATTGCAATGTAAAAGGATTATTTATCTCAAGAATTTCTTGATGATTTTATAATAGTATTTTCATTTATTTCAACACCCTTGTTGATTATTATGTCTAATTAGGATTAATATTTTATGACATCATCTACCATATTTTTATTGAAGGTTTTATTATTAGTTTGACTGTAGATGTTCTATCTTGATACCATTCTCCGTATTACTTTGAATGGTTATTGATTATGTTTACTGATTAGGGAATGTTATTTACATTTCATATGCTTAAATATGAATATATATGTTGATTATGCTTCACCCCTTTCATATGAGGAATGAATTAGACTTAATAAGTGTCAGGTGAGGACCATAAAAACCCCTCGATGCATTGGTATGTCTTATGAGATAAACTAGTTTTGGTATGGACTAACGTCTCACCTGATTATATCTGGTGTCTTGGCTGAAGCCTTGACAGTGTGTTTATGATACCCACATTATGAATTATCTCATTATGAGATTAGTTTTTGATACTCCATGTGATTATTATACTAGTATAATATCCATGTTTAATTTTTATTCACTTATGATCATTTATATGGATTTATTTAATCATTTTTTCTTCCTTCCATATTATGATCAAGTTTCTATTTTAGTAGAATGTGTTTTTAGTTATTCACATTTCCTTATGGTTTATTTTTTGATTCCAATGAATTTTTTCCCTTACTGAGCATCAAATCTCACCCCTTTATTATGTTTATTTTCCTAAGGATGCCAAGATGAATTTTATGAATTACATGAAAGATAATATAGAAGAATAAGAGTGTTTACGAAGGAGTCTCTATGATGTATTTAATTTCGAGTTGTAATGTTGAACTTATGTATGTATGTTATTTTGAAAATCTAGTAAACTATTCGGTCCTTTGAGATGCATCTTCCTTATTTATATTCTAATGTAATAAAGTAAGGCACTGACTCCAGGATACTAAGGTCGAGGTCCTTACAATTGGAATTAGAGGAAGTTTAGTAGATACTCTAGAAACCAAATTTAGAAAACATAGATCCGGAAACATAACCCTAAAATATACTTTGAGGATTATAATTAAATAAAATACTAGAATTTTTTTAAGGAATTGATTATGTGGATATTCCAGAAAATACATCCCTTCCTAGATAATATAAGTGGATGTGGGTTTAGAAAAAATGTACCTAGGAATAACAACTCTGATAAGGTGACCTGGGCCTCACTCAGGGTGACCTGATACACAACAATGAGTCTTACTGCACACCTGGTTTGATAATCCTAGGAGATATACTTAGGATAATTCAATGTTTCTTTACAAATCATTATGAATAATTTAAATGTAAACCCTTCCTCAAAGAAACCATATTTATGATTATGAGATTACATATTTATAAATTTTTCAATTTATGTTAATTATTTCACTAGTATTTGGATTAAACATTATGTTTCATAATGTTATTATCTAATATAGTGTATAAAATCATTTATAAATGGAGCCTATCAAAAGGAAAGGGGAATCACATCAATGCACATAATCTAAAGAGTAAGAGTGATAATTTCTTCAATGGGTTTAAGCTAGTATTTAGAAGGGAACTAGTCTCTCAAACATTCTCATCATATGAGGAGATATTATGAAGTCCTAAAAAGAAGGAGAAATATTTTTCTAAGTATTGTGTCTTTAAAAGGATAAAATAGAAGAAGAGGAAAACTAGGAAAAAGATATATAAATAAAGGAAATAAGTATTTTCCCACATGTGATAATTATAGAAAGAAACACCTTGGTATAAACATAAAAAGAAAAAGAGTTTTATAAAAGTGTGAAGATAAATTTCACCATTCTTGTGATTTTAAGGGTAAGAATATTTTTCCCAATGTACAATATTTCAACTGTAAGGAGATTGAACACTATACAAATCAATGTACCATGAATCAAAGAAATATACACCAAAAGAATAAAATGGATCATGGTCAAGATTATGCTAATACCATGAACAAAGAGGAATGGTAAATATTATTATGTTTAGATTAAAGGATTATGTCTTTTTAGTATTTTAATTAATGATGTACTGGTTATAAGAATTATAGAATATATAAGGATTGTACTATAGTACTATTTCATTAAGGATTTGAGGTCGTATGATAAATGGTACCAAGGAAAAGTGACTCAGTAATAAGTTAAACTTTTGAGAAAAATACATGGTTGAGGGAAAGAGAAGATTTAATATGTTTCTGATAATGATATATCAATTTTGGAAAAAATAGATGATTTATTTGGATAACATAAATTGGATAGCACTTATTTCCTTGGATCTAAATAATGGATTGTCGACAAAGTGGTAGATTCTACTATATTTTTGACTTAAGTAATATATCCAAATTCCTATGTTTAACGTAAGGAATAAGGAATCATGAATGTATTGAATAAGGTTTTATGGTAGTTCAAGTTATTAACACGCTTTAATAGAATCAAGGAGAATTCACTCACATGTTTTTATGTTAATATTAAGAGACACTACATGTTTTTTAATAAGTTTATTATGTAAATTTAGTGACCTTATTTCTAAAGTGTTGTATCATGATATTTTGGAAAAGTTAACCATTTATGAAATGGTTAAATTTTATGTTTGGACAAGGTTTTAGAGATTATTTTACCCTATAATACAACTTGTGCCATAAAATGAAGTGGGAATAATTAAAGGAAAAATCGAAGGATAATATTTTGTTTATAGAAACGTATCAAGTACTCGAATTTCCTTACATTATTATAGAGTTAAATAATTTCTCAACTTTAGTAAAGTGATCTCGAAACAAAAAAAAAGTTATTATAGTACCTTCTTTTCTGATGTAGGTTTTCCACAAAGTCATTTTCTAGTATCAACCTTTTTTTATTTTTCGAAGTGAAATTTCAAATTATGAGGATATAATTTATTGAAGGAGGGAGAATGTAACATCCCAAGGATTTACAAATAAATATAGAATGTGATGAACACAACATTGAGTCTCTATGAAACAAAACTTTTCTATTATAATTATTTAAATAAGATAGTTATAACCTAGCCATTAATCATCATTATTCTGTTTTTGTGAATTGAATTTTGAAAAATGGACATACACGGTTATGATCAGTAAGATATTTAGAATCCTATAGGATCAACTTAATTTTTTGTTGAATACTAACTTGACCCTTTTAAATATTACTAAATAGTAATATGACCCTTATGAATAATAAACCAAAAAAATTAATAGTAACCTCAACCATGAAAGTATAAATAAAATGTCTACATATTATAAATGAAATTATGATATAATTATATTATAGTATTAGTAAATAATTTTTTTACAAATTATTAATTAAGTATATGTGTTTTTATAAAACATAAATTTTTATTTAAAATTTTGTAACTAATAAAATGATTAAAAAATGTATTTTCATAAAATAGCATCATAATTTAATATTTCGATGTATTATGATTATAAGATAATTTTATAAAACCTTAGTTAATTTTCCAGGAGTCATAAAATCAGTTATAATTTTAAAATTGGTGTTTTTCGAGTAAATGATGATTTTAATTAAAAATTTAATTTATCATATTTAGAAAAATATTTTCATAAAATATAGTTTTTTTTAAATTATACTTGTCTAAAAATGGTTTGGATGAATTTTTGAGATTTTTGTGAAATAGTTGAATTTTTAGTGAATAGTAAAAAATACAGTTTTTTAGAAAATTCAGTATTTTTTACGACATCTTCGAGAGATATTTATGATATAAAATTTATTAAACTTATAGAATAAATAAATAAATATTTAAAAATATAATTTTTTTATATAAATATTTCAGAACATATAAATTATATTTGTCTTGATATGTATAAAAGAACCATTGTCATTGTCGACACAGTGCCTGCACGACACTGACATAGACAATTTGATTCCTTAAAAATAATAATTAAGATCAAAAAAATATTTTCATGACCTTGTTATTTATTATTATGTATAATGGATATTTTTTGATGATATTTTCTAATTTTATAGTTATATAATATTAATATTATTTAAATTTCTAGGCAGTGATTGTGTAAGGCAAGAAAAGACAAAAGAACAAATTTAAGAAGCTATCTTGTTAGGTATGTGAGTAAATATACATAATGAATGAATATAGAATTTTATTTTGAACATAATTTATTTATTTTTATTATATTAATTTATTTTTAATTTTTATATATAAAATAATTAACAATAATTGTTATGCAATGTTGATGCAGTTCTTGTGCAAGAATAAGAAAAATAAACAAAGTATTTTTAATTAAAATTATATGAATTATTAAATGACAATTTTTTTAGATAAAAATTTTTATATAATAAAATTTCGACCATTATCATGTATTTATTCTAATTTGGTAAATTTTGGGTCCACATGAATCAATTTAAATCCTTTATAATATTTTATTTCAAAATGAAGTGAAGTTGTCAAATTATAGTTTTAATTTTTATAATATTTTAATTTAAGGTTTTATAGATTTTTCTTCAAAAAAGAATTGTATTTATAAATCTAATAAAATTATATTTCTAATATAATTTTATTTTTAATTTTTTACAACAAATATATAATATAATATCTTTCACATAAATGATGCAATATTAATTTAATTAATTAACAAATCAAATTAATGTTATTAAAAATAAAAAAATAAATGTAATTTTATGTTTTTAAGCTAATTAATGTTTTAATAGATGAATATTATGTTTATATGATATAATATAAATTTTATTATAATGTGAAACTTTTTTTATGTTTTTAAATTCATAGTTATGAATAATTTTTATTTTGACAAAAAATATTTTTCATGAATAAAATCTTTTGTTAAATTATTTAAAAATCAAAAAATTATTGAAAAATTCAAAAAAATAAAGTGTTCATTTTAAAATGTAATATCCTTTAGTTTTTTCATTTGGAAGTCATAAAATATATATTAAATATATTATATTTTAATAATTTTAGTAATTCCTATGTTACCCCTCACCTCAATTATAAATGGAGGCTCTATTGTTTACAAAATTTCATAACCTTAAACCTTCTCTCTCAGATAAACTCTAACTAATTACCTAATTCTATTACCTTGAAACATTATAGTGCTTATTTTCTCAGAAAAATCTTACTTTCAATAGCCTAAGGAGGTTCTCAAGGAGAAAATATTCTAGAGGTAATATTCATTTTTCGTCTCTTTTGAATTATTTTCTCTTAAACCTTATCCTCGCCATCTATAAAATGATTCATGGAAATTATAGTATCATATATATACAATAATTTTGTTGTGTTTATGGTATATGAATTATAAAATCTCTTACTTTATTCTTTTATTATTAAATAATGATATCATTGTCCATGGGGTGACAATTCACAGCCTTTGTGGACAATGTGTTTTCATTTCACTTTATCGAAATCATAGAAAGTTTTAATTCACATGTAATTGTTTAAAAAGATATATATATATATATATATATATATTATCAATTCTAGATTGTTATATCTTTTTACAAGGAAGACCATAATAAACCGAGCTTGGGGAAAATGAAAATAACACACCCAAAACAATGGAAATTACAAAACATTCTTAATTAATGGGTGGAAAATGTTATAAAAAGATTATGTAAGGTATTATAAACCTGAATTTAGTTTTTAAATAAATAAATAACACTATTCAAACCTTTATACAGTATGTTTGAACAAATTTGAAGGAAGTCGAACCCAATGTAAGGGATATCTTAACTCAATTTCCATTCATTGAGTAAAACATCTTTGTTATTGGTTATGTTATACAAGAATGTAGGTGAATTACTTATAATTGTTTTATAATAAATGTCCACTTATATTTTTTGGATTTATATTTTTTATTCATAATTATGTCATTGATTTATCCTTACTTTAATGATATGATCTTTGTAAGGGTTTTCTTCTCGAACCTCAATTTCATTCGAATTATGCTTTCTCTATGTATACACCAATGGAATTATTCAATATTTTTATATAGTTATTCTAGATTATGTGTATACATTCCAAAATCATGTTTATAGATTAGTTTATCTTTAAATTATAATAAATAAATGTTTTCTTTGGTTCCCCTCAATCCTTCTCGATTCACAAGCCCGATTAAAGGGAACGTCTCGATTTCTTACCATTTTTCAAGTACCATCTATAATATGTTTTAAGAAACCATTTTTCCCTAAAATCAATAATTTCTTCATGAAAAAATATCTTAGTTATTTTTTGGTTTTTTACAAAGATGTTTCTAAAAGAACTCTTCTTTGCAAATTAAAAAGAGTATTTCACTCAATAATTCTTTGATGATTTTATAAGAGTATTTTTATCTATTTTAAAAGCCTTATTGATTCTTACGTTTAATTGGGATTAATATTTTATGATATCATCTACCATATTTTATTGAATGGTTTATGATTAGTTTTACTTTAAATGCACTATCTTAATACCATTCACCATACTACTCTGAATGGTTAGTGATTATGTTTACTGATTAGGGAATGTTATTTACATTTCTTATATTAGTTTAAATATGAATGTATATGTTGATTATTCTTAACCTCTTTCATATGAGGTATTAATTTGAATTAGTAAGTGTTATTTTGGGCCCTCTATAGCCCCTCGGGGCATTAGTAGGTCTCACGAGACAAACTAGTTTGGGTATGGGCTAACGTTTTTCCCAATTATGTATGGTGTCTTAACTAAAGCCTTGGCAGTATGTTTATGACGTATTGCATTATGTATTACCTCATTATGAGATTATTATTTGATATTACATGTGATTATTAAACTAGTATAATATCCATGGTTAAGTTTCATTCTATTATGATCATTTATATGGCTTTATTTAATCAGTTTTTATTCCTTCCATATTGTGCTCACATTTTTGTTTTAATAGAAAGTGTTTTTAGTTATTCACCATGATTTATGGTTTATTTTTAGCTTCTACTAAATTTTTACCCTTACTAATCATCAGATCCCACCAATTTCTTATGTTTATTTTCCCCAAGATGCTAAGCTGAATTTTATGAATGACATATAAAGATAATCTAAAAGAATAAGAGTGTTTTCCAAAGCATTCTCTATGATATATTTCATTTAGAGTTTTAATATTGAACTTATTTATGTATAGTGTTTTTCCAAAGCTACTAAACTATTTGTTTCTTCAGGATGTGTCTTCTTTTTTTATATAAAACTGTAATAAAGTAAGGAACCTTCTCCAAGATGCAGGGATCAGGGTCATTACATGTAATAATGTGCCTAAATGTGGAGAAAAAATATGAATAGATGATTGATAATCTTGGTTTTGATATGCGGTAGTAGTAGGGACGTGTCAGATGAATTTTCATTTGGAAATATTTTATAATTATTTCCTTAAATTTTTTGGATTTTATTTTTTAATTGTAAGCATATTTGAGATAAGATTTAATCCTACTAAATGTTTCATTGTGAAGAATAGAAATACATTATATTTTACCACATGGAAGTATTTCTCTTCTAGAATTGGTGCATTTTTACTTAAAGGATTCTTTAACAATTTAAATTTCCCATTCCAAAGTTCCTATATACCAAACATGGACTTATAGCTTTAGTTATATAGAAATGTATTAGATCTTTCATTTAATCAATTCCTTCATATACTTATCTATTTTATCCCTTGGCAGATGGATGTGAGAATAGAAATTGGTCCATGAAATTGTTGAAGTAAGGAGAACTTCATAATTATTCCTCCATTTACCTAAATTTCATTTTTTCTAGATGATTGTGAAAATATGAATATTGTTGTTATATTTATCTTTTGTGATGTATTATTTGTGAATATTTATGTCACTTTTGTTTCATTTTGTTAATTTTTTTTTCCAATAATAGGACTCAAAAAGTATTTTCTTGTTATTTGAAAGAATGATGTATATTTCTGTCATTATTACCAAGAACGTTATCATTTTGAGTCAGTTATAGAAGTCGATTCAGTGTCTTCTCACTATAAGTTTTATATATAATGTATTCTCATCTATATTTATTTTTATCATTTTAAATTAGATCATGTACTTCCCATTAAAATTCGTAGGTTGTTAATTCAAGGTTTATAACAATTTTTTGAAGATTCCTTTGATATTAGAATGGCCTACTGTCACACTATTCAAGAATTATTTCTTGTTAAAAATATTCATGGATTGATATCAATTCTAATTTTTAGGATATTTGGACAATTTGATTACATTTTGGATGTTTCAAATGTGTTATATTATAAACATGACTTTCTGAAAAGGGAAGTTCATAAAAAATAAAATGTAGATTCTTGAGTTTCTTCTTTGATAGTCATCCTGATACTTCTAGTCATCTATTCCTCTAAAACATTCCAAATTCATCCTCATCAATCAATAATTTGGATTATTTTCAGACATTTCTCTTACTCTTAAAGAAATTTATGTGTTCTATGATCCATTATCAACAGTGGGAAAAAGAGATGCATCGTTTAACTCAGTCTCCAACCATTGTGTTCGCCATTTGTGAATAGAACATAGTGTAAAAGGAAAAAGAGGACCTAATCACATATGAACTCGATAAATAAGGTGCATTTTGTGTTTTTTTGTATAATATCAAATTTTAATGGTTTTTTTGATATAGTTACTCGCAAAATCCAAAAAATATAAAATTGATTTTTAAAGAAAAATATGAAACATTTATTCAAAAACTTTAAATTATAATCTTGATTCTAGATGTTTTGATTTTTTCCCATATATTAATGTTTTTAGAAGTGAAATAAAACTGTGAAATGCCTTATTGAAAACTTCATCATGAAAATTCTTTCGATCAAAATGGAAATTATATTGGGATTTTCTAGTGGAACTTCCTCTATGGATTTCTAGTGGGATTTTTCTTGGATTTCTAGTGGAACCACCACTATTTATTTCCTATGGAGTTTAATTTATGGATTTTAATTTCCAATAGAACATATATTTGAAATTCACATGGACTTGTAACATTATTGATTGCGATTTTACCATATGATTTCATACTCAGAACATAAACTAATAATTATGAATGACACATTTTCATGGTAAATTATTTTATGATATTCTAGTCGAAGTTCCACTATGGATTTACTGTGGAACTTCCTCTATGGATTTACTATGGAATATCAATCATTGGTTTACTATGAAACTATGGATTTGTATTTTTGTTATAACATCCACATGGAATTCACATATAATTGAAAATTTTATATTTCCAACTAGAATATAAATCAAAAATTATTGAAGTATAATTCTGTGTATTTTCACCAAAACTTATACAATTGATTTTTAGTGGAAAATAAACAATGGATTTGGATTTACAGTAGAACTTATAAATGGAATTCTCATGTACTTGAAACATAAATAGGTAATTATGAGTTCCCCATTTTTCTAGTAAAATTTTCATATGATTTTCCTATGGAAGTTACATTGTGGATTTCCAATGGATCTTCCTTTTTGGATTACCAATTGAAATTTCACTATAAATTTGGATATTAAGTATATATTGTACTTTGAACATAATTCACATATTCAGTTATTGATAATAATATCCCACTTTTCATATATTTTTCTATTAGTTATGTGCACTAAATATTGGTAGTAATCCGTAAGAAATATAAAAATGTTGTAGGCTGGGGGATGATAATGAGCTAGGATCTGGGGGTGAATTACAGTGTGACACTCTATTATAAATTTAAAAACTTATTAACACCAAGCCATTACTTCCCATTTAAATCAACCAATGATTTTTAAGGGCCACTCATAATCACTCTTACTGATTGGTCATACTCATTAAACTTCATTCAATCACAACACACTAACACAAAATATTTGGAAATGGGATTCATAGGATTTAAGTAGGCTACTAGATAGACTAAACATTCTATCATCATCATAAAAATATGACAATTATTATGAGATAAATGTCAAGCCCAGAATGGAGATCTTCTATATCTAAAAAAATGTCCTATTCTTGGTAAGAATCCACATGATTCCTCTGGTTGTGTAATGTTTAAACTCTTCTTCTTAACTCTCTCAAATACTATAAATCAGATATGAATTTAGTTCCTCACTTTCTTCTCTTTCACTCTTGGTGGTAACTTCTTAGATACCACAATGTGTTACTTTCTCTTTTTCTTGAATCCTCCCTGCTGACACCTCTTTATACAATCTCCTTCTCTTTTATCGTCTCCCTTAATGATATTATCCAAGACCTAACATGGTAGTAAATTGACACACAGATCTAATATTTCACCAATTTTTACCACCTCATATCCCAACAAGATCACTATAAGAAAAGTACACTTTATCACTAGATCGTGATCATCATAATCATCATCATATGGATGATTGTTCTGGATTCATCCTGGTTCAACCTCAACCTCCATATCTCCAGGATCTTATTATCAAAATAGTAGCACCAATATATATAGTGTGTTAAATTTAAGTCACAACACAATTTTTGTGATGATACAATGATACCCATACATATTGCATGTCTTCTATTTTTTAATTAAGATAAATTATATCATGCATGAAACATAATAGATCAAGTGATTTCTGTTCTCCACTAAAATCATTAAATGATTCTAAACTAACATGAAAGTAAGGTATCATGATTCTCTTACCACATACTTATTCTCTCTCCATGCATGAAGATAACATGTCCCATGTTCTTGATAGTTTTCAATTGAATTTCAATATCTTCATTAATTTATGAATATTAAAACCAAAATATTTATATTTAGACTCTATAGATCACAAACCTACTTTACGTAACCCAAAATCTTCACTTTAGAAATTCTATGTGGCCTCGTTTAACACTTTTAGAGTCCATGAAAGTGTTACATGTTTCATTGATTTATCTAAGTTTCATTTAAGTATCCTTTATAATACATTGATCCATGTAATACATCTATGATATTATACCAGATTATGCATCCAATAAAATCATCTATGTTGTGTATTTTATTATTCCTCAAGTGATATATCCAAATTTCTAGCTGTGATACACGTAGATTTAATTCAGGTTAAATTTTATTCTTTGTCACGTACAACATTTTTATTTTTTCACTATCCCTGATTCCAAGTTGGCTGGTGTTTTTCCCTTATCTCTATTTACATATCATTATTGCTTACTAGGATTTATCTTATTACTACATGAAATAGACACACTTTATTCATTATAGCTTCTTTTTCTTTATATCACTATCTGTGGAACTTTATATTGTTAATCACAGTACCCCTGATTTCACTAATAGCATGAAATAGAACATCACAACATGTATTATGATATCATCCCAATCATTGTTCTCCTTTACTGTATAGAGTCTTTACAATTGCCTATATCATGAATTATGATATGTTATGACCTATATTCATTTAGAATATGGATCACAATCTTTTTAAAACCCATTAAATATTTCTATCAATGTTCTTAAATCAGTTATGACCTAAAATTTTCTCTTATCTTGTCCTGTAATACTTTGTATCATGTTTTTATTTACATCATCCTCCAACTTATCCTTCAATTTATTTACTCTATCTTGTCTATCTTGATCCACTACAGAGAGAAAATTATTCCGAATATTCCTTTTACTTTCAACCCCTTTTGAAAACTTCATAGAATGATTAAAGAAGTCAGATTCTTACTGATCAAATCCTCTTTCTCAATCCAATCCAATCATTATAAAACTCAATGTGAGGTAATAACATATCCTCTGTTAGAACTGTGAGTGAAAAATAGATTTGAGAGAGATATATAATTGAAGAAACTAACTATGAAAAAATATATTTCTGGTAGATTCAAGAGTTATAATAGCAAGTGGAAAAAAAGATATACAACTAGAAGCACTAGGAGAGACCACCTCCTTGGGATTTAACCTTACTGTATGCGTCAAGTGATGGAGAGATATACCACAAAACCATCCAATATGGTTCCAATAAACCTTATACCATGTAAATTCCAATATCTAATCCACCACCTTCTGTTATTTATTATCCCTTTCCAATCAAACTATCATAAAAAACTAATAATGAGAGAAAGGAAAAACCGCCCTCCCTATCAGCTAGCACCACTTTCCTCACATTACATCCTAAATATCTACACAAAAACTATATATCAAACAACCCCAATCATCCCCACATTCCCAACATTTCCCCATGATGAAAAACCACCTTGTCTCTACGGTGGACTACGAAGACCAGTTTCATTCCTTGAGATCCCAATGAAATTCATTATCAAAAGGAATATTTTGTAATATCCTACCTCAATATGGAAAGTTTTTATGCATTAGGATATATATCTGGATTTGGAACAAAATATAATGTTGAACCCATGGCTGAAATAAAACTTTTTCCCAAGAACTCAGTAGATAAAACATTAACACAAATTGTCTTAAAATCACAGAGGTTAGTAGCAATGCATGAATCACCTTTACTAGATTTTCTATTGAGTGTGAGTTTTGGACCAATTTCAATATCCAAATTAGAACTTATATATCTATCATGAAATCAATTTTATTTTATATTCAATTTTTCTTCATCAGCTAAAGTTCAACTGGAAATGTTTTCGATCTAAGAACCGGTTGAAATGGAGTGACTATAAGAAAATTCTTCTATAATAGCCTATAACTTCACAGAGAAAAAAGTGTATGGATCAATTAATTGGTTCTCTTATATATAATATTTAGGATATCTATTATTATGTAAATAAAACACTCCATAAATGAGAACCAAACTAACTATACCGACTACTAAAAAACCAAAATGCACCAATCCGCTTCATCAGGATATTGGGATTACCTTCTCCACTGTATCATCCAAAAAAATCAAAATTCTCCCCAAAAAAATTCCAACAAAAAGGGTAGACATAGGTGGATTTATTTGACCTTTTCATCACCTACATGAACAATCCCTTTTTAAGACAACACAACCCTCAAATGAAATGAAGCAGAAAAAACCAATTCCATAAGGCTTTACTACCACCACTAAAACTAATAAGTCTAACACCAATGCAGAATTTTTCTCTGAAGTACCATCCAAGTTGTTGGTATAATGATTATTCAATAAAAAATCTTCCGAAATCAACTCTTATCCAATGATAACAATAATTTATAGTGAACCACACAGATATAATCCAACCCCTCTCAAAGGAAGTCCAGGAGACACCATCCTTTTAACTAAAGTAGCCTTCACTTACACATTAGAAAGAGAATTTGTAACACAATAAAACTCATTTTTCTATGTTGGTTCTTGAACTGAAACCTCATTCCCTCACCAAACATGTTCGATTAGAAGAACACCTGATCTCTATTCTTCCATAGGGAGAAAACCCAAAACTTGTTCAAATTTCTTCTCCATACTAACAACCAAATACATATTTTTTATTCTTCCACTATGATCAACACTCCTTGTTATCTAATATCCAAATAGAGAATCATTAGTGGTAGTTTTAAACTAACTAAAACCAACTCTACCAATATATGCTCCAACCTCCTTGGAATCCCCAATACTGAAAAATTCTAGAAAAATAGGTCTGACGCCAATATAGGAAAGATTCTCGTATGCCTTTTAAATATCACCTTCAAATACACTTGAAACTGCATGCCTCAAACTATAGAAAGTTCCCTATTGTAGGGAGAAGTGGGTACAATGTCTTCCTCTATTACCTACCACCACGGTGTAGCCAAGAGTTTGGTCAAAAAAATTTCTCTCCCAGCAAGAGGATCTATTTAAAGATATAGAACATGTAACTCCTCCTTGTCATGCATCCATAGTGACAATATTTATTCATTTTTCCACAACCATACATTCACAGAGTACCTGTACTCAAATTTTCATGTTTCATCTTATCCAAACTATCCTACATAGTCATCATTGCTCACTGTATACTCTCCAAGGATGATCCGACGACAACAACTCTATTCTTAATCATAGATAATATTTCTAAGATCATCCTCTCATATTGAATTACTCAAAATGAACTACTAAAAATACATATTTTATCAGCACTAAAAATGGCCTTTAACAATGCTAGAAACGTGCTATTAATGATGGTGAAGATAAAGGGGGGTCCCCTTTATCAGCGCTCCAAAAAGCGATGATAAAGACCCCTTTTATCAGTGCTAAAATAAGCGCTGATCAAAGGGGTCTTTTATCACCGTTAAAAAAAAGCACTGATAAAAGGGCCCTTTATCAGTGCTTTCTTTTTAGCACTGATAAAAGACCCCTTTTATCAATGCTTTTTTAAAAGTGCTGATAAAAGTTAAAAAAAAAATAAAAAATAAAAAAATTTAAAAAAATCATGCCAATCGGGGGGGGCTTTTATAGCGCTTGATCCCCCCTTTTACAGTGCTTTTATGCCCCCCCTCCAGCACCCACACACACCCCTCCACCCTTTATCAGTGCTATCCCAAGATTCACCCACGCGCGCGCGTCCCTGCCTCTACCCATATTTGATCTCGAGACGTCCCCCCTGTGCGCCTGAAGCCTTTGCCACTCCCCTATATTGATTTGTTATCCTATTAGTTATATATCTATTTATTTATTTATATATTTAGTTATATTTATTCATATAGTAATATATATTTATAGTAATACATATATATATATACTTATATTAATATAAACATATAGTTATATTAATATATATATATTTATAGTGATATTAATATATATATTTATAGTTATATTAAAATATATTTGTAGTTATATTAATATATATATATATAGTTAGATTAATATATAGTTATATAAATATTCATATATTTTTATTTTAAATAAAATGGATATTAGTTATTGTTTTGATAAATCTAATATATTTTATATATAAATATATTTTATTATTTATATTTATAATTAAATTTTTATGTGTGGATATATAAAAAATATGTACATATTGTTATATATTTGACTATAAATAGCAGTGTATTATAAAAAATGGTAAAATTTCAAAGACGTAATATCAAAATGAATGTAATACCTTGGAATAAATTCATTCCCCACCAAAAAAGCCAATAATACCCCCTTAAACGTGGCTGAAAATCCACAAAATGTTAAAAAATCAGGGTACCTTGATTAAAAATCAGGTTTGGAGGCCTTATGGGACTTTTTTGGCCTCGAAAAAACCTCAACCAAGGTCCTCCTAGGCCACAATGACATAGATCTCATTGTAGGCTTCAATTTGATATGTGGTAGAGCTCAAACGGACACCCGGATCAAAATTTATGGCCGTTTGATGTTTTAGTTGCGTTTTCAACATATTTTGGATCTTTTTTTTATTATTTTTATTTTATTAGTCTTCAAATTGTTATTAAATGACTATTAATCCATAATAATTAGCAAATTATTAATTAAATTTTTTTAATTTATTTATAAGTCATTTTCACTAAATATCTTATATATTAAGTGTAACTATATATTTATACTTATCTAAAATATATTTAAAATTATATTTAAAAAATATATATTTTATTTATATCAATATAACTATATCTATATATTTAAATATTAATATATTTTTTAAATAATTTTTTTAGAAGTAGAAAATTTATCAACGCTTTTAAAAATGCGTTGATAAAGACCCCCCTTTATCAGCGCTACTAAAAAAAGCACTGATAAAGGGGTACCCTTTAACAACGCTAAAAAAAGCGCTGTTAAAGGGGGCACCTTTATCAGTGCTAAAAAAAGCGCTGATAAAGGGGTACTTTTATCAGCGTTTTTAGTGCTGATAAAGGTACCCCCCTTTATCAGTGCTTTTTCGCTAGTGATGATAAATGGTGGCACTGGCCTTGCCTAGTTTTGTGGTAGTGATGGTCAGATTGTTCCAAACTTCCACACTATTATCACAGTTCTCTTAGAAGTGGTTTCACATCAGATTTCATAGTATAAAATCAAGTAGAAGGAGTAAATAGTTCTGATTTTGACTTCCATAGTGGAGATCATGACTTCTAGCAATAATAGTTCCCCATACGAGTCACCAAATGTTAGCACCTACAGTTCTAATGGGAGGGCGGAGATAGAGAATTGAATAAAATAATTAAATCACTATATATTGGTGCTAGATTTAAGTGTTATAGTTGTAAGAGTAATGGATGATATAAAGCTAGAAGAACTAGAGGATACCACCTCCTTTATCTAACACCTTGCTGTGTATATTGAGTGTTGGAGAGAGACCACCTCACCGGACCATCTACTACTAATAGACCTACTTCCAAGTTAATTTCAAAAAGTGATCTCTAACTCACCATCATCTTGTATTTATCAACCCTACCAACTCAAATATCACAAAAAAAAACTAATAAAGTGAGAAATAAAAAACGGATCTCCCCAGAAGCTAACCTCACTACCCACACATGAATTCCCATATAGCCCCACCCAAACTCTATCTCTAACATCCCCTAGAAGACACACATTCATAATAACTTCAAATAGACATTTCAAATATGATTCAACTTATAGATATGATATTCCCCTCTGTAAAGAAAATCTCTATCACACTTCTTTATGTGTAGCAGAATATGGCCATATCGCTATCTTGCGATTTGTTTTAGAACTTCCAATATCCACTCTCACCATCTTTGATCCTAGGTCCCCCTTTAGAGAATTGTGTCACCCCTTTTAATACAATTTTTTATCACATGCATTACAATCCACAAGACACAACCAATTTTTTGTATCTTATGACAGACGCCACTTCTTTTTAAATGCCCTGCTATGAGCTGTGATAATTCCCTCTCAAAGTTTTTTTACATATGTATTATATGTTCTAATATGTAGTGCAATTAAAATCTCTTCTCCATGTTGTTTTATTTCCACATGTGATATAGGCATACCAACTCTTGTGATAATAACTCAAATATGTCATCTTACCCTAATTCATCCCTATAGTCTTCATAAATTCCCTTTCAGGAAACCTCACCATATTTCAAAATAATGACCCTAATTGATAGGTTTGTTGAAAATACATTCATAAAAACCTATCTTGGTGGAAGGGGGAAGGATAAAAATGTGCAAGGGTAATTTTTTAAGTCTTTTTGTTTTGTTTTTGGTTGTATATATCATGTTATGGGAGGAGGTAGAGGTTGCCAGTTAGTATTACTACTTGCAATTAGAGGCCATTACCATGTCCTTGGAGGTCATTTCCTAGAGAGTTCCATCTCATATTATTATTCCTATATTTATTCTTGAATTTTATATACCATTACTATCTATATAGAGTTTACAGTTCATTCCAAATCCTTTTCCTATATTTCCCTCTTAGATTCTTCTATTATCCTCACATAAGCACCTATGATCCTATCATTTTGGAGCTTCCATTGAGTTATCCTGATGAAATTTATAAATTCCCTCTTTGATGGAGTATCAATTTGTATTAGTTAAAACACAAAAAGTTTAATCTTGGAGGTATTAGTACATGAACAAGAAGTTGTTTTTCAGAAATAGATTGACGGGTTGCAGACTCTCAAAATATGTCTGTGGGAGGTGTATACTTGAATGTATTTACAAGGGTTTAAGTAAATACAATGAATAATATCATTAGAATGAATATTATTTTAATATTCATGGTTCATTTAATATTAAGGTAAATTATGAGTCTATTTAATGACTAAGGTTTATCATGTAATATATATTACAAGTATGTAATAAAATAAAAAAATATTTATGATGTAGTTAGTTCATAATTATTTTTTTTATTTTTTACTTATTTAGTGGATGTTAAATATATGGCGGTGAGGGAAACCTAACCAGGTATTTTATACATCCACTATATAATTTGAGGATAAGATCATTCCTTGTACTATTTATCATTCAGAATTGAGAGCTTCTCTCTTCTGTGGAATCCTAGAGAGAAATGATTTAATTGAGTGAAAAATCCATGAAAACCTTCATAGATCGAAGACATGAGATCGAGGTGATCATTGTGACATCAAATAGTATTTTGGAGCTATGTTCTAGAACCTATAATTTAATGAATGACATGCATGAAAATTATATAAGCATGTGTAGATGATATAGAGGGGTTTGGTTTCAGATTCTTCAAGCAATGGTCGTCAACGATGTGCAGAACATGAGCATGATTTTATCAGAAAGATATAATCATTTAATTTTAATTTTCATGCATTGATTAACTCTCTTGAGATTCTTAGACCATACTAGGTCTCAGATCACCAATGACAATAATGTTTCATCACTCCGATGATGAAAGTTTTTGAATCCCTGGCCCAACTGCTTCTGTTTCACACCCCAGTATCATAAATTGGTATCATAGTGATCACATGGATTTTCCAAGCCAAGAAAACCTATTTATATCAAAATTTATGTTTAGGGTATTAATTTGGTCCCAAATGATCTAACCAAGATTCCATATGATCTTGGATGGTAAGTTAAGATCATCTGATTTTTTTCTGAATTGAAACCTTTTTTTCATATATTAAAATTTGAGAAAAATATGTGTGTGTATATATCATGTTTAGTTTAATTTCTAGGTAGATTTTGGTCACCATATTTTGGTGGATGGATTCGATCCAATTGGTGAAGTTTATTTCCTCCAATGGTGGAATAATAAAAAAAAATTATATTTAAAATAATCCTAACAATAGGATGTTTATTTCCTCCAATGGAGGGGATCTTATCTGCATGTGGGACACCCATGTCGGTGTCTCCATATCACCTACGTCTTCCTCCATCTCCCATTCACTGGACTACGCTATAGAAGCACCCACCAACTACCACCCTGGGTGATCATGGATGACGATGCCGCCCGCAGCTGGCCCCGTCATCGAGATCTCCTCCCCCAGTGGTCTCCAGTCTATGCCCCATCAGCCTAGCCTCATTGAACACCCCTTATCGCCTCAACTATCTCTAGACCACCATCACTCAGTTGAACATCATTTCCTTCTTGAACCATCACATCACCATCACCTAGTTCCACCACTGTTGGGCTCTCTGACCACCATCGCGCGTGAGATACCCTTGCTGAATCACTGGATTGTACCGCATTGACCAACTCCACCCCTACAATTCACCACCGTGCCATTTTCTTGGGACACTTTCCATCACCCCTGCTAGAATACATTGGCTTGACCTCATCTGGATTACCTAATGCCACTCCGGTTGGACCTTGGGTAAACCACTTCCCTAATCCTCCCAGATCTTGACCAAATCCCGCATCACACTCATGGCCACCTCCCACCGATGATGACCCTTTCCATTACCTTTAGGGGGAAAGAATAGTTTTCCTCCCAAGAGAGAGGGGCTGGGGGAAGGATAACTAGGGTTAGATAAACCACTATAATACCATTTTAGAATGGAATAGTGGTAACCTAATACCCAAGATGCCTCTCTAATATGTCCTTGGTGTTTTTTTATAATTAATAATAAATATAACATAATAATTTAAGTCTGATGTGGGACTGGACTCAACTTAACCTCTAACAGCTATAAACTGAATTAAAGAAGCAAGTAATTTCTTCTTCAGGTATATTAATCAATTTTAAGTAGTGTTTGTATTATAATTTTTGGGTATTAAATACAATATTCCTATTACATATTTCAATTTAGATATAATAACCAAGTAAATAAATAAACTTTACTAGAATTAAGGTGTGTTCTCCTAGAAGCTGAAAAAGGATGGTTCCTATGTCAGTGGTGAGAAGCACAAAACTTCTAATTTCCAAGAAAATGGTTCTATTTGAAATTTTGTTAAGTATTACTAGAGAATTTCTCTCAGGTGTACTTTGTACACAAAGATATAGTATTCTAGTTCTATAATGAATGATGTTTTGGTGTTGAATATTCCAAAAATAGTTATGTAATTCTAGAATCATTGGAAATGCATGATGAATATAAAATGTAAGACTTATAAACCCAATTGTGGAAAGATAACACCTTTTCAAGAGAAACTAAGAAGTTTTCAAGGATATACATTGTATAGTTTTAGAATATTTGGAGTTAAATAACTTAGGTATTATTGGAAAACTTATGAACTACGTTTTGGACAAAGAGACTTTTAGAAATAAAGGTAAGTCACAAAGATTTCAGAATTAGTTATACTAGAGGGCATAATCTATTCCAAGAATAAGATAGTCGAAAATATACTTCATTAGATTTATTCAATATTTTATTAAGGAATTTTAAAGTGTTGTATGGTATATCCATGGTCAAAATATATGAGTTGCTTTGGGCTAGTGTGCTGAAGAATATTTTGACCAAGCATTCATTGATCAATATAATGTAGTGTGGAGTAATTCCTAAACACACATTACCTTACCCATATAAAACATGTGATTCTAATAAGGAGGATTGATGATTATTATTACATGTTAACATTGATCAACAAATTGTAGCATGAAGAAATTCCTAAATGCACGTTTCCTTATATACATTAAATTCATGATGTGAGAAAAAGGAGTATCAATGCTGCAACTTTTATTCATTGTAGATACTTCCATTACTTTTAAAGATATGCATCAAAAATAAAAAAATTATCCCATAACAATATGACAACTATAATAGAAAATGGATATCATATGATTTTTAGTATGATATAAATTCATTTTCATAAGAACACATGTTTAGATGTAGAGAGCTTTTTGAGCATATAAACAAATTGCATCAAGAAAAAACACAATGTGAATCTATAATAATCATTATAATGTTTTATAAGGATATTATAGAAATCCATATGATAGAAAATATATAGTCAAATTATAGACTATATTTATATAAAAGGGTAAAAATGTCTTTTTGAGATAGTGGGAGCCAAATTGACTTGGATTTAGTCAATACTAGAGATGCACAAATAGTTGAAAAAGGAATGAATTCCAAAATAGTACTGGAAAAGGAATGTTCCAAAGACATATACTATGTAGGAAGGATAAAACCATAGTAATCATTTTATATTCACCACAATCGATGATACATTATTCATTGAGAATAATGAATCCCATATGCAATAAACGAAAATCAGCTAAGATTTACAAGGTCA
Organism: Viscum album; assembly: GCA_963277665.1. Lineage (NCBI taxonomy): Eukaryota > Viridiplantae > Streptophyta > Magnoliopsida > Santalales > Viscaceae > Viscum > Viscum album. Next base: position 820,716,651 of record OY728157.1, read on the forward strand.
ATCAAAATTTAATAATAGATTCCATGTATCAAAAAGAAGGGCCTTAATAGTTTGCATACTGCGGTGGGTATTCAAGTGATACTATACATGGTTGGTATAAGTGTGGTACCAATAAGGATTGATTGGAAACACTAAGTAATTATGTCTAAATCCATTATAATTTTACTTGTAATAGAAACATTATATGATCATTCACTACGGGAAAAATCAATATTTGTGACGGGTTATTTGTGATGGGAATAAATCCCGTCCCAAATAACCCGTCGAGGAAGTTATTTGCGATGGGGAAATTTCCCCGTCGCAAATAACCAATTATTTACGACGGGTTTTCGTCTCCCGTCGCAAATAGTTTGGCACAACTTGCGCGCCAAACCGCCCGGCTTGCGTGCCAAACCTCGCGGCTTGCGCGCCAAACCGCGTGGCTTGCGCGCCGAACCGCATAAGAGTATTTGCGACGGTACCCGTCGCAAATACCCGGTGTCGGTTAATAGCTTTTTGCAATGGGATGTCGTCCCTTCGCAAAAAGAGTGTCGGCAGGAACTATTTGCGACGGGAAACCCGTCGTAACTAATCTAACCTATATATATACCCTCACCTGTTTTTTTCCAAATCACTCATATCTTCCTCTCCCTCTCTTTTTATTCTTCAGTGTTAAGGAAAAAATTTCTTTTAGTTAAATTTTTTTATACGAGAGCAGTTGGAAGGCGCCAATACCATCAGAATATCATAGTTTAAAGTATTTATATTTTATTTTTCTATATTTTTCTATATTTTTTATGTTAATTTTAATTGTTGTTTATTAGTTGTAATTAAATTAGATTTCAATTGATTTTTATTTATATTTATTTTTAGTAAGAAATTGATATTCTTAGTGATAATTATAAATAATTAGTGTTATTTTGCAATAATTATATATAATTAGATATAATTAGATATAATTAGATATAATTAGCAATAATTAGTAATAATTAGTAATAAATAGATATAATTAGTAATAATTAGATATAATTAGTAATAATTAGATATAATTTTTAATAATTAGTAATAAATAGATATAATTAGTAATAAATAGATAGAATTAGTAATAAATAGATATAATTAGTAATAATTAGATATAATTAGTAATAATTAGATATAATTAGTAATAATTAGATATAATTAGTAATAATTAGTAATAAATAGATATAATTAGTAATAAATAGATATAATTAGTAATAAATAGATATAATTAGTAATAAATAGATAAAATTAGTAATAATTAGATAAAATTAGTAATAATTAGATATAATTAGTAATAATTAGATATAATTAGTAATAATTAGATATAAGATATAATTAGTAATAATTAGTAATAAATAGATATAATTAGTAATAAATAGGTATAATTAGTAATAAATAGATATAATTAGTATTAAATAGATATAAATAGTATTAAATAGATATAAATAGATATAATTAGTAATAAATAGATATAATTAGTAATAATTAGATATAATTAGCTAAAATTAGTAATAATTAGCTAAAATTAGTAATAATTAGCTAAAATTAGATATAATTATTAATAATTAGTAATAATTAGTAATAATTAGTAATAATTTGTAATAATTAGTAATAATTAGATATAATTTGTAATAATTAGTAATAATTAGTTATAATTAGTAATAATTATTAATAATTAGTAATAATTAGTAATAATTAGTAATAATTAGATATAATTTGTAATAATTAGTTATAATTAGTAATAATTAGATATAATTAGCAATAATTAGATATAATTAGTAATAATTAGATATAATTAGTAATAATTAGATATAATTTTTAATAATTAGATATTATTAGTAATAATTAGATATAATTAGTAATAATTAGATATAATTAGTAATAATTAGATATAATTAGTAATAATTAGATATAATTAGTAATAATTAGATATAATTAGTAATAATTAGATATAATTAGATATAATTAGATATAATTAGTAATAATTAGATATAATTAGATATAATTAGTAATAATTAGTAATAATTAGATATAATTAGTAATAATTAGTAATAATTAGTAATAATTAGTAATAATTAGTAACAATTAGTAATAATTAGTAATAATTAGATATAATTAGATATAATTAGTAATAATTAGATATAGTTAGTAATAATTAGATATAATTAGATATAATTAGATATAATTATATATAATTAGTAATAATTAGATATAATTAGGAATAATTAGATATAATTAGGAATAATTATTAATAATTATCTAAAATTAGTAATAATTAGCTAAAATTAGTAATGATTAGCTAAAATTAGTAATAATTAGTTAAAATTAGTAATAATTAGCTAAAATTAGATAAAATTTGTAATAATTAGAAATAATTAGATATAATTAGTTATAATTAGTAATAATTAGTAATAATTAGATATAATTAGTAATAGTTAGATATAATTAGTAATAATTAGATACAATTAGTAATAATTAGATACAATTAATAATAATTATATATAATTAGATATAATTAGATATAATTACTAATAAAAAATTATATTATCAATATTTATGAAAAAACATTATTAATATTTTTAAAATAATAAAAAAATTATAAAATATTAAAATTATCAATACTCGCAATAGGCTTTGCTCTATTCTTAACATGTTCAAATCTCAAAGGGTCTCCAATTGTTAGGTCATGCGCAATAAAAAGTTTATGTCAGCCATGTCCAATGTAAACTATATAATTGTCCTTGCATGGTTGATCACCTCACAAGTAGTGTTGCAATAGGACAACCCAAGTCATGCCCTTCTCATCTATAAGAATTATCTCACATGACCCTTTACATAGACCATTCTTCCTTGAAAATTTAACAGAAAGATACTGATATCCCCTCAAAATTTTAAGGAAGAATGATCTATGGTAAGGGTAGAGAGATGATTCTTAGAGACGAGAATGACATTACTTTGGTTGTCCTATTGCAACCCTACTTGCGAGGTAATGAACCATGAAAGTACAATTATAGAGTTTACATTGGACATGGATTACACAAACTTTTTATTGTGCATGACCTGACAAATTTTCATGTGTCTCAATATGCTGATAAAATTGATAAGCGTTTGTGTATATTTAGTAACCCACCATTCAAAATGGTTAAATCTTATAATGAATATGTGGTGAATGGTTTTCGATTTCAAACACATGAATACGAGGAATAAAAAAAACAATGAATAGTGGAATTTTCTTGAGAGGATCACATCACAGAGAAACTGAAGTTGACTTTTATGAATTTTGGATGAAATTATTGAGTTGTGTTATTTAGGACAGAATTACATAACAATGTTTAAATGTCGGTGGTTGGATACTGAGAGAGGCTTGCATGTTCATCCAACTCATGGAATCATCGATATTAAATATAAAAGTCTTATTATAGTAAATGAACCATTTTTACAGGCTCAATAGGAACATCAAATTTATTATGAAAAGTACTATGCTACTTTAAGAGACTTGAGCGATTGGTGGAACATAATAAAAATGAAATCTCGAGAAAATCAGTTTACTCAAATTGAATGTGGTTCCACTGAAGTGGAAGGAATTGAAATTTTTCAAGAGACTGCTCAAAATCCATCTGATTCACAGAGAGATGTGAATATCGATGATGACACCCCACAATTAAGGATCGATGGTGATGAAGATGTTAATGATGTTACAAATGAATTTTAAATGACAAGAGATGATAAAACTGAAACTCATATGGATATGGATGATGCTGAGGAGGAAGATGAAGACATTGACATTGATAGCTATGGAGAAGAGGATGGAGATGAACATTGACACAGTTAAATGCTGGGTATAATCATAACTAATATATATCTATATATAATAGTTATTTTCAACTATCTGCTAACAATAATAATTTTGTGATTCAGATGGATCCTGAGCTATATCTCGAGTTGCAGGAGGATGACCTACCGTTGGATGAGGGGGATTTTGGATCATCTGACCCTCAGCCTACTGGCGGTTCAGGGGGTACTTAGAGGGGGTTCGGTCTTGGACGACTAATGATTCTTGACCCTATCCCTGAGCGACGTCCACATACTGGTTTCGATCCATTCACATGGAGGTATGATAACCTGTATATTTTAGTTAGGTTTAATTAATTTATTTATATATATACTAATTGTTTGACTATTTATACCTTTTTCAGAGTTTTGAGCATGTAGAAAATTGGAAAGGGGAGCGCTATCTTACGTAATTATTTTTCTCAGCCATGGATCACATGGAAACAAATTCTCTTTGATGTGCGACGTGACATGTTCCATCATTGGACGGTAAGTAAATAAATAATATTTATTTTGAAATTTATCTTATTAACAACTAGATATTATAAATTATTTGTAGGGTTTATGGTATCCAATCAATGATAGCATGCATGACACTATCCACATGGCATGACAGGTTTCTATGCGTGACTGTTTCCGTCAGTTTTTGCACAATTTGAGAAGGACAACCATTAAGAAAGCAGGGGTGACAGAATTTGATGAGTCGTGTAGAGCCCACCGACTAGAGTACATTTCATCTCACTTTTGGGATGGATTATGTTTAAACTGGTTGGTTGGTGGATTTAAGAGGATATTTTCAGTGGGACGACAGAACCGGGGGAGACAGGAGGTGACACATCAAGCTGGTAGCCGTAAATTCAGTTCGCATAGAGAGCATCTGGTAAGTATATTTTTTAAATATTTTTTATAACTTTAAATATAAAAAGTTTATTTTATATTTATGTAGGCAGTCGAGCATCCCGATATTACAGAGTATGACATTTATCGGAGGATTTACAATAATCCGGCCACTGGAGAGATTAGAGGTGATCGCCAGTGTGAGATTGTGGTTAGTATTATTTTTTCAGTTTGATAATTAACTGCATATAATATTTTCACAATTTTAATTTTAAATTGGAATTGAAGGACTCATATGAGGCTGTGACCTCTCAGACACAGGCTGAGGGTTAGGACGAGATGACTCAGCAGACCGGTGCTCACCATTTCGATGAGGCGGTATGGATACAGGAGACTCAGTATGGCTTTGAGAAGAGAAGAGTAGTTGGTATCAGCTCTCATTTGACTCATAGTACTTATTATGGTACTGCTACGATTTCGGAATCCAGATTGAGAGGAGCTCATGGAGAGGCATCATCTTCTGGCTCATAGTATTAGGAGTAGTTGCGAGCTCAGGCTGAGCTTATAGAGACTTTGCAGAAACAACAAGAAGAAATGTGTCGGTGGTAGCAGCAGCATGAGTAGCATCATGAGGAGCAGATGCGTCGATGGCAGCAGCAAGAACATGAGGAGGAGATGCATCGATGACAACAGCATCATCACGAGAAGATGGAGTACATGTGCTGTCTGACTCGTAGTTTAGGGACGGAGTTTCCTCCACCATCTCCTTCAGCTCCTCCACCTCCTCCAGAAGACGACCCACAATGATTTTTTTATGTTAAAAACATTTGAATTTAACATTGTAATATGAATTATTTACATTTTCTGTCTTTTATGTTGGTGCAAATATTACATAATTTAATTTTTATTTTTTTTATATTTTTTTATATTTTTTTTGTGAATATTGAGAATTTTAATATTTTTTATTTTTTTATTATTTTAATAATAATAATATTATTTTATTAAATATTTTTTTAGTATTATATTTTTAATGTTTTTTTATTTACTAATAATAATAATAATAATAATATTTTATGATTTATTTATTTATTTTTTTGTGAATATTGAGAATTTTAATATTTTTTATTTTTTTAATAATAGTAATATTATTTTTTCATTAATCGTAATTTTATTAAATTTATTTTTTAAAAAATTAATTTATTATTTGGGACGGGAATTTTTTCGATAGGATCCCATTGCAAATAGTCCAAATAAATATTTTTAAAAAACATATTTGCGATGAGACTACTTACCCATCGCAAATACTTTGTTGTGACGTGCCCGTCATAGAACGTTATATATATATTCATATATATATATATATATATATATATATATATATATATTTGCGATGGGATGATGGGCCTGTCGCAAAAACTATTTTCAACGGGCCCATCACGAAAAAGTTTATGTATATATAATGCATATAACCGAAGACTTATTTGCGATAGGCCCGTCGCAAATAATGGTATTTGCGATAATGTTTTCTACAACGGGCTATTTCCGACGGGGCCCTGTTGTAAATAAGGCATCACAAATACCAAGAATTCTAGTAGTGATTAAATTGGTCATTGGATGTCAAGACCATGAATCATGGAAAATTTCTATATGATGCAACTAGAAGAGAAAGGTGACATCATACAATGCCAATATGGGTGAAAGTTACTGATATCTAGTTTAGGATTAAAGTAAGAAACTAGATTATATAATATTTATTTGGAATGAATATTTTCCATGTTTTTATTAGAGGTTAGTGTGAGTGTCATTAATTTCCAAGAAAAATATATTTGATAAAATGTGAAAAAAACTATTGGTCTTACTATTAGTTAAGAATGGGATGAATGTAAATCGTCAGTTATTGACTTAAAGTAGCAACAAAAGTTCTAGGGAATGAGATCTACTGAGTTAGATCTAATGGTTTCTTAGACTAAGTAAATAGTACATTTACTGACAATGTATTGAAAAATACTCATTAGAAAATTCAAGAGATAATTATTGCCAATGTCACATAGCCTAAATATCTTCAAGTAGACATTTATGGGATATATGAGGAGATTAATGTGGTGAGTTGAATTTCATACAGTTTTGTGATGGATCAATCATGTATTCCATTATTTTTACAATATATGATATTTCTAACATATACTTTATTGTAGGAAAACATCAGTTATATCCAAGAGAATTATAAGGGAAGCAGTCAGAACTATCTAATTGTACTTGAGAAAGTAAAAAAGATATATAACTCATATGTAGAGAGGAAGGGATACCAGTTATAAGGGGACAAAAATTAGTCTTGCTACAGAATCATTATGATCTAATATCATAGTTTTGGTAAGGTAATGAGCAAGATAAAATCTTTCAAGCTAGTTGTATCCATGTTTAAAAATACCAAGTTCATTGTGGCTTATGAGGAAGCTAAGAAAGTAGTTTTAAATACACAATGATTTGTTCTAGTTCTTGGAATCATACATAGTGGGTAATGTTTAATCATTATGATAATACTATTGCAAATACTAGCCTAGATTTCAAGTTTATATAGTGGAAAAAATGGAATTTACTCAGGGATATCACCTCTTGAGAAGTCTTACTCAAAGAGGTAAAGTCATAAATAACATAATTTTCACATAGTGAAGACATGGAATGCCCCATGACTAAAGCAACAACCAAGTAAAAACATGATATTATCATGTGAGAGATAACAATAATGGTTAGTAGGTTAGATCTAGTGAATGTGTGATTGTTATAAAAGTGTGTTCCCAGACCCAACTTTATCTTCAATTTTTTATTACCATACCATGTGTACAGTGAGTTACACATAATGTAGATTTACCATTATACTATTGATATTTATGCATACACTATTTAATTGGTAATGTCCATAGATTAGTTTTCATATAAAAAGGTTATAGAATCTCCTGGGATATTGCAAGAACCTCAAGGTATTATGAAATTTATCATAAATATATGTACTATGATCTATATACATCATACTGAATAGAAACAGTTGATGTCTGACTATCAGGTGATGGGAGATCATAAGAATTGATAATTCTTCTCATTAAGTTTTCATTTGGTGATCTCTAGTAGGCGAGATCACAAGGACAGATCCACCATTAAGAACGCCACATGTTTTGGGTGTCATTGGTAGTTCCTATCTATAGACATGTGTATTGGTATCCTGACATGAGATCATTATCAATGTGTGTTATTTTATTATGCGCTTTGATGCAAGAAAAAATCCATGACATTAAATTCATGGTGAGGTAGCTTGTGTTGGGTGCGTCATCGGTTGTATGACATCAGTTGAATGATCAAGATAGATTTTTTCCTTCGAGTTGAGGAAGTGATATTTCAGGATTGATTTTATAAGGCCCCGACCTTAAACCTTACTTAATATTGAATAAAATGAATAATTCACTTTGAGGATCTTTTTAGGTTTATAGTTTTAGAGAATTAGAACATAAATCATGAATTACATTCCACATTTAAACAAAGTGGTTACATAAAAGATAGTATTCATTTTTTCCCATCAACAGAAACATATTTAAAATAAAACATGGATTCTTTCTTGACACTTCCTTGACACTGTCATCATATCATGCACCTTTCCCTTGACCTGTGAAAAACATTTCAAAAACTTGGGATGAGAATAAAAAGCTCAGTAAAGGATATAAAAATACGAAAAGAAAACATTATTCCATGTATGAAATCATACTTTACTCATAAAAAATAATCATTTTAACATACCTCATCAAATCATGAATAAATCATAGAAATCATAAGGCATAAAGGTAACTTGAGGCATTCATAACATTCTTATGTAGGGAGTAACCCTCTTGGTTATGTTTGGAATACCCGTCATAGTATATTCCCTAAATCTCTTCAGAGAAACCTTAACGTTTAACCCCTTCACGTTACCCAATGCATTAGAGAGCTATATAGGGCTCACCCGCCCTTAGTTTATCACGAAACCACCCATATTCATAAACAATGCTCAAGAACCATAACATAATCGTATAACATAAAACATGCATAAAAGAAACATAACATTCCCACATTGCAATAATAATATAACATTTTAAGATATTGAAATAATGAATCCATTCTAAAAACCATTTTCAAAACCATTTAATATCAAAGTTTCCTATACCACTTTGAAGCTTTTAACATTTTAAAACATTAATATCCATATAAATAAATCATTAAAACCATTTTTAAAACATGGATATTAATGTGAAATATTTATAAGAATAAATCATTAAAACATTTAAAACGATATTTTAGTTAAAGGGGTTTTAACAAGATGAGAGACACTTGAATACAATAATTGAGGAATAAAATTTAATCAAAACTTTATAATATCATGATAATAAAGGGATTCATGATATAATATGCCAAAGTACAGTATATACACCATATAATAGTGAATTGGTGCATAACAACAATGATGTCTCAATAGAAAAGTAAAATGATATGAAATCCCTTATAAAGAAGGTATCCTTAAATTAAGGAAAAATAAATCTCATAATTATGTGTGAAAAATATAAATACACCCAATATAAGTGGATATTATGTGTAAAACAATCAGATTAATTCACACATATTCATAGCATGACATGTTCAAGGAGTACAAGTTTAACCCAAATGATTGAAATTGAGTTAAGAAGATCCCTTGCAAGAATTTGACAGCCTAACGGCGTCACTTTAAAATTAATAAAACGAGTTGATGAGAGAGAAAATGGTATCTCATCACTTGGACATTAAATTTACATAAATAAGGATATATAAGAACATATCCCAACATAAAAATATGCAAATTAAAAGACATAACAAAATAAGTCTTTTTAAAAGAGGTGTGTGAAAGGTTCCCTTACCGATTTGGGAAACTTTCGAAACGTACACCCCATGAAAGAAGGGTCATACAATGAAGATGTAAATACCCAAATAGTAAGATAATGGACAGTACATACACCACACTAAGCGAAATAGTGGCCATTGTAGCATGAATCTCATGGGAATAAAAAGTGAGATGAAAATCCCCTTATGAAATTCAGCAGCCTAACGGCGCCACATAAAACTTCCAAAAATGTGTTGATGAGATCAAATAGGGTCTCTCATAAAAAGTAAATAATTAGGAATATAAAATAACATCCCCAAACATAAGAAAGATGAGCTTAAAAGAAATGACATAAAATAGAGTACTTAAAAAGAAAGAGAGAGGTAGGATCTCTTACGAAAATTCGGTAGCCTAACGACGCCACTCAAAACTTCCAAAATTGATTGATGAGAGAAAGTAGGGTCTCTCATCATATGAACATAAAAATTACAGTAAGATTAATATAAAATAACATCCCAATAATAAGAAATATGAGCTTAAAAGGAATGACATAAAAGAGTGTACTTAAAAAGAAAGAGAGGGGTAGGATCCCTTACCTCATGTCCGACATGACTCGATCGTTCTTTAATCTCCTGAATAATAAAATTTGGTCAATTTATAATTACTTAAGGACCTAATTTAAAGATTATTATTCAGTTTATATCACATATTATAATTTTATAATAATTGGTTAATAAAGTGAGTTCATATCATACGTTTTTGTCGATGTTCGCTACATGAGTAAAAATTGAACTTGTTGGAAAAGAATTTTCCATGTAGTTATAGGTACATCATATCCAGAATAGTATTGATGTTTTAAATATCATATATATCCAGTATATATTTATTTTATACTATTACATAGCATTTGGAGATAAAAAATTAAAAGCACCGTTCATGGAGATGGTAGGCCGTACGTACGCATGAACGCTACTTTCATTTTTTGTCATATTAATGGAATTAAAAAAATGAGAGATATATATTATAATTCCAGAATGATATCCATAATTTAGATGTAATATATTACATATATACCTATTATATATATGTACTTATAATAGTACATAACATTTGGAGATAAGAAATGAAATGTACCGTTCATGGAGACGGTAAGCCGTACGTACGCATGAACGCTACTTTCATTTCTTTTTTTTTTGTATTCAATGGAATGAAATAATAATTATATAAAGGTATATTATAATTACAGTAATATATCATATGTAATACCATTAATTACATCCTTTATACGTCCCACATATGGCATTAACAAATCAAATCACTTTGAGGGGGCGGTAGTCCGCACTTCCTAAAATGAAGATATCGCGTTTACCCATAATGGAAACCATAAAGGTATGCCATAAATAAAAAATACAGAAGCTTAAGGAAAAAATAAACATATTATATATCATATATAAATATAGTGACATCTTAATGGCCACCTTTGAAGGTGTTAAAAGAATATTGAACAATCATCGTTTCATGAGGCAGTAATTCTCCATCCACAGAAACAGTATGTTCTTTAACCATTAGACAGAGGTGTGTGAACGTGTAGCTCAAATAATTCTTATAAAAACATCCTAGTATATTTAATATACTGGTTTTGTTACAAAAAAAAGTAATAAAATGAGTTTAGGGATTTGGAGAAGCAAAATAAAACAAAAGAACACTAGGGAAGACATTACCTTTAAATCGGGTAACTCTCTTTGATTTGAGCTCAATGACTTCCTTGGAAAGGATTATGCCCAAAGTGAGGCTTCAATGATAAAGAGAGGGATGTGGAGAGATGAAATGGGTAGGGTTTGGCCGAACCAAAGGCTTGAGATGTGCGTGTAAGGTGGTAGAGGTGGGGGCCTTTTATAAGAGGAGAGGATGGGCACTCTTGGAAAGTTATAAAATATTACTTTATTATAAAATGATTTTCAGATTTTAAAGTTCCCAAAAGGATATATTTCAAGGATAAGGTGATAATGTTTCGAAATACACCCATAAAATAGGTTTTTGACAAGTTTAAGACTTATATTTCACCCTGTCTTCTCATTTTATTTAAATCGTTCATTTATGAGGTAATCGCTGCATCATCACGATGTCATAAATAAATTAATTTATTTAATGTATAAAAATTATAAAAAAATATAATGATGTAAGAAATCTGTTTATATTTATAATTAATATTTATATTAAAAAATATGACTTATATAACCCCATGTAAAAATTGTTTTAGTAAAACAACACATGTTTGTGACTTTTTAATTTTAACCTTAAATAAAAAGGTATTAATGTCATTTTCCAACAAAAGTGGATCCATGGGGTCCCCAAGTTGACCCATTGATTTTCTTGGTCGTACATGACTCATCCAATAAGGGTATAACATGTGTCAAGGTCATTTCATATTATTATAACACCATCTTTACCTTAAATTACACGAATTATCTCTAATCGCGATTAAAAACATAAGAGTTACTATTCATCAAAAAATTATTTTAATCTCATTGAACCACATTTTACATCCTAATGAAAACCATGTATGTTGTATTTTTTAAATTCAACCCATAGAAGTGGTAAAGTTTCATTTAAACAAAAAAACAGTTTTTAAACTACCACTTAGTGGTTTCACTATTCATCAAAAATTGAAGTTTTTCAGAAAAATACCAAAAATTCACCCTAATCTATATTTGATATTACGAATTCAAAAATGATGTATATTTTAAAAAATTCAAAACATATAAGTTTCATTAATTAATTTAATAATTAATTCCCACTGTCAAAACAAATAGCATGTTTTTAAGAAACAATATCTATTAAAAGATTGACACTAGTTTAAGTCCAATTTCAATGTGAAATTAATTCCAATGAACACTATTGGATTAAATGGTAAAAATATATTCTAATCTCTCTTTAAAAACAACTCAAAAGATAATATAATCAAATAAATAAATTATATTAAAAAGAGGTTTTCAATTAAAATACAAAATTTTCACTATTCATTAAAAATGAACTTTATCGGAAAAATACCAAAAATTTACAGAAAGTAAATTTTGATGTCCTGATTCTAAAGAAGAATTTTATTTTGTCAAATATAACACATAAAATTGTCAAAAAGTATATTTAAAAGAGGTTCTCCATCAAAAGGCGGTTAATCGACCTTTTAAAGAATATTAGAATGTTTATGCTTAAAATTGGATTCATTCGCATTTTTAATCCTCTAACATTTATTGTAAAAAATAAAAATATTTGACAAACATATATAATAATTTTGTATTTAGTTCTATTCATTCCCGCCATTACAATGACTAGGCATTAACTATCATTTAAAATAATATTATTGTATTATTAGAGTGCGACGTAAGATTCCCAAGAAACTCGTTGTTGTGTATTGGGTACGCCATCGAGAATAGAGTCCCCTTTAAAGTAATATTAATATTTTATTCAAAAATATGGATAAATATGAAAATGTCATATTCTTTATTTACCTGGGGTGTTACATATTTTATAGGATGGTAATAACTTTATAAATCCATGGCCTTGGTAGTTGAAGGTAAGTATGTCTAGTTTGATAAAAAAAATAATAAATTAATAAAGGATGATGACCTAAGTGTGCATACTACTTTATGAGATATCATATGTCAAATAGATAATATTACAGTGCGTGTTTGTATGAGGGTTATCAGTGCTATGACTATTCCTTATCTCTTTAGGGGCCTTTATCAATTGCTAGACCTCACTTCTAATTTATGAATACTATTATCTACTTTCAAGATAAGGGCCTAGAGGTTTGAAAACAATAGCGTACTAAAGAATCTTCCATATTCTATTGAATATGTATATAATACATTGTGGGACCCACCATAGGGTCCAAGATTTTTCCAAGAATTATAGATAATTGATAAATAAATAAATTAATTATTATTAGAGTATAAAATAATTGGGTTGGATTTATTTATTGAAATTATTGACAATCGTTTAATTAAATACAAGGAATAGAATTATACGAATGAATAATATTTTAATATTAAAGGTTCATTTAATATTAGTGGGAATTATGTGTCAAGTTAATGAATCAGGTTTATCGTGTATTATATATTAAAATTAAGTGATAAAATATAAATAATATTTATGACATAGTTATTTCTTTTATAATTACATATTTATTACTTATTTAGTGGACAATGAATATATAGGGGTCAAGGAAACCTAACTGGGTATTTTAGTCATCCACTTATTAGTTGCGGAGAAGATCATTCCATGTATCATTTATTAGTTAAAATTGATCAATTCTATCTCCTTGTGAATCCTAGAGATAGAAATTTTCTAACTGACCAAACAATCCAATAATGCCTTTACAAATCGAAGGAAAAAGATTGAGGTGATCATTGTGGTGTCAAAGAGAATTTAGGAGCTCCACTTTAGCACCCATAATTTGACGAATGAAGTGAACAAATATTATTAAATGTGTGTGGACGATATAGAGGGGTTTGACTTCAGATCCTTTGAGAAATGGTAATCATTGATGAGCAACAGATGTACACTCTTTGATGATGAAAATTTTTAAATCCCAAGACCACCTGCTTTCTCTATATACCCTAGTACCATCTATACTACTGTTAGAATTTTTTCTCAAGGATAGATAGAACTTCTATGTGAGTAGAGTGAGTTACAATAGTCCATGTAGGCACAAACACAAATTTTATCTGAGCTTTCTGATAAAAAAATCCTTCTGATTATTTAAACCCTTTGACAGTAGAAGTAAAAAATCCAAGAGTTCCAATAATTAAAAAATATTTGTGAGGAAAAGGGAAGATCCCCTCTCATTATATGAATTGTGATCAGGATCCATGAAATGTATAACTATCCAATGAATTTTGTAAAATGTATATCTTAAAAGAGAAATGAAATAACATATATCTACATGGAATTGTGGTTTTATGGTCTCACTAAGAATAAAAAAATGTTAACATCCACCATGACATGGTTAAAACTCATGGTGGCTATGACCATGATGAAGTTACAGGATAACCACATATTAGATATTTAAAATATTATAGCTTGTTTTATGGCTAGAGAAACCTTGACATTTCCCCTTAATCCATGCCATTTTCAGTATAAATATTAACATGATATGCCATGTTACTCAGATAAGCACACTATTTTTGAGGAAAAACATCATAGACATGGAATGTATTTTTATCCAAGATCATGGTTCTTAATAAGGGTGTACATTGGTTAGGTTGGGTTGTGTTTGAGAAAAATTTTCATCATACCCAATCAAAAGTAGTCAAATTGGGTTAGGTCAGGGCATAATCATTTTTTTGTAATGACCAGTCCGGACCCTATCCAAGGTTGTTCAGGTCGAGTTTCTTGGGTAAAGTAAAGAAAATTTATAAGAAATAATAAATAAACTAGAAAAATTTAGAACATTTAAGATCTTAAAAATATAAATAGACCAACAATCCCTATTAAACTCAATTAAAAAATGTGAAACATTTTCCTAAAAAAACCAAGAAATACAACATAACATGGAGGTCCAATACATTTTTATTGACCCAAAAAAATTACATGTAAGTAATTTTCAAATAAATTAGGTCTATCCTATAAAATTACCTATAATTTTTATCATAAAAAACATAAATTCAAATAAGCATGCATCCAAAAAAATTCAATAAACATTTCTATCAGCTAAAAAATTCAAATACAAATTTGAAACAACATTTAATGAATTTTGTTAAAAATAATTGGGATGAATGAATACCCAATATTCCTCTTAAGATATTCCTTGGAGTTTATTTATCGATAATTATAATGAAAAAAATATCCATGTCTGATGTGGGACACACACTGCAACATTCCCTATCAAGCTAGGTCTAACTAGATTGGATATGTAACTAAAGGAAACAAAGAAAAGAAAAAAAATAAAACAAAAAACATTGCTAACACTCCCCCTCTATATAGACATACCCATATTGATGGGTAACTATGATCTCATATGATTTTTCATAGGGAGGGTCATCACATAGGGGGTGAGTAACAACAGTGGGGGGTGGGGGATGGGGGTGGAGGGAATCCCTAAGAAAAAACTAGGAAGGGATAGATATGAGATATGAGAGGGATGTTTTTTCATTAGGGATGCTCTGATTCCATTTTAAAATGGAAGAGTCATGAACCAATACCCAGAATTCCACTTAAGATAGATGCATTGGAGTTTATTTATAGATAATTATAATGGTAAAAAAAAAATCCAAGTCTAATGCAGGACACACACTCCAAAAAAATTATTTTTGAATTTTAATGTATTTTATTTGTACATTTTATTGGACATTGAACAAACTAAAATTATAGGTAATTATTAAATTCACTAAACATCACCTGTATGAGTGGTGATAAGTTGGGAGTAAAGCGTCCAACCCCCTTAAGAAATAAATTAAAGTTTGGTTGGGTAAGGTTTGTTCATTATTTTTCTAACCCATGAATCGACTCAACCTTACCCAAATTAACTCAAGCCACCCATATCACATGCATAACCTAACTTAACATGGTTTGGTTGGGTTGGGTTGATTGGATTGGGTGGGGTCAAGAAACCCCAAGTTCTTAATAAAATTTGATCTTCATCGTATCTATTAATCACTAGCTTTGGATTTAATACAATTAAAGGGCTTAATAGGATGTCATTATTCCATCATATACTGTAGGAATACAAAAAAACCATTAAAAGATCAACCGAGAGTTGAATAAGTGATAAAAATCAATAAAACCATAAAATAATCATGCCTCACTATCCATCATTGTCATACTTTCTAACAATGAGTTTAATTGAGTCCCCTTGGTAGTAACTGATGGGTTCTTACCTCTAAAGAATTTAACAACCACTAAAATCACTGATCACTTCAATATGACATCTCCATAAAGGTGTGATATCACCTACTTCATGAAGGAAAATAGATATAAGAGTCATTGAGAGAGGTACTTCCAATATATATTGAACTCTGGTGCATAGTATATAATGAGAATACCCAAAATCTGTTCCTTGTAGCAAGGTCTTTTTATTTCATTTATAAATGAAGATAAATATATGGAACATAAATACATGTCACCCCATTGACCTGGCTAAACCTTTCAACACCAACTCATATCATAAATATCTAATTACCTTAATGATTAAAGGAATGTATCTCATAATACCCCCTATAATCAAGACATGCTCATCTTGATACATAAAAAAGAATAAAATAATGAAAATCCTTGTATGCATTGCCTAATTATTTTTCTATAACCTTCTATGTGTTAATTCCTCATGATGGAAATGATTTAGAAAAAAAAAATTTGGTGAATAAGATATTTCCACCATATAAATCCCATGCTAATGATGAACATTAATGAAAATTCTTGATGAAACGATGATTGATGAGTGGCATTAAGATTTTTAGGTGAAATGTCACCAGATTTAGAGACTAAAAAGCCTAGGTGAAATGGCACCCAATTCCAAAGATAAAAAAATTGGGAGATATGATGCGTGTTTTTTTTGTAATAAAAGTCCAAGTGATATAACAACAAATTTTTCATGCTCAAAAGACAAAGAGATACATTGCTTGATTTTTTGGACCCAAAAGGTCAATTTTGCATACCAAGAGATATGGTGCTCAATTTTGTGGTCCCAAAATAAAATAATTTCGTCTTATCTTTGTCCACATTAACTTGAATTATATAAATGTGAAATTCTCAAACTATTTTTCTTTACCCACTCACACAGAGTGGTAATAAAATTTTCAATCATTTCCTTTCTTTTCTTA
Organism: Viscum album; assembly: GCA_963277665.1. Lineage (NCBI taxonomy): Eukaryota > Viridiplantae > Streptophyta > Magnoliopsida > Santalales > Viscaceae > Viscum > Viscum album. Next base: position 820,734,015 of record OY728157.1, read on the forward strand.
GTGGGGTTTGGCTTAGTGGTAAGCAACCTGTAATACTACATGGAAAATGGGGGTTCAAAACCCATGGGGCACAGGTTACTGTAGAAGTGCTGTAGCAGTACTGTAGCAGCGGCGACACTGTTCATCAGCGGGTACTGTAGCGGCGGCAGGGCACTGTAGCGGCGGTAGGGAACTGTAGCGGCGACGATACTATGCGGTACTTTAGTAGTAGGTTACTATTCAAAGAATTTGAATTGGCCTTAGAATTTGGGCCTACGGGCTATGTAATGGGATAAAAGCCCACTAGGACTTCGGGCTATGTAATGGGTTTCCATCTACCCAGTTAAAAAGAGGACTTTGTTTTGATTTAATAATAAAAATGAGGCTTCGGCCCCAACCTTAAAAAAAATCCGTTCTTTTCTCTTTCACTTTTTGTGGGTACATCTCAGATATCACTATGTGTTTATTTCTATTATGTGTATCCCCCATTCTATTCTTTTTAAATAATTTCCTTATATTTTATCCCAATTTTTATGATATTTTATGGTAACTACTATAGTGGGATATTAACTATGGATGAAATATTTCAAAAATCGGTTCCACCTCATTTCTCTACCATCTCACTGTATGCTCAACCCACTTTATCTTTAGCTATTAAAACATCTTTATCCTCATGTTGATGATTCTTATTTCTCTTGGATACTTATATATATTTATCTATGATCAACCCCAACCACCCTAGCTATGTGACCTTATTATCCAATCAACAAAAACCTTTTTGTTTAGTGAGTTTTAACTTGATCACGCCATCTTCTTCATGATGTTCCAATGATATCCACGTCTCTTACATATATTCTATGTGTTCATCAAGATAACATGTATCCCTAAAACAATATAAAGGATTCAAAACTTATATTATACACTAACATCAATAAATGATGCTTAATTGGTAGACACCCATGATCTCAAGATTTTCTTGATCAATGACTATTCCCTCTTTAAGTGTGATGATCACCAACCCCACATTCATGGAAATTTAGAACCAAACTCCACTATCAACATTTTTTGTGGAACATGAAAACCAATATCTTACTGTTTCATACATGTTGTGTTCCTCCTATATATAACCCACAATTTTCACTTTATTTTAAACATTCCACATAGACTCTCTCAAAACCTTCACCATCCATGAATGATTTACATGATTCTTTTCTTTATATAAGATTCATTTAATGATCTTTGATAATACAATGATCGATGGAATGCATCATAGATCTTTTGAATGTTTTTATATCAACTCAACTCATTTAAGTTGCATAAAAAACTAATCCAGTGATATATTCATATCACTCACTAGGATATAGATGTTTTCAATTAAACATTTCTTTTTAGTTGAGAACAATGATATGCTCTTATCACTATAAATGGTTCCATGTTGTAAAGAATTATATGTTTATTGATTTGAAATAGTAGAATAAATACATGAAGCATTATGTGTTTATTGATTTATATGTTTTTTCTAATGCTTCATGTCATTATTTCTACTATTGAATGTAAAAACTAAACTTCCTCCATCACAACTCACATTTCCTCTATATTTATTCATGTAGAATATTCTATTGTTACCGGTGATATCCCTCATCGAGTGTTCTCATGAAACAGAGCATTGAAGTCATATAAAATCATCACAGTTTCCTCTATCATTTATAGGGATATAAATCTTCCAAAATTTTCTATTCCAGTAAAGTAGAATTATTTTATATACAATAAACACTCCAAAGGAGATAACTCTTCCTCAGACATGAGAACTACCCTCAAATAACAAACTACTCAACTATTCTTGATGACCCCTCTCTTTTCCATTTGTAAATTCATGACACTATATTAAATTTTTTATTTAAAATACCACCCCTAGTAAAAAAACAATATTTGACCTTCTATACCCTTTCCTTCTAAATAATCCCCTTTGAAAGGTAAACTGAATAGGTAGTTGTGTCCCATGGATGGTTTTTTTCCCATCGAGCTCTTAATTGTTCATACCAATAACCACCCCTCCTTTTCCTCATGGTAGAAGTTTTTTAATATGATAGAAATCTTGTTGGCATCTTCCCAAGTCTCTTATTAGACATTTATTCCTTTCCATAGAACCAGCCACTAATGGATTTTCCCCAAATGTCGGGCTACTAAAACCTTTTTTGGATGTTCTCCATCACCTGTAAAGGAAATTGGAATATTATTAGTGATGCAATATGGTCCAATAGATTCTTGTGACTAGTACATATAAAAAAACTAGGTGTATCTACTTGTGGTTCGATAAGGTAATCCAATACGTGACAATGCCAAATTTCCCTTCAATCAGAAATGGTCCATAATAGTGGGAAGATAGATTTTGGTTAATTCTAGATTTTGTTTTGAGTCCATTCATTCATAGTTTCACCAAAACATGATTCCCCACTTAATAAGACACCTTATATCACCGAATATTGTCAGGTTTTATCATATTATGTTGTGCTACATAGATATTTTCATAGAGTTTTTTAAGGGCCTCATATCGGTTAATCAAGGAAGCAACTAGAACGTCCGTAGTTTTCTCCCCTTCGGAATAATGTAAAATATGTGGGGGTATGTGACCATATACTTCCTAAAATGGGGTCTTTACAGTTGATGTATGTAAGGATTTATATCAACAATATTTATCCAAAGCTAAACATTTGATCCACCTCCAAGGATGATCTATATAAAAACACCACAAGTAAGCCTCCAAACATCAGTTGACCAACTCCCTTTGTCTATCAGTTTGGGGGTGGTACAAATATATTATTTTTAGTTTGGTTCCTTATAATTTGAATAACTTATGCTAGAAAATACTAGTAAACATTAGGTCCCTATCACTAACTACCACCTGTGACATTCCATGTATCCATATGATTTCACACATGAACCCATAAAAAAATATTTTTTTATATAAATGGATGTTTAAGAGGTAGGAAATGTGTATATTTTATCACCCAATCAACCAAAATTAATAACACACCATAATCCTATGATTTTGGCAACCCAAAAACAAAATCCATTGATATATCATTCTAAATAATTGTGGGTATCGATATTGATTAGAGAAACAGAGTTACAAAGCCATTTTTGTTTTGAAAACATCACACTCCCACGAAAACCATTGTATAATTCATGGATTTCCCACCCACAACACCCCTTCAACACAGTTCTTGTATGACTATAAATACCCTAGATGTCCCTAATTGGTGTGGAATTATTAAACTGTAGAATTTTTTGTATCAAAACTTATTTTTGAGGCAAAATAAAACTACTCTAAAAATATAATAGTTCCTTTTGATAAGTATAATTTTGTCTCACTTCTTAGACTTAACGAAAACCATAAAAAATTGCCTTCAATTTTTCATATTGGTTTAATTCTCCGATTATAATCTATATCTCCTCCCATCTATGATGTGACCACATCAAAGTCATCATTTTCTCTTCTCCATCTACCCATGCCAAAGAATTAGTCAAATTTTTATCTAGGTTTTTATATGATGTCAAAGCATTATACCAATACATTATATTTCTAGTATTGTTGATGAATCAAGATAACTCACTAACTAGTCAAATGGTTTAAGCTTTTTTGGTTAATACAAATCTCAAATTGTCGACCCACGAGGTAATTCTTCTAATACTGAACCTTTTAGGTCAAAATGGATAAAAAAAGGTATAGTGGGGGGTTGGATATACCTTAAAAAATGACAAATAAATGGATATTAAAATGAAAGTTATCGCATATATTTTTTATATTTGTTTAGTTTAAATTAGACCTAGTATACTCTTACACCTCCATAATCTGTGAGAGATATGTTTTAACTGCATGATTTTTGAGGGGGATCATTACCTAGTATAACACATACCTTTTCTAGTTGAGGTATAACTAGAAAGACAAAATAACTTTTTTATAGGGATTCACAACCATTAATACACTTTTTAGGAAGCTATAACCTATCATGAATTTTAGAATATGAGATTCACAACCCAAATAACCTAACTTCAGAATTCTGGAGTCTCAAACTGAATGAACCAACTTTAGAATATGGGAGCCACAACCTAAAAAGGGAGAATGATTGTGTTTGGGAAAAGCATAAGGAGATAGATAAAACACATATAAAATATGGGAAGTCGTTTTATAGACATAAGAGACCCAGAATAAAAATAAATATTATAAAGAATTCTTGAGTTTTAAATTGGATCTTCTCATCAAGGTAGTAGAAGTCAAAGCAGTTTGGGTATTGTCCTTGAGAGATTGTAAAAAATGGTAAATATAGTGTATAAGATTACATGAAGGTTTATAGAATGTGACAACATTTTATTACTTTGATTCATATGTAATTTTCGTATCATAATTGAATCTCTTTCTTGAACCCTTTTAGTCCCTTAAATAGATTTTGAAAATCTACAATAGTTAAAGTGAACTTGTGAAAATGGTTAAAATAATTAAATAATATATTAAAATAGCTTTACCAGGGATAAAACATATTCAAAATATCAAAATAATACAAAATAATGTCAATACATCATTTAAACCATTTAAAACAAGTCAAAAAAATTTAAAATTTAAACATTCAAACTAATTCTATAATACCGAGTCAAATAAATCCATGAGTATTTCAAGAAAGTTAACTATGTAAAAATAAATTATAAATTCATGCATTAAATATTGTAATAAAAATAATTTAAATAAATTAAAATCTCATTGAACATGTTCATAGATATTTAAAATTATTTTAAAATATTTTTAAAAAAATTTAATAAAAAATTCTATTCAAATGTATATGAAACATGTATTGAATTTCTTATACGGATAAAAAAACAGGTATTATAGACACAATTATTATAAATTTTAATATTTTAAAATAAATTCAAATAGTCTAAAAATAATTTATAATTACTTTAGAAAAACAAAAAATATTAAATACATGAAGAAATGTATAAACCTATGTTTGAAATAAAATAAAATTTGGCTTAGGAATGATAACATAAGTTAAAAAGATTTGTATTTGTGGTACCATTATAAGACACATTCCTGATGGTCACACAATTCATAAATGCTGGTTGTATACCTTTTAAACTTATGGTAGAATATTTTTTGAATTTATGGTATAAAAATCCTTTGAACTAACCATAACAGAAATTCTAAAAACCCGGGTAGCAGACATTTTGAACTATAGGTAGAAATTTTTTTGAACTAACGGTATCAGAAATTTTGAACTAATAGAAGATTTTTTTTGAAAAAATGTTATAAGACATTTATAACCAACGATAACCAGAATTTATAGCTGATAGTAACATAAATTTACAACTTATAGTAGTATAAATTTATAACTAATGGAAGAAGAAATTTATAACAAATAGTAGAAAAAAGTTATAATAGTTGAAAAACTTTTATATTAAAATATAAAAAAACTAACACCTAATACATATAATTTAAACACTAATTGATTATTAAACATAAATAAAGAATTATTAAAAGCATTAGATAAAAAATTATTATATAATCATCTTAAATATTCCAGTATACCATAAATTAAAAATATGAATTACATAAAAACAACTAAGAGCACATTTGAGGGAATGTAATCAAATAAAATAAAATGCAAAATATTTTAAACATCGATTTAATAAAAATAATACATAAAATTAATATTTAATGTGCATGCACAAAAATCTCCCCATGTAATAAAAAAAACATAAATAGTCCCTCCCTTTCATTTGATTACAAATCCAAATATGTAAGATAAAAAACAATTATTTTATACCCCATTTTGTAAGTAAAAAAAATAAATTGAAACTCCCCTATACATATGTAGAGAAAAAAATTAATCTTCTCACATTCAATGATCAAATTTATTTTTTTTAACTAGAAAAATTCTAAAGGATTAGTAAATATTTACATAATCTGATTCTTAGTAAGGATAAATTTTAAAACAACATCACCCTTATTCACATGATCTCTAATAAAATAAAATCTTTTATAAATATTCATTTTTCTAGAATTATTTATAGATTTTTTAAAAAAAAAATTTCATATTTTTTATCATAATAAATAATAAATTTATCTAAATAAATAAAAAATCACATAAATTTAGCTTAATATATTTTATTTGAGAACAAATATAAAAAAAAATACTCAACTTCAGTAGTATATAAAGTAACAAATAATTCCTTTTTATAAGACCAACAAATTAATCATTTTCTAAGAAAAAGACTCATACTTGATGTGATTTTTTTGTTAATTCTTCTCCCAGGAAATATCATGGCCAGAAAATGAAATTAAATCAAAAAAAATTATTCTTATAATAAGATAAACATGATTTAACAGTTCCTTTATCATATCTAATTATTCTTTTAACATCTTTAATATGACTCTCTTTAGGTTCATCTTGATACATTTCACAGTAATAGACACTAAAAAAGATATTGATTCTCAATATAGTTAAATAAAGAAAGTTACCTATCAGGACTCTATAAACATTAACATCAAAAGATTTACAAAAAGTATCAATATATAATTTACAACTAGTAATCATAATAGAATTTATAGATTTAAAAGAATCAAACACAAATCATTTCATCAACTCTTCAACACACACAGATTTATTAAGAAAGATATAATATTTTCATTGATAAATTTGAATCCCAAGAAAGAACTTTAAATCTCCTATTAAGATCATGTCAAATTCAGAAGACATCAACATAGAGGAATAATTACAAAGTAAATCACTATAAGAATATATAACTATATAATGAATATATATATTAAAAATTAAAATATTGTTAAAAAATATTTTAATAAATAGAGTTTGATCAATATTACCTTTCAAGAAACAATTCAAAAGAAGCATTGAAATCCTATCATACCAAGAACGAGGTGTTTGTTTGAGACTATGAAAATCAGCAGATATATTATAAATTTGATTAAGAAATTTATCATCATCAAAACTAGAGGTTTGTATAACATAAAATTAATTAGATATAAAACAAATTAACAAATAAATCTTAACATAAATTTTATATAACCTAAATCCTTGAAAACCAGAAAAATCTAACAATATTATAATATCCTTTAACATGATAATAGAATCAAATGGATCATTAAATTATATACATTTCTCTTGAGAATATCCTAGAGCAAAAATTCCAAAATTATTTTTGACAATAAATATAGATTCAACCACCTTGTTTCTAAAGATCTATTTAGTTTTGATTACCCGCTTATCTTCATAAAATTCAACAAAAGACTAAAAATTATTTTTGAGAAACTGATTAAGATTATCTTGCATACAAATAATCCTATTTGGAACATTTAAAAAATCAATAAAATTATTAGGAATATAATCAGAAATAAAAGTAAACTCAATAAAGAAATTTTAAATTATAGATTCTAGTTTTCATACCAAAACCAACATTACCAATCACATTTTCAATTGGATGATATTTATGAATCCTACATGATCTAGGATTAGATTAAGAAGCATTTTATCCCCCTTAATAGATATATTATAAGGATGTATTTATTTTCCAAAACTGAAATCCTTGAAATACTCTTTAACATTTTCCAAAATAGATTTTTGGACATCTCAAGATTCATCAAAGGTTACATGAAAATATTATTCAGTAGTCATATTATGATTATTATAGAATATAAAATATTTAATATTATAAGAATAACCAATAAATATTCCTTAAACACTTTTAATATCATACTTATCTAAATTATCTTTCAAATTCAAGATAAAAACTTAACAACAAGAAAAATTAAGTTAACCAACCTTCAGTTTTCTAACATTAAACAATTTAAAAGGGGATTTCTTCAAAATAAGTTTAACATAAACTCTCTTCCTGATATAGAATGTAGTATTAATATATTTCACTAAATAATAATTAGGCCAACTATACTTTTTAGGCATAGTTTGAGCCTTTCCTTGAATAATTTTGTTTTTTATTTCTACAAAACTATTTTTCTATGGGGTTCTAGGAGTAGAAAAGTTATAATCAATAACAATTATCTTCATAAAAATTATCAAACTAAAAATAAAAAATTCAACACCATTATCAATAGAAATTAAAACAATTAAAAAACTTTCTTATTTTGAACTACTTTAAAAAAAATAGTAAATATAACTAAGGTTTAAAGCTTATGATATAAGAAATAAACCCTTATAAATATAATAAAATCATCAAAAATAATGAAAACATATTTTTTACCACCTAAAATATTAGTTTTCATAGGACCAAATATATCATGATGAAATAATTAAAGAGGTATAGAAGAAATAACATGATTGATAGATTTGAAATATTCCTAAATATGTTTACCTTTTATGAAAGGATCACAAAAAAAATATTTTATTACTTTTAACATGGGTAAATATTAGTTCAAAATGATCAATATGTAAAATAAAAATAGACTACTGATGAAATTCATGAGAAATGATCTACTTTTAATTAGAAAGAGTGGGTTTTAAAACATATCTATTCTGACTCTGAGGGAGAAATTAATTGGAGTACCAATGTGTACCAAGCACCTGAATTAGATTTGTTGCTAAAATATCGGTATTAAAGCCAAATTCTACACATGAAAAAAAAACAAAAATATTTATTATCATTTTTATATTTTTTTCCACTTTATTTATTATTATTAGATAGATCCAATTTTTGTATTATTACGAAATGAGCATGTCGAAAACTTTTATGCCAAATAACATCATCTACTTCTATAGCATAAATACACTTAGCATTTTTATTAGAAAGATTTGAGAAATTAATAGAATAAAAATTATTGTTTATACCAATATAAAACAAAATAAAATTATCTTTAAACACTAAACATTTATCATCTTCAAACTTAACATACATACCATCATCACAATGTTATGAGAAGATAATTAGATTATGTTTAATCCCTTAAACATATAAGTCTTTAGAAATAAAAAATATATGAGAAATACCTATTTATTTGAAACCATTTACCTTTCATTCAGAGTTATCTCCAAAAGTGATAGAGCCTCAATCACATTTAGTATATGTTAGGAAATTTGATAGGTATGGATATGTGTTAGGAATAACCATTGTTCATGTACCATGTTTCCTTTATATTATTAAGTCATCTATCCTAAATATATAAATTATAAAGGGAATAAGTAATCTATACATTTTAGTACACATGATATTTTGGGTCTAACTAGGTTTACAATAGAATTATTTGGTACCCAAAAAATATTTAAGACAATTATTGTAAAGTACTTTAGAAGGTAAATTCTTTGAAATAGAGTTTCTTGTAAACCAAAGAGATTGGTAAATTATATGAGAACATTTATTAGCATAGTGTCTATGAAACCTACAGTTAAATAATTTAACATAAGAAACTTTTCCAGCAGAAAATTAAAAAAAAGTAGTCTTGTATAACATAGGAAACATATTATAGCTGAAACGAGACTTATCTTTATTTGGTTTCATCATAGACAAAATATTTTTATATTTTTCATTTCCCTAAATATACAAAGATAATGTTTATTTTAATCTAACAAATTAATTTTTAATATTATCATTAAACATTTGAAAAGAATCACAATCATCATTGGTATTTTCTTTTAAACATGAATTATAATTACTTTTTTCTTCCTTGAGAGAATCATTATCCTTATTGACTTTAATACATTCCTTGATAAGCATCTTGTTTTCTACTTTCAACTATTTATACAACTCAGTAACTTTCAAAAAAAATATTTTTGAAGATTTTCATTTTATTTATATACTCAGTAAATCTATAAACATCACTATCATAATAAAAACTATAATCAGAATAATTGCATACCCTGTTTTTATTTACTACCATCAAACAGAGGTTAGATGAATCTTTATCACTTCTAGATTCATCACTTGAATCATATCCTTCACTGAAACTTCATCCATTATGATAAACACATTTCAATCCTTTATTGTATATCTAATATCTACCTTATTGTTTCAACATTAGACAATCAGGTTTGATATGTACCATATTTTTTTATTCATATCAGGTTATATCTGGTATATATATAGCATCGTTCTTTTCTTTTTGATTATTATTTTAATATTTACCAGGTCATTTCTGGTAATTTTTCTTTCACTTCATAATGTCATAAACCTATTTGATTATATTTTCAATGTCTCTTTTTTCACATTCCTATGGATCGAATTTATAAGATTTAAGATAAATATATACATGATATTTGAAAGAAATGATTTTTTTTTAAGTTTCTTCTTTCACAATATTCTTTAGTTCAAGTTCCTATTGTAATAATGATTCAATGAGTTCATCTAGCATGTAATCCTTGAATTTATTACTTCAATTAATAGCTTGATTCTTTTTATTCCACTTATTTGGTAATGTACGAAGAATGTATTCAATAAGTACGTGTTTTATTAAGCTTTATCCAAGTGCATTCATTCCATTCACCATGCTAGTGAACTTGTGTAATATCTGGTTTATTGTCCCAACTTCAGGTATTTTGAAATCATTTCACTCCGATAGAAGAATTAGAAGTTTGAAACTAAACATCTTTTATATTCATGATGAGTTACTTACAGAATCTTCTAGATCTCATGAGCTATCTTATATAAAGATACATGACTAAAACACTTCTGTTAAAATAAAAATATAAAATATTCATAATATTATAATTCAGAACATATTTAGCTGCATTATTTCCTATAATAGTATTAGGACTATAATAAGACAATTTATAAGGTTTTACCATTATTTTTTAGTTAACAACTCCCAATTTATTCACATAAAATTCCATTCTAGATTTCTAGTACCCATAATAATTACCACTGAAATAAAGATATTTTTGATGAATCCACCCATCATTAGGATTTACTCCTTCCATATTAAATAATCTTTATAAATAGACCATGAGTTCTTGGAACAAGTAATACCAATGATAAAACAATTATAAATAAGTACTATACAAGACTCTAAATGGACTTCTAAATTCAAAAAAGAATTTTCTATGAAACCAAGAGTTAGAAAACAAGAACAAAAGAGCTAAATTATTCTTAACAAGGTTAAACCTATGATACCAAGTGTTTTTATCAGTAAAAATACAATAGAGATAAACTAAAAATTCCAAAAATTGGTCATACTTTGATACCAATTTTTAGGTCAAGATGGATGAGATAAGTTCTAGAGGGGGGTGGGTTGAATAAATTTTTTGAAAAATTTAAAATAGATAAATAAATGGAAATTAAAATGAAAGTTAACACATATAATTTTTAATTGGTTTGTCAAAAATGGACCCATTCCACTCTTAAACGTCTCTACATACTGAGAGATGTGTTTTGACTACCTGATTTTTTAGGGGAATCATAACTTGATACAACATCTACTTTTCCTATTTGAGGTATAACTATAAAAATACACTGAATTTTATATGAGGAGGAATAACCCTTACAATATTTTTGAGGAATTTATAACCTATTCTAAATTTTATAATCCAGGAGTCACAACTCAAAGTGCTTGACTTTAGAATTTGGGAATTATAACATGAATAAACTGACTTAAGAATATGGGAGTCACAACCTGAAAATAGTGAATGTTTTTTGGAGTGTGAAAAATATAAGTGGATGGAGAAAGAGCATGTGAGAGAAGGGAATAATTGTTTCATATAGAAGCGACTCATATGAAATAGAATGCTAAAAAGAAGAAGAATGGGTAATGGTTCTTGATTATTAGATCATCTTGTCTCACCAAGGTAGTATAAGTTGAAGGAGTTTAGGTATATTCATTGAGAGAAGCTTATAAATGGTAAATGTGGTGTATAGGATCACTGTAATGTTTTCATTATGTGAGCACTTTTTATCACACTAATTCATTTGTACTTGTATGTAACAGTCATATCATAATAGTATCTCTTCTAAAAATCCTTCGAGTCTCTTATGTATATTCTTCTAAGATACCACAACTAAAGTGAAATCATGAAAACGGTTAAAATAGTTAAATAAAAATAACAGACTCAACCAGTTTTATAAGTGATAAAAAATATTACATAAATATCAAAATAATTTAAACTAATTTAAATACATGATTTTATTAATTTAAAACAAATCAAAAAAATTTATGTTTAAGTGTAAAAAATAATTCTATAATACTGAGTCAAATAAATCCATGAATATCTCAAGAAAGCTGAATCTATAAAAATAAATTCAAAATTCATGAATCAAATATTTAAACAATAAATATAATTTTATGAAATTAAAAAGACATTGAAAATGTTTATATAAATTTAACATTAATTCTTGAACTTTTAAAAAAACATACAACAAACAATTATTTTCAAATTTACCGGAAACATCCTATGAATGTTTCCCATAGAGATAAAAACTTATATTAAAGCATCATTAAATATAATTTTTAACAATATAAAATAAATTCACATAGACTCAAAATAATTTATAATTAATTTAGAAACCAATTAAATATTATAAAAATGAGATAAAAAGTATAAAAATACTTTTTAAATAAAAAAACTTTTTAAATAAAAACAATTTAGACTATAGGAGCTGTAGTAGAAATTAAAAAAATAGATATTTGAGGTATTTTTAGAATTCACATATCCGATGGTTGAAATATTCATAACTAATGGTACCATACGTTTTGAATTTACAATAGGAAATTTTTTAATTTATTCTAGTAAATTCATTGAACTTGTTATAACATAAATTTTGAACTAATGGTAGATGACATTTTGAACTAATGATAGCAGCCATTTTGAAGTAATGGTAACAGGTATTTTGAACTAACAGTAGAAAAAATTTATAACAGATAGTAGAAAATTTTTATAAATGATGGTTAAATAAATTTATAACTTATGTTAGTTGAAATGTATAATTAATAGTAGAATAAATTTAAAAATAACACTAGAAAAAATTCATAGGTAATAGTAGGAAGAAAATATATTAAAATAAACAACAACTAACACATGATATTTAAAATTAAAGCACTAAAGAGCTATTAAATATATAGAATGAATTATTATAAACATGAGATATATAATTATTATATAATCACATCAAATATTCCAGTATACCATAAATTAAATAAATTAAGCACATGAAAACAACTCAGAGCGCATGCCATGGAATTTAATCAGAGAAAATAAAACACTGAATATTTAAAGCATGCATCTAATCAATGAAAATTAATCCATACAATAGTAATAATTTTTTATAAAATGGGGCCTCAGGACCAATGGATCAAGGAGGTATGAAATAGAGAATCCACAGGTAATTAACTATAATAATACTAACACACACAAGGGGAAGGGATCTTTTGAAAGTGAAGAAGATACCAGGATTATTTGGAGTGGACCAAGAATCTAGGAAGTCTACAACTTTGTTCCCTCATTCCATGAGTGAAGGAGGTTCATCTGACTATTGAAAAGGTTATTTCATTAGCGAACGGAATAAGTGATAGCCTAGGGGTGGTTGAAATATATTAGATAGAACTATGGATAATGGAAGTGTCCATTTACAATGAGTCCAAAGTAATCCTGTGGGAGTGTCATAACTCCAACCCCCTTGAGCATAGTAGAGGCTTCTGCCATAACAGAGTCCTCTCACCAATAGAAATCACTAAAAGAAAAAAATGAATAAACCTTCAAGATAATGGAAAGGTATTTACCCCTCACGAATCTATTTTTCATGATCCACCAATGTTAATTTTAAGCACACTATCTCAAGGAGTCTGGAATTACCATTTACTTTGAAAGAATCTTATTTGATACATGAGGATGAATCTCTTATCATCCATGAGAATCCATATGGAGGAGGTGATCCACTGCAATTTCAAGATAGGGACTAGCTCAGCCTCTAGGTTTCTATCTCGGAACATCATGGATAGTAGTGTACTAGGTAACCCTTCATATCGATCATCGTTACGTGCATTACATATACTCTAACAACCAATCACCATGAAGAACACTATTTCTATTCACTCATGATTATTTCTTTCCATGTTGTGAAATCAAGTGTGAAGGACATAGTGATATTCAGTTTTTCTCGTGATTATTTCCTTGTTACGTGTGTTCTATGATTTATATATACACAGTAATCCACACTCCCCAATTCATGGAATATCATAAAAATCTCATTGTATGAAACTTTTTTTCTATAATATATATGTAAATAAATTCAATAAAGTTTTCCACCTGAGAATGGAAATAGTGATATTCAATTTTTCATAATTTTTTTTAAATAATTTTCTTAACATTCTCAAAGTAACTAAATCTAACTCTTTAAATTTTTCTTTATTGTCATACCACAAAACGTTTTGTATTTTAAGTGAAATTCACTATGAAGTTTAAACCTGTTTAATATCATTTTTCAACTTTGAAACTCTTAAGTGGAAACATACTCCCACTAGCCTCTTTAAGACTATATATTTTTATAATACCATCAAAATATAAATAAAATACTTTGTGTTATGAATAAAATTTATTTTATTTTAGTATGAATGTTTATAAAATTGGCTAGAGTTTCTATAACACGTATGGTAATTTATGTTTTTATAACATTTTCTTGAAAAGGGATATTCTTTAAAATATTACACTAATGAGAAGTGTAAACAAATTACCTTATTTTTTTGAAACCAAGGATTGAATTACATCATAAATTAATAAACAATTGGATAAATTTTTTATCTTGTATAAAAAACATTTTCTCCTAGCCTCTTAAAGTATATTATAAAATGAAATTAATCCTAAATCATTCATATTAAACATTTCATCTAACATATTTTATAAAAGATACATGTTAAAAATCAACTCCCCTTGTCATATAAGAGAAATAACATGAAGATACAAAAACTAATTTGTTGAGATTCATCTGAACTTATTATATTAAAATTATTTATGAAGAAATTATTTTCTTCATAAATTTAATACAAAATCCATGATATTTTAATTATTCGCTTGATTTGAAAATCATTTATATTTATAGTGTTTTTAAACTATAAATTTGGTATCATATACCCATCAAAATAATAGAATCAATTATTAAACACTAAAATATTACATGGAAATTCCATAGAGTTTTCTAAAACATCCAAAAGTATCCCCAAAATTCCATCTTATAGAGTCACCACTTCTTTATGATAATAAAAAAACGTTTGAAATATCCTAAATTTATTATTTGAAGAAACATTGGTGGGCTCTTCAACTTACTTTTCCTCTATAGGTTTGATGTTTTACCTATATTTACTATCAATATAATATCTAAATCTTAACATCATATTTCTAGTTCATTTATTCTCAACACTTTAAGTATATTGAGTAATATTTTCATGAATATATATATATATATATATGTTACATTTCCATCAATGAACAAAAGATTAATTCTTTAACTAGAACAAAACTTATATAAATTATTTAGTCCCTCCATGTCTTTAACATACTCAATCATATTGAATATCATTATCATATATTATCATATTAATCATATGAGTGAAGACTAAAATTAATTTGGTTGTTTATCCTAAAATGAATTTAAATCCTTAAATGAATCATTTTATTCTCCATAATAATCTAGATTCAATTTTTGAACAACTTCAACACTTGTTTTATTCATATGGTGCTAATATAACATATTTAATTTCTTATACCTGAAACTTTTCTTATGTTAAAAGTTTTAAGATTTTCTTACTTTAGGATTCTTTCTTTTCAAGGTTTTTTTATTAATGTTTAATGAGGGTGATGTTATTATTTATAATGTGAGTTGTTATCAGATGAATATCATGTCTTATATCGTCCCATTAAGTAATTTTAAATAAAGTGATCCTGTTAAAATGATGACCCCATATATCATATCAATTTAGTCATCCAAGATCTATATTTCACTAATAAATGAGTCTTATATGGAATTTATCTCACCAGTTATCTTATTTAGGTTGAGAGTCATCCCAATTACAATATTTTCAATGCTTAGACAATTGAGTAGACCCTAATTTTTTATGTCCATTATATAGAAAATCCTTAACTCTATTTCTCCAGTAACCTAATCTTATTAGGGTCTCTCGAATAGTGTAACAAAAATAAAAATCCAATAATAGGTTTACATGAGATAATCTAGGGGAACCCAACTATGTAATGACCTTCCTGTTGGTTAATCAAGGCGACACGTTAATTTAATTCCTTACACAAGATAATCTGTGGGATCCTAGCTTTGGGAAGACTTACTTGGCTGGATGATCAAGGTCTTGACAAGTGTTTCTTTAGAAGGAATGCCACACTTATTATTTTAGGGGGTTTTAAAGTCTTACTTAATTAATATACATTATATTCATATTAAATTTATAACCAATTCATGGAATATAATCTTTATCTTCTCATGTTTTATTCTTTCTTGTATTAATACATTTAATGATTTAGTTTTTTTAGAATCCATATTCCATTCATCGAATTAATGTGTTCACCCCACATTAATGTGTAACTTTTACACAACCTTGTGTTTTTTTAATTCACTAAAAAATAGAAACCAAATATATTCATACATATTTGATTACTCACATGAATAAGTTAAGTGAATTATTCATGTAATGACATAGAGATATATGAAATTGATAATGTCTACATTAGTAATATTGAAGAGAAATATAGTCATCCCTTTTATGTTTTTAGACAAATCTTGAGACTCTAGGATGATGGGTAGTCTGACCCTAATTCCCTATCCCTATGAGGATTTACTCAATATAGAATCAAATTCCTAATAACTCCAAAATATAATATGAACATACCATTACAAATGATTAATTTCAATCTAATAACCTCAATTACACATCATTTTCAATGTATATGAAAAATAACTTTTGTGGTGTCTTACCTAGAATGTAATACAAGGCTCTATCTCATAGAAGAAGTTTATCATATAAATAAAAACATTCATATTATTCACATTCTATAAAAAATTTATATACATTAATAAAAGGAATAACTTCCAAATAAATGATAATTTCAAATATTTAACCATGATATAACTATTGATGAACAATTCATAAATGAAGTCTAATTATAAACACTTTATAATATGGATAATCTAATGGAAATTCCATAATAATGAATATAAATAAATTATATCATATTTTAATATGAACTCTTTCATATTATATATTATATGACATTTCAATGATTTTTAATGAATTATAACCATTTTTATAATTAAAATTATTTTATGGAAACATTTTACATAATATAAATATCATATACATCAAATTATTTTAAAAAAATTATCAAATCAATTATCAAAACCTTTTTTGATGTGTTCTAAATAATATATTAAATAAGGCTTGTTTTTTTATTGGAATAATTCAAATTAATTAATTATGTACAATTCATAATTATAAATATAACCTAATTGTATTTTTAACTTATTTTTGAAATCTATAATATTTTTATAAATTATTCTTATGATCTATAAATAAACATTGTATTTCATGATCACAAGGCATTCCATGTAATCTGGTAAAATGTATTTTAAATATTAAGATTTAACATTTAGAATATTTTAATAATAAATGTTTCATAAACATTCATATAATTAATTATATACTATTATAAAACCTTTATAAATTAAAATATTTTGAAACTAATTTTTACTATGATTTATAAACATTTTATAGACCTTATAAATTTTAAAAGGATATTATTTATATTAACTCTTTAATAATAATCAAATATTTATATTAACATTTTTCAAATTGTTAATTTATAAAACAATTTTGTTATAAATATTCAAAAATATAATTTATATAATTTATTAATAATTTATAAATAATATAATTCAATTCTTAATTTAATCTTCTCAAAAAATAAACAATTTATCTACTTTTCAAAAACATGAGAAACAAATTTTATTTTTTTATATTTAATTTTGACTTGAAAAATACCATTTTATAAAATTCTATCACATTTAATTTATAAAAAATTTACAAATTATAAGTTAAAAAAAACATATTAAAATTAATTAATTTTAATTTGGCATGGCCACTTGAAATTATGTTGTCACATAATGTAGTTTCATGCCGAATTTTTGAAATTCATATAATGCTAAACCTCAATGAAATCATCAAGATGAAACCTCACAATAAATTGACTCTCAATGTATAATAAAAAATTAAAAATTATACTCTGTTTTTACACCACAGGTTATGTTAATCCTTAACATATACTATACCGAGTCTCCACATTGTGTTAACTTTTTAGCCTTATATCAAATTTGTAACACATATTACATTACGTTAATAATGTAATGTAATGCTAAAGGGTAGTATTTATTTTTGTACAGATATATCCTCTTTTTTTCTTAAGATTACATTGATGATCTACATAGTCATATATGGGATCACCTCATGTTATTTTGTTATACCACATTACCTCAATTATCAAACTTAACATTACATTGACACTTTAATGTAATGCTAAGCTACATGATTCTAGTTATGTTTTAGAAACATGTTATTCATTAAAAAATGAAAAAAATATGTTGATTTTTTGATGAACATGAAATTAATACAACTAATGTTTTTTTTTGAATTATAATATGATCAATGGTAGTAGAAGAAAATTTATAAATGTTCCCATCCTATCCCAGATAGAATAAACATATAATATAAGAAAAGAAAATAAACATGCATACCTAAATATATTATTTCTTAATCTTGAATATATTATGGATTATGTTTGATGTTGATTACTAGAGAAGCGTACAGAATATTTCATTAAAGGTATTACACTGACAAAGGATACCAAAACATTTCCCGAGGATCCCTAAACATATATGGGGTGCTAGTGCCTTTACCTGGGGACATGTTGTGTCTCTAGGGGAAGATATTATTATAAGTCTTGTATAAAATTGGTTGTATCCAAAAAGAGGTATCTTAACCCATTATATATACATACTTGACGCATTTCTTTTAATGAAATGCATTGACCATGTTCAACATATCAATATACATTTATTCCTATTGGATTAATTAATTAAATTTCTTCAATGATTGAAATCCATTTAATACATTAATAATAGATTTCATTTAATCCTTTAATAATGGATTGTAACCACTAAAACCATGTGGGAAGATTCATGAACCTAAATTTAATTCATTCACATGAATATTTTATTGTACATATAACATGTTAAAAACCTTTTCACTGTTATATTTTCACTATAAAATATTTATTCATGCATCAACTCAAGTTTTATTCAGGCCTTTATAACTACTTCGACTAGCTACACCGTCAAGAACAACAACATCTCCTTTCCTTCTTTAATGGTGTATCCTTTGAGTAAACAAATGTTTTAATATGGAATTTTTCTTTGATAGGGTTTCCTATCACTAAAAATAAACTAATTTTAAAATGAAAACAATTATTTAATGCATGTGTTGGTGTGTGTGTCTATAATGATTAGAGGGGTTTCAAATCATCATTGGATATGAGTATATAGAAGGTGAGAATGGGTGAGGGTGTATAGTGAAAAGTTTATTAAAGGATGCGTGTATAGAAAACTTGCATTCAAGGCCAAGATATGAACCCATGAATGATACCACATAATATTTACTTCATTGAAATATATTTTTTATAATATTGTAAATAAAAAACTTAACATCGTGTTATGTTAAAAATGGTTTAACATATTTTTTTTATAAAAAATTAAAAAATAATAAAATTTATCATCTAAAAGTTCTATTTTAAATGATTTCAAAAAAATAATTATAAAAAATAAAAATAAAAGAAATTAAATTATTCTGAGTCATAGACAAGTTTTAAATTTCTTATCAATGTCTGGGTGTTTATTTTTGACGTTAAGAAGGTTGGGATCTAGGTTTGTTTTTAGTTTTCTCATCGGTCTTGAAGTACGATACTTTCATTTTTGTATATATAGGACCATAACACATTGTTTTTAATTTTTCATTAATGATTCTTGTATCTCTTTTTGATACTGCTCCTTCCCAATGGCACACCCATCAATCCTTTAGTTATTACATCTATAACATCCTCCAAATATTATCATCTTTATCCTCTCTCTATCACCATCAACTCGATCTATCGTATGCACTGTAAAACTCACCCACATCCCACAATGCAACCAACAACTCTGCCCAATAGATTTAGTTTCTACGGCCAAGATAATCTCCATTTCTATATTCTATTGTATCATACTTATCTACCTTTCTTTTACATTCCTCAATTTCCCTCCCCCAATTCCACATTTATTTTCATGTCATCTACTAACTCCAAATCCCCTTGACAATGGCTATAAATTTCCCTCATATCACCACTCCTTCCAACTTATTGGATGCTACCACTATCTCATATCCCCCCCAGGGATTCAATATACAATAGTAACACATACAAAGTTTATAATTCAATACCTTAAAAATCCTAGATCCTTGTGCACACTATTCTTATTCAATAACCTATGAGTTTTAGGAAAAAAAATTCACATGAAAAAACTCATACATCTTCTAGGAGGATATATCATTCTCCAAATTCCACAACCTAAAGTTTAACATATAGGGATACAACTTTATCACCTTGATCCTAGAACGCAGTGTGAAATTGTTTTTGTCACAACTCTAATTCTATGTTGGGAAACATCCATAAACCCTAAATTTTAAATAGAATTGAAATTTATTCTTTAGAATTACTTTTTTCATTTGATTTTTTTCATTCTAGGAATGTTAAAATTTTAATCATCATGTCCTAATTAGAATAAATAAAATTTATTAGTTAATGATATAAAGGTGATGTTTTTTAATTACTATGTTTTTATTTTTTTATTAGAATTTTCTATAATGGAATTTTTATTTTACTAATTTGTGTTTATATATGTGTGTACAATGCATGGGAATGTTTCAATGAAATGTGTTCAGAACATTCATATTAGGGAAAATATATTTTTTATAAGATTCAACAAAAATTTAGATACAAATACCATTTATCTATCAAAAAAACAAAATATAATTTGTTGAAATTAATTTTCAGTGGTAATAAAAAATCCTTATATTCTGAGAAATTTTTGTATTATTGATAATGATGATCATTCTAAATTTTTCCTCATAACTAAATACTTTTAGTCCACTATTTAGGGGTCATGTAAAAATAATAGAATATTGTATAGATATAATTTTTCAAACAACCTTGTAAGTTAATAATTAGTAGTGATACCACAGTGAGTATGATTTTCTATAGTTTTCATTAACAACACATTACATTTATATAAGTTATTATATTTCATAATCATGTTTTATGACTTACATGTAATGCATAGATGTCATGAATGGAATAATATTCTTAAATTTCCAAAATAAATGACATCATGTATGATTAATTCAAATAATATTTGAATAGCGGGGGTTTAGAAAAGCTAATTACTATTGGGATCTATGACTACAAAGATTCAACCATTATTATAGTTTTTTTAAAACTATAACACTTCATCTATTTGAAAGACATTGGATCATTATTCTAGATGAGTTTTATAATTTTCTTAAATTTGTGAATAAATGTCTCATAATGTAAGATAATTAAGACCTATGTTATATGTTTACATTTTATAAATTAAATCACTCGAATTAATTAATTTTTCTATATGTAATATAAATTTTTTAATGTCTTTACTATATCATATGAAATTATTAACTAGAGAAAAAAATGTGAATTACATATTATGATATTAAATAAAGCACAATTGTATGGGGTTAATATCTTTTAAATTATCATGGATAAATTTTATCATAGAAGATTTCTCCCTTATACTCAACATGTGAATGATATAACTTTGAAAAATGTTCATTTCTTCAGTTCATATAAGGACAAAAACTATTTTTTTAACTTCTAAAAATTATATGGTACATATAAATTCTTTGATGATTTATCAAGTAAACATCATCACAATTCATTTTTTGTTAATTTTTTTCTTTTTATTTAATAAATATCATTGATAGTATTTATTTTTTAATTTAGGATTATCTGGTATTGTGAGATTGGATAGATCATAAACTAAATCAATTTCATCCAAATTTTATAATTTCATTGTTTTTTGTCCTCATTGAAGTTATACTAGATATAACACATATTGAATGGTAATATATTTGAAGCTATCATTTTTTATTTTATTTTAAATTGATAACTATTAATTTAATTATTAATTACTTAGAGTGTAATAAAGTCTTGACTAAGGTTAAAAACAAGAAAACAATTCCTGCTAAATTTTATTATTTCACTTTTTACATAGATACTTCATATATGTTATGGAAAGAGGTGATAGACCCTAAGTCACTTGGAAGTTTAGAAAGGCAGTATCAACGTATAGTAACCAATAAATCAATGTGAGATACACATGAGTTATATTGTGGTACATGTTGTTGCATAATTATTATCATTTTTATGATGAACCTTTAACTACGATACATTAAAATATTATATGCATTTTTCATGTTTGAGTGAACATTTCCATAATTTTACAACTTCAAAAAACACATTTGATTGATGTTAAATGAAATATATTTATATTATCTAAAGCATATTTTCCAGTGTTAATAATTTCTTGAATTATTGTATATTCTTTTGGATATAAATTATAAATATATATTCTTGTTAATTTTAAGCCTAACATTCATATTGTACTTTTTAATGGAAGTTCTGATGTAATTTTACTATTAAATCAAGGCAATTTTTTTGTATCTTCAAAATAAAATAATAATTTAACTATAACAATTTATTATGCATCAAATAAAATTATTAATTAATTATGTTATGCCATTCCATCATTAATATTTTTTTATGGTGCATGTCACTTATTTGTTAAGAATAACCCTATATATTAATATATTTTTGTAAGTATTTTTATATTATTTTTATATAAAATGTTTTTTTATGTGTCATATGATCACGTTACTACCACAATCAGCGAGTAGCTCCAAATATGTAGTGTAACAGCCTCTGCTTAATTTCTTTGTTAAAATTTTCACTTATGTTTCACTATTTATTGTATATTTATGAGAGTTTAGTAACTTAATGCTTAATTTTTTTTAAAAACATGATAGAGAATATTTTAAATGGTTAATAACTCTGGAGATTTTTTTAAAACAGCTAGTATAAATATGATTGGAGAAGGATTAAATATTTTATTTAAACAATTATCTAAATAATTATTCAATTATTATTATTTTATGTTGTGCTCAATATTTTTTTTATTAAATACTCATGGATTTTTGGAATATATATGTAGTATTTAGATTTCATGTGATTTTATGATATCCTCATATTTTTGAGTGACTTTTATAAATGTTTTTCTAACATTGATGATATAATATTAAGTACACAATTTTTGTAAATTTATCACCTCCTTGACTGGATTCTCTGCAAGATTTTTTCCAGTCTATTGGATTCTTTGACCATGATCTTTTTACATGAATGAAATATGTTTTTTATGAATATAAATTACTCATATTGATCATTTATGATGATGTTTTATTTTTTTTATATATGGTTGTGAGAATGAAATCAATGTGCGCTGAAGTAAGGTGATAGAGGAAGAATATGACCAATCAAGAAGCTGAAAACGTGTTTGATTCCTAGGAAGTCTTATTAGGGTTTTGTGATTAAACCTATTAATTTTAAATAAGAAATAGTTTTTATTGGGTGAAAATATAATATCTTGGGAAAATTATCTCAAGGGATAGTGTTGATAGTGTTCCATGACCTAACCCTGCTGGAACTCTTCTTAGGATGATATAAAGATTTAGTATGGTGCTACCTTCAATATCTAATGAAATGATGACTTGAAAAAAGGGTTTAATATCACTTAAGTGGAAGACATTACTATTTTAAATTATTTTCATTTTAGAAAAAATTTACACAATTACAAGTCAAAAGTGATAAATCAATAACAAAACTACAATACTCTACTATACCTCTAAAAATATAGAGTAGATGTAATATCCCATTACTTGTTTTTATGTACTCCTAGACCCTAGTTATAATTTTACGTTATTGGGGGATTATTTTTGGTTGTTTTAGGATAAATTAATGTAATTTTTTAAGCCCTTTGGTTTGTGAAAGATTGGTACTTGGTTAGGGAAAACTTTGAGGTTTTTCCCAGAAAACTGTGTGCCCTTTGATGCTACTATGGAGGGGGAACATGGTTTGTCTAAACCGTGTAGCTAGACCCTCCAAACTGCATATCCTTGGATAGTGTCCATTTTCATAGTTGTAAAATGTTTAACCAAACTGTGAACCAACCAATGATAATCTTTTTACCCCATATAACAGGGGAACATGGTTAGGGCATGCAATTTTTCTACCCATGCATCTTTTCCTAGAAAACTGTGCACACAAGTTTAATTTGTTCCAAAAATATATTTTAGAATCTCAAACCCCCTATTTTAAATTTATAACTTACCCATTTTGACTAAAATAATTTCCTTGGTTTTGGAGGCTATCAAGAAGTGGTTTTGGATCTACTAAACCATTTCCTTGGTGGATCGAAGTGGGGTTGATCCGATCCGATCTCCTCTAGAAAAGTGGATCTCTTCTCTAATATTTTCTTCTGATCTCTCATTCCTTATTCCGTAGAGTTTGATATATCATCATTTATTGTATGGATCTAAACGTATTTTTATTTGATATTTATTCTAGGATTTATTTCTAGATCACCTTAACCTTTGACCTACGTTGGCATTCCTATTGCGGGTATTGATCATTTGATTTCTGTGATTAAAGGTAGTGGTTTTGTTTGATATTTTCCATGTAATTAAAATCTTGGTTTTCAAGATTTGTTTGAAATGGATTTAAATTGATTTATAAATCCTTTATTTGAAGTGACTTTATTATGTAACTTTAAATAGAATAGCTTTTGAGAAAAATACCAATTCCAATGATATTAGAATTATGGGGTGAGTTTTGAGAATGATGATATTGATAAAATGATTTGTGAATTGTTTTGAGAAAAATTGATAAAACTAAAATGATTAAAACCAATTATTATTTTTAGATTGAAATGGCATGAAATGATTAAAAACTCATTTTTTAGTTTTGAAAGTTAATCGAAATATTGAAATAGAAAATTTAGGAAATTGAATTGTAAATGAAGATTGATTTGAAATGAGATGATTTTCTATTTTTCTGATTGATTGAGAACATGCAAACTTGGGTAGATAGTTGGTTATTTGGGACATGAATTCTAGGATATCGATCCCTTATAATTTCATTGATGATAAAAAATATAACCAAAATATAATTTGGCATGATTATCCTTGATGGGATGTTGATGAGTCTTATTCAGCCTGATCTTTAGAGAAATGTGTACATATACTTATCCACGATCACTAATTTGATAAATGTGTGGATATTATAGCTAGGAACTAAAATAATGGATGATATATTACCATGGTTCTTATTTTTATTATTTTAATGATATATTCCATTGATTATAAACCTATTTTACTCATGAAAAATGAATTATATAAATTCTTTTATATAAATTTTTTATTTAATCAATGATTGAAAATATTTCCATCTATTTAAAGAAAATCATGTTTTGTTTTAAATATGAAAATTATATTCTAAATATTTATAGTCTGAATAAATTCCCCTCTGACCTATGGGTCAGGTTATGTCATGAAGCCTACGGTCCATGTAAGGGTTCACCTTCTACCCTTAAAAGGGGTATTATAAAAAATGAATAAAAATAGAAGTCCATGAGGCCATTAGACCAGGATATTCCATGTCATGAACTATTGTATTTAAATTGAAATCATGATTAGTTAATTATTATAAAACAATTAGTGATACCCTACTAGTATTTATAGCTCACATGATACCTTTTCCTTCAGTAATTTGTATATTTTCTTATGCTAGGTCTGAGAAAAAGGAAAGTGAAACTTATAGGTGGTGGATGGTCTTGATCACTTGGGATTGGAATGATAGAGGTGACTGGTGGAGATGTTGTCCACTTGTTTTATGGGATGTTTGAGTTTTCATCTTGTTAGATACTAAGTACTTTGTTGATGTACTAATTTGGGTTTTGTTATACCTTTTTGGTTTCTGGTACTTTCTCCCTTTGGAGTGTTGATCATAATGACTTGTAATATTTTATCTTCCACTATTTTGTGGAATAATTCATTCCCTATTAATCTTGTATGATTCTAGGTGCTAGTCGCTAACCTATGGGGATCGAGAATGCCCTTCGGGCCATTTCAATGATAGCTCAAATATTAAGGTACACGGGTATCCATGCTAGTTTCTGATAAAGTGGAATCATAGGTGTATGTTGTAAATGTTTCATTTAAGGAATTATGCATTTTGAGATGTATTTTTAGGACATATGAGGTAGTTACAAGCAAGTACCCGACCATCTCTCATCGTAATGATCCGTAAGTCACCATGGGTGTTTTATGAAAGTCCTATTAAGGAATATTTTCATCTGATTCTAGTATTTTACCTGTGTTTGATTTGGATAGGTTTAAATCCAAATATTTCCATCTTTTATGATGAGATTTATTATCCCATTGCTCTTGTTTGAGTTTTTGATCTGAGTAATCTCTTGATGTCTTCAGTTTTGTATGTTGATATTTTATAGAATCATGTCTCTGAAAAGACATTTAAATAGGTTCTAGGAGGAAGATACCAGTGAACCATAATGACTTTATCCTCCCATGAACTATAATATTATTGAGATTATTGTGCATTCCATCTAAGATCTGGTATAGGATCATTCACCCATTCTCATTCACTCTCCAGATGTGGAACCTCTGAGGGATGAATCTCAGAATTATGATCAAAAGTTCTTTCACTAGAAGACACCATCATTATGAGTCTCTAATGATCCTAAAGAGGATGAGTATTAGTTTAGATAGATTGAGTTTTTTTGATTTCTTGGAAATTCTTGATTCTATTAAGGTTAAATGTGTCTCCTTCAAGCAATAAGGACCTAGTAGGAGATGGTGAAATTTGATGGTTACAATGAATAATTCTGAGGGTTTTGAGTGGAAAGAATTTAGAGTTATTTTAAATGATTAGCTATATCCAAAATATTTGTTTATTTCCAATTCTATAGAGTTTTTCAATATTAACTAAGTTGATATGAATATGACAGAGTATGAAAACCACTTTGCCGATATTGCACAGTTTTCACCTAAGATTGTATCGAATGAGAAGACAAAGACTTGATGGTTTGAGATGGGTCTCTGAACCTACATCCATTCATAGTTTATCTTGTCTAATCTATCTTCATATGATGACTTTCTTAATAGGTATTTTATTATTTAACTTGAATAGGCTAGTAAGTAAGGGTTGATGGGAGTTCATTTTTATCATTTTGGCAGTTTTGTGAATTCCTTTAAATAAAATAAGAAGTGTGATGAGTCTCATGGTGTATCTAGAAAGTGGTTTCCTCTCAACCTTCTACAGTGCCTACTAGAGGCCCTTTGACTTACTTCCAGTGTGGTAAGCTTGGGAATTTGAAATGGGTTTTCACTGAGGCACCCAAGATCTGTAGTTCTTTTAGATGCTTAGGTAACTATAAAAAATATGTTATGTCTTTTCTTCCCAATATAGTGTCATGGGATCATCAAAACCAAAAATTATTATAGTAAAATCATATTCTTCAGGGACAAAGGGGTTCTACCCATAGGTATCTAGAATGATGATTCTTCACATAGTGTAAGAGTCTTCAGAGGAAGCTAATACATGACCAACAAATGTAATAGGTACCATCACTATAAATTCATCTTCAAATAATTATTTATTTGATATCAGTGTGTCTAACTTTTTTTATATCAACTCATATAGTGAACCTTCTATATCTTTATATGGATGTTTTATATTTTGTTATAGATATTACTACAACCCTTATATTGAAGAGATAGAAGGGTCTCTATTGTCCTTCTTATGTCTTCTCTTTATAAATTATCGAGCTTAGCTAGGATTTTCTATTCCTCGACATGAAGCCTCATGATTTTTTCGTTGGATGTATTGGATCTTTACTAATAAGTCTTGGATTTGTTGTTATTTTTGACAGCTCTACTTTACTATGCTTGATGAGGTGTGCCATGAATTCCCAGGAGAATGAGACTAGGGGTTGAGTGGAGCCAAACCTTATTATTTAAATTTGGGGAAAGTAATATTGGTTTTATCTTTTGTTCTAGAATTTGTGTCTTTGAGCGATGATCTCCCTCCAATTTTCATTGAGTTTCCAGAATTTTTTCCTTATGATTTCTATTGTTTTCCACTAGTAAGAGAGGTTGAATTTTATATTGATTTAGTTTCTTGTACTCAACCAGTGTCTATAAATTCTTACCATATGGTACCAACTGAAAGGAAATATTTGAAGGCTCATTTGAATGATTTGTTAAATAAAGGCTTTATATTCCTGAGGGTGTCACCTTGGGTGGAACCTATTCTATTTACTAAGAACGTTGATGAAACACTTTAACTTTGTTTTAATTAATGGAAAATAAATAGAGTTACGATGAAGAACAATTATCCATTACCTTGGATAGATGATTAGTTTGAACAGTTGAAAGGGGTGATTTGGTTCACAAATATTGATCTTCGATCTGGTTATAACCAGTAGAGAATGAAATAATATGACATTTAGAAATATCCTTATAGATTAGGTTTGACCATTATGAGTATCCTGTTATTTAATTTTAACTAAACAATAATACAATAATATTTATGGATTTAATGTAAAAGATCTTCCATGAGTATCTTGATACGTTCGTGGTGGCCTTTTTGGATGGCATCCTTATTTTCCCTTAGTATGAGGAGTATTGTGTGCATTTTATGAGAGAATTTATGCAATTGCTGATAAATCACTAACTCTATTCTAAGCTATCAAAATGTGAATTATGGATTTGTGAATTTAATTTCTTGGGAAATGTGGTCTCGAAACATGGAATATCAGTTGAACCTGAAAACGTGAAGGCTCTTATGACATGGGAGAAACCCTGAAATGTTTCTGAGATTTAGATATTATTTTTTATATTAGGGTTCATCATTGGTTTGTAATGTATTTTTTGAATTTCACTTCTCCTATGACCACTCTCAATAGAAAGGGAGTATTTTTCATTTGAGATGAAAAATGTCAGTGTTATTTTGTTGAGATAAAATGTCTTTTAACATCTACAATGGTGTTGAATCTTCCAGAGGCCGGACATGGATATGTGGTATTTTGGAATACATTAGGTTTAGGTTTGGGTTGTGTTTGTATGTAGAGTGATCACATGATGGCCTATTGTTCTTGATAGCTTAGGTTATACAAGAATAATTTTCTGACCCATTACCTTCAACCCTTACCCATGATATATGATCTCAAAAGTTATAAGCGTTACCTTTTTAGAGAAAGGTTTATTGTGTATTCTAACAAAAATAGGATGAGTTATATATTATATAAAAATTATATGAACCTCCACCAGAGGCATTGGTTGAGTACCTATAGTCATTTGATTTTAACATTTCTTGTACCATAGGAAAGGGGAATGTCATCGTAGATGATTTAAGAAAAAATTTCAATCCAGGCCATGAAAGAATCATTAGAAGAGTAAAACATGATGTATCTTTTTCCTCATTTTCATTTAGGATTATAGGAAGAGAATTATGAGGTTATATTGGTTAGAGATCAATTTGTCCCCACTCTTCGTAAGATGATTTTTCAAGAACAACAACTTGATGATGAATTTCGTAGCATTTTGTACTTTATTTATGGTGGGGAGACCACTGTTGAGTGGTCATTCTCCATGTAAGGTTTTCTATTCTTCTGTAATTGGTGAATTGTGAATTTTATAGTGAGAAATTATATAATGGTGGATTTCCATATGTCCAAATGGGTTGTGCACCCAGGAACCAAAAATATGTTATCTGATATGAAATTAGGATTTTGGTGGCCAGGTTTGAGATGGGATATCCCAAATTTTTTTTTCACGTTGTTATATTTGTCAATAGGTCAATTCCAAGCACTAGAAACCTTTTGGTTTTCTCTATCCCCTTCCAGTGCTGACTTTTATGTGGGATGAGATTTCTATGGTCTTTTTTGTTGTGTTTTTATGTACCCCTAGAATGAAGAATGTGATATGGGTTGAGATTGATTAGATGACAAAATTGGATCACTTATACCCATTCAAGATACAACTAAATTTTAGGAGTTGGGAAATATCTTTGTGAAAGAGATATCTTATTTACATGAAGTTCTATATGATATAGTATTTGATAGATATCTCTTTTTTACCTCTAATTTTTGGTGAGGAGTTTAGGATTGGATATGATCTCAGGTTTTTTTGAGTACAACATACCATCCATAGACAGATGACCAGATAGATAGGGATATACAGATTCTTGAAGACATGATTCATGCCTACATCCTTTATTTTGGTAGAGTATAGGATAACCATTTGGGATTTCTTGAGTTCACTTAAAATAATAGTTACTATTCCACAATCAGAATGGATCATTTTATGCCTTGTATGGAAGAACATGTAAATATCTGTTGTTTTGGTAAAAGATTTGGGAAACTTCCTTGGTTGGACTGATTTTAATCTAATAGATAACAATTAAGGATTCTATTGATTTTTTAGATAATTTTTATATCTTAGATCAAGTATAAATACTATGTTTAGCATCATCATAGACTATTGGTGTTCTTTATTAGTGACTAGGTGTTCTTGATATTTTTACCTCAATTGGGTCACTGATGTCTTGGGAGATAAGGAAAGCCCGCTCCTTGGTTTGTAGGACCATTTGAGGTTGTTAAGTATATTTGGGGAAGTGCCTAACTATTTACCACTTCAACCAGAGTTGACATCGAAACATAATTTGTTCAATGTGTCATAGGTTTAAAATTATATTCCCAACCCATCTCATGTCTTGGATTGGTACAATCTTGATGTTGATCCAGATTTATCCATGATTGAGCATCCAAAAATGATTTTTGATTCTAAGACAAGCGTGCTTTGTGGGAAGATGATACCTTTGGTCCGTGTGTTCTGGAAACATGGTTCTGATTCACATGAGACTTGGGAGATTGAGGAACTAATGAGAGAGTAGTTGTGTCATCTCTTTTATATGGAAATTTTTTTTTAGGAATCTTGAGTACAAAATATTTTATGGAGGGAATTTTGTAACATCCCGTAACCTTTTTAGGTAGTTATCGATTCCAATTTTGATCATACTTTGGTTGGGGGTTGTTTGGGGTGAAATTTGGATATTTTTTGAATCCATTTATATTGTTCATGGTTGGAATATGGTTAGGACAAACTATACAGTTTTTCATATAAATCCAGTGCCCTTTGATAGTGCTCTAGAGGGGGGAATGGTTTATCGAAATAGTATGGTTGTACACTCCAAAATGTGCAGCCTCATGTAGTGGTAATTTTCATGGTTGGAATATTGTTAACCAAACCATGTTCTCAATAAGTAGAAAATATACCCCCATACAATATGGTTGTATGGTTTAGGCACACATTTTGTCTAACTGTGTGGCCCTATCAAATAAACCTTGCACACAACTTAATTTTTTTCAAAGATTTATTTTAAAATCCTAAACCCATTGGTTTAAGATATTAACCTACCAATTTGACCCTAACATTATTTCATTGAATTTATAGGTTCTCAAGAAGTTGTTTTTGGTCCTCCAAACCATTTCCTTGGTAGATCAAAGCATCATGGATCTCATTCGATATCCTCTGGGTAAGTGGACATCCTCTCTAATAGTTTCTTATGATCTCTCATTCCTTCCTCAGAGTTTTATGGATCATGACATGATGTATGAATATAAACTATGACTGATTGGATCTTGATTATAGGCTTTATTTCTATATCTCCTTCACCTTCGATCTATATTGGCATCCTCATTTTTGGTGTTGATCATTTGATTTCCTTGATTAAAGGTATGTGGTTTTGTTTGAGATTTTCTAGATAATTGAAACCTTGATTTGCATGATTTGTTTGAAATAGACTTAAATTAATTTAGAAAATCTCTATTTGAAGTGATTTTATTATCGATTTTTAAATGTCATGTATTTTGAGAAAAACCCCAATTCCAATGGAATTGGAATTGCGGGGTAAATTTTAAAAATGTTGGAATTGTTGAAATGATTTGAGAATAATTTTGAGAAAAAAATAGATTAAATTGAAATGATTAAGACCTATGATTGGTTTTATATTTAAAAGGCATGAAATTGTAAAAAATGAATGTTTGGGTTTTTAAATTTAATTGTCATATTGAAACCAAAAACTTGGTCAATTGAATTTTAAATGATGATTTATTTGAAATGATTCAATTTTCCCTTTTTCAATTGATTGATTAAAAAAAATATGAGACTGAGTAGTTAGTGGGTTATTTTTGACAAGAATGTTAGGATCTTGATCCCCCAACATTGGATTGATTATTACAACTCCAATAAAAACCTAGTTCAGCCTGATTATCCCATATAGGATGTTGATTATTCCTATTCGGCCTGATCCTGAGGGTCACTTGTACACATACTTGTCTATGATCACTGATTTGAGAATTGTGGGTATACTATAGCCAAAAAAAACTTTATTGTAGGGCAGATGATCAATGTTTTTATTTTTATTATTTTAATTATATATTCCATGGATTATAGAACTGTTTTACTCATGTAAAATTATTTATATAAATTCTTTTATATAAAATGTTTATCTAATCCATGACTGAATTGATTTTCATATCTTAAAAGAAGTCATGTTTTTTTATATATGAAAATTATATTTCATGTCATGCCCTATTTTATTTAAATTAAAAGAATTATTGGTTTATTATTATGGAATTTATTATAGATCACTTGGTGAGACCGTACTTAAATTTATATCTCACACCCTTCCTTTAACTTTGGGAATTTGTAGATTTTATTATACCAAGTTTGAGAAAAGGGAAAGCGCCACTTGGAGGTGGTGGATATTATTAATCTCTTGGTCTTGGAGTGATAAAGGTGACTGGTGGATATGTTATCCACTTTTTGTAGGGGATGTATGAGTTTTTATCTTGTTAAATATACATTACTTTGATGATGTACTATGTTGGGGTTTTTATACCTCTTTGGTTTCTGGTACTTTCTCCCTTTGGAGTGTTGAAAATACCAACTTGTAATACTTTATCTTCCACTATTTTCTAGAAAATTCATTTCCTCTTTATATTGTATGATGTAAGGTACTAGTTTCCAAATCATGGGGATTGGTAATGTCCTTCGGGCCATGTTAGATCCAAATCAGGTATCAGGGTATCTGATATAGTTTGAGATAGTACATAACACTGCCACTAAAAAATATATAATGATTTAATGGTGCATAGTTCCATGTTAGAAGAGACCAAAAAATAGAAAAACTATAACACTCCTATATTCATATAAAATTGTATAGTGTAAAACACTGCCAATAAGAAATATCTTTTAAGTTAATGTCTATCAAAACCACCATCAACATTATCTAAAAGATTGGGAAAAAATTATTTATAATGAAGGGGACAACACAAAAATATAGTTTGAAGGTTCCTCCTTAAACATCTCATGTTTCTATATGAATAAAGCATGTTAATTCATTCATGCATGAAACAAATATAAATGAAAATAAGTCAAAAAATCATAATTTTAGTCCTTAAATCCCTACTTTTCATATGCCTCATAACCCACACTCCTCAATTCCTAGAATATAAAACATATCTCATTCTAAAGAACCCTATTTTTTTTTTAATATTTAAAAAAATAAATTCTATGCAGTTGTCTACTTATAGAGACCACATTGAAATATATAACCCAGAATTTTCTGACAAAAAATAATTGAACTATAATATCAATAATGGTTAGACAACTGTCATCCCATAGGGATTTCACTATTAAAATTTTCCTACTTTGGGGACCTCCCCACCTCTACCCACATTTAGTGAAATGTAATGGTTGGGTAGCTATATATCCATAGCGACACTTGCTGTCACTGGATACCTACACATCACAACTCGGATCATCATCACTACATATCATGATCCTTCATAATAAGTTATCCAAAACATCACAATGTACATCATCATCATTTGTCTCCATGAATGGATTTTAACACATTCCATTAATTTAATCACCAACCCAGGCCAAACTCATATATAAGTGTGTCATAAGGTAAGTATAATTATATCAATGCACACCCAAGTCTTCCTTAACATAGTCTTAGGTAGTTAATTATAGAAACTATAAACACTACCCATATCCTTTCACTTACAAGTTTAATAACCTCAACACCAATAATCAAAACCAATTTATAATTGAATTGTGCACTAAAAGAACCACCATAGTGTAGTGTTTTTTACTATATTATGGTCTACCTTGGGATAAACCATCAAATGGTGAATTCCACAACACTATATTACAATTCTTGATATTTTAGATTATATGTGATATCGTATATATCAACATTTTTATTCCACTCAAGATATCATGATCATTTATAATATTCACAATATAATGTCTATGATGAGTTTTAATATCTAATTCAACACATGTAGAATTCTGAAATGGAATGTGATACTTTTTCCATAATGGAAAAAATTATCCTCACAACTAAAATTCACCTATTGACTGATAAGGTATAATTCCCAAATATACACATACAAATCTTCTCATTCTAGATTCTTATGTCATGAACCACTCCACTCCATGGTACCCCTCTTGGGTTGGAAATGGGGGAAGATAAATAATCAACCTCAAGTCCCACCCTCTATAGGACCATGGTTGGAGACTAACACTTAGGTTATATAATTTAACATATCAAAGTAATTTACTTCATAATAAAAAGTAGCATCGAGAGATAGAATGAAACCACCAAGAAACTCCATCAAATAAATTAAAAAATGAAGTTCAAAACCATACAATAATTCATGTATAATGATAAAAAATACAAAGAAAGTCTCTAAATAAAAGACTAAAATACATCCTATGTGAAATGACCACACCCCTAGTATCCCAGAGTCAGTGTTTACTTTATTAAACTAGCATATGATATAAGGAATCACATCCCAAAGGACCCATTTCTTTATTAGTATTGGTAAACTAGATACATACATTAAATTCACATTACATTTTAAACATGAAATACACAAAGTATTTTCATTTAGAACACCATTATTCCCTCTATAATGTCCTTTCATAACACTAACAGTACAAATAAAGGATTATTGGGGAAAGAAAACATAATAATGGTGAACTCAAATGATTAGTATGGGTTAAGTATAATGAAATATATCATAAATCGATAAGAATAATTAATATTGAAAAATAAAAAACAAAAACACATGATATTAAATAACTAGAATATCATGATAATATAATTTTTGATGAATATGGAAAGGTAAATAATTGAAAGCACATGCCATTTAATCAATAACTGAGAATGAAATGCATCTAGAGATAATATCACAACTAAAATCTCATGGATAATAATAATAAATAAAATTTTAAAAAAATAATTTATTAATTATTGGATTTCATGTGTCATAGACATGATACCTATTTTTTCAAGACCTTTCACAGGGTGCCCGAATGGCCCAAAGGCCTTATTTTTTATTTTATTATGGATAATCCCCCTTTTAAGGGTTTAAAGGGAACCCGTACATGACCCATAGGCCCAAGACACAAGGGCCGACTGACCCGCATTATATGACCCGAAGGCCCAAAAGAATACCATGCCCAATTGTTTCCATTGGAATTGGGGATGGCCTCATTGATTTAAGGTTCAAAAATTCCAAGCGTTTTCTAACGGGTTTGTTCATAGAACCAAAAACATCCAATGATTCCATATCCATTTGGACCTACTTTCCAAAGGTAGGTTCTCACTAGTTATGAACTGATGAGGCTTAAGAATTTACATTGGTCGAGAGGATGGGAGGTCGGACTCATCACACCATTTTGGGGGGAATTATTGTCTACTCTGGGACTCTCTTTATAGATTTAAGTTATGTTCATGAATCCTTATTACATTACCAAGTATGAAAATGAGATTTCCTTTGGATCTGACAATCAATGAATAGTATGTATGAGATTTAGAGAATCTTTTATATGTATTTGAGGTTCTTCATCGATAGAGAATCATCTGTATTTGTTTGAAATTCTTGGTCAATGGTATCCTTCGACACATTATTTAGAAATCCCTTGGTCATTATGATAACCATACTGAATTTAAATCTACTCGGTGGGGCACTTGAAGTTTATTGTCATTTAGAAGGACATGGATTATTTTGGAGTTGGGATCGTACCCACAGATGGGCTACCTACGTATCCTTATTTAGAAAGGGAATCATAACCCACATAGTTCGAGTAAGGGAGTATGATGTTTATACATGATTTATGGCTCAAAGAAAGATGTCATGATTACTTTTACACTCTAAGCTCACGTGAGTCATACTCGGTGTGAGAAACAAGAGGTATTGGTGAAACCAGACAATTGTGCCACGAAAGATGAAATCATAAGAAATGATGTGGGGATTACGTATGGATGACTTCCCAAATAGATGAAGATTAGGTTTCCCTTCAGGGAAGAATCCGATGAACAAGGTCCATAAAGGTATATGTACTTTATGGAGATTTGTATACTCTAACTTGGGGATTACTCCTGAAGAAGATGCGCAGATTAATAGGGGAATTATGATTGGGTTTTACTCCTGAGAAGGAAGCCCAAATCAAAAGTAAATTAAGACTGGTTAAGAGAAATTATGACTGGGACTTATTCCTGAGAAGGAGGTCTAGGTTAAAGGGATTTGGAATTTAGGGCTTATTCTTGAGGAGGATTCCCAGATTTGGGAGCTTTAAAGACTGGGGCTTACTCCTGAAAAGGAGGCCCAGGTTAAGGAAATTATGGTTGGGGCTTACTCCTGAGGAGGATGCCCAGATTTGGGAAATTATGACTGGGGCTTACTCCTAAGGAGGATGCCCAGGTTAGAGGACTTGGGGCTTACTCCTAAATATTATGCCCAAATTAAGAGAACTTGGAATGGGGATTACTCTTGAAAAGGAGGCCCAGGTTAGGGATCCTCTCATCTTAAAGGACAAGGTTTAATGAATGAAATATTTAACCTTAGTGACATAAAGATATGTAAATCACTAGGTTTTAAGACATGTTCCATATAATTCCTTTCAAATATGGATGCCAACAAAGGAACCATGCCATAAATGGCTTTGAAGAGGGTTTTGAAGGCTGAATCTTGAATGGGAGAGGTGGATAAGCATAAGAGAGGTGAAATAGGTAGGAAGGGCACCCAAAAAGAGAGAGGCGCGCAAGTCCTGCGTAGGCGCGCATGTTCTGGTTGCACAAGTATAATTGCACGACACATGGTTACTTGCGTGATGGTCAAACCTTAGGGTAATACTTGGGCGAGACTTGGTTCAAGCCCTTAGAATTATCCCTAGGGGATTCCAGAAGAGTGGCGAGCAAGTTTTGTTGAAGGGGCAAGGCGGCGCGCAAGTGTGGCATTTCCCTTAAGCTTTGACCACTTAGGTGTGCAAGTGTTTATGAGTTTCAACACTTAGGCCGTACTACCCCTATTTAGATCTTCTATTCTAGGTAAGAAATTACCTTATAAGTGTTCAGAAACTTCGAAAAGAGACTAGGGTGCCAGGAGCTCAAATCTGAGTTTTTGGAATTTTTCCTTCTGAAATGGGGGGAGCACTGGGGGTATTTATAGGCCGGTGAAGACCCTGGGAAAAATTTGAAGAGGGCGCGCAAGTCACCTGCATGACCACTAGGCGGTGGGCAAGTATACTTGCACGACTTTGGTGGAACTTGCGTGACCCAAGTGAAAATGAATCTTTGTTCATGCCTTTGTCAATTTTTGATATTTATTCAAAGGATGAATCACTTTGGGTTCAAGGTATTTCCCCTTTTTATTCATTAGAATCTATGACAGAAAGGAGCGTCAACAAAAGTCCCCCCTCAGAGTTGGATCCAAAAGAAATGAGGATGTGACTCTGAGGTAAAGAAGAAAGTCAAGGAACATGCGGCGCGCAAGTGTTGAGCACGCGAATGGCAGCGCACAAGTCTTGAGCACGAAAATGGCGGCACGCAAGGGTTGAGTGTGCTAGCTTTAGGCGTGTAGGGTTGCATCTTGGCCTATATATATGCGACCATTCTCACACAAAGGACCTGGATTTCAAACTTTCGAGCTCTCATCGCGCAAGTTTCCTTCGCCGTGCAAGTTGCCTATTTTCTGTGGTTTCTTTGCCTCTTTTCTGTGTCGCGCTGCTGCAGAGGTATTTTGACCTGCACAGTGATACCTGTGCACAAAAAACTGTGCGACACAGTTACACCTGTGCTCCAACTTTGGACTTGTGCGCATTAATGCCTTAGCCATTTTTTTTACTTTTCTTCACAAATTTTATGAAAAATTAACTTACTTAAGAGTTAATTTATTTGACCTTTGTGCAGATTCAATGATTCCTAGAAGAATTACAATGGCTGATGAACTAGCGAGAAAGAGAATTGATGACATGATAAAGGTTGTTGGCCATGATTACTATGATATTTGTGACAGCACTCTCCCAAATTTGGACAAGTACTTGAAGAAATATCATGTTAATTTCCCACAGAGTATTTACTTGCCTCTGTATGGGCATGGTCATCTACAAGGAGTCAACGTTCCAGATGAAAAGAACTATATACTAGAGATGCAGCTGCACTACTACTCCTCTATTTCGGTTATGATGTTCATTAAGAGCAACAACAATGGTGTGAACTTTCAAATTTTTCTTCCATGCCATTTCCTTACAGACATGAAAATGGAAAACCATGGGCTGATATGTTTTCCGCTGCTGGTTGATGGAGAGAATATTATCATGACATTAGAAACAATATCTGAAAAGTGTACTCTATCCAAATGGATCTTTACTTCCAATTATCCATTCTCAAATCCATGTATCCATATTCCAAGTCTCTTGGACAGAAACATAGTCACTGTTTGATCAGCAAATTTTTTTCTCAAACCGCACTCAAGAACATTCTTTTATAATTGTTCCAAGAAGATCTGGTATCACTGCATCTCTTATTGTATCCAGTTGAATGAATGAATTCCAGGTGGCTACTTATGAAGCTCGAGATGCCGTGAATCAAATGAAGAGTTATGTGGAAATCCTCTTGTAATTCCTGACAAAGAGAAGAGACTCCAGTTTGTGGATGTCCTTCTATCTCTTGTGCATCAATGAAAAACATTTTCACCTTCAATCATTTGTCCATACCTTCTTTTTCTACCTGCTTTAAATTTTTACCTTAGCCAATGTGCCGAGTAAACATAGTTTGAGTTTTTCTAGGATTATTATAAATAACCCTACAAACTTTGAATCTTTTAATTGCTCAATATTACCTAAATCATATGAAATGTATGTTTAGTGAGCTATAAATTGACTTTTTTTCAGAGTTACCATGTCTTTTGTGGGAAATTTAAAGTCATGCACATCAGACATAAAAAGGCTAATGTTTAAGGTTGAAATAGATTTGACCGAATGGATTAAAATTGACTCAGTTCTTTGAAAAATTATCTAAAAATGTATTACCACACTCAAGTATGAGGGAAAATATGTAAACGATGACTTAAGAAATTTTGAATATGAGGAATGATACGAAAAATGGCTAAAAGGAATTAGAAGAAGTAGTTCCCAAGAATGAAGTTACCAATATTTAACAAACCCATTAGGAGGTTTAATTATGCAGGTCCACCTAAGGGCATTGGCTGCATAGTCAAATAATAGAATCTTTTGGATGAAAGGTCCATTATATAGACTACTTATGAAAGGCCACCTAAGGGAACATGATGCATAGTCAGGAAAAAGAACTCTAAAAAATTTTCTATTCTACTACTAAAAATCCAGTGGAAGTTTATGGGTATTCAAATTTTCCAAACCATAGAGTTTGCTGTATGGAGAGAGGTACTTGAATATGGAGAAGATCTTTCCAAACAATATTTTCTAAGAACTGGATGAATGTCACTCCTACGAAGGTCTGACCCAAATGTAGGGAAGGGAAATATAAACCATAGACTTGAATACTTTCAGATCATGAAAAATAGTATGGGATAAATATGTTAAGGATGTCTATTTTTTTGCGGATCCCTACATATTTTCATTATGAAAACTAAGGAAAAAAGAGGTTTTCCTCCCAAGAATAAAGTTACCATTATTTGAAAAACCCATTAGGAGGTTGAATTATGTAGGTCCACCTAAGGGAATTGGCTGCATAGTTAAATACTAGCATCTTTTGACTAATAGGTCCGTTATGTAGACTACTTATACAGGGCCACCTAAGGGCATGTGCTGCATAGTCAGACAAAAGAACTCTCAGAAATTGGAAATTTTGTGACCAGAAGTCAAGAAAAGGGTTATGAAGATTTGAAAATATTTATGTTTAGGATTATGACACATAAACATGGGTATTGTCCAATGTATGTAGAGATACACAGATCAATGCTAACCATAATCATGTTGTGGTTGGGTCTTGAATTGAAATGTTGGACTTCACTATGTATCCCATAAGGATGGGAATTAAGCCATACGTAGTTCTTGAAATATAGTTTAACATCATGTGGGATGAAAGTATGAGAGATCTTAGTTTAGGGTCATAGAGCTCGGACCATAATAATGAATACACAATGTGTGTTTTTATAGGGACTTTTCTGTCATGGGACTAAAAGTGGAATTTGGGGTTAGGCCCAAGGACTTGGGGCTGGATTCGAGGTATGTTCAAATGTTCCTATGTATCCCATAAGGATGGGAATCAAGACCACATAGTTCTAGATATACCCTTTGTACATATTTGGTTCATACAAGTGAAGGGTGAAAATGGGGAGTTTAGTGCAATGATGGTTTGACCCAAGATAAAAGGTTCAGGAATTACCATGTATGCACATAGTCTTTGGAATATAACATGATTGGATATCAATATAAATAATGATTCCCTCTCAAGTGAGGGTATCAGATAATGTGGTATTTTATTATCATACAAGACATAAGTGATGTACAGTTTAACGTCATATAGCAAGGAAAAAGGTAAACCAATGTAAAGATATTGATTCTGGGGATGGCTTCACGAATCAACATCGTATGAGATGGAGGTGAACCGATGTGAAGAGATTGGTTTTGGGCTTGAACCTCAGGATGTTTCCTACGTACCCAGCCTAGAAGGCAAGGATCAAAGTCTGCGTAGTACAATTAAAGAATGAATTAGTGATCAAGTTGTTCTTGGGGAAAACAATCTAAAAAATGGTGTTGGGACTTACGCATGGTTAGCATCCCAGAGAGGGTGTTATGTTTGAAGTTTACTCTAAGCTCACGTGAGTCATACTCGGTGTGAGAAACAAGAGGTAGAAACAACCTTAACGATTCACAGTTTAATGTCTTGTAGGATATATGAAGGGACTATGCAGTTTAAAGTCTTGCAGTGAGGACTATTGGTGCTGCACAATTTAGTGTCATGTAGCAGGGAAAAAATATAGTTTAATGTCATGTAGGACAAATATAGGGACACCGTTTAATGTCATGTTGGATGTGAACACAGTTTTGCGTCATGTTGTAAAATAAGGTTTCTGTACAGTTTAGCATCCTGTAGCTAGGACGATGGGGACAATACAGTTTAACGTCATGTTGGACAAAAGGGGGACTGTGCAGTTTAATGTCATGCAGTAAGGACAAAGAAGAAATAGTTTAATGTCATGTTGGACGTATTAGGGATTTTTTCACAGTTTAACGTCATGTTGGTTGAAAGGGATGCAAATAGTTTAAGTTCATATGCATGGACCATGGATGATGATGCAGTTTAACGTCTTTCTAGACGTAAGAGACTTTTATACAGTTTAGCGTCATGTAGCTAGGATGTCACAGTTTAACGTCATGTTGGATGAGAGGGATGCAAATAGTTTAAGGTCATATGCATGGACTTTGAATGATGTAGTTTAACATCTTGCTGGACAATAAAGTATTTGTGTTACAAAAAATACTTCTTCAGAAATCTATCATTGGTTGGAGTAGTGATGAGTTCTCCATCCATTGAGATTAAATAATAAGCTTAATTAGAGTAGACCCTATGTATCGAATAAGGTCCTTCCCATTTTGTCTCAAGCTTGGGAGGTTTATTTCCTGGTATCATTGGAGTCCTGAGAAATAATACCAATTCTCCCTGAATGAATGAATGAAGACGAACTTTTTTGTTGAAATCTCATGCTATTCGATTATGATAGACTTCCAAGTGGTGCAGGGTGCACAATCTTTTCTCATCTAACCATTCCAATTCGTCTAATTTCTTTTGATATTGTTCATATGTAGATGAATGATCACAAATGGATACTCTGAGAGAGGGTAATTGAACCTCAACATGCAAGACTGCTTCCGTTCCATATACCAATGAATATGGAGTTGACCGCGTTGCAGTGCGGGTGGTGGTCCGATAAGACCATAAAGCATGAAAGAGTTTATCAGGCCATAAATTATTATCTTTATCCACCATCTTTTTCAGTATGTTTGAAAGAGTCTTGTTGAAAGCTTCTATCTGGCCATTGGCCGCTGCATGATACCGAGATGAATGATTGGATTTGATGTTGTATTCTTGATACAACTTCCTCACCTCGGATGAACAGAAGTTGGTGCCATTGTCCGTCAATATGGTATGAGGGACACCAAATCTGGTAATGATGTTAGACTTTATGAAGCTAACAATGCATTTATAACTGACTTATTTAAGGGGTACTATCTCTACCCATTTGGAAAAGAAGTTAGTAGTAGTAATAATATACTTCAACTGCTTGGCTGTAGCTGAAGGATAAGGTCCCACTACATCCATTCCCCATATGGAAAATGACCATGAGTATTTAGTTGTATGAATCAACTCTAGGGGCTAATGAATGAAGTTGGAATGTACTTGGAAAGAATGACACTTCTTTGTGAAATCAAAACAATCTTGTATCATTGAAGGCCAAAAGTATCCAACCCTTCGAATTTGATCAGATAGTCTATGTCCAGACTGGTGGGCACCACAGACTCCTGCATGAACTTCTTTCATGACAACCAATGTCTCTTCACCATCAATGCATCTAAAGAGAACTCCATCAAAACCCATTTTGTAGAGAATTTTTCCTTGGTGATCAGGGCTATCATAAATAGTAAAATTGACCACACGTCTCTGGACTTGTTCTTTCCCGACTCTATCAGGTGGAAGTGTTCCATTTTGAAGGTATTCTCTGATAGGTGTCATCTATCCTATAGTATGACCATATGGTTCAGGAATGGGACTAATTTCATTGATTTACTCTATTCTGGTTTGAACATAAGGTGAAATTGTATGACGGTGCGCAATACTGATGGTTGTCTCATCCCGATTTGGATCTTCCAGATCTGTGGCTATATTAGCCAGTGCATCAGCTTGGGCATT
This sequence comes from Viscum album, assembly GCA_963277665.1. NCBI lineage: Eukaryota > Viridiplantae > Streptophyta > Magnoliopsida > Santalales > Viscaceae > Viscum > Viscum album. Next base: position 820,777,499 of record OY728157.1, read on the forward strand.
TTGTGATCTCGGGATATAAGAAAATGTCGGTTCCATAGGAAATTCTTCCATTAACTCTCTGACATAATCATACAAAGGGATTACTTCTTCTTTTCTAATGTAATAATCCCCATTGACTTGTTTGATTACCAGGTCTGAATCACCTTTCACCTTTAAGTGATTCGCTTGTGCTTGAAGTGGCAACTCCAATCCTGCAATAAGTGCTTGGTATTCTGCTTCATTATTTGTACCACCTCCTAACAATGAGAAGGAATAAGGTATCACTACCTTTTCTAGGGAAATGAGTACAATTCCTAACCCAACTTTATTGAATTTAGGATTTTCCATTTTCCTCCCTGTTGGACTTCTGGAAGTGCCATCAAAGTACATTTCCCTTGTTTGAAGACTATATTGAATAAAGAAGATTTCCTCATCAGGAAGTTCAATATCTGAAAATGTATCGTCTACTAAAGGATGGTCAGCAAGGAAATCAGCTAGAGCTTGGCCCTTTATTTCCTTTTGAGACACATACTGAATATCAAATTGCTGCAAAATAACTACCCACCTTGCCAGACGTCCTGTAAGCACTGGACGACTAAGGATGAATTTGAGCGAGTTATTGCGAGATACCAATTGGACCTCGTGATGTTGCAGATAGTATCTCAACTTCTGAACTTTAAAGATTAATGCTAGGCAGCACTTCTCAATATTTGAATATCGGGTTTCTGCTTTAATCATAGTCCGGTTGAGATAGTAGAGGTTTTTTTCATTCCCAGCATCATTTTTCTGAGCAAGAAAGGCACCAATGATCGCTCTAAATCTATCACATAAAGGATAAGTGGTCTTCCTTTAATAGGTGGAATTAATACCGGTGGAATTAAGAGATACTTATTGAAAATATTAAATGCTTCTTGACATTCTTCAGTCCACTGGTAAGTGACTCCCTTCTTCATCAATTTGGTAAAGGGTAAACTTTTGCCTGCCAAATTGGCGATGAAATGCCGAATATAGGCTAAGTGTCCTTGAATCCCTCTCAATTCTTTCAAATTTTGAGGAGGTGACATACCAAGGATTGACTTTGTCTTCTCAGGATCGACTTCGATACCACGATGGCATACAACAAAGCCGAGAAATTTTCCTGAGGTTACCCCAAAAGCACATTTTAAGGGGTTCATCTTCAAATTATGTTGTCGAAGTTTGTGGAATATGACTTCCAAATAAGCCAAGTGATTAGAACGTTTTCTAGATTTAACCACCAAATCTTCCACATAACATTAAACAAACTTCCCTAAAAAGGGTTTGAAGATACGATGCATGGAATGCTAATATGTTTCACCTGCATTCTTTAGGCCAAAGGGAATTACCCGATAGCAAAACACACCCTGAGGGGATTTGAAGGATGTATATTCCTCATCTTATGGAGCCATTCAGATTTGATTATATCCTTAATATCCATCCATGATGGAAAGTGCTTCATAACCAGCTGTTGCATCAACTAAGAGTTCTGTTATCAGAAATGGAAAATCATCCTTAGGACAATGCTGATTAAGATCTCTGAAATCAATGAAAAATCTAATTTTTCCATTATTATTTTTCACAGGGACAATATTAGCCAACCAATTGGGATATTGAACTTCTATGATGAAGTTAACTTTGATAATTTTATCCACTTCAACTTCAATTTGGGAAGCATAGGCTGGGTGTGTTCTTCTCGCTGCTTGTTTGAATCCTCGATGTTCTTCTGGAAAACCCAAACGATGAGTGGAAACATTAGGATCAAGCCCTGGAATCTCTGTATAGTTCCAGGAAAATATATCTTGATTTTTCTTTAAAAAATAAATATACATCTCTTTCTCTTCAAGAGTCATGGCCGCACTAATTAATGTGGGGTGTGGATATTCTTTTGTACCTAGATTTATTTCTCTGAGTTCATCCACAGTGATAGATATAACATCTTCAAATGCTGGAGGAGCATCCCTGAGATCTTCCTCTTCTTCTTCAACATGTGTTATTTCTTCTATTTCTACTTGCATAGTAGATGATGAAGCAGAATTTCCATGATCAGAAGAGATGTTAAAATTTGAACATCTTGAAGAAGAAGCTTCCATTTCCGACCTGATTGATGATGAATGGTCTTCCCTAGGTAATATAGAGGAGATGATGGATTGATAATCGACATCACCATTCACCTCTAACATTACTATAACTTATTTTGATCTAGTTGGAGAAGTATAGACCTGCTGGATTTCAGAAAAGGAAATGAAGACATCCCCATTTGAGATTTCATCATTGCTTGGTGGATCACTAATTTCTCCCATGCTGGATGGCTTGATTGCCAAAATTGACATTATGGAAGTTTCCATAAGAGTATTTTGATTTGGGTCTATCCTTTCAATTTGACTGATAGGCAACACATAATCTGTACTCACATGCGTAAATGGGTTTATGAGAATCTTTTCCAAACCATATGGAGCATTAACTTTGGTAACCTCCCTTGTTGTGGATATCTCTTTTCCCTTCATGTGATATAATTCTACCTCAATGTATTGAGATTCACATGTCTTGAATGGGGTCTTATCACTATACAATGTCCCAATTTGACCATCGAAACAATACTTGAGACATTGATGGTATGATGAAGGGATATCCGCATGTTGATGTAGCCAGGTTCTTCCAAGCAAGATGTTGAAGGCCGAGTCTTGATCAACAACCATGAAATCTAAATTGGATACAAGATCTCCAAACTGAGTTTTGAGTGTAATCTCACCCAGTGGTTCTTGTTCATTTTTATCATATCCTTGTAACATCAAAGTAGAATGAGATAAATCAGATTCTGTGAGGCCCAATCAACAAAGTGTACGAATGGGGATGAGTTTGACTCCTGAACCATTATCAATGAAATCTCTTCGAACATATACACCATTGGCCTTTCTAGATAAGTACAAAGGTCTAGTATGTCCATGCAAGAAATCATATTCATTTTCATCTGTGAAAGATCTCACTGCATGACATTCTGTAGGATTATTCTCAACATGGTAGGCTTCAGCTGCATCAATTTCAGTTTCCAACTCTTGAGGACTTGATAAAGCCTTAATGAGTGCCTCCCGAAGATCCTTTGATAGATTCAAGGCATCCAAAATTGATAACTTGGCCGGTACTTGGGCCATGTGTTTCAAGACTTCATATTTTTGATCTAGAGGTATGTGTTTCCCAATAGAAACATGTGATTTAGCAGGATCCTTGGAAGTTGATGCTTTGGAAGGTGATGCATCTTGTACTGGGATAGGATTTGGTAATACTCATGGCTTTGGAATATTAGACCTATTAGTTCTATTTACTTGCTGAGAGGAAGAAGTTGGAACCTCCAACTGATCTTCCAGAATAACTGTACCAGGAATAAATATACCTTGTGTGGAAGAACTTACTTGTTCTTATTGAGCTCGTTGAAGGGATCTACCACGAGTTTCTTTTGCATACACAGTTCTAGTAGGGGTAGAATTGGAATAGTGGCCTTTGAAAGATCCACATCTTCTCTTATACCCTGAGCCTCTGGAACTTCTTCTGATTCCTCTATTTGGTACAGGGAACCCCGGTCCATCGAGTTCGAAACTGTGAATGGCATAAGGATCTATTAAGTGAATCATATTAACATAACCAAAGATTAATTCTTCATCCGATGAAGACTCTACCTGACTAGCCAATTTAGGCTATGCCATTTGGTGGGACGATGCCCGTAACTTCGAAGTAGATGGTATAAAATCTTCTAGAGTCAAATACAACTTGGGCTTTGACACAATTTCATCTTCTTCTGATTGTTCCTCTTTTTTTGAATTATGCCATTTCTTTGAGGATTTTCCCTCTGATGAAGAGGGTTTTTCTGTGGCATTCATGGCAGAAGACACAATTAGTTTCTTCAATTGTGTTCGAAAAATAGCATGAGTTCAGTTGATCATTTTTCTGACCATCCAATCATCATATTTTTGCGCATTTTTGTTCTTAAATTCCTTCCACTCGCCTTTATCCTCAAGATCTATAGTAGTAACACATGCTACCTGAACTGAAGAACCTTTCAGTTTGACTTGTCCCGAGTCAACCATTTTTTGCAGGAGGTCCTTGAAAACAAAAATATCTTAAATGGGATGCCCCAACATCTGATAAAATGGGTAATAGTTGGGATGGTCTTCATTTCCTTCCTTGTTTGGCCTTTTGGGCCTTGGGAATTGAACCAAATTATTTTACAAAGCCAAAATAAAATAACTAGGAACTTTTTCATTTCGAAAAGATTAAACTTTTCTCTTCAAATCCTCAAATTGTTTTCATCTTTGATCTATTTGATCTTCTTGATGAAATGACCTCTTTTGTTAGCGCTCAGGAGGTGGAGCCCTTAGAGAAGATGATGGTTTCGAAGTAGAAGCAGGTACAAGTTCTTGTTTAAGCATAACTGTAGTAGTCTCTACTCTACCCATTCTCCTTCCTGGAGTTGATGGAATTACACGAGTTTTATCCTTAGTCTTTATAAGAGAATCTTAAATCTGTTGAGCGATCGAAGTAAGGTTTCAAAACCCACCTGTGTATTTCACAGGGATCAACGATGTGCACAACTCATCATGCAAATTTTCCACACAGATTGGCAACAATTCTTCTTGAGGGAGTGCTAAGCACAAGGAATATGTTAATCCCTTCCAGCGAGCAATGAAATCTGAAACCCTTTCATTTTCCCTTTGCTTAAAATTTGTAAGATAAAAAACTCTTGTCTTTGGCAACGTTGAACTGAATTGAAGAAGGAATATTTGGCGGAGATCCTCCAATCAGGTAATTGATCGGGATTAAAAACTTGTGTACCAGACAAAAGTAGTTCCTTGTAATGACTGTACAAAAAACCTGAGCTTAACTTCTTCCTGTTGCTGAGGGGTTCCCATCAAAGGATCGCAACGAGAAACAAAATGTGTTAAGTGTTTCTCTGGGTCTCCCGAACCATTAATGATTGGGAATGTGGTACTTGCAAAATTTGATGGGGGAGGAATCGCATCAACCCATTCAGGATAATCTCTCTTTTCTGGTTGAATTTGAGCTCGTTTTTCTTCCATAGCTTCCAACCGAGATGTTAATGACTCAATTGTAGTTATTAACTTTTGAGAAACATTCGGTTGAGCTTGGATTTGAACAGGTGCAATGACTGGAGCTTGGAAAGATGTGGTGGCTGGTACTGCAACTGATGGTAGCACCTCTAATTGTTATTGCACTTGACCTATAGGATTAGACCTTTGAGGGTGTACTGGTAGAGGAGGATATTCTTGATCCATCTCAGTTGCCGTAACAAATTCCCTTGGCTGACTGAATCCAGCACTCTTAGGAGAAATACTACTTTGAAGTAGTTCCGTGTTCAACTTTTTTAATTCCTTCATTTCTTCCTCTTGTTGTGTGAATATTTTATCTAATAAGAGAGATTTGACTTCTCCAGAAGAAGGGTATATAACTTGATTATTTCCTTTCCCCTTATTGGACACCTTTTGGAGAGGGGGAAGTGGGTTACTTGAAGGATTACCTAGATTCTGGGTAATCCTTTGATTTCGTGTACACATACCTTCTTCATTTGTGTCTGTGCATACAACTTCTTGAGCAGTAACCTCTTAATCTGATCCCTCTAAGTGAACTTCATCTGGGGGATCAGCAATAATGGCATTGATGACATTAATTGATTCATAATTCATTGTATCCCTTCTATCGGCATTTCTACGATACTGTCTTCTTCCATGTCCCTGATAAGACATTGCCTTTTGTCGATTTGATCCCTCACGGAACTTCTTGACAAACCGTAATTTGGATGGAATCTCTTGATAATTTGGCTCTTCATTCCTCTTAAGGCTTATTACCTAATTGAGAGAAGACTAAATTTCTCTGAGGAAGAGATTGATGATTTAAAAAAGTCCCCAGTCCTGTGGACTGGGGCTATTCCTGTTCAACTCCTCGAATCCTATTTGTTGATTTTGAGGGTTGGGTTAAAAGGGTCCCCAGTCTGGAAAGATGGGGTGGATCTTGAGATGCTACATCTGAGAATTTCTTGAAATCTCTCCTGATCTTGTGGTCTTTAGTCCGTAAATCAGTTGGATGCATCAACCTGCATCCACTTTTATCACCCAGCTCAAAAGACCGTTGGATGATTTCTGACACTTATGTCACTTGGTGATGTGCTTACTCCAAACGAGAGGCATGTTCAATATTCTCATTTGATTGATGCAGGAGTAATTCAACAACTTCTTTTCTGTATGCTTGATTTTGAAAAGAACTAGTTGAGGCCTATTCTTGAGCAAGCCTTTGATTACAAACAAAGCCAATTGATTGTGGCCGGCCATGGGAAATAACATTGCATGAGACCATTTTCGGCGGGCTTTGCTAACTGGAGAGAACAGTGAAATTTAGTGCTCCATGAACACCCCATCCCCTGATATGAATACTATATGGGGCATTGAAAATTAACTGGAGAAATATTCTTAGTGCACCAAGGCATGAACACTGAAGGGCTCTCTACTGTTTTTCAACCTTCAGATATCGAGAAACTGAGAGAGATGCCAAGTCAATTTGGTGTTGTAACCCTTCTATTATCTTGACATGATTTTCATATTCATCATAAGATAATATTTTATTTTTCAACTGAAAAATATTTTTCCATATGTTGAGATGAATATAATGAATTCCATATTCCATCAACATCTCTGGAATGTCATACTAAGAGTCAGCCAAAGGCCAAAACATGACTGACACTTCACCTTTCTCCCACTGTTTTCTCATATTCAGTATTTGCTCTTTATCATTCAATGAATATTCTTATACCTGATTAGACCAAAGTTGGTGCTTCCTTGTTGCTTTATTAGATTCAACAAGATCGTTAGAGAATTCACTGATCAAACTAGAAGATGAACGACCCAGGGGTGGTTCAGAGAATGACCTACACCCTGGGCTATCTTATGATTGAGAAAGTATTTCACTTGTTATTGGTAAAGAATCATACATGACTAGCTTCACATTTTCATGTGCCTCAAGATAAGAGGGATTTATCATCACTACATTGTCCATTGGAGCATTTTCTAGGAAATGTGCATTACTAATGCGAAGAGGGCTTTCATAGCTAAATTTATCATCATGGGGAGGACCACCATAGTGGGTTACAACAAAGGATGAACCATTTTGCTCCTTGGTCTTCTAACCACACAGAGGGTACCTGTGGCTCTCATCTGAAGATGAAACTTCGAGATCGACCTCATTTTCATGAAGAAAGACTTCATGAGGAAGTATATGATGCAGAACTTCGGAATTAATGTTCCCACTATTGGGAACTGAGAGAGTAGAATCTTGAGTTGCAATAGATAATTGTCTGAGTGCATCAAGAACTCCAGCATCAAGCAAGGCCTTGTTACAAGTTAGCCCAAGATTTATTGACTGTGGTGGGTGGGTCTTCTTCTTAGACACCTTCTTACTCACTTTAGGAACCACTTGTTGATGAAAGTGGTTATTATGGGCAGGTGTATGTGCCTGCTCAGTAGAAATGATCAGGTTAGGATGATTATCTCCACTCAAATCAGGTGTATGTGCCTGACTAGGTTTTCCGAATGATATGAGGGAGTATGCCCAACAACCCTCTTGGACTGGAATAGAGGTGTGTGCCTGTTCTGGAGTGAACAATTGACGTGTCACTCCACTGGTAGGGATAGATTTATGTGTCTTTCCCTGAGATGCTGCTGAAGCTATTATAATATCCTGGAAGGCATCCAGAATATGAGCAGGGATTTGATTCTACTCCTTTACCATTATTAGAATGTGCTTGGTGACTTCAGCTGCTGAAACGGGAATATACGTTCATTCCATGCTTGGAGTAGGTGTATATGCCTGCTCCTGTCCTCCTTTTCTTATTAGTGAATCCTAACAGTACTCATGTGTGGGGGAAGATAGTTGAGTTTGCCTCTTATTTGTCATCGGAGCTTTCTGACTGACTTCTCCGAATGCTACCAAACGAGACTGTTGGTAGGATTGATCAATACTAGTAGATATATGTCCCTGCTAATTTCACTCTACCAAACCTGGTTGATGATATTCCTTCAATACTAATAGACGAGGATGCTGGCAGGATTGATGAGTGTAAGCAGGTGTATGTGCATGTTTACCAGTTGTCAACACATTGGGTTGGCGGGCTCCATCGCATATAGTCAGACGAGTCTACTGACTATCCGATGATTTATAAACAGGTGTATGTTCCTGTATATAGTACTCCGCCAAAATTTCCTGACGGTATTGGCGTGCTGCTACCAGAGGAGTCTGCTGGACAGCGGAATTAAAACAGATCTGTGTGTGTGCCCGTTCCTTTCTTGCCACCAAGTTAGGTTCGTGGATTTCTCTGGAGATTGAAGAGATGAGAACCTGCTCACTGTTGACCGGATTTTGCCTCTGGTGGTTTGTCTTGCCTGCTCGGGTTTGAGGAACCTAAGCCGAATGCCTAGATATGATACCCTCATCATGTTGAGGGCGCACTGCCGCATGAGTCTGGCGGCGATTATTTATGGGAGCCCTCGGGAAGGACTCATATCTCTTTGAATTAAGGCCCTGAGGGACCTGCTCATTCACCTCCCTAGAATATGGGAGGGACTTGTGATTGTGTTCTGGGGATAACAACCCGAAACGGTTGGAAATGGTGGTTGGAACCACCTACTTCTTGATCGCTGGTCGTCGCTGTCCGGATGACCAGGGTGAATTATTGACTTGGAGGGCTTGTCGAGCGGCCTCCAGAGTCAGAATAGTACCATTTTTTTGGTACTCCTTAACTAGCACATTTGATACCCAGTGTTGAAGATGCTGAGTAGGTGATGTCATCCTCATAGCGGACGATGATCTAGCAGGAGTAGTAGTAGAGGCATTCACAGTAGAGGTATTCACAACAGAAGTATTCATAGGTGTGAACTTAAGAGAAGCCATTTCTGTAGCGCAGAAGATCTTGGAAAAGAGTTCCTGTTTGATATAACAGATGTAATCAAGATAAGTCCGGCCACTACATCTTTTGGATAATCACATATGTTATTGATTGTTCTGTTGGCCCTCTCATTGAGTTTAAATAGGGGCCTAACAAATAAGTAAAACATAATTTTAACTTGGTTAAGGATTCACGTCGGGTTCACCATTTTTTGTTTCCTCTAGAATTGGGGATGACCTTATTGATTTAAGGTTCAAACATTCCAAGCGGTTTCTAAAGGGTTTGTTCGTAGAACCAGAAACATCCAATCATTTCATATCCATTTGGACTTACTTTCCAAAGGTAGGTTCTCACTAGTTATGAACTTATGAGGCTTAAGAATTTGTATTGGTCAAGAGGATGGGAGGTCTGACTCATCACACCCTTTTTGGGGGAATTATTGTCTACTCCGAGACTCTCTTTATAGATTTATGTTATGTTCGTGAATCCTTATTACATTACCATGTATGAAAATGAGCTTTCCTTTAGATCTAACAATCAATGATTAGTATGTATGAGATTTAGAGAATCTTTTATATGTATTTGAGGTTATTCATTGATATAGAATCATCTTTATTTATTAGAGATTCTTGGTCAATGGTATCCTTCGACACATTATATATAAATCTCTTGGTCATTATGATAACCATACTGGTTTTAAAGCCACTCAGAGGGGCACTTGAAGTTTATTCTCATTTAGAAGGACGTGGATTATTTCGGAGTTGGGATCGTACCCACAGATGGGCTACCTACGTATCCTTATTTAGAAAAGGAGTCAGAACCCACATAGTTTGAGTAAGGGATTATGATGTTTATGCATGATTTATGGCTCAAAGAAAGATATCATGATTACTTTTACACTATAAGATCACGCGAGTCATACTCAGTGTGAGAAACAAGAGGTATTGGTGAAACCAGACAATTGTGCCACGAAAGATGCAATCATAAGAAATGATGTGAGGCTTATGTATGGATGACTGCCCAAATAGATGAAGATTAGGTTTCACTTTAGGGACGAAACCCAGGAACAAGGTCCATAAAGTTATATGTACTTTATGGAGATTTGGATACTCTAACTTTGGGCTTACTATTGAGGAAGATGCCCAAATTATTTTTTTCCTCTGGAATTGGGGATGACCTCACTGATTTAAGGTTCAAACATTCCAAGAAGTTTCTAATGGGTTTGTTCATAGAACTGGAAACATCCAATGATTCCATATCAATTTGGACCTACTTTCCAAAGGTAAGTGCTCACTAGTTATGAACTAATGATTCTTAAGAATTTGCATTGGTTGAGAGGATGGGAGGTCGGACTCATCACACCCTTTTGGGGGGAATTATTGTCTACTCTGGGGCCCTCTTTATATATTTAAGTTATGTTCATGAATCCTTATTAAATTACCAAATATGAGAATGAGCTTTCCTTTAGATCTAACAATCAATGATTAATATGTATGAGATTTAGAGAATATTTTATATGTATTCGAGGTTCTTCATCGATAGAGAATCATTTGTATTTGTTAGAGATTCTTGGTCAATGGTATCGTTCGACACATTATATAGAAATATCTTGGTCATTATGATAACCATACTGGTTTTAAAGCCACTCATTGGGGAACTTGAAGTTTATTATCATTCAGAATGACATGGATTATTTCGGAGTTGGGATCGTACCCGCAGATGGGATACCTACATATCCTTATTTAGAAAAGGAATCAGAACCCACATAGTTCGAGTAAGGGAGTATGATGTTTATGCATGATTGATGACTCAAAGAAATATTTCATGATTACTTTTACACTATGAGCTCACGTGACTCATAGTTGGTGTGAGAAACAAGAGGTATTGGTGAAACCAGACAATTGTGCCACAAAAGATGCAATCATAAGAAATGATGTGGGGATTATGTATGGATGACTGCCCAAATAGATGAAGATTATGTTTTACTTCAGGGACGAAACCCAGGATTAAGGTCCATAAAGGTATATGTACTTTATGGATATTTGGATACTATAACTTGGGGCTTACTCCTGATGAAGATTCCAAAATTAGGAGGGGACTTATGATTGGGTTTTACTCCTGATAAGGAAGCCCAAATCAAAAGTAAATTAAGACTGGTTAAGAGAAATTATGACTGGGATTTAGTCCTAAGAAGGAGGCCCAGGTTAAAGGGATTTGGAATTTGGGGCTTATTCCTGAGGAGGATGCCCAGATTTGGGAACATTGAAGACTGGGGTTACTCCTAAAAAGGAGGCCCAGGTTAAGGAAATTATGGTTGGGGATTACTCATGAGGCGGATGCCCAGATTTGGGAAATTATGACTAGGGCTTACTCCTAAGGAGGATTCCCAGGTTAGGGGACTTGGGGATTACTCCTAAGGAGGATGCCCAAATTAAGAGAACTTGGACTGGGGATTACTACTGAAAAGGAGGCCTAGGTTAGGGATCCTCTCATCTTAAAGGATGAGATTTAATGAATGAAATCTTTAACCTTAGTGACATAAAGATATGTAAATCACTAGGTTTTAAGACATGTTTCATAGAATTCCTTTCAAATAAAGAATCCAACAAAGGAACCATGCCATAAATGGATTTGAAGAGGGTTTTGAAGGCTGAATCTTGAATAGGTGAGGTGGATAAGCATAAGAGAGGTGAAATAGGCAGGAAGGGCACCCAAAAAGAGAGAGGTGCGCAAGTACTGCGTAGGCGCGCAAGTTCTGGCCATGCAAGTATACTTGCGCGATGGTCAACCCTTAGGGTAATACTTGGGAGAGACTTGGTTCAAGTCATTAGTATTATCCCTAGGGGATTCCAGAAGAGTGGCGCACAAGTTCTGTTGAAGGGGTAAGGCGGCGTGCAAGTGTGGCCATTTCCCTTAAGGGCTAGCCACTTAGGCGCACAAGTGTTGATGAGTTTCAACACTTAGGACTTACTCACCATATTTAGATCTTCCGTTCAAGGTAATAAATTTCCTTATAAGTGTCCAGAAGCTTAGAGAAGAGACTAGGGCACCGAGAGCTCAAATCTGTGTTTCTAGAATTTCTCATCCTTAAATGGGGGACCCACCGGGGGTATTTATAGGCTGGTGTAGACCCTGGGTGAAATTTAAAGAGGGCGCGCAAGTCACCTGCACAACCACTAGGCGGTTCACAAGTATACTTTCACGACCTTGGTGGAACTTGCATGACCCAAGTGCAAATGAATCTTTGTTCATGACTTTGTTAATTTTTGATGTTTCTTCAAAGGATGAATCACTTTGGGTTCAAGGTATTTCCCCTTTTTATTCGTTAGACTCTGTGACGGAAAGGAACATCAACACCAATACATGAAATTTTAAAACTATTGGGTACAAACCAATCAGGTTTGAACAATTAATTTTTCTCAAGAGACCTACTGATGCATCGAGGGGCTATCTATAATCGGTCCCCACCCATGTCTTGCATTTCCAAATTATTTCTCATATATTTATTAATAAATTTAATTCATGTAAAATATATCTTATCATAAAATATCCATATTGAGTTAAGAATATTGATTTATAAATATTTACCTAGACAAAAAAATAGTTTTAATATAGAACATCTTATGTATAAATGATATACAGTTTAAGAAATAAACATATCCATGATACAAGGAATATGGATATTTAAGATAAATGAAATATGCAATGATAATGAGTAAGTGAATGATTCGAAGGATGGTATCATTAAAACATATACCCAGTGGTGAATATTGAAAATAATGTGTTACTTTTATTGATAATAAAAGTACCATAAAAATATCCTTAAAAACACTCTTGAGTAAAAATACATTTTTCAGAGGGAAAGTAACTTTTAAAAATAAACTACACAAATATGAAGGAAAAAAATGTCTTTGAAAATTACCTTGTAAAATTGTAAAGTAATTTTCAAATAATTAATTCATAATGATGGTGGAAAAATATTTTCATGATTTATATGTTAAAAAAATATTCCTTTCATATTTTTTTTGGAAAAGTCACAAAGTAACTATGTCAGAAAATGATAGGAAGATTCATTTTAAAATAATTTTTAAAACTTATACCATGGATGAAAATTAATTTTAAAAATAATTTGGGATTTTTAAAAACATTTTTAAAAACAATTTTATAAAACATGGACATGGAAGATAAATTTTCCCTAGTGGAGACATAAACATAAACAATCCCAAATAATGAAGAAATTTTGAAATAAACACTTTTAGTAACTTTTGAATCATAATCCCCATGGATAAAATAACTAAAAAAAAGATTTAAATATAATGAATACAAGGATATTTATGATATAATATGTCAAAGGTGAATTTTATACACCACAAAAAAATACATAAGTGGGGAATAAGTTATGTGTCCAATAAAAATAAAAGTGAGATGAAAATCCATTACAAATTTTAGTTAGTTAAACAATATGAAAAATGAATGAATAACATTTAAAAAATTTAAATATTATGATAATAAATAAATTCATGATATAACATTTCAATAGGGAATTATATACACCTAATAAAATAATATAGGTTCATAACAACAAAATATGCCTCAATGATAAAAATTTAGATGAAGTCCCTTACCTCAGGTTTGATTTACTTTGTACATGTTTCAAATTAATTTAAAATAAATATATATTTATTATACATATATTCAAGAAACATAATCATACATATAATATCATATATTATTTACTTATAATATTTTATCACATTTTTTATTAACAATTCATTGTTAAAATCACTGTTTCGAGTGGTAACTACTTCAATTTTCTTATATGTCTTCATTTGGTAGTTCTAGTCCTTATAATTTTAGCATAGTTCCATAATCTCCTGAATAATATTTATGGTTTAAATATCATATATACTATATATATAGGGAGAGTTATCCATAAGTATAGATATAGAAAAATGAATCACACCATTCATGGAGATGGTTGGTCGTACATTGTATGAATGCTATTCTCATTTTTGACGGATGGAATCAAATAATGGAAATAATAATTAACCTTTAAAAAATAATTATTATGCCATATAAATAATATATATTAATTAGTTACATATTTATAACCATCTAATTAAATCATTTATGAAAAACAAATTACACAGCTACATGGAGACGGTCATCCTTACGTATACAAGCATGGTGCTTTTGTTTTCCATAGGATGGATAAAAGGTGGAATATGATTATATAATAATCATAATAAAACCTCAATATATATATTATACTTTAGTTATTAAATTATTATAGAAAAAATATATGAATAAGAATTTGAAAAAGAAATAAACTTGAAAGAGTTGGTAAAGACGATTACCTCTTCATCAGTGGACTTCCTTTATATCTCTTCTTAAGGGATCTATGGTTAGTCTTTTGGAAGGACCATAATATATAGAACATATATAAGGATGTTTATAAGATAATTTTTCAGGGTATGGTCAAATAATTTTGCTCAAATTTGTGTAAATAAGTGAAGGAAGGGGTCTCATTTTATAATTTAGGTGAGGGACACTTCTATAATTTCTCAAAATATTAAAGTATAATAATACTATTCTAGGGAAAAATGCTTCCAAATAGACTATAAATGCATAGTATATGAAATTTTAGACCATATATTATCCCATTTTTTATTATATTATATTTTTATGTTTTTTAAATAATTTAATAAAATTTTATATTCCTAAAATATCATTATTGTGAATTTTGACACTATTCATTACTTTGACTTTAATAAAACCAAAACTACAAGATAAATTCGAAGAAAATATTTTAATACACTACCAATATGATATATTATTCTATAAAATTATTTTATTTCCACAATTAATTAAAATTATATTACATTTAATATTTTTAATATAATTTATTAGATTTCCTCTAACATCTTTGAAAATTTCATCCCATTTTCTTAATATCTTCTGAGTTATGATCAAAATGGTGGGTAGTTATTTTGGTCCATTGAATCTGGAATATAATTTTAAATTACACTTCGTATTTATAGATCATCCCTTAAACTTAATAATTATATCTCCCCTAATTTAATTAAATATTTCACATGTTTTCCACATTTTCCAATTCAATTTTTTTTCATCATCATGATTGAATCATAGCATATATTGTCATTTTATTGGAATAATTTCTAATTTACATCACTAATAATTTTTTGGATTCACTGTACACTTTGGTAATTATTCCAAATGAATCTACAATATCCCCAAAAGGAAATAATGTTCCTCATTGAAGTTGAGACCTAAAAATCAAAATATTAAATTAAAATCAAGACCAGTGGATGTATTAGGAGGTGACAAAATAATGTACCAAGTAATAGTTTATTTTAATAATTAATTACATACATGATAAGAAAGAATTTAAAATTGTAAAATATACTTTTAAAATTGTTTTTGAACATTCAGTCACATAAAAATTATAATTTAAAAAATTAATACTAGCTTAATTTCAATGGCTAATCCCCCCCCCCATTTAGGTTTTCTTGTCCATTGAAAATAGAATCTTAAAATCATGAAAATTAAATTATCTTTTCAAAAAACATTTTAAAATACAATTATCACCAAAATAAATCATTCCAAACAATCATGAAACCTATCAAAATCATTTAAAATAATATAGGTTCAAAAGCATATCCCAATACCATGCCCATTACTCTGTTCAAATTTGTTGTCACATTTCGTCCAATTTGAATTATGAATGATTATGTATTGTGTGTCACAATAGAAATGGGGGTCCATTTTTATTCATGGGGGGGAATATGGATTTTTTAGGTGGAATCACTTTTTAATCATAAGATGAGTTTTCATTTTTTTTTCTTATTTTTTTTTAAAATTTTCCATAGTAATTGAAATTTCAATCAATGAAGTCAACCTCGCTACCAAGACTTTTCTAGTGAATAATAGGATTAAAAAACTTAAGGCACAAATATAATTCTATATACTTGAGCATCAACTTGAGTTACCTCAAATAAAAGCAAATTAAAATTACCACTAATTGAGATAAAATGCCTAACTCTGGTCTATACAACTACGGGATCATGATCACCAGGTGTTTAAAGACACACATTAGGTTAATCGATTTCTCTATTAAAAAAATTATTTTTTTTATTTACAATATATTTATTTTTTACCACTCATATTAAAATTAAAATAATCACAAAACCTATGTTTTTTATTAAGGGACCCCAATTTCTTGAACTAATTCACCATAATCAAAATTATGGATGTATTGTTTTTTCGATTAAATAGATGAAAATGTAAACTATGTAAAATTTCATTTGATAGAAACACTTTAAAAAACTTATGATCATGAACTTAAACATGAATTAAAATTATATTCAAGGCCTGAAAAATTATTTTATATCCAATTTTAAACTTTTCATCGTTTATTATCATGTTCAAGGTCAAAGAAATTTATTTCCCATTTATACAAAAAAAAAATTATATTTTTTCTTGTTTCCACCATGTACACACATAGAAAAAATTCTTTGATATATATTTTTTTCTTTTCACCCCCTAAATTAGAATATAACCATCCCCTATGTTTTAAAAAATAACATTTAGAAGGCGGAGATATATAGAAGAAGAGTTACAAATTTTAAATTTGAAATAAAAAAATGGAAAATTGTCTCCTGGTATCTTGAAGAATAATTCCATGTTGAAACCAATTTATCCTTCAACCCCAATGTTACTTGAATATGTCACATCAATGATGGAAGATTGTGTTTGAACTCTTAGAAGAAATGTGATTTTCTTGAAAATACATTAACCTCAGTTTCCCCAGAATCTTACATATCAAAAAATATGAATCAAAATGGAAACCCCTCGAGGTTCAAAAAAAGGAAAATAATAAAAGACAAAAAACATACCTTATTATTTTATAACACCAAACACCATGTTATGTTACACGTAGAAGCTGAATTTCCTCCCAAAAAGAACTTTGTTTAATATCATTAGTTCGATGTGGACCCTAAATATATTGACTATTTTCTAGTTAAAAGTTTGCCTCCATTAAAACATACTATATTTAATGATTATTGAATAATTAAATGAATAGTTTTAAAATTTTACCATTTAATTTGATGATATGACCGCTAGTGGGATCTTGAATCTCTACTATCCCATGGGGGTACACCTGATGCACTGTGTAAGGACCTAAAACTTTCAGCCTTAATTTTATTGGGTGAAAGTGGAGTTTGGAACTATATAGAGGAAATTTTTCCTTAGTTCAATGTGTTTGAATTTAAGATACATATATTGGTATTATTTAACTCTTTCTTTCTTGATCATTTAATTTTCATAATCAACCATCCAAAGTTCCTCAGTTTAATTAAGGTCTAATTTCCTCTCTTTTTTGGAAAATTAAATATAAAAATTAATTTTTTTATTTCCCAAAAGTCCTTGTGTTCAATTTCAATAGGTAAATGGAAATATTTTCCATAAAAAATCCATACGATGAATTTACTATGATGGTTTTGAATGCAATATGATATACCCAAAGAGAATCCAAGAGTTTTTCATACCAATATTTTCTAGAGGGATTGCTGGTTTTTTAAAAAAATTATAATTTCCTTATTCTCCAACAAATCTTGATGATTGGTTTTTAGGTATTAGAAAGTTTAAACTTTATTAGAGATCCCATACTTATAGATGAGTGTTGATAAGGGACTGTAGAAGAAATGGGTTCCACAATCACTGATTATATCCTTATAAATTCCAAATATAGAAAAGATATTCTATTTTAGGAATTAGATCACAACATGATGCCCATTGAACTTTTTGGTAATTAAATAAACCCATTTTGAGACATAATAAATAGATAAAAGGTTGTAGAGATATCCCCTAGAGTTTGGGAAGGGTCTCATGAAATCAATTTCCTCATAACCAAATATTTTAGAAACTAGAATGGGAGTAAGAGGAATTTTATTCATTTTGGTTATAAATCATAACTGTTGACACCAAGTACAACTTTGGAAGAATGTTTATGAATCCGTAGTGAGTTTAGGCCAAAATAAACCACATTAGAGATCGTTTTAGTGGTTTTATTGGCATAAAATTTTCCTCCACATGCCTCTAAATGACATAATTCAAGAATGAACTCTTTCTCAGACTTTGTAAGATATATCTTAATTACTTGATCATAATTGAACTTAAAGAGGTATGTATCATCACATAAATAATGTTTGAAATAAAAAATAAATTTATTCCTATATTGATTCCCTAATAGTTTTGGAATTACACCATAACCTTATAGTTTCTTATGTTTGTATACCATGGTAAATCATTCATAGAATATAGATTCTCATCAGGGAGTGAATCAGACATAAAAAGATGGGATGATTTATAATTGAATTATAACCTATAGAGGTAATATGATACTATATTTTCAACACCACTTTCCCCTTAATTTTTATATCAAACTATTGAAAAATAAAGAGCTACATAATAAATCTAGCCTTGTCATCTTATTTTTGGAAAAGATATTTCATATTCAAATGAATCATGAAGGCAATGACAGGGGATCATAAGTGATAAGACCTAAAATTTTATATGGAAAACAACACAATAAGAAACTATTTATCAGTGGTGGTGTAGTTGAATTGTGAATCATTTAATAATTTACTTAAAAAAAGAATGACATATGAAGTTTTATTAAAATATTATACTAAGACAGACCCTACAATGAAGACTCTTGCATCACACATGATTTTCAATGGATGTTTCCAATTAGGATCTTTCATGATAGGTGGAGAGATAATAGATGAATTGAGTGTCAAGAATGATTCCTCAGGGATTTATATCCATATAAATGGAGAATGTTTCACCATTAGAGAAAAAAGTGGTTAGGAAATAGAGTTAAAGTTCCTATTGAATCTTCTATAGAAACCATCATGTACTAAAAAAGACCACACTACTTCGATAGTATTTTGATATGGAAGGTGACAAATGATACCAACATTTGCATTATCAACTTCAAACCCTCTATTAGAGACCATATGTCCCAGGACCAATCCTTCCTTCACTATGAAATGGATTTTTTTTCTATTTTAGGATGAAATTATTATCCTCACCTCTAAACAAAAACCTTTCCAAATTTCTAAGTCATCCCTAAAAAGTATCCTCAATGATGGAGAATTCATCCATAAAGACCTCTAAAAAGTTCCCCACCATTTTAATGAAAATTCCAATCATGCACCACTGAATGATACGTGGGGAATTATATAACCCAATGGGAGTGAGTTTGAAATATAAAGTTTGAAATGGATAAGTGAATCTTATATTTACTTGACCTTCTAAGGAGTCCTCAATTTAATTATACATTGAGAATCCATCTAAGAATCCACGTAACTCATGGTCTACCACTCATTCAAGGACTTGATTAATGAAGGGAAGGGGAAAATGGTCTTTCTTAGTGTATGGTTTTAACTTCCTATAGTCAATACACAATATCCATCCACTATTAACCTGTTTGGAGGAGAATATCACCATCCTCATTAATAATCATAGTAATTAAACCACTTTGATAGGGATTACCCAATCACTCTCAACATTAGGGTAGATTATACCTACTTTCAAAAACATTAAATTTTTTTCCTTACCACACCCATGATATTGGTATTGAATATACTTTGAGGTTTATGACATGGTTTAGAATCAAATCCTAGAATAATTATGTGGGTTCTAATGAGTGGGCTAATCCCATGAATACTTGAAAAGGTCCATCCAACTAATTTCTTATGCCTACTCTGGATATCTAGAAAAATAATCACTTGATTGGATTTTAAATAGAATGATATGACAATGGGGAGTTTTTTATTTCCCCATCAGCATTCATACTTGAGTGATGATGGTTGGAACTTGAATTTGAGCTCAGGTTGGTTAACACTTTAAAAATTAGGTGGTGACTTTACACCATACTCAGTTTCTTTTTCCAAATTTCTTAATAGAACTGGTTCTTTTTGACTAGATGTTTCAGCCACCAAATTTTCTAGATCAATGTAAATAATGGGAATGGACTTGATGTTTGTTATTTCTGTAAAGGTTTCACTGATTGGTGATTTTGAAAAATCATCAAAGTAACAATCTGAAAGAGATTCAAGCCAAGGAGATAAATTCACCACATGAACTTCCTCATCATCCCTAATTTTAGATTTTTCATTATAAATTTTTAGGTTAAGGCTCATGTACCCAATGATTATGGTCATGTTATCATTCCTTAATCGGATTATTAGTTTATTTTTTCAATGAAGAGATGACCAATAATGTTTGGAGTTTTTTAATTAGTACCAATATTTGGATTATTTTCAAGTAAAATGAAGTCATATTGGTAAATGAAGTTGGAAGGGTT
Organism: Viscum album; assembly: GCA_963277665.1. Lineage (NCBI taxonomy): Eukaryota > Viridiplantae > Streptophyta > Magnoliopsida > Santalales > Viscaceae > Viscum > Viscum album. Next base: position 820,797,832 of record OY728157.1, read on the forward strand.
GATGAAGTTTTCATATTTCACAGGAACTAGCCTTAGGATCCCTTAAGAACTAAAATAATTTGATTAGTTATTTGGGGTGTGATTGATGTTGGTTATAGCTCTTTAATACCTAATTGTAAACACATATAATATGGAATGCGGTTCACAATAGCTCATAGATTATAAATGTGTTTGAAAAATATGTTCTCTCCTAACTCAACACTGATGAATGGAAATCCTGGTTCTTTCAACTTGAGAGGAATAGTCCATTTAATGGTGGTATTCACATTAGAAACCAAAGGACTTGGTTTTTATATGAAAATTTTCTTTTAAAAATGAATCATTCCTTAAGTTAATTTGAGTATGAAATAATAGTTTGGATTTCATAAATAATTGGAAGGTTCAAATTAACCTGAGAGGATATTTCTATCAGTGTTTCATTTAGTCCAGGTTTAGATTTTCCTATCTTACATTGAGGGAAGGGAGCATGTTGTTTGATTTTTTTCTCAGGCTAGGGTTATTTTTTTTAAAACCAAGACACAATTTATTATTAAATAAATAAGGGGGGGGATTACATGCTTCTGAAGTAAGGTATTTTTTTATAATACCTTTCATTAAGAGGTAGGATCTCAACAGGTAGATCCTCCTTCTAAGTAATGTCTTGACTGATACCCATGTTAGAAAGACTGTCAGAAACCCTGTTCTCTTCACAAAAGGTGTGTGTGGTGATGTAGTTGATCTCTAGGAGCATAGCCAGGCATCTCATCCAGAGAGTAGTGATAGGCCAAAATAGATGTACTTCTCCGTTCCAAATAGCATGAACAATGGTGGATGAGTCACTCTCAATATAGATGTTATTCCAACCCTTTTACTTGATGAAATTCATAGTGTGAATCACACCCATCATTTCTGCCTACAAGGACGAGGTCGTACCATAGCTGCCAAAAAAGCATCAATGGCATCGGCCATTAGAATCTATGAAAATAGCACCATAACCAGCAGGTCATGGATTTCCTTTGGAAGCTCCATAAATGTTCACTTTAACCCATCCCAGAAGGAGGTTTTTTCAGAAAACCTCAAAGGTGCGCTTTGGTTGCCTATAGATACCATCAACTCTGTCGCGACGAAGGATATCAAAATCACCAATGGAGTTGTCACAATAGGATTCTTGTATTGAAGTGACATCCTTGATGGCCATTCAAATTCGTGTATGACTTGAATTAAGATCAAATGAGTAATTTTTGTGAATAATGGCATTTATATCATACCAGATCACATGTAGGAGCTCCGCCACCACTGGTAAGAAGATATTTTTGATTTTCTGTGAAGATTTTAGCTCCACACTGTATTTTTTTGAGTAGTAATAGAGTTCGAGTGTAACCATGTTCAACCAAAAAAGTCAGTAATATAATTCCAAATCACTGAAGTTGAAGCACAATAAAAAAAATATGGTTATAATATTCCCTATACTGGTGGCAAAAATGGCACTTAGAACAAAGTTGTATACCAAAATATTGAAGACAAACCTAAGTGGGAACATGATTTTGGGAAATAATGCATACAAGATTAAGTCATTAAGGGTTAATCCATCTCTTATTAAAGTATTTTAACAAAGAAAAACTGAGATACAGATTAGTAATGTTATGTTTGTAAAAAATTTTGAGTTGAGGATCCCATTGTGAGCAGAATCCCATATAAGAAAATCATCATTTTCATAGGAGTAATTGTCAATAATATGCACGATGAAATTAGGCATTTCGGATCTACAAGAATGCATGATATCTTTTATAGTACAATTAGTGTTCACCAGGATGGATTTACAGGGAAACTTAGAGATAAGAGGGACACCCATCCACTTATCCAAACAAAATATTATGGAAGAATCGACACTAACCATCCATCTGAAGTTGGCCATAATGTGTGCAAAAGATTGTATATTGGAGGGCCATATAGATGATTGGATATAGTTCAAATTTCCTTTATTAAGTTTTTTGGTGAATCTTTTTGTAAGAAAATCAATGGATTCAGAGTTATCATTAATCAATCTCCAAGTGATTCTAGCATAAAGAGCATCGTTAAAGAGCGGAAGGTTTTTAATACCAATACCACTTTTATCCAACGGTTTGCAATAATTAACCCACAGGATGGTCACTAGTTTTCTTTCAATAATGCTACCAGTCCAAATAAACTTATTGACGTAAACCTTAATTTTTTTAAGAAGACTAATAGGCCATTTATAAGTCATCAGCGAGTAGACCAACTTTGACACAATTGTAGATTTCACTAAACAGATCTGTCCTTCCATGGAGAGGGATTTTCCCTTCCAGGAGGAGAGATTTTGGACCACTTGGTCAACAATGGTAGAAAATAAAATGGATTTAGGTCTTCCCCAAAATACAGGAACACCAAGTTAATTGAAGGGGAATGATCCTTCCTTGATATTGACATTATGAGAAATGTTTTTTCCAAAGAAGAAAGAGATTTTCCCCAGCTTATAGATTGACCAAAGAGCTCTTCATAATGGGTCAAGTAATTTCTAATATTTTGAATATTTTTTTATCACCTTGTAAGAAAAGGATGATGTCATCATCATAATAGAGATGCGTAGGAATACTTAAGTTTTTAGACGCCTGAATGGGTTTAAGTTTTTTTTGAGTAACCAAGTTGGTGAGAAGCCTGCTAAGGTAATATTAAGCTATGGAAAATAGGATTGCAGATAAATGATCACCTTTCCTGACACCCTTGGTACATTTAAAATATCCCTTAGGAGAGCCATTTACAAGAATAGAAATAGAGGTTGAATTGAACAAGGAATTGATTATACTAATGAAAATATCACTGAAACCAAAGGATTACAAAACCTTGAAGATAAAGCTCCAGTCAATGGTTTCAAAGGATTTCTTAATATCAAGTTTAATGGAGATATTACCTCTTCTATTAGATTTGTTCATAATGTTGGTGCATTCTAAATCAAGGAAAATGTAATCTTGTATGTTTATTCCCTTTATAAAACCAAATTGATTCCACGAAATTATTTTTTGACATAGAGAAGAAAGTCTATTAGAAATCAGTTTGGAGATGATTTTATAGAGAGAGTTAATAAGAGCAATGGTCTAGAAAAGATGTATTTCATAAGCATTGGAAATTTTAGGGATTAAAGTAAGGAATTGAGCATTTAGACCTTGTGGGAGAACCCCATTGGAGAAGAAGGATTTCACAAGTTTGCACACATCCATGTTAATGACACCCCAATGATATTGAAAAAAAACCATTGATAAAACCATTAGGGCCTGGGCCACTATCAGGATTAAGGCTGAAGACAGTGTCTTTGACTTCTTGGCCAAGAGGGTTTCTTAGAAGATAGAGATTATCTTTTTCAGTCACCAAGATCAGAATGATCTCAGGACTAGGGTATTTATTAATATTTGTGCTGTTGAAAATGTAATCAAATTAGTTGACCACATGAGTGATAATGGCCTCCTCTGTTTCAAAGAGGGTTTCATTATCCCTAAGGAAGGATAGAGGATGACAAACTTTCCTCATTCTTTGAATAGAGTTATAAAACATAGTTTTTATCTCACCATCCGAAATCCATTTTGCTTTGAAGATTTTTTTATTAATCTTGTCTTTTAAAATAAGGAGAGAATTCAATTTGAGAGAAATGCTGATTTCAACTTGAGGATCAGTAGAAAAATCAGAGCAAGTAGAGTTGTTCTGAATTTGGGAAAGTTCTTTTTCAAGGATAACTATATCGTTTTCCATTTTCTTGTATTTTTTGTTGCACCAACCCTTAAGGCATTTTTGAGGTGCTTTAATTTAGTAATGCAGGCAAAAGCATCTTCGTGATGGTTCGTAGACTCCCAGAAATTTTTTATGATGTTAGAACACTCTAAGTCAGAATACCAAGCATTGTTAAATCTAAAAGGAAGAATGGGTTTTTATGTTTTTTTAAATTGATATCATACTTATTAAGACTAACACTACTTTTAGTTATCTGAGGGATTATTGTGTGCAACTTTATTCCCCCCACAAGGTTGGGGGAGGGATAGTTTGTGTAGGAATAGCTCTATTTCTAGTTTTTAGGGGTTTTAATTCATTTTTAAGTGATGATACATATAATATAATTTTCTCCATTTTTTACACAATTATTCAAGGATTGGGAGGGGTGGATTGGGTAGGGTCTTGTGATGGTCATTTTATCCTATGAAGATACTTTGGATATTTGATGGGTTATTGAATGGGTTTTTGAATAAGTTGTATGAATTGGACTGGTGGATGTTATTATAGGAATGGGTGGTCTTAAAAATGGTTATGTATTGGAAATTTTTTTGAGGGTAGGGGTTTAGACATTCTTGTTATGTTGGTTGTTAATTTTCTCTCCAACAGAAGCATGGATGGTCATTGTATCTTGGATTGAAAGTGTTTTGGTATTGTATCTTTTGAAATTTCAAACCATTGGACTCTTATAGAGTTACTCATAAAATAAAATCCTTTATGAAAGGGAAGGTTGTGATGTTTTAGGTCTTTTAATTGTTTTTTTCACAAACTATGCAAACTGGGTCAACAGATTGGATTTCATTGACCTTCCTAAGATCGATCACTTAAAATTTCTGAGTGAGTACACTGAGTTTTTCCTTAAATTTTATTCATCTATAATATTTTTGATTACACCATATTTTTTATATTCTTATATTATGGTGAGATTCCACATTTTTGGTTCTATTCATTAATGTTTTGTATATACTCATAAGCATCATTTCAGACTCTATTTTTAAAATTTCCATTACTCAACATGTCTATGAATTATTTATTTCTTAGAAACAACCCTTCATAGTAAATTAAAAATTATTAGGTATTTAGAAACCAAGGAGTGATACCATAATGAGAGTGTCTTTTAACCTTTACCATGTTTTATAAAATAATTATATCTGTTTCAAAAAAATTGGATGCTTATTTTAAGTACATTTTTTTTGTGGTGGGGAAAGTGTTTATTGTAAAACTATATTTTTAATTGGTCCTAATAATTGATTGATGTTGGTATCAAATTTATAAACCAATTATCGGATTTATTTTTCAATTATAAAGGAAAAATCCTCATCTTACATGATTCAAGTCAATGTGGTGGGAACATGGTTTCAAAAATGTCATTGAATTACTTCACATGAAGGTATGACAATTCTGAATCCATCCCATTAAATTTTAGAAGGTGGTTTAAAACATGGTCTTTAAATAAATAGTTGGAATTTTCTAATTCATCATGTATAATTAATGAGGGTACATTTGTTTTGAAGGGTGCAAGGTAGTCATCAATGTTTTGATCTACAACATTCCCCAAGTTTGGGGATACCTAATTTGGGTTACCATTTTGGTTTTTACCTGGGTTGATGATAGGGTTTTGTGTACAAAAATCCATTGGAATAGACTCAAAAATCCATTGGAAATTTTGGGGATTAAATTAAGGAATTGAGCATTTAGACCTTGTGGGAGAACCCCATTGGAGAAGAAGGATTTCACAAGTTTGCACACATCCATGTTAATGACACCCCAATGATGTTGAAAAAAACCATTGTTAAAACCATCGGGGCCTGGGGAACTATCAGGATTAATGCTGAAGACAGTGTCTTTGACTTCTTGGTCAAGAGGGATGCTTAGAAGATAGAGATTATCTTTTTCATTCACCAAGATCAGAATAATCTCAGGACTAGGGTATTTATTAATATTTGGGCTGTTGAAAATGTAATCAAATTAGTTGACCACATGAGTGATAATGACCTCCTCTGTTTCAAAGAGGGTGTCATTGTCCCTAAAGAAAGAGAGAGGATGAAAAAAATTTCTAATTCTTTGAAGAGAGTTATAAAACATATTTTTTATCTCACCATCCGAAATCCATTTTTCTTTGAAGATTTTTTTACTAATCTTGTCTTTTAAAATAAGAAGAGAATTCAATTTGAGAGAAGTGATGATTTCAACTTGAAGACCAGTAGAGAAATCAGATAAAGTAGAGTTGTGCTGAATTTGGGAAAGTTCTTTATCAAGGATAACTATGTCGTTTTCCATTTTCTTGTATTTTTCGTTGCACCAACCCTTAAGGCATTTTTGAGGTGCTTTAATTTAGTAATGTATCCAGAAGCATCTTCGTGATGTTTCATAGACTCCCATCAATTTTTTATGATGATAGAACACTCTAAGTCAGAATACCAAACATTGTTAAATCTAAAAGGACGAATGGGTTTTCATGTTTTATAAATGGATATCATACTTATTAAGACTAACACTACTTTTAGTTGTTTGAGGGATGATTATGTGCAACTCCCCCCCCCCCCCACAATGTTGGGGGAGGGATAGTTTGTGTAGGAATAGGTCTATTTCTATTTTTTAGGGGTTTTAATTCATTTTTAAGTGATGATACATATAATATAATTTTCTCCATTTTTTAAACAATTATTCAAGGATTGGGAGGGGTGGATTGGGTAGGGTATTGTGATGGTCATTTTATCCTATGAAGATACTTTGGATATTTGATGGGTTATTGAATGGGTTTTCAAATAAGTTGTATTAATTAGACTGGTGGATGTTATTATAGGAATGGGTGGTCTTAAAAATGGTTATGTATTGGAAATTTTTTTGAGGGTAGGGGTTTAGACATTCTTGTTATGTTGGTTGTTAATTTTCTCTCCAACAGAAGCATCGATGGTCATTGTATCTTGGATTGAAAGTGTTTTGGTATTGTATATTTTGAAATTTAAAACCATTGGACTCTTATAGAGTTCCTAATAAAATAAAAGCCTTTATTAAAGGGAAGGTTGTGATGTTTTAGGTCTTTTTATTGTTTTTTTCACAATCTGTGCAAACTTGGTCAACAGTTTGGATTTCATTGACCTTCATAAGATCGATCACTTAAACTTTCTGAGTGAGTACACTGAGTTTGTCCTTAAATTTTATTCATCTATAATATTTTTCATTACACCATATTTTTTTTATATTCTTATATTATGGTGAGATTCCACATTTTTGGTTCTATTCATTAATGTTTTGTATATACTCATAAGCATCATTTCAGACTCTATTTTTAAAATTTTCATTACCCAACATGTCTATGAATTATTTATTTCTTGGAAATAACCCTTAATAGTAAATTAACAATTATTAGGTATTTAGAAACCAAGTATTGGTACCATACTGAGAGTGTCTTTTCACCTTTACCATGTTTTATAAAATAATTACATCTGTTTCAAAAAAATTGGATGCTTATTTCAAGTGCATTTTTTTTGTAGTGGGGAAAGTGTTTATTGTAAAACTATATTTTTAATTGGTCCTAATAATTGATTGATGTTGGTATCAAATTTATAAACCAATTATCAGATTTATTTTTCAATTATAAATGAAAAATCCTCATCTTACATGATTCAAGTCAATGTGGTGGGCACATGGTTTCAAAAATGTCATTGAATTACTTCACACGAAGGTATGACAATTCTAAATCCATCCCATTAAATTTTCGAAGGTGGTTTAAAACATGGGATTTAAATAAATAGTTGGAATTTTCTAATTCATCATGTATAATTAATGAGGGTGCATTTGTTTTGAAGGGTGCAAGGTAGTCATCAATTTTTTGATCTACAACATTCCCCATGTTTGGGGCTACCTAATTTGGGTTTCCATTTTGATTTTTACCTGGGTTGATGATAGGGTTTTGTGTACAAAAATCCATTGGAATAGACTCAAATATAGAATATGGAGTTATAGGAATATTTTTATATAATTTTAAAAGACCCTAAGGTGTTATTTACACACCAAACCTAGTACTATCCACTCTAACTATATAGTTTGATTGGTCATGGGCATCGACAGAAATGCTCCAAGAAAGGAGGGAAAAACAAAGGGGAAAAGATAAGATAAATGGGATGAGAAAAAATAAATGGGGATAATATAATGATTTTATAAGGTGTCTTACCTAGTTCCTTGGAAACAACACAAAAATTTGGTCTCAAAAAAATTTACCCAAGTATATGGTCGTCATGGTCACTTGTAGTACAACTTGGGTTATCAAATCCTCAACGACCTAAGAAGAGACCCAAGGACACATGCATTCTATGGGTGGTATTTGGATATGAAGTGGAAAATTTTGGTTTGATTTTAGATGGTTTAAAAATGAACTAAAATACCTAGGTGAATCCAATTTGGGAGAATGAGTTGATCAAAGGTTATTGCTAGGGGTGGATATGATGGATTTCTTTTAGACTATTTCAATTTCTCATATTTGAGATGGGCTCATTCTAATAATTCCAAAAAACCTCATAACTTATTGGTTTAATGCATATAAAAAATAATAATAACAACTTATACACTTATAAGATCATTTTCATGGGAAATATAAGGTAGATAATCCTATTATCACTAAGAATGTGTGGCGTTAAAATTCAATAAGGGTGAGAAAGTAAGTAATCATCAAATGGAATTCACAATTAAAATAAATAAATTAAAGTCAATGTAACATGAAATAATATCCAACCCATCCCATTGAAACGCCATTTTGATTAACCAATAATAGTTTTATATCTCTATTGATGAAATTATCTCAATGGAATATGGAAGAAGACTTACATTGTGGGAATTGAATAAGAAAAAAAGGAAATAACAATCATTCTACCATTGTGTGAAGAACTTCACAAGTGTTGGTATGAATAAGTTCACACCATGAGTTAATAGTATAAAAATGATATAAATAATAACAAAATAATATAATATTAATAGAGTTAATTAAGAAATTAGAGTCAATTAGAACAAATTACATGAGAAAGACCAACATTATAAAGGTAAACTGATAGCATAACATTACAATGAAACACCAAACAAAATTCCCAAAAAATACTTCAACAAAACTCCCTTAAATAAAAATTTTGGAATACTTGGGTCAATAAACTAGTATTAAATTTCACCTTAATTAATGATCTTAGGAACAGGTGGTTGGAAAATTAATGTAGAGTAGACTTTTCGAACCTTGACAAAAATCAGATCCAGTTTGCATCCACTCAACAGAAGTTCCAAAAAGAGTATCTATATGGATAAATTTGTTTGTTTAATAGAAAAAGAAATTGAATAACAAGATTTAATCTAATATTTTTAAGAATTTCAACCCATTTGTCCTCATTTCCACTAATTTATGATCAAAATGGTTAGATGTTATTCTAGGCCACTGAATATGGCCCAAAATTTTATCTTTCACTTGGGATGAATAGATCACCCCATAAACTTCATAATAATCTCTAGAACCAATTTAATTAAATGTTACCAAAGTTTTAATCTATATCCTGTTCAAAATTTCGCTTCATTGGTCTTGAATCATAGCCTATACAATCGTTTTATTGGGTTGTTATCCAATTTATGTTGCCCAGAATTATTTGGATTCAAGGCCCACTTTAGTCATCATTCCATATGAGTATCCAACATATCTTGAAGGAAATAATGTTTCTAATAGAATGGGTGACCTGAAAATGCAATATTATATTATAATAAATACTAATGGGTATTTTATTAGGTTTTAAACAAATAAAACAAGTAATAGTGAATTTTAAGAATGAATTAAAAACATAATAAGAAAAGAAGTTCAAATTGTAAAATGCACTAGTAAAAGTGTTTAAGAAAATTGAATCACATGAAAATTACAATATATAAAATTAATATTAACCTATTTAAATGTACAATCATGCACTTTCTAGTTAATAATGATATAAAATTATACATCATTCATCCAAATCATCAGAAAAACCTTTATGATTCATGTGATTTAATTATTTTTTACCAAAATGAAACAAAAGTGACACAAATATTCACAAATAATACATATATGGAGATAAAAATTACATAAATATTTATATAATCAAAATATTCAAGAAAATACGAAATTTAAGTAAATTTAGTACTAATATTGAGGGTCTCATTCTATAATTTCATATACCAATGTCAATTATAGAATCCATGTATAAAGGAATAAAAGTGAACAACATCCAAAGGAATTGATTAGATGGAAGGTCCAATATGTTCATGTACAACTAAAATAGTGAGTCCATGTTTGGTATAGAGTAATTTTGGAATGGAAAATGAAAATGGTTAAAGAATACTTTGAATAAACATACACCAATTCTACAAGATGAGGACTACCATGGGGTGAAAAGAAACAAATTTGTATTCTTCCTAATGAAACATTCTATAGTTTCAAATATTAACTCAAAGACACTTTAAATTAAAAAATAAACTCTAATAAAGATACCAAAATTATTAAAAGAACATTTGAAAATGAAAATACATCTAACAGACCCCTGTAGTTAGGACTTATCAAAACCAATATCATCTCTCATTTATTCATATTTTTTTCATATAGAGGAATATTATTAAAAATATATGAAACAAAAACAACACCCAACACATAAAATTAATTTTTTAAATTAAACCACTAATAAATTTGGGGGAAAATATTTTTTAATAAATAATTTCAAAACAATTTTTCCAGATTGATTATTGAAAAATGTTTTCCTACAACTTAATCAAGTAGTTTTCTTATAAAATTTATGTGATTATATTTTCAAACACTTTAAACATATCTATGAGAGGTAAATATTTCATTTTTACTTTACAAAATCAATATTTTTTTATTTTAATAAAACAATTTTTACATAGGTTAACAACTCACCATATGATACACACTCACCACCATATAAGAAAATCATAAACACACATGCTGATTACACACCAACACATAAGGAGTATGTCTAGGAAAAAAAGATTACATGGAACATATTGTGATTTGAATCATAGATTCAATATACCATATAGATTTTGATACAAAAAATAGTTTTAATAAAACTATATTGACAAAAAAAGACAAAAAAACTAAAATAAAATCTAAAGCAACACACAAATATGTTTTCTTATATAAATACTCCAGTAAAATCATATAAAATTAGAAAATATAAATGAATAATCTTCACAAAATTTTACTTTTTTTGTGGGATTATGTAAAATCATTAAAATTTATTGAAAAATTAAAAATTAATCAGTGAACTAGACTTTTAAATATTTGGTTACAGGTTCCACCTTTAAATCCACTTCATGTTTCAAAAATCCACCCTACAATTGTTTTAAAATAAATAAAACCTCTCTCAGACATCTCTTCCATTACACTATTAACTTGAGAAACAATTTCATGCCTAAAAAAACCCCATTCCATATTTCCATATATCTATTATTTGAGTTTATAACCTTTTTGGCATATCATTGATGTTCTCACATGAACAGTCCATTTGGTTGATTATGAATATTCTCAACATGTTTTAAGAGTAAATTGTAAGAGATAATCATAACTCTAATTCCATTTCCACATCCTCAATATGGTGGTTTAGTTTCAAGCATATAGTGAAGGAACTAATTAGGAATCAAAGCATTCTAATATAAGTAGAATTATTGTTTTTCATAAATACAACCCATGTAATATAATGTTATGCACTCTATAAATAATAAAATATAAATTTATTCCCCATGAAATAAGAAATGTGGGACTAAAATTTATAAAACTAAAATACAATATTAAACACTTTACCATACTCTTCTATTGAGAATAAAACATTATAATTTAATCATAACACGAAATATTGAAAGGAAGTTTATTTTATTTCAATTCTTCAAACATATTTAATGTTTTTCCTTTTTATGAAGATTTCAATGCCCAATAATCATGGTATTGTACAATTTATTGTCATTGATTTCCCATTGGTCAAAATGGGTAAAAAGGTTATAGCATTGGGGATCTAACTACTAATTAGATTACTATATAAAAACATAATAAAATTTCTTGAATTAGGTTGAATCCCACTTAAAAAAATCACCTCAAATACTTATAATACAATATTGGGTCTTTGGATATGTTGAGAAAGGTCAATGGAAATGTTGTAAGTTTGATATAAATGAATTTATTGGGATTACTACAAATTTAGAAATTAGAAAAACAACTTTTATATATCCTTAATGTGATATAAATATATAATCACATCTCTGAATAATTATGAAGTAGGTTAATGTCCATTATCTTGTATTTCATTTAAAATATCATCCACAATGTATCCCTAATGACAGAAACAAAAAAAATGTATTTAGTCAACATACATAGTTTTTTAAGAAAAAATTATGATTTGACTTTATTTATCATGGGTCAAATATAAACATTATACTCTACTGGTTTTATAAAAGGTAGAAATAAAGAATCTATAAATTTAAGGACCATGCTTGATATTTTTCTTGAGAGCTACCAGAATTAGCTCATTCATTTCATCAATCATTCCCACTTGGAAAAGGGAATCTGTAATAATTGAAAATCTCATATTACCCTGAAAATAAATACAAATTACATTGATAAAAAAAACTTTGAAAACAGTATATGATTCATCACTACTATCATACAAAATATTTATCTTTTTTCAGAAAGGGCATATATGTTGGAAAAGGTTCATTTTCTGTTGTAATGTATTTTACCAATAGATATGATCCTATCAATAAATTATTGGTAAGAAAACCATTGATAAATGTTATTTTGGTAGATTAAATATCTCAATTATAATTAGAATAATAAAAATATATAATATATATGTTGGTAAACATTTTTAGCAATAGATTTATGTGTTGATAATATTATCATCTTTTGTAAACAATCCAAAAAATAATATATGTTTATAAATTATATTTCAAATAAAATATTATGTGTGGGTATTCTGATATTTTTTTCTAAAATTTTATATTATTTTTATAAATATAATTATATATAATATATCTATTATATTTATTATATAATTATTATAAAATAATATTATATGGAACTCCAACAAACAGAGACTTTATTTTGAAAAAACAAGATAAAACGTAATTTAAAAACATGTTCAAACTCCAAGAAATGACATGAAGATACAAAGGATATTAAATATGATTAAAATACAAACTAAATTAAATGAAACTCCATATAAAATTATTCACAATTATTTCTCCCACATATCAACTCCCACTATCACCATCATGGTTCACACTACACCAAAGGATCTCACCAGTAAAATTTAAACCCACTTGAAAACATCTGCAATTAGAAATATAGGAGGCCTTATCATATTCACTCACATGTATTGATTTTATTACATGGATATTTATATATAACATCAACATAAAGATATCATAACAATTTCATTAATGTGAAATTGTAATCCATTTAATGTAGTGTTGGCATTCCATCATAGTTCATTTTTTTCTATACCTATCCATGAAAATTGAAATAAACTAGTTTAATATTAATATCAATGAAATAAATACATTCTAAACTAAAATCTCAATTCCATTTATTATAATAAATCACAATGTCATAACATATTGATGAATGAATAAGATAAATCCATCTAAATATTTTTTTTAAATACCAAAGAATCAAAATTTATCACTATTAAATGTTGTGTCATCTCAAATGCATTAATGATCATGCTATTTCTTCCTTCTAGGGATAATTAATAACCATTAAATCTATAATGATCCATGAAACATAGAAATAAAATGTAAACAATCTTGATAAAATCACAATTTTAATGAATCTTAACCCACAATCATTTTCTTGATTAGTATATAACAAAAAATAAATCATGCCTCTTTGTCATACAATAATAGTATAATTCCAGAATGTGAATATACTTTAATGAAATTTTTACATCATTAAACTCTTATTTTAAAAGAAAATATGATTAAAAAATGAACAATCTTCCATAGAACATCTCATTAAAAGAATAAAAATATTTTTTCAAATACATGTGAGATTTATAAAACCAGCAATAAATGATTGATAATATTGATTATGAATTTAAATAAAATAAATTTTAAAATGTTTTCTAAAACAAAAAATTATGTTGTAATGAATGAATCAATGAAAAAATAAAGTAACAAATGAAAAAATTTGGGATACATATTTAATTAAGTTTATTTGGTCAATATAAAACTCTAAATTTATAATTTTTTATAATGATATCATGTTAAAATACAATCTTTAAGATAGGTAGAATATAAAAAACTATTTTTTTTGATATATCTATAATAAACAAATTAAAATATACTTGTGCACATCAATTTTTCTTAAAAAAGTCACCAAATACACTGATGTGAGATGAAAATTTCAACATTTTAGTTTCTTATTCATTGAAAATGAACCTAATTTTATCCAAACTTTGGGGAATTTTTTTAATTTTTTTTAATTTTTAAATTTTGGAACCTAATTTATAAATAACTCAATTATTGGTTTCTAATGATTTATTATATTTTTATATAAATTAGTAAGCCATATTTTTTTGAAATTGAAATTGAAATTGTTTAAAAAAAGAATTTTGATTTTCAATTTTCAATTTGAATTAAAGTGAAAATTTTAATTGTGGAAATTGATATTATTTCGTAAAAATCAGATTTTAAATTGGTTGATTTAAATTAATTAAAAATGAATTGGAAATTATTTGGTTGAAGGGTGAAATTATGATTTCTACTAGTTTTTTGAAATTAATTAGAAAAAAACATTGTTAGATGAAAATGATTTTGGAATAAAAATTGGAAATGTGACGGTCTAGAATGGATGCGTAAAGAAAACATTATCACTTAGACACTCTGATCAACCTCTCACACGTGCTTCGACAAAGTTATCCCATGTTCCCTCTCCATGGTTAATTAATAACCATGGATAATCTATAAAAACTATGCCCCACCCTCTTTAATACCTGAACCTACTACAATTCTAATCCCTACAAAAATCCTAAGATAGTAGAGAAGGAAACATAAAACTAGTTGATGAAGGCCGTACCATTGCATGCCAAACCAGATCTAAATCTTGCTGCATAATGAAGATGATTAGAGAAGAATCTGTGCTGCCTTTTTCGATGAAGCTATCCCACTATTGAAGATGAACAGAAAGACCTATTTAGTGGAAGATCGCACTTCCCTATTACATACAAAGCTCACTAGTGACACCTCAACTAATTACCAGAAGAATACTAAAACCACACTATCCTATACCACCCTATGACACGATTTTAAAGATCCAAACCTATACCAGAGCCACGAGTTGAAGATGAATCCCTTTATTCCAAAATATAACTACTGATCCATGAAAAAATATCACTTAGTAGGAATAATATCTTAAGTCTACCTATCTTGGAGAAATTTCATTCCATCGATGCTAGATTTTGAATAAAGCTGATCAAAGATACCGCAAAAAATAATTCAATCTTCTAGATAATGCTGGAGAAAAACTAAAATTTTTATTTTTGGCTATTTACTATACTCCTATGTAGGTATTAAAAAATGGAGGGGCCACTTGAAATTCTCACTCACATATCATAAGTGTTAAGACTCTTACACACCAACTGGTCAATCAAAATTTTCAATAATATGGACAAGCTACTTTTGAAACCAAGAGGTATAGACTATCCAACATTTTACCCTTGTTTTCAAGGCCTCATTAGTCCAACCCAGTACTGCAACTTAAAATCCATCCATGCTAATGGATAATCCAAACAACATGAAAACATCATCCATCAACTGGACTTTGATCATAGACACATTAAGCATGATATATGCATAATTAAGGACCAGTGTAGCATTAATCAAGTTCTCGACACAAGAAACTATTCAATAATTCTTCATGAAGGAAAAAACCAAATCTAAAATAGCCCTCTTTTCAAGCATGTGCACTGATAAAATAAAACTGAACAATACTCTTTTTCACTGAACCTATTATGTAGAAGAACACATCAGCTGAAAAAATTCATAAAGAGTTCCACTGGATCTATGAAGCATAAATGTAATTCTACTTTTATTTTTCTCATACCTGAATAGACTTGATTGGGAGAGAATTTTTTCCAACAAGAATATTTTCTTAGATGTTCTCAACTAAATTGATCACAACCCTTGAAGTTGTGCACATGGAACCCATCCAAGGAATAAAAATATAAATGATCACTACACTAAAAGTGAGGATGATGAAGGCCACTATCTATAAATAATTCTTCTATTCCCAAATTTGAAATGATTCAGAACCTACAAATCAAATCTATTTCAATTTTAATTTTAATACATTTTTATTTTAGTCAATTGGGTTATTCTTTCTCTCCATCAATTATTTGTGTTTCTCAACCACTGTGAAGCCCTTTGATATATCAATCTCTCAATGATGAGAGGCTAACCCAAGGATCACCCTTCATATGAATCCAGGGATTCAAAATGTAGGATCATATATTTTTGGACTGGATGATATTTCTTAAGAAACTTGAATTTTTAGTTTATTGGATGAACTAAATTATAAAACGAGCTTTGTAATGTAATTATAAGATTTGGAACACATAAATTTGCTATTTTTTTGGCTTGGTTTAAGTCCTGAGAGGTGTCCTGAGTGTTTTTTTGAGCTTTAGGTGTAGAAGGATCCAAAAAACCAAAACTGTGATAAGCTGGTAAGGTGTATGGTTTTTCTAAAACAGTGTGGTATACTAGGTAAAACTGTTTGGATGATCTAGTGGAGCTGTATGTATCACATGGTTTTTTATAACCATTAAAGAGGATATTACCAGTCATTTGAGTGATCTAGACATCTTGAAAGATATATTTTTCATAAGTTGTTCATGGTTTTCCAAACCATGTGACCAACCCGTGTGAGGGGGTTCCTTGGGTAGTTCTGAGTGCACGGTTGGTGCATGGTTTAGTCAACTTTTCATCCAATCCATATGCCTCATTTGAATTAGCGATTTTACCAAAATTATCCAACCTCCTTTTATTTTTATTCTCCCATATTTTTTTATCCTACTCTGTGCGAAGCAGGAATATGTGTATTTCTCCTCTTATGCTCCTAGACAAGGTGAGATCTCTTCCATATGGTGTCAAATTCAAGTGTCTTAATTTTCATTTTATATCCCTCGGTATGTCTACAACTAACCTTACCTTTATTATCCATGTAAAGACCCTTAAAATTCAAGGGAAATTTTTTCTTAATTTGCTTTGGAATTTTACAAGAACGCAGTTTCTGACGGCACCTGATTCCGAGGCCCGGTGTGCCCGGAATCAATTTCCAAAGTTTGGCTCAGGTACGTTCAGTGAACGAATGAGCGAGAATTTCTAAATTTTGAACTGGTGCTCGGAATCGAATTCTGAGGGCACCGATGAACTCGCAACGCCGGTAATCACTTAAGGGAGCCTTTACCGTAGTTGCGTTTGTGCGGGTGAAGAAGTTAATTAATGGGGTTTAATTAAAAAGTAAATAAAATTGTTGAATCAATTTTATTTCATATCAAGGTGGTTTTTTTTCTCCCATGGGAAGTTGGTGGTGGGGCCCACATCCACCCAACCTCCCATGTGTGGATAATTGAAAGAGTGGGGCCCACACGAGCCCCCCCACCTTTTCAAATCCCTTAACTCCCTAACTTCGCTTAACCCTTCACTTTCCTAACTCCCCATTAACTCACTTTCATTAATTTTTGACAACTTGTTATAATTAATAAGGTGAGTTACTTAATTTCAAACTCTTGAAATTCAAATGGTTAGGTTGTGTTAATAAAATAATACCTGGTCTTATTTTATTATTATTAGAGTTTTTTCCACCTTGAGTGGATTTGGAAGCGTGAAGTCTTCTTCTTCTTCAACCTTGACGAAGAATGTGAAGAACATCTCGGACTCCGACGAAGAACACCGTTCTTCAACGAGGAACATCTACGCCAAAGAACGCGACGTCTTCTTCCAACGACGTTACCTCTTCGAACACACCTCGACGACAATGGAATCGACGTTCTTTTTCCGCGACGCCCGACCTCCGCGACGCTCGTCATCCGCGGCTTGATTGTCGTGCACTGTTCCTGAACCGAGGTAGGGGTTTTATTTATTTAATTGTTCGTGAATACCAACTTGATGATCTTCGTGGATTAAAACCAATTGTTATCGAATCACGTGAGGGGGTCGGACCGCACAAACACGGCCGACCCTCCTCCTTATTTTCATGTTGGTTTCTTTGTGGTTGGTACGGGAAAGCGTGGTGTCGTCACACCACGCGGATTCATGCGGAAGGAAATGCGCGGCGCCGTCGCGCCACGCCATGGAAAGAAGTTTAAGAACGCGACGCCGTCGTGCCACGTCAAAGAAAACTGAAGATGCCACGGCCGGAGCGGGGCCACGGTGGAGGGGCGTGGTGACGTCGCACCGCGCCTGACGACAAGGGTCGCGGCCGGTTCCGGGCCGCGGCGGAGCAAGGTGACCGGCGGACGGACCAGGCCGCCGGTGTCAGAACTGGAAGGGGACCGGCCACCGCGGGTCCCATTGAGTAGGAACCGGCCGGCCAGGTCGGGCCGGCCGGACAGGGAGGAGCCGGGGGAAATAAATTCCCCCGGCCGGCTTCAAACGGCCCCCTTAATTGAGGGGGGGCCGCGGTTACACAGGGGGGCATGCGCCCCCCCTTTCCGAAACTGCTCGGCCAAAGGCCGAGCCAGACAGCACGCTGGGTGCGCTGTGCCCAGCCGGACCAGTGCCTGGCTGGTCTGTCAGGCCGGGCCGCGCCCTGCCAGGCCGACCGGGGGGTCTTGGGCCGGGTCGGTCCGGGCTCGAAACCCCTATTTTCAGACCGTTTGGGTTCAATTACCCATAACTCGGGCTACTAACCTCCGAATGAAGCGCCATCAGCGGAAACGCGATCCTTGGATTGAGATGGTCGTTTCGGTATACTGCACTTAAGGTTTTGGAATACTTTGGGTTCGGCCGGGTTGGTTCGTTCACGAAACCAACCGGGCCCTCGAAGCGGAAACACTCATATCTTGAGCTTCGGACGTCCGATTGACGTGCCGTCGACTTCGTTGAATTCCTATAAGTGAGACGGATCTTTTGGAATACTCCACCCGAGGTTTGGATGCAGGTGGAGTACGGTTGGGTTGGTTTTTCCTTAAAAACCAACCGGGCCCCTCGGACGAAAAAGCCAATAACTCTCAGACCGGGCGTCCGATTGACGCGCCGTCTGCGACGTGAAGTTCATGTTGACGATACGGAACTTTTGGATACATCAACTCTGTACCTTGTGTCAGTTGATGTATCAGCCTCTCGGCTCGTGGAGCGGACCCTCCCGAACGAGCTTGCTGTGTGCGGGAACCCTAGTGCTGGCTGCGACTTTGAGGACGACGACTGTGCAGAGATCCTCAGTGGACTGCGACGATGAAGAGTGCTGGTCTTGTATCCTATGTGGGTCCCAGCTGTGCTGGTCTTGTATCCTATGTGGGTCCCCGCTTAGATGATTCAGTGCTAGTCCTGTATCCTATGTGGGTCCTAGCATAGATGAATCAATGAAGAGTGCTGGTCTTGTATCCTATGTGGGTCCCAGATGTGCTGGTCTTGTATCCTATGTGGGTCCCAGCTTAGATGATTCAGTGCTGGTCTTGTATCCTATGTGGGTCCCAACATAGATGAATCAATGAAGAGTGCTGGTCTTGTATCCTATGTGGGTCCCAGCTGTGCTGGTCTTGTATCCTATGTGGGTCCCAGCTTAGATGATTCAGTGAAGACAGCTGGTCTTGCATCCTCAGTGGGTCCCATCTTAGATGTTTCAGTATCCTTATCTAATCATCCCTTTCACCTTTTTCGACGAAGTATTTTTTGTGTGAGCTGAATCATGTTTACTCTCCTTTGTGGATTGTGTTGAACTATCCTGGTGGATTTACTGTTTACATTCCTTTGTGGATTGTGTTGAGCTATCCTATGTGGATTACTTTTTCTCTCCTCTGTGGATTGTGTTGTGCTATTCTGTGTGAGTACACGTTTTTCTTTCCTGTGTGGATTGGGTTGTGCTTGGGCTCGGATGTTGGAGCCGAACGGGAATTGATGACTTAGGTATATGTATGGGCATATACCTAAGCAGTGTCGGTTGTTACTTCGTGATTGTATCTTCCCTTTGTGGTTTATCCTTTATGGATTTTGGAAGACCTTCGGGGGTCTCGGGGTCCCTACTGAGTAGCTTATACTCACCCCTGCATGGGATATGCCCGCACTACGTTGTGTTGGTTGCAGACAACGGACAACGTTGATCGTGGTTGAGGCTTGCAGAGCAGGACGGTACTTGGAGGTGGACCACTGGGCGGGACGTAGTCAGAGCGGACGGCGGGACCCGAGGAGCAGTGGAGCTATCTGTACCCACCCTTCAGGTGGGATTTCCAGTGGACATCTCGGCGTAGCGGATTTTACTTTTCAGTTTTTGTTTTCCCTTTCGAGTTGTACTTTACTTTCAGTTTGGGTTTGTATACTGGCCCACTTCTTTCCGCACTTACAGTTGTACTCAGTTTTTACTTAGTGTTTACTTTTTTCCGCTTGCTTACTCGGTGGTTCTTGTTTACTTTACAAAGGCAATGCCTTCCCTTTTTACTGGGATTTACACCTTGGTGCTAGTCGCCAGCCCCTGGCCTATGGAAGGCGTGCTTGGGGTAGTCACGGCACGGGCCCCGAGGACGGGTTGTGACAAATTGATATCAGAGGAGTTCGGTTCTACCACTGACTCTGATCTTTCTTCTATGAGAAGCAATAGTGTTCAGCGTATTGGGTGTGGTTATCAGTCCAGGGAGTCTAGTGTTGGTGCGACAGCCGACTTATCCGTACACCAGGACCCTGACTTCTGATTTCCGACTTAATGCACGAAAACATTAATTGCATGTGTCGTCAAGTTTTCTTTGTGATTACTTGGGTCATCTCACCAGGTATACAGTCCTGACCGTGGTGCACCTGTTTCTTTTCAGGATGGCCCCATGACGGCATCCAGCTAGGGTTCCGAGAGTCGAGTGTGACGACAACCCACCGAGCGATGAGGCCTTGGTGCAGGGCCCTTTATCAGCAGTGGCACTGGAGGTAGCTATACCCGCCGAGCCACCGATGCTTCCAGCACCAGCCGCTGATGATGCACATCGCCTCAGTGCACTGTATGAGTTCCAAAACCAGCGACCGCCCAGGTTCCGTGGGGAGACGGAACCCCAGGCAACTGAGGACTGGCTGGAGGCGGTTGTACGAGTTTTCAGGTTAGTTAGGACACCAACAGACCTCATGGTGATCCTCGCAGCGAGGCTCCTGCACGCGGCAGTAGGCAGATGGTGGAGTTTGATGCTCCAGGTGCATGATGAGGCATCTCTCCTCTGGACGGACTTTGAGAGCATCTTCCGCTCGGAGTTCATCCCAGCCACCCTCCGTGCGGTGCGCATCCAGGAGCTACTACAGCTGCGGCAGGGCAGCGTGACAGTTTCCTAGTACTCGGCGAGATTTACTGATCTCTCGTGCTACTCCACCGATATGGTATGGGATCCGTTCTTCCAGGCCCGGACCTTCGAGCAGGGACTGAGGCATGAGATCAGGGCCTCCATGATCTCCCTCAAAATTCTGACGCAGGCAGAGGTGTTGGAGAGAGCCCTTTTAGTGGAGAGTTTCCTCGCCGAGCAGGCACCAGCGGTAGGACCCTCCGTAGGACGACCCGTAGCGGAGTCTTCTGCAGCTGGCAGTCGACAGGTGACGTAGAGGTCCAAGTGGTCCAGGCCTTCAGATGGGCAATCTCTGGGTGATGGTTCAGTTGTGCGGGGCACACTAAGGAGAGTCAGCTACTCGAGGAGCAGGCAATGCTACGCATGCGGCGGGCAAGGTCACATGGCTCGAGACTGCCTGACTCGTCCTGCTGATGAACATCAGGTAGTAGAGGGACCTCCCAGGCAAAATATCGACCATGACGTTCCACAGGGAGCAGGCGGGCGAGACAGAGGAGCTGGCCGAGTAGCGGGTAGTGGACGACGCTTTGAGGCCTCACCACCACCACCACCTGGGAGACCACCCCGACCGCAGGGAACAGGTGGACATGGGAGACCTCAGTTTCAGGCAGCTGAGGCCTTCGATCATGGAGCTCTGGGAGCAGATGAACAGGAGCGGAACTAGTGGATACGTCTTTTGTACTTCTAGTTCCTTGTTGCTGTTGTGTAGCGTCTTTGTATTATGAGCTGCAATAATAAAAGACGCATACCTTTGTGATGTATTCATTACTTTCCTCTTTTGTGTTGTTACTAAGAGATTCTAGTTTAGACTATTGAATTGACCCTCACTTGTGAGACATCTACTAGAGGAGACCCAGTTACCACACAATGATGCCGACAGTGTAACTCAACCCTTGGAGGCGAGAGTAACGGTTGGATCTCTTGGTAGTCGCATCGAGGCCTTACGACGTCATCCATGGTATGGATTAGTACCATCCATGTCAGGATTGACTGTATTAGGCGAAGAACATGGTTCATCCAGGGGATGAGACCAGATTTCTCTTGTCGGAAAAGAAGAAATCTCAGCAGCTCCTGTAGGACCAGAAAGGTCCAAGTCATCCATGAGCGGATGAGGACAGCTCAGAGCCGGCAAAAGTCATATGCTGACAGGAGGCAGAGGCCACTAGAGTTCGAGGATGGCGACCACGTCTTCTTGCGTGTCTCACCTCGACGTGGATTACAGAGATTTGGTCGAGGCGACAAGTTGTCTCCACGCTTCATCGGACCATTCCAGGTCCTCAGCAGGTTTGGCGAGGTGGCTTATCTCCTGGCTCTACCACCTCAGTTGCACTGGGTGCACGACGTCTTCCACGTATCTCAGCTGAGGAGATACGTGCACGACCCGACGCACATCATTGACCATGGGGAGCTAGACCTTGATGATGGGGCAACTTTTGCGGAGGTCCCAGTGGAGATTGAGGATCGATAGAAGTGGGTCCTACGTGGACAGTCGATTCCTCTGGTGTGCATCAGATGGCAGCACGAGAACCTCCAAGAGAGCACTTGGGAGCGGGAGGCTCAGATGCGTGCTCAGTACCCTCATTTGTTTCCCTAGTTATGATGTATCTTTACGGGGACGTAAAGCCCTGAGGTGGGAGTAATGTAAAGACCCGTAAAATTCAAGGGAAATTTTTTTTTAATTTTCTTTGGAATTTTACAAGAACGTGGTTTCTGACGGCACCTGATTCCGAGGCCCGGTGTTCCCGGAATCAATTTCTGAAGTTTGGCTCGGGTACGTTCAGTGAACGAACGAGCGAAAATTTATAAATTTTTGAAACGGTGCTCAGAATCGAATTCCGAGGGCACCGATGAACTCGCAACGCCGGTAATCGCCTAAGGGAGCCTTTACCGTAGTTGCGTTTGTGCGGGTGAAGAAGTTAATTAATGTGGTTTAATTAAAAAGTAAATAAAATTGTTGAATCAATTTTATTTCATATCAAGGTGGTTTTTTTCTCCCATGGGAAGTTGGTGGTGGGGCTCACATCCACCCAACCTCCCATGTGTGGATAATTGAAGGAGTGAGGCCCGCACGAGCCCCCCCCCCCCCCCCCCCCCCCACCTTTTCAAATCCCTTAACTCCCTAACTCCTCTTAACCCTTCACTTTCCTAACTCCCCATTAACTCAATTTCATTAATTTTTGACAATTTGTTATAATTAATAAGGTGAGTTACTTAATTTCAAACTCTTGAAATTCAAATGGTTAGGTTGTGTTAATAAGATAATACTTGGTCTTATTTTATTATTGTTAGAGTTTTTGCCACCTTGAGAGGATTGGGAAGTGTGAAGTCTTCTTCTTCTTCAACCTCGACGAAAAACATGAAGAACATCTCGGACTCCGACGAAGAACACCGTTCTTCAACGAGGAACATCTCCACCGAAGAACGCAACGTCTTCTTCCAACGACGTTACCTCTTCGAACGCACCTCGAAGACAACGGAATCGACGTTCTTTTTCCGCGACGCCCGACCTCCGCGACGCTCATCATCCGCGGCTCGATTGTCGTGCACCGTTCCTGAACCAAGGTAGGGGTTTTATTTATTTAATTGTTCGTGAATAACAACTTGATGATCTTCGTGGATTAAAACAAATTTTTATCGAATAACGTGAGGGGGTCGGACCACACAAACATGGCCGACCCTCCTCCTTATTTTCGTGTTGGTTTCTTTGTGGTTGGTACGGGAAAGCGTCGTGCCGTCACACCACGCGAATTCATGAGGAAGGAAATGCGTGGCGCCGTTGCGCCGCGCCGTGGAAATAAGTTTAAGAACGCGATGCCGTCGTGCCGCGTCGAAGAAAACCAAAGACCCCGCGATCGGAGCGGGGCCACGGTGGAGGGGCACGGTGCCATCGCACCGCGCCAGACGACAAGGGCCGCGGCGGAGCAAGGTGACCGGCGGCCGGACCGAGCCGCCGGTGTCGGAACTTGAAGGGGACCGGCCACCGCCGGTCCCGTTGAGCAGGAACCGGCCGGCCAGGTCGGGCCGGCCGGACAGGGAGGAGCCGGGGGAAATAAATTCCACCGACCGGCTTCAAACGGCCCCCTTAATTGAGGGGGGGTCGCAGTTACACATGGGGGCAGGCGCCCCCCCCCCCCCCCCCCTTGCCGAAACGGCTCGGCCAAAGGCCGAGCCAGACAGCGCGCTGGGCGCGCTGTGCCCAGCCGGACCAGCGTCTGGCCTGTCTGCCAGGACGGGCCGTTCCGGGCCTGGACGACCCAGACCTGGGGCGGGTCAACCCGGTCCGGGCCGACCGGGGGGTCTCGGGCTGGGTCGGTCAGGGCCCGAAACCCCCGTTTTCGGACCGTTTGGGTTCAATTTCCCATAACTCGGGCTACGGACCTCCGAATGACGCGCTTTTAGCAGAAACACGATCCTTGGATCGAGACGGTCGTTTTGGTATACTGCACTCAAGGTTTCGGAATACTTTGGGTTCAGCCGGGTTGGTTCGTTCACGACACCAACCAGGCCCTCGGAGCGGAAACACTCATATCTTGAGCTTCGGACGTCCGATTGACGTGTCGTCGACTTCGTTGAATTCCTCTAAGTGAGATGGATATTTTGGAACACTCCACCCGAGGTTTGGACGCAGGTGGAGTATGGTCGGGTTGGTTTTGACTTAAAAACCAACCGGGCCCCTGGGACGAAAAAGCCAATAACTCTCAGACCGGGCGTCCGATTGACGCGCCGTCTGCGACGTGAAGTTCCTGTTGATGATACGGAACTTTTGGATACATCAACTCTGGACCTTGTGTCAGTTGATGTATCAGACTCTCAGCTCGTGGAGCGGACCCTCCCGAACGAGCTTGTTGTGTGTGGGAACCCTAGTGCTGGCTGCGACTTCGACGACGACGATTGTGTAGAGATCCTCAGTGGACTGCGGCGATGAAGAGTGCTGGTCTTGTATCCTATGTGGGTCCCAGCTATGCTGGTCTTGTATCCTATGTGGGTCCCAGCTTAGATTATTCAGTACTGGTCGTGTATCCTATGTGGGTCCCAGCATAGATGAATCAATGAAGAGTGTTGGTCTTGTATCCTATGTGGGTCCCAGCTGTGCTGGTCTTGTATCCTATGTGGGTCCCAGCTTAGATGATTCAGTTCTGGTCTTATATCCTATGTGGGTCCCAGCATTGATGAATCAATTAAGAGTGCTGGTCTTTTATCCTATGTGGGTCCCAGCTGTGCTGGTCTTGCATCCTATGTGGGTCCCAGCTTAGATGATTCAGTGAAGACAGCTGGTCTTGCATCCTCAGTGGGTCCCAGCTTAGATGTTTCAGTATCCTTATCTGATCATCCCTTTCACCTTTTTCGACGAAGTATTTTCTGTGTGAGCTGAATCCTGTTTACTCTCTTTTGTGGATTGTGTTGAACTATCCTGGGTGGATTTACTGTTTACTTTCCTTTGTGGATTGTGTTGAGCTATCCTATGTGGATTACTTTTTCCCTCCTTTGTGGATTGTGTTGTTCTATTCTGTGTGAGTATACGTTTTACTTTCCTGTGTGGATTGGGTTGTGCTTGGGCTCGGATGTCGGAGCCGAACGGGAATTGATGACTTAGGTATATGTATGGGCATATACCTAAGCAGTGTCGGTTGTTACTTCGTGATTGTTTCTTTCCTTTGTGGTTTATCCTTTATGGATTTTGGAAGACCTTCGGGGGTCTCGGGGTCCCTACTGAGTAGCTTACACTCACCCCTGCACGGGCTATGCCCGCACTATGTTGTGTTGGTTGCAGACGACAGACAGTTTTGATCGTGGTTGAGGCTTGCAGAGCAGGACGGTACCTGAAGGTGGACCACTGGGCGGGACGTACTCGGAGCGGGCAGCGGGACCTGAGGAGAAGTGGAGCTATCTGTACCCACCCTTCAGGTGGGATTTCCAGTAGACAGCTCGGCATAGCGGCTTTTACTTTTCAGTTGATGTTTTCCCTTTCAAGTTGTACTTTTCTTTCAGTTTGGGTTTGTATACTGGCCCACTTCTTTCCTCACTTATAGTTGTACTCAGTTTTTACTTACTGTTTACTTTTTTCCGCTTTCTTACTCTGTGGTGCTTGTTTACTTTACAAAGGCAATGCCTTCCCTTTTTACCGGGATTTACGCCTTGGAGCTAGTCGCCAGCCCCTGGCCTATGGAAGGAGGGCTTGGGGTAGTCACGGCACGGGCCCCGAGGATGGGTCGTGACAATCCATATCTATTTTTTTCTTAAATACTATCATGGTGTGATATAATTCAGCCTATTTGTTGGTATAAGGTAGGTTTTCTATAAATTTCCCCCAAAGTTTCATTGATTTATAATGTTCTCCATTGTTCCATGAACCAGTATTTTAATGAGACGCCCTTTAAATATGAAATTAATTATATAGAGCCTAATGCCATAATTTTGGAATCTCATTTATATCAAACAATCATGATTGGGGGTCAAAAACCACAAGTTATAACCATACTTAAGGGTGTGTTCCTTGAATACCTTAAATTAATCAATTTTTTTATAAAAACAATTAATTGAGGTTTATTATCTTATAAAATTTTAAAAATTTTATTAATTAAAATGTAGAGGAGTGAGATAGTCCACTATGTTTTCCCTCCATGTCCAAGCCATCTCTTAAGTGGTTATGGACTAATTCTTATGGAATAAACTTAAAAATTATGTATGGAATTCATGTTAGCCTGGCCTCTCTTATACCATTTCATGTATGGTGTCATGTTCCATGAGAAGTCTGCATAGAGATATTACATTTAACCAAAAATTTTAATTTCTTAATAATGAAGAGGACTACTTAATGAATTAATTGACATATTTATGGGAATGACCCTATTTTTTTGTCCTTGTAATGGATGATGACATGAATAAGTACAAGGAATTTTTTATTATATCTTGAATTGGTAAATGGGAATGGCCCTCTTAAATTACATGAATAGTTATGTAACATGTTATAAACATATAATTCTTATTGATTAAATTAAATGATCAAATGAATCATGAGCGCCTTTGGCAGTACTCAGGTTCCTCCTTATAGAACTCCTTGGATGAGCTTATAAGATTTTGAGACTATATCATTCCATGAATGATACTTGGGATTTATTTTAATGTAATACCAAGGATGGTCTCATAGGTTACTTTAATTTTAAACATTCCAAGATTGATACTCAGTGTAACACCCTGATTTTTTGTGATTTTTTCGAATTAATTTAAACTTTTTGATATTTTTTCATTCATTTAACAATGAATTTAGCTTGTGTTATATGAAATAACCTATTTTTTATTACTTTGTATTCTAAAAAAAGTTAATATTTCACTAAATGAAACACTTATATTATCGTTTAGTACACACTACACTATTTTTGGATTTTGTTACACAGAATGTCAAATTCTTTCGATAACTTAAGTTACATGCAAGCCTGAGTTTTACCACCTTTTAATAGAGAACCTACATTATTTTGTTTGAAACATTTATATATTTTAATTATCAAAATAAAACAAATTTTTTTATTCTGAATTTTAAAATTATCAAATTGTTAATGTTTGTTATGTTTTAGTGAAGTTTCATTTTTTTATAAATAGTGAAAAACCCTGTTTTTTTGTAAAAAACTACATTTTCTTTCAAATAATTATTAATGTTAAACTATATTTTAAATTGGATTTTATAGTAATAATAGATAAATTATACTTATATTAATCCAATATAGTTCATTGAAATAATTTTTATAATGAATTTACGTATAAAAAATTATTGATCTTTTAATCTTTTTTTACAATAAAAACCCGCTTTCTCACCACATATGCAGGATTATTTCTAAATTTAAAGTAGAAACTTATATGAATTTATTTTTGAAAAAAGGATATAAGCAGTTGTAATTAGTATGATATTTATAGTTTAATAATAACAACTTAATTTTTAACCCAAAATATTAGTGAAAGTGATTAAAATTAATTACAATGATTAAGGTAAAATTAAGGTTAATAAGGGACTAAACCTTAAAATTAAGGGCCAAAATGACCTAGAAATTTGTACAAAATCTATTCTTTGACAATATTTAGACTATATAAATTCATTTCTATAATATTATGTGTTAGTGGGATACTATTCAGTAAAACGTACCTATTTCATAAGTTAAGTTAAGAAAAAGATCAAAAAGAAACTTTCCTTACCTTTAACACCTATAAAACATTAAGATACAGAAAAAGAAACATATTTGTGGTTATAAATATAATTTTTAAATAAAAATGAGTTAATTTTATCATAATTATTTATCATTAATTTGTAGATATGAATTAGTTATAATTAATGCTTAAAAAATGATAACACATGGATTATTTAGTTAAAAATTAAATAAAATAAATGATGCTAAAAACATTAAAAGTAAAGTAAATTTAAGGAATAATATTATTCCATTATTTTTTTAGATGAATATACCATGTTACACATATTTTAAATTAATATATTTTCAACCAATATTGTTTTGATATTTTTAAATTTAAATTAAATAAATAATGTCAAAATAAAAATGTAATTTATTTTATAATAAATTATATTTTATTAAATGATTAAAAAATAGTAAAAATCCTACCTTCATCCAAGTGATTTTAAGTGTTACTAAATAAAAAATATTCTCTAATGAATGACCAAATTATCTTTTATAGTGAACATATAGATCCCTAAATTGAAAAAACTTTGTAAGCATGGTTCGGGTTAAAGAAGTGTTTTTGTGCATTATATGCATTTGATTTAAAATTAATTTCTAACACACGTGAATTTATTATTTTTCAAAATTATATATCATATTTATAATTTATTTTTACTATATTTTCTAATAATTAATACCATAATTTAGTCTTAATGATAAAATTACATTTGTTTGAAATCAAGTTACCTAAGTGAAAAAACATAATGAAAAATATAAGGAAACTTAAAGACTAAAGAAAATAAAAATATAAAAATGAACTTATTTTTGTTTATAAATGATTTTGTTTGACCATAAATTAAATTTAATCCATTATTTTTCCATTTTTTAAGCACATTAGGTAATGGAGACCTTCTATTAGTGTTTAACTTTTTGTATTTACATGAATGTCACTCCTCCTCCACTGTAAAAAGGCACTCACCCCTCACACTTATTCACACATATCAAGCCATTTGAATCACCCAAAATAGGATGAAATAATCTCCCAAATTATCTTCATTATTTCTTTAATACTCCCTTTTGGAACAAATCCATCCGAGTAAGCCCTTTTGTGAAAAAAAGGAGTTACCCAAAGAAGAGGTAATATCCTTCTTCATGCTCCTTTATTTTATTTTATTTTTCCACCACATAAATTATTCTTATTCCATAATTATATAATAAAAAATTATCCTAAATATATAGAGATGTTTTGATTCTAATTTTTGACCTTAAATTACACACACTTCCATCTAATGGGAAACAAACTTACCGTTCTTGTGTACGATGACCTACTGCCTCAAAAAATGATGTTGTTCATTTTTCCTTTACCACCTATAATGGTATGGAATTATGATGGAAAATGTATTTTTATATGTTATATATGATATTTTTTATGTATTTATTCTTATTTAATTATTATATAACACATAACTTCATTGTTTTCATTTTGTGTAAGTACGATAATTTTGTCAGTGGATGTGTGGACTACCGCCTCCTCAAAGCGATGAGATTAAATCACACCTTACAGGGAATGAATTAAGGTTGAATATAGTGAATTTAAATGAAATATATTATATAATAATTATAATTTAATTTAAATAAATATATATATATCATTTACTTTCTTTCCTTCAATACAATAATAAAATAGAAACAACATTCATGCGTACATACAACCTACCATCTCCATGAACAATGTATTCCATTTCATAATTCTATAGTATATATTTTATTATAAATAAATATATATTGAATATATATTATACTTATACCATTTTTTAAATTATATAAATAAGTAAATCATGATATAAGTAAGATTATCAATAATTACAAGTCAAAACATATACGAAAAATAAAGCCTATATTACCTGAAATTTAACATTAACATGGAGTTATTAATAAACGGGTAATATAAAGTTATACAGAAATAATATATGGTATTAGATATAATAATATGGTATTTTATTATATTTATAATAAACTTATCTTTTCTATATAGTATTTTATAATGTGTATGAATAAATTCAATACTTAAGGTAATGGAATTTCATCTCACTATTTATTTTGGTGAGATACATGAATTCTCACAACTTGATTATATTGTGTGGTGTATATAATTACCAATGAAATGTAATATCATTAATTTAATTTATTTAATGATATTAAAATCTTTCATTGATGTTATTATTTAATGGGGATCATAATTCTAAATTTACTCTAGTAGTAAGGGGAATTATAGTCTCACTTTTATTTTTGTGGGATTTATGTATTATTCACCACTCATTTTTTGTGTGGTCTATATAATTTCCTTGAATGTATTAAATTATTATTATCCCTAAATTTATTGGTATTTACATATCCATTTTATGATCTATCTTTCATGGGGTTAATATTTCAAAAGATACCAAATCGGTAAAGTAGTTTTGTCTCAATTTTCCTTCTTTGAGACACATACCTTGAATTTTAAAAACCATGTTTTCAAAAATGGTTTTAGAGATGATATTTTAAGATAATTTTTATATAAAAAGGATTTTAAAAATGTTTTATGGTTTTTAAAAAATCCATTATAATCTTTTATAGTGTTTTCAAGGAAAACGTTTTTAATATTTCTTTATAAGTTTTCAAAAAAAAATTCAAAGGAAAAGGTTTTAAAAATGTTTTCAAAGCATCCATTATATGTTTTCATGTTTATATTTAAGAAAATGGTTTTCAAAATGTTTTATTTTTTAAATATTATTTTTCAAATACGAAAGGATATTTTCTAAAAGAAATGTTTTTAAAATATTTTTCCAAATTAATTTCCATCTAAGATGATATCCATTGGTGTTTCTCATGCCTTATATCAGAAATAATACAAAGGTTCCATTCATATTGTTTCTCTTAATAGTTTATGTTTTGATGGAATGGTGTTTATGAAACAAATTTTTATTTCACGGGTTACATGTTTATGAATCTCATCTCTTCTTCATGGGTTATATCTCTATAAGGCCTACTTCTTTTCTGGGGTTATGATTTTGATGAAATGATTATTAAACATATCAATTTTTTCCATAGGTTATGGTATGATTACATTTTTATGATAACCATTTAATTTCTTGGGTTATGATTTGATTTTTCATGAATTTTTGGCATATTTATGTGTGATTTCATTATGAGATGGGCGATACCTATATCTCCCTCCAATGCACTAGGTAAAGATTTTTACATCAAGAGATAATGATGGGATTTAAGTCCACAAACTTTATATACTATAGAAGATGGGGAAACCCAATCCATTATGGGAATATGGGGAAACTCGATCCACTATGATAAAATGGGAAAACCTGATACACTATAGGAAGTTGGGGAAACCCGGTCCACTATAGGAATATGGGGAATCCTGATCCACTATGGGAAGATGGGGAAACCTGATCCCTTACACGGAAAGGGATATGACTAGGGATGACGATGTGTCCATATTAGTAGGCGTAATCCATAATAAGTGCCCTGATAAGTTCAATAAATTTGTATTAATTTATAGGGAATTATATTACATGTTTTTGTGTATGCCACAATTCCATGTATTTTTCTTATGCTATGATTTCATGGATTATGCTCTTGTTTCCCTTATGATTCATTTCATATGAACTGCCAATATTTATTCCATAATTTATGTTTATGATCTTTGATATGTAGGTTATTATCTTCTAATATTATGATCATGTTCTCATACAAATATGCTTATGTTTATGCTTACATATCTCCCATGTTTAACCTTACTAAGCATCTGAGCTCACCCCCTTTTATGTTTCCTTCCCATAGGTTATGAGGATATGTATTATGTATGATGTTTCTAATAAGGGTGATAGTCATGGATAACCTAGTCGGAGATAATATATCTTACATATGTACCTGTTCTTATGTTTCCATGTTTCTAAAGGCACTAGACTAATATAGTCTTTGGGTGTCTGTTTGTGTAATGTATTAAGTATTCCACAAAAATGATTCAATCTTAATGTATGAAAAGAGAATCTTGTTATAGTTGGTATCATAGAAAAGTTTTATTAAACCTTTAGAAACTATTATGAGAAAAATATAGTGATCTCCCTAGGAATATTTCTAAGGATATATCTAGGGATTTCTCTAAGGAAAAGTTTCCAGATGAAGAAAGGATAGAAAAATTTCCTAGAATTTTGGTAAAGGATAGAGGGAGGGGTTTACTATAATTAAATACCTATGTATATAATAAGAGTAGATGTGTCTCTTTAAAAGATGTACCTAGGGGTAAAAACTTCGAAAAGGTGCCTCAGATCTGAATCGAGTGTAACCTGGTACATGACAACTAGACATGTTTCACACCTAGTTTGACATGCCTAGGGGATATGCTTTGGGAATTAAAAAACTCATTACAAACCACCATGAAGGATTTAAGTAGATGGTGACTATGAATGAACTATCATAAGCCTAAGTTTCTATATATTATATAAGTATAATCCTTGATTTATATGTCCTATAAGTGATTTTATTTTCACAATTATTTGTTTTTTGTTATGATAACCGTTTCCCACACTATGCTTTCTTGTTCTAGTAAATGGAGGGAACTAGAATTGAATGTATTAACATTGAATGTTCAAGATTTTGAAAGTATGGGAATTATATAAATAAATGTTCTAATATCCCATAAATAGAATTAAAAAGGTGGTAAGAGTATTGGTTGTACTTCTAAAGATAAAGAGACCGCAAAGGACATGTGAAAGGTATGGTATATTCTAACATTATTGTTGACATTAAATGTAATAAGAATTGTTAGATTGAGGTTGAGGGACCTTAAGGCATGATTCGCATTTCATATTCTATTACAATGGGTATTATGGAATAATATGATGAATCTTGAGTAATGGTTTAAGAATAAAGTTGGATGATTGAAGTGTATGTATTTTAAAATTCCACTATTTTTTTATATGTATCATGATGTATATAAGTATTTTTAGTATAAGTTTTAATTAAGGATTGAAAATGATAATTTTAATGGTAATAAAGACATAGAAAAGTGATTTAATGGAAATGTGATTTTTTTAAATAAGGGAATATAAACCATAATTTGTTCAAGTTATTGAGAAAATTATGTTTATATTGGATAATGATATGATTTATTTGGATGCAGTAAATTGGATAGTATTTTCAACTTTAGAACTGATAATGGATTTGTTAAAAAATTGTTCTATGTCATCATTGATGAAGTTTACAACTTCTTATATTTAATGAATATATATACAAATCTTTGTAATAAAGAATCATTAAGGTTTTCCAAAAGGATTTAAAGTAATTCATGTTATTACCATGTTTTAAGATAATATACAATGAGGGTATTCACATGTTTGGAAAGTGAAACCAAGATCTACTTTGTGATATGGGGGATCAATGTTAAACTGATTGGGTGAACTTCTTTCTAAAATTTTATATTCTCATCATTCATAAGGGTTATAAGCTTAACCATTTATTGAAATTTTATGTTAAAATTCAGATTATGTTTTTGAGATTAAAGTATTATCTCACCATGTGAGGATTTAAACAAATTGGATAACCTATTCTAACAACTTTGTGTTAATGGTAACTAATTAAAGAATGGGTGGATTATCATGGATCTCATAATCTGTTAGTGTTTCAAAGATGAAAAATTCACCTTCATTTTTGGAGAAATATGTGAACTGACAATTAATCAAGGAAAAAAAGTTGAGATTTTATTGAATCAATCAAGTATATATTCTCATAAAAGTTATTAAACTCTAGGGAAAGGATCTTGAAATAGAAAAGGTTATCCTAGTACCTTCTCTTTATATGAATAAAATATCCCCTTAGATCATCATAGATTTATGGATTTGTGATTGTTAACTTTATCCCGACCTTTTTCTCTTTCACTCTCCATCTGAACATGATGGTTAGATTTCTCTTCCATGTCCATTTTTCACTTTCA
Organism: Viscum album; assembly: GCA_963277665.1. Taxonomy (NCBI): domain Eukaryota; kingdom Viridiplantae; phylum Streptophyta; class Magnoliopsida; order Santalales; family Viscaceae; genus Viscum; species Viscum album. The sequence goes on from OY728157.1 coordinate 820,832,277, forward strand.
ACGAATTTTCTTTTACATGGGAACCTAGTTATGTGTTACTTTGGGTATCTTTATGGTTACAACTTTTCTTTTTTTAAAGGATGTTTTAGTATTTATTTTTATGATGTGGTTTTATGAAAGAAATTTTAAATTATTAAAACATTGATAACCTAGAATATTTTTTATGGTGAAATTTATTTTAAGGGGGTATAATGTAACACCATGATATTTTTTGGATTTTTTTCAAATTAATTTAATTTTTTTTATATTTTTTGATTTTATGAAACACTGAATTTAGATTTTGTTATATGAAAGCACTAAGTTATTATTGAATTTTATTCTAAACCATGTTAATATTTCACTAAATGAAATACATAGATTAGCTTGTGGCACATGCAAAACTATGTTTGGGTTGTGGTATGTACAATGCTAAATTATTTTAATAGCTTGTGTTACACGCTGTAAGAGCCTAACCCCAATAACCCAGAGATGGTTCCTTACTTTATTATATTGTTATATAAACAAAGAAGATTCATACCAAAGGGAAAAATAGTTTAGTATCATTGGAAAATTAGATACATACATAAGTCCAACATTACAACTTGAAATGAAATACAATATATAGATTCCATTGGAAACATCTATAAATCCTAGATTATCTCTGCAAGTCATTCATAATATTCATCATCGCATCTTGGGAGAAAATTAAAGATAAAAAAGGGGTGACCTCAGGTGCTCAATAAGGTTAAATAATATAGTGGGAGCATAAGTAATAAAGAATGGTGAATAAATAAAAGTACACATTCCATTAAAACAAAATCTTGATCAAAATATTGTAGGACTAAAAGATAAATAAGTAATACCATAATAAAACATAACCATGGATATTATAATAGTCTAATAATCACATAGAATATCAATTAATAATTTCAAAATTATGCAATATATAATACAGGATGTCATAACCAAACTGTCAAGGCCTCATTCCAAGACCATACATAAATGGTTAAAAACCTAAATTAGTTTGTCTAATGGGACCTACTGATGCACTGAGGGGCTATAAAGGGCCCCAGCCAACACTTACTGAGTAAAATTATTTCCTAATATTAAAGTTTTTAAACATAATCAACATGTACAATTATATTTAAACTAACATATGAAATGTAAATAAATTTCCCAAATCATTAAACATAAACACTAACCATTTAGAGTAATATAGTGAATGGTATCAAGATAAAACATCCACAATAAATCTAATCATAAAACATTCAATAAAATATGGTAGATGATATCATAATATATTAATTCTAATTAAACATAATAATCAAAAAGGGTGTTGAAATAAATTAAAGTACTCTTATTAAAATCATCAAGTAATTATTGAGAGAATCATTCTTTTACTTTGCAAAGAAGAGTTATTCAGGAAAAATATTTATATAAAACTAGAATTTAACTAATATAGTTTTTCCATTATGAAATTTATTATTTTTGAAAAATAATGGTGGCCTAAAATAGATTATATAGTGCACTTGAAAATAAGTATGAATTCAAGAAGTTCCCTTGAATCAAGATTCTTTATCAGGAAGAATTTGAGAAAGAGATTTTTAAAACATGTAAGTAACCATAAAATAAAGAATGATTATGATTGTTAGATATATATAGAACATTCACATATAATTTATGAGGAGTAAAAAAGAATAATTAATAATTTCATTGGGGTAATTATAGAAAAAGGGTAACCCAAAAGAAAAATTGAGGTTCGGGTAAAAACCCTTACCTTTTGTCCGAATATATTATACACTTGACCTTAATATCCTAGATAATAAAATTAATTCCATTAATTAATTAATTTATAAACTTCTATACATGTATTTGATTTATTATAACTTTATTATGTTCATTTATGGCCATATTGATGAGTTATAGAGTTAATTTCATCATTCAGGAGCATTCGTTTTCTTCTTTTTCATGATCGATTCACTTGTTTATAAGTAATGGAGTTCATGTAAAATGGGTATAATTTTATGGAATTGTAATTAAATGTAATTAATTAGAATAAATAATTTTAAATGGTTATACATATCATTTGGCTATATGGTATGAGGATGAATAATTAGATAAGACATTTAGTGATAATCATTTAGATTATTATGACGTTATTTCGATCACAACAAACAAGATTTGTCATATGAATTAGTGTTATGTATATATACTGGTTTCATAACATTAAATGGGTTATAATATATATATATTATAGTCTATTTTAACCAAATAAATGGTATCATGACCATCCTTGAAGAAGAAATTGAAGAATGAAAGTTTGTCATCCATGAAGGTTGTAAACTGGCATCTCCCGAATACTGATTTCATTTTTAAAATAAAAGAGAGAGGGAGAGAGTAAGGAGATTGATAATGGATATTAAACTAACATGATATAATTCTAGTATATAGATGATTCTGTAGTTATCATTATCATTTGGATAGAGGATTTGAGGATAGTATAATAAAAGAAATAACATGAAAAATATTTAAAAGTAAAAGGAAGAGGACTTTACTAATTGAATACCTCTCCTTGAGAGCCTCTCTAAGAGGTTTGGTTTTGGTCTTTTGAAAATAACATGAGATACTGAACATGGGGAGAGACTAGGAAATATGATTTGTGTATAACTTTAACAAGACTCAAGGCTTATAAGAGTGAGGGGAAAATGGGTGAGGGTGGTATTTATAGTGGAGTAGAAGGGTGATTTCTAATTATTTTATTCATTAATATATTATTTTTCTCAAGATAGGAAATAATGTTGATTATTGTGACTAAATATAGTAATAAGTTCATGTTAGTTTTAACCTAGATTTCTTACATTAGCCATGAATCATGTAATAGTTTCTTTAGCTTATAATGTATCTATACTAAAAATTACGGTATTTTATTATTAAATAAAAATTCATGAATTTCATAAAAATACCAAAAATTAACCCTAACCCTTTATTTTTGTGTATAATTTTAAAAATAAATCCATTTTAGGAAAATAATTTTCTAAATATGATAATTTTAATTTTTAATTAAAATCATTATTTGCTCAAAAAATACAGTTTTAAATTTATAAATGATTTTATAACCCTTCAGAAAATTAACTAAGGCCTCATAAAATTATCATAAAATCATAAGAAAAAAAATATTTATTTATGAATAATTGTCATGAAAATGAATTTTCTTTTAAATTGTTTTATTTATTATAATATTGTAATTAAATATTTATGACTTACAAAAAAACCAACATTTAAATATTAATTTTTAAAATATTTATTTACTTACACAATGATATTATTATATCAAAATATAATTTATAATAAAGACAAATTTTTATATATACTTTAATTGGTGTGGTTACTATTCTATTGGTCAGTTTATTATTCATACAGTTCACATTACTATCCCTAAGGGCATGTTACTATTTCATCATTATAGGTTCCTTAACTTCTATAAACACCTCTTATTTCATTAATTATTCATTTATTATGTTTTTATTGTGTCTTATAAGTAATTTTATATGATCTATACTATATGAAATAAATATAAGATGTTAAATTTCATTGATATAGTTCTGTGTCATTTCATTCTCCCCTCATATAAAAACTTCTTCCTTGAAATTTATGGATTATCATCCCAAAATAATATTTGGACAGTTCATCATTATAATATCCTTAGGATCCCATGTCACCTCTTCAATTTTATTATTTCTCCAAATTACCTTTACCAGTTGAGTGATCTGATTCATCAACACCTATTCTTTAGTGTCTAGAATCCTGATAGGATCTTAACGATAACATAATTCATGTTCCAATTCTATTCCTTCATAAGTAAGTACATGTGTTAGGTCTGGAATTTACTTCCTTGACAAGGATATGTGGAACACATTGTGTACTTTAGAAAGGCTAGGCAATATTTCCAAACAATAAGACACAACTCTGATTCATCCAAGATTTCAAAAGGACCAATGTATCTAGGGATTAGTTTCCCTTACCAAATCATATAACACCCTTAAATGGAGATAAGTTCAAGAAAACATGATCTCCCACTTGTAATTATAAATCCTTACTTTGATTTTCAGCATAGATATTTTTTCTTTGAGCTGTTTTGATATGGGTTTGAATATTCTTTACCTTTGATGTTGTTTCCTCCACAAGATCTGGGCCCACAAGCTTCCTTTCACTAATTTCATCCTAAAAAGTTGGTGTACGCTATCTCTTTCCATAAAATTCTTCATTTGGTTCCATTTTAATTCTTGAATGGAAACTGTTATTAAAATAAAATTCATCCGAAGCTAAATAATGATCCCGTGTACCTTGAAAATCAAGTGATCAGGATCTCAACATGTATTCTAAAGTTTGGATCATCCTTTCTAAGTACCTGTCAGTTTGAGAGTGATAAGAAGTACTCAAATGATGTTGAGTATCCAAAGAATTTAGAATAATTTCCCATAATTCTTATGAAAATATTAGGTAAATATCAGACATAATTTAGAGATATGTGATTCATGAAGTTTTACTATTTTATTAGTACAGATTCGTTCAAGTCACTCCAGTGAAAAATCCTCCCTCATAGTGAAGAACTATGTAGATTTGGTAAGTAGATAAACAATTACCCATATTGTATCATTCTTTCTTGGATTTTTGGGTAATATAGTGACAAAATCCATAATAATGTCATCCTATTTTCATGTTGGAATAGGAAGATGTTGCATTACTCTACTAGTATGTTTTTGTTCAGCCTTCACCTATTGATAGACTAAACATCTTGATACATAATCAATAATTTCATGCTTCATATTATCCCACCAAAAATGTTCCTTCAAATATCTATACATATTTGTGCTACCATGGTGTCTAGATAAATTCGAACTATGTGAATCATCTAATAACTCCCTTTTTAGCTCAAGTATATAGGGAACACATAGCCTCCTTCCAAATTTCATAATTCCATCTTCGTACACAAAGTTTTCCGACTTTCCATCATTCACAAAATTAATTTTATTTTTAAATATTTTATCCATCAGACTGAGAACTTTTAATCCTTTTTAATAAAGGTGGTTGGGAAACCAATTGAAAAATTAATTATGTTTCACTTTCTTTGATAATTCCCATATCCATCCTCGCTAGATCTATGTACATAACATCCTTTTCAATCCTCATATTTTTTAGAACTCCATGACCCTTCATACTCAATGCATCTGTAACCTTATTAACCTTATTAGGGTGGTATAGTATTGTTCAATCATAATCCTTGAGTTGTTAGAGCCATCGTGTTTTCTTCATGTTGAGTTCTTTCTATGAGAATATATATTTCAAGTACTTTTGATCGGTATATGTCTCACATATTTAGCCATAGAGATAATGTCTCCATATCTTCAGGGAAAATATTACATCTCATAACATAATATCAAGAGTTAGATAGTTTTTTTAATGTGTTTTAGATGCCTTGATGCATAGGCAATAACTCTATCATTTAAGATAAGGACACAGCCAAGTCCTTTCTTTGTTTCATCACTATAAAAAAATCTAGAAATTTCTAATGGTTGAGTCAACATTGAAGCATTAACTAACCTCTTCTTAAATTCTTCAAAAAATTATTCACATTATTCAATCCACACAAACTTAACCATTTATGAGTAAGAATGGTTAATAGGTTAGCTAATCAGGTGAAGTTCTGAATGAAGCACTAATAATAACTCGCAAAACAAATAAAACCATGTACCTTGACTATGTTCATTGGAGTAGGCCATTCCTAAAATTCCTTTTTCTTTGTAGGATCAACTAATATTCCATCTTTAGAGACAACATGTCCAAAAAAAGAAACGGTTTGGAGCTAGAATTCACACTTGTTAAACTTCCCATATAACTCATTTCTTCTATGAGTCTTCAGAACAATGCGAAATTGATTCTCATGATCTTTGTAGCTTTTAAATTATACCAATATATCATCAATAATACCACAAAAAAGTCATAAAGATATTACTTGAAAACTATATTCATTAAATCCATGAAAATAGATGGTGCATTAGTCAATCAAAAATGCATTACTTTTAACTCATGACGCCCATACCTAGTTCAAAATGTTGTCCTTATAATATATCCCTTCCTTAGATGAAAATGATGATATCTAGATCAAAGTTCAATATTTTAAAAAATTTGGGCTCTGTGAAGTTTATCAAATAAATCATCAATTCAAGGAAGAAGATACTTTTTATTTATCGTAATATCATTGATCCCCCTATAGTAAATGTATGGATTCCTAGATCCATATTTATTTTTAACGAAAAGAACATGAGCTCCCCATGGAGAAACACTAGGGAAAATAAGTCCTTTATCACTCAATACCTCTAGTTGTTTCTCTAGTTTTGATAATTCTAGAATATATATTCTATAATAAGTCTTTGATATAACCATTGGAGCAAGAATTAAATCAATAAAAGCTCTATTTACCTCTTTAGAGGATGTCTAGGTAAATACCCTATAAATTCCTCAACATATTCTTGCACAATAGGTACATCCTCTATTTGAAGAATTATTTTCTCAGCCAATGATATTGTTTTATCTTCCTCCCAAAGAATTGAATTCAATAGAGATACTATGGGTGTACATAGATAATAATCAAATTATAAGGTTTCTACTATAAAGAAAAGTAATTATACCTCATTCTCAAAAATTGTAACTTCAAACTTATCACAATAGATTTTCCCATCATAATTTGGAATCTAATCCATACTAAGAATTATATAAAATTCAATCATGAGTATGATGATAATTTTACCAACTAAAGAACATTTATGTGTCCCAAGGGTGATGATTGACACATCTTTATTGCAATGATAATAACCTTAGGTGTCTTGACTAACAACTCCTATATTAAATAAAATTAAAAATGTCTAATTTTATGGGAAAACTGGGAATATATAAAATAATTCGATGATCGAGAATAAAATAAATAATTTTCTATGTTTGAGGAAATGGTTAAAGTACCTACCACCACATCATCAGTAACTCCAACTTCAGCAGTTTTGACCACATATGCTTAGACTTTCTCCCTTGTCCTTATATGGGAAAGGTTTCCTTGATGATTAGGACATTACTATGCATAATATTCCATATCTTTACAATTTTATCATTGAACACTGGTAGATTATTTATTTACCTTGAAATCATTAGCTTGGTGGAATTTTTCTCCACACCTATCGTGGTCTCCCATTCCCTTCAGGAAAGTACCAGGGTGTTTCATCCCATAATTACTATAGGGTGGAAATTCAACTCTCCCCTTCTTTCCTATTTCCTTATTTTCTTTTCCAGAGTTTTCAGCATCTCTCTTATTCTATTTATTTCCTTTAAAGTAATTAGAATAATAGAATTAGTTTTCTATCTTGATAACACATAATACTATATCTTTATATGATGAGAAATTTTGGGAGACCACTTCCATTTGGAGGAATGGTTTTAAACCATCGAAAAATCGATCAATCTTTCTCCCCGTATTATGTATGTAGTCCACAACATGCCTTTCTAACCTTGTAAAGTTGGCTTCATACTTTGAAAAAAAAAATCAACCTCTTTTTATCTTATACTTAAGAATTTATTATTCATATCTTATCGCTTTTTGCGAGGAAAATATTTTTCCATTAAAATTTACTTAAAATCCATCAATTCCATATTTTCAATATTTTCCTCCACCTTTGTGTTTTGAAATAATTACCACCATTGATCAACATCTCCCAAGTGATGATAAACCGACATGAAAGCCTTATCCCTTTCATTACATCCCAAAGAGAGAAATATATTCTCTAAGGAACTTATCCACTGATCTACGATGATTGGGTTTGTAGTTCTATTAACTGATTGAGGATATTGTCACATAAGGAAGTAAAACATTTCTCTTCCACATTGGGGATTAGGATGCTCAATACAGGTAAGGTTATTGTTCATAACTTGATCCATCTATCCTAGTATATTTATAAGTTTCTTGGAACATGTCACAGCTTCAAGACCAGTATAATTAACTTGAAAAAGAGGGAAATCCCTTCATGGGATACACACATTCATGTGGTTTCCATTACTTCTACTAGGAACCATTTTTAAATAATAGAATACACTAAATTAGGTTAGGAATCATAATGTATAGTGTCGAACTAGAAAAATAGTTAACATAAATTGAAATTTTATGCATGTCTAATATCATAATCATAATAATGGTTTCTTTGTGGACATATTTACATTTAAATTCATCATAATGGTTTGTACAAAAAATTTGAATTATCTTAAGAATATCCCCCATAAGTGTCAAACCAGGTGCACAATAAGGCCCATTGTCATGTACCGGGTTACCCTGAGTCAGACCCAGAACACCTTATCAGAGTTGTTACTCCTAGGTACATTCGTTCTAGAACCACGTCCTATTTTAGTATCTAGGTTGGGATGTATTTTCTAAGAATATCCACAAAATCTATACCATAAAAAAATTCTAGGATGATCTTGTATGTTTATCCTCAAATTCTATCGTAGGGTTTTGTTCCCTAATCTACATTTTCTAAATCTAGTTTCCAAAGATTATACTAACCTTCTTTTGATTCCAACTATAAGAACCCAAACCCAGTAACCCAAAGATGGTTCCTTAATTTATTATATTGGAATATAAAAAAAGAAGATGCATCTAGAAAGACCAAATAGTTTAGTATCTTTAGAAAACAAGTTACATACATAAGTTCAACATTACAAATTGAAATTAAATACAATATATATATTCCATTATAAACATCCATTACTTATAGATTATCCATAAAAGTCATTCATAATATTCATCTTTTCATCCTAGGTACAAACAAAACATAAAAAAGGGGTGAGATCAGGTTTTTAGTAAGGGTAAATAATACAATAGGATACTAATTAATAAGGTATGGTGATTAAGTAAAAGTACACATTCCATTAAAACTTAATCTTGGTCAAAATATGGAAGGAATAAAAGCTGAATAAGTAGTTACATAATAAAACATAACCATAGATATTCTTATAGTTGAAATATCACATGTTCTATCAATAACTAGTTTCATAATGAGAGAATACATAATGTGGGATACCATAACCATACTGTCAAGGCCTCGTGCCCAGACCAAACAAAAACGGGTAAGAACCCAAACTAGTTTGTCTCATGAGACCTACCGATGCACCGAGGAGCTATTGAGGGCCCCAACCAACACATACTAAGTCCAATTAATTCCTCATATGAAATGGGTGAAATTTAATCAACTTATACATTCACATTAAAACTAACATATTAAATATAAATAAATTTTCCCAATCATTAAACACAAACACTAACCATTCAGAGTAATATGGTGAATGGTATCAAGATAACACAAAAATAGTAAATATAATCATAAAAAATTAAATAAAACATGGTAGATGATATCATAAAATATTAATCCCAATAAAACATAATAATCAACAAGGCTGTTGAAAAAGATGAAAGTACTCTTACTAAAATCATAGAGTAATTCTTAAGGGAAATACTCTTTTAATTTGAAAATAAGAGTTCTTTTGAAAAGATATTTGTATAAAACAAGAATTGAACTAAAATATTTTTTTCATAATGAAATTAGTGATTTTAAAAAAATAATATTAGCTTAAAATAGATTATAGTGTTCACTTGAAAATATGTAATAATTCTATAATTTCTAAGGAGATGGGCTTGTTTATCTCAAAGAATTTGAGAACGATCCTTTTAAAATATGTAACTCACCCTAAAATAAAGAAGCATTATGATTTGTAAATATATATAGAACATTAAAACAGAATTTAGGATGATTAATTAATAATAATTAAGAATTTAATTGGGGTAAATAGAGAAAAAGCGTAACCTAAATGAAAAATAAAGGTTCTGGTAGAAACCATTACCTAATGTATGGACATATTATGAACTTGACCTTAATGTCCTAGATAATAAAATTAAATACATTAATTAATTAATTAAGAACCTTTTATACATGTATTTTATTTATTATAATTTTATTAATTTCATTTATAGCTTTTTTTGATGAGTTATAGAGTTAATTTCATCATTTAAGAGCATTCATTTTCTTGTTTTTCATGATCGGTTCACTTGTTTATAAGTAATAGAGTTCAAGTAAAATGGGTATAATTATAAAAAAATTGGAATTACATTTTATTAATGATAATAAATAAGTGTAAATTATTATACATAAAATTTGGTTATATGGTATGAGGATGAATTATTAGATACTACATTTAATGAGAATCATTTAGATTATTATGATGGTATTTCGATCACCACTAACTAGTTTTGTCGTATGAATTAGTATTATGTATATATACTGGTTACAAAACATTAAATGAGTTATAATACATATATTATAGTCTTTTTTAACCATAAAAATGTTATCATGTCCAGCCTTTAATAAGAAATTGAAGAAAAAAAATTTATCGTCCACGGAGTCTGTAAATCGACACCTCTCGAACGATGATTTTGTTTTTAAAATAAAATAGGGAGAGTAAGGATATTGATAATGTATATTCCATTAACATGATATAATAATAGTATATATATGGTACTATAGTTATCATGATAATTTGGATAGAGTATTTTAGGAGAGTATAATAAAATAAATAATTTTAAAAGAATATATAAGGAAGAGGAAGATGACTTTACACCTTGAATACTCCTCATTGAGATCCTCTTTAAGCGAATTGGTTTTGGTCTATTAGAAATACCATGAGACCCTGGATGTGGGGAGAGACCAGGGAAGAGGATTTGAGTAGAACTTTAATGATATTTAATGCTTATAGGAGTGAGGAGAAGAGGGGGAGAGGGTGGTATTTATAGTAGATGAGAGGGGTGATTTCTCATTATTTTATTCATTATTTTATTATTTTTCTCAAGACAATAATTAGTGTTTATTATTTTGAATAAATATATTAGCAAGTGGATGTGAGTTTGAAATAAGGTTTCTTACATCATCCATGCCTCATGGAATAGTGCATTTATCTTATAATATATTTATACTATAAATTACCGTATTATACTATTCACTAAAAAATCAAGTATTTTATAAAAATACCAAAAATTAACCCTAAATTTTTTTAATGTGTGGAATTAATAAATTAACTCCATTTATTGAAAATAATTTTTTAAATATAAGAAGCTTATTTTCTTAATTAAAATCAATATTTACTCAAAAAATACAGTTTTAAATTTATAATTGATTTTATAAACCTTTCAAAAATTTATTAGGGTCTCATAAAATTATCATAAATTAATAAAAAAAATATTTATTTATAAATATTTTTTAGGAAAATTAATTTTCTTTTAAATCATTTTATAAATTATAATATTGGAATTAAGTATTTATGACTTATAAAAATACCAAAATTTAAAAATTAATTTTTAAAATATTTATTTACTTACACTATGATGTAATTAAATCATAATTTTATTTATAGGATGGAAAAATTTTATTTATAATTTCATTTGTGAGTTTACTATTCTATTGGACAATTTACTATTCATAAGGATCACATTACTATTCCTAAGGACATGTTACTATTTCATCAGTATAGGTTCCTTAACTTCTAGAAATACCTATTATTTCATTAATTATTAATTTATGATGTATTTATAGTGTCCTATAAGTGATTTTTTTTATGTGTACTATATGAAATAAACATAAGAAGGGAAATTTTATTGGTAGTGTTCTCAGTCATTACACATGCATGGCCGAGTTTTACAGCCTTCTAATAGAAAACATACTTTAAAATAAAATTTTGAAATTTTTATAAATTTTAATTATTAAAATAAATATATACTTTTTATTAATAATGATAAAATTATATTAGGTTGAATTTTGGGTATTTTTCTGTGAAGATTCATTTTTTTATGAATAGTGAAAATACTGCATTAAAGTTAAAAACTTCCTTTTTGTTTAAATAATTATTAATATAAAATTATATTTTAATTTGGGTTTTAAAGTCATAATATATTAATTATACATATATTAATCCAATTTAAGTCATTAGAATAATTTTTATATTAAATTTACATATAAAAAATTATTGATATTTTGATCATTTTTACTTTAGAAACCCGCTTTCTTGCCATGCCTCCGGAATTAGCTTTAAATTTAATTTATGCACTTATATGAATTAAATTTTGAAATAAGAAATACACAATTTTAATCAGTATGATATTTATAGTCTAATAAGATCAACACATTCCTTCCAAAAAGAATAGTGAAAGTGATTAAAATTAATTACAACGATTAAAGTAAAATTGAGTTTAAAAAGGGACTAAAAATTAAACTTTAGGGCCAAAATGACCTATAAACGTGTCTAAAATCCATTGGATGCCCATATGTTGAATACATACATTCATGATTTTAATCTTATGAGTTACTGGGATATTATTCAATAAAAGTTCCCTATTTCATAAGTTATGTAAGGAAAAGGATAATTATTTTTTAGAGATGAATTAGTTACATTAAATGCTTAACAAAATCTAAAAAATGGATTATTTAGTTGATAATAAAATAAAATAAATGATTCTAAAAACATTAAAATTAATGTAAATTTAATGAATTATTTTGCCTCATTATTTTTGTAGATTAATATATAATTTTACATATATGTGAACTATTTATATTTTAATTCCAATAATTTTATGATACTTTTAAATTTAAATTAAATAGATAATGTCAAAATTGGAATTAATGATATTTTACAATAAATTATATTTTATTAAATGATTTAAAATAAATAAAAATCTTAACATTTTACAAGAAATTTTTACATATTAATAAGTATAATATATATTCTATTAAAAGACCAAATTATATTTTATAATGAACATATAGACCCCTAAATAGTAAAAACACGGTTAGCACAGTTTGGGTTAATGTAGTGTTTTTGCGAGTTACATGCGCTTGTTTAAAAATTAATCTCCCACACACTTGAGATTTTAATTTTTTAAATTATATATCATATTTTTACTTAATTTGGACTATATTTTATAATAAATAACACATTAATTTATTCTTAATGGTTAAATCACATTGGGTGGAAAACTAGTTACCTAAATAAAAAACCATAATGAAAAATATTGGGAAACTTAAAGACTAAGGAACAAAATTATAAAAATGCACTTATTTTTGTGTGGTGGGGATTTTTTTCTACCATAAATTAACTTCACTCCATTATTTTTTCATTTTTTAACCATATTAGGTAAGGGAGACCTCATATTAGTGCTCACCTTTTGGTATTTACAAAAATATCACTCCTCCTCCACTATAAAAAGACACTCACCATTCCCTCTTATTCACAAATCTCAAGACCTTTGGATCACTCAAAATATGATCAAATAATCTCCCAAAATACCTCCCTTCCTCATTTAATCCTTCTTTTGGGTATAAATACAACTAAGTAATCCCTTTTTTTCCAAGAAAAAGGAGTTACCCAAAGATGAGGTAACATCCTTCCTCAAGATCATTCTTTTATTTTCTTTCTCCACCACCTCAATTATTATTATTACATGATTATCTAATAACATAAATATCCTAAATATTTTTTTATTTTTTTATTATAAGTGTTTTACCTGATATTATAAACAATTCCATCTAATGGGAAATGAAAATACCATTCTTATGTACGACGAACTACCGCCTCACGAAACGATGTTGTTTGTTTTTCCTTTACCACCTCTCATAGTTTGTAATTATGAAGGAAACTGTATTTTTATATTTTAAATATGATATTTATGATTTATTTATTCTTATTTAATTATTATATAACACATCCATTCATTCTTTCCAAGTTTTTTGGGTACAATAATTTCATTTCGGGAAGTGTGGACTACCGCCTCCTCAAAGCGATGTGATTTATTCACACCTTACATGGAATGTATTAAGGATTAGTTTAGTGATGGTATATAATATATATGAAATAATAATGATACATGAATTATAATACATATTATATATTCATATATTTTATTTACTTTATTTCTTTCAATACAATAATAAAATGGAAACAATGTTCATGCACACACACAACCTACCGTCTCAATGAACAGTGTATTCCATTTCATACTTATATATTATATATATTATTATAAATACATATATAATATATTTATACCATGTTTTAAAATCTTTAATTAATTAAATCGTGATATAATTAAGAGGATGAAGAATAACAAGTAAAAATATATATAAAAAATAAAGCGGATATTACCTGAAACGTAACATTAACATGGAGGTGTTAATAAATGGGTATTATAAAGTCATAAAAAATATATATGGTATTAGATATAATATTATAGTTTCTTATTATATATTTAAAATAAACCTATATTTAATATATTTTAGTTTTTAATGTGTACGAAGAAAATCAAGAGTTAAGGTTAGGGAATTTCATCTCACTTTTTATTTCTGCGAGATAAATGTTATATTAACCACTATATTTTTATTTTTGGTGTATATAATACCATAATAAATTTCATATAATTAATTTAATTTACTTAATTATATTAAAATCTTTAATTTATGTTATTATTTCATGGGGATCACGATTCTAATGTAACTCAAGTAGTCAGAGGATTTCTAGTCTCACTTTTATTTTTGTGATATTTATGTGTTATTCCCCACTCATTTATTTTTTGTGGGGTATATACTGCCCATAAATATATTCCATGATTATTATATTTAAATTTATGGGTATTTAAATATCCAATTTTTTATCTATATTTCATGGGATTTATGTTTCAAAAGTTACAAAATCAGTAAAGTAGTTTTGTCTCATTTTTTTCTTATTTGAGACACATGCCATGAATTTCGAAAGTCATGTTTGCAAAAATGTTTTAATAAATGTTCTTAAAGATTATATTTTAAGATAATTTACATAAAAATAGAATTTTAAATTTTTTTATGGTTTTTAAAAAATTCTTTATGATTTTTGAAATCATTTTCAATGAAAATGTTTTCAAAAACGTTTTCAAGATTTATTTATAAGTTTTCAAAGGAAAAGGTTGTAATTTTTTTCAAAAATAAAATTATAAATTTTTATTTTTATTTTAAATAAAACAGTTTTAAAATGGTTTTATATTTTAGAAATAAATTTTCAAAGATTAAAGGATATTTTTATCAAGAAATTGGTTGAAAATATATTTCAAAATTATTTTCCATCTAAGATGAAATCTATTGGTGTTACTCATGCCTTTATGGGAAATGATCCAAAGGTTACATTCATATTATTTCCCTGAATGGTTTATGATTTAATAGTATGATATTTATGAAACCTATTTCTCTTTCACGGGTTACATGTTTATGAATCTGGTTTCTTCTTCGAGGGTTATATTTCTATAAAACCATATTCTTTTCATAGGTTATTCTTTTGACGAAATGATAATGAAACCTATATATTTTTTATAGGTTATGATATGATTACATTTTTATGATACCCATTTCATTTCATGGGTTATGATATAATTTTTTTAACAATTTATGGCAAACATATGCCTGATTTCATTATGATATAGGTGAGACCTATATCTCCCTCCAACAAATCGGGTAATGATTCTTATCTAATGAGATAATGATGGGATTCAAGTTGGAAGTGTTGATCCATTGTGGAATATTTTGAAACCTAATCCACTATGGAAATATGGGGAAAACCTATCCATTATGGGAATATTGGGAAACCTGATCCACTATGTGAAGATGGGGAAACCCAATACAATATGGGAAGATGTAGAAACCCATTCCACTATAGGGAAAATGGAAAAACCTAATCCCTTACATGGAAAGGACTGTGACTAGGTATGGTGGTATGTCCCGCCCAGTAGGTTTAGTCCCCATGAAGTTCCCTGATAAGTTCTTGAAATATGACTTGAATTATATATTAAAACATTAAATGTTTATGTGAATTCCAAAATTCCATGTACCATTAATTTGTCATGATTTCATGGATTATAGTCTTGTTTCCCTTATGAATCATGTGTTATGAAATGCCAAAATTTATACCATAATTTATGTTTATGATCTTTAATATAAAAGGTATAATCTTCTATTGTTATGATCATGTTCTCATTCCCTTATGCTCATGTTTATAATTATATATCTCCTTTATTTACCCTTACTTATCATCGTAGATGACCCTTTTTTTGTTTCTATTACCCTAGGTTATGAAGATATGTATTATGTATGATGTGTCTAAGAAGGATGATAGTCATGGAGAACCTAGTGGGAGATAATGTAGCTCAATTATGTACCAGTGTTTATGATTCCATGTTTCTAAAGGAACTATACTAATATAGTCCTTGGTAATCTATTTGTGTAATGTATTAAGTATTCCACAAAAATGATGTAATATTAATGTATGAAAATAGAGGGTCATTATACTAGGTATTCCATGGATGGGATCATCAGGTGGATAATCTACCTCCAAATGAGTGATATTGGTTCTTTAAGGGAGAACCCATGGACAAGCTTGGTGAAAATATGGTAATACCATGCCACAAGTGATACTCAGACCCCTACATGAGATACCGAGGATAGGATTATATGTTTTTTCCTTCACAACATGTTGAGAGTGATAATTATGATTCCATTTATGGATCACCTTGAACAAAATCTTACCCTTTTGGGTATTTTTAGTACCTATGGAGTGATGTCTGGGATTCCTTTCTCGGTTGCCTTAGATGGGATTAGGGTGCATCTTATTAAATTCAAATGATTAATTTTATATTAAATAATGATAATTCATATTTTTCAACCAAGGTATGCATCCATCAAGTCAAATAACATGCTTTTGGTCGATCCACATTTGATTATTCATTTATAATGACCCATTATTACACTCATATAATTTTTTATAGTTTTACTATGATTTAGACGTATCTATCTTAGGATGAAGAAGTTATGGTCAGTTGTAACATCCCACCCCATCTCATTGGCTTGAGAGGGCAAAGGAATGATACTCAGACTTAAGAAACATTCCCAAGGATCCAAAGGCAGGAAATAAATTACGAGGTCTTAGAGAATAAATTAGGGAACCATTTTACCTTGAGATAAAACCAACCAACAATACAATCCACTATAAAAAAACTACATGATGCATGTTGAAAAAACAACCAAATCCATACATTACCAAAAGACAACCAAACTAATCCATAACAATCCCACATGCCAAATACAACCAAGCCAAAATTAGAGTTCCAAGTGGAAGACTATAACAAGACTCCAACAGAACTAGGACACCATCTACATCCCAACACCAAGATCCATGATCCATGCACCGCAACATTACCAAAGAGTCATGCCAAACTGTTAGAAAAATGAGATGCCTTACTCTTACCTATGTCTTGGAATAAAACATAGGAAAAATCACTAACGTTCCAAAGAAGGGGTTATATACTAATACTCAGTATGTTTTCCCCAAATGACTTCCTTACACATGCCACTAGGATGAAACTGTTAACACATTTATATATAACATTTTATATAAAACATTAAATAGTTCAACAACTTACAAAAAATCCAAACACTCCATTACCATGAAATTTCCACCCAAATTCTCAAAACACACAGAAAATCCAAACAACCATGCCAAAATCCATTTCACCATTTCAAATTAGCACAAAAAATCCCATATTTCAAATAAACACACACAATAAAACCAAAGGAGTGGGACTTCTGCCCATCCCATTCACCCATCCTCACTAGTGGTACTTCCCACCCACTTATCCTTTGATGGTGTCCCTTCCATCCACTATCCATCCCCTTTTATAGTGTTACTTCCCTCCCACTTCCACATAATACACACAATCCACAACACATAATCAACCAACAATAACTAAGAACCATGGCCACACAAAAGAGAACTGTTATTCCCATCACATGCCAATTTTCTTCAATAAATCACCCATTTAGTGAAAATACCAATTAACCACTTTTCCATGAGCAAAAACATTTTAAAAAACAACATCTTTTTAAAAAACCATCTTTCACAAAACATTCTTCATAATCAACCACTAACGATTTTAAAATCAACATTTTAAAATCACATAACAAGCCCCTTTTTGTAACAATAACCCATTTTCCCCAAAATCCCGCTATTAGCCACTAATTGGGTTTCCAAAAATATTCACACATCATCATCACAATTAATTTCAAGAAAAAAATAATTGTAACAATACCACTTGTTATAACCAAGTGGAGTCGAGAGAGAAGCCACCCGCCTTTAAGGTTCTTGAAAAATCAAACCACAAGCAACCGCACCCCAAATCTAGTAAACGCACTACCAAAACCACTCTAGATCCCCTTACCCAACATCAAAAAGCCTTAAAATCAACACCCAAGGAAAAAAATCCTATATCTACCTATAAAGGGTGTAGATATAGAAAAATGAGAGAGAGGGAAGAGAGGACCTAGAGAAACCAAATAGAAACCAAGGGGAGAGGCTTACCCGAAAGAAACCACCTTCAAACCACCTTGAAACCCCTTATATTTTCTTCCAAACCGTGTGGGAGATCACCTCAAACCTTTGAGAACCCAAAATATTGAGTGTGGCTTGAGTGGGAGAGAGTTTGGAGTGAAATAGGTCAAGATCAAGTGAACACATATTTAAAAACCCTCTTTTTAAGTGGTCAAATGGTTAGCCCACACAATTTTTCAAACCGTGTGCTAACTGTGCGCATGACACTATCTCCATAGAAAGGGTCTGCATAGTTTCCTCACACGATTTGAAAAAATTTTAATAGGCCATCCGAATCCCATTGTATCCCCCTACATGGTTTCTATGATAACCCACACGGTTTTCCCTAACCATGCTCAAATTGTGTGCCCTTAAAAAAACCTCCAAACTTATTCAAAACCCTTAGAAACTATCCCAACCTCCTCCCAAATCATCCCAAGATCATTAAACACATAAAATTTATTAAAAAAGGATACATAACTCAAACCAGGGGTTCTACATCGTCCATGTGTCCCTGAGGAACCTGAGCTGACTTATTTACATTTATTTATTTACTGTTTTACCTAAAATTTGTTGTATTTCATATTCATAGACAGAATAGCATTAGAAATCATTGGTGGTGGCCTATTTATTATATATCACATCCTATTTAGACCACCATTTCATTGGGTACCCAAATATACTTCATGGTTATAGGTTCAGGTCCACTGTTTATTGCCTGTGTTGTGAATTGTACATTGGATCTTAAGAGAACATGACCGAGATGGTACTCCGGATTGTTGTGGAGATCACCCTTGGAATTTTTTTTTTCTTTTTTTGTTCATTTATTGTGTTGTACCTACCTATTTTATGTCTCCTACTTTATATTTTTTAGCATCACATGTACATTCATGCATGGTTTTACTTGGAATTGTCCATGTATATTTAGTATATTATCTTCTTCTTCTACTCAATATATATTTCAAATTATTTTTTTGTTGATTGTTTGAATTATTATCTCTTATACCACTGTTATAATTTTATCATGAGGGTATAGTCTCCCCAACATACCATCATTGGACCCTCACTACTAGTCAGTAGCCTATAGAATATGAAGATATATGCTTGAGGCTATGTGGAGACAGGTCCAGATACTGGTTTTACTAGTCATTCGGACTAGGATGCTACATAGAGTCCACACACCCAACCTAATTTCTTACACTTTGTTATAAGGATGTTTGGATAGTGAGAGGCTAACGGGATGATCATACCTCATGTCTCCCACCTGCTAATTTTCTTTTGTATTGATGAAAACTCTTTCCTCTCCCATTGTTCATATCAATGATGTATGTTGGGAGTAATGATTTGAATAGAAGATGGATCATGATTGTGATCCATTTGAGAGAGTAATGAGATGATCACTTGGGAAGTTATCCTTGAGTGTGATGTCTATTTACACAATTCAAGTAGAAACGTTATGTGTAGAAGATTTTAATACATAGAGAATATAATTGAAGGGTCAAGTTGTGTGATAATGATAACAAAGTTGAATCCAGGGGTGCCTCCATTTCTTGTATCCATTATATCCTGAATTTTCATTAATAAAAAAATAACTCTCATTGACTTTCTGTTTCAATACATTAAAAAAATACATAAATGAGTAAGATAGTGAAACTCACAAGCCCTACTACATGAGAGGTAATTCTGATTAGTCATTAGACTACATTAGAAGTAAATTTAAATTCTATTTGACTGAGTCCGATGAAATATTTTTAACCAACTTGGATCCTTTACTAGGGTGAACATTTAATTATTCATTATCTTTAATACAACTGTAAAAAATATTTTTCTGATTTTTATTTGTTAAAATTTATTTATTTCTTATTTTCTTATCCTTGGGACAAACAGTTAATGGTGACCCTTCTAGATAATGGATCACTAATTTTATTCCAAAAATAAAGGGATTTAAATAATAAAAAAATTAAAAAACCCACACATTGAGCATTTGTTTTAAAAAAAAATCATCTTTCCATATGTTCCACTGATTCCATGGGAGGAGAAACAACCAATGAAAAACTACCATTGATGAGTAAGAAGTAAAGAAGAAGAGAACAATAAAATTTAGATGCAAGAATTGATGGATAAATTATCACAGATCAAAAAAGCTTCCCCATTGTAGGAAGAAAATCATTAACATCACCTCAACATGGATGAATGAAAGAACCTCAATATGAACTTCAAGCCACTTTTTAGTATCCTATGTAAGAAGTAGAAGAAAAAACTATGAGGGGGTAGGAAAATATGAACCCAAATTAATGTTCCCACTTATCATGAAAACCATGGTGGATATGGAACCTAGAGTGCTTAAAGAAATGGAAAAAGTACCATTGTTCACCCATGAACTAATTTGATCAGTGGATTTACACATTGAAGTGGAATTAAAATTTGAAATCATTGTGGGGGAAACATTAATGTATTTTCCCTCTAATTTTATTGAAACTCATTTGTATTATTAATTCCCTTTTGTAGTGGAAAAAATATTAGAAATTTAGTTATAGGAAATTTGGGAAAAAGATAGAGGAATGAATAAACTTCACTTTACCGAGGGAACGGAAGAACCATTATAGGGACCCACAGAGATTGAAGAGAGAGTTTGTAAATACACAAAATAGAAACTAAATAATTAAAAAATAGTTCAGATATTTTCAATCCTTTCCCTTATTTTTTCATCTTCCAAAAAATAACCAAAGCTTTTAACCATACATAATTTTCTCCAGTATGTTTTTTCAAAAAAATAAAGCACTGTGTTACTAAAATATGGTGAATATTAAATAAATGGTGAAAATGAATGGAAAATATTAACAGATAAATTAATAATAGGCTTCTACATTACATATTAGGAGATAATCTCTAATTGTGGAAATAACATTCTCATAAAACACACAAAAAAATAATTTATATAAAAAAATATAAAAATACATACTAATGTATATTAATAGATAAACTTATCACTGAGAAAGAAGTGACATAAACCACAGAAAATATCTATTAATGGTTAAATGAAATTGAACCATAAATTCTAAATTTGGTTGGATGAATTAGAAAATGTCATGTTAAAATTTTTATTATGTTATGTATATAATTATTTTTAAGTCAGTTTAATGATTAAATTGTTGGACATGTGGTGCTCTCTGGTGCCTATTAATCCCATCACTGCATGGTTCGAATCTATAGGGAGGTGAGATTAAATCCCCATTGGGAAGGGAATAATACTTGGTACTTAGCCTAGTTGAGTGTAATCCCGAGTTAGTGGGTTGTAGGGTATGAGGTCCGTTGTCTAGAGCATCAAAATTCAAAAATGGTTCCTTTTATTAGACACTTGACACTTCCAAAAAAGGACCAGATACCCTGTATCCCACTAAATTAGGACTACTCTCAATTGGGACACTCAACTAGGTTCAGTATCAAGTACTATCTCCTGACCAATGTGAATTTATATAGCCTCCCCAAAGACTCAAACCCGAGAAAAATATGCTTAAGAGCCACCAGGGAGCATCTATGGTACCACCACACTAGCTAGAGTGGTGGTACTCATGACACTCCCCAATTGTTGTTAATCTTGAGGTCTCAAGATTGAATTTAAAGGGAGGAATATTAAATCCCTATCGGCCTAGGGACAATACCTGATGCATAAATCAGTTAACCACAACCCAAGTATATGGGTTGCAGCCTTTCTAGCCTATGACCTAGTTTTGGCATTGGTCCACCAAAAAGGATCCTTTTTTGGATGCATGACATTCCCAAAAATAGAACAGATACCCATCATCCCACTAATTTGGATTTCACTCAACTAGGACAATCAAATTGACCAAGTATTAGGTATTGTCCATTTCCATATAATGATTTAATTTAGCCTCCCAAGATATTAGAACCTAGGAGCAACAAGATTCATAGTTGCTGGGGGAGGATCTCTGGTACCACCATGATAGCTAGCGTGGTGGTACTAGAGATTCTACCAACATGCTATTAAGTCTGTCAGTCCCTAGTTTGAATCTCTGGGGAGGAATGATTAAATGCCTGTCGGATTGAGGATAATACTTAATGCTCAACCTAGTTGAGTTCCCCAATTGAGTATCTTAGTCAAGTGTCCCAATTGAGTTTACCAGTTGAGTGGCCCAATTAAGAGATGTCCTGAGTTAGTGGGATTCAGGGTATGTGGCCCATTTTCAAGAGCATCATGAGTCCAAAAAGAAATTACATCTGACCATCTATTAAAAAGTAAAATAATAATGTTAGGATAAAAATTAATATTAATATCTTACTAAAATTCTTATAGAGAAGAAGATGAAATAAATTAAGCAAGACCTAGAACTATAAAAAGATAATTCAACTAATATAAAAGTATTTAATTTAACTAAAATCCAATGAATCTGGTGAATTTGAAAAATCTAGAAATTCTTTACTTAAACATGAAAAATACATGGAATATTTTGATGTATCATAATGATTAGTCCATCATAAAAAATATAGTAAGTGTGAGAAAATATTCACCATAATCATTCTCATGTGTATATAACATTAATTTAGTGTTCAATAGACTTTGATACCATATTTCTAAACTTACACGACACTCATGGTCTATCGCCACATTCTGTAACATCTGATAAATATTGATATGAAATATGAAATAATAAAATTTAACAATATTTTTTTCTTGCGTTTTATCATTAGGAAATACTTTATTATACTCAAAATAATTAACAATTAAAGTAAATTATATTAATTTATATAGAAAAAACTAGAAATATCTTACCATGTAACACATAATATTTGTAGTATGACTTCAACAAGGACCTCGAACAATGAAGTCATACAAGTTGGATACAAATAATTTAGTTTATGATCCCACAAGTCTATCATAACCAATAAATTCTTAATTAAAAATAAATACTATCCATGAGATTTATAAAACACAGTGTAAAAAATTATCAAAAAATGAAATGTGATGATTCTTATTCGAGAAGTCCTTAACGGTTTTACATGTACCATGAAATTTCTAGAAAATAAAAAAAAATCAATTTACTATTCATCATTATATGAACTAAAAAGAAACATTTTTTTCAAAGCTACATCATTCACACATTATTTCCAAGGGATAATTCTCCTATGGAAATATCTATCCATGATAGTTTGATATAGATTGACCTCATCAAATTGTGGTTTTTGTTCTGAAATAAGTTGAATGTCACATCTTTCTTCTCTAGGTAATATTGCTGGATAATAAAGTGCATAATTTAATTATTTCCTATTACATATAAAAATTTAATTTATTTGAGTAATTTAATTTATAAAATTTAAACATATAAAATATGACTTGATTATCTCACACCATGTGAAATTTATTCAAGTATTTTAGAAAGTGCTTCAACTCATTTGAAATAACTATTCTAAGACTTTCAAAAAGAATAATTACCATACTTTTAAAACAACTATAATCATGTTCAAAATCTTTGCAAACAGAGAGTCCAATATTAATTAGCTCCACTCAACCTTTCAACACGCACACATCATCAGTATTAAGTCATACACAACAACATTTATTTGGACCGTTTAATAATATTAATCTATTTTTGATATTTATAGATTATATGTATGTTATAAAAATGGATTATAAAATATAACAACTCATATAAATGAAATATGATATTAATTAAAACTACAAAAATCATAATCACTGAAATATTTATACTAATTTTGGACTTACAAGGTCAGTTGAAAAATTATATTCATAAAATAATTTATTCTTTTGAAACCACTCCTTAAGAGTGGACTCAAAGGATTATAACATAAGGTGAAATTCATAATGATCATCATTGTTAAAAATGAAAAACATTTTCAGCATATATGAATTTGTGATTTCTATTGTAAATTTATGGTAATAAATCGTATTGTGATTTTTTATAGCACAATGGTATTTGTATCTACATAGTTGTTTAATCTTCTAGAAAATATGTTATTTTTAATGTGCTGGTTCTAAATATATTTCATTAGAATATTTCTTTATATTTCACATGCATACAAATTCATATTAGTAAAATAACAAGATGAACATAGAAAATTTAAATCAATAAATGAGAAAAATGTAACCTTTAAATCATAAACAAATAAATATTATCTATTTTAATAAAAATATAATGATTTAAATTGTATCATTCCTATAAAACAAAAATAATGAAAATACTTGTGATAAAATAGAAATATTGATACAATTTAAAATTTATCACTTGCATAGTTTTCTCAAAATAGAATTAGAGCTGAGAAAATTTGTTTTCCTTACTTGCTTCTAGGATAATGGTGAGGGAGTTGTAGTCTTGGATGTTAAATAAGAGTTTATGAGAGTTAATGAGTTGTATCATGTGAAATTTATACCCTAAAACTCAGAGGATACTGAATAAGAATGGCATGCACATAGAGATCTGATTATGTACGTATAACTGCAAAAAAAAATTATGTGCTACTGGTGTTTGTTGAATCCTTGGGTGGGAGGGGATGCACGAAGGGGGAAGCATCCAACCATTGGTTAGGGGAGTCAGATTCTGTCTATGACATGAAAATAAATATGGAAATGGGGGAGGAAAGGATAAGAAGGTAAAATGGAGATTTGGCCAATGAACTAGGAGATGGTGGGGGAGTGGATTTGGCCATAGAAATTGAATCACCCCATTGATGAATGAAAAACACCCCCACTACCCCGCAATGATGCCAACACCCATGCTCAACTAATTTTATTTCTTTGATTAGATCCCCTCTCCCCCACTGTCTCCTAGTGCATCAACCTTATCTTCCTTACTTCTATCATCATCTCCTTCCCTCCCCCAATTTTCGCCATTATTTTAATTTCATCGACTAACTCTAACACCTCTCATTGATGGTCAAATGATTACCATATATTGCCTACCCTTCCACCTAGACAGAAAAATGATTCACCCTTATCACCTCCCCTCCCACCCAGGGATTCAACACACAATAGCTCCACATACAAAATCTTCATAGTAGTACATACATAATCTAATCTCTCTGTGTATGCCATTTTGGGTAGCATCCATTGAGTTTCATGGATCGGATTCCATATGTAGTAACTCCTTGACTACCATGAAATCTAGTTTAATATTATAGAATATAACCCCCACCCACCTTTCTCCTAGAACCCAGTGAAAAAAATAGTCTTCCTCATCACACATTTCATGAATAAAAACCACTATAGGGGAGAAGATTTAAATGGAGTCAATATTTCTATTTTATCACAATTTCTTTATTTTTCTTTTTTTCTTTTTAGAAATGATATTGTCACAACCCGTCCCCTGGGGCCCGTTCCGTGACTACCCCAAGCCCACCTTCCATAGGCTAGGGGATTGAGACTAGAACCAAAGGCGTATTCCCTAAAACTGGGAAGGCATTGACTTTATAACCTATAAACACACACAACCAAACACACAGCAAGATACTAACACAAGTCACCTTTATAGTAATCAAGTGAGTACAGTAAGTAAAAAGGGGCCAGAATACAATCTCAATTGGAAAGTACAAGTAAAACTAAAATGCAATACAACTGAGAAAAGAGAAAGACAACTACTAGATCGTCCTCCGAGGTTTCTACCTGAAGGGAAGGTACAGATTGCCTCCTCAACACTCCACATCCACCCATCTCCTCTGCATACCGACATGCCGTATGGTCCACCTCTGAGCACCGTCCAGTCCTAGTACCCCCGTCCCCATTCAGTGCTATCCTTCGTCTGCATCCAACACAACAAGGTGCGGGCATAGCCCATGAAGGGGTGAGTATAACGATACTCTGTAGGGACCTCGAGACCACAAAGTCTCAAAAAATCCACCAAGGATAAACCACAAAGTATGAAATCAACAGATAACCCTACCTAGGTATATGCCCAAACATATACCTAAGTTATCAAGTAATCCATCTCAATCATGAAAAAAACACAGAGATAATGACTCAGCTCACACCAGGATTTATTCTAGGGGTAGTAACATGTAACGTCCCCAGTCACATCGTCGAACACTTCGGCTGCTAGATAACCCCTTCTCTATCGAGTATAGTGGGCCTGCTGCGTCACACAAAGGCACTTCCCATTAATCTTGGAATACTGAGGTACTCCTCCTGTCGATTACCATGTGTTAGCCGCGTCACACAGAGGAACTCTCCACCATGGGTCTGCTGCGTCACATAGAGGTGATCCCACTCAAGAATTGCTGAGGTACTCGTTCTGTCGAGTGTCATGGGTCTGCCGCCCCGTGGGGCGACACCTCAGCCACAGGGCGGTGGCCCGACCACAGGGTGGTGGCCCGACCGCAGGGCGGTGCTGAGCTGCGGAGGGAGGCAGTGGCCGCGGATGTCCTGGAGGCTGCGGGGCGACGACGGTGGGTGTGGGGCGGTGCCATTGCGCTATCACCTTCATCGTGGCCGGCGGTGGTTCCGACCTCCATTCTTGTTCACCTTTTTGGTTGGTCACCATCCTCCACCATCACAAATAACACCATAATTCAACACAAGAATTATAGAGAAGACGGTCCATGTTAGTTTGGCCCACACTCTCCGCATTAGTGTGGTAGAAAGAAGATATTATACTTGAATTACAAGAATATTAAGAACAAGTAAGGGGAATAATTCAAACACCCACCCTTCAAGATACTGTAATTAAATATTCCCAATCCTCCAAAATAAAAACATTCACGGATAAATCTAAAATAGAGAGTTGATCTATGTTCATTGTTTTAAAAGAGAGGAACATGGGAATATAAAAATCACTCACAATAAACCCCTACCTCGTTCACTTGATGACATTGACGAGGTTGCGAGGAAGAAGATGAATCATTGGGAAAATATGGACATCGGCGTTTCCTCAAACATCATTTTGTTGACGTTGAAGACATTCCTCATCAACGAAAGTCCCATGGAATAAGTCTGAGTTGAATTCATCTTCTTTGTTGTTGTTGTTCATTGGAGAGATTTATCCCAAGGCTCCACCAAATAAAAATGTCAAGTATCCAACGTAATAGATTATGTTGTCTAATTAGCTCGTTGGCACAAATTCAAAAAGGGTTAATTAATTAACTAGGTTGGAAAAAAATTAAGTTGTGCATTGGCATAATTAATGTGGAGGAAGCTCAAGAGGATCCTCCACATTAAATATGGAGTTGAGAGGTTTCTCCCTCATTAAGAGGGGGGTTTAAGAGGTTTAGGCCTTGGGTGGTCCCCACCACAATAACCTCTTATGGGAGGTTAGGCTCAGGTGGTCCTCACCACCATAACCTCTAATGGGAGGTTATGTTCTGGTGGTCCACACTTTTAAAATTCCACAATGAGTGGTTACAACAAATAAAATAAATTTTTTTATTATTTTATTTTATTATTTCCATGAAAATCCCAAAAATTAGCTTTCACCCTCGACCAACTACCGTCGAGGTGAAAGTCTCCTTAAGTGAAAACCGGTGCTACGAGTTGAACGGTGTCCTCATATTTCAATTCTGAGCATCGGTTCAAAAGTTATAATAACCTGCTCATATTTTTACTGAACATACCTGAAATAAAGTTCAGAAATTGATTTCGGGCACTCTGGGCCTCGGAATCATGTGCCGTCAAATTTTGTGGACTCATAAAATTTCCATTTTTTTAAAAAAAGTACATGGAAATTTCGAGTCATTACATTCTCCCCACCCACTACTAAAAAAATGGGCAAGGGAAGAGCCACCTTATATCAGCGCTAAGGAAACACCACTGATAAAGAAACCTTGTATCATCGCTAAAATTCTAGCGCTAATAAAGGGATTCTTTATCAGTGCTAGAAAAGAGCTGAAAAAGTTACCCTATATCAGCACTACTAAAGTGCTGATAAAGAAACCCTATATCAGCGCTAAAATTTTAGCACTGATACAGGGTAACCTTTATCATCTCTAAAAAAGTTCTGATGAAGATACCCTTTATCAGTGCTAAAAATGAGCCGATAAAGAAGTCTTGTATCAGCGCTAAAGTGTTAGCACTGATACAAGAAGGATTTATCCATGCTTTTGTAGCACTGATAAAGAGGACCTTTATCAGCACTAAAATTTTAGCACTGATAAAACCTTAGTCCCATATTTTATAAAGTCAGTTACACAGTGCCCTCTTTTTATCGCGACTGAATGCTCTTGTGGTACTGTAACCCTACGAATCTGCTCTGCTGCCCCAAGAGCTTAGCATTTCCTGAACTCTGCCACCCTTGAGCTTTGTGTTGCCAGATCTCCGCCCCCGATCTTCGCATACCAGACCTCCACCGCCCTCGAGCTTCATGTTTCTGAACCTCCTCCACCCATGATCTTTGCGTGCCGGACTTCCACCTCCCTTGATCTTCATGTTGCCGGACCTCTGCCGCCCTCGATATTCACGTTGCCGGACCAGGTGTGCAATGTTTTTTGGTCCCCTATTACACATACTCTTCTATAATTATTAGGACCTATGTTTAAGGTTTTTTACATCTTGAATTTGAGTTTAAGAAATGTTTGAGTGAAGGTTTAACACCCTTGGTTTTCTGCCACCACATGTTGGAACACACCTAGATGGAGTGAACCCGTGAGTGAGAGAAAAACTTGTTTTCAATGATGGAAGTGTTGAGGTAGTTTAATGAGTGGGATGATCTAATGATATATAAATTTTCAGTCTCTTGATATCCCATGATATTAAATGGGAATCAATCCCTTTTTAGTTCTTAAACATGGTGCGGTAAGTGATCGGCATCAGAAAGAGGGAGCCCTCTCAGTTGAAGGATAAATTCATTTCAATGTTTTATATCATACAATAGGGACATGAACCATGTTTTTTAACTTCATGAAATGAGAACATTGGACACACATTTTAATATCTTGTGATTAGGATTATGATAATGTATTTTAAGGTTGAATATATTTTACCAAAATGTCACACGGTTTCATATCATGCAACTAGAACATATAGTGAGGGTGAGGTGAATTTTCCATCCATAGAGTCCCTACACCATGTCAAATATGGGTAGAGGATGAAAAAGTTTTATGTTCATGATTCAAGGGCCAAAGGGGGTGTATCCCAAAATTTTTGGCTATTCATGTAAGAATAACGACCTGATGTGAGAAGGGGCTTGTGGCGGATCAACACAACACAAAAGAACATATAACTAGGATGTTGGATTTTTAGTTCAAATCCATATATCTCAGACTAAAGGGATGGTTTATTCATGTGAAATATCTGTTGAGAAACCTATTATTAGTGGAAAGATTGATATGCTCATCATCAATGGAGATCAATGAGTTTACACTCTCAGAGTGAAGTTTATGAAAAATTTAAGGTCCTTCCCACTTGGATTCTAGTTTCACTAGATTCCTCCTAGGTATCATCGATTCCCTTAGATCCAACACCATTTCATCGTAAAGTAAGGAATGAAGGATAACCTTTTTCTTTAAGGACAATAACACCCTGTTCTGATGCATTTATAGGTCATCCAATGCTTTAAACCTATTTTCTTTAAGGGGTTCCCCCCTTATTTCCTTCATGCTATCTAAGTGACTTTGTCTGGAAGTGCACTTGTTTGGCATGATTACAATACCACCAAGATTTCTAGACTTTCCACCCCTACCTCCATCTCTGTCCTTCTCCCTCACTGAGGTTACTGAATACTTCTCTGTAGTGGTTAGGCCCCTTCCTAGCAGTGTTTATTCTGTCTCCCTTGGCCCTGAACCTGTCATCTAGCTCCCAATACTTATGAATCCAGAGATAAATACCTCACCAGCCCCCAAGTTTCATTACAAATCCTTTTCCTTCCCCTTTGGATCCTCATCTCCCACTCATATAAAGCTTACCAACCAGAAGGGATTATGAACATGTTCAAAATCAAGGGACCTCAATGAGAGATCATCCTCCCACTTCAATAAGGCTACTAGCTCTAGATCGAATGCCAGAACACTATCCTATCCATCATTATTATTTTCATATGTAATTCTCATGGTCTTAGTTCCCATGTTAAATTGGAATTCCTCACCATAGAAATCAAAAATCATAATGTCATTGTTGTTGTTCTCAAATAACACAAAAAACCATATAATAATCATAGAATTCTCATAGAAGATTAAGTTGCATGGATTTCTACACTCTAAACCCTCCAACAGACACAAATGGGTATTTTGGCACAATAAAAATGTTGTTGAGAATGTTCAAGATTGCAATCAATTCATTACTACCAAGGTGTCCAATGGTGAAACCTCCTTCCTTATGACTTTTGTCATTGGAATCTATGACCCTCTTCAAAGGGAATCTCTATGGAGTGAACAAAATACCTTTGATCCCGGCCACCATCCATTGTTTGTTGGGGGTGACTTTAATGTCATTTATAACCAAAGGAAAGGAAAGGTAAAAGCCCATTCCAGAGGAAGGCCATCATGGAGTTTGTTCAGTTCATGGCTGGGAAGGGCCTCATTGATCTCAGCTTCTTAGGGGACAGTTTCACCTGGTGCAACAACTGCAGGGGACATCACCGCTTGTGGAGTCTACTGGATAGGTGTCTAGTAAAAATGAAAGCCACTAACCTATTCTCAAATACCATGTTTTTCCATCTTGCTTGAGGTATTTCAAACCACTCCCCCCTCTCGATTTCTGTTTCTTCTTGGCATGATCATCAGGAACAGTTTCACTTCCAGTAGCAGTGGGTTAACATCTGAGGGTACCAAGACATGGTTTGTGAAATATGGAATGAGACATTTTTAGAGTATCGGGCCTCCTTTAACCTCAGTGACCTGACCTCGAACCCCGACAGGTTCATGTTCACCCCTTCCTCCTCAGGAACCTTCACCACTCGGGACTACTATCGCATATGGGCTCCTTCAAAGTATTCTGATAGATGGAATGATACCTTGAGATTATTGGATTATTAACACCAATTTGAGATTTATGTAGGACTATATACTTATTATATTTTCTTATTATTTCTTACACCCCACCACTTGAGTCGAGTAACCTGATTGAAATCCATATGGGTACTTTGATTCTGATGTGGATATGGTTTTTTATGTGTTTGTGACATGTGTATATGTGGATATATGGGTATTTAGGCATGATGATATTGAATGTAGGGAAAATACCTTGGATTGGTAGATGTATCATTCTTGATTATTGTTGTGTTTAGACTGGGGTGATTTGAGGAAACTATAATGAATCTAAAGTAATTATATTTAATGAATTCCATATTGTAGAGATTATGAGAATCCTTTATTTACTTATAGAGTTGGCTAATGGTTTTCATCAATATGTATTTTGGGTTGGTGAGGTATAAAAGGATAGAATATTTGACCATATAATGGTTGACCTAATAAAAGGATGGACTAGTTGATATTTTAGGTTGGAAACTGTGTTGATTTTGATGGGGGGTCTATCCTATTTCTGTTGATTTCCAAATTTTTATTGGAAATGGTTGCGCTCTATTAATATCTATTTTTATAGGGAAGTGTTTCTCTTCTAATTTATTTAGAAGTATTTTTTTGTGAACTTTAACCATAAATACTAATATTTGATATTCAAATAAGATGAATATGAATAAAGATTGTATGGATTCTAATCGTTTGAAAATTGAGTACGAGAATGGAGAGAAAGAGTTCATCAAGTTTGCAAAGGATCACGCAAAGGATCCTTCTCAAATCCTTTGTCCATGTTTATGTTGTTTTTATGCTAGACTACTTACTCTAAAGGAGTTGGAAGAACATTTGATATGTCACAGAATAGATCGGAGTTATAAATGTTGGAATAGACATGGAGAAAAAGAGAATGTAGCTACTGGCTGGGATAAAACTGCATTTTATGGATCTTCAGATATGAATACAAATATGGATAATGAAGAAGAATGTATGGAGGACGTGATTACAGATTTAAATGATGATGAAGATCATATTGAGGAAATGACAAAGGAAATTGAAGATGAACTCCGTGATTTCCCAGAAATGTTTGAGAAGTTAAAGAGTTGGGAAAAGACGCCATTGTATGCTGGTTGCACTAAGTATACAACATTTTCAGCTTTACTGAAGTTGTATAAATTGAAAGCAGGCAACAGATGGAGTGATGTCAGTTTGACGGAACCACTTCCTCTCTTGAATGACATGCTCCCTAAAGATAATGAGCTCCCAATCCAGACATATGAAGCTAAATGAATGTTACTCTCTATGGGTATGATTTCTGAAAGAATACATGCCTGCCCGAACGAATGTATATTGTTTTTCAAGGAGAAAAAAGCACTTACAAAATGCCCAAAGTGTGGTGCTTCTCGATACAAGAAATATGAATCCAATCCTACAAAAGTTTTATGGTACTTTCCAATCATTCCGAGGTTTAGGCGTCTATATGGAAATGAAGAAACCGCATGACAATTGTCATTGCATGCAGATAAAAGAAATAAAGATGGGAAATCACGTCATTCAACCGACTCTCCTAAATGGAAGAAAATTGATCATGAGTATCCTGAATTTGGAAAAGAGCCGAGAAACCTTTATCTTGTGTTATCTACAGATGGAGTAAATCCTTTTGGTTTTCAAACCAGCACTCATAGTACATGGCCTGTTATGTTAGTAAATTATAACTTGCCACCCTAGTTATGCATGAAGCGGAAATTAATCATGTTATCTATGCTTATATCTGGACCAAAAAAACCAGGTAACGATATTGATGTTTATTTGGATCCTTTGATCACAGATTTAAAGTTATTGTGGGATTCAGGTGTTGTGTTGTATGATACTTATAAAAGTGAATACTTCACATTAAGAGTGATTTTTTATGGGACAATAAATTATTTCCATTTTTATAGAAATTTTTAAGGCTACAAAATTAAAGGAACTCAAGGGTGTCCCATTTGAGAAGAATATATAGAATCAATTAGGTTGAAACATTCATTGAAATCTATGTTTCTTGGACATCGTAGATTTCTACCTCATCGGCATAAGTACTGATCTTGGACAACATCATTCAATAGAAGTTTAGAAAAATGTGCAGCACCATATCCACTAACAGGTGATCAGCTATTTGAGAAAGTAAAAGACGTGAACACTATTTTTGGTAAACCATTTTCAAAAAACCTTATGAAAATTGGTTGAAAAAAGAGATCAGTTTTTTTGAATTACCATACTAGAATTGTTTGTACGTCAAACATTTTCTTGATGTGTTTCATGTGGAAAAAAAGTATGTGGTAGTGTTATTGGAATGTTTCTAAATGACCCTGCAAAAACAAAGGATGGAATTAAGGCTAGGTTGGACATGGTTGACATGGGAATATGAGAAGAGTTGTCTCCCGTGAAGGGTGAAAATCGAATGTTTCTTCCTCCAGCTCCTTATACTTTTTCTAGGGAGGAGACATATTAGTTTTGCAACTTCTTCAATGATGTAAAGGTTACCGAGGGGTATTCATAAAATATCAAGAACATTGTTTCAATGAATAATTTGAAGTTAAAAGGTTTGAAATCACATGACTGCCATGTTTTGATGCAAGATATAATTCCTATGGATTTACATTCCATTTTTCCCAAGAATGTTCGTTATACGTTAATAAAAAATTTTTTCTTTTTCAAAGCTATATGTAGCAATGTTTTAGACCCGATGAAATTTAAAACTACAGAAAAAGAAATTTTCATCATATTATGTGAATTATAAATTTTCTTCCCGCCAACATTCTTTGATATGATGGTTCATTTAATGATTCACTTGGTGAGAGAGATTCAATTTTATGGTCCTATGCACTATAGATGGATGTATCCTGTTGAATGATATATGATGATTTTGAAAGGGTATGTCAAAAATTGAAGTCGGCCAGAGGGTTGTATAGTAGAGCGATATATTGTTGAG
This sequence comes from Viscum album, assembly GCA_963277665.1. NCBI lineage: Eukaryota > Viridiplantae > Streptophyta > Magnoliopsida > Santalales > Viscaceae > Viscum > Viscum album. The sequence goes on from OY728157.1 coordinate 820,866,652, forward strand.
GAAGCCATTGAATTTTGTACCGAATACCTATCTGATGTGGAAAGCATTGGTCTCTCAAAATCTCATCACACTGGATGCATTGAGGGTGAGGGAATTTCTGGAAGAGATGTTGTTACAATCAGTATTACAGATCGGGAGTAGGCCCACTTTTATGTTTTGCATAACATTTGGGAGGTTGCTCCATATATTGAAACTCGCAAAGAAATTCTTAAGCAGTTGAATCCATCAAGGGATGAAAAAAGGTTATCAAATACACATAATCACCTGTTTATAGGATGGTTTTAGGATCATATTTTTAAGTAGTTGGATGAAAATATGAATTCAATTTCAGAATGATTTCGATGGCTAGCCACTGGACAAGTGTGTATGTATTATCTTACAGTGGTTATGTAATTCATGGTTAGACATTCTATAAGATGAACATGATGAAGATAGTACCATGAAAAATTGTGGAGTTACACTAGTGGATGAAACGATGTATGTTTATGGTTGTAAGGAAAGAAATCCAATTTATGCAAATATGTCATATATTGGCATTATCAATCTAATAAGGGAGTTGTATTATACAACATTTCAATTGATGATTTTTCAATGCAAATGGGTTGATAAAAATAGTGGTGTTAAAATAGATGAATGGGGATTTGTGAAAGTTTATTTTAGTAAAGAAGCATACAAATACGAACCATTTATAATGGAATCACAAGTGGTACAAGTTTTTTATGTTCCTGATCCCACAAACTGAAAGAGGTTGACTGTTCTGTTATCATCCAAAACTACTGAAGGTTCTGATGAAAATTCAGTTGAGGACGATCCTTTCACTGGTACGTCACAATCATTTCGGGGCGGTCCCAATGTAGATAATGTTTTGTATGTTAGAGGAGACCAAAATGAAGGGATTTGGATAATCGATAGAGGTGTCAAATCCCTTCAGCCTTTGAAAAAAAGAAATAGAGTTCAATAAACATGTTATATTTTGTTTATAATATAGATCTTTTTATCTAATGTTATTATCATATCATTACTGAATTTATGTAATCTAAATTAACTGTTCAACCAGTTTTGTAGATAATGACTTCTGTACATTCTGTTGCTCCTAACCTTGAGGCTGAACAAGTCTCTCAAGCGGCTCCTGCTGCGGCTGTTGCTGCTCCTGCTGCTGCAGCTGCTGCAGCTGCTGCTGCTCCTGCTGCGGCTGCTGCTGCTCCTGCTGCTGCGGCTCCTGCTGCTCCTAGTGTTGAGGTCCAACAACCATCATCACATGTCGTTACTACCATTTTAGATGAACATATATATGATGTTGATATCGATGAAATGGTAGGGAATGAAGGATGAACATCACAGAAAACACAGGTGCGTCATAGTTTGACGGTGTTAGCCAATGTTCTTAAGGTAAAAAGAAAAGACATAAAATTTGATGTCGGATAAAATCCATGAGACCACCATGTGAATCCCAACAAGGATATTTTTAGTAGTTACATTGGAGTTTTCACTTGGAAACGCATACCGATTGACATAGATTCATGGAACCATGCTGTGTCCGGGCTGAAGGCTATGATCTGGGAAGAAATTACAGTAACATTATGAATTTATTTCTTTAATTTACTAGAAAATAAAATAATGAAATAATTTCTTTCTCTTCTCAATCTCTGGAATAATACATTTATAGTAGATGATTCACACAAGGATTATGTACTAAGGATTGTAGAAATGATTCATCGAGGTTTTCGCACTATTTTAACAAGATGTCATCTGAAAGATTCCAAAGGTAAAATAAAACCACACCCACCCATTGTCTACGCTCACCTGATATCCCAAGAATCATGGGTTGCATTTATGGGCCATCGTGGGGATGAAAAGTTTCAGGTGCATTGTGGGTGATAATAGGTTGTTTGAGGATACATGTATTCATCACTTTGATTGTCAGTATTCCATTTATGAAACATAAACTCTGTATTTAAAATAAAGAAACGTGCATCAAAACCAACATACCCCTATCTAAATTAAGGATGGGGTATGATTCACTAGAAATGAAAATGGTACGTATTTTAAATTTACACTAATATTGTTGAGTTCCCATAAAAAACATCATAATTATCTTTCTATGTTAATATGTAGATTGATGATTCAAAAACCAAAGACACTTCCATCCCATGTCATGTGCTATGGAAGGAGGCACTTGTGAATAAGGAAGGGAATCTAGTAGATGAGAACACACAAAAATTGTGGGAAATATGTGTAAGTATGACACGACAATAAAAATATTTTTTTTAAATTGCTGTAACATAAAAATAATTAGTTATTTTCCTATATCTAACAATCACAAGAATTAGATACTCCTATAATGGATGTAGACCTATTATCGACGGCTTTGAAGCTTCCAGAAAAATACGGTCGTGTCATAGGTTTGGGGTTTAGGGTGACACCCCTAGTATATTTTGAGAAGAAAAAAATGGATGATAGAGATGAAAAATTGGAACAAATGAGAAAAAAAAATAAAAACCCTTGAAAAACGATTGCAATGGAAGGGAGAGTTGCTAGCAACTTTTATGGGTGGGAACCAAAGAGAAGACACAACACAGGAACAACCAGTGTGTGAAGATCCCGCCCCACCCCCCAGCTTTGAGGCGAGCCATTCTTCTCAAAGAACTGTCTTAGCCATGGTAATCAATATTCTAATAATTTTTCCCATGAAATTTGAATTAGACACACACTGATACTTTTTCTGTACTGATCTTTTACAGGGTGATAATTATTGTGATTTATATCTATGAACACCTGCCTATCACCTTGTAGCGAGGTCTACAGTGTTCAATATCCCAGATGCCACACTGAATAATAGACCACTTCCTAAAGATCATCTGAAAGTGATGATTACTGTAGCTCATGATCCAAATGCAGAGCTACATATTCTACTTGATGACAATGATATTCATATGGTCGAAAAGGCTATTGGGACATTCATTGCATGGCCATCACAACTTGTAAGAGTACATACAGACAAAGAGGTATTTATTTCCTTTTTTTTCAAGCTAAACCTTTAACAATTAATGAAAAAAGGGTCTGAACCAATGAATGTTATTATAGACGGAGAAAGGGAAGGGGGTGACAAATGTCGTCTCAAAAGCATCTAAAGGATCGACCAACCGATCCCAAGGAGCTACTGAAAGCACAATAACACCATATATTCTCTATCCACATTTACTAGCATTGAAGACTCATGTGGATACGATGCTAAGAGGTGGTAATGGTCATATAGTGGTTTTCGAAGAGAGTATATACAGAGAGGAAAGTCAAGATTTCGTAGCTGCTGAAAATGTAAATAAGATCCTTGAAAACAGTTGTCTATGAATCATAGTTGTAAATATATATATGAGGTATGTTTTCATGATTTGATTTTCTAAAAGCTGATCTAATGTCCAAATTATGACTAAATGCATTTTATATTGTTGACAGACGTATATATGAAAAACGGTTGAAGGAATTTTCCCATGAGCCAAAATTTGGACTCATTAGTCCTCATACCACATCATCACATCTAACAAAATTAGAGCCATAAAAAAAGAACGAAATAGTGAATGGATTGATGAAAACATTTTAAAGAAAGATTACAGATGACAAACTCTTCTTAATACCAACCATGTAGGGGTAAAACTCTATGATTAAAGCTTATCAATTATATTTTGACTTCTTTTATTACTTATTCCTTTTTGTGTTTTTAGGCAACAATAGATTCTAATTGTGGGGAACTGGGATACTCCTAAGATTTATTTTCTAGACTCAAAGCAAAGATATCCATCAAACTTACCACACATGATGGAGTTTTTGAATCTGTAAGACACTACATCCTACGTTTTAGGTCTAAAAATCAAGTAATATAGTTTATATTATCTTTTAATGAGGATTCGGTTATGATAGGGCAGTGTATCATTACTGTCTAAAAAAATGAACGAGGGAAGGGGATAAGCATAAGAAGGAGAGAAAGTACTATATCTGGAAAAATATCAGGGTATATATAATAAAATTTCACTATCCAAACACATCTCAACACAAGTTACTTATTCTTCTAATGATCAATTTTTTTTGCAGTGTCCAAAACAAACAAACGATAATTATTGCAGTTATTATGTTTTTAAATTTATGAAAGAGATTGTTTTTCAACAACAAAGAAGCTTCTCTAAAGAGGTATTTTCAAAAACAACCACTAGTTCGTTTAATTTATTTATTAATTCTTTATTTTTATATCTTGTAGTACTACTATGACTACCAAAAAAGACTCATACTCACAAGATGATATTGATATGTTCAGAAATGAGTGGGATGCAGACCTGATGGTAGATTGTACACAAATAACATAAAGATCTGACTTGGGGACGTGTACAATTGTTGGTCATTTTTGAGAGGGGGTAAGGGGATCAAAGGATGACACATTGTTGTATGTAAATTTTTGTTGGAATATTGTAATTTTTATTAAATAAAACATCCTTTCTCCAATAAGTCAATTTCCCATTTTAACAGATGATATACACCAACAACATGCAAGAATAATGAACCACTCAAAGGGTCTCTCTTTTGTTTAAAATGGACAGATTTTTAAGTGAAAACAACAACTGACCTACGGAAATCCAACCAAAAAAATTCGTATTATGTTGATACTTTAAGAGAACGATCCACAGGTGCATTAGGGATGTGTACGAGTCAACCCCGCCTCAATCCGAGGCACGGTGTGGTCGTTACCACTCAAAGGGTCTCTCTTTTGTTTAAAATGGACACAATTTTAAGTGAAAACAATAACTGACCAATGGAAATTTGACCAAATGAATTAATATTGTTTTGATCTTTTAAGATAACTATACAAGGGTGAATTGGGGTTGTTTACGAGTCATCCCTGCCTCAATACAAGGCACAGTGTGGTCGGTACCACTAAAAGGGTCTCTCTTTTGTTTATAATGGACAAATTTTTAAGTGAAAACAACAATTGACCTACATAAATCCAACCAAACACATTCAGATTGTGTTGATCCTTTAAGAGAAAGATCCACTGGTGTGTTGGGTATGTTTATGAGTCATCCCCGCCTCAATCCAAGGCATGGTGTGTCCGGTACCACTTAAAGGGTCTCTCTTTTGTTTAAAATGAACACAATTTTAAGTGAAAACAAAAACTGTCCTATGGAAATCTGACCAAATACATTAGGATTGTGTTGATACTTTAAGAGAACTATAAAATAGTCCTTTTTGATGTGTACGAGTCATCTCCACCTCAATCTGAGGCACGATGTGGATGGTACCACTCAAAGAGTCTCTCTTTTGTTTAAAATGGACAAATTTTTAAGTGAAAACTAGAATTGACCTATAGAAATCTGACCAAACACATTATATTTGTGTTTATTCCTTAGGAGAATGATCCAAGGGTTCATTGGGGATGTGTACGAGTCATCCCTGCCTCAATCTGAGGAACAATGTGTTTGGTACCACTCAAAGAGTCTCTCTTTTGTTTAAAATGGACAAATTTTTAAGTGAAAACAACAATTGACCTACGGAAATCCAACCAAACACATACATATTGTATTGATCCTTTAGGATAAAAATCTAAAAGTCCATTGGGGATGTGTATGAGTCAACCCCACCTCAATCCGAGGCATGGTGTGGCCAGTACCACTCAAAGGGTCTCTTTTTTGATTAAAATTACACAATTTTAAGTGAAAACAACAACTGACCTACAGAAATATGACCAAAAACATTAGGATTATGTTGGTCCTTTGGGAGACTGATCCACGGGTACTTTGTGACATGTACGAGTCCTCTCTTCCTCAATATGAGGCACGGTGTGGCCGGTACCACTCAAAGAGTCTCTCTTTTGTTTATAATGGACAAATTTTTAAGTGAAAACAACAAATGACCTACAAAAATTCAACCAAACACATTCGTATTTTGTTGATCCTTTAGTTGAATGATCCACAGGTGTGTTGGGGATGTGTACGAGTTATCCCTGCCTCAATATGAGGCACAGTGTGGCCGGTACCACTCAAAGAGTCTCTCTTTTGTTTAAAATGGACAAATTTTTAAGTGAAAACAACAACTGACCTATGGAAATCTAACCAAACACATTTAGATTATAAATCCCCAGCCTTAAACATTACTTAATCTTGAGTTATTACAAGATTACACATTGAGGATCTTTTCAGGTTTAGAGTTTTAGAGAATTAGATCATGAAACTTGCATTACATTCCACATTTAAACAAAGTGGTTACATAAAATACAGTATTCATTCTTCCCATCAACGGGAACATATTTAAAATATAACACGGATTCTTTCTTGACACATCCTTGACACTATCATCACATCATGTACCTTTCCCTTGACCTGTGAAAAACATTTCAAAAACTTGGGATGAGCATAAAAAGCTCAGTAAGAGTTATAAAAATATGGAAAGGAAACATGAGTCCATATATACATTAGAATGAAATCACACTTTACCCATAAAACATAGGCATATCAAATCATGAATAAATCATAGAAAACATAAGACATAAAGGTAACTTGAGGCATTCATAACATTCTTACATAGGGAGTAACCCTCTTGGTTACGTTTGGAATACCCATCACAGTATATTCCCTAAATCTCTTCGGAGAAACCTTAACGTTTCACTCCTTCGCGTTACCCAATGCATTGGAGAGCTATATCGGGCTCACCCGCCCTTAGTTTATCACGGAACCACCCGTTCTTCATAACAATGCCCAAGAACCATAACATAATCGTATCACATAAACATGAATAAAGGAAACATAACATTTCCACATTTCAATCACAATATAACATTTTAGGATATTGAAATAATGAATCCATTCAAAAAGAAACCATTTCCAAAACCATTTAAAACATTTAATAAAGAGATTTTTGAATCAAAGTGTCCCATACCACCTTGAATCTTTTAACATTTTAAACCATTAATATCCATATAAATAAATCCTTAAAACAATTTTGAAAACATGGATATTAATAAGAACAAATAATTAAAACATTTAAAACGATATTTTGGTTAAAGGGGTTTTACCAAAATTAGAGACACTTGAATACAATAATCGAGGAATAACATTTAGTCAGAACTTTATAATATCATGAGAATAAAAGGATTCATGATATAATACTCCAAAGGACAGTATATACACCATATAAGAGTGAATTGGTGCATAACAACAATGAACCCTCAATAGAAATGTCAAATGTGATGAAATCCCTTATAAAGAAGGTATCCTTAAATTAAAGACAAAATCTCAAAAATATGTGTGACAAATATATATACACCCAATATAAGTGGATATTAAGTGTAAAACAATAAAAGGTCAATCACACATATTCAATGGATGACATATTCAATGACTACATGTTGAACCCAAAGAAATCGAAATTGGGTTAAAAAGTTCCCTTGACAGCCTAACAGCATCACATCAAAATGAGTTGATGAGAGCTAAAAAGTGTATCTCATCACTTGGACATAAAATTTACATCAATAAGGATGTATGAGAACATATCCCAACATAAAAATATGTAAATTAAAATACCCAATAAAAGAAGTCTTTTAAAAAAGAGGAGGGTGAAAGGTTCCCTTACCGACTTGGGTATCTTTCAAAACATACACCCCATGAAAGAAAGACAATAGGTCATTGTTGTAAATACTCATAAACGAAATTATATTACACAAAGAGTAGAATAATGGGAAGTACATACACCACTCAATGGAATTTGTGGCGAATGTAGCATAAATCTCACGGGAATAAAAGTGAGATGAAAAATCCCTTACGAAAACTCGGCAGCCTAACGGCGCCACATAAAACTTCCGAATATGGATTGATGAGATCAAATAGAGTATCCCATCATATTACAATAGAATTTAAAGCAATTGGAATATAAAATAAAATCCCCCAACATTGCAATGAGGAGTTTAAAAGAAGTGACATAAAGGAGAGTACTTAAAAAGAATGAGAGAGGTTAGATCTCTTACGAAAGTTCGGCAGCCTAACGGCGCCACTCAAAACTTCCAAAATGGATTGATGAGAGAGAAAAGGGTCTCTCATCTCATAAACATAAAAATTACAGTAAATGTAATATAAAATAACATCCCAATCATAATAAATATGAGCTTAAAATAAATGACATAAAAGAGTGTACTTAAAAGGAAAGAGAGTTGTAGGATCCCTTACCTCGGGTCCGACTTGACTCGATCGTTCTTTAATCTCCTGAATAATAAACTTGATTTAATTTCTACTTCCTTAAGAAACTTTTTCAAGTTCATTATTCCTTTTATATCACTTATTACCATGTCCTAAACATTATGTAATAATTTAAGTTAATAATATTTGTTTTGCCGATATTTGGTTCTTAAGTAGAAAGTGGACTTCTTATAATTACATGTTGTTCATGTGGCCAAATGTTTATTATATCCAGAATTGTATTCATCATTTAGATATCATATATGTCATATATATCTAGTACATTCATTCATTTATAACATTACATAATCATTTAGAGGTAAGAAATGAAATGCACCGTTCATGGAGACGGTAATCCGTACGTACGCATGAACGCTACTTTCATTTCTATTTCGTATTTTATAGAATGGAATCATAATGATATAAAGGTATATTATAATTCCAGTAGAATAACATATATAATATCATAGTTCCATCCTTTATAAGTCTCACATATGGTATTTAACGAATCAAATCACTTTGAGGGGGCAGTAGTCCGCACTTCCTAAAATGAAGATATCGCGTATACCGATAATGGAAGCCATAAAGGTAAGACACAAATGAAAAATAAATAAGCATAAGTAAAACATAAACATATTATATATCATATATAAAAATAGTGACATCATAATGGCCACCTTTGAAGGTGTTAAATGAGTATTGAACAATCATCGTTTCGGGAGGCACAATTTCGCCATCCACGGAAACCGTATGTTCTTTCACCATTTGATGTATTTGTGTGAGAGTGTAGCTCGAATAAATATTATAACAACATCCTAGTATATTGAATATACTGGTGTTGTTACAAAAGAAATAAATAAAAAGATTTTAGGGGGTTGGAGAAGCAAAATAAAACAAATGAACATGAGAGAATGAATTACCTTTAAAAGTGTAACTCCTTTTGATTTGAGCCTAAAGGCTTCCTTTGAAAGGATTATGCCCAAAGTGAATCCTCTACGATGAGTAGAGGGATGTGGAGAGAGTAAATGGTCAGGGGTTGGCCGAGCCAAGGGCTTGAGGAGTGTGTGAAAAGAGGTATAGGTGGGGGCCTTTTATAAGAGGAGAGGAGGGGTACTTTTGGAAAGTAAGAAATATTACTTTATTTGAAAATGTGTTTCGGTTTTAAAAGGACCCAGATTGATATAATTCGTGGATAAGGTGATAAGGCTTCGAAATCCACTCATCCAATTGTTTTTGGACATGTGTAGTTCTTAGATTTTACATTATCTTTCTATTTTATTTAAATCGTCAAATAATGATGTCATCGCTCCATCATTATTATGTCATAAATAATTTATTTTATTTGATGTCCAAAAATTATAAAAAAATTACTATTATGTAGGAAATCTTTTTATCTTTCCAATGACTATTTATAATCAAAATTTGTACTTGTATAACCCCACTTAAAAATTATTTTAGTAAAACAATTTATGTTAGTGTCATTTTCACTTTAACATTAAATAAAAATATATTAATGTCATTTTCCAACTAAAGTGGATCCATGGGGTCCCCAAGTTGGTCCATGGCTTGTCTTGGTCGGCCATGACTCACCCAATAGGTGTAGGACAAGTTTCATGGTGTTTTCACATTCTTATAGTATCATTTTTACCTTAAATTACACTAATTACCACTAATCGCGATTAAAAACTTAATAAGTTACTATTCACCAAAAAATTATTTTCATCCCATTGAACCACATTTTACTTCTTAATGACAACCATGTATGTTGGATTTTTGAAAATCAAAACACAATGATGTCAAAATTTCATTTAAACGGAAAATCAGTTTTTATAAGTACCACTTAGTGGTTTCACTATTCATCAAAAATTGAAGTTTTTCAGAAAAATCCCAAAAATTCACCCTAAGCTATATTTGATATTCTGAATTCAAAAATGAAGTCCGATTTACAAAATTAAAAACATATAAGTCACATTAATTAATTTAATAATTAATTCCCGCTGTCATGACAAATAGCGTGTTTTATGAAACAATAAGTATCAAAAGATTGACACTAGTTTAAGTCTGATTTCAAAGTGAAATTGATTCCAACGAACACTATTGGATTTAATGGTAAAAATATTTTCTAATTTCACTTTAAAACCAATTCAAAATATAATCTAATCATATAAATAAATTAGATTAAAAAGTGGTTTTGAATTAAAATACAACATTTTACACTATTCATTAAAAAAATGAACTTTATCGGAAAGATACCAAAAATTTACACAAAGTAAATTTTGATGTCCCGATTCTTAATAAGTGTTTTATTTGGTCCAAAATAATGTTTAAGAGTGAACAAAACTATATTTAATGATGGTTCTCCATCAAAAGGTGATAAGTGAACCTTTAGTGAAAACTAGGGCATATACACCTAAAATTGAATTCTTTCCGTATTTTAAGCCTTTATCTTTTATTGTATAAATGTAAAAATATTTAAGAACATATATAATCATATTTTAGTTATTTCTATCCATTCCCGCCAATACAATGGCTACATATTAACTACCATTTAAAATAATATTATTTTATTATTAGAGTGCAACATAAGATTCCCAAGAAACTCGTTGTTGCGTGTTGGGTACGCCATCGAGCATAGCGTCCCCTTTAAAGTCATATTAATATTTTATTCACAAATATGGATAAATATGAAAATTTCATATTCCTTATTTACCTGGGGTGTTACATCCTTCCCCCCTTTTGGGAATTCCGTCCTCGCAATTTTAAAATTGAGCTTGGAAACATCCTTGAAAGTCCCACATCAGAACAAGAGTCGGTAAAACAAACACTTTAAAATAAAGAAAGATAAGTACAAAGGTCACCCTAGTTAACCCATACTAGGATTCCAAGTATGAAAATATGGACATGGAGGAAAAAACAAAGGGTCATGTTCTGATGGGGAGTGAAAGAAAACATGTTTAGGAGAAAGTTAACCATGAGAAAATCACAAACTTGTGATGGGTTAAACGGTATTCAATTCCCCAGTAGGAAAAGTTAATAGACAACATTTTTGTTTTAAGTTACTTTTTATTGAGGAATTTATTCATAAGGAAACATAATCACTTATCATATTGACTTTCAACTTTTATTAGATTCCTTACACAAACTCATATTTTCTCCAAAAGACGAGTATTTTGGAAGACTTGTTCACATTAAGAGTACTATAATCAACTTCTAGAGAATCAGCTAATCCACAAAAGAGAACTATATACTTCCCATATCTTTTGACCTTAACCATAACCAAAACCAAAAAAGTTAGTACAAGGTCAGATAATCCAGAAAATGATAACCCTTTATAAAAATAAAATCTATTCTTAATCTCCAAAATTTGTCCAACAAAACCCAAATATTTGAAGGATTTAGTCACATAGTCTTCCAAGTTAAATCGTAACATTTATCTCCAAACAACATCAGTTGCTCCTAAAGTCCCGTATTGAAAAGTAATTAACCTAATCACATATCCTCCATGATAGGTTAATCATTTTCATAAATAACCCAAAATCATCTTACTCTTAATTAATAAAATCATATAACCAGAAAGAATCAGTCAAACTAACCAGGGACTTCACGTAGTCCAGTGGTAGGCCGTAAATACCAGTCGTACTTTGGTTGTGGGTTCGATTCCCGCAGCTTTGTCCGACGCGACAGGTTGTCACACGGTCTGCGTGTTGTCCTTTTTCCAAAACTATATAATTCTTAAAACATTCCCCAAAATGAGATAAAATCTTCAATAATAATCATAACATATTTTAACCTCAAGTTTATCTCATGCCCTTCATTTTCCATCATATCATAGAGTAACCCATAATTACCTAAAAAGTAAGGATCATATAAAATCTAATGGTTACCTTTATAATTATTACCTGAACATCCACATGGATTGGTCATCTCGTACATGATGCATTAAAGATCATACCAAGGTTCAAGTGGTTGATCATGACTCCTTGATAGTTGGTTTAGAACAACCATGTGTTTCCTCATTGAATCCCCCATTTTATCTAGTATCTTAATCATAGAACCACCATAGTTTCCTTCAAACCTGTTGTCTCTTTGGTGCCTGCTAGATCCATCCATTCACTAAAAACAGAAAGGTCAGTGTGAGTATATCAATATAACCATCATGTACTAATGAGGAAGATAAACACTAAGATACACTTACTCATTCACTTTATCTAAAACTAGGACTCTTTCTGAAATCCTAACCATTATGGTAATGTCACTTATGCATAAAGAATACCCTAACCTCTAAAGTTATCTAAACCGACCTCTGATACCAACTATAAAGCCCCAGCCTTAAACCTTACTTAATCTTGAGTTATTACAAGATTACACATTGAGGATCTTTTCAGGTTTAGAGTTTTAGAGAATTAGATCATGAAACTTGCATTACATTCCACATTTAAACAAAGTGGTTACATAAAAGACAGTATTCATTCTTCCCATCAACGGGAACATATTTAAAATATAACACGGATTCTTTCTTGACACATCCTTGACACTATCATCACATCATGTACCTTTCCCTTGACCTGTGAAAAACATTTCAAAAACTTGGGATGAGCATAAAAAGCTCAGTAAGAGTTATAAAAATATGGAAAGGAAACATGAGTCCATATATACATTAGAATGAAATCACACTTTACCCATAAAACATAGGCATATCAAATCATGAATAAATCATAGCAAACATAAGACATAAAGGTAACTTGAGGCATTCATAACATTCTTACATAGGGAGTAACCCTCTTGGTTACGTTTGGAATACCCATCACAGTATATTCCCTAAATCTCTTCGGAGAAACCTTAACGTTTCACTCCTTCGCGTTACCCAATGCATTGGAAAGCTATATCGGGCTCACCCGCCCTTAGTTTATCACGGAACCACCCGTTCTTTATAACAATGCCCAAGAACCATAACATAATCGTATCACGTAAACATGAATAAAGAAAACATAACATTTCGACATTTCAATCACAATATAACATTTTAGGATATTGAAATAATGAATCCATTCAAAAAGAAACCATTTCCAAAACCATTTAAAACATTTATTAAAGAGATTTTTGAATCAAAGTGTCCCATACCACCTTGAAGCTTTTACATTTTAAACCATTAATATCCATATAAATAAATCCTTAAAACAATTTTGAAAACATGGATATTAATAAGAACAAATAATTAAAACATTTAAAACGATATTTTGGTTAAAGGGGTTTTACCAAAAGTAGAGACACTTGAATACAATAATCGAGGAATAACATTTAGTCAGAACTTTATAATATCATGAGAATAAAAGGATTCATGATATAATACTCCAAAGGACAGTATATACACCATATAAGAGTGAATTGGTGCATAAAAACAATGAACCCTCAATAGAAATGTCAAATGTGATGAAATCCCTTATAAAGAAGGTATCCTTAAATTAAAGACAAAATCTCAAAAATATGTGTGAAAAATATATATACACCCAATATAAGTGGATATTAAGTGTAAAACAATAAAAGGTCAATCACACATATTCAATGGATGACATATTCAATGACTACAAGTTGAACCCAAAGAAATCGAAATTGGGTTAAAAAGTTCCCTTGACAGCCTAACGGAATCACATCAAAATGAGTTGATGAGAGATAAAAAGTGTATCTCATCACTTGGACATAAAATTTACATCAATAAGGATGTATGATAACATATCCCAACATAAAAATATGTAAATTAAAAGACCCAATAAAAGAAGTCTTTTAAAAAAGAGGAGGGTGAAAGGTTCCCTTACCGACTTGGGTATCTTTCAAAACATACACCCCATGAAAGAAAGACAATAGGTCATTGTTGTAAATACTCATAAACGAAATTATATTACACAAAGAGTAGAATAATGGGCAGTACATACACCACTCAATGGAATTTGTGGCGAATGTAGCATAAATCTCACGGGAATAAAAGTGAGATGAAAAATCCCTTACGAAAACTCGGCAGCCTAACGGCGCCACATAAAACTTCCGAATATGGATTGATGAGATCAAATAGAGTATCCCATACTATTACAATAGAATTTAAAGCAAGTGGAATATAAAATAAAATCCCCCAACATTGCAATGAGGAGTTTAAAAGAAGTGACATAAAGGAGAGTACTTAAAAAGAATGAGAGAGGTTAGATCTCTTACGAAAGTTCGGCAGCCTAACGGCGCCACTCAAAACTTCCAAAATAGATTGATGAGAGAGAAAAGGGTATCTCATCTCATGAACTTAAAAATTACAGTAAAGGTAATATAAAATAACATCCCAATCATAAGAAAGATGAGCTTAAAATAAATGACATAAAAGAGTGTACTTAAAAGGAAAGAGAGTTGTAGGATCCCTTACCTCGGGTCCGACTTGACTCGATCGTTCTTTAATCTCCTGAATAATAAACTTGAGTTAATTTCTACTTCCTTAAGAAACTTTTTCAAGTTCATTATTCCTTTTATATCACTTATTACCATGTCCTAAACATTATGTAATAATTTAAGTTAATAATATTTGTTTTGCCGATATTTGGTTCTGAAGTAGAAAGTGGACTTCTTATAATTACATGTTGTTCATGTGGCCAAATTTTTATTATATCCAGAATTGTATTCATCATTTAGATATCATATATGTCATATATATCTAGTACATGCATTCATTTATAACATTACATAATCATTTAGAGGTAAGAAATGAAATGCACCGTTCATGGAGACGGTAATCCGTACGTACGCATGAACGCTACTTTCATTTCTATTTCGTATTTTATAGAATGGAATCATAATTATATAAAGGTATATTGTAATTCCAGTAGAATAAAATATATAATATCATAGTTACATCCTTTATACGTCCCACATATGGTATTTAACGAATCAAATCACTTTGAGGGGGCGGTAGTCCGCACTTCCTAAAATGAAGATATCGCGTATACCCATAATGGAAGCCATAAAGGTAAGACACAAATGAATAATAAAGAAGCATAAGTAAAACATAAACATATTATATATCATATATAAAAATAGTGACATCATAATGGCCACCTTTGAAGGTGTTAAATGAGTATTGAACAATCATCGTTTCGGGAGGCACAATTTCGCCATCCACGGAAACCGTATGTTCTTTCACCATTTGATGTAGTTGTGTGAGAGTTTAGCTCGAATAAATCTTATAACAACATCCTAGTATATTGAAGATAATGGTTTTGTTACAAAAGAAATAAATAAAAATAGTTTAGGGGGTTGGAGAAGCAAAATAAAACAAATGAACATGAGAGAATGAATTACCTTTAAAAGTGTAACTCCTTTTGATTTGAGCCTAAAGGATTCCTTTGAAAGGATTATGCCCAAAGTGAATCCTCTAGGATGAGGAGAGGGATGTGGAGAGAGTAAATGGGCAGGTGTTGGCCGATCCAAGGGCTTGAGGAGTGTGTGAAAAGAGGTAAAGGTGGGGGCCTTTTATAAGAGGAGAGGAGGGGTACTTTTGGAAAGTAAGAAATATTACTTTATTTGAACATGTGTTTCGGTTTTAAAAGGTCCCAGATTGATAGAATTCGTGTATAAGGTGATAAGGCTTCGAAATCCACTCATCCAATTTGTTTTGGAAATGTGTAGTTCTTATATTTTACATTATCTTTCCATTTTATTTAAATCGTCAAATAATGATGTCATCGCTCCATCATTATTATGTCATAAATAATTTATTTTATTTGATGTCCAAAAATTATAAAAAAAATTACTATTATGTATGAAATATTTTTATCTTTCCAATGACTATTTATAATCAAAATTTGGACTTGTATAACCCCACTTAAAAATTATTTTAGTAAAACAATTTATGTTAGTGTCATTTTCACTTTAACATTAAATAAAAATATATTAATGTCATTTTCCAACTAAAGTGGATCCATGGGGTCCCCAAGTTGGTCCATGGCTTGTCTTGGTCGGCCATGACTCACCCAATAGGTGTAGGACAAGTTTCATGGTGTTTTCACATTCTTATAGTATCATTTTTACCTTAAATTACACTAATTACCACTAATCGCGATTAAAAACTTAATAAGTTACTATTCACCAAAAAAATATTTTCATCCCATTGAACCACATGTTAATTCTTAATGACAACCATGTATGTTGGATTTTTGAAAATCAAAAAACAATGATGGAAAAATTTCATTTAAACGGAAAATCAGTTTTTATAAGTACCACTTAGTGGTTTCACTATTCATCAAAAATTGAAGTTTTTCAGAAAAATCCCAAAAATTCACCCTAAGCTATATTTGATATTCTGAATTCAAAAATGAAGTCCGATTTACAAAATTAAAAACATATAAGTCACATTAATTAATTTAATAATTAATTCCCGCTGTCATGACAAATAGCGTGTTTTATGAAACAATAAGTATCAAAAGATTGACACTAGTTTAAGTCTGATTTCAAAGTGAAATTGATTCCAACGAACACTATTGGATTTAATGGTAAAAATATTTTCTAATTTCACTTTAAAACCAATTCAAAATATAATCTAATCATATAAATAAATTAGATTAAAAAGTGGCTTTGAATTAAAATACAACATTTTACACTATTCATTAAAAAAATGAACTTTATCAGAAAGATACCAAAAATTTACACAAAGTAAATTTTGATGTCCTGATTCTTAATAAGAGTTTTATTTGGTCCAAAATAATGTTTAAGAGTGAACAAAACTATATTTAATGACGGTTCTCCATCAAAAGGTGATAAGTGAACCTTTAGTGAAAACTAGGGCATATACACCTAAAATTGAATTCTTTCCGTATTTTAAGCCTTTATCTTTTATTGTATAAATGTAAAAATATTTAAGAACATATATAATCATATTTTAGTTATTTATATCCATTCCCGCCAATACAACGGCTACATATTAACTACCATTTAAAATAATGTTATTTTATTATTAGAGTGCAACGTAAGATTCCCAAGAAACTCATTGTTGCGTGTTGGGTACGCCATCGAGCATAGCGTCCCCTTTAAAGTCATATTAATATTTTATTCAAAAATATGGATATATATGAAAATGTCATATTCCTTATTTACCTGGGGTGTTACATAGATTGTGTAGATACTTTAATATAACAATCCATGGGTGCATTGGTGATGTGTATGAGTCATCCCCACCTCAATCCAAGGCACGGTGTGGCTGGTAGCACTCAAAGGGCCACTTTTTTTTTAAAATGGACACAATTTTATGTGAAAACAACAACTGACCTATGGAAATCCGACCAAACACATTCTTATTGTATTGATCCTTTAATAAAATGATCCACAGCTGAGTTGGGGATGTGTATGAGTCATCCCCACCTCA
The DNA here is from genome assembly GCA_963277665.1 of Viscum album. Lineage (NCBI taxonomy): Eukaryota > Viridiplantae > Streptophyta > Magnoliopsida > Santalales > Viscaceae > Viscum > Viscum album. The sequence goes on from OY728157.1 coordinate 820,884,253, forward strand.
ATCTGAGGCACGGTGTGGCCGGTACCACTCAAAGGGTCTCTCTTTTGTTTAAAATGGACACAATTTTAAGTGAAAACAACAACTGACGTACGAAAATATGACCAAATGCATTTGGATTGTACTAATCCTTAAGTAGAAAGATCCTAGGGTCCTTTTAAATGTGTATGATTCATCCTCGCCTCAATCTGAGGTATGATGTGGCTGGTACCACACAAAGGGTCTCTCTTTTGTTTAAAATGGACAGATTTTTAAGTGAAAACAACAACTGACCTATGGAAATCCAAAAAAACTAATTCTTATTGTATTTATACTTTATGAGAACAATCCACGGGTCCTTTGGGGATGTGTATGAGTCATCCCCGCCTCAATCCGAGGCACGTTGTGGCCGGTACCACTCAAAGGGTCTCTCTTTTGTTTAAAATGGAAACAATTTTAAGTGAAACAACAACTGACCTATGAAAATCCGACCAAAATCATTAGGATTGTGTTGATACTTTAAGATAACAATCCACGGGTGCATTGGGGATGTGTATGAGTCATCCATGCATCAATCCGAGGAACGGTGTGGCCGGTAGCACCCTAAGGGTCTCTCTTTTGTTTGAAATGGACACAATTTTAAGTGAAAACAATAACTAACCTATGGAAATCTGACCAAACGCATTCGTATTGTATTGATCCTTTAATATAATGATCCAAGTTTTCATTGGGGACGTGTATGAGTCATCCCCGCCTCAATCTGAGGCACGGTGTGGCCGGTACCACTCAAAGGTTCTCTCTTTTATTTAAAATGGACACAATTTTTAGTGAAAACAACAACTGACCTACGAAAATGTGACCAAACATATTCTTATTGTATTGATCCTTTAGGAGAACAATAAATGGGTCCTTTGTGATGTGTACGAGTCATCCCTACCTCAATCTGAGGCACGGTGTGGCTGATACCACTCAAAGGGTCTCTCTTTTGTTTAAAATGGACAAATGTTTAAGTGAAAACAAAAACTGACCTAAGTAAATACAACCAAAAACATTAGGATTGTATTTAAATATTAGTATAATGATCCATGGGTCTTTTGTGGATGTGTAAGAGTTGACCCTGCCTCAATCCGAGTCACGGTGTGGCCTGTACCACTCAAAGGGTCTCCCTTTTGTTTAAAATTGACACAATTTTAAGTGAAAACAACAACTCACCTACGGAAATCCAACCAAATGCATTATAATTGTGTTTATATTTTAGTAGAATGATCAAAAGGTCCTTTGTGACATGTATGAATCATTCAATCCTCAATCTGAGGCACGGTGTGGCCGGTACCACTCAAAATATCTCTCTTTTATTTAAAATGGACAGATTTTTAAGTGAAAACAACAACTGACCTATGGAAATCTAACCAAACACATTCATATTGTGTTGATCCATTAGGATAATGATCCAAGGGTAAATTTGGGATGTGTACGAGTCATCCCCGCCTCAATCTGAGGCACGGTGTGGCCGGTACCACTTAAATAGTCTCTCTTTTGTGTAAAATGGACAAATGTTTAAGTGAAAACAACAACTTCCCTACAGAAATACAACAAAAAACATTCATATTATATTTATGCTTTAGGATAATGATCCAAGGGTACTTTGGGGACATGTACGATTCAACCTTTCCTCAATCTTAGGCACGGTGTGGCCGATACCACTCAAAGGGTCTCTCTTTTGTTTAAAATGGACACAGTTTTAAGTGAAAACAACAGCTGACCTATGGAAATCCAACCAAACTCATTCTTATTGTTTTTATCCTTTAGTAGAACTATCCACAGGTACTTTGTGATGGGTATGAGTCATCCCCACCTCAATTTGATGCACGGTGTGGCCGATACCACTCAAAGAGTCTCTCTTTTGTTTAAAATGGACAAAATTTTAAGTGAAAACAACAAATGACCTACGTAAATCCGACCAAATTCATTTTTATTGTGTTGATATTTTAGGATAATGATCCATGGGTGAATTGGGGACTTGTACAAGTCATCCCCATTTCAATATGAGGCACGGTGTGGCTGGTACTACTCAAAGAGTCTCTCTTTTGTTTAAAATGGAAAAAATTTTCAGTGAAAACAACAACTAACCTAAGAAAATCTGACCAAACACATTCAGATTGTGTTGATCCTTTAATATAATGATCCATGGGAGATTTGGGGATGTGTACGAGTCATCCCCGCATCAATCAGAGGCATTATGTGGCCGGTAGCCCTCAAAGGGTCTCTCTTTTGTTTTAAATGTACACAATTTTAAGTGAAAACAACAACTAAACTACGGAAATCCGACCAACGCATTCATATTGTGTTGATACTTTAAGATAACGTTCCATGGGTTCATTGGGGACATGTATGAGGCATATCTGCCTCCATCCAAGGCACGGTGTGTCCGGTACCACTCAAAGGCTCTCTCTTTTGTTTAAAATGGACACAATTTTAAGTGAAAACAACAACTGACCTATGAAAATCTGAACAAAAACATTCATATTGTCTTGATCCTCTATTAGAATGATCCACGAGTCTTTTGGGACGTGTAAAAGTCATCCTCGCCTCAGTCTGAGGCACGGTGTGGCCGGTACCACTCAAAGGGTCTCTCTTTTGTTTAAAATGGACAGTTTTTTATGTGAAAACAACAACTGACCTACAAAAATTCAACCAAACAAATTATAATTGTTTTGATCCTTTAGGATAACGATCCAAGGGTCATATGGGGATGTGTATGAGTCAACCCTACCTCAATCCGAGGCATGGTATGGTCGGTACCAGTCAAAGGGTCTCTCTTTTGTTTAAAATGGACACAATTTTAATTGAAAACAACAACTGACCTACAGAAATCGGACCAAACGCATTATTATTGTGTTTATCCTTTAGGATAATGATCCATGGGTCCTTTGTGATGTTTATGAGTCTTCCTCGCCTCAATACAAGGCATGGTGTGGCCAGTACCACTCAAAGAGTCTCTCTTTTGTTTAAAATGAACAAATTTTTAAGTGAAAACAACAACTGTCCTTAAGAAATCTGACCAAACCCATTCGGATTGGATTGATACTTTAAAATAACAATCCAAGGCTGCATTGGGGATGTGTACGAGTCATCCCTACCTCAATATGAGGAACGGTGTGGCCGGTACCACTCAAAAGGTCTCTCTTTTATTTAAAATGGACAGATTTTTAAGTGAGAACAACAACTGACCTACAAAAATCCAACCAAAAGAATTTGGATTGTATTGATCCGTTAGGATAAGGATCCACGGGTCCTTTGTGATGTGTATGAGTCATCCCTACCTCAATCTAAAGCACAGTGTGGCCGATACCACTCAAAGAGTCTCTCTTTTGTTTAAAATGGACAAATTTTTAAGTGAAAACAACAACTGACCTACAAAAATATGAACAAATGAATTAGTATTGTGTTGAACCTTTAAGAGAATGATCCACGGGTGTTTTGGGAATGTGTATGGGTCCTCCCATCCTCACTCATAGGGATGGTGTGGCCGGTACCACTCAAAGGGTCTCTCTTTTGTTTAAAATGGACACAATTTTAAGTGAAAACAACAAATGACCTATGGAAATTTGACCAAATGGATTCGGATTGTATTTATCCTTTAGGAGAATGATCCAAGAGTCCTTTTTGATGTGTATGATTCATCCTTTCCTTAATCAGAGGCACGGTGTGGCCGGTAACACTCAAAGAGTCTCTCTTTTGTTTAAAATGGGCAAATTTTTAAGTGAAAACAACAACTAACCAACATAAATCTGAAAAAATGCATTCATATTGTGTTGATACTTTAGTAGAACGATCCATGGGTGCGTTGGGGACATGTTCGAGTCATCCCTGCCTCAATACGAGGCACAGTGTGGCCGGTACCACTCAAAGAGTCTCTCTTTTATTTAAAATGGACATATTTTTAAGTGAAAACAACAACTGACAAATAGAAATCTGAACAAATGCATTTGGATTGTATTTATCCTTTAGGATAACAATCCAAGGGTCCTTTGGTTATGTGTACGAGTGAAGTCCTCCTCAATCCGAGGCACAGTGTGGCCGGTACCACTCGAACGGTCTCTCTTTTGTTTAAAATGAAGACAATTTTAAGTGAAAACAACAACTGACCTACGGAAATCAAACCAAACACATTAGTATTGTATTTATCCTTTTGGGGAACAATCCAAGGGTCCTTTGTGACATGTAAAAGTCATCCCTACCTCAATATGAGGCACGGTGTGGCCGGTACCACTAAAAGAGTCTCTCTTTTGTTTAAAATGGACAACTTTTTAAGTGAAAACAACAACTGGCCTAAGGAAATTCAAAAAAATGCATAAATATTGTGTTGATCCTTTAAAAGAACGATCCAAGAGTGTGTTGGGGATGTGTATGAGTCATCATTTCCTCAATCCGAGGCACGGTGTGGCTGGTACCACTCAAAGAGTCTCTCTTTTGTTTAAAATGGATAAATTTTTAAGTGAAAAAAACAACTCACCTATGGAAATCTGACCAAATTCATTCTGATTATGTTGATTCATTAAGAGAATAAACCATGGGTGCGTTGGGGATGTGTACGAGTCATCCTCAACTCAATCCAAGGCACGATGTGGCCGGTAGTACTCAAAGGGTCTCTCTTTTGTCTAAAATGGAAACAATTTTTAGTGAAAATAATAACTGACCTACGGAAATCCGACCAAATGCATTCAAATTGTATTGATCCTTTAAGAGAACAATCCAAAGGTGAATTGGTGATGTGTATGATCCATCCTCTCCTTAATCCGAGGCACGGTGTGGCCAGTACCACTCAAAGGGTCTCTCTTTTGTTTAAAATGGACACAATTTTAAGTGAAAACAACAACTGACCTACGTAAATACGACCAAATGCATTTAGATTGTACTGATACATTAGGAGAACGATCAATGGGTCATTTTTGATGTGTAAAAGTCATACTTGACTCAATCCGAGGCACGATGTGGCCTCTACCACTCAAAGGGTCTCTCTTTTGTTTAAAATGGACAAATTTTTAAGTGAAAACAACAAATGACCTATGGAAATCCAACCAAACTAATTCTTATTGTATTGATCCTTTAGGATAATGATCCAAATGTCCTTTGGGGATGTTTATGAGTCAACTCTACCTCAATCCGAGGCATGTTGTGGCCCGTACCACTCAAAGGGTCTCTCTTTTGTATAAAATGGACACAATTTTAAGTGAAAACAACAACTGACCTATGGAAATATGACCAAACACATTCTAATTGTGTTGATATTTTAAGAGAACGATCCATGGGTGTTTTGGGGATGTGTATGAGTCATCCACGCATCAATACAAGGCACGATGTGGCTGGTGGTACTCAAAGGGTCTCTATTTTGTTTAAAATGGACACAATTTTAAGTGAAAACAATAACTGACCTACGAAAATCTGACCAAAAACATTTGGATTGTATTGATACTTTAAGATAACGATCAACGGGTGCGTTGGGGATGTGTACGAGTCATCCACACCTCAATCCGAGGCACGGTGTGGCCGGTACCACTCAAAGGGTCTCTCTTTTGTTTAAAATGGACACAATTTTTAGTGAAAAAAACAACTGACCTATGAAAATCTTACCAAATGCATTAATATTATATTGATACTTTAGGAGAACAATTCAAGAGTCCTTTTTGATGTGTAAAATTCATCCTCTCCTCAATCCAAGGCACGGTGTTGCCGGTACCACTCAAAGGGTCTCTCTTTTGTTTAAAATGGACATATTTTTAAGTGAAAACAACAACTGACCTACGAAAATCAGACAAAATGCATTCGGATTGTACTGATCTTCTAGGAGAACAATCCAAAGGTCCATTGGGGACATATACAAGTCAACCCCGCCTCAATCTGAGGAACGGTGCAGATGGTACCACCCAAAGGGTCTCTCTTTTATTTAAAATGGACACAATTTTAAGTAAAAACAAAAACTGACCTACATAAATCTGACCAAATGCATTCTGATTGTGTTGATCCTTTTGGAGAAAGATCCACGGGTCCTTTTTGATGTGTATGAATCATCCCTACTTCAATACAAGGCACGGTGTGGCCGATACCACTCAAAAGGTCTCTCTTTTATTTAAAATGGACAGATTTTTAAGTGAAAACAAAAAATGAACTAATGAAATCCAACCAAACGCATTAGGATTGTGTTGATTATTTAGGATAAAGATATACCGGTGCGTTTGGGATGTATATGAGTCATCCCCACCTCAATCTGAGGCACGGTGTGGCCGGTACCACTCAAAGAGTCTCTCTTTTGTTTAAAATGGACAAATTTTTAAGTGAAAACAACAACTGACCTACAGAAATATGACCAAACGCATTCATATTTAATTGATCATTTAGGAGAACAATCCAAGGGTACATTGGGGAAATTTACAGGTCAACCCCGCCTCAATAAAAGGCACAGTGTGGCCGGTACCACTCAAAGGGTCTCTCTTTTGTTTAAAATGGACACAATTTTAAGTGAAAACAAAAACTGACCTATGGAAATCTGACCAAATGCATTCGGATTGTGTTGATACTTTATTAGAATGATCCACGGATTTTTTTTAACTTGTAAGAGTGATACCTGCCTCAATCTGAGTTATGGTGTGGCCAGTACCACTCATAGAGTCTCTCTTTTGTTTAAAATGGACAAATTTTTAAGTGAAAACAACAACTAACCTACGGAAATCAAACCAAACGCATTTGTATTGTGTTTATCTTTTAGAAGAGAGATCCATGGGTGCATTGGGGATGTGTACGAGTCATCCATACCTCAATCCGAGGCACAGTGTGGCCGGTACCACTCAAAGAGTCTCTCTTTTGTTTAAAATGGGAAAAATTTTAAGTGAAAACAACAACTGACCTATGGAAATTTGACCAAACGTATTCATATTATGTTGATAATTTAAGATAAAGATCCACGGGTGCATTGGGGATGTGTAGAAGTCATCCTCTCATCAATCAGAGGCACAGTGTGTCCGGTAGCACTCAAAGGGTCTCTCTTTTGTTTAAAATGGACACAATTTTAAGTGAAAACAACAACTGAACTAAAGAAATACAACCAAACACATTAGTATTCTGTTGATACTTTAAGAAAATGATTGACAGGTGCGTTGGAGATGTGTACGAGTCATCCCCTCCACAATCCAAGGCACGGTGTGGCCGATACCACTCAAAGCGTCTCTCTTTTGTTTAAAATGGACAAAATTTTAACTGAAAACAACAACTGACCTATGGAAATCCAACCAAATGCATTCATATTGTATTTATCCTTTATGAGAATGATCCAAGGGTCCTTTTTGACATGTAAAAGTCATCCCCACCTCAATCTGAGGCACGGTGTGGCCGGTACCACTCAAAGGGTCTGGCTTTTGTTTAAAATGGACATATTTTTATGTGAAAACAACAACTGACCTACGGAAATATGACCAAACGAATTCTGATTGTATTCATCCTTTTTGAGAACGATCCAAGGGTCCTATGGGGATGTTTATGAGTCAATCCCACCTCAATATGAGGCATGGTGTGGCCGGGACCACTCAAAAAGTATCTCTTTTGTTTAAAATGGACACAATTTTAAGTGAAAACAACAACTGACCTATGGAAATCCAACCAAACACATTTAGATTTTGTTTATCCTTTGTGATAATGATCCATGGGAACTTTGTGACGTGTACGTGTCATCCTCGCCTCAATCCAAGGTATGGTGTGGTCGGTACCACTCAAATAGTCTCTCTTTTGTTTAAAATGGACAAATTTTTAAGTGGAAACAACAACTAACCTACAGAAATCTGACCAAACGCATTCGGATTGTGTTGATACTTTAAGATAATGATCCACGCATCTATGGGGGATTTGGAATAGTCATCCCTGCCTCAATACGAGGCACGTTGTGGCCGGTACCACTCAAAATGTCTCTCTTTTGTTTAAAATGGACATATTTTTAAGTGAGAACAAAAACTGACCTACATAAATCCGACCAAACACATTCGGATTGTATTGATCTTTTATTAGAATGATCCATGGGTCATTTGTGACGTGTACAAATCATCCCTGCCTCAATTTGAGGCACGGTGTGGCCGGTACCACACAAAGAGTCTCTCTTTTGTTTAAAATGGACAAATTTTTAAGAGAAAACAACAACTGACGTACGGAAATCCGACCAAACTAATTCGGATTGTGTTGATCCTTTATGAGAATGATCCATGGGTCCTTCGTGACATGTAAGAGTCAACCACACCAACCCCGTGGACTGCCCCCACCCCCTAGACATCAACCCACCCCTGGAAATCCCCCACCCCTCTAGACACCCCCACCCCTAGAAAGCCCCCTCAACCCCCTAGACACCCCCACCCACTAGACACGCCCATAGACAACCCCCACCCTGAACACCCCCCCTAGACAACCACCACCCCCTTGGATGGCACCCCCACCCTCCTTGACACCACCCCACCACCTGCATACCCCCATCCCCCTGGACGACCACCCCCACCCTCCCAAACACCATCCCACCCCCTTGGACAGTCCCACCACCCCCTAGACTGCCCCCGGACACCCCACCACCTAGAAATCCCCCCCCTCGACAACCTGGAAACCATCCCACCCCCATGGACACCCCATAGACAGCCCTCCCTCACCTGGACACCCCCCACCTCGACAGCCCCCTCCTTGGACACCACCCCACCCCCCTTGGACATCCCTACCAACCCCCTGGACTGCCCCCACCCCCCTGGACACCCCCACCCCTGGACACCCCTATCCCCCCGGACACCCCCATCCCACCCTCCTGGACACCACCCAACCCCCCTTGGACAACCCCACCAACCTTTCGGACCTCCCCCACCCCCCAAACACCCCACCCACCCCCAAGAAAGCCCCCCCCCCCCCCTCAACACCCTGGATACTAGCCCACCCCCTAGACACCCCCATGGACAGCCCCCCCCCCCTCACCTGGACACCACCTCCTAGACACCACCCCACCACCTAGACACCCCCGCACCCTGGACACCACCACCCTCCTTGGACAACCCCCAACCTCTTGGACCACCCCCACCCCCCCGGACACTCCCATCCCCCCAGACACCCCCTACCCCCCTTGGACAGCCACTCGAAACCCCTGAACAACCCCCAAACCATTGAATTCTGAATAAAATTCTTTATGTATTTAATTAACATATGAATTATGTTTTAATGGTGTATGGGTATACTTGGTGTAATTAGCTTATAATTTATGTGTTAATTTAGTATGGGCATACTTATTGAGATGCTGAATTATTTGCAGGTACTGTTTGGGTGTGCTGTTGAAAAATATTTTTTTACAGCAGTCAGGGCATTTATTAGTGATTTTTTAGCACTGATAAAAGAGGCCTTTATCAGATCTTTTTTAGCGCTGATAAATGTACATTTTATCAGTGCTGAGCATTACAACACTTTTTTGGCACTGATAAAGTCCGTTTTGAGCACTGATAAATCCTATTTTTGTAGTAGTGACCTTAGGTATTTACGTACCCATAAGCCACAACTCAACTAGGTAAACAAGTGGGGGTACTGAGCATTCATCTGAACCTATTGCTAGCATGTGCTCTCCATGAGGTTCCTGCGCTCCTAACGAACACGCACTAGACATATCGACTGTCCACAAAGAACCTGCTCTTGTCGATCCTCAATCTCTACTGGAACCTCCGTAAAAGTGGCCTCATTGTCGATGTTTATCTCTCTATGGTCGATGATGTGAGAAGGGTCATGCACGTATCTCCTCAGCTGGGATACTTGGAAGACATCATGCACCTGGTGCAATTGAGGTGGAAGAACTAAGCGGTAAGCCACCTCACCAACTCTACTGAGGACCTGAAAAGGTTCGATAAATCTCGAAGATAACTTTCCACCTCATCCAAATCTCCAAAAACCTCATCAAGGTGAGACTCATAGAAAGACGTGGTCACCATCATCAAACTCCATAGGTCTATGTCTCTTATCGGTATACGAATTCTTCCTGCTCTGTGTAGTCTTCATCTGCTCTTAGATGATCTGCACCTTCTCTGTACTAGCTCGTACCATCTCTGGTCCCACGAGTGATAACTTCCCTGGGTCAGTCTAGGACAAAGGTGATCTGCAAGGTCACTCGTACAATGCCTCAAAATGTGCCACCCCAATGGGGGAGTGATAAATATTGTTGTAATAAAACTCCACCAAAGACTGATCCTCCCAGATACGACTGAAGTCGAGGACACAAGCAAGCAGCATGTCCTCGAGGGTATGAATGGTCTGGTCAGTTTGACCATGTACCTGAGGATGGAAGGTGGTGCTCAAACAAAGTTGCATCCTGAAAGCCTCCTACAACCCCTTCCATATCCAATATGTAAAACATGCATCACGATAGGAGATAACTGTCAATGGTACTCCATGTAACCACACAATATACTGCATATAGATTCATCTCAATCTCTCTACTGAACCTTGCTCTATGGTCGATAGGATGTAGGCCAACTTGGTGAGTCGGTCAATGATCACCCAAATCGAGTCATGTCCGTTGGATGTATGTAAAATTCATGTAACAAAGTCCGTGGATATCCCATCCCTCTTCCACTCTGGGACCTCTAAAGGCTGAACCAAGCCTGCTAGTACTTGATGCTCCGCCTTCACTTGCTGAAAAGTGAGGTACCGAGAGACAAACTCTGCTACTGCTTTCTTCATTCCCAACCACCAGTGATGTCATTGGAGATCCTAGTAAATCTTCACCACTCCTAGATGTACCGCTAGAGGGGATGTGTGGAACTCCCTCAACAATTCCTCATGAAGTGACACTGGTACCATGGTACATCCTTTTAAGAGAATGACGAGCTCCCCACCTTTAGAAAATTCATCAGGTGTATGTCTTATGGATATCTGAGCAGGTCTTGTCTCGCTGTCAGCATTCCCATGTTGCGCCTCCTTGACTCACTAAAGAAGTGGGGGAGTGACTGTAAGAGACTGAAGAAAAGTTGTTCCATCTCTATCCACAAAGGATATCTGCAAAGCGGCCAGCTACTCCATCACCTCACCTAGAAGCTATATACCAGATCTCTTAGTGAGCGCATCTGCTATAACGCTCCCCTTCCTAGGAGTATAGAATATCTCAAGGTCATAGTCCTAGAGGAAATCAAGCCGACATCATTGTCTCAGGTTCAGGTCCTTCTGAGAGAAGATATACCCGAGACTCTTATGATCAGAGTACACTGTAAAACGTTCACCCATCAGGTAGTGTCGCCACATCTCCAAGGTGAAGACCACTGCTTCTAACTCTAGGTTATGGGTAGCGTAGTTCTTCTCATGCTGTCTCAGCTGTCAAGAGACATATGAGATCACCACTCACTCATTCATGAGGACACATCTGAGCCAAGTCCCTGATGTGTCACAGTAGACTACGTACCCTACGCCCTACTCTAGAAGCCTCAAGATGGGGGCACTAGTCAACCTCTGCCTCAGCTCCTGAAAACTCTGCCGACATCACTCCGACCACACAAAGGGTTTCCCCTTCTTTGTGAAGGCTGATAGTGGTGCTTAAAATCTAGAGAAATATAACACAAATATTTGGTAGTATCCGGCCAAATCTAGGAAACTCCATACCTCTGTCACATTCCTGGGTGGCTCCCAAGAAAGTACGACCTCAATCTTCGCTGGATCCACTACAACTCCAGCCCCCGATATGACATGTCCCCGAAAGTGAACCTCTCGGATCCAAAATTGGCACTTCTAGAGCTTACCATAAAGCTGGTGCTGTCGGAGTGTATCCAGTACTACCCACAAGTGATATGCATGCTTCTCCTTAGTAGCCGAGTAGATCATAATGTCATCGATGAAGACAACTACAAAGAGATCAAGGTATTGCTGAAATATCTTGTTCTTGTGTCCCATGAACACTTCTGGAGCATTGGTCATGTTGAATGGCATAACTAAGAACTCTTAGTGGCCATACCGACATCTAACAGTCATCTTCTTCACATCTTCATCTCGCACTCTGAGCTGGTGATAGCCTGATCTGAGGTCTATCTTTGAGAACCACCGTGATCCCTTCAGCTGATCAAAGAGGCTGTCAATCCTCAGGAGTGGGTACTTGTTCTTCACGGTCACCTGGTTCAGGAGCCGATAGTCAACACAAAATCTCAAGCTCCCATCCGCCTTCTTGGCGAACAAAATTAGGGCTACCCTGGGAGAAACACTGGGCTAGATGAATCCCTTCCCCTGAAAGTCCTCTAGTTGTACCCACATCTCACGAAGCTCTGCATGAGCCATCCAATACGCTGGTGTGGATATTGGCGTCATCCCAGGGTACAAGTCAATGTAAAATTCCACCTCTCTACAAGGAGGTAGACCTGAGCCATCATCATGGAAGACATCTGTGTACTGGTCCACAACTACAGGATAACTTAGACTCTCCACATCAACAACTCCGAGGGTAATACTAGGAAACTGATGAGTGATCCGCTGAACTCTCCTACGGGTAAGTCCATCCTGTTCTGCAAAGGCTACCTTCTTGCCGGTGAAGGTAAGCATGGTCCCATCCATGTCGACACACCACAACTTGCACCTAATACATTCAATTTGAGAATGGAATGTAGATAAACAATCCATACCCAAGATGATATCATAAGGCCTCGACGCCACTACTAGGAGATCCCAGCCGAAGCTCTCACCTCCTAGAGTAAGCTCGCACAACCGGTACCAGTGCGTAATCGTCGAATATTCTCCCGTAGGAGTCTATAGATGTAAGGATCGATCCAGAAGCTCTGTAGAAATCTCTGATCTCCGAACAAGGGTAGTATAAATAAAAGAATGACAGACACATGTGTCTATAAGTACTGAAGCTAAGGTGGAGTAAACAAAAATAGTACCTCGTATCATCTCCGAAGTGTCGTGATCATAGGCCTCAGCTGCCTGGAGCTGAGCTCTCCTCTATCCACCATCTCCCTATGGTCAGGGTGGAACTCCTGGTGGTGGTGGCAGTAACATCTCGAATCATCACCCACTGTGAGCTGCACAGCCAGATCCTCTGCCACATACTCCATCTCCCTACGGACCTCCTCGGTCAAAACTCTATCTCTTCCTAGGCATACCTTTGACTGTCTGCTAATCATCCGGACGACAGGTTAGACAGTCATGAGCCACGTGACCCTGCCTGCCTCATGTGTCACACTGCCCGCTCCTTGCCTAACTGGTTCCGCCTTGGGTGCCCCGCACAATCGATCCTGAGTCATACGATCGTCCACCAGTAGGTCTGGTCCTCTTGGACCCCTGTGACGTATGTCTGCTTCTAGATACCGAAGACTCCACTCTGTGATGAGTGGTCGTGGGTCTCTCTGCTGGTGACTGCTCAGAAAGGAAACTCTCTACCAAGAGGGCTCACTCTAACACCCCCGCCTACGTCAGGATGCTAAGTGAGATCATTGAATCCCGGATCTCCCACCTGATCCCCTCATCAAAGGTTTGGGACCTGAAGAAAGGGTCCTGCACAATATCAGTGGAGTAACGAGAGAGGTCATTGAACCTCACTAAGTACTAATCTACAATCATGATGCCCTACTGTAGATGAAGAAGATCATGTATGTGTACTGCATGAAAAGTCACTGGAACAAACTCTACCCAAAACAGGCTCTCGAAGTCTGCCCAGAGAAGCGTCACCTCATTGTGAACCTAGAGCATAAAGCTACACCATCTACCCATTGATTTCTATAGAAGGCTGGTGAAAAGGATCACCATGACATCGGCTGGTGTCCCTACGAGTCGGAAGACTCTCAGCACGGCCTCCAGCCAATCCTCAGCCGCATGTGGGTCTGTCACTCCCCTGTGGGTATGGAACTCCTGAAACGTGCTCAAGAGGTGTGCACTCTCTGCTTCTAGGGATGGTGGCATTGGGGGCCCAATGGAGAATGGTACTGTTGGTGCCTCCGCTGGTGCCTCTACTGGAAAAGGGCCCTGCACCGAGGCCTTATCACTCAGTGAGATATCAGTGCATACAACTCTCAGAACCCTATATGGATGTCTGTGTGGAGGAATAATGAAAATAAATAGGTGTGCCATAGTTAATATGTTATACCTGGTGAGATGACTCAAGAGTTTACAAAGAGGACTCTTCAAAGCACACACACAATTAGTGTTTTCGTGCACTGGGTCAGAAATCCGAAGTCAGGGTCCTGGTGTATGGATACGTCGGCTGTCGCACCAACACTAGATTCCCTAAACTAATAACCACACTCACTAAAAATAACACTATTTCCATTAAAAATGAATATTAGAGTCCTTTTTGTGGTATAACTGACTCTTCTGATACCAATATTCACGACCCATCCCCTGGGGCTCCTCCCGCGACTACCCCAAGCCCACCTTCCATAGGCTAGGGGATGGAGACTACCACCAAAGGTGTATTCCCTAAAATTGGAAAGGAATTTCATTTATAACCTGTAAACATATGCAACCAAACACACAACAATATACGAATACATGTCAACTGTATAGTAAACAAGTGAGTACAGTAAGTAAAAAGGGGCCAGAATACATGCCCAACTAGAAAGTACAAGTAAAATTGAAATGCAATACAACTGAGTGAAGATAAAGACAGCTACTGGATCATTCTCTGAGGTTCATACTTGAATGGTAGATATAGATCACTTCCTAAGAATTCCACATCCACCCATCTCCTCTGCGTACCGACACACCGTATGGTCGACCTTTGAGAATCGTCCAGTCCCGGTACCCTCATCCTCAGTCAGCGTTGTCCTTCATCTGCATCCAACACAACAAGGTGCAGGCATAGATTGTGTGGGGTAAGTATAATGATACACTGTAGGGACCCTAAGACCCTCAAGGTCTCATAAAACACACCAATAATAAACCACAATGTATGAAATCAACAGATAACCCTACCTAGGTATATGTCCATACATATACCTAAGTTATCAAGTAATCCATCTCAATCATGAGGAAAACATAGAGATACTGACTCAGCTCACACCAGGATTTATTCTAGGGGTAGTAACATGTAACATTCCCAGTCACATCATCGAATACTTAGGCTGCTAGAGAACCCCTTCTCTATCAAGTATAGTGGGCCTGTCGCGTCACACAGAGGCACTTACCACTAATCTTGGACTGCTGAGGTACTCCTCATGTCGAGTAATGTGGGTCTGCCACGTCACATAGAGGCACTCCCCACCATGGGTCTGTCGTGTCACACAGAGGTGCTCCCCCACATGACTTGCTGAGGTACTCCTCCTGTTGAGTACCGTGGGTCTGCCACGTCACATAGAGGCACTCCCCCTCATAGCCTACTGAGGTACTCCTCCTATTGAGTACCGTGGGTTTGCCATATCACACATAGGAAATCCCCACCATGGGTATGCTGTGTCACACAGAGGTGCTCCCCACTCGGCCCGTCAAGTCACTCCGAGTTGAAATGGTCAGCAGTCGTCAAGTCTCAGCTAGATAATAAGTTCTCGCACTATACTTTCTCATCTCCAAGAGGATCCTCTCCACGATCTACTAGTCAATACTTCAACTGCCATGAAGTCCCATGAGGAATTATCTCTATGGTCCTCCACATCATAGGATTTTCAATGCAATAGACGGAGCGTCAATCGGATGCTCGGTCTGTGAGTTATTAGCATTTTAGTCCTGAGGGCCTAGTTGGATTTGGGCTCAATCCAACCTGACCATTCCCCATATGAATACAAATTTCCAGTGGGGTATACTCAAAGGGACCGTCTTGCTCCAAGATTTATAGCGCCGATGAAGGTTCATCAAACAGACGTCCGGTGCCAATGTTATGGCCAAAAGGAAGTAAATGGGTCCTAGTGGGCCTGGGTCCGGTCTGACCCGACCTGACCCAGCCTGGACCGACCCAGTTCGGGTACACCCAACTCAACCCGCTCGGTCTAGCCTGGCCCACACTACAGCCCGACCCGTTGGTTCCATCCCGACCCGTACTGGGCGGCTCGACTCGTTGGGCTATCGGGCAGGCCGTGACAGGCCACAGGGGTTCGGTCGCAGACGGCGTGTGGCCGTAGGGAGGCTTAGCTAGGAGGAAAGAGGCCACAGGGCGATCGTCCGGCCATGGGGCGGCGGTCTGGCCGCTGGGAGGCGGTCCCCCCATGGGGCGGCGGTTTGGCCGCGGGGTGGTGCCTCGGCTGCGGGGTGGCGGCCCGACCGTGGGGCAATGTATATCCAAGGACGATGGTGTTGTCCACGGACGACGTGGAGGCCGCGAGGCAGTGGCGGGGGCCAGAGGTTGACGCCGTCGACTTCGTCGTGGCTGAGGTGGTGCCGATTTCCATTCTTGTGCCACTTCATGGTTGGTCACCATCCTCCACCATCGCGAAGAACACCATAATCCAACACAAGAATTACAGAGAGGACGATCCATGTTATTTTGGCCTACACTCTCCGCATTAGAGCAGTTACAAGTATCTATTATACATGAATCACAAGAATATTAAGAACGGGTAAGGGGAATAATTCAAACACCCACCCTTCAAGCTCCCTCAATTAAACATTCCCAATCTCACAAAAGAAAAACATTCGCGGATCAATCTAAAATAGGGAGTTGATTAGAGTTCATTATTTTCGAAGAGAAGAACATGGGAATATAGAAATAACTCATAATAAAACCCTACCACATTCGCTTGATGACATCGATGAGGTCGCGAGAAAGAAGACGAATCGTTGGGAAAAGATGGAAGTCAGTGACGTCGGCATTTCCTCGAACGTTGGTTTGTTGACGTTGAAGAAATTCCTCATCAATGAATGTCCCATGGAAGATGTCGGAGTCGAAGTCGGTGTTCTTCGTTGGTGTTCTTTGTTGGCGTTCTTCGATGGCGTTCTTCATTGGAGATATTTATCCCAAGGCTCCACCAAATAAAAATGCCAAGTAGCCAACATAATATATTATGTTGTCTAATTAGTTCGTTGGAACAAATTCAAAAAGGTTTAATTAATTTACTTGGTTGGAAAAACATTTAGTGGTGCATTAGCATAATTAATGCGGAGGAATATCAAGAGGCTCTTCTACATTAAAGAAGGAGTTGAGAGGTTTCTCCCTCATTAAGAGGTGGGTTCAAGAGGATTAGGCCTCAGGTGGTCCCCACCACCATAACCTCTCATGGGAGGTTAGGATTGGGTGGTCCCCACCATCGTAACCTTTCATGGGAGGTTAGGGTCTGGTGATCCCCACTTCTCAACTTCCATAAGGAGTGGTTACCACAAATAAAATAAAATATGTGATTATTTTATTTTATTATTTCCACAAAAAACCAAAAAATTAACTTTCACCCTCAACCAACTGTCGTCCAGGTGAAAGTATCCTTAAGAAAAAACTAGCACTGGGAGTTCAACAGTGTCCTCATATTTCAATTCTGATCACCAGTTAAAAATTTATAAAAACCCGCTCGTACGTTTATTGAACGTACCCAAAATAATGTTCAGAAAATCATTCTGGGCACTTCGGGCCTCGGAATCACACACCGTCAAATTTAGCAGACTCATAAAATTCTCATTTTAAAAAAAATTACATGGAAATTCTGGGTCTTTACAGATATATTTTTAATCATCAACTTCTTATTATAATATATAATATTTAGTATTTGATGACTGATGTTTTTTAATTTTTTTTATAATTTTATAGGTTTAGATTATTATTTTAATAATTTCAATTTCTATATGTGAGTGCAATTCAAAAGTTTGTTCTGATGCAATCCATTTAGAACCACCACAATAAGAATAATATTTTCCTAAAAGAATCATCAATTTTGTAGATTCAAATACCATTATGCTATCAAAAATAAAAATATAATTTATTAGCATAAATTTTCAATGGAAATCCAAAATCTATATATTTTGGGAATGTTTGGCATTGTTAACAAGGATTATCATTTTAAATTGTGCTTTATCTCAGAAACATTTAAGTCCACTCTTAAGGAGTGGTTTCAAAATAATAAAATATTATATGAATATAATTTTTTAACAGACTGTGTAAGTCATAAATTATTATTTATATTTCAGTGAGTGGGAGTTTTTATATTTTTCATAAATAAAATATTTCATTTATATATGCTATTATATTTTATAATCAGTTTTTATGACTTATATATAATCTAGATATATCATAAATGAATTAGTATTCTTAAATGGCCCAAATAAAAATTGTTGTGGATGACTTAGTATTTATAATGTGCGCATTGTAGGTGGTAGAGGGAAGCTAATGAATATTAGAATCCCTGATTGAAAAGATTCCAAACATGATGAAATTTGTTTTAAAAGTATTGTACTTATTCTATTTGAAATTCAGAGGATCGTTATTCCAAAAGATCTGAAACATTTTCTAGATTATGTGAATAAATTTCACGTGGTGTAAGATAATTAATTCCTATTTTTTATGTGTATATTTTATAAATTTAATTACTAAAATAAATTTTTATTTTTATATATAATAATAAATACCTAATATTTTCAATTTATCACAAAACATTATTAACTGGAGAAGAAATATGTGAAATTAAACTTATGTCATAACATGATTCAAAATTTCATGAGGTCAATCTGTATTGGAATATCATGTATATATGTTTTCATAGAAGATTTATCCCTTGGACACAATGTGTGAATGATGTAGCTTTGGAATAAGTGCTTCATTTTAATGCATATATTAATGAAAATCCAGTTTTTTTCGAATAATATCATGGCACATGTAAAATAATCCAAGACTTTTTGAGTAATCATCATCACATCTCATTCTTTGTTAAATTTTTATGTTCTATTTTATAAATCTCATTGATAGTATTTGTTTTTAATTTAGGATTTATTGGTTACGAGAGATTGGATGAATAATAAAACAAATTAGTTACATCTAAATTTGATGATGTCATTGTTTGACATCCTCATTGAAGTAAGACTATATATACAATGTATTACACAGAAGGACCTTTCTTGATATATTTTTTGTTTTGTTTTTTATATAAATTGATATAGATTAATTTAATTATTAATTAATTGGATAATAATAAAGTATTTACTGGGTTTCAAACACAAGAAAAAAACATTCATGATAAATTTTAATCTTTCTTGCTTTAAATAGATATTTATCATATGTTATGGAATGTGGTGATAGACCCTTATTCGCTTGTAATTTTATATATGCAGTATCAAAGTCTATTAGCCACTAAATTAATGTGAGATACAAATGAACTAGATTGTTTTTCATGTTTTTACACACTTATTAAATGTTTTTAGGATGGACCTATCACTATGATACATTGAAATATTCCATTTTTTTCAAGTTTGAGTGAATACATACTAATCATACAAATTCAGAAGATTCATTTGATTGTGGTTAAATGAAAAAGTTTTATATTAGCTGAAGTAGATTTTACCAGTTCTAGGAGTTGCTTAAATTATTGCATCTACATATCCATATGAATTATAGTAAGACATTCATTACCATTTACAGCCAAACATTCTTATTGTACTTTTAAATAGATGGTCTTATGTAATTCCAGCATTAAATCAAGGTAAAATTTTTTTATATATAGAACAAAATAAACATTTAGTCCTAGTGTTTTCTTATTCATCCAAACCAATTTTGAATTGACATTCCTATGAAATTACACCATTAATATATATTTTCGGTGGGGCATGTCACTTTTTTTTCAAGTATAAGCTTGTATATTAATATAAATTAGTATTTTCATATTAGTTTTTGGGTACAAAATATTTCTTTTACATTTCATATGAGCATGTTGTTTCCAAAATAAGTGAGCAGATCCCTCTATGTATTATAATAGCCTCTTCTTAATTTATTTTCTAATTATATCCATTCATTTTTACTGTTTATTGTATATTCACCAGAGTTTGGGGACCCAGTGCTTAATTTTGTAGGAAAAATAGGCTGGAGAAATTTTTGTATGGTTAACAGCTCCGGTTATTTTTAGAAATATGAAAACAGGACAAGGATTTAAAAACACCAAACTATTTTTGGACTCATTAGTTTATCTTTTTGTTTCTTTTTTTAAAGTACCTTGTATGCATATAACTTGATAGGGCTTGAATATTTTATTTATATAATTATCTAAAGCATGATTTAATTATTATTATTATTTTATGTTTATTTCTTGAATACTAAAGGATTTCCACATGTGGCTATGGTATTTAGATGGTATGTGATTTTATGATGTCTTAGTATGGTCCGATAGACTTTTACCACTAGTTTATTTTTTCAACATTGAAGATACAACATTTAAGTACACAATGAGTGTGAATTTACCTCCTCTTTGTTGGATTCTCTAATCATGATCTTTTAACATGATTGAAATATGGTTTACATGAATTTGAAGTACCAAAATGGAACATTGAAGATGAAGTAGTATTTTTTTGTAAATATGGTTGTTGGAAGGAAAATCGTTTTTTAATGAAGGCTGGTGATGGAAGAATAATCCACACAATCAAGAATGCCACAAATCGACCCCGAGGCCTGTGTGGTGACTACCCCAACCCCACCTTCCATAGGCCAAGGGATGGTGACTAGAATTTGGAAGGTGAATCCCAAAAAGGGAAGGCATTTTCTTTTAAACCTGTACACCCACAGACAGGGAACACTGTGCAAAAGTAAAACACAACGAAAAAGGATAAGAACAACCACCACTAAAAACCACCACTGAGGGTAAGAGTAAGTACTGAAACTAAAGGGGATAGTATACAATCCCAACTAAAAGAGAAGTACCTCAAAAACGAAAAAAATCTCCAGAGATCATCTGCAAAGAATCATACCTGAAGCGTAGGTACAACTCGTCATTGCGGATCCCCACGTCAATCAATCACCTTTGAGCACCATCTAGCCCTAGCTCCCTAAGACTCAGTGAAGCTGTCTATTGTCTGCACAAGATACAATAAGAGGCGGTCAAAGCCTGTGTAGGGGTGAGTATAACAACACTCATTAAGGACCTTGACACCCCCGAAGGTCTCTCAAAATTTCACAATGAAAAACCAAAAAGCATGATCACAATCACAGGGCACAATGTAAAAGATAGCTCACACCAGGTATACAACTTAGAGAATAGGAATAAATATTCTTAGACTTAAGCTAGATCATGTTATTCTATTAAGTGTCTCAACTACTAATCTGAGAAGGGTTTCTCTACTACCAATCAAAAAAGGGTCACTCTACTACTAATCCCTTATGGGTCTCTCTACAGACGAGCCACATCAATCCATGCTATTACTGATCCATAGAGGGTTACACTAATGTCGATCCACAGAGGGTCACACTACTTTCGATCCATGGAGGGTCACTCTCATGCTGATCTATATAGGTTTGCTCCATTTCTGATCCACAGAGGGTCACACTACTATCAATACACATAGAGTCACTCTTATGTCAATCCACAGAGGGTCGCTCTTCACTTGACATCTAGCCACAAGATTCCCGCACTTGGTGTGCTTGAGTTCTAGATATTCAGCTCCTCATACCATCGTTCGTACCTCAACCTCCATGAATTCCCACTAAGAAGTAACCCAAATTACCTTCATGTCTTAAGGGTTCCAACATGACAGATGGCACAATAATTAGACACCTGGTCTGTAAGTTATAGGCAAAAAGGTAAATAGGCCTCGATTGGATTTGAGTCTGATCCAAATCGGTCATTCTCCAAAATCTTCCAAAACACAAGTATAGTATCTCAAAATGAACACCTCATCATAAGGTTACTCACGTTATAGACGACACATCAATCAGATGCTCAGTTTGTGAGTTATGTCATTTTTGGTGAAATGGGGCCTGTCGGGTCCAGGTTCAGTAGGGGTCTGACCTAGATGGACCATTGGGCCTGCAGGTTTGGCCTGGTCAGGGGTTCGGCTAGGCTGGAGAACCCATTCTGCATGGTGCTAGCTGGTTGAGCTAGACCGGACACAAGGCGTTCAGTTCTCCTAGCTAGCAGTGCCAACCGAGCAATGCCCCGTCTCTCAGAATGGCCAATAGGAGTCAGTCATTGCACGTCCTGCCGAGCAGGCCGATCCTCTTCCACGCGGTGCGTCGGCCCTGCATCCTCCACCCAATGTGACCTTACAGAGGTGGAACATTACTGCTGCGGTGCCTGCGGGTTCCACCCACTCTACATGGCCGGCACGGGCCAGCCACTACCGCGCCAGTGGTGTTGTGTCAACAGCTCCTTCTACGGGCCACCGGAGATGCTCTAGTGGTCCATTTTCCTTATCGTATGCGCCTACGAGCCTCTCAGGTCTCCACTTTAACTTCGATCCCCTTGTATTCACCTTTCCACCTCATTTCTCGATCGACCATGAAGAATGCACAAAATCCAAGAGCAGCGGAGGGTCCGGGATTTGTTCAGATTGGCCCACACCCTCCTCATAAATGTTTTATCATGGGGTGATAAGAATCATCATATAGATTAAGTAAACCCCCAAATAGAAACCCCAAAACAACCACCCACAGTAATGAATGAATCGCAGATCAAACCATTAGTCAGTTGATCCGTGTTCTTCATATTATTCAAGAACAAGAAGGAAACTTTATACACTTAGAAATAAAATAATTTCCCCAACATGGATTCAGTGAAGTCCACTACAGACAAAGGTTGGAATTCTGAATTCATTGTCATTCGACGTTCGTCTCCACTCATCGATATCTAGATCGATTTCTCCAATAGTTTTTATTCATTATTCAATCTTCGTTAGAGGGTAATGTCGATGACGCTTTGTTAGATATTTCCCATGATTTCCAATCTGTTTTCCAATAGATTGATTAAATAAAAAGAAACAACTCCACATTGTGTTCATCAATATGGTTTATTAATGAACCTTAATTAATGCACCATTACTTAAGAGAGTGTTTCGGTTTCATAAAAAAAGTATTGAGTCATTAAATGTCTCTCAATTAATTACCGTTGTTACACTCCGGTTCCACCAATTGTTGCTCAATGGTTAAAGAAATAATAAAATAACTAATTTAGTTATTTTATTATTTTTTTGAAAATTTCAAAAATTATCTTTTTCGTCTGACCCTTTCTGGTCGAAGTTAAGATTCACCTAAGTGAATCTCTATGCTTTAAATTCAATGGTTCCCTCGTATTTTTAATTTGAGCACTTGTTCAAAATATATAAAATCCCGCTCGCATGTTTACTGAACATACTTTAAAAAAAGTTAAAAATTCGTTCTGGGAACTCCAGACCTTGAAGTCACGTGCATCAAATTTTGTAGTCTTATAAAAATCCCATATAATTGAGAATATTATAAGAAATTTCTGTGTGTTTACATTCTCCCCACCTTAGGGCTTTACACCTATGAAAGAAAAAAAATCTAAGAAAAAATGTGGGTACTTAGTGTGAATTTGAGCCTCACGCTCCCATGTGCTCTCTTAGAGGTTCCTATTCTTCCACCGAACTCACACTAATGGAATAGACCATCCACAAAGGACTCGCTTCTATCGATCCTCTATCTCTACCGAGAACTTTGTAAAATTCACCCCATCCTCAATGTCCAACTCACCCTAGTCGATGACATGTGATGGTTCATGCATGTATCTCCTCAACGGTGACACGTGGAAAGCATTATGCATTTGGTGTATATGTAGGGGAAGATATAGGAGATACCCCACCTTTCCAACTCTACTAAGAATCTGTAAAGGTCTGATGAACCTCAAAGATAGTTTTCCACCCCTGCCAAATCTCTGCAATCCTCATCGGGGTGAGACCCATCGGAAGACATGGCCTCCCTCCTCAAACTCCAAGGGTCTCTATCTCTTGTCAGCATAATACTTCTTCTAGCTCTTTGCAGTCTTCATCCACGCCTGAATGATCTTCACCTTCTCAGTGGTAGCCTATACCAACTCTGGACCCATAAGTTCTAACTCCCTTGGGTATGTCTATCATAGAGGTGATCTTCATGGTCACTCGTACAAGGCCTCAAATGGTTCAATACCGATGGTGGAGTGATATATGTTTTTGTATGTGAACTCCACCACTGGTAGGTGGTCCTCTCAATTGCATCTAAAATCAAGGATGCAAGCACAAAGCATATCCTCAAGTGTTTTTATGGTCTGCTCCATCTGACCATCTGTCTGAGTGTGAAAGGTGGTGCCCAAGCATAGGTGAGACCTAAATGCCTCATATAATCCCTTCCACAACCCAGATGTAAAATAAGCATCACAATCTGAAACGATTGTTGATGGTATCCCATGAATCCGTACTATATCCTGGATGTAGAGTCATACCAAGCCCTCTACTGATCCCTGCTAAAGTATGGTTAGAACATTGGCCGACTTGGTGAGTTGGTTAGTGATCACCCAGATAGAGTCATGGACCTAGATTTTCATGGAAATCAAGACACAAATTCCATCGAGATACCATCCCACTTCCATTTCGGTACCTCTAATGGTTGTGTTAAGCCTGCTGGAACCTAATGCTCAGTCTTCACTTACTGATAAGTAAGGCATCATGAAATAAACTTTTCCACTACTTTCTTTATCCCTGGACACCAGTACTAACTTCGAAGGTCCTAGAACATATTTTATAGTTTAGGATGTACCGCCAAAGGGGATGTATAGAACCCCTTCAACACCTCTTCCCAAAACATCACTGGTACCATGGTGCATACTCTAAAAATAATGAATTTCTCCCCACCTATTGAAAATCCATCAGGAGCCTATCCTGAGGATATCTGAGCACGCCGGGCCTCACAGTCAACATCTCCAAGTTGTGCCTACTGAACTCACTGAAGAAGTGGGGGAGTGAAATTCATAGACTGGAGGTATTATGATTCATCGTTATCCACGAAGGATATCTGCAATGTGCCTAGCTGTTTAGTCACCTCACTCAGCTAATGTGGATCTAACCTCATGATGATTGCATCTGCTACTATGTTTCCCTTCCTAGGAGTGTAGACTATCTAAAAGTAATAGTTCTAGAGGAACTCCAGCCATCACCACTATCTCAATCTCAGGTCCTTCTGTGAAAATATATAGCTGAGACTCTTGTGATCATAGTAGAAAGTAAATCGTTCACCCATCAAGTAGTGCCACCACATATTCAATTTAAAGACCACTACTGCTAAATCCAGGTCATCAGTCGCATTTTTATGCTCATGTTGCCTTAGATTTCATGGGTCGTAGGCAATCATCTCTCAATCCTGCATCAAGAAACATTCTAGTCTGGTCCTTGATGCTTCACTCTAGAGTACATACCCAACACCCTCTTTTGGTAGCCTCGAGATGAGGGCACTCATCAGTCTCTTCCTCAGCTCCTGGAAACTCTTCTGGAATATCTCTATCTATAAAAATGGTTTTCCTTTCTTTATTAAAGATGAAAAGGGTTATTCTACTCTAGAAAAGTTGGGTAAAAATCTCTTATAGTACCCATCCAACCTTAGGAAACTCTGAACCTCAGTCATGCTCCTAGGTGGCTCCTAAGAAAGAATTACCTCTATCTTTTATGGATCCACTGCAACTCCAGCCTTTGAGATAACATTTCCCAGAAAGTGGAATTCTCATATCCATAACTAGCACTTTTATGTCTTTCCATAAAGCTGGTACTATCAGAGTGTATCAAAGACTATGAGCAGATGTGTGGTGTGATCCTCCTCTAACACTGAGTACACCATGATTTCATCAATGAAAACCACCATAAATTGATCAAGGTAAGGATGGAATATCATGTTCATGAGTCCCATTAACACTGTTTATGAGTTGGTCATGCAAAAAGGCATCACCAAGAACTCATATTGGGTATACTAGCATCTGGAGGTTGTCTTCAGTATGTCCTCATCCCACACCCGAAACTGATGATAGCCTGATCTGAGGTCTAGCTTCGAAAACCACAGTGCTCCCTTCATCTAATCGAAGAGATCATCCATCCTTGGAAGAGGATAATTGTTCATTACGGTCACCTGGTTTAGGCACCGATAGTCCATGAAAATCCTCAAGCTCCCATATTCCTTCTTGGCCAACAAAATAGGGGCTACCCATGGAGAAACACTGGGCCTTACAAACCCATTCCTCTTCAAGTCCTCTAACTTTACCCTAAACTAACGAAGCTCCATGGGAGCCATCCGATATTATGGTGTAGATATCTATGTCGTCCCGGGGTACAGGTCGATGTAGAAGTCTACCTCTCTGTGAGGAGGTAGTCCTAGAACATCTTCAGGAAAGACATCCGCATACTAGTCCACCACATCAAGATATCTCAGACTCCTCTCATTCACTACATCAAGTGTGAGGCTAGACAACTGATTAGTGATCAGTTTCACCCTCCTATGTGAAAGTCCATCCTGTTTTGCAAAGGATCCCGTTTCCCCGGTGAAGGAAAACCTGGTCCTATCCTCACAGACAAACCACATTTTTCACCTAAAACATTCGACCTGACCATGGACCTGGATAACTAGTCCATACCCAAGATGATGTCGTAAGGTCTTAACACTGTTACTAGGAGATCCCATCCGAAGATCTCGCCTCCTAGAGTAAGCTCACACTACCTAAACTGGTTTGTAATCATTGAATCCTCTCTTGTAAGAGTATCTTATTGTAAGGATCGAGCCAACAAGTCCAATGGAATCTCTGAGCTCCGAATGAGAGTCATGGAAATGAAATATTGACTAAAAAATGTGTCTATATGAACTATATCTAGGGTGGAGTAGACACAGATCATACCTCGAATCATATTTGGAGCACCGTGGTCAAAGGACTCTACTACCTGAAGCTGGGCTCATCTCTATCCACCAGCTCCCTGAGGTCTGGGTGGACCACCTGGGGTGGTGGCGGTAGTAACTCAAACCATCTCCCACTGCCTGCTACACAACCTAATCCTCTTCCATGTACTCCACCCTACAGACCTCCTCATTAGAACCACTATTGCTATCTCGACGGTTCCTTGATCATCTTCTAATCATTTTTACGGCGGGTCAGGAAGTTGTGAGTCATGTGACCCTACCCGCCGCACGAGTAGCACCGTCTACTCCTATACCGACGTCCTCTACCTTGTGAGAACTACACCTCCGACCCTAAATCCTGGGGTCATCCTCTGGAAGGTCTGGCCCACTTGGGCCTCTGCATCATCTACCTATTGCCTTCTGTAGATGACTCAGTTTCCTGTCATATTGTGGTGTCTCTCATCATCGGTGACTCCTCAAATAGAAATCTCTCCACTAATAGTGCTCTATCTAGCAATCCATCCTATGTAGGGATGTTGAGAAATATCATCGAAGCTCTAGTCTCTCATCATAGTCCCTGCTCAAAGGTTCAGGTCCTAAAGAAAGGGTCTTGTACCATGTCGATGGAATAGGGATAGAGTTCAGTGAATCTCACTGAGTAACGGGACACTGTCAGGCTGCCCTACTATAAGTGCAGTAGATCCTGAATAAACATAGAGCATATAGTTACTGGTAATAACTCCTCCTTGAAGAGTCTCTTGAAGTCTAACTAAGATAGAGTGGCCTCCTCATGTTTCTAAAGCGTCAGGCTCCACCATCTCCCCGATGTGTGCTGAAAGAAACTAGCAGCTAGGATCACCATCTGGTATGATGATGTCTCAACCAAGTGGAATAAATGTGCCACAAACTCCAACCAGTCATCAGCTACCTATGGATCTGTCTCGCCTCAAAACCTTAGAGGCCTCTATATTTGGAAATCTTGAAACATGACCAGTCATCATGCACTATCCACTGGTGGGGCTGGTGGAAAATGATTCCCTATGAGTGGTGGTGCTTCTGGTACACCACCTAGAGGTTCTACAGCCATAAGTGGTCCCTGCACCGACACCTCAATGCTCGGTGGACCATCGTCATGATCTCTCACTTGAATCCTGACTAGCTATCTTCGTAGAGGCATCCTGTAGAGAAACAGATGTTCCATGTTTAGTAAGTTACACTTGGTTATCTGACTCAAAATAGATCAAAAGAAAAACATTTTTAAGACACACACAATTAGTGTTTTCATGTACCGAGTTAGAAAATAGATTGTAGGGTCCTAGTGTATGGATACGTCGGCTGCCACACCAACACTGGGCTCCCCTAACTGAAATTTGAACTCAATACACTTAACAATATTTCTCCAATTAAAATTACTAACTCTTAGTTCTTCTAGTAGTACCGACAACCTTTTGATACCACTTTGTCACAACCCATCCCATGGGCCCCGTGTCGTGACTACCCCAAGCTCGCCTTCCATAGTCTAGGGGAAGATGACTAGCACCAGAAAGGAGAAACCCATAAAGGGAAAGAATTTCCTTTAAACCAATACACATAAAGATAGGGCACACTGCTTAGAAGTAAAACATAACAGAAAAGGGAAAGTATAACGACCACTAAAAACCACCACTGAGGGTAAGCGTAAGTACTGAATGTAAAGGGGCCCGTATACAAGCCGAACAGAATGATAAGTATAACAAAAAAGGGAAAAAATATCTATAGATAGTCCTCCAAGGATACTACCTGAAGGGTAGGTACAACTCATCACTATGGATGACCACATTAATCAATCACCTCTGAGCACCACCTAGCTCGGTCTCCCCAAGTCTCAGTTAAGTTGTTTGTCGTCTGCATAGTACACAACAAGGTGTGGGAGAATCCTATACAGGGGTGAGTATAACAATACTCAATAGGGACCCTGAGACCCTTGAAGGTCTCTTGAAATTCTATAAGGAAAAACTGCAAATCCTAATCTCAATCACAGGGCACAAAGTAAAAGACAACTCACACCAGGTATACAATTTAGAGAATAGGAATAGAGATGGTTAGTCTTAAGCTAGATAATTTTATTCTATTAAGTCACTCATATACTGATCCGAGAAGGGTTGATCTGCTACCGATCTACAATGGGCCGCTCTTCCACTGATCCTCAATGGGTCTCTCTATGGTCGGACCATGTTGGGCCACATTACTACTAATCTATATAGGGACACACTAAAACTGATCTATAGAGGGTCACACTACTGCCTATCCATGGAGGGTTTCTCTTATGCTGATCCATGGAGGGTCACACCAAAACTGATCCATGGAGGGTTTCACTGTTGTGGATCCACAAAGGGTCTCTATTATGCTGATCCAAGGAGGGTCTCTCTTCACTTGACATCCAGCCACATGATTCTTGCACTTTTTGCGCTTGAGTTCTAGAGATTCTGGTCATCATACCATTGGTCGTACCTCAACTACCACAAATTCCTATGAAGAAGTAACCCAAAGGAGCATCATGTCTTAAGGGTTCCAACACGACAGAAGATGCCTCAATCAGATGTCTGGTCTGTAAGTTATAGGCAAAAAGGTAAATATAGCCTAGTTGGATTTGAGTCTGATCCAACCTGTCTTTACTCTAACCTCTGAAAAAACTAAAGTGAAGTATCTAAAAATAACCTCCTCATTGTAAGGGTCCTCACACCGCAAACGACACATCAATCAGACATGCAGTTTGCAAGTTACCTCTGTTTTAGTGAAATGGGGTCGGTCGAGTCCAGGTCCAAGAGGGGTCCAGCCTGGCTGGAGAACCTGGACTACGTGGTGTGGGATGGTTGAGCTAGACTAGACATGAGGCATTGCTAGCGGGGAACTTCCTTTTCTCCCATAATGGTTGGATGTTGCATGTCCAGCCAAGTGGCCTGAGCGGGTCTCTCCTCTTCCACACAGATCGTCGGTGTCACGTCATCCACCTGCCGCAATCGTCCAACTGTGTCACTTTTCAACCGAGGTGCCTACAGGTGTTACCCTCTCCACGTGGTTGGGATGGTACAGCCGCCACTGCGTCGGTGGTGTCACACGTGCATCTCCTTCTGTGGGACATCAGAGATGCTACGATGATCTATTTTCCTTCCTGTATGGGCCTATGGGCCTCTAGAGTCGTCGCCTTCCCTGTGGGCCCCTTATACTCTCCTTTCCATATTGTTTCTCGATCTCCCATGAAGAACACAAAAAATACAATAAAGAATGAGGGTTTGGGATTTGTTTGGATTGGATCGTGCCCTCCACATTAGCATTTTATCATGGGGGTGATAACAATCATCATATAGATTAAGTAAAACCCCAAAGAAGAACCCCACAACAACCACCCACAGTAATGAATGAATCGCGGATCAACCCAATAGTCGGTTAATCCACATTATTCATATTATTTAAGAATAATAAGGAGAAATCTTTATACACTAAGAAATAAATTAATTTTCTCTACATGGATTCGGTGGAGTCTGCTGCAGAAGAAGGAAAGAATTCTGCATTTGTTGTTGTTTTATGTTCATCACTGCTCGTCGATCTCTGGATCAATTCCTCCAATGGACATATTTTCTTCTCTATTATTCATTTGAGGGTGACGTTACCAACACTTTTTCATAGGTTTCCCATAATTTTCAATCAGTTTTCCAATGGATTGATTAAATAAAAATAAACAACTCCACATTGTGTTCATTAATAAGGTTTTTTAATGAACATTAATTAATGAACCATTGATTAAGTGAGAGTTACTATTTCAAAAAAAACGGTCATTATATGTCTCTCATTTAACTGCAGTCATTACGATGCGGTTCCACCAACCGTCATTAAAAGGTTAAATAAAGAATAAAATAACTCGCTTTTTATTTTATTATTTTTTTTGAAAAGTTCAAAATTTATCTTTTTCATCCGACCCTTGACAATTTAAGTTAATCTTCACCTAAACAAATCTTGATGCTTTGAATTCAACGATGCCCTCAGTTTTTTAATCCGAGAACTAGTTCAAAAGATTTAAAATCCTGCTCCCACATTTACTGAACTTACCTTAAAAAGAATTTCAAAAATCTATTCCGAGCTCTCCAGGCCTTGAAATCACATATTGTTGAATTTTTCAGTCTCATAAAAATCCTATATAATTGAAAAAAATTATACATAATTTCCAGGTCTTTACAAAGAATCTCAAAAGGTGATGGATACTAAGGAAGTATTCTTTGATACAACTTTTATTCTCTACTTGTTTATTCCTTTTTTTCAATTGTCACATATTTATGATAAATGTTGTTTTCTAAATACAATACTGAAAAGTGATTATTTTTTATGTTTTTAATTTTTTCTTTTGAGTATCTTTTTACTAGTGCAATATTGTTTTTTGTTGATTCTGTGGAAGAACTGTATGTTGGGGACTGATCTTCTATGGTAGTGAAACTTGATTAGGTGTTGGAGGACTATGGGTAGATGTCATAGGATCGAGGAAACATTACTTTTTTTCATTTGGTAACTTAAAACATTACATTGGATTGCAGTTCCATATTGAGGAATGTGGAGTCCCTCACTATGCTTTAATAAAGAAACCTACTTGACCTAGGGAATTTAGAAGAATAATGGGTGGTTAAATTGGTGATCAAGACATGTAACTAACAATTATAAGGCCTTGTCACTTTCTAGTTGCATATTTTTTTCATATATTTTGGGATTTCCAATCTCAGTGATTTGGATATCCTTTCATGACTCAAGATGGGGTTTCATTTTCTTAATCTCTTAAGTGAATTCAATTTAATTTTTAAGAAATCCTTTAATTTTTTTAGTTTGTTATTATCCTATATTAATAGTAAATTTTCAAAAATTAAATGAAACATTAATTTCATCAGGCACTCAAGCCATTTAGGTTTGAAGAAGTGAGTCCTCTTTTTTCTTTTATGCATGTTTGGTTGGGATAACCTTCTAATTTATTTATTAAATTTTTTGGTGTACATGGTTTATATATTTTAATTTTATTTATGTTTGTTTTATGTAGTTTTGGAATCAAAGAGAAATTAATTTAATAATAGACCTTGGAATATACAATTCTAAAAAGTCTAATACTTTCGGTGTTTTACCTCATATTACTTTTCAAAATTATATTTAAAATATATATTTAATTTTTTCATTCTCCTTTTTCTTCTCCCCTTTTTTAAGTTTTTATTCTCTAATTTCTTCTCCCCATTTTATGATATCAAAAATTAGAACAACAATAAAGACTAAAATCAATATTGAAAATGAATACATTTAAATTTTTAATAGTATGGAATGAGAATATAATATGGCATGAAGTTATATTAAGAAAAATATCAAGCATCGTAAATCATAAAATCATTAAAAATATCAATAAATAAAAGAGAAACGTTAAATAAGAATAGTGAATATGGTAGAAAAACATTGAATATATATAACCAGATATAATGAAACATATAATACTAATGAAAGAAATAAATGGATCAAATATATGTAATATAAGCATGCAAGCATTTAAATGATTTTGAAACACCACTCATATGTTCTTTTTAAACCCCCATTCAACTAAACATGAAATATGTGAAAGTGTGCCAGTTATGAGATATGAAATTACTTTGGGGGGGGGTCTTTTAAAGGATGTTGGCTTTCCAATAGGAAGAGAAGTTGTAGGTAAGGGAGTATCAACATTTTCTCCAACAACATTATCCAGCATGAGTAAAGATTATATAAATCTTGATCAATCACTTAGAGAGATCCTTATGATAGATTTATTTTATGTATATATTTTATGGTATTTAAATTTATTGATTTGGTATTTAATTAATTAATCTTTCCAATATTTGTAATGTTTGAATTGTTTTATGATATATGGAAGGAAATAATAGATATTTTAAAAGGGAGTAAAAATAGGTGAATAATGGAGCTAAAGGACACTTCATATCATGAGATTCACTTATAGCACGACACTAGATTTTTGGGGATGAACTGTAGCTGGAAACCTAGATCAGATCAATTTCATGATGTGTAACACAATTACATAATGTGAATTGATTCAGAAGCTTCTGCCACTAGTACGAGTCGTGACAAGATTACATGATGTGAAAGTCAGTTACATATTGTGTGTTCTCATTACATGACGTGAGTTTTTTTCAAGATATGTTTTTGGAAGAGATAATCTAATATTCATGAATCCTAGAAATTAAGGAAAGAAACATAAAGTAATTTCATTACACATTATGTAAATAGTCGTGATAGGATTCAGGTGACAAGATTCAACATATCTTCGACATTTTACCAAATCTGTGACATGGGACCTACCCCAAACCATTGTTGGACCATATATTAATGATCATAATCAATTCAATATCCCATATAAATATTGTAAAAGGAGGTATATGCTACTTCTATAGGGTATACAGATCTTCTAGACACCAAATCTTGGAGGAAAAAGATGTGTTGTGTGGGCCCCTCCCAGATTTCATTCTCTATTTCCTTTATTAATTAATGTTTTTCTCCTTACCTATTATTCTCTCATAACTAGGATGATGGGGTAAACTATCCTTGTTCTAAGGTAATTTAATAGAAGGGGTAAGGTTTCTTTGGATTTATTTAATTTATTTCTATTTATTTATTTGGTTTGAGAAATTTATTTTTCAAATTCCAATGCCTTTCTTTTTATTTTATCATGATCATTGGTATTTAGATCTAAAAGAAACATTAATGTTTCACAACTGATAAACCTAATGAAGGAATAACCATTTTAAACTTTATGGGAAATGTGGTTTAAATATGGTATCGAGAAGAACTTATTTTGGCAAAATCCTAATTTACCAGGCCAAGGTAAATAGGGGATTTCCACATCAAGGAGGGGATACCAAGACCATTGGATCTTCCACATCTCGACTCTGACACCAATCATAAATTAATAAAAATATTTTATTAAATACAATTTCACCTAAACACAAAAATTATAAAAACCCTGGGGCACTTTTCAATTTTTTTTACGAACCAATCCATCAATATTGTTTTTTTTCATTTTTCCTTCCTCAAATCAATTAGAAAATTATTTTATTCACATATTTATCCAATTTAATAAATTTAAATCTATTGAAACCCTAATAAAACTAAATCACCATCTCTATGGATCGATCTAGATCTGAAGCTAATACAAAATTTTAATTAATTGAGTAGTATAGTTTGTGTTTTTATAAGTTTGTTTTTGCATAGACCCATAGGGAATTAACAATTCCCTCCTAACCTATCACCTTACTAAGGTGGAATGAATGTAGAGAGAAGTTTTATGAGATCTCACCATATAAAATTTATGTACAGGGATAAAGGATATCTTAAAAGAGGGTTCATGTAAAGGTATTTACATTTCATCTATAAATATTAGATTTTACCTCAAGTAAATTTCTATTGGGTTAAGTGTATCTTTGAGTCTTTGAGAGGTAGAGTAATAATGATTTACAATAGGAGGTCATGGTAGATGTATCACTAAAATATGAAATAGAGATTCTGCACATGCATTAATTGTTTGCACCTTATCATGTTTTTAATAATATAGGTGAGTTATGAAACTATTCTAGACCAATTGAGATAAATTTCCAAAGAGATTTTTGAAATCCCCATTCTTGGAATATCCTATATCTAGCTTTCGCAATGAATCCAAATGATTTTTTGAAAAATTAGTTTGATAATCCATAAGAATTATTTCTTTATTTTATAATATTTTTGATGCTTTTATGGTTCAAGAAACCTATATTCAACTTATTCCTAATATTATTTTTCATCTTCTTTATAGGATTCAAGGTTAATAATTTTTACCACCAACTGATGTAGGATTCAACACTTCTTTAGTATCTATAGATTAAGTGAGTGCTCCATAAATTATTTAGTCCTAGTTAGGAACATCAGATGTTGAGAAAAAAATGGTGAAAGATTTAGAACCTAAAAGAAAGGTTCTTATAAATTTCATTCAGTCTTCTATCACACAATTCAATGATGAGTTCAAAAAATTTCTTTCTCTAGATTCTACATTATTTTATTTGTTTATGATCGACAAGCCTATAAACCAAGAATGTTATGTTATGAGTTATATATTCCATTTTCAAAATAAGTCATTGAATTTTTATCCACATGTAAGTACATTTATCAAAACACATATTTTTAATAGGAAAACTTAACCATTTCAATATGATCAAGCCCTGTGAAACTACTACAGCCAAAAATAATAACCTTCATGCACTCCCTCAGGACTTCTAAGCACTTTATAAACTATAGGATCAAGACAAAGAGCATTTTATCCTTCACTTAAAACAAATGTTCACCTTTGTATAACATATTTTTTTAACAAAGCTTGTGTTTCCCACTTCCTTATCATAATAGGTGACTCTCATTGATCTTCTAGTTGAGCACTATCCCCATCAATTTCATCCACCCTATTTTCCACCTTTTTCTCAAGGTGGAAGAAGGGAAAATTATCCTAAAATAACCAAAAAATCTCCCAATTGTTATCATTATCTTGACTCCCAAACCATCTAACAATCCACTAAAAAAACAAATCTACTACCCCTAAAATCCAAGACAGATTTAGGTAAAACTCATTCAGGATATTAAAAAAAATGATCTCAAAGGTTTTCCAGAATAGGATCACCAATATCCATCTTCAGTTAAGAGACATGAGAAATAGGGTGAGGCTTAATTTTGTCCAAAAAGTACACCTGATAAGCAACAAACCCTTCCTTAGAATGAATGGTTAATAGAACATAAAATCTTGGAGAATATTTAAGAAACATTTTAGTAGTGGATATTATAGGATTAGGGGACTAAAGTTTGAAAAAATAGGATCACTAGGGTTGAAAGAAACATCGCTCCATTTTCAATTATATATCTATTTTATATATCATTAGGATGAAAAAAAATTGAATTTCCAAGTGATAGAGATCTTCACCTGAGTAAATTAATGTTGTGTCCACCGATTCTAGGGTATTATTACCTTAAGTATAATGGGGAAGAGTATGGGGTTCCCTTACATAAACAATTTACATGGGAGTATGGTCAGTGGAAACATGAAAGGTGGTATTTTACAAAAAAATTAACCCCAAGGTAACCAAAAATCCCACTACATTAGTTTTTTATATGAAGAAATCATAAATAAGTATCAAGACTATGGTTGACAACCTCTATTTTTCCTCCATTTGAGGATGGTAAAGAAGATATCAGTTTAATCCTAGTGCCATGTAAATGAAAAAATTCCTTCCAAAACAATATAGTGAATAGGGGATACCGATCACTAATAATCTCACTAGGCTTTCCATGCAAATGATAAATTTCTTTCATGAAAATATTAGAAACACCAATTACTGATAAGCGATGTTTTAGGGGTTAAAAAATGACCATAATTTGAAAGGTAGTCCACTAAAACAAAAATCACGTCATACCCCTATGATTTAGTAAGAACGAAAATTAAATCCATATAGATTTCATTATAAATCAAGTATGTAATTAGAAGCAGTTTTATTAATCCCATTGTGATCATAGTTTTGTATTCTTCAACTAAAAAACAACATATTATTTAAAAAATATAAGCATTTTTTGAGTAATTACTTTACAAAATAAACTTTCTTCCAAATTTTTATATGTTTTAAAATAATATTTGCGATACCCAAGTAGAGAAGCATAGAAATAGTATAGAAGAGTGGGAATGATATGAGAGGTTTTATAGAGAACTTGTTATCATTTAAAATTAAGCAGGTCATTATGGAGTGAAAAATCCACAGGTTCTGGAACTTGATTTTAGACGGCTAAATTTTGGTCATAGGAACAAATAACTTTTCTATTTTTATTTAGACTAGTGTTATATAAATCTAGCAAGGCTCTAGAAGTTCCATTTGAAAAATTCATGGTTTAGGCATCCTAGATAGAGAATCCATAGTAGAATTCATCTTTCCATTTTTATAAATGACATCAAAATTATATCCTAACAACTTGTATTTTTAATATTATTGTTCTATAGATATATTTATTTGACTCTAATAATGTTTAATAATTTTATGGTTCATATTAAAAATTAATTTCCTACTAAAAGTTACTACTTCTAATTAGTAATGGTGTGAACGAAAACCATCAATTCCTTATCATAAACAAAAATTGTATAGGATATTAATAGATTACAATTTTTTAAAATAATCTAAAGTTATCCCTTCCTATATAATTATCTCACCAATAACACATCACGATTCATCACACTCAAATGAAAACTATCAAGACAAATTAGGTCATCGTGTCATAGGAGCAGTAACCAAATGTTTATTTAAAATGTCAAAAGAATATTGATCCTATGACCCCAATTGAAAACTATTCTTTTTAGTATGTTATGTCATTTTTTTCCAACTTCCCATAATCCTTATTATTATAATAGTGGATCTAGTAATCTAATACTGAAGATACGTCTTTAAAGGAGTTCTTGGTGTTTATTTATAGTTAATGGTAAAGATAACATGATACCTCAACTTTTATGTGGGACTAACATCATCTAACACTCCCCCTAAAACAAGGTTTACAAATCTTGGATATAAAAGGAAATAAAAAAAGAATCAATTCCACACTTTTAATACTCCTCCTCATGCTGGGACATTTATATTTTTTCTTTCCAATCTTGTTACAAAAAAATTGAAAGCATAGTACATGAACCCCTTTTGTGAGAATATATGAAAGTTGATCAGATGTGTGAACATGGCCAAATGTGATATTCTTCTTCTTAATGTTTTCTCAAATGAAATTAGAGTCAACTTCAATATGATTTTCTACACCTGAAAGACTGGATTTGGGGAAATTTTGATATAATTTTGATTATCACAACAGATATGTGTCAGTTTATTGGTCATATACCCAATATCTTGAAAAATTGTTTGTTCAAAAATAATATATATAGTCAAATTTTCCATAGCACAATACTCTAACTTTTCACTAGGTCGGGAGACAACTGTATGCCTCTTGCTTCACTATGAAATCAAATTTCCTTAAAAAAATACTATGAAACTAGATATAGATCTCCTAGAATTGGGATATCGGTCATAATATACATAATAAAATTGCTCAATATATGTATCCCATGATCAGAATATGGAATACCAAAACCTAGTTCCTTTTTTCACATAACTAAAAATGATTAGAATATATGCCCACTACATTTTAGTTGTATATTCCATAAACAAAATCACTTTTCTAACCACAAAAGAAATATCATGTCGAGTCATCATCAAGTATTTATGCTTCCCAACAAGTCATCTACATCTATTGGGTTGTGAAAAATACTTACTATCAGTATGAAGTGACCTTTCTCCATATTTAAGGGATGAGTCAACTGAGTTATCTCATGTCATTCTAGTATCATTAATCTTATCAATAACATCCTCTCTATGAGATATAAAATTCCTTTATTACATCTCGAGACCTATATTAATAATAAATATCCCAATGTACCCAAATATTTCATTTGAAAATTATGATGAAGAAAATAATTAATCCGACCAATGCCAGCAAAATCACTACTGGTAATAGAAATATGATCCACATAGAAAACCAAAATAATTATTCTTAATGTAGATTGATGATATAAAATAGAATAATTTTTTATGCTTTGTAACATTAAAAATATAATTATAATGGTGAAAAAACGGTTGAACCAATCTTTTGATGACATCTTGATTCCATACAATGATTGAAGAAGATAAAAAACCCTAGATGAATACCCTTGAAAAAAACCATGTGGTTTCTCCATATATACTTACTCATTAATAAATCAATTAAGAAAATAATTTTTAATATCCAACAAATGGAGATGCCAATGATATGAGGCAATGAGAGTGATAATTAGGAAAACTGAGGCCATATTTTCTATTAGTGATAAGGTTTCAAAATAATCACATCCATATGCAGGATCATAACCTTTTGAAATAAGTAAATAATTTAGATTATTAAGAGATCCATGGGTTTTGACATATACTATATAGATCAATTTGAAACTGATCACCTTCTTACTCAAAGAAAGAGGGAAAATATCCCAAGTATTTTTGGCATCCATAGCATGATTTTCGTCCTGCATAGCCTATAACTATTTGGGATAAGATATGTCCATAGAAATAGTGTGTGGTGTTGATTGATAAACTAGTGTCTTAATAAATATTGTGGTATCCATAGATAATCCTTAATAATATAAACAAGAGTGATGGACTTTGCGAAGCGCAATAGGAAACTTTAGTGATGAAGCATCAAGATAAGGTGATTCTTCAGGTGTGGAAGTGGCATCATGTGGTAGGGTAGAAGGTGTGCTAGGTTGGAGAGTATATACTTTTCCAAATCTGGATAAAAAACATTCACTAGGAAAATATAAGACTGGTGGTGTATAGAGAGAATATTGTAAAATAACTTCATAATTAGAAGAAGTATATTATGGGGGGAACTTAAGAATTAAAATAAGTGATGGTTTAATAAAGAAAACATTAGTTGAAAAAAATAATTATTTAAATCTGAAGAGAAGAATAAATATCCATGTTGGATGTGGGAATAGCCAAGAAATATGCATTTTAGATCACACACATCAAACTTGGTAATCGAGGGATGAATATCTATATCATAATAGACATAAAAAAAATTCATAGGTGTAGGGAATGTGAGAGTACTATTGGAAATAAAGAATGGAAGGGTGACTCCTAATGAAAAACTGATGAGGGAAGTCTATTCATAAGATAAATGGATGTGAGAATGGAATCACCCGAAAAAACTGTTAGAACTTTATTCTAAAATAAAATTTCCCGAGAAACCCATAACAGATTCCAGTTATTTAGTTCGAGAAGACCATCATGTTAAGGTGTTTTAGGAAAATAATTATGATGGGTAATTCCTTTTTCATCAAGAAAATACTAGAATGTTCCAGATAAATATTCATGACTATATTTAGAATGAAATTAGTTAATTTTAGCAGAAAACTGGGTGGGGATTTCTTGATAATTAGAGAAAAACATGAAAAATATTTCTGAATTTTTTTTCAACAAATAGAACCAAGTAATACATGAAAAATCATTGATGAAATTAAAAAATATCTATAACCTAGTTTAGAGGGACTGGTAATAGGCCCCCATATATTAGAATGAACCAAATGACAAAAAGTGGATGCATGGAGGTTTTCCCAAGGAACATAGGTGACCCAATGATGGTTTTAATAGTGAAATGACTCCCACTAAAAAAGAAGAATAAGTCCCTACTATGGAAAACGTTTTTTAATAATGGGTTCAAGTGGATTACCATGGCGATAGTGAAGCTGGAGGGCATGATTAGATGTGTAAGGACATGTGAGAGATGAGGTTGATTCAATCACATAGGCACCACTCTAAAGATGCCCACTACCAAGAACCCAAGCCATTGAATACTCATGAAATATAATAAAATAAATTGAGATAATGACCTAACATTGTAAGTTGGCACAATGTTTACTAATTGATAATAAATTAAAGGTTCAACTAGGAACAAAGGAAACAACGGACAATGCTACACCAAAAATAATTGAACAACTCCCATAACAAGAAATATGCATTGTATGACCATCGATCATAGTAATATTACCTACATTAAAAGTTTATTTATAGGACCAAATAATACCTACATCACCAGTGATGTGATCTAAGGAACTACATTCAATAACTTATGAGGTGGACTGTTGAGATAGACACACTGTTGGAGTATCTCCAAGGGAATCAATGGCGTTTGATGATTCCATAGATTGTGTGCTAAAAATTAATGTCTACAAGGTACTAATGGTGAAAAGTTGGTAGATAATAGGTGATAAAATTAAATTTATCGAACATATAGGTATAAATTATGTTATAGAAGAAATATCAGCATGGATGTCAGAAGGGCACATCAATGAATTTTGGGGAGTCAAATATGCATAATGGGAGATATGATAGAGAAGAGAAAGTCATGCTACAGATCTGTAAAACTGAAGGTCATCCCTTAGGGAGGGGAGACACACAATAGATGTAACGACCTGAAATTTTGAATAAATCTTGTTTCATAATTTTATGTGTTATTTTATTTTATTTTTATACTCAACAAAAATGTTTCATTTGATAACATGAGTATAATTAAAATGAGACCGTTGGGTTTTGACTGTTATATGACCATCGGTCAATATGACCAATGGAAACAAAACGTTTCAATTATTTTATCTAAGTACAAGTAATCTTGGTTAATTATTATAGAAAGAAGATTAGATGGCCTCACCCAGTAGTCTTGGACCGATCGAAGCCCATCTAATAGAACTTGGGAAGGAGGTAGCACCAT
This sequence comes from Viscum album, assembly GCA_963277665.1. NCBI lineage: Eukaryota > Viridiplantae > Streptophyta > Magnoliopsida > Santalales > Viscaceae > Viscum > Viscum album. Next base: position 820,925,324 of record OY728157.1, read on the forward strand.
TGGGCTTTGCTCTGGACCAAACCCAAGTCGAACTTCATCGTGTGAAGCTAGAATGGAATCGCATTCGCGAGAAGTTCAAACTGATAGAAATTACTACTCGTGCGATATTGGCCAAGCCTCCCTCGGATTCTCTCACCTTAGCACACCTTAAACTTAGGTCCTATGCTGGCGTGATAAGGGGCTATGTAAGGAGACCGTAACTGCCTTGTGTAATCCTTTCTTTTAAATAAAAATTGGGATTTATTCTTATGATGATTTTTATGACTTTTCAAATGACCGGATAAATATAGTATGCATATTTTTGATGAATTTTAGAAAAAGTATATTTTAAAAATGTTTATGTAAACCTTAAACAATTAAAAATGTGTAATGATTTTCAAAAAAATGGTCTTCTACAATTATGTTTAGTACGAAATTTAGAGTCTAATAAGATCAACTTAATTTTTGATGAATATTAAATTATAAAATAGTGATTTTACGCTTAGGATTAGTAATGTGACCAAATGGATTAGTAATCTCACTTAAAGAAAGTTTTAATATAATTTAGACACCTTGATTAAGTAATGTGATTCAATAAAATTGTTAAATAACGGTTTCATAAATTATTATTCAAGTATTAGTTTTTTCAGGTTAATAGTGTCTTTTAATTAAAAATTAAATTAAAAATATTTAGAAAATTATTTTTATAAAATGGATTTCATTTTTTAACTTAGAGCATCGATATTATGTTAAGGTAATTTTTGGGGTTTTTTCTGAAAAAAATGAATTTTCGGTGAATAGTGTATTTATTTAAAAATAAAATTAAAAATATTTAGAAAAATATTTTTATAAAATGGAGTTCATTTTTGAAATCATAGCATTGATATTTGGTTAATGTTAAATTTTGGGATTTTTCTGAGAAAGTTGAATTTTCAGTGAATAGTAAAAAAACGCAGTTTTAGGGTTTTTGTATGTTTAATGACATCATAACTGTGTCATGATGATTTCATGAGATATGTTATGGGTTTTCCGACCAAAGGTGATAAATTACTGTTTAGGGGGGCCCATGTGTCCTAACTCCATGGGAAATACCATGGGAGAACCCCTGCTTTTGAGAAAACCACTTTTGAGGTGTCCCTTGGCCATTAATGCCTTGTCCCCTCAGTTTCCCTATAAATACCAAACCATTATCTCATACTTTGGACTCCAAAATCATTCTCAAAGAATTTCTGGTCTCCTTACCTCCCAAGGAGTCCTCCCAAGGTGCTCTCAAGCCTCTCAAGGTCCCAACCTTTGAGTTTTAAGAGTTACGTTTAAGGTAAGGGATCCGACCTCTTTCTTTCTTTTCAAGAAATCTATTTTATGTAATTTCTTTTATGCTCCCTGTTATTATGTTAAAGGATGTTATTTTATACTCCTATTACTTCCATTTACATGTTCATATAATGATAGATCCCCTATTACTCTCATTATTTCGTTTTATGAAGTTTTAAGTGGCGCCGTTAGGCTGCCGAAATTTTTGTAACAGATTCTTTCACCCTTATCATTTCCAAGTTCTATTTTCTTGTAAAGTATTTCAAGTTCCTTTTTATTATGTTGGGTTATGATCTCTATATCTATAATACTGATCGTTTATGATCATATGATGAGAGACCCCATTTTTTCTCTTCAATTCAGTACTTTGAAGTTTTAAGTGGCGCCGTTAGGCTACCGAATTTTTAAGGGATTCTTTCACCCTTCTCATTTTCAAGATCTATATCCATGTCAAGTCTTTAAAGTTCTTTTTTATTATGTTGGGGTATGATATATATATCTATCATACTTAAACCTTATGTTCATATTATGAGAGACCCTATTTTTATCTTTTCAATTCATTTTTGGTTGAAGTTTAAGTGACGCCGTTAGGCTGCCGAATTTTTAAGGGATTCGTTCGCCTTTCTCATTTTTCAAAGATCTACTTTCATGTCAAGTATTTCAAGTTTATTTTGTATTATTTTGGGGTATGATCTCTATATCTATCATACTGATCTTTTATGTTCATATGATGAGAGACCCTATTTGATCTCGTCAATTCATTTTTGTTGAAGTTTAAGTGACGCCGTTGGGCTGCCGAATTTTCATAAGAGAAATATTATTTTTGTCTTCCTTTCATGTTCTTCATTTCATATGGTATATCATTAAAATTTCATTACCATGTTCTAAAATCATTTATATTCTGTCCCTCTACTATTTTATGGGTCATTTATGAGTGTTTGACCCATGTCCCCTCTCTTTTCAATGTTTTCTAAAACCCCGAAACATAGCCATTATGGTGTAGAATTTCCGTCTCAAAATGTCTCTCTCTTTTTCTAATGTACTTTTATTTTATTAAGTGAATACTCAACAATATTTCTTCAAAAGGGGTATTCACATATATACCAAAATGTTTTATTTTAAATTCTGGGATTTACATACATGAGTCCCGCTCTCCCCTTCCGTGGGTTTAAAGTGACGTAAAGATCATGTCTTTAAAGCAGTTTTTAAAACGTTATGATTATGAAATGAAACCCATTTCTTTTATGATATATGGGTTGTTTATGAAATTATTTATGATGATATATGTGGATCACATGATAATAAAGGCAAATTTAAGGGTTCACCCTGATAGCTCTCCAATTCATTGGGTAATGATGTAACCACTAGAGAATACAATTTTCACGATATCTTGGTGAATAACCTTGATAATTTTCAAATGACACCTTGGGGATGGACCTTGGTAATATGTTAATGATTATCTATGTTAAATGATGTAGCCACATCTTCAAGTTATGAAAAATTTTATTTTTATTATGATATATCTCATGATATCTTTCTCATGCCTTTAAGTTCTTTTCATGACCTTATTGAAGTATCTCAAGTTCACATGTAAAATGTTTCTCTTGTTTCCCTTACTGGGCCTTCTGCTCACCCTTTCTTTTGATGTATGTCCCCAGGTTATGAGATGTAGTAATGAACCTAGGATGAACATGAGGAGAAGCCTTTAAAGTGTTTAAGAATAATGTTTTATGTTTTCATGTTTTAAGTTCCTGGTTTCCAAGACACTAAACCTTAAAGATCATCGGTTTTGTAAAATGTAATGAAAGTTTATATGATAAAAAGACGGGATGATATAGTTGGTATCAAAGGATGGTTTAGTTATTTGTGTAAATTAGGATATTAAAACTTTAGGAAGAATCCTATAGGAAATTTTAAATATAGGAAATTTTCCTGGAATTTTGGTGAGTATTGAGTAAAGGGTTGCCAAGCAAATACATCCCTGTCTGGATACGAGTAGGTAGAGGTGGCTCTGGCACAGATATACATAGGGGTAAAACCCGAAAACAATTCTTTGAGCTAGACTCGAATGGGAACTGGTACACGACAACGGGCCTTGCTGCACTCTTGTTTACGACACACCCGGGGGATATGCTTTGGTAAATTCATAAGCTTAGTATGAACCATTATTAAAGGAACAAAGATAAAATAAAATAAAGATTCACATAAGAATATATGATCATGGATAACCTAGATTGGAACCTATGGGATCACAAGTTAGGGTATACTTTTCTTCTACAGGTTATCATTATATGCTTTAAGTTCCTTTTCGTGATTATTGGCTAAGTATTTAAGCCCCTGATTATAATTTCTCTTCTTAGTTAATGGTGGGAAATGGAAGAACATGTCCCAACAACCAATGTGATAGGAAATGCGATGATTGCCGTATTAATATGATAGATATGATTAGGGGATTAAAAGATGATTATTATTTTGGAAGACGTTCAATATTTTGGGGACCCTATATGATCGAGGTAAATAGATTACTATGGTATTTTCATTGCGGAGTAAGGTTGACTTATATTTTAAATAATCGATGAATTTAAGGTGGAATTATAGTAATTTAGGTTACTTATGGGAATGATTAACCTATCTTGGGTAAAATATGTTTAGGTTAGCTACTTTTGTTATAAGATGTTAGGAGTGGTTGATGTTATTTGGACATGAACAATGAAGTTTATTTTGGAAGACTATGTTATCAAATCCTTCTTGTATTTGGGTTTTAATCTTAGTTTGGTTTATTTTAAGGACCGTTATTTATGGAATGGTCTATGATGAACTTTGGGTAGTACCATGGAACTTTGAAGATTTAAAATTAGTTTCCATTCCTATGGGATTCTTTCATTTTGAAGTGTTGTTTTACCTTACCCTTTCTGTTTTTGGGATAATGTTTAAAGATAGAAGAAATAGATAGTTAATATTTTGTGGATTATGTGATTATCTAGAAGATGATTCTTGTGTTTTGATGAGACCAAGTAGTTTTGAATTCTCATCGTTTGGAGAAAATATTAGTCTTGGTAAAAAATTTATTAAAGGATGAAACTCTACTTGAAGGTAGGTATATTTCCCTGTGTTTTATTCTATGTAGTAAATGAATTCCTCAAAATTATGCAAATGAATGTAAAACAAAAATGTTGTTGGTTTAAGTTTCCTACTAGGTAATCAAAGACCGTTTACACACATCATAAGTTTGGGATTTTCTTATGGTTAAATTTCTCCTAATCATGTTTTTATCACTCTCCCTCAGAACTTGAACCTTTGTTTTCTCCTCCATGTCCATGTTTTCCTACATGGAATCCTAGTGTGGGTTAACCTGGGTGACCTTTTTACTTCCCTTTCTTTCTTTTAAAGTAATAGTTTTACTGACTCCTTTTCCGATGTGGGACTTTCAATGAAATTTCAAAACCCAATTTTAAAAATTGCGAGGACGCAATTTATTAAGGGGGGAAGATTGTAACAACCCAAAATTTTGAATAAATCTTGTTTCATAATTTTATGTGTTATTTTATTTCATTTTTATACTCAACAAAAATGTTTCATTTGATAACATGAGTATAATTAAAATGAGATTGTTGGGTTTTGACTGTTATATGACCATCGGTCAATATGAATGATGGAAACTAAACGTTTCAATTATTGTATCTAAGTAAAAGTAATCTTGGTTAATTATTATAGAAAGAAGATTCGATGGCCTCACCCAGTAGTCTTGGACCGATCGAAGCCTATCTAACAGAACTTGGGATGGAGGTAGCACCACTGGGCTTTGCTCTGGACCAAACCCAAGCCGAACTTCATCGTGTGAAGCTGGAATGGAATCGCCTTCGCGAGAATTTCAAACTGATAAAAATTACTACTCGTGCGATGTTGGCCGAGCCTCCCTCATATTCTCTCACCTTAGCACACCTTACACTTAGGTTCTATGCTGGTGTGATAAGGGGCTATGTAAGGAGACCGTAACTTCCTTGTGTAATCATTTGTTTTAAATAAAAATTGGGATTTCTTCTTATGATGATGTTTATGACTTTTCAAATGACCGGATAAATATAGTATGCATATTTTTGATGAATTTTAGAAAAAGGATATTTTAAAAATGTTTATGTAAACCTTAAATAATTAAAAATGTGTAATGATTTTCAAAAAAATGGTCTTCTACAATTATGTTCAGTATGAAATTTAAAGTCTAATAAGATCAAATTAATTTTTGATGAATAGTAAATTATGAATAGTGATTTTACGCTTAGGATTAGTAATGTGACCAAATGGATTAGTAATCTCACTTAAAGAAAGTTTTAATATAATTTAGACACCTTGATTAAGTAATGTGATTCAATAAAATGGTTAAATAACGGTTTCATAAATTATTATTCAAGTATTAGTTTTTTCAGGTTAATAGATTTTTTTAATTAAAAATTAAATTAAAAATGTTTAGAAAATTATTTTTATAAAATGGTTTTCATTTTTGAACTCAGAGCATCGATATTATGTTAAGGTAATTTTTGGGGTTTTTTCTGAAAAAAAAAGAATTTTCAGTGAATAGTGTATTTATTTTAAAATTAAATAAAAAATATTTAGAAAAATATTTTTATAAAATGGAGTTCATTTTTGAAATCAGAGCATTGATATTTGGTTAATGTGAAATTTTGGGATTTTTCTGAGAAAGTTGAATTTTCAGTGAATAGTAAAAAACGCAGTTTTAGGGTTTCAGTATGTTTAATGACATCATAACTGTGTCATGATGATATCATGAGATATTTTATGGGTTGGCCGACCAAAGGTGATGAATTATTGTTTGGGGGGCCCCATGTGTCCTAACTACATGGGAAATTCCATGGGAGAGCCCGTGCTTTTGAGAAAACCACTTTTGAGGTGTCCCTTGGCCATTAATGCCTTGTCCCCTCACTTTACCTATAAATACCAAGCCATTCTCTCATCCTTTGGACTCCAAAATCATTATAAACGAAGTTCTGGTCTCCTTACCTCCCAAGGAGTCCTCCCAAGTTGCCCTCAAGCCTTTCAAGGTCCCAACCTTTGAGTTTTAAGAGTTACGTTTAAGGTAAGGGATCCGACCTCTTTCTTTCTTTTCAAGAAATATCTTTTGTGTAATTTCATTTATGCTCAATGTTATTATGTTAAATTATGTTCTTTTATACTCCTCTTACTTACCTTTTCATTTTAATATAATGATATATCCCCTCTTACTCTCATTATTTCATTTTATGAAGTTTTAAGTGGTGTCGTTAGGCTGCCGAAATTTTTGTAATAGATTCTTTCACCCTTATCATTTCCAAGTTCTATTTTCTTGTCAAGTCTTTCAAGTTCCTTTTTATTATGTTGGGTTATGATATATATATCTATCATACTGATCTTTTATGATCAAATTATTAGAGACCCCATTTGATCTATTCAATTCATTATTTTGAAGTTTTAAGTGGCGCCGTTAGGCTGCCGAATTTTTAAGGGATTCTTTCACCCTTGTCGTTTTCAAGATCTATTTTCATGTCAAGTCTTTCACGTTACTTTTTATTATGTTGGGTTATGATCTCTATATCTATCATACTGAACCCTGATGGTAATATTATGAGAAACCCTATTTTGATCTTGTCAATTCATTTTTGGTTGAACTTTAAGTGACGCTGTTAGGCTGCCGAATTTTTAAGGGATTCGTTCGCCTTTCTCATTTTTCAAAGATCTACTTTCATGTAAAGTATTTAAAGTTACTTTTGTATTATGTTGGGGTATTATCTATATATCTATCATACTGATCTTTTATGTTCATATTATGAGAGACCCTATTTGATCTCGTCAATTCATTTTTGTTGAAGTTTAAGTGACGCTGTTGGGCTGCCGAATTTTCATAAGAGAAATATTATTTTTGTCTTCCTTTCATGTTCTTCATTTCATATGGTATATCTTTAAAATTTCATTAACATGTTCTCAAATCCTTTATATTCTATCCCTATACTGTTTTATGGGTCATTTATGAGTGTTTGACCCATGTCCCCTCTCTTTTCAATGTTTTCTAAAACCCCGAAACATAGCCGTTATGCTGCAGAATTTCTGTCTAAAAATGTATCTCTCTTTTTCTAATGTACTTTTATTTTATTAAGTGAATAATAAAAGATCTTTCTTCAAAAGTGGTATTAAAATATATAAAAAAATGCTTTATTTTAAATTCTGGGATTTACATACATGAGACCCGCTCTCCCCTTCCGTGGGTTTAAAGTGACGTAAAGATCATGTCTTTAAAGCAGTTTTTAAAACGTTATGATTATGAAATGAAACCCATTTAGTTTATGATATATGGGTTGTTTATGAAATTATTTATGATGATATATGTGTATCACATGATAATAAATTCAAATTTAAGGGTGCGCCCTAATAGCACTCCAATGCATTGGGTAATGATGTAACCACTAGAGATTACAATTTTCACGATATCTTGGTGAATAACCTTGATAATTTTCAAATGACACCTTGGGGATGGACCTTGGTGATATGTTCATTATTTTCTATGTTAAATGATGTATCCACATCTTCAAGTTATGAAAAATGATATTTTTATTATGATATATCTCATGATTTCTTTCTCATGCCTTTAAGTTCTTTTCATGACCTTATTGAAGTATCTCAAGTTCACATGTAAAATGTTTCTCTTGTTTCCCTTACTGGGCCTTCTGCTCACCCTTTCTTTTGATGTATGTCCCTAGGTTATGAGATGTAGTAATGAACCTAGGATGAACATGAGGATAAGCCTTTCAAGTTTTTAAGAAGAATGTTTTATGTTTTCATGTTTTAAGTTCCTGGTTTCCAAGACACTAAACCTTAAAGATCCTCGATTTTGTAAAATGTAATGAAAGTTTATGTGATAAAAAGGCGGGATGCTATAATAGAGGTGTCATATAGAAGGTTTGGAGGTGTTGGTGCACAAGATGGGGGACACTGGCTAGAGGGTTGGTGCATGGGGGGTGACTTGTAGAAGTCTTTCAGATAGGATCTTGGGGTTGAAGGGGGTGTCACACAAGGGTGAAAGGGGGGAATAGATATGTCACGCTAGGGAAGTCAGGTAATTCTGTCATGTACAGGGTGTGACATGCAGGGAGGAATGATGTGATAGGGGTTCCTCAAGGTAGGAGGATCTATATAGGTATATCATAGAGGGGTACCATGTGGGTGTAGGAGTTATCGAGGGATGTAGCAGAGGGATTAAATTAAGGAAGATCAGATGCATGAGGGGGGGGATGTTGTATTAGGAGCTAGATACACAGGGATGGTCAACAGAATAGTTGGGTAGGGTAGACCAGGGTGAAGGAACCTACTCTAATACCATGTTAGAATGGAGAATCAAGTACCCTAATACGCAAGATACCTCTCTGAGGGTGGTATTTGTGTTTATTTATAGTGAATTGTAAATATTACATGATACCTCAACTTTTATATTGGTATCACATCCTATAACACATAAAAAACTTACAATAATAACCATAGAGGACTAAAAACTCACATACCTCTTTTAAATTTTTGGGAAATGATGAATCTAGAATGCTAGAAATTTTTATAAGGCCCAAATAAACTCCCCATTAAGAAATGTGGTGAAGAAGATACTCAACTACATGTTCTATCGAAGAAACATTTCTTTCAATTAATATGTTATTTATGATTGTAAATAATTTCTAAAATGCAAGAAAAATGGTCGGTATGCTCTATATAACCACTACTGTAAACATGTATATCATAAAATGAAACTAAAAAATTCACAATAATTACTTAAAGTGGATATTAATGATATCTTGAAATATTGATAGCGAATTCATAAGGAAAAATTGTATAAAAAAATTCATTATCTCTTTAATGGTTGTAGAAAGTAGTCTTTTAAATATTCTCTTCCCAAAAATGAACCTGGTGGCAATATGACTTAACTTATAATTTGGAAAAATATTAGGTTCTATGAAATACATCCAAAAAATCATAAATAATAGGAAGTGGAAGATGATCTAGAATTTTTTTCTTGTTTAATAAATTGTAGTCAAGACACATGAACTAATAACCCTCTTTATTTTAGACAAAAAATGATTGGACATGAATAATTACTTGTATTTCTATGAATGAATCCTTATTATAGAAAATCTACCACCTGATTATCCACTTTATTCTTTTTGTGATAATTAGTTTTGTAAGGTTGAACATTAATTGAGTACATTGGTTCCCACATCCGTATGGTGTGATTAGAAGAAAAACTAGGTGGTAGGCCCCTAGACTCGTCAAAAAGAAATTATACCCTTGCAATAACTTGTACAATGTAATAATGAATTCTTGTACAGAGGAATGATCATGCTTGGTATCCTAAATTCTCACCTTCCATTGGATTCCCTATGAAAACAATTATGTTCTATAAGAATGTTATGCAAGGATAGAGGGGAATCCTAACTAGTATGAATTCTCTACCAAGTGACTAAATAACTACAAATGATGAATCTTATTGTTGTGTTTCTCAAAGGAGAATTTATATATATCAAGGTTTCTAATCAAGAAATTCCCAAAACAAGTTTGGGTCCTGAAATTTTGAAAAGATAAGCATCCACTTAAAAAAAAGTTTCCCAGCTATATATGTAAGGAATTACATATTCCACTTGAAATTAATCATTAAAAATCTACATAATACACTCCAAAAGTTTTAGTTTGGGACATTGAATAGAATTTTTTTGAAGAAATGATCTTAAAAAAAATTGTGTCTAGAACCACTATCCAAAATTACCAAAACTATCACTACTAAAATTGAACCTTTAATAATATTTGAATTAGTTTCTTAAAATCCTTGCTTAGCCAATGTTCCATGGAATAAATATTGACAGGTCATATCCCAATTTAGTTCTTCCTCATCACAGAAAGGTGGTTCAGATGCTGTCAAATCATCCCCTACGGCTTGAGGTGAAATAAACTCCCACACCATTAGATGAAAACAAGTATATGTAAATTTAAGGTATTGGACCAAATTTCACTCCATAATAATAATAAATGAATTTATCCTTGAATTTCAAAAAATAACATGAGAAATATTACAAAACCCTTTCCACCTCATATTTTCATCCTTCCTTTCTACAATTCATCCCTATCCAAATTTGTAGGTACATGACTAAATTTGACTATCCCAACACTACTAGTTTGACAAAAAGACATAGGAACTGCTATTTTCTTAAGTTCTTGACAAAAAATAGAACCTCTAACTATTAACTAGAGTTCCATGTTCTGATTAAATGAAATTAGTTTGGATTTTTTTCTAGATTTGTGTGTAGCTACGTTACTCTTAGTTTCCAAATGCAATCCTCCAAAAAAACATATATACCATCCATCAAAAAGACATGGAATCCATAAATAAACCCTCTCAATTTCATTGATTTATTCTTCCACAATACCTTCTTTCTTAATACCTTTAATTTTTTCATAGGATCATTCTCTATTATTGTTCCAAAATTTTATAGAAGCTCTGAATTTAAGTCCTCCCATTCAAGTGTCTACAATATCTTAAGTAATTAAATAATCCAATATTGAAATTGACCTTCCATACATAGTTTCAAAATTAGTACTCAAAAATGGTGATGTGTTTTGTGGATCGTAAAGTATGAAACCACTCGAGATATCCACACTATTAGATGTTCTCTAAAGATAGTAGTCAATTATAATTTCTTAACCAAAGTATTGATTTTTGAGCACACAGAATCTCTAACATCACCCATTGCACACATTATATGACCTACTTTATCTATTACCCCTCGCTCGACCAAATGATCTCTACAAAATGAATACAGAAAAAACGTACCTATAACTAACACACTATGTTTATTTTATTCTACTCCCCTCCTAATGCCTATGAAGTTTCCATGTGTACCATTGATGACTCTAGTTATTCCTCTACTCACTATAACAATTTTGAAATTACATATCATATATATATATTAGCAATTTCCTTCATTTTCTCCTAAAGAGAACATTAATTCTCATCCATTGATACCCGTAACTGGTCTTATAGATTCTTTGATAGGCACTTGAATATCTGAGAATCTCTCTAAGACTTACTTCATTGTTTTTATGCAACTCAGACTACCACATTGTCTCTACTTTCTATACTTACTATATCTTATCCACCTATGTCTACATCGCCGATACTCTTGATTCCATCCTCATAGACATCAACAAACCGATTTTTTCATATTATAGAGTTGATTCTACTACACTCATTTGAATCTCAATGAAAGAACTAAAGTGATAAAACCAAATATTTGTAACAAGAAAACTAAACAATATTCATATGATCAAGTTATGGGTATTAGGATTTCTTCAATCAGTTGGAATTTTCCCAAAAATAATTACATGTAGAAAGGGAAATGAAAAAAATAAATCCACTGAAATTAAACATTCCTTTTAATCACACACACATTAGAAATGACCATATCCTTTTATTGGTTTCAATGTATTCCAATTCCTGCTGTGATTACATCACATGCAGATATACCAAAATATTCACACAAAAACTGTAGAAAACCAGTCATACTTGAAATACATCAAATATCATAGTATAAAAGTCACACAGACTATAGTATACTATTATATGGAATACTACTACTACTCCATCACACAAATAGATGTTTGTGTAATAATAAAATATATACACAAACTGTAGTAGAATGATCATACATACAATACATCATATATTGAAATTGTAGAGTCTCACACAATCAATTTCACTTACACAAAAAAAATATTATGATTAGTATATTATGGTATGTGTGAAGATAGATGCTATTACACTAAATTAAATATAATTTTATATGCATATACTTATTAATACCCATGTGATATTGGGATGAACCACTTTTGTCTATAATTGAAAGAAAGGGGGTCTGCTTATATGAGTGGGTATGATCAACTACTTCCATCCACCTGTGTCTGAAATTGGGGATAACCTGCTTCATACCTTCAATTTAAGTGTACTAGATGTCTTTCTAAGTATGCATACTTCAATGTTCACAGTGTAAGTGTTCTAAAATAATATACTCACATCTATGTTATCATCTACGAGTTTATTATGCATTAAATGATTTTATGTGTTGGAGACCGAATGAAGTTTTTACTCGAGAAAATAAGAGAGTTTTATGATATAATTATTTATTTACTTGTTTATATTATATTATCCAACTAATTGAATTCATATTTTTGGACTATCTACCTGTATGCTGAAAGAATAAAACTTCCGATGAATGTATAGAGCTACCAAACCACACTCTCTTTAATATATATATATATTATCTATTTGTTTTGGATGTTCATAAATTATTTGGTGTTTTTTGTAAGAAATATTGATATTTACAAGTATAGGTTAATCATTATATTATATATTTATCCCACCAAAATATTTGTGATATTCTATTTACATTAAAAAAATCATGTAAAATATTCAATGGTTTCTTCACATTTTTTTCATTTATACATTCTTTCTAGCTTAAGATTGATTTTTATAAACATTATAAAACTTATTTTAAATATATAAATAATTAATAATAGAAATCATTTATTTATAGTTTTATAAATTAGATATTTATTTAAAAAGTGTCTTTATTCTTTTGAATGGGAAGTTCTGTGGAATTTGGTCCTTTTTTAGTATAATTTTCTTAAAACTAATAATTAAATAATGTGAAATGTGAATTGAAGTTATATTCCATAGACTTTGACCTTTTCATGCTTGAATTATACTATTCTTATATGAAAAGGGGTGAATTATTTATTTTTTCCGTGTATATTGATCAAGAAAATTCTTACGGTTTAGTATTTAATAAAATTTTGTCTTCATTAAGATTGGTTATATTTCTTGGTCTATATATCATGGAGTAAATTAGTTTTAATGGTTTTTAATGATTCATAAAAGAATGATGTAACATTATTATCATTTGACTTAAGATGAAACATTTAATGGTGATAAATTTTAAGTGATATTTAAAAAAAATATTTAGATGGATTTATTATATCCTTTCCTCTATATACTATGGCATTGTGATTTATTGAGATGAATTACATTGAATATTTTGTTATGAATGCATGTATTTCATTGATATCAATATTAAATAGAGTCATTTCAATTTTCATGAATAGGTATTGAAAAATATGAACCATGATGGAATGCCAACCCTACTTTTTCTAGGATTTCAATGTCACATAAATGACAATGTTAGGATATATTTGTGTTGAAATTATGTGTCAAGATCTGCATAACCAAATTAGGATGTGTGAGTGGCTATGATAAGGCCTCTTCTATTTCTAGTTGCATATGCTTTCAATAATATTTAATTTTGAATGGTCAGATTAGTAATGTCCTAGTTTTTCTATTCGAATCTTTGAAATATATCTAATATTATTTTTAGAGCCGGTCACTGAGACGATGCGAGACTTTGAGCCCTAGTGAGCCAAGTATTTATATAATTAAATAATAAAATATATTATATCACACAGATGTAGTTTTCCTAAAATCATAGAATAACTCCAGAATGGGAACTAGAATGAGAAATTAGAGACTAGCAGTGATTCTATAATATGGGATTGACCCTAAGCATGAGAATACCTTTGTTGGCATTGGGTGATTTTTTCAAAGGTGCTGACATGGAAGAAAATTATAAAATAAATAAATAAATATATTTATTTATTATTTAACTGTCATGACCTAAGAACCTTCTATAAAATCAAGGATAATGGAAAAATCCCTTGTTTAGCTACATAAACCTAGAGATTTGAGTGGATATTTTGGAAGAGAATTGTCATACAACAACAATATCTAGGATCAGATCTTTACTACTCTTATATAAAAATAGAGTTCATGGTTCTCTCTAATGATTACAATGCATAATTCTTATTCATTAGAGATTGATCTAATATTGAGGTAGGACGTTTATGTTTTTTGAATTAATTTCATTTTGGTATCCCCTGTAAAACATGAATCAATTCCACTAACATGAATTAATTCATTCATCAATAGTTGATTTATCTGATTTTTGTTTATTGGTTATTTGTTTAACATTTTAATTACAATGAATCATGCCCAATCTCAAAAAACTATGATGTTTTTGTTTTCTCTTTTTTGTTTTCATAGATTTATTTTCTTATTCTTCACATGATTAATCACCAGTAATTCATTAGCTAATTGTTACATGAATACCTAGTATTCAATCATTGTGTGACCATTATTAGGTGTAATGGGTCAATATCATGGGTTTGATTTAATATGGATGGTGAAATTGAGGTTCATGATGATGAAAATATATCTATTGGGTATAGATAATAGTTCTTCTTTCAAGGTTGGCATTTTAAGTGATGAGACAGACAAAGAGTGATGATTCCCAGGAAAATCAGTGGTTAGAATTCAATCACTAACTATTCCAGGACCCTTTGATCCAATATATATGACACATTATGGATTTCATTGTAGAATCAGTGGTGTATATGACATGATCAAACTGATGAAAAGTTTCTACATTTCATTGAAAAATGAAACTACATGGAATGTACTATATAAGAACACATTTCGTGTAGGTATATATTACAGTGCTAGGGTTTACACATATAGATAAATATCCCAATCCATGTGACACATGTCACACACTGTGTTACACTTTGACGGAGGTTGGAAGTGTGTCTTGAGAGTACACGAGCACGAACACAGAGAGTCACACAAGCACATTTAGGGTACAAATGTACAAAAAAGTACCCGAGCATGCCACTATACACATGAACATACTCGGTCAAATAGATTTTTACAAGTTAATGGAAATAGTAATATACAAAATAATGGATAGGTGTACATGGGTATTGAAACAGGCATGGGTAGAGGAGCATTGTCATGGAAAGGGGTAGGTCTGGTGTGAGAGGAACATGTGGTGTACTACAAGTACACGTCATGTCCTTCCTCAATGTTAGTGTGAGGCCCTCTGTTTATTTAGTATGGACTGGTATTTGTTGAGTGTGTTCCCTTGGTTTATTCCCATGAGGGTATCGTGTGTAATTACATCATGAGCATAGAATTGTGACCCTCTCTATAATCTTTGAATTAGATAGTGATTGTGTATCATTTCTTGAGAATGAGGTAGGATCCTATATATTTTCATCACCTTCCCTAGGTAGGGTTTTTGGAATCTCCATGACTAACTTATGTGGGTGTGCAATCAACTAATTTGAATTATATATCAGTAGTGTTCTCGGTGTCCCCTAGAGGCTCTATTTGTGATCCCCTATCTGTGTGTTGAGATCTTCTGAGTACTGGTGATTACTCATTTTGATATTCTTGATGAAAATGAACTCTCAAAGGATCTCTATCATTAATGACATGGATTATGGAGTGGATTCTCCCGGACGAATATTACCATGAAACATTGGGAAGAATCTTGTGACAGGTAGTGTGGTTGAAACCTATTTAAGATTGAGGGTCCTTCTTGGGTATATCTGGGTTGTAATTTTTTGTATCTATGTATCATATCTGATTGAAATATTAATGTTATTGTGTTGACCAATATTGATGATTTATGTTTGGTGATTTTGGGGAGTCTTACTAGGTATTGTTATATTCACCACTATATAGGTTTTTCCTACATGTGTCATGCGTTATGGAGATGATAGAACTTTTGATGGAGTCCAAAGAGAACTAGGACCAGATAGAGTATAGTGATATTGAGAGACTGAGGCTCTTATCGGTGTTTCATTTGATATATATCCCTTCATTCTAAGGAGGTTAAACCTTATTTTTAGTTTTTATGGAATTTTTTTTGGCTTTTTATTTTTTCCAGTAATTATGTTGTGCTCTGATTCATGGATATACATGTATTCATCCATTGGTAACTGTCATGATTTACTTTCAGCATAATATGATATCGGAGATGTGTGTGTGTATACATGTACCTTAAGCTTATGCCTTCCATGTGTGTTATATTCCTACTTGGGGTTATTCATCATCCCCTAACTTATTGGAGGTGGGATTGGGGTAGTCATGACTTAGAAGACCATGGGCCATGTGACCCCCGATTGGTCAGCTCGTGACATGATTTTGGTATAGTGTAAACCCTGACAATGATAGTGATGGTTGATTTGTGATAGATACCAATTATGGATAAATATTAATGGAGTTTCATGTAAATTATTTTGGAGTTTGATCATGTTTTAAAATGTTTGGAGCTTCATGTCTTTTCCTGAAGTTTGAACCTGTTTTTAAATTATTTTTTGATATGTTTTTCAAATAAATACTTTGTTTGTTAGAGTTTCATATAAGCTAATTTTATAATTATTATATAATTAATATGAAATATACATGATATATAATTATATTATTAAATATGATATAAAATTTTATAAAAAATTATGGGAATACCCAAAAATAAAATTTTATTTAAAATATAATTTTTAAAAAGATATTAATTGTTGGTATTGTTTACAAAAGTTAATAATATTATCAACTCATAAGTTCGTCATATGAATATATTACTAATTCTTTTACTAAAAAATATATTATCTATTTCTATTATTATAATTTCAATAATACTATTTTATCTTCTACAATAATATTTAATGACAACAATTTTACCAACAATTTAGAGATATAAACATATATATTGGTAAAACTCAATACCAAATTAAAATTTACCTTTACCAATAGATATTACATTGATGAAAAGGTTAAATTTTTTTTATGAGAGTATTGAGGAAGCATATTATATTTTCCAAGTATGTTTATCAAGGTTATTTCTGGCCATTTCCATGGTAAAAGAATATTTTCAATTCTTGTTGATGACCTTTTCTAAGTGGGAAATCTTGATGAAATGAAGAAGATCATTATTTTATATCTTGAAAAATAGTTTAACCATGGTCTTTTTATTTAGAACTTGTTTATTTCTACCATTTATAGATCCAGTAGAGTATAAGGTGTATATTTTATTCATGAGGAATTTAGTAAAATTAGTAATGTTTCATATGAAATCATGTATGTGGACTTAATATTTGTTTTTTTATTTCTATTATTAGGGAAACATTACTGTGGAACTTTTAAATGAAATATAAGAGAACAATAATTACCCTTTATTTGGATCGATCCCAATGGGGCCCATGCCATGACTCCCTAATCCTACCGATAATAGGACAGGGGATGATGACTAGCATTAAGTTGGAATATCATTAACATGGAAGGCCTTAGCCTACATACCTATACACCCATACACATATCCAAGACTATACAATGATGAAATGTAAAAACAAGGAAAAACCATGCATGAATGCATCTAAATCCCAAAACCAGAGTACAAAAGGAAGTAAAGAAAGGTAAATAGGGCACAATATAATCCCACTATAGTGATTATATAAACATGTCCAACCTGAATGTAAAACTAGTGACTGCGGTCAAGATACTATAGGAACACACCTCGGTCGGTCCAGTCTCACTAAGCACCCATTGGTTCGGGTCCATCTAGGACTTTTCCAAAAAATTCGATCATCTTCACAAGATATGACACATGCAGGAAAATATCATGTAGGGGTGAATATAATAATACCCAGTATGAAACCTTGAAACCACAAAGCATACAAAAAATATATAGTTATATCTACACTTGTATATTTCTACAACAAATATAGAAATAATATTCAGATATAATAAAAAAATACATATAGTCTATAAGTAAAGTCACAATCATAATGCCATACTAGGATATCAAATCAAAGGTTCCACAAAGTACTTGTTATAGAGAACACACTTTAAGAGTGTAATAACACTAATGGAATTCAATTGAGAGGTACTTCTCATCGATTTTTTCTATAGGAAGTACACACTGATAGTCTAAAGAAATATGATACACATATGAGGATCACTCCCAAGGCCATGGGGTATACCAAAAACTCAATCTATATTAACCTGATAAGTAGAGGATTGAAGCCCACTTAGTGTTGGTCATGATGATACCATGAACTCCACCCAGGTAACAATGATGAATAGAGGATCTCTCTTTGGGCCTCATTGAATGATTCCAACAAATCTATCCAAGATATCCTTCTGAAAGGATAAATATCTTATGTGGAGGAGGAAATTCCATGCTAACCCTCAAGGAATGGATATAGGGAATGAACCATAACAAAATATATCCAAGATGTAGGGTAAAATGGATCCAAGCCAACATCTTAGGAGTACATGGTGGGTAGTAGGGTTACAAGCTATGTCCCTTCAACCCCAAGTTCTTCCCATATAAACATCCCATGTTCGTGTCTAAGTAAAACTACATGGTGTGATGTTGACCATGTACAAGTACACAGATGGTCCTATATACATTTTTTCTAGGCCATTTCCATGTGGGAGTACATGGAATGACCTAGACTGTGTACTCATGCTCATGTCAGTGTACCCTCTAAGGTACACGTTGAGACACTCAGGGGGGGGGGAGGTTATACACCATGTGATACTTAACATTCTATCAAAACCCTATCCACTTCTAGGAGGGACACACACATTGTGTAAACCTAGATTACACACCATGTGGATTGGGATTTAAAGAACCCACTGGTTATTTTTTCCACATGTGTTTTCACCACCATCACCTAGAAACATGGTTTCATTATTACTGGAAATCAAAGATTTTTTCTAGATGAACTTCTCCATAGTTTGATATATTCTGACCCTTTTTTTCAGAAATTAGTTTCGTTCATCATTCTTCATTGTACACTGAAGAACATGAAATTGGGTATCCAAAACCATCCAATTTGTCATTGATTCCATCGTCTCCCCAACACCATGTCATTTTGATCCCAGATCTATATTATTGAATTTTTGTGCCATGAAATGGGAGCACAATGATCGATTATTCAAGGTAAGTCAAACCAAAGTCCAAATAAGAATGCCTATGATGAACAAATAATTGGGCGGGGAGGATCATAAGAAAAATAATGTAGAACAAACCTTAGTATTTTTCATGTGGACCTATATTTTTTCTGTTATAATGATGAATGAAGATATAATAATTCAATCATAAATAAATTCTCCCAATAAAATAGCCACAATAGATCCCATCCTGTGAAACAACCGATCTATGAATCAATTCATTTGTTGATTGATTCATGTTCTCTGTAAAAAATAAGAATGGGGAAAGAGTCTAATAAAAATAGAAATCCTAACTTGATATGGATCAATCAATGATGGATAAAAATCAGGTGTTGTTGTCATTGGTGAGATCACAAATCATGTTGCACCCCGATCACAGATCTTTGATCTGGTTGATGTTCGCCTGAGAGAGATCCTCCAATGCTCTCTCCAAGGGTTCTCCAACATCTCCAGGGTTATGCAGCTAACCCTGAAATTTCACCATAGTAGTAGACTTAAATACACATTAGTGACTATGTCAATGGAAGAGAAATAAAATAATTTAATTAATTATTTTAATCACTTCACACCTATGATGACATTTCCAAAAATTCCCCACACCAACAAAGTTTATGTCGCACCTAGGGTGGATAACATATTATAAACTCAATGGTACCCACAATTTTCTAATCTAGGCCCCATTTATATGTTATTATACTTTTTTATGAAAAATTTTCATACATTATATTTAATATATTTCAAAAAAAAAATTTGGAAAGACGAGGACTTAGAATTGCATGACGTTTCAGTGCTTGGTCTCTACAATAATCCATAAAATTTCCAAAAATAATAAATGGAAAATATGAGCCATTACATTCTAACCACCTTGGGGATTTATGTTTCAAAAATCCAAAACAAGGGATACACAAAGATATGTTTGTACTAAGAACAAATTTGATCCCCCCTGCTCTCATGTGCTCTCCTAATGATTCCTGTGCTACCACCAAACATGCACTAAAGTAATATCTTAACCATAAAGTATCATCACCTGCTAATCCTCAATATCTACTAGGTACTCAACAAAGATAGCTTCATCCTCGATGTCCAGCTAGACCCATTTGATAATCTGTGATGAGTTATGCATGTACCTCGTCACCTGTGACACATGGAGGATATAGTGTACCCAATCTAACTGTAGAGGTAGTGATAATATGTATACCACCTCGCTAATGTTATGATATATCATGAAAGGGACAAAGAATATTGGATATATCTTACCACCCCAACCAAATTTTTGTGTTCCACATCAAGGTAAAAATCATAAGAACACATGGTCTCCCTCCTAGAAATCTAAATTCCTCCATCCTCTATTCATATAAGACTTCTCATGGATCTGTGTAGTCATCATCCACTCCTAGATAATATACACCTTCTTGGTAGTTTCTTTCACCAACTCTGGGACCATGAGTTCTGACTCTCCTAGGTTATTCTAGAAAAGTGGTGACTTATAGGGTCACTTGTACAAGTCCTAGAATAGTGAAATAGAAATAATTGAATAGTAAATGTTACTATACAAAAAATTCACCAATGGTAGGTGATTCTGAAAACAACGAACAAAGTCCAAAATGCAAGCTCACATCATGTACTCAATAACTTGAATGGTCCACTCTGTATGGCCATTAGTTTGGGGGTGAAATGATGTTCACAAGAGTAAATGAGTCCCAAAAATCTCCTATAATCCCTTCTATAACAAAAATTTGAAGTGATCATCACAATCAGAAAAAATCATTGATGAAACTCAATGGCGTTAGACTATGTTTTGCACATTGATTCATCCCAATCTCTCAACTAAAGTCTACTTCCAAATAGCTATAATGTAGTTTGACTTGCTGATTTGGTCTATGATAACCTAGATGGAATCATGTACCCTTGGCATACATGGTAATCCCATAATTAAGTCCATGTACATCCCATACACTTCCACTCTAGAACCTCATGTGGTTGAGCTAAACCGGCTGGAACTTCATGTTTATCCTTTACTTACTAACCAGTAAGGCATTGAGAGACAAGATATGAAACTTCCCTCTTTATCCTTGACACCAAAACCAATATCAGAGGTCTTGTTACATCTTTTACACACCTAGATGTATCACCAAAGGAGATATGTGAAACTATGTTAGAACCTTTTTCTGAAACATCATTTATGCCATCACACATCCTCTAAAAATAAAGACTTGATTCCCACATTTATAAAATACATCAGGAGCATGTCTAATGAATATCTCAGTATGTAGGGTCTCATAATTGACATCCCTAATCTCTGCCTCACCGACTCACTACAAGATCATAGGGGTGAAAACTATCAACTAGAAGTGATATTCTCTATATCCATCTGCAAAGTATAACCACAAAAGGCCAACTTCTCTGATGCCTCATTAAATAGTTGCAAACAAGATATCCTATTGAGATCATCTGCTACTACATTCTCATTCCTATAAGTATAAAAAATATCAATGCCATAATCTTGGAGGAACTCTAGTCATCAGCTCTGTTTCAAGTTAAGATCCTTCTAAGAGAAGATATACCTGAGAATCTTGAGATTAGAATATACAATAAACCACTTTCCCATCAGGTAGTGTCACCACATATTTAATGAAAATAATACCACTACTAACCTAAGAACATGGGTCACATAGTTATAATATTGTGGTCCTAACTAACATAAACCATAAAAAATCACCACCTACCTCTTTATCAGAATAAAATAAAGACCAGTTCCCAACACATCACAAAACACTATGTACTTGAAACCCTCCTCTATAAATCTCAAGATGGGATCACTCATCAATATCTACCTCAACTACTGAAAATCCTATTTAAAACTATCTATCCAAAAAAAAGATACCTTTTAAAGGTCAAAGCTATCATGGGAGATGATATCTTGTAGAATTTAGGTACGAATCACCAGTAACATCCTGTGAACCTAAGGAATCTTTGCACCTCTATCACACTATTAGGTGGCTCCCAAGCTAACACAACCTCAACTTTTCCAGGGCCCACTATCAGTCCATCTACTTAGATAACATTTCCAAGAAAGTGGACCATCTGAATCCAAAAATTGAACTTCAAGAGATTCATATAATTCTAGTGCTCTCAGATTATGTCTAGAATCCTCCTCATGTGTCTCATGTTATCATCCTCAGACTCCAAGTAAACAAGGTAATTTTTTATGAAGACTACCAAGAACTGGTCTAATAAAGGTCGAAATATCTGATTCATGAGTCCCATAAACACTAATAGGGCGTTATTCATTCCAAATATAATCACCATGTACTCATAGTGACCATATCGACATCTAAATTCTATCTTCGATATATCCTCATCCCTTGAGAGTCATTATTCCTCCTCCAATGGCCCGAAGGTC
Source organism: Viscum album (assembly GCA_963277665.1). Taxonomy (NCBI): domain Eukaryota; kingdom Viridiplantae; phylum Streptophyta; class Magnoliopsida; order Santalales; family Viscaceae; genus Viscum; species Viscum album. The sequence continues at coordinate 820,947,946 of OY728157.1, forward strand.
TTTATTTTTTATTGATTTGTTTTGATAATCCACCTTTAAAGGGGAAAGGTGGAACCCTTACAAGTCCTGTCGGCATAAGTATTACATGGACCGAAGACCTAGAGGAATTCATTGCCAATAGGCTTAAAAAATTACATACAAACAATACTTACTACTTGGAACTACTCCGCCCCATCATCTTCATCGTGAAATAAGCTCTCCACATTCTCATGGCTGTTCAGCTAGGCTTTCCCATTCATGAACAGGCTTTCCCCAATGGAAAGTTCCATAACCTTTCATTCTTTCAATCCATCTATCTTCTGCTATGGTGAAATCTCCTTGATCCTCCTCCTTTTGAAGCTTGTTCCTTATAGGTTGTCTGGTTTGCATCAACATTTAAGGTGGCCCAATGGCCTTGAGGTGGCCCATAGGCCTTACTAACCTGAAGGCCTAGGTGGCCGGAAGGCTTTAAAGGACTCGGGGACCAAATCGGTGGCCCGAAGTCCCAAATAGGGGATTATTCCCAGCTGCTATAGTGCCAAACCATGCCAAACAGTCCCACTACAGTACTGCTACAGTGATGCGAGAGTAACCCAGAAATTATCCTCTACCTGGATTTGATCTAAAGTCTTCTGGATGCACTTAAGGAGTCCTCACCAACTGGAATGAGGCTCATGTGTTTGATAATCATCATTCCCCTCTAAAATGACCATATAGGTCATCAATCCTTAGTAGTGGATAATTAATCTTCACGATCACCTGATTGAAAAATTAGTAGTCCACAAATAACCTGAATCTCATTTTTTTAATTCTTGGATTATAAAATTAGGCCTTCCAAGGGTGAAACATAGGGTCTAAAAAATCCCTTCCTATGCAAGTCCTCCAATAACACCCTCATCTTGAGAAGCTCTATGGGAGCCATCCAATATGTTGGCATATATTTCAATGTCATCCAATGGTGTAGATTAATACAGAAGTATATCTATTTTCAAGAAGGTAAACCTATAACCTTCTTAGGAAAGGATTACTCGTACTCTTCCACTATTATAGGAAACTCAAAAATCATAACATCCACTACACCAAGGGTCATTCTAGAAAACTGATGAGTAATCAAATTCACCCTCCCATGTATGAGTCTATCCAACATTTCTGGGGTTCCATTTTTATCGAAAAAGGAGAAACTAGTTCTATCACTACAAACACACCAATCCTTCGCCTGAAATATTCAACCTGGGAATGCACTCTGGCAACTAATCAATACCTGTGATGATTTCATAAGTCCTCATCAATTCTGTAAAGAGAAACCAACAAAAACTCTCACCTCCAAGAGTCAAGTCACATTATCAGCACAAGTGTGTGATTTCTTAGTTATCTCTAGTAGGAGTCTCCAAGTGTAAATGTGAAGCCAATGGCTCAACCAAAACCTCTAAGTCTCAAAACATGTATGTGGAAATAAAATAATGACTAGAACTTGTGTTTGTTAGTACTGCAACTAAGTTATAAAAGGCACATACCATACATCTTATCTTCCCTAAAACCATTAAGTCATAAGCCTCGACCACCTACATTTCCCCCCAACCTTGTCCTTCGGTGCCTTAATCCTAGCATGGATCACCTTGGGGTAGTTCTATTAAAAATTCAAATAATTTACCACATCTTGTTACTCTCCCAAATCCTCTACCGTGTCCTCTACCTTGCGAACCTGTCTTCTCTTTCCACTATCTCTACCTCAACCACCCATCCATAGTTTCTATTTTATATATGGAGGGTCGGAAAATTTCAGTAAATATTTCCCCTACCACCATAAGATTAACAATGACTCTCTCTAGGATGACTGGGACCATCCCATGATCCATGAACTATAGATCCTCTCTCCTGAGACCTCACCCTGAAACATCGTGCTCATCTCTATCCCTATGAATGACATTACCTCCCCGCTTCTAATATATCTTCTCCTAATTTCCCACTATCGACAACCAATGGTTGTGTTTGAAATACCAAGACACACTTAGCAACCATATCTCTCTCTAGAACGCCAGTATGGGTATGAATGAATATATTTATAACACTAGTACAGATGTCTCTATGTAGTCCTCACTTGAAGGTATGATCCTTGAATAACTGATAATGAACCATATCCATAGAGTACCTATAAAGATTGGTAAACCTCAATGAATAATCAGCTAAGGTCATGCTACCCTGCTAAATCTACAGAAGATACTAGATACATATAACCCTTAATGTAGCGAGATATAACTACTCTCTAAAAATTCACTCAAAATCTGACCATGCAAGAGTCACCTTGTCGTATGATTGAGTCACTAACCCCCACTATCATATTGCTAATCCATGGAGAAGGATCACTACTAGGAAAACCATATGATCTATTGGTGTCCTGAACAGATGGAAAACTCAGGTCACCACCTCATGATAGTCCCTGGGTACCTGTGGACTGGGCTCACCTCAAAACCTGAGGGGACACTATCCCTGAAACTTGTGAAGTGCGCTCAGGTAGTGCACCTCATATGCTAGTACTGTAGGTACCCTGTTCTACTCTACAGGTGGTGGTATAACTGGTGAAAAACCTATAGGTAACATCTCTAAAATAGGTCCTTCTATCAATTCCTCATAACTAATGGGATCATTTTCATAATCCAGATGCAAAATCCTAGCTGGCATACAAAGTAGAGGCATCCTTGAAGTAAATAAGATGCACCATTGTCAATGAATATATCCTGTGATCTAATTCAATAAGGTCATGGAAATGAAAACACCTTCCTATATGATTTATATACCATTTATTTACCTGGAACTAGCTTTCTCATGAACCCAGTCAAAAACAAGGTGATTAGAGTCCTAGTGTATGGATACATTTTCCGCTGCACCAATACTAGAGTTTGTGGCCTAAAATACGAACATGAAACACTTAACACTATCACCCCAAACCAATCTCATAGACTCTGGTCCTAAGGTATAACTAACTACTCTGATGCCCCTCTATCATGACCTATTCCAATGGGGCCCGTGATGTAACTCCCCAAGACCTCCTTCAATAGGCCATGGGTTGGTGACTGGTGTTGAGTAGGCATATAACTAACATGGGAGGCCTTATCCTAAGTACCTACACACACACACACATAACCAATCCTATAAAATTTTTATATGTAAAAAAATGAACAACCATGAATGTATACATCTAAATCCCAAAACCAAAGTATGAAAGGAATTAAAGGAAAGTAAACTAAGACAAATAAAATTCCACCACAGAGTCTGAAAATAAGTATAACTTGAAAGTAAAACTAGGGAATTCTGTCAAGATACCTCAGGAACACACCTTGGTTTTTCTAGTCTCACTAAGCACCGTCTGATACTGATTTATTGAGGACTTTGTCAAAAGGTCAATTGTATGCACAAGACATGAAAAATGTAGGAAAATACCATGAAGGGGTGAGTATAAAAATACCTAGTAGGACACCCCAAAACCACAAAGAATACAAAAAACGAATACAGTCATTTCTACACAGGTATATATCTACAACAAATATAACAAGAATATCATAACCTACTCAACAAAGACACATAGTCTAGAGGTAAAGTCACAATCATAATACTAGCCTTGGAACTCATCTCAAAGTTTCTACCAAGAACTTATACAGGAGAACACACTCCATAAGTTTGATCACACTGATGGTGTCCATTCGAGAGGCACTCATTAGATATCGCCATAGAGAGTACACACAAATATTCCAAATAGATACGGTGAATAGATAGGGATTACTCCCAAGTCCATGGAGTATAAAAACAACTCAATCTAGATTAACCTTCTAAGTGTCGGATTATCTCCCATGTATTTTTGGTCAAAAAATACCTAGAACTCCACCTATGGAATTAAGATGAATAAAGGATCTCACTCTCGGCCTCACAGAAGGATTCCAATTACTCTATCCATGAAGTCCCGACAAAGTGATCATTGTCCTATATAGAGGGGTAAATTCCATGATATCCCTCAGGGAATGGATAGGGGGAACACACACTAATGAAAATGGTCCATGATTCAAAGGAAAAGGGACCCAAGAGAACATATTATGATTACATAGTGTGTAGTAGGGTTACACACCACTTCCCTTTGACCCTAAGTTCTTCCTAAGTAAATGGACCATGTTTATGTCCATGTAGATGTACATGGAATGTTGATTCCCATGTACTAGTACATGAATTATCCCATGTAAATTTTTTCTAGGCCGTATCTATGTGGGAGTACATGGAATTCCTATTCTCATGTACTCTATCTCGTTCCTGTGTACCCTCTGAGGTACATGCCAAGCCACTAGTAGAGAGGTCACACACAGTGTGATGGGTTCACATGCAGTTTGATTATTAAGTTTCTCCCAAAACCCTATCCACCACTATGATGGACCCACATGTTTTGTAATACTAGATTATATGCTATGCGGATCTGTATTTTTTGAAGCCACTAGTTCTTAATTATGTGTACATTCACACCACCGTATCCCCAAAATACATCCTTGTTATTTCCAAAAAACAATAATCTATTACAAATAAACCTCTCCATGGCCATTATTTAGATTCTGGCCTTTGATTTTTTTTGGAAATTTTCTACATTCTTCATTCTTCATTGCACACTGAAGAACAAGTAATCAAGTATCCAAAAATATCTGATCTTCCATCGCTTCCATCTCTTCACCACCACTATGTCAATGAAATCCTTGATCTATAATATTGATTCATTATGCTATGAAACGAGTGATCAATGATCGATTCTTCAGGGTATGTCAAACCACAAGACAAATGAAGAATATCTGCAATGAACGAAGAATAAAGGGATAAAATCACAAGAATAATCACGAGGAATGAACCTTAGTCAATATTTATATTGACCATGATTTTTTGATGTTAGAATGATGACTAAATGGATAACAATTTAATCTAAAATGAAATTCTCCAAATAATATCCTTACAATAGATATCATCATGGAAAATAACCAATCCATGAATAATCCTTTGGTCAAATGATTCATGTTTTTCAATGAAAATAAGAATAGGGAAAGAATCAAGAGAAAAAAAAATTCTACCTCAGGATGGATTAATCACTAATAGAGAATGATCATGCTTCATTGTTGTTGGTGAGATCTTAAATCCCATTTCACCCCAATCATCAATCTATGATCCAGTTAATGTTATCCAGAGATAGATCCTAAAATGCTATCTCCAAGGGTTATCAAATTTCTACAGGGTTATGCAGAATAAATTATAATTCCATTATAGAAATCTACTTAAATACATGTTAGTCTCTATGTTAAGGAAATAAAAATAAAATAAAATAATTAATTATTTTATTCATTTCTTGTCTGCGATGAACTTTCAGCAAACACCTTGTGATGAAAAATATTATTTCATTCCTAAGATAAAACCCATATTTTGAACTCAATGGTACCCTCAAATTTCTGATTCGGGCATCTATTTAGAATTTATTCCACTTTTTTAGGAAAACTGCACACACATTATATTTAATATTTTAAATATATTTCAAACACTTATTCTAGGCACACCGGGCCTCAGAATCACACGTTGTCTCATCTCTTGGTCTTTAAAATAAACCATAAAATATTTGAAAATAATATATAAAAAATATGGGTCACTACACACTCCTAGGGAATTATTCAGATGTGTGATTAGATGTTTATGTCACATGGAGGATCTAGAAAAGAAATTTTTTCTATTTCTAAATATTTGGGAATACCAACACAATCATTTATATCAAACATATAACATTTTCATTGACTATTCTAAATTTTTCTAAGACTCAATCTTGTATTAGAAGAATTTGAGACGACGTTTGGAAATAAGATTCATCACAATTTTATCTTTATTATTATGTTGTTACAAAGTTAGCTAATTAGTAGTAAAATACCAAATGTGTTAATAGTTTTTTCCCAGTTTGACCAAGGGGGAACTGTTGACAACATATTGTACAATACCATGATTTTTAGGCCTCACAAACTTTATAAAAAGCAAACAACATTGAATATATTTAAATAAGTGAAATAAAATAAAGCGCCTCTTAGTATTTAGTGTTATGAGGAAATTATAATGTTGATGTTATCAATGGAAGGGTATGGTAAAGTATTTAATAACATAATTAAGTTTTGTAAATTTAAGTCCCACATTTATTCCTTTATACATATTACAATTCTAATTTATTCTTTAAAGAGTGCACAACATTATATGACTTGGGTTTAATTTATGAAAAACATTACTTCTCTTTATATTAGAATGCATGGATACTTAATTGGGTCCTTCACTGGATGTATGAAACTAAAACCATATATTGAGGATGTGGAAAAAGTAGTAGATATATGGTTCTCTCTTAAAATTTACTCTTACAACATGTTGAGAAGATTAACCATTGACCCAATAGACTATTTTGGTGAGCTCTTCAACAGTTTATGCCAAAAAGGTTATCGACCCAATCAATGGACATATAGAAATTCAGCATGGGGTTTTTTAGGCATGAAAATGTTGTTGAATTTAATATTTTAATGGAAGAGATGTCTCAGATAGGTTTTGTTAATAATAAAACAATTACAAGGATAATTTTGAAACAGGAAGTGGACACAAAGGTTCAACCTAGCACTAAGCTTTTAAAATGTTAGATTACTAATTAATTTTTTATTTTTCAATAAAATTTTCATGATTTTACATCATGAAACATAAAAATTAAATTTCTATAAATATTATTCCATTATAGTTTCTAATTTTATATGATTTTATGATGTATCTACATAAGAAAACGTTTTTGTGTGTTGGTTTAGATTTTATTTTATCTATGTTTTGTCTTCCCATTGTTGATATAGTTTTATTCGCACTCCTTGTTGGACGTTCCTATCTATTGTATACTAGGTCGATCAGTAAAATCATAATATGATTCTTGAAGTCCCTATTTCATGTACATATTCCTTATGTGGTGGTGAGAAAATAGCTTGTGGGTTTATGAGTTTCCTTATGTGGTTGTGAGAAGGTAGATTGTGGTGAGCTATTAACCTATGAAAAAAGAGTTTTATTACAGGATAAAATCATTGATGATGTAAAGTTAAAATTCAAGATTGATCTCTCATAGGGATTTTAGAAGTTTCTTAAATAATAATCACATAAATTTTGGAAGATAACTACAAGAATAAGTGGTAGGGAAACATTTTTCAATAATCAATATGGAAAATAAAATTTTAAATTATTTATTAAAAAATATTTTTACCACGTTTATTGGTGATTTCATTTAAAACAAATAATGTTTTTTGGGTGTTGGTTTTGCTTCCAATATTTTTAATAATTTTCCTCAATATGAAGAAAAAATATGAATAAATGGGATATGATCTTGGTTTTGATATGTGGTATTAGTAGGTATGTTTTATCTAACTTTTCATTTGGAAGTATTTTATAATTATTTTAGTTTCTTCATTGGAGTTTATTTTTTAATTTCAAGTGTCTTTGAGTTAATATTTAATTATACTAAATGTTTCATTATTAAGAATAAAAAATTCATTTTCTTTTACTACATGTTAGTATTCTTCTTCTTCTAGAATTGGTGCATGTTTACTCAAAGTATTATTTAACCATTTCCATTTCCCATTCCCAAATTTCTCTATACCAAACATGGAATTACTATTTTAGTTTTATATAATATTATTGGACCTTCCATATGATCAATTCATTTATATTATTATATGTTTCAGCCCTTGGCACATGGATGCAGAATAAACATGGGTCCATGAAAATGATGAAGAAATGAGAACTTCATAATAATTCATACATTTACCTCAATTTCATTTTTTCTAGAATATTGTGAGTATATAAATATTTTTATTATTTTTATCTTTTGTGATGCTTTGAATATGAATATTTGTGAATATTGTTTTCATTTTGGTAAATTTTTTCTTCAAGATCATGACTCATAATGTCTTTTCTAGTGATTTGGAAGGATAATGTATAATTATTTAATTATTACCTAAAAAGTTCTCATTTAGAATCTGTTGTAGAATATGATATGGTGTACTTTCATTGTAAGTGTAAAATATGGTTTATTATCATCTATATTGTTTTTTACATTTTAAATTAGATCATAGAATTCCCATTAAAAATCAAAAGATAATAATTCACGGTTTGTAAAAAAATTTAAATATTATGTTAACATTGGAAAAGAAGACTATCATGTTATTCAATAATTCATTATTGTTCAAAATATTTAAGGATTTATATAATCTCTAATTTATGGGATAATAGGACTGTTTGATTACATTTTGGATGTGTCAAATGTTTCATATTCTAAAAATGACTATATGACTAGGGATGGATATAAAAAATTAAATTTTCCCTCACATGTTTCTTTTTTGATAGACATCATGATACTTCTGGTCATCTATTCCTCTCAAACTATCCAACTTCATACTCATCAATAAATCATTTGGATTATTTTAAGAAATTTTCCTTCCTCTTAAGGTAACTGATGTATTTTGTGATTCATTTTATATAGTGTGAAAAGGAGGTGCATCTTCCAACTCATTCGACAATCATTGTGTTCATCGTCTATGAATGGAACATAGGGAGGAACGAAAAAGAAGGCCTACAAACATATGAACATGATCCAAAAGGTGATTTTGTTTTTTTTGTATAAAATAAAATTTTAATTATTTTTTTAATGTTACTCTCAAAACCATTAATTAACCAACTGAATTTTTAATAAAATAATTAAATATTAATTCAAACACTTTAAAATTGTAATCTTAATTATGAATATTTTTTATGTTGTCCCATTTATTTATGTTTTTAGAAGTGAAAAAAACCATAAAAGTTCTCATTGAAAACATTATGTTGAAAATCCTTTCGATCAAAATGGAACGCCCATCAGGATTTTTTAATGGAACATCCACTATGGTTTTCTAGTGGGATTTTTCTTGGATTTTTATTGGAACCTCCACTGTAGATTTACAATGGAATTTAATTTAGGGATTTTTATTTCCAATGGAACATCCATTTTAAATTCAAATGGACTTGGAATATTATTTATTGTGAATTTACTATATGATTTCTCACTTGGAACCTAAAATGATAACTATGAATGACCCATTTGCAGGGTAAATTATTTTTGAATATTCTAGGGGAAGTTCAACTAAGGATTTACAATGGAACTTCCTATGTATATTTTCTGTGAAACCACCATCATTGGTTTCCTATGGAACTATGAATTTGAATATAATTTGTAAATTCCACATGGAATTCACATATAATTGAACTTTGTAATTTTCTAACTTGAATATAAATCAACAATTATTAAAGTATCATTCAATTTATTTTCACTGAGAATTCTACTATTTATTTTTTGTGGAACATAAACTGTGTATTTGGATTTCCAATAGAAAATACACATTTAATTATCATATACCTGGAACATAAATAGTTAATTATGAATGTCCCATTTCCATGAAAATTTCATTATAATTTTCATGCAGAATTTGTTTTTTGGATTTCCAATGGATTTTCCTTTGTGGATTTCTAATGTAAATTTCATTATGAATTTGTATTTTTAGTGGACCTTTTACTTTGAACATAATTGGTATATATAATGTTTGATAATGAAATCACACCGTACTCCTATTTTTATATTGGTTCTATGCACTAAATATAGTTCATACTATGTATGAAATATAAAAATGTTGTAGTTGGAGGGCTAAAAATGATCCAAGCTTAGGGGGGTGGGGTGAATTAGAGTGAGGCACTCTATTATAATTTTTAACACTTGTAAACACCAATTCCTTAATTACTATTTATATTGACCTATGATTTGTATAATCCTATCTTAAGAACTCATACTAATTGGTCATACTCCTAAAACTTCATTCAATCACAACACACTCACATAAAAAATGTGAAAATGGGATTCATTGGATTTATGTGGGCTACTAGATGGACTTAGTGCCTAGTCATCATCATAAAAACATGAGAGTGAGTATTAGAAAAATTTCACACTCATAATGGATCTCTTCTATATCTTAATATGTTTCCTCTTCTTGGTAGGGCTTTACTTGATTCCTATGTTTGTGTAATGTTTAACCTCGTTTTATTCACTCACTCAAATACTGTTAATAAAATATGAAATCATTTCATCCCTTTATTCTATTTAACTCTTGGTGGGAACTTCAATTTCATAATGTGCTACTTTATATTTTGTGTGAATCCACCCTTCTGACACCTCTTTACACCATCTCTTTCTCTTTTGTCATCTCACTTCATGATCTTATCCAAGACCTACCATAGTAGGATCTTCAAACATGGACCTTATATTTCACCAATGGTTACCACTACATATCTCAACCATCTCGCTATAACTTGAAGACACTTTATTAATGCCCCATGCATCATAAAAATCATCATCATATTAATGATGATTATATCTTCATCCTGATACTGTAACACCATGACCCTAGTTACCCAAAGTTGGTGCATTATTACATAACATTGACATGATCACAAAAGATCAAGTCTCAAAATACTGATTAGTTTAGTAGCCTTGGAAATACTAGATACATTCATAAGTTTTACATTACATTATAAAAGGAAAAACTACAAAAACATAGTCTCCATAGGCCACACTCATATCCCTTAGACTATCCTTGTATGTCAATCATAATATAATTCTTCACATCCTGAGAAAGATAAAACATAGATAGGGGTGAGGTCAGATACTCAGTAAGGATAACAATGTAGCAGAAACTTTCATAAATAAGCATAAATATTTAAGGTAATGTAAGACTAAAACAAAATCCTTTTAAACATGAAATTCATCATAATATGAAAAATATAAAACCAAATAATTCCATTTACTTATTCACATGGATATTCTACTAGTTGAATAATCACATGAAATATCAATAAACACTTTCATAATGATGTAATGCATAATTCTAGACTTCATAACCACATAGTAAAGGACTTGTGCCAAGACTAGAAATAAGATTTTGTCAAGGACTTGGGCACAGACACTAGTTTGTCTAATGAGACCTACTGATGCATCGATGAGCTATAGTGGGCTCCACCCGTCACATACTTTGTCCAATGAATCCCTCATATGAAAAGGTTTAAACATAACATAAACATTGGTATTAAAACTAGCATAAAAAATGTCAATGCGTTATCAATAAACCATGAATGGTATAAAAATAACACATCCACAGTCCAACATATCACAAAACCTTCAATACAATATGGACGATTTGTATCATAATAAATCAACTTCGAAAAAGTTTAAAAATCCATCAAAGGATGTTGACATAGATGAAAATGATTTTTATAACTCTTTGAGAGAAATGTCCCTTTTTTATGAAAACCTTTAAATGTCACACAATTTAGAAAGGAATACATTTAAAGACATTTTTTAATCAAAGTGTCTCATACAACTTTGAAACTTTTGAAAGGAATTAACATTTTAAAAACATTCATGTCCATATAAATAAATCCTTAAAAACCATTTTGAAAACATGGACATTAATGAGGATGATTTAGTAGAATAAATATTTAAAACATTTAAAATAATGTTTTAGTAATAAATCCCTTTAAAATAATACCTTTGAAAACTCTTTTTTGAGAGATATACTAGGATAATAAATATGTCCCAATAGATACTTACGTAAAAAAAACCTTGAATAATGAAGATATTGTGAAATTAACCCTTACCTTGTACTTTTCCTTGGTCGAGGGTACGTTAACATCATGTATAAAAGATAAATCATTGTTATTAGATTATAAAAGAACTATATACATAAATATGATATCATATATTATCTTCTAATATTGCTTTGTTAATGATATTTCTGTAGTATCATCGTTTCGGGTGTTAACTTATTCCTTTTCCTTTATGTGATTTGTTACGTATGTAATGTTTGTCATGGATAGGATGTATCTTATTCATATTCATAATTATATTAAGTCTTTAAATATTATTTTTAATCATCAAATGAAAATTAATCTTGAATGTATATGATGGGGAATGAATCTCATCGTGTTCGTGGAGACGGTAATCTGAACGTACGCACGAGCGACAATATCATTATTTTGGTGTTAAAATAATATATAATTGGATTTTATATCATATATAAAGAATAATTATCATTTTATATTTATTATTTTCATAATTTATACTCATTATTGTACCTATCCAAATGATTATGTGTTTGAATAACAAACTACACCACGACGTGGAGGCGGTAATCCGTACGTACGCACGAATGGTGACTTTTTCATTTATAGGATGGATATAATAATGAATATGGTTGTAACATATTTATAATAACATCATAGTATATATAATATACTGTATTTATTATTTTATAATTGAAACAACAAAGAAAGATTAAGTGGAAGAAGAAAATAATTTGAAAGAGGTGATGAAATATTTACCTCTTCTTTGCGTTCTTCCTTTTGATTTGATGAAAAGGACTCTTTAGGTTGGATTTATGACTAACGTAAGGCCTATAGGATGAATGTAGTAAAGTTTTTAGGATATTGGGTTAGGGGTTGGCTGATCCAAATGGCTTTTAAGGTGTGAATTTGCGATAAGGGGAAGTTCCTTTTATAAGAATGGTGAGGGGCACCGTAGGAAAAGATTGAAATATTATTTTATAATAAAATAATTTTCTGTTTCTAATGGCTAAAAAATTAATTATTTAAAGGATAAGGTGAGTATTGGTAGAAAACCTCTCAAAAAATAGGTTTTATATAGGTTTAGGTCACTATATTAAACTTATCTCTTAGATTTAACTCTTACTTAAATAGTCTGAAATTTACCACGTCTCTTTGTATTTTTTTATTATATGGTTAATAAACGTACTATAAAATTACAAGAGAACCCCAAGTGGTTCATTAATGATACAAATATAATTATAAAAGTCTTTTGGCTGAATCTCATATTTTTAAAATTATTATATCAACCAATAATATTGTATTTTTTTAAAAACTCATTTATGTCAATTTTGACATTATTTAATAATTGATTTTTGTTAAAGTCCTAACTACTTTATTACTTAGAAATAAATACCTTTAATCAACCCCAACATGTCATATTCACCTATGAAATTTTTTTATAGCCTCAAAACTTTCAAATTATATTTATTTTAGTATTTATAATATCATTTATTTTATTATTTCATTAATAAGAAAAATACTACATCATTATTGTGTCATATATAAATATATTTATTTTATGTCTAAAAATTTTAAATAAAATATCATTATGTAGTAAATATGTTTATCTTTATATTGACCATTTATTTTCAAATAGATCAACTATATAAGCTCATATAAAAAATGTTTTACTAAAAGATATTTGCTTTTGTTATTTTTGTCTTTACATTAGATTATTTAATAGAAAATGTCATTATCACTCCCAAGTGGCTCCATGGGGTCCCAAAATCGACCCAAGGATTCCCATGGTCAGAAATGTATTATCTAATAGGGTTATTACATGTTTTATAATATCAAAGTTGCGTATAATTCAAGCTATTGCATTATTCGAAGGGAAACATACCGTGGAAGCTTGGGGTGATACATTATTTCCTCCTTAAAATAATTTCTTCGTCGAAATCTCTAGAATATTACTTAATAAAAAGATTCAGGTGGTTCTTCATCATAAGTTCCTTGGGTTCCCACAATGTCTCTTTCATCTTATGGTTTCTCCATAGTACTTTTATCAGACGAGTCGTCTAGTTTCTCAGCACTTGTTCTCTAATATCAAGAATTTTGACAGGCTCTTCCCAATAAGATAGATCAGGTTCCTGTTCAATTTATTCATAGGTGAATACATGTGTTGGGTCAGGCAAGTATTTTCTCAATAGTGATATTTGGAACACATCATAAACTTTGTAAATACTTGGTAGCATTTCCAACTGGTAAGCTATAGCCCCAATTCGATCTAGAATTTCGAAAGGTCTGATGTACCTGGGACTTAGTTTACCCTTCTTAATGAATCATATAACTTCCTTCCATGAAGATACCTACAAGAAAACATGATATCATACCTGAAATTCCAAATCCTTCCTTCGGTTATCGACATAGCTCTTCTTCCTACTTTGTGCTATTTTTATGTGTGTTTGGATAACCTTTACCTTTTCCATCATTTCCTCAACAAGTTCTAGGCCTATGAGTTTTCTTTCTCTAACATCATCCCAACAAGTTGGTGTGAGAAATATCTTTCCATATAACGCTTCATATGGTGCCATATGAATACTTGAATGGAAGCTATTATTAGAGGAAAATTCTACTAGAGGTAAATATTGATCCCACATACCTTGAAAGTCAAGTGAGAAAGATCTCAACATGTCTTCTAAGGTTTGAATAGTCTGTTCTGATTGTCCATCAGTTTGAGGGTGGTAGGCAGTGCTCAAACAAAGTTCAGTATCCAGATATTTATGAATACTTTTCCAAAATCTTGATGTAAAATGTGGATCACAATAAAAAATAATCGATAGGGGTACACCATGGAGTCTTAAAACTTCATTAATATATATTATTTCTAAACATTCAAGTGTTAAATATTCTCTTATAACACGAAAATGTGCTGATTTGGTAAGATGATCAAGAATGACCCATATTGCATCATTCCTTCTAGGTGTCTTTGGTATCCCCATAAAAAAATTCCATCGTAATATTATCCCATTTACACTCAGGTATGGGCAGAGGTTGCATGACTCTTCAAGGTTGTTGCCTTCTGGATTTCACTTGTTGACAAACCATACATCGTGACAAAAAATCAGCAATCTCCCTCTTCTTTTTGTTCCAAAAAAAAATTTCCTTAAAATCTCTATACATCATAGTGCTACCAGGGTCTATAAAGAAATTGGAGCTATGAGAATCATCCATCAATTCTCATTTTAGATCATGTATGTTAGGAAGACAAAGTCTCTTCCCAAATTTCAAAATTCCATCTTCATATATAAATTCACTCAATCTCCCATCATTCACAGCTTTAATTTTCTTTTAAAACTCCTAATTAACAGCCTGAGAACTTTTTATCTTTTCTAGTAATGATGGTTTGGAAACCATTTGAAAACGTATTGATGTGTAACCATCCATGATTATTCCCATATTCATTTTCACTAGATCCATGAAGACAGAGGGTGCATTAGTCAATCTAAAAGGCATTATTGTAAACTTGTAATGCCCGTACATTGTTTGAAATGGTGTTTTTAGGATGAATTCCTTTTTCACACACAACTGATGATATCCAGATCAAAGTTCAATCATTTAATAATATTGAGCTCCATGAATTTGGTCAAATAAATCATCAATGCGAGGTAGGGGATACTTTTTCTTTATTATTATAGAATTGATCTCCTTGTATTCAATGCACAACCTCATAGATCCATATTTCTTTTTAAAACAAAAAACAAGGGCTTCCCATGGAGAAACACTAGGGAGAATAAATGCTTTATTACTCAATTCCTCTAGTTGTTTCTTTAGTTCCACTAATTCCACAGTGTCCATTCTATAAGGGGTATTCGATATGGGCCTTGAACCAGGAATTAAATCAATGGAAAACTCAATTTCTCATTCTGGAGGATATCCAGGTAAATCTTCTGGAAATACATCAACAAATTCTTGAACAATAGGTATATCCTCTATTTGAACATTCCTTTCCTCACCCACAGTTATTTTATTCTCTTCCACCCTAATAATTGAATTTAGTTGAGATACTAGGGGTGGATCTAGATAAGAATTAGGTGGTGATGTTTCTGCTCTAAAGATAAGGTACTAATTATCATCATCAATAATTGTAACCTCCTTCTTCTTACAGTAAATATTCACATCATGGTTTGAAATCCAATATATACCAAGGATTATATCAAATTAAATAATGGGTATGACGATGAGATCGGCAGATAAAAAAAATTCATATGCCCTAATGGAAACTGATTCACAAAATGTTGTTGTAATGATACTTCTGTTAGGTGTTTTGACTGACAACTCCCTTATTAAGTCAAATTGAAAATATCTAATTTTCTTAGAAAACTGGGAGGATATGAAACAATGTGATGATCCAGAATCAAATAATGCATTTTCTAAACTTGGGGAAACCATTAAATTACCTACCACTACATCTTTCGGAGCTTCAACCTCGACAGTAGTGACGACATAAGCTTGGCCTTGATCCCTCAGAATTTTCTGAGGTATTCTTCCTTGGAACTTGATAAATTCATTTGCATAATACCCCATTTATCTAAAATTTTATCATTCAATATTAACAACCTCTTTCTTCCTCATGCAATCACGAGCTTGGTGGACTTTTTCACCACACTTGTAACAGAATCCCATTCCCTTCAAGCAAGTACTGGGGTGTTTCTTCTCATATTTACTGTAGGATGGATATTCAGCTTTTCCATTCTTCCACTTATTTCCATTTCCATAGTGTTCAATAGATCTCTTCTTCTCTTGATTTTCTTTAAAGTCATAAGACTTAGAGAATTACTTTTCTATCTTGATATCAAATGAGACAATATCTTTGTATGACAAGAAGGATTGTGAGACTAATGCTCTCTGGAGAAATGGTTTTAACCCCTCAATGAATTGATCAATCTTAATCCTTCGGTTATGTATATAACCTGCTGCATGACTTGCTAACCTTGTAAAGTTAGCCTCATACTTTGCGACATTATTATCCTCCTTTTTCCTTAGACTCAGAAATTGTCTTTCCATGTCTGCATGATAGTCATGAGGAAAGTATTTTTCTAATAAAATCTCATTAAACTCCCTCCATTACTTATTTGATAATTCAACATCTCCCATTGTGTTTTGAGTCAATGACCACCATTGATCTGCATCTCTCGTGAGGCGATAAACTTCCATGACAACTTTTTCCCTTTCGATACTACCCAAAGGGTAAAATATTTTCTCTATGGAATTTATCCATTACTCGTCTACTAATTGATTTTTACTCTTATTGAATGTTTGTGGTTGTTTCCTTATGAAGTGGTCTAACATTGATCCTCCAATTTGTGTGTTAGGGTTCTCCATATGGGTAAGGTTATTATTCATAACCTGAGTGAGTTGTCCCAGTATGGTGATAAGTTGATCAGCACCAGTTGCTTCACTAGCTTCACTTTAATTATCTTGAGTATGAGTTCAATCCCTACATGGATTATGTGCATTGATACAATTTTCATTCCTTCCACTAGGTGCCATTTCTAAACAATGGCATACACTAGATTAGTTTATGAATCTCAATACATAATTCCAAACATGTAAAACAGTTAATATAAATTGAACAGTTTATGGATATAATCCATAATCATAAAAATGTTTTCTTTGAGGAAGTATATACTCATAAACCCTTCATAATGTTTTGTAACGAAAATGAGAATTATCCTAAGAATATACCCCAGGAGCGTCGTAACCAAGAGTGCAGCAAAGCCTGTTGTTGTGCACCAGTTTCCATTCGAGTCTAGCTCAAAGTGGTGTTTTTGGGTTTTACCCCTAGATACATCTGTGCCATATCTGCCACTACCTGCTCGTATCTTGATAGGGATTTATTATTTGGAAAACTCACAAAATCTCCACAATACCAAAATTCTAGGAAGTTATTCTATACTAATCCTCAAAGTCTATCTTAGGATAATGTGCTCTAATCAGAGTTTTTCTAAATCAATCTTCCAAGGTTTGTACTAATCTTCCTCTGATACCAATTGTAACGCCCTGACCCTAGTTACCCAGAGTCAGTACACTGTTACATAACACTGGAATGATCACAAAAGATCAATTCTCGAAAGACCGATTAGTGTAATATCCTTAGAAATAATAGATACATTTATAAGTTTTACATTACATTATAAAATGAAAAACTACAACAGCATAGTCTCCATAGGCCAAACTCATATCCATTAGACTATCCCTGCAGGCCAGCTATAATATACTTCTTCGTATCCTGGGAAAAATAAAAGATATAAAGGGGCGAGCTCATATGCTCAGTAAGGATAACAATATAGCGGAAACTTTCATAAATAAGCATAAACATTTAAGGCAATGTAAGACTAAAACAAAAACATTTTAAACTTGAACTTCAGCATAATATGGGAAAGTTAAAATCAAATAATTCCATTTACTTATTCACATGGATATTCTACTAGTCAAATAATCACATGAAATATCAATAGCCACTTTCATAATGATGGAATGCATAATGCCAGACTTCATAACCACATAGTCGTGGCCTTATGCCAAGACTAAAAATAAGATTTTTTGAAGGCCTTGTTCCAAGACACCTGTTTGCCTCATGAGACCTACTGATGCATCGAGGAGCTCCAGCAGGCTCCACCCATCACTTACCAAGCCCAATACATTCCTCATATGAAAAGGTTTAAACATAACATAAACATTGGTATTAAAATTAGCATACGAAATGTCAATAATTTATCCATAAACCATGAATGGTATAAAAATAACACATCCACAGTCAAACATATCACAAAAACTTCAATACAATATGGAATATTTGTATCATAATAAATTAACTTCAAACAAGTTTAAAAATCCATCAAAGGATGTTGAAATAGATGAAAATTATTTGTAAAACTCTTTGAGAGAAATATCCCTTTTTCATGAAATCATTTAAATGTCACAAAATTTAGAAAGGAATACATTTAAAGAAATTTTTTAATCAACGTGTCCCATACCTCTTTGAAACTTTTGAAAGAAATTAACATTTTAAAAACATTCATGTCCATATAAATAAATCCTTAAAAAACATTTTGAAAACATCGACATTAATGAGATTGATTTAGAAGAATAAATATTTAAAACATTTAAAATAATGGTTTAGTAAAAAATTCCAATAAATTAATCCCTTTGAAAACTCATTTTTTGAGACATGTACATATATAATATATATGTCCCAGTAGATACTTACGTAAAAACAACCTCAGATAATAAAGATATTGTGAAATTAACTCTTACTTTGTACTTTTCCTTGGTTGAGGGTACATTAACCTCTTGTTTAATAGTTAAATAATTGTTATTAAATTATACATGAACTATATACATAAATGTTATATCATATATGAACTTCTAATATTGCTTTGTTAATGATATTTCAGTAGTATCATCGTTTCAGGTGTTAACTGATTCGTTTTACTTTATATGATTTGTTATGTAAGTAATGTTTTTTGTGGATAGGATGTATCATATTCATATTAATAATAATATTAAGTCTTTAAACATTATTTTTAATCATTAAATGAAAATTAGTCTTGAATGGATACGATGGGGAATGAATCTCATCGTGTTCGTGGAGACGGTAATCCGTATGTACGCACGAGTGACAATACTATTTTTTTGGTATTAAAATAATATATAATTGGATGGTATATCATATATATATAATCATTATAATGTTATATTTATTATTTACATAATTTATAATCATTATTATACCCATCAAAATGATGAAGTGTTTGAATAACAAACTACACCACAACGTGAAGATGGTAATCCGTACGTACGCACGTATGGTGACTTTGTCATTTATAAGATGGATATAATAATGAATATTGTTGTACCATTTTTATAATAAAATCATAGTATATATAATATACTGGTATTATTTTTTTATAATGGAAACAACAAAGAAAGAGGAATCGGAAGAAGAAAAGAACTTGAAAGAGGTGATGAAATATTTACCTCTTCTTTGGGTTCTTCCTTTGGATTTGATCAAAAGGGATCCTTTAGATTACTTTTGACTAAAGATAGGACTCTAGGATGAAGGGAAGAAAGTTGGTAGGATATTTGGGTAGGTTTTGGCCAAGAAAAATGGCTTTGAAGGTGTGAATTTTAGAGAAGGGGAAATTCCCTTTTATAAGATGGGTGAGGGGCACCTTAGGAAACGATTGAAATATTATTTTACAATAAAATAATTTTCATTTTCTAATGGATCCAAAATGAATTAGTTGAAGGATAAGTTATGGATCGAAAACCTCTTAACCAATAGGTTTTAGATAGGTTTAGGTCACTATATTAACCTTATCTTTTAGATTTAACTCTTAGTTAAATAGTTTGACATTTACAATGTCTCTTTGTATTTTTATATTATATGGTTAATAAAATTTCTATAAACATCCAAGAGAACCCAAAGTGGTTCATTAATGATACATATATCATTATATAAGTCTTTTGGTCGAACCTTATATTTTTAGGATTATTATATCAACCAATAATATTGTATTTGTTTTAAAAACTAATTTATGTCAGTTTTGACATTTTTTAATAATTTATTTTTGTTAAAGACCTAAAAACTTCATTAATTAGAACTAAATACCATTAATAGACCCCAAAATGTCATAGTAACCTATAAAATTTTTGGATGGCCTCAAAACTTTAAAATTTTATTTATTTTAGTATTTATAATATCATTTATTTGATTATTTCATTAATAAGGAAAATAATGCAACATTATTGTGTCATATATAAATATATTTATTTTATGTCTAAAATTTATAAATAAAATATCCTGATGTAGTAAATATTTTTATCTTTCTAATGAATGTTTATAATCTAATATATCAATTATATAACCTCATATAAAAATTGTTTTACTAAAAGATATTTTATTTTTTTATTTTTGTCTTTACATTAGATTATTTAACATGAAATGTCATTATCACTCCCATGTGGCTCCATGGGGTCCCAAAATCGACCCAAGGATTCCCATGGTCGGACATGTATCATTCAATAGGGTTAGTACACGTGTTAGAATCTCAAAGTTGCATACAATGCAAGCTATTTCATTATTCAAAGGGAAACGTAGCGTAGAAGCTTGGGGTGTTACAAATACATCTCAAAATCCATATCTCCATGGTGTTCTTCTCAAAACAGAAGCACCTATATGTCCATATGGTTGAACTTAAAGGACAACACCATTTCTGTGATGATCTAATGTTCTCCATACATTTTGAATTCATTCCATTTGTTAATTAAGATAAATTTTATCTTGTATATAAAATTTCAAATCAAATGATTTCAATTATCCACTAACATAATTAAAGTATTATCATCTTCCATGAAACCGTGGTATTAATATTCTCTTGATTCATACTTATTTTATCTCCATGCGTGAAGATCACCTTTCTAATGTTCCCTATAGTTTTGAATGAAACTTAACTATCTTCATTAATATCATAATATTAAAACTATAATATTTATATATAGATCATACATATAATGAACCCCAATTGATTAACCCACAATATTCACTTTATACATCCCATGCAGCCTTTCTTAACACTTTTAGAGTACATGACAGTGTTTCATGTTTCTTTTCTTTCCCCAAGCATCATTTAAGTACCCTTGATGATACTTTAATGCATGAAATATATAAAAGATATTCTATAAGTCATTTATCAACTAAAATCATCTGGGTTTTTTATTATTCTATTCATATAGAGATATAATTGATCTTGAATTTTATTCTCTTTCACATATAATGATATGATTTTTTCACTGTCCTTGAATAGAAGTTGGGTAGTGTTATACCCTTATATCTATTTACATCTCTCAATCACTTCCTATGAATTCTCCTATTACCGCATAATATAGCCACACTTTATTCATTATATATTATTTTAATTTATATCACTACCTTTGTAACATTCTATTGTTGTTTTTGATACCCCTCATTGCACCAATCATTTGAAATAGAACATCCAAACATGTACTGTGATATCTTCCCAATCATTGTTCTATATTTCTATACAAAGTCTTGAAAATTTCTTCTTTCATGGTTTATGATAAGTTATACCCTATCTATAAATGAAATATGGATCATGAACATGTTACAACCTTTGATATGTTTCTCTCACTGTCCTTAAATCAGTTATGACAAACAATTTTCTCTTATCTTACCATACAATACTTTGTATTGTGTTTTTATTTACATCATCCCCCAAATTATCCTTCAATGACTTCAATATATCTCTACATTAGCGAACCACTGTGATATAAAAATTATTCCAAAGGTTCCTTTTACTTGTAATAACATATGAAAACTTCATGGACCCATTAAACAAGTCCGATTATTAATCATCAAATCTCCATGCTCATCCCATCTCCAATCATTGTAAAACTCAATGTGAGGAAAGAATGTAGCCTCTGTTAGAAATGTGACTGCTAAATAGAGTGGAAATATTTATAATTTAAGAAACTAAACATGATAATATATATTTATAATAAATTTTATTGTTATATTATAAATATGAAATAAATATATACAACTGGAAGAACCAGGAGAGACCACCTCCTTGGTCTTTAAACTTACTACATGCATCGAGTGCCGAAGAGAAAGACCACATCACTAGATCATATATTTAAAAAAGACCTACTACCAATTAAATTCCAATATCTAACCCATAAAATTCTTATATTTATTATCCATGATAACCCAACTATCATTGCGAACTAATAATGAGAGAAAGGAAAAACTACCCTCCGTAGTAGCTAACTCACATCCCTCACATGAAAACCTAAATAGCCCCACGACAACTATCTCTATTAAAACCCCAATCATCACCTCATTCTAAAAATTTCCCAAATGACAAAAAACCACCTTTTCCATAAGGTGTACTATAGAGACTAGTTTCATTCCTTGATCCTTCAATGCAATTCATCATCACAAGGAAACTTTTGTACTCTCCATACTCTATATGGAACGTTTTTATGAATTAGGATTTGTAGCTTGTCATAGAACAAAGGATAATATTTAATGCATGGTTTTAAAAAAAATCATGTAACTAATTAGCTAAAACCTCAACAACAATTGTCTTGAAATCATATAGATCACTAGCAATGAAAGAATCATCTTCACTGGATTTTCCATTGAGTGTGAGCTCTAGAACAACTTCAATCTCCAAATTAGAAATTCTCTCTCAATCATAAAAACCATTATATTTCATGTTAAAAACTTCATCATTATCTAAAATTACACTGGAATGGTTTAAAATCCAATAATCGGTTGAAATGGACAGACTTTGAGAAATGTATTATGTAATAGCCCATAATTCCAAAGAGAAAATAGTGTATGAATCAGTTCATTAAAACTCTTATACATCATATTTAGGCTTTATCTTAATTTGGAAATAAATTTCTCAAAAAAGGTGAAACAAAACTCACTATACTGACTACTAGAGAACCAACATTCCACTAATCCACTTCTTGAGGATATTAGGATCATATTCTCACTGTACCATCCAAAAACATGCAAAATTGCCCCCAGACACTACCAACTCCAAGGGTAAACATAGTTTGATTTATTTTCAGTATAAAGCACCTTCATGGGCAATACTTTTTAGGAAAACACAACCACCAAATGAAAATAAGAGGAAACCAACAATTCCATAAGTCTTTACTACCATCACTACAACTAATTAGTACAGCACCGATGAAAAAAAATCATGCAAAACAATACTGGGTTATTGGTTTAATGATTCATATTTAATAATTATTACAAAATCAACACTTTTACAAAGCTAATTTTTTTACCTTGAAACATATAGATATAATCCAACACCTATTAAAGGATTTCTAGGATATACCAACCATTTTACTACAGTAGCCTTCAATTCCACTTTAGCCAGTGATTTTGGAACTTAATAAAGCTCCTTTCCCCATTATGGTTCTTTCACAACCAATAACCACAAATATATTTATTATTATTCCACTATGAGAAACACTCCCTACTATATCATATTAAAATAGAGAAACACTAGTTGTAGTTATGAACTTACAAACAAAAACTCTATGAATATATTCTCTAGATTCCTTGGATTCTCTAATATCGATCACTTTAGAAAAAATGCATTTGGATCATGCAGAAGAAAGATTTGCATCTGCCTTTACAAAATAATCTTCAACTACAATTGAAACTACATGTATCTAACTAGATAATGTTCCACATCATAGGTAGAAGTAGGTGTGGAATCTTCCTCTATTCGATGACACTTCTGTGAATTTGAGAGATCAGTCAATGTTGTTTATTTTCCATTAAGAGATTTTTTTCAAAGACCTATAACATGCTCCCCCTCCTTTTTGTGCATCTAGTGTGATGATATTTATTTAATTTGAGATAACCATACATTCCCTGATCATAGTTACTTGATTTTTCATGTTTCCGTTTATTTGAACTATCCTACATAGTAATCAACACTTGTTGTATAATCTCTAAGGATGATCCAATGAAAACTACTACATTCTTCATAATCAATCATCTTTTTAGGACCATCCTATCCTTTTGTCTTACTCTAAATGCCAGTCTTATTCTGAACATCCAAAAAATGATCTTAGAAACATAGCAGTGCTTTCCCATCAAATCAAAGAGTATAAAATTAGGTAGAGGAATGAGAAAATATTTTCGATTGTAACTTTCTTAGCAGAGATCATGACTCACATCGATAATAGTTCCCCAGTAGAGTCACTAAATATTATCATTGTGAGGGATAATAAGAGGGGGGAGAGAGATAATTGAATAAAGTAATCACAAAACTGTATATTTCTGCTCGATTCAGAAGTTATAGTAGTAAGAGGAAATAATGATATACAGTTAGAAGAACCAATAGAGACTACCTAATTGGGCTACCATATTTTTGTGTGTGTCAAGTGTTGGAGAGATACCACCTCATTATCCCATCTTCTTCTAATAGACCTACTATAATGTAAATGAAAAAAATGATCGCTAACTACCCACCAGCCTGTATTTAGCATCCCCTACCAACCCAAAAATCACAACAAACTAATAATGTGAGAAAGTCAAAACATCCCCCCCAATAGCTAACCCCACTATCCACACACGACTACCCCAATATCCCTTTACAAACTCAAAATATGAAATCCCCAACTAGCCCCACATCCCTAATAGCTTCAAATAGCCTTCGACGATATGATTCAATTGATATCTATGATATGAACCTATGTAAAGAAAATCTCTATCACACTTATTTATGTGTAGTACAATATACCCATATCACTATATGTGATTTGGTTTAGAACTTTTATTATCCCATCTCACTGTCTGGGATCCTTGGTCCCCCTTCATAGCACTATGTCGTCCCTTGTAATGTACTTTTTTACCACATGTGTTACTATCCATGGGCCAAAATCCTTTTTTTAATCTTATGATAGATGTCGCTATTTTTGAGATACCCTATTACAAACTATGATAATTCCCCCTTGAAGGCTGGGTGACATCCATATTGTATGTTTAGATATGCTATGTAGTTTAACTCTCTTCCCCCAACTGTTTTATTACAATATATGATATAGGTATATCACCTCTTATGATAATACCTCAAAGATTTCATCTTACCCTAATTAATCCCTCTAGTCTTCATAAAATCCCTTTGAGGAAACATAACTATGATCTAAATCCTGATAATTAATGATAAGATTTTTGACATTTCATTCACAAAAACCTATTCTTGGAGGAAGGGGGAAGGATAAAAATGTGCAATGGTAATTTTGTAAAAGTCATTGTGTTTTGTTTTTGGTTTCATATATCATTGCGTGGGAGAAGGGAGAGGTAGTTGGATAGTATTACCACTTTATGTTGGATTCCATGACCTTGGTCTTGAGTGTAATTTCCTAGAGAGTTCCAAACCATCTTCTTCATCCTCTATTTAGTATAAAATTTTATATACCACTACTATCGATATTGAGTTTAAAATTGATTCCAAATCATTGTTCTATATTTCCCTCTAATATTATTCTATTTTTTCTCAATAAGAACCTACGGTCCAATCATTTTGGTGCTTCCATCATGTTTGACGGAAATAATTTGTGAATTCCTTATAGGATGGAGTATCAAGTTTTCCTTTATCGATTTGTGAACACCTTCATTGATCGAAAGAACGTGATCGAGGTGATCATTGCGATATTGAAGAGAAATTTATAGCTTATTACTAACACCTATAATAAGATGAATGACATGAATTTAGATTCTTTAAGTGTGTGTGGATGATCTAGTGGGGTTTAGCTTCTGATACTTTGAGCAATTATTGTTGGCGATGTGAGTTAGATGAGTTTCCAGTGATTCTAATGTGGTACTCATTCAATTTTAATTTTAGTGCTCTAATTAATTCAGGCAAGGTCCTCGAACCATAGTAGGGATCAGATCTCTGGATACAATGAAGTTTTCTTTGCTCTGATGATGATTTTTTTAATCTCTTACTCATCTTCTTTCAGTGCGTGCCCCGGTAGCATCAATTTGTATCATAGTGATCCCATGGATTTTCTAAGCAAACAAATTATTTTTTTTTTTAAATTTATGTAGAGGGTATTAATTCAGCCTCAAGGGATTTTACCAAACTTCCATTCATTCCTGTATGGCCAAGTTATGGTAATCGAAAAAAGATTTTGTGCCTTGAAAAATATGTTTTTCAGATATTAAAATCGAGGGAAAATAGATGTGAATATATATATTGTTCAGTTTAATTTTCAGGTAGCTGACCAGCCGGATTGCGGTGGACGGATTCAATATGGCCGGTAAATATTTTTCCCACCGATGGTGGAAGAACAAAAAAACATTTGAATATTTAAAATAATCCTAAAAATAGGGTGTTTGAATTTTTTTTCTAATAAGTGTTATGTTCAAAAAATTCCCATGCGTCGGCTGGACTTATAAAATAAAGGAAAAACCTTTTGTGTCTTTTTAAGCTGGCAGTGTGACACTAATAAAAGTGATTTTTTAAAAAAAACTATTTGGGGACGGGTTCTCCGTGTGCATGCCACGAGGTTGAGTGTCGTCGCCTTCCCAAATCGACGTGTTACTGCCACCTGGTCCCACATTCATTATGCTCTTCATCCACCATCGCGCAAAAGCTGCCCCTACCATGACGCTAGAGTGGACTGAATTGACCACCTCTTCCCCTCCAAGTGGCCACTTATCCTTTTTCTTTGTCCTTCTAGTTTCCGCCAACTCACCCTTATATGGCTCGAACAATGCTGCTCCGGCCAGACCTCATATAAACCCCTTAGCTGATCTGGCTAGATCTCGACTGAATGCCACAACACAGCTGTGTTTGCCTCCCATCAGTGACAACCGTTGCTACTACCTCCATGTGACTATAAGGCACATGACTTCATGGGCCTAGGTGGGTCTGACCGACCTAGAATGGTCCCGAGTGGGTTTGCTTGGCCCAAAATACCTCTCCATAGAGTCTTCCTGGACTTGAAAGGGCCTCCACAGGATCAGCCCGACCCACATTGGCTCCGTACGGGGTTTCGGGGCCCGAGGAAAATTTATATAGTAAAAAATTAATTTAATTTTACAATTAAATTAAATTAATTAAAAAATATTTTCAGTAATAAAAATACTAGTATTTTAATATTCCGAAAAATCAATTTAAATTTATTATTAAATTAATTTAATTAGTCAATTTAATTTTTGGAATAAAAATTAAATTAATGATAGGACCAAATGAGAATAAATTGTCTGAATTTAAATAATTATTTTAATTTATTTAAATACCTTTATACTTTAGATTTATTACAATTTAATTTTATCACAAGTTTATTTAATATACTGACTGGTCTTGAGTAGTGGAAAACTTTTTGAATGTCTGGTTAATTTCATTTAATTAGTTTTTACCTATGTGTGATGTCTGTAATAAGTAAATTTTTATGACGGTCTCTTCATCGTCTTCTTTATTTGAATTTGTATAAGTAATTGCACATCCATAAATATTTTTGTATATACATTGTGCCTGCTGATACCCCCTCTCTTATGTATGAGTACGTTTGTGTTGTGATGAAGGCAATGTATGATCTGGAGAACACCAAGTCAAGGAAAAAAAATATATACAAGTTTAAATGCTATTGTTATAATAGAAGAGTGGTAAATGAATACCCAAGATGCTTCTCTAGGTGGGTCTTAGTGTTTATTTATAATTAATAATAAAGGTAACATAATACCTTAAACTTGATGTGGTACATGAATCAACTTAACCTCTAACACTCTCTCTAAAGCTAGGTGTACATTGCTTGGATACAAAAAATAAAATAAAAAAATAAACCTTCCCACACTCCTAATACCCCCCCTCATGCTAGAAATTCCCATATTAAATACATAAAAAATGGCTAAAATAATTGAATACTTGTATGCACTACCCATGGATTTACCTATTTAACATGGTATCAGATGAGGCTATGTAACCTGATCCATCCCAATCAGACGTGCACATACAGAGGGGTGTTGTTGCATTGGGAGGGAGATGCACAAGTAGAGTCATAAGAGTGGATGGGTGATGAAAGAGTTTCTTCGATATTGGTTGAGGGGAGGAGAGTCATCGAGGGTTGTCATGTGGGAGGGGAGTCGTGTTTGGAGTGGGTCATTGGTGACTATAATTTCCACTGGAGAAGGGTGTCCCAGGAAGTCACCGTGGGTGGGGGTAGCTGGCGGCCCATCAACCTGGATATAGGGAGCATGACAAGGACCTAAAAGGAGAGGAAGAGGGGTTACCAATAGAGGGGGGGTGACCAATTAAAATGATGTATGTTGGTCAGGAGTTTTCGCTCCCTTTCGGGGAAAAGTATAGGTGTCCTTCAAGGAAAAAAAGTGAGGAGAGGGAGGGATAGGGTTAGAGAATGCACTCTAATACCATGTTATAATGGAAGAGTTGTAACCCAATACCCAAGATGCCTCTCTAAGTGGGGTTTGGTGTTTATTTATAATGAATAATAAAGAGATCATAATACCTTAATTATGATGTCGGGCTTGACTCGACTTAACCCCTAACAGTTATAAACTGAAATAATGAAGCAAGTAATCACTTCATCAGGTATATTAATCAATTGTAAGTAATTTTTCTATTAAATTTTTTGAGTATTAAATATAATATGGATACAAAATGTTTGTATTTAAATATATTAACCATGTAAGTAAAGAAACGTTACCTTAATTAAGGTGTGTTTTCCAAGAAACTGAGAAAGGGTGGTTTCTACGTCAGCAGTGAGAAGCAAATAACTTCGAATTTCCATATAAGTAGTTGTAGTTGATTTTTTATTATTACCAAAACATTTATCCCCTATGTAATTTGAAATTTTTTTGACATTATAACAGTTCTTGAATGAATGATGTTTGTAGTGTTTAATTCTCAAACAATAGTTCTATAAAGCGAGAATCCTTGGAAATACACGATGAATATAAAATGAAAGACTTGTATACCAAGTTTTTGGAAGATATTATTTTGTTAATAAAAACTAAGTAGTTTTCAAGGATATACCTAGTATGGTTTTAAAATCTTTGTAGTTAAAGACCTTTTCTATTATTGACACACTTATGTACTATGTTTTAGACAAAGATTCCTTTAGAAATAAAGGTAATCCACAATGATTTCAAAATTAGTTCAACTATAGAGCGTGAAATATTCAAAGAGTAAAATAGTTGTAAATATACTTCCTTAGATTCCTTTATGTATTTTTTATGGGATGTGAATGTGAATTCTGGTATATGCATGGTAAAAATATATGAGTTTCGTTGCGCTGGTGTGTTAAAGAATATTTTCACCAAGCATTCATTGATCAATATAATATAGTGTAGAGTAATTCCTAAACTCACCTTACCTTACCCACATAAAATCTATGATCCTAATAATGAGGATCAATTATGAGTCTTACATGTTAATATTGATCAATAATGTGTAGCGTGGAATAATTATTAAATGAACATTTCCTTATAAACACCGGAGTCGTGATATTAGTAAAATGAGTACTAGTGTTTCAATATATATTCATTTCATATACATCCATATTTTTTCAATATATGCATCCAAAAAAAAATCCCAAAAACATATTCCAACTATAATTAAAAATGGTTATCATATGGGTTTTAGTATATATAAATCCATTTTCATAAGAACATACATTTAGATGCATAGAGTTTTTTAAGGATATAAACAAACTTACATCAAGAAAAAAATAATGTGCATATATAGTAATCATCCTACATTTTTATAAGGATGTTAACGAAATCCATATGATATAAAATATATAATCAATTTATAGAATATATTTTTATAAAATGGTGTACATATCTATTCGACATAGTGGGATCCAAATTGACTTGGATTTAGTTAATACTAGAGATGCACAAATAGTTGGAATAGGAAAAAGTTCCACATGAGTTGTGGAAATGAAATGTTTCAGAGACACATACTATGTAAGAATATTAAAATCACTGTAATGGTATTATATACACTATAGATGGCGATACATTATTTCTTGAGAATAATGAATCCTTCAAGCAGAAAATGGAAATCATCTAAGATTGAAAATTTCACTAACCAACCTAGATTGATCTTGAACCGATCACCCATGCTGACCAAAAAGAAGGATTGAGAGTCATTCCTGATCCTCCTAGGTTGGAAACTAGTGTCATAAATCAAAAATAAAGTAATTGGGATTGATTTGGACCATAAAATGGAAAATAAATAAATATAAACATAAAAAAAATCACTAGCATCCGAAAAAAAATATAATTTCACATACCTCCATGTGACCCTATGGGTCACCACTGAATAAAAAACTAATGTCACCCCATGACAAATGATACTGAGCTACAAGTTTCACCCAACCTAAAAACAAAAATAAATCTGTAGGCATGAGTATTAAAACTTAGTAGGCAAGCCAAAATAGTCTATTCCCATTTTTATTTTCTTAAAATTAAATATCCATCAATTTAATGTTTGAAATACAATATATTAACATATATTTTTTCATGAATTTCATTAAAAATAGACCATGGTCTAATTTACTTTTCATTTAAAGATCACTTATTTTCCAAAAATGAATCTTTTACATTTTAAAGAAACTGGGGTATATAATGAATGATGTTTTTATTTAAAAAGGGGAAATAAGATTAAAATAATTCTCAAAAAAAAATCAAAAAACATTTGAAAACCATTTTATCATCTTTATCAAAGAGATACAACATACAAGGAGGAATAATAAATGATCACACAAGGGAAATGTAAAGTAGAAAGCATGAGTAACAAACCAAACAAGGCACCTCAATCATATTCCCTAGAAAAATAAGTGCTGAAGTACATGGGACAACCTTGGAGCTCAGAGGAAAATATCGAAAATACTAGAACCTAACTCATACTATAGAAGTTCCTCACCCGATGACATCAATTAAACAACATTTTCGGTCTTACCCTACCTAGCCTAACCAAGGGGCACAATCCCAAAGCAGAGCAAGGTCCATACTAGGGGCCACTAACCAGTGCATAATCTAAAATAGGGAAATAAACATTACAAGAAAATATTCTAGCTATACCAGATTCCCACATCATTTATAAAGAGGTGGTGTTCTAAATAAAGTCAAACATGAAGCCAAACATGTATATATATAGCACAATCACACACATAATCACTAACCCCTGCATAACTCCACAAAACAATCCCTTTCCTTTCTACCATTAGATTACAAGGGAGTACCATTACAAGGACCTCCCATACCATTCAACGCAACCAAGGAAAAATGATCATCCATGGAGAGTTTTAAAAAGGGACAAATTTATGAAGGTTCCAAATGAGCCTCAAGAAGTATTTAAGTGACAAACCATTTTATAAAAAAATCACACACACCAATTATAAACTCAACTTCTTGAAATCCACTTAAGAAATCCAATCCACCATTTTATAAAAAAAACATTTATAATACCAAAACCATTCTTTAGTAACCATGAACTACTTATAGGGTCCAATCGGGAAATTTATCAAACACTTGGTGTATGAATTTAATAGAATTATTCAATGAAATTCAAATATAAAGAGAAAATAACTATATTTCATGTCTATAAATTATTTTGAAAATAATTCATCACTAATTAATATCCAAGGAAGGTTCTACGAGCAAGAAATCAATAATTATGAAATTTAAACGACAAATTCAAAGGGAAACCTACCCAAAACCATAATTTCTTTGATGAAGATGATCAAAAACCACTCTTTCCTCCTACCTGAACATGAATTTATAAATATATATAAATACCCCTAGAGGAATTACAGATATTCTCCTTACCATTAGAGAATATGTATAAATATGGAATGTATATATATATATATATATATATATATTCCATACCCATGTTAGTACATGTAAGCACCTTCAACTTCCACAGCTCGAAACCACTTCAACAGGATCCAACATACTCTATAAAAAATATTGAAAACTCAAAAATCCCCAAACCGCTAATTTAAAAATGAGACAAAGAATTAAAACAAAACAAAACCTACCAAAAAACCACGAAGAACCCAATTACTTAGTCAACCATGGAAATAATAATCCTCAATAGGGCCAATGAAAAATAATCATAAAGAATCAAAAAAAAACAAATTAGGGCTCATACAAACCACATGCACCACCTGAGAGACAAAGAAACCAAGAAATTGAAGAATAAGAAGAAGAAGGAATAAGAGAAGTGAGGTAAGTAACCAGAGATGATCACACCAATAATATGGAGAATAAATGGAGGAGGTCAGAGGGAAGGGAGGTGGCGCACTGGGAGGGGGCTGCTCACACGACTGAGAGAGGGCAAGAGGGGGTAGGGGGTTCATTGAGCAAGGGGCAAGGGGAACCCCCTTTGAGGTTTTAATAAAAATTTAAATATAATAATAATAATACATTTATTTATGTATTATTATTATTGTTTTAATTTTAATTTTTTTATTTCTATTTTCTTTATTATTATTATTATTTTTAAACAGGGATAGACTACATGGTTTGTCCACATGATCTTCCAGATTATGTGCCAATAGCATGGTTGCCTTTTTCCTAATAGGGAAGGACCACATAGTTTACCTAGTTGGGTCGCACACCCATTCTCTAGGCCATGCAGCCTGGGAAAAGCCATTATCCATGCTATATAGTTTTCACTAAACTGGTGCATGGTTTTTATTAACCGTGTGTCGATCGTGCATCTCCTCTTGTTCACCTAGAAACCATTTTTTTAAAACACTTAAGAAATCTATAAAACAAAATCAAGAATATAAAAAAATAAAATGTTAAAGAAATATCATGTCAAGGAATGAAAATTATCCCCACCATTAACACTTTCTTCTCCTAGAACGTTACCAGACCAAACAAGGAACAAAACTCCAAACCGAATGAAGCCGAACGGAACCATGAAAATCAGGGTGAACTTTTAATTCACAAGTCACACCTAACAAGAACTAGAGAAAAAAAAGTATAACCATGGGAAAATAAAATAAAAGGTTCTCCCCTCCACATGAAATCAGTTAGCACCGTCCAATACAAAAAGAAACCATGATAAGATACAAGGTGGGTCTACCCACCAATTAAGAACCGAATAGACTATACCAAACTGGGAACCTCTAACATGGACCAAACAAAAAAATACCTAGCACTCCAAAACCAATAAAAAAACTCCCGATTCAAGGGAAAACCCATATAAAGAACTCAAACCAATCATTGATCCAAACATCGATTAATCCTTTTACACAAGACCTAAGAATCTATACAACAAGAACAACCCAAAACCCTAGACTAAAAATGATTCCCCAGAATAAGAACAATTTAAAGTCGCACATACCTTAGGAAAAACTACGAACGATAAGATAAAAAAACCACCAATATTTTTACAATGAATAGATAAATTTTGTACGAACAAGGAAGACTATAATGGGGAAATTTATAATATCTCCACTCCGATGGTAGAGACAAAAACTGGACCAAAAACCCCACACCCAACAATTCATGACCACATGAAATGGTTCACTCTAAGACCAATGTTTCGAGCTCAGATTCCTTGAATAATATGTTTCCCCAAAGTCAATAGGTGATGAAATTTAATTAAAAATTCTTCTTTCGGTAGTGTGACTCACAGAACCCACTTCAGACGACCTAAGAGACTGCGCCAAATGAAACATCTTTTTCATAATCCACTATGAATGAGACATTATTCTATTTTTATGTTAATGAAGGTAGGGGAAAAACCAAGAAGGATAAGGTGTGGTCCAATGTGATAAAATTATCTAGATCGACCAATAAATTCATAGTATGGGTAGACTCTTAAATGGGAATAATATGAGAGAAACTTATACAAAATTTCATCAGATACCCTAACAACCTCAGTTTTGAAAAGTTCAAACCCTTAAACGATGACCAACACTGATTCCCAAAACTGACCCACACCTAAGCAGAGAGGAATGCATCCTAGAGTCCCATCGTCCACTCATTTCTGTTAATTTCTGGTGGCATAATAAAAAACAATAATCATGAAGTTGAATCAAAACATGTCATAAACAAAAATTCCACACTGCATTCACAAACCATAATCTAAACTGAAATAACCCCTCAAAACACATTTTCTATATGTCAAAACCAAGTTCCCACAAAAGAGGATTACAAAAATGAAAATAAAACACTAAATAATTTCTCAGACACTTTTTAAAACATTGAAATCCCCCTTTTTGAAAACAATTTTTTAGAAAATAAAAAAACTTAAGTATCCACCATTGGTATTCCATGAATTCTAATAAATATACATACTCATGATAGCTGAAGCACTAATCGAAACCAACCAATAATTTTTCACCTTCCACATATTTACATCCATATATTTGATTATTCATAGAAATACCAAGGGATAATTAAAAACATTACTCATTTCTAGAACAAATAATTCACCCTAAATCCTAAATTTCCAACCAATTTGTGGTTTATCTTTATCATTAAACATTCACATTTCTAAATTCCTATGAAAAATACATTTCATATTCCAAAACAGAGTTTCAAAAATATGAAAATGATTTTCAATACACTTTCACTTTCTCCATTTGAAACCACACATTTTGTTAAAATAAAACCATTTCCATAAATCATTTTCATTACAAAGACCATTTTTACTGTACAAAGACAATTTTTATTTTTGAAATTTTTTTTCCAAGATTTTATTTAATCCACTCACTTTAACAAAAACTAATCCAAAACAAAACTTACACCAAATATACAAGAATGAGGAACTGGTGGCTATGCCTAACCTAGAAACATGGTTTAACTGAGAATTTCCTGGGTGATAATCAACCACATGAATTATCTTAAACCATGCACTTAGGATACACATGGGTCACTACTCCATGAAAGCTCATCGCGTAACACCGACTAATTTCCATTTTTATACCTTATCCACACATACCAAAACCAAAGACTCAATTCTCAGACTACCCCTAGAAACTTGAGGATTAGAATGAGAAACAGTTCATGATGCTCTTACCTTACCTACCTCTCGAGTACCAATAATCCTATGTCTGATCTACCAAACCCCCCAAATAATAAGGTAATTATATGGTACTATTTTTCAGGAACGAACCTAGGTCGACCCTGAACCAGTCACCCAAGCCGACATATGACAAAGCCCGAGAGACATAACTGATCCTCTCAGTTTGGAACCTAGTGTTGGGAATAAGAAATACAAAAATTGGGAATGATTTGGCCCCTAAAAATGAAAAACATAGAAATATAAAATGAATAAAAAAATGATCACTAATAGTGGTAATAAAAAAACTACACATACCTCCATGTGACCTTGTAGGTCACCTCTAATCAAGAAAATGACGTTTCCCCATGGTGACCAAGACCGAGTTGGAAGTAGCACTAAAACTAAATATAGAAATAAAGTTATAGGCATGAGTATTAAAACTTAGTGGTAATTCCCAAAAAACAAATTACCATATTAATTTCCTTTAAATAAAATATCCATTAATTTAAAGTTTGAAATACAATATATAAACATAGGGTCTTCACACATTTTCTTAAAAAAAATTAGGGTCAATTTCTCTTTTTAGTTAAAACTAGTTTCTTAGATAAGGAATTATGTTTTTATTTAAAAAGGGGAAATAAGTTTCAAATCATTCTAAAAAACATTTACATAAACATTTGAAAAACCATTTTATCACCTTTAACAAAGAGATACACCATACAAGGATTCAGATCCAATGATCACACATGGGTAATGGAAAGTCGCAAGCATGAATAACCAACCAAACAAGGCACCTCAATTATACAGCACAAAAAACTAAGTGTTAAAGTACATGGGAGATACTAGGATCTTATTGGATAATTTAGAACATTATAAAACCCAACTCATCCCATATACATGCCTCGCCCAATAACATCAATTCACTCAAACACTCAGTCTTAACTTACCTGGCCTAACCGAGGGGAACAATCCTAAAGCAGATCAAGGTACATACTATGGGCAACTAGACAATGTGTAATCTAATATAGTTCCACAACCCTTCCTAAAAAATATGATAGTTATTACAGGTTCCAATTTCATGTATAAAGAGGGGTTGTCCCAAAAAAATCAAACATGCAACCAACCATGCATATATATATATATATAGCACAAGAACACACATAAGAACCACCCCCAAATCACTCTATGGAACAATCCATTACCTTTAAACAATTAGATCACAAGGGAGTCCCATAATAAGGACCTCTCACACAATTCAACATAACCAAAGAAATAAGATCATCCCCAGAGAGTTTTTAAAAGGGTCCAATTTATGAAGGTTCCAAACAGGTCTCAATAAGTGTTTGAGTGACTAATAATTTTACAAAAACATCACAAGTACCATTTATAAAATCAAGTTCTTTAAATCCATTTAAGAAATAAAAACAAAAATTTTATAATTAAAACAAATTCTTAAGACCAAAAAAATCTCTAGTAACCACGAACTACTTATAAGGTCCAATAAGGAAATTTATCAAACACTTGGTGTATGAATTTGATAGAACTGTTACATAGAATTAAAATACAAGGAGTAAATCACTATATTTCATATAAATAAATTACTATAATAATCATACATCACTAATTAATATCCAAGGAAGGTGAGAAGAGAAATAAATCAATAATTCAAAAATTTAAATGAAAAATTCACAGGGACACCTAACTCAAACCACAAGTGATTTGATAAAGAAGATCCAAAACTACTCTTTACTCCTACATGCAAATGAATTTAAATATATATATATACACATAAATACCTCTACATTTATTGAAAATGTTCCCCTCAACATGAGGGAATATGAAAAG
Organism: Viscum album; assembly: GCA_963277665.1. Taxonomy (NCBI): domain Eukaryota; kingdom Viridiplantae; phylum Streptophyta; class Magnoliopsida; order Santalales; family Viscaceae; genus Viscum; species Viscum album. The sequence goes on from OY728157.1 coordinate 820,985,085, forward strand.
GAGGGAATATATATATATATATATATATATATATATATATATATTCCTTTCCCATGAATTAACATGCAAGATCCCTTCACTCCCATTACTCAAAAACCACTTCAATGAGACCCAACACACTCTAGAAAAAAATACATTAAAAAAAAACACCTAAATTAAAAATGAGGAAAATAATTAAAATAGATCAAAAACTACCCAAAACCCGTGGAGAACCCACTTCCTTTGTCAGCCACAACACGAATGATTATTAATGAGGCCAAAAAACCGCGATATTCAAGAATCGACCAAAAAAACCACCCCAAAAAAATTACAGTTCAGCTAAAATATAGGCCCCACCTAGGAGAAATGGATACCAAGAAATAGAATAAGAATAAGGAAGAGGACAAGAGATGGAACTTACTATAGATGATCACACCCAAAACCAAAAGAATAAGCAGCCATAAATGGAGGCTTGAGGTAAGGGAGGTGGTGCGCCAAGAGGGGTTTGCTCGCACAGCCGGGGGAGGTGAATAGAGGGGGGGGGTGCGTTGTGCAAGGGGTAAGGGGGAACCCACTTTATGGTTTTAATAAAAACCTAAATATAATAATAAACAATATTTCTTTTATTAAATTTATTATTAATTTCATTTTTCATTTTCATTTTTATTTCAATTTTATATTTTATTTTATTTTATTTTTTTATACCAGGTTAGACCACACATTTTTTCCACACGGTCTTCTAGACCATTCACTAACCATACAGTTTCCACTGTCATAAGAGGGAGGGACTACACAATTTACTTAGAGGGGGTGTACGCTCATGTTCTAGGCAGTGCATCTTGGACATTTCCACTATCAAGGCTACAAAATTTTCACTAGGATGGTGCACGGTTTCTTCTAATTATGTAATGACCATGTGCCTCCTCATTTTTTCCCATAAATCAACATTTATTTCTGAAAAACACCAAGGAAAGCAATAGAAAAAATCATAGGAATAAATAAAATAATAAAGAAATATTAGGTTGGGGTGGCATAGAAAATATAAATTTGAACTTAATAATTTATTCTATGTATCAAAATATAGGTCATTATTATTTTGAATATTGTGGTAGTTATTCAAGTGAGTCTATACAAGTATGAAATAGGTGTGGTACCGGCAAGGATCGATTGATAACACAATGTCTTTATGTATAAATAAATGAAAATTTTACTTGTCAAAGATAACTTATATGATCATTAAATTGAGAATTGGACATCAAGACCATCAATTGTTGAAGGTGGATATAGGACACAACCCAAAAGGGATGATGACATCATAGAATTTCAATCAGGGTGAAAATTACTAAAATCCAGTTCTGAATTAAAGCCAACAACTAGATCATAGAATATTCAATTGGAATGAATATTTTACATGTGTCTAGTATATGTTAGTGGGAGTAACATTTTTTGCAAGTAAAATATGTTTGATAACATAAGAAAAACAAATATTGGTCTTATAGTTTGTTAAGACCAGGATGAAAGTAACTCTCTAATGATTGACTTAAATTAGAAACCAAGATTCTAGGGAACAAAATATAATGAGGTAGATCTAATGGTTTACTAGACCAAGTAAATAGTATATATATTTATAATGTGTTAAAAAAATACAAGTTGGAACAATTAGAGAATGAATTATTACCAATTTCACATGGCATAAATCTCTCCAAGTAGACGTGTATGATACATATGAGGAGATTATTATGGTGAGTTTAATTCCATATGATTTTGTGATAGATCAATCACATCTTCCATGATATGTAAAAGATATGATATTTCCAACATATAATTTAAAGTAGGAAAATATCAGTTATATCCAGGAGATCTACAAGGAAAGTAGTCAGAACTATTTGATTGTACTAGAGAAATTACAAAAGATATGTACCTGGTATATAGAGAGGAAAGGACATTAGTTATATGAGGACACATAAAAGTCTTCCAACTAGGTCAACATGATCTAATTTAATAGTTATGTTAAGGTAAGGAGAAATACAATCTCATTCAGGATAATGGTAGCCATGTCTAAAAATAATGAGTGTGTTGTGAATTCTGAGGTGGATAAATAAGCAGTGTAAAATACCAAAAAAATTAGTCATTGGAATCATACATAGTAATTATATCTTAATCATTAGGATAATTCTATTAATAATACCAGACAATATTTAAACATTCGATAGTGGGAAATGTGAATTTACCTGGGGATATCATCTCTTGAGAAGTCTTACTCAAAGAGGTAAAGTAAAAAATAATATAGTCTCTATGTAACAAATATGTTATAGGCCCCATGACTAAAGTCATAACTTGGAATAAACATGATCTTATCATGTCAGAGTTAAAAAGAATGGGTAAAAGTTAGATCTAGTGTAAGTTGGAGTGTTGTAAAAGCGGGATCCCTAGACCCAACATTATTAGTAAATTCTTATTACCATACCATGTGTATAATGAGTTATGTATGATGTAAACTTACCATTATAGTGATGATAAATATTTTTCCAGTATTTAAATGGTAATTTACATAGATTATATTTCATATCAAAAGTTTTTAGTAGTTCCTAGGACATAATGAGAACCTTGAGATACTATGAAATTAATCTTAAACATACGTCATATTATTTAGAAACATCATACCGATTGGACATAGTTCATGTTTGACTATAAGGTGTTGGGAGATTATAAGCATTGAGATTTCTTATAATGAAGTTTTCACTTGGTGACCTCTAGTAGGCGATATAATAATGACAGACCACCAATAGGAACACCTCATGTTTTAGGTGACATTGGTACTTCTTATCTACTAATATTTGTATTGGTATTGTTACTTGAGATCATTATCAATGTATTCCATTTGATCATATAATTTGATGAAAATAAAAAATAATGACATTGAATTTGTGGTGAGGTATCTTGTATTGGGTACCTCATTCGTGGCATGACATTGGGTGAATGATCAAGATAGAATTTGTCACCTCTAAGTTAAGAAAGTGATATCTCAATCCTGGTTGATCAGGATGGTAGTACCTTCATAAATAATTGGCCATGATAGTCAAAGGTAAGTCTTTCTAGTTAGATTAAATAATAATAAAGCAATAAAGGATGATGATACTAGTGTACGTCCTTCTTTAGGATATATTTTATGAAAAAGAGATAATATTACATATTTCATGTTCATAGGATGGTTGTCATTTCTATGACTATTCCTCATATTTTTAGTGGCCTTGTTGAGTTTCTACACTCCAGTCCTGGTTTGTGAATATTATTCAGTACTATTGAGATAAGGTCCTAGAGGGTCACACACAATAGTGTATTCAAGAAGCTACCCTATTCAGTTGAATAGGTATATAGGACATAGTGGGACCAATAATGAGGTCTGAGATTTTTCCAAGCATTATCGATCACTGATAAATAAAAGAAATCATTATTATCAAAGTATAGAATCATTGGGTTGTATTTATTTTGTGAAATTATTTACATGTATTTAATTAAATACAAGGAATAATATTATGTGAACGAATATTATTTTAATATTCATTGTTTGTATAATATTAGCATGAATTATGAGTAGAGTTAATGACTCGACTTTATAAAATAATATATAATAAAAGTATATGAGAAAATATAAATACTATTTATTACATATTTTGTTCTCCATAATTATTTATTTATAAGTTATTTAGTGGATCTTAAATATACAATGGTTGGGGAACCCTAACCTAGTATTTTAGAAATATACTATACAAGTCAAGGAGAAGATCATTCCATGTGCTATCTATCTGTCTAAATTGAGAGACTATCTCTTGTATCGACTCCTAGATAGAAAAAAATTCTATCTGAGTGAACAATCCAAAAACACCTATGTGGATCAAAGGCACGAAATTGAGGTGATCATCGGGTCATCGAAGAGAACGTCGGAGCTCTGCACTAGCACTCAAAATTTGATGAACGAAATGCATGCCAATTCTTGAAGTGTGTGTAGATGATCTAGAGTGTTTAGATTTATATCCTTCAAGAAATTGTAATCGTTGAAGTGAAATAGATGTACATGGTTTGATTCGAACAAGGTACTTATTATGTTTTAATTTTTGTGCTCTAATTAATTCATGTGAGATCCTCAAACCATATCATGGCTTGGATTATTGAGGACAAAAAAGTATTCATTACTCCGATGATAAATGACTTTAAATCCCCAACCCACCATATTTCACTAGATAACTTGGTACCACTAATACTACCATTGAAATTTTTTCTCAAGTATAGATAGAACTTATATGCAAGTAGCGTGAGTTGTAGAAGTCTATATAAGAACAAAAAACAGATTATATCTGATATTTTTTGTCATAAAATCCTTTTGATTCTTCAAATCATTTGATTGTAAAAGTAAATATTCTTGGAGTTCAAAAAACTAAACATGATTGGTGATGAAAAGGTAAGATCCCCTCTCATTCTAAGCACCCCAATAAGTCTCCATGATATGGTAAAACTATACAAACCATTCTAGACAATGAATATCTCAAAAGATCCATGACATAATATTTATCTATATTGAATTTTGGATACATGGTCTCACAAAGAATCATAGTATGTTAACATCCACCATGACATGGTCGACTATTACGGTGAATCTGACCGCGATGTAGTCCTAGAATAACCACATCATGGTTATTTCAAATATTATACCTTGGTCTACAGTTAGAGTAACCTTGAAATATTCCCTTCATCCATTCTATTTCCCCTATAAATATTAACATGATTTTACATGGTGATTAGATAGCCACACTATTTTTTGGAAAATCATTATAGCCCATGATGTGGTTATATAACCAAGATAGTGGTTCTCGATAGGGTTTCCCTTTGGTCAGGTTTGAGAAATTTTTCACTCGACCTAATCAAAATTAGTCGGATTGGGTTGGGTTGAGGTATAAACATTTTTTTAATGACCTGACCCAACCTAAACCAAGGCGGGTCAGGTTGGGTCTATTGGGTCAAGTAAAGAAAAATTATAGAAAATAATAAGAAAAATCCAAAAAAACTATTTATTATATAAAAATAAAACAAATTTAGATCATTTAAGATCTTCTAAATATAAACAAAAAAACAATCCTCATTCACTTCAATTCAAAAATTTAAAACTATTTTTTTATTAAATCAATAAATAAAACATCAAGTGGAGCACCAAATCCATTTTATTAACCAATAAAACATTACATGTAAGTAATGTCCAAATAAATTAGGAATATCTTATAAAATGAGTTATAAGCTATGTCATTGAATGAACAAGAAATAATTTCATTTAATCATGCATCCAAATAAATTCAATAAATACTTCCATCATCCAAAAAATTCAAATAAATAAATTTAAAAAACATTTATTGAATTTTGTTAAAATGGATGAGTAATGATGCAATACCCAATATTCCTCTTAAGAGAGGCCTTGGAGTTTACTTATGGAGATTTATAATGATAAAATAACACCCAAGTTTGATGTGGGACCCACACTACAACACTCCACCTCAATTTAGGTATACCTATATTGGATAGATAATTAAAGAAAAAAATGAAAAGAAAACAAATAAAAATAATAATTTCTAACACTCCCCCTCAAGCTGGACATACCCATTATGAAGTGGAATTGAGATCATGGTTGATTTCACAAATGGAGGGTTGTCGTATAGGGGATGAGTAATGAAGGAGGGGTGGGGTAGGGTTGGGGACTGATATGATTTAGTTGGGAGGCTCTTCACCCTACCGGGGGGGGGGGGGTCATGAGAAAAACCTAGCTAGGAAGAGGGAGGAGAGACTAGAGGGAGGTTTTTGGGTTAGATATACTTTGATTCCATGTTAAAATGGAAGTGCGATGACCCAATACCTAAGATTCCACTTAAGAGAGAGACCTTGGGTTTTATTTATAGAAAATTATAATGGGATAAAACACCCATGTTAAATGTAGTAAACTCACATGAACAAACATATTTTTACATTATATGTTTTTTTATTTGGACATTTTATTGGTTAGCGAACAAAAAAATTATAGGTAAATATTAAATTCAGTAAACGCCACATGTGTGAGTGGTGATAATAGGGGAGTGGAGCACCCAACCCCCATAAGAAATAAATTATGTATTGGTTGGGTCGGGTTCATTTATTATTTTTCCAACACATGACTCGACCAAAGCTAGACAAAATTAACTCAAACCATTTATATCACATGTGTAACCCAACCTAACCCGATTTGGTTAAATTGGGTTCATTGGGTTGGGACAAGTTACAACACCCCTAGTTCTAAAAAAAATTTCTTCATCATATCATTTAATTATCTTCCTTGGATTTGATACAACTAAAGGGTTTTATAGGATGTTATGATGCCCTCATATACTATTGGAATAAAAAAAATCCAATTCCAAGATCAAAAAAGAGTTTAATGAGAGAGATTAATTAGGAAACCATAAAATAACCATCCTTCACAATCCATGATTGTGATATTGGATAGCAGTGAGTTTAATTGAGTCCCCTTGGTAGTAACCAATGAGTTATTACATCTAAATATTTTCACTGACCACTAAAATCACTGAATTCTTAAATATGAACTCTTCTCCATAAAGGGTTTATATCACATCCTTATTGAAAAAAATGAGATAAGATTCATTGAGAGAGGTTTGTCCAATAGAGAATGAATTACAATGAATAGTGTAGAATGAGAGTATTTAGAATCTATTACTTAGAGAAAGGTCTAGTTGTTTCTTGTATAAATGAAGATAAATATATGGAATATAAATATAAGTCATACCATTGACCTATCCAATCATTTGACCACCAACTCATATAATAAATATCTAATTACACAAATGATGAATGTAATGTCTCTCCCAATACACCCCTATAAGAAAGACATACTCAACTTAAAAACCAAAAAAGGATAAAAAGAAGAAGAACATCCTCATATGCATCCCCCGATTATTTTTCTATAACCTCCTATGTATGAACTCCTCATGACGGAAAATATTTTGAAATAATTTTTGTTGTGAATATGAGATGTACACCATATAAATACCATGTCAATTATGAACATTACTGAATATTATGTATGAGACGAAGAATAATGGACGACCTTAATATTTGTTTTTGTGAAATAGTGTCTAATTTGCAGACCAAAAAGATTGGGTGAACACATTGGCAACTATTTTTCCTATAAATATATGCTTAAGAGTTAAGAGATTTGTATATTTTATCATCCAATCAACAACCACAAATACCAAATCATACTCCTTTGATTTTGGAATTCTAGAAACAAAATCCATTGATATATCTTTCTAAATAATTTTGGGTATGCTTAGTGATTGGAGAAACCTAGTAGGACTTAATGACTTAAACACCTTTTTTTATAAAACTTCACACTCCCACACAAACAATTGCACATTTTATGTATTTAACTCCCAAAACACCCCTTTACCATGGAACTTTTTTTTCTTCAAATATCCCATATGTCCTTGATTGGTGAGGAATGATAAAACTGTAGATGTTTTGGTATAAAAACGGATTTATTAAAAAAAACAACCTATTTTGAAAATATAAAAGTTCAATTTGATAAGTGTACTCTTTTTTAACTACCTTCACTTGATGAAAACCATAAACAATTGCCTTTAACTTTTCTTCTAGGTTTACTTCTCCCATTATAATCTAGAGGTCCTCCCATCCATGTTGTGACCATGCCAAATTCATCATTTTCCTATCTACTATTATCCGTGAAAAATTTTCATCCACATCATTTTCTCAAGTTTTTATATTAATTTAAAGTTATATCAAAATATATTATCTTTATATTATTTTTTAGGATTTGAGATAACTCACTGAATAAGAAAATGGTTTGAGGTTTTATGGTAGGTAAAAATATCAAATTTCCAACCCATGAGGTATTTGTTTCCAATGATGAACCTAGTAGGTTAAAATGGACGGAAGAAGGTATAAATGAGGCCAAGGAGAATATACCTTATAAAAACATAAAAGTGATAAATAAATGGAAATTAAAATGAAAGAGAGAACAAGAAATTTTTATAGCAGTTTAGTTTAAATTTGACCATGTCCATTATTACACCTCTCTACTCAGTGAGAAATGTGTTTCCACTACAAGATTTATGAGGTGGATTATAACCCGTTACAACACATACCTTTTCTAGTGGTGGTATAACCAGACATAAAAAATGACTTTTTTATTGGGGGTCACAACCCTTACAAACTTTTTGAGGAAGCTTTAGCCAATCATGACTTTTGGAATATGATATTCACAACCCGAATGACCTAACTTTAGAATATTGGAGTCACAACCCGAATGACATGACATTATAATCTGAGATTCACAACCTAAAAACTGAGTGTTAATGTTTTTGGTAAAATAATAAGTCAATAGAGAAATCACATGTAAGAGATGGGAAAAATTTTTGTAGAAAAAATAGACCTAGAAGAAAAAGAAAGATCAAACAAAGAAGCACAAGTACAAGTTATTGAGTATTAGATCAACTCATATCATCAAGGTAGTAGAAGTTGAAGTAGTTTAGGTATTATCCTCAAGAGAATTTAAACAATGGTAAATATAGTCTACATGATCACTTTAATGTTTATAGAGTGTGAGCAGATTTTATCACATTGATTTATATGTACTCATATTTAATCATCGCATCAAAATTTAATCTCCTCCTAGAATCCTTTAAGTCCCTTAAATAGATTATTCAAAGCTACAACAGCTAAAGAGAACTTGTGAAAATAGTTAAAATTATTCAATATTAGAGTCAAAAATATTTATTGGTGATGAAAAATATTCAAAAAATATCTAAAGAAATTAAAATAATTTAAATACATCATTTGAACCATTTAACAAATGTAAAAAAATGATAATTTTAAACATTCAAACTAATTCTATAATATTGAGTGATATAAATCCCTGAATATCATAAGGATGTTGACTCTGTAAAAATAAATTCTAAATTAATGCATTACATATTAAAATAAATATACTTTTAAGAATTTATAAACAAATTGAACACTTTTATAGAAATGTAAATTTAATTATATAATATTTCAAAAAACATGTAATAAAAAATTATTTTTAAATGTATAGGAAACACGTAGTGAATTTCATATACATAGATAAAAGTAGGTATTAAAGATTCATTAAATATAATTTTAAATATTCTAAATTAAATTAACATAGAATAAAAATAATTTTTAATTAATTTAGAAACTAATAAAATATTAAAAAAATGAAAAAAATTTATAAACGTAATTTTGATATAAAAATAATTTAGACATAGGAATGATAATAGAAATGAAAGAACTTGGTATTTGTGGTACCATTAGAAGTCACATTTCTAATATCCACATAATTCATAATTGATGAAAGCATAATTTTTGAATTGATGGTAGCATATTTTTTTTTGAACTTATGGTAGAATATTCTTTGAAGTAATGGTAGAAGAAATTTTGAACTAGTGGTATTAGAAATTTAGAACTAGCAGTAGCAGACATTTTAAACTAACGATAGAAGAAATTTTGAACTAATAGTAGAAAATATTTTGAATAAAAAGAAGTATACATTTATAAAAAATGTTAGAAGAAATTTATAGATGATAGTAACAAAATTTTACAACTAACAGAAGAATAAATTTATAAAGAGAAAAAAATTAAAACAAAACAAAACCTACCCAAAAACCATGAAGAACCAAATTCCTCTGTAAACCATTGAAATAATGATCCTCAATAGGGCCAATGAACCCTAATCATCAAGAATTAACCAAAACAAATTAGGGCTCATACAAACCACATGCACCACCTGGGAGACAAAGAAACCAAGAAATTAAAGAATAAGAAGAAGAAGGAATAGGATGAGTGAGGTAAATAACCAGATATGATCACACCAATAATCTGAAGAATAAGTGGAAGAGGTTGGAGGGAAGGGAGGTGGCGCACTAGGAGGGGGCTACTCGCACGTCCGAGAGAGGGGAAGAGGGGGTTGGGGGTTCATTGAGCAAGGGGTAAGGGTAAACCCCTTTGAGGTTTTAATAAAAATGTAAATATAATAATAATAATAATAATAATAAAACATTTATTTAAATATTATTATTTTTAAACAAGGATAGACTACATGGTTCGACCACATGATATTCCAGATCATGTTCCAATAGTGTGGTTGCCTCTGTCCTAATAGGGAAAGACAACATAGTTTACCTAGTGGGGCGCACACCCATGCTCTAGGCCATGCATCCTGGGCAGAGCCATTATCCATGCTATATAGTTTTCACTAAGCAGGTGCATGGTTTCTCATAACCATGTTTCGATCATGCATCTCCTCTTGTTCACCTAGAAACCATTTTTCTTAAAACACATAAGAAAGCTATAAAACAAAAGCAAGACCATAAAAAAATAAAATATTAAAGAAATATCATGTCAAGGAATGAAAATTATCCCCACCATTGAGACATTCTTCCCCTAGAAAGTTAGTCAACCAAACAAGGAAAAAAAATCAAAACCAAATGAAGATGAATGTAACCATGAACATCAGGGTGAACTTTTACTCTAAAAGTCACACCTAACCTACACTAGAGAATGAAAAAAGAGGATAACCATGGGAAAATAAAATAAAAGGTTCTCCCCTCTACATGAAATCATCTAGCACCGTCCGACACAAAAAGAAACCACGACAAGATACAAGGTGGGTCTCCCCACCATTTAAGATCTGAATAGACTATACCAAACTTGGAACTTCCAACATGGAACAAACAATAAAAATACCTAGCACTCCAAAACCAATAAAAAACTCCCGACTCAAGGGAAAAACCATATAAGGAACTCAAACCAATAATTGATCCAAACCTCGATTAATCCTTTTCCACAAGACACAAGAATCTATAAAACAAGCACAACCCTAGACTGAAAATGATTCACAAGAATAAGAATAATATAAAGTGGCACATAATTGAGGAAAAACTACAAATGACATCAAAAAGAAACCACCAGTATTTTTAAAATGAATAGATAATTTTTTTACGAATAAGGAATACTACAATGGGGACATTTATAATATCTCCACTCCGATGGTTAAGACATAAACTGGACCAAAATCCCCACACCCAACAATTCTTGACCACATGAAATGGTTCACTATGAGACCTGTGTTTGGAGCCCTGGTTCCTTGAATAATATGTTTCCCCAAAGTCAAGAGGTGATGAAATTTAATTAAAACTTCCTCTTTCGATAGTGTGACTCACAGAACCCCCTTCAGATGACCTAAGAGACTACGCAAAATGAAACATCTTTTTCATAATCCACAATGAATGAGACATTATTCTATTTTTAAGTCAATGAAGGTGGGAGAAAAACCAAGAAGGCTCAAGTGTGGTCCAATGTTATAAAAGGATCTAGATCGACCACTCAATCCATAGTATGGGTAGACTCTTAAATTGGAATAATATGAGAAAAACTTATACAAAATTTCCTCAAAAACCTTAACCACCTCAGTTTTGAAAAGTTCAAACCACTAAATGATGACCAACACTGATTCCCAAAACTGAAACTCACTTAAGCATAGAGGAAGGAATCCTATATTCCCATCATCCACTCCTTTCTATGAAATTATTGTGGCATAATAAAAAACAATCATCGTGAAGTTGAATCAAAACATGTCATAAATGAAAATTCTACACTGCATTCACAAACCACAATCTAAACTGTAATAACCACTCAAAACAAATTTTCTATATGTCAAAACCATGTTCCCACAGAAGAGGATTACAAAAATTAAAATAAAACAATAAATAATTTCTCACTCACTTTTCAAAACATTAAAATCCCCCTTTTTGAAGACAATTTTTTAGCAAGTAAAAAAACTTAAATACCGACCATTGGTATTCCATGAAGTCTCATAAATATACATACTTATGCTAGCTCAATCACCAATCGAAACCAACCAATAAATTTTCACCTTCCACTTATGTACATCCATATATTTGATTATTAATATAAATACCAAGGGACAATTAAAAACATTACTCATTTATAAAACAAATAATTCATCCTAAATCCTAAATTTCCAACCAATTTGTGGTTTATCATTATCATTAAACTATCAAATTTCTAAATTCCTATAAAAAATTCATTTCACATTCTAAAAAAGAGTTTCCAAAATCCAAAAATGATTTTCAGTACAATTTCAATTTCATCATTTGAAACCACACATTTCATTAAAATAAACCATTTCCATAAATCATTTTCATTTCAAAGACCATTTTTCCTGTACAAAGACCATTTCTACTTTTGAAAAATATTTTCCTAGAATTTTTTTTTATTTTTTTAATCCACTATCTTTAAAAAAAACTAATCAAAAAAAAAACTTACACCAAATATACAAGAATAAGGAATTGGTGGCTATTTCTAACCTAGAAACATGGTTTAACTGAGCACTTCCTGGGTAACCACATGAATTATCTTAAACCATGACCTTCGGATACACATGGGTCACTACTCCATGAATGCTCATCATGTACCACCAAATAATTTCCATTACTATCCCTTATCCACACAGACCAAAACCAAAGACTCAATTCTCAAACTACCCCTAGAAACATGAGGATTAGAATGAGCAAGAGTTCACGATGCTATTACCATACATACCTCTCGAGTACCGATAGTCCTATGTTCGATCTACTAAACACCCCAAATAATAAGGTAATTATATGATACCATTTTTCATGAACCAACCTTGGTCAACCCTTAACCGTTCACCCAAGTTGTCCCGTGATAAGGCCCAAGAGACGTACCTGATCCTCTCGGTTTGGAACATTGTGCTGGGAATAAAAAATACAGAAAATGGTAAGGATTTGGCCCATAAAAATGAAAAACATAGAAATATAAAATGAACAGAAAAATGATCACTAACAATGTTAATAAAAAAAATTGCACATACCTCCATGTGACCTTGTAGGTCACCTCTGATCACAAAATTGAAGTTTTCCCATGGTGACCAAGACCGAGTTGGAAGTAGCACCAAAAATAAATATAGAAATAAAGCTATAGGCATGAGTATTAAAACTTAGTGGGAAATCCCAAAGAATAAATTACTATATTCACTTCCTTTAAATCAAATATCCGTCAATTTAAAGTTTGAAATACATTATATAAATATAGGGTCTTCACACATTTTCTTAAAAAAAATCAGGTCCCATTTCCATTTTTAGTTAAAACTAGTTTCTTAGATAAGGAATTATGTTTTTATTTAAAAAGGGGAAATAAGTTTGAAATCATTCTAAAAAACATTTACATAAAAATTTGAAAAACCATTTTATCACCTTTAACAAAGAGATACACCATACAAGGATTCATAACCAATGATCACACATGGGTAATGGAAATTTTCAAGCATGAGTAACCAACCAAACAAGGAACCTCAATCATACACCACAGAAAACTAAGTGTTGAAGTACATGGGAGAACCTAGGATCTTAGTGGATAATCTAGAACATACTGAAACCCAAATCATCCCATAGGCATGCCTCGCCCAATGAAATCAATTCACTCACACACTCGGTCCTACCATATCTGGCCTAACTGAGGAGCACAATCTTAAAGCAAATCAAGGTCCATACTATGGGCCACTAGACAATGTGTAATCTAAACAAGTGACGTAACCCTTCCTAAAAAATATGATAGTTATTTCAGGTTCCAAGTTCATGTATAAAGAGGGGTTATGCCAAAAAATCAAACTTGCAACCAACCATGCATATATATATATATATAGCACAAGAACACACACACGCACCACCCCCCAAATCACTCTATGGAACAATCCCTTACATTTCAACAATTAGATCACAAGGGAGTCCCATACTAAGGACCTCCCACACAATTCAACATTACCAAAGTAATAAGATCATCCCTAGAGAGTTTTTAAAAGGTTTCAATTTACGAAGGTTCCAAATGGGCCTCAAGAAGTGTTTAAGTGACTAACATTTTTACAAAAACATCACATGCACCATTTATAAAATCAACTTCTTTAAATCCATTTAAGAAATAAAAACAACAATTTTATAATTAAAACAAGTTTAGAAGACCAAAAAAATATCTAGTAACCACGAACTACTTTTAAGGTCCAAAAAGGAAATATATCAAACACTTGGTGTATGATTTTGATAGAACTATTACATAGAATTACAATACAAGGAGTAAATCACTATATTTAATATCAATAAATAACTATAATAATCATACATCACAAATTAATATCCAAGGAAGGTGAGAAGAGAAATAAATCTATAATTCATAAATTTAAATGACAAATTCATAGGGACACCTAACTCAAACTGTAACACCCTGACCCCAGTTACCCAGAGTCGTTGCATTATTTTAATACATCGGCATGATTACAAGGAATCAAGTCCCGAAGGTCTGATTGGTTTAGCGGTCTTGGAAAATAGATTACATACATGGATGTTACATTACACTTTATAACATACAAAACAACATAAATAATCCTTTATTAATGCCATTATACCCTTGGCTTAACCCTGCATATCAATCACAATACACTTCTTGGAATCCTGGGAAAAATAAAACATAGAATGGGGTGAGCTCAGATGCTCTGTAAGGATAAAAATATAGCAGAAACTTTAATAAATAAGCATAAACATTTAAGGAAATGTATAACTAAAACAAAAGCCTTTTAAACTTGAACATCAACATAATATGGAAAAAAATAAAATGAAATAATTCCATTTACTTATTCAGATGAATATTCTACTAGTCAAATAATCACATGCAATATCAATAACTACTTTCATAATGATGGAATGCATAATGACAGACTATCATAACCACATAGCCAAGGCCTCGTGCCAAGACTATAAATAATATTTTTTCAAGGCCTCATGCCAAGACACTAGTTTGTCTCATGAGACCTATCGATGCATTGAGGGGCTATAGCGGGATCCACCCGTCACTTACTAAGTCCAATGCATTCCTCATATGAAAAGGTCTAAACATAACATAAAAACTCATATTAAAACTAGCATACGAAATGTCAATACTTTACCCATAAACCATGAGTGGTATAAAAATAACACATCCACAGTCAAACATATCACAAAACCTTCAACACAATATGGAAGATTTGTATCATGACAAATCAACTTCAAAACAAGTTTAAAACCTAGTAAAGTATTTTGACGTTGATGAAAATGATTTGTAAAACTCTTTGAAAGAAATACCCCTTTTTCATGAAAACATTTAAAAGTCACACAATTTGGAAAATAAGTCATTTAAAGACATTTTTGAATCAACATGTCCCATACCACTTTGAAACTTTTGAAAGGAATTAACATTTTAAAAACATTCATATCCATATAAATAAATCCTTAAAACCGTTTTGAAGACATAGACATTAATGGGAAAGATTTAGAAGAATAAATATTTAAAACATTTGAAATGATGTTTTCATAAAAATTCCCTTAAAATAATCCCTTTGAGAACTCTTTCATAAAACATGTACATGGATGATAAATATGTCCCAGTAGATACTTATGTAAAAACAACATCAGATAATAAAGAGATTGTGAAATTAACCCTTACCAATTTGGTAACTAACGAAACATACACCCCATGAAAGATGTATCACACAATGAGTATGTAAATACACATAAATTAAAGTGTATTACACAAATAATACAATTATGGGTTGTATATACACCACACAAAAGGTAATAGTGGCAATATGGCATGAATCACACGGGAATAAGGAGTGAGATGAAAACCCATTAACTTGTACTTTTCATTTTTCGAGGGTAGGTTAACCTCCGTTATAATGGTTAAATTATTGTTATTAAATTATAAAAGAATAATATACATTAATATGATATCATATATGATCTTTTAACATTTATTTATTAATAATATCATAGTATTATCGTCGTTTCAGGTGTTAACTTACTTGTTTTATTTTATATGTTTTGTTACATAAGCTGTGTTTGTTATGGATAGTTTGTATCTTATTCATATCCAGAATGATATAAAGTCCTTAAAAATTATTTTTAATCATAAAATGAGAATTAAATTTTAATGGATACGATGGGGAATGAA
Source organism: Viscum album (assembly GCA_963277665.1). NCBI lineage: Eukaryota > Viridiplantae > Streptophyta > Magnoliopsida > Santalales > Viscaceae > Viscum > Viscum album. The sequence goes on from OY728157.1 coordinate 821,001,210, forward strand.
TCTCATCGCGTTCGTTGAGACGGTAGTCCGTACGTACGCACAAACACTACTTCCATTTCATTTTTCATTTTAAAAGGAATCAAAACCAAATGATACATAGGTTTATTATTATTCCAGTATAATATAATATCTTATATGTGTTACTTAAGTTCATTAATACCATCCATTATACGTTCCATGTATGGTATGAACGAGTCATATCACTTTGAGGGGGCGGTAGTCCGCACTTTCTCAAATGAATTTATCGTATATATATACAACATGAAACGAATAATGGTATGCTAAAAAATAGAATTAGATAATCTTATATATAAAATAAATATCATATTTAATTATAGTTCCATCATAATGACCACCATGAGAGGTGGTAGGAGATAATTGAACAATCATCGTTTCGTGAGGCGTTTGGTTTCCATCCACAGAAACATTATATTCTTCACCCATTAGATGGAGGTGTGTGTAAGTGTAGTTCGAATACTTATCATAAAAATATTCTTGTATATTTGGGATACTGGTTTTGTTAAAAAAGAAAATAATAATAAGTTTTTAGGGGCTGGAGAAGTAAAATAAACGAAAATAAGCTAAGAGAAATCTTTACCTTTAATTTGGGTAACTCCCTTTAGTTTGAACCCAAACAGACTCTTGAAGTGCCTTCTGCCTAAGGTAAGGCTTATAAGAGGAGGATAGGGATTTAGGGAGCTTAATTGGGTAGATTTTGGACTAGACAAAAGTCTCTAGAGGTGTGAGGAATTGGTTAGAAATGGTGTCCTTTTATAAGGGAGGGGGGGGGGAGGGGCTCTTTAGAAAAAACTTGAAGTATTATTTTATAATAAATTAATATTCGGTTTATAATGGATCCAAACAAGATTATTTAAAGTCTTAGGTGGGGATGGGTCTAGAACCACTCAACGAAAAGGTTTTAGACAAGTTTTGGTCACTATATTACCCTTATTGTTTAGATTTAACTCTTAGTTAAATAGTTTGACATTTACCATGTCTCTTTGTATTTTTATATTATATGGTTAATAAACTTACAATAAACTACCAAGGGAACCCCAAGTGGTTAATTAATGACATACCTATCTTCATATAAGTCCTTTGGCCGAACCTTAGATTTTTAGGAATAATATTGCAATTAATAATACAATATTTGTTTTAAAAACTCCTTTATGTCAATTTTGACACTATTTAATAATTGTTTTTTCTTAAAATCTTAATAACTTTATTAATTCGAACCAAATTCATTTAATCAATCCTAAAATTTCATATTAACCAATAAAATTATTTTAATTAATTAAAAGTCTCAAATTATATTTATTTGGGTATTTATAATATCAATTATTTAAATATTTCACTAATAAGGTAATTACTGCATCATCATTATGTCATAAATAAATATACTTATTTAATTTATAAATATTATAAATAAAATACCATTATGTAATAAATCTTTTTATCTTTTTAATGAATATTTATAATCAAATTTATCTTATGTATAACCCTATATTAAAAATGTTTTAGTTATTAAACTTTGATTTTAACTCTTTTAACTCTTCTTTGAATTAAATAATAATAAATGTCCTAATCTAATCCAGGTGGACCAAAAAGGTTCATATTTTATTCCTAAGGTTTTTTTGGGTATAATTATATTGATCCAATAGAATTAGGACATGTGTTAGGGTAATAATAATATCATTTTTACCCTTAATTACCCTATTTACTTTTTACCGTGGTAAATAAAAGTAAAAATTTATTATTCACCAAAAATTATTTTTATCTTATTGAAACACATTTTACTCCTTGATATTAACAGTGTCTCTTGGATTTTCAAAATTACACTCACATAAGTGGTAAAATTAAGTTTTATGTGAATTTGCAAATTCTCCTAGGAGGTGGGTAAAAGACGGTGAAAAGTTCAATAAATTTTTTATATATATAAAATTTTCATAAACATACTCTAATTAATTACATTTAACTTATATAGGTATTATGTATCTATTTTTACATAAAATAATTTAAATAAAATAAATAATTATTTAAATAAAAATTCGGTTTTAAACTATAACTGAGTGTTTTTAACTATTCATCAAAAGTTAAAAGTTTTCAGAAAAATAACAAAAATTTACCCGAATCTAATTTTGATATTATTAATTCAGTAATGAAGTCTATTTTACCAAATTCAAAACATAGAAGTTGAATTTATTAATTTAAAATTAATTCCCACTGTCAAAACAAAAAGCGTGTTTTTAAGAAACAATAACTATCAAAAGATTGGCAATTGTTTATGTCCGGTTTAAATGTGAAATTATTTACAATGACAAAAATTGGATTAAATGGTAAAAATATATTCTAAATATAATTTAAAACCACTCAAATTCATAATTTATCACAAATAATTATTTCGATTAAAAAATCTGTTTTTAATTAAAATTTAGTAATTTTCACTATTCATCAAAATATGAAAGTTATCAGAAAAGAACCAAAAATTCACCCTAAGATAATTTCGATATTCCAAATCCAAAAATGAAGTCCATTTAGAATGATAAAATGTATTAAATTTCAAAAAGTGGGTATTATTATTCATAATGGCTTGTTTGATTGGTTGTGGTGTGTGTTAGAACTCGAAGTTGCGTACAACACACACTATTGTATTATTCAAAGAGAAGCGTACCGTGTAATCTTAGGGTGTTACATTATCCCATTCTTCAATAAATTGCATCCTCACAATTTATGTTTGGTATTGGAAACATGGGGTTGACATTTCAAAATATCTTAGTTGAAATCCCACATCGAAATATGGATTAATGAGGCCTCTATTTAAAATAAAGAGTGGTAAGTATGAAGGTTAACAAAAATAACACATACTAGGGTTCCATGTAGGAAAATATGGATATGTAAGAGAAATATAACCATAAATATATGATGGATAGTGGTAGATAACATGGCTATGAAAAGGCCAACAATCCCAAAGCCATAAATTTGTGGTGATCTAAGGTACCATCTAGGACAACATTTTTGTTCTAAGTTCCTTTTCTTAATGTTTAGGAATTTATTTATGATATTGGATAAGATCATAAGGAGATATACTTACTTTATAATTAAAGTTTTATCCATTAATAAATTTCTACCAGAAACTCATCTTTCACCCCAAAACATAATACAACTCAAAAATACTCTATTTATCATAATCGTTTAGGGTTCCAAATATAATGAATTTATAATTCACATATCAGACCCATTAAAAAAAGAAACTACATTATACCATCTAGGAAATTCATGTAGTCCAGTGTTAGGTGATAAATCTCAATTGCACTATGGTTATGGGTTCGATTCCTGCAGCTTTGTCCGATGCGATGGGTCGTCACACGGTCCGCGTGTTGTCCTTTTATAAAAATCCAAAAATAACCTTTCAAACTTAATACCTTACAACCTTTAGACTTATCCCAAATACTTATGTAAACTCTTAGTCCAAAATTTATATGAAAGTTAAACATAATATAGATCCTTTTTACCCCGTAATAGCATGTGAATACCTTCATCATGTATTCTTTTAAAACACCGAAACGTCCTGAATTATCATAAAACCTTATTGATTACATTCATGCTCCCTTATTCCTTATAGAATACTGAATATACTTAATCCATCCAAAATTTTTGTAAACTCCAACAATGATGGAATATAAAAATCTTTAATCATTTTCAAGGCAGTCAAGAATATCCAATATAATTTACCCAAATCAACCATATGTTATTCCAAAATCTATACCTCAATATTAAGACCATATTAAAGTTTATCTTTCCTTCAACCATGTAATTTCCAAAAAGTTTAACTCATTGTAGAGTCACATTTCTTAGTACCACAAAATCTCAAATCCTCAATGAAATAGTACTGCAGTACAATCCTTATTTATTTCCAGTACATCATTGATAGAACACTTCAATGAAATAATTCCAAAATAACAACAGAAGATCACTAGTCATTCCTCTTCATCTGTGGTAGTATCATAACTTTATTATTATCGAATATCATAATTTCCGGCACAGTCTGATGACCAGGACATTGGTTCGTGTTGTGTCCAAACTTCTTGCAGATGAAGCATTGTACATTTGAAACCTTTTTCTTACCCTTGAAGTCACATACTTGGTGTCCTTTTTCTCCACACTTATAACATACTCCCATTCCCTTCAAGTATTTTCCAAGGTGATTCTTTCCACAGTTATCACATATGGGAAAATCCTTCTTTACCTTATTCCCTTTATCTTTCCTTCTCTCTACCATCCTTTCCTTCTCTGGATTCTCTTCAAAGACATAGGACTCTGAGAATTCTTTACTTATCTTATCAACACATGATACTATTTCTTCATATGATGATAATACATGGGAGACTATTTCCCGTATAAATTTTGGCTTATGACCATGAAAGATATGATCTTTCTTACTCTTTGGATCATGTGTATTGCTAGAGTTCTCATTCCTTCTACTGGGCACCATTTCTAAACAATGGCATACACTAGATTAGTTTATGGATAACAGTACCTAATCCCAAACTTGTAAAACACTTAACATAAATTAAACAGTTTATGGATATAATCCATAATCATAAAAATATCTTCATTGAGGAAGTATATACTCATAAACCCTTCATAATGGGTTTTATAGAAAATGCGAATTATCCTAAGCATATCCCTCAGAAGTGTCGTAACCAAGAGTGCAGCAAGGCCCATTGTCGTGCACTGGTTCCCGTTCGAGTCTAGCTCAAAGCAGTGTTTTTGGGTTTTACCCCTAGGTACATCTGTGCCAGAGCTGCCTCTACCTACTCGTATCCAGACAAGGATGTATTGCCCATAAAAACCATTTTGAAGATATGGACATTAATGAGAAAGATTTAGAAGAATAAATATTTAAAATTTTTGAAATGATGTTTTAGTAAAAATTCCCTTAAAAGAATCCCTTTGAAAACTCTTTCATAAAATATGGACATGGATAATAAATATGTCCCAGTAGATACTTACATAAAAAAACCTCAGATAATAAAGAGATTGTGAAATTAACCCTTACCAATTTCGTAACTAACGAAACATACACCCCATGAAAGAGGTATCATACAATAAATATGTAAATACACATAAATTAAAGTTTATTACACAAAGAATACAATTATGGGCAGTACATACACCACAAAAAAGGTAATAGTGGTAATATGGCATGAATCTCATGGGAATAAGGAGTGAAATGAAAACCCCTTACCTTGTACTTTTCCTTTGTCGAGGGTAGGTTAACTTCCTGTATAATGGATAAGTGATTGTTATAAAATTATAAAATAATAATATACATTAATATGATATCATATATGATCTTTTAACATTTTTTTTATTAATAATATCTTATTATTATCGTCGTTTCAGGTGTTAACTTACTCATTTTATTTTATATGTTTTGTTACATAGGCCATGTTTTTTATGGATAGGTTGTATCTTATTCATATCCAGAACTATATCAAGTCCTTAAAAATTATTTTTAATCATTAAATAAGAATTATACTTGAATGGATATGATGGGGAATGGATCTCATCGCGTTCGTGGAGACGGTAGTCCGTACGTATGCACGAACGCTACTTTCATTTCATTTTTCATTTTAAAAGGAATAAAAACAAAATTATACATATGTATATTATTATTCTAGTATAATATAATATCTTATATGTGTTACTTAATTTCATTAATATCATCCTTTAGACGTTCCATGTATGGTATGAACGAGTCATATCACTTTGAGGGGGTGGTAGTCCGCACTTCCTCAAATGAATTTATCGTATATATATACAACATGAAATGAATAATGGTATGCTATAAGATGGAATTATAGAATATTATATATTAAATAAATATCATATTTAATTATAGTGCCATCATAATGGTCACCATGAGCGGTGGTATGAGATAATTGAACAATCATCGTTTCGTGAGGCGTTTGGTTGCCATCCACAGATATATTATGTTATTCACCCATTAGATGGAGGTGTGTGTAAGTGTAGTTCAAATACTTCTCACTAAAATATCCTAGTATATTTAGGATACTGTTTTTTTTTACAAAATAAAATAATAAGAAGAGTTTAGGGGTTGGAGAAGTAAAATAAAATAAAATAAGCTAAGAGAAATCGTTACCATTAATTTGGGTAACTCCCTTTGGTTTGAACCAAAAAGGACTCTTGATGTGCCTTCTGCCTAAGGTAATACTTCTAGGAGGAGGAAAGGAATGTAGGGAGACTAATTGGGCAGAGCTTTGATGAGAAAAAAGGCTTGATAGGTGTGAGTAATTGGTTACAAGTGGTGTCCTTTTATAAGGGGGAGGATGACCTCTTTAGGTAAAACTTAAATTATTATTTTATAATAAATTCATATTCGGTTTATAATGGCTAAAAACTATATTATTTAAAGTATAAGGTAGTTATAGGTCTAAAAACACTCAACCAATAGGTTTTAGAAAAGTTTGGGTCACTATTTTACCCTTATCTTTTAGATTTAACTCTTAGTTAAATAGTTTCACATTTACCATGTCTCTTTGTATTTTTATATTATATGGTTAATAAACTTACTATAAACTTCCAAAAGAACCCCAAGTGGTTCATTAATGACATACCTATCATCATATAAGTGATTTTGAAGAACCTTGGTCTTTTAGTAATAATATATCAATTAATAATATATTTTTTTTTTAAAAACTCCTTTATGTCAATTTTGACACTATTTAACAATTGATTTTTGTTAAAGTCTAAATAACTTTATTAATTCAAAAAAAAAATCATTTAATCAATCATAACATGTATTATTAACCAATAAAACTGTTTGAATTCATTAAAAGTATCAAATTATATTTATTTGAGTATTTATAATATCAATTTTTTTAATATTTCACTAATATGGTAATTACTGCATCATCATTGTGTCATAAATAAATCAACTTATTTAATGACTAAAAATTATAAATAAAATACCATTATGTAGGAAATAGTTTTAGATTTCTAATGAATATTTATAATATAATTTATCTTATGCATAACTCTATATTAAATATGTTTTAGTTATTAAACTTTGATTTTAACTCTTTTAACTCTTCTTTGAATTAAATAATAATAAATGTCCTAATCTAATAAAAGTGGACCAAAGAGGTTAATATTTTATTCCTAATGTTGTTTTTGGTCGATTATACTTAGCCAATAGTATTAGGACATGTGTTAGGGTAATAACAATATCATTTTTACCCTTAGTTACCCAATTACTTTTTACCGTGGTAAATAAAAGTAAAAAGTTACTATTCACAAAAAATTATTTTTATCTTATTGAACCAAATTTTACTCCTTGGTATTAACTGTGTGTCTCGGATTTTTGAAATTCCACTCATAGAAGCGGAAAAATTAAGTTTTATGTGAAGTTGCATATTCTCCTAGGAGGTGGGTAAAAGACGGTGAAAAGTTCAATAAAATTTTTATATATCTAAAATTATTATAAACTGACTCTAATTAATTACATTGAAATTTTATAGGTATTATGTATCTATTTTGACATAAAATAATTTAAATAAAATAAATAATTATTTAAATATAAATTTGGTTTTAAATTATAACTTAGTGTTTTTCACTATTCATAAAAAATTAAAAGTTTTTAGAAAAATACCAAAAATTTACCCTAAGCTAATTTTGATATTCTGAATTCAATAATGAAGTATATTTTAGCAAATTCAAAACATATAAGTTGCATTTATTAATTTAAAATTAATTTCTACTGTCAAAACAAAGTGTGTTTTTAAGAAATAATAACTATCAAAAGATTGACACTTGTTTATGTCCAATTTAAATGTGAAATTATGTCAAATGAACAACATTGGATTAAATGGTAAAAATATATTATAAATATAATTTAAAACCACTCAAATTCATAATTTATTAATATTAATTATTTCGAATAAAAAAGTTGTTTTTAATTAAAATTTAGTAATTTTCACTATTCAACAAAATATGAAAGTTATCAGAAAAGACCCATAAATTCACCCTAAGATAATTTAGATATTATGAATCCAAAAATTAATTCCATTTTGAAAGATAAAATGTATAAAATTTCAAAAAGTGGGTATTACTATTCATAACGGCTAGTTTGATTGGTTGTGGTGTGTATTAGAACTCGAAGTTGCGTACAACACACGGTACTATATTATTCAAAGAGAAGCGTACCGTGGAAGCTTGGGGTGTTACACAGACCACAAGTGCTTTGACAAAGAAGATCCAAAACTACTCTTTACTCCTACATGCAAATGAATTTAAACATATATATATATAAATACATAAATACCTCTAGATTTATTGAAAATATTCCCCTCAACATGAGGGAATATGAAAAAGAGGGCATATATATATATATATATATATATATATATATATATATATATATTCTTTACCCATGTATGAACATGTAAGCGCCCTTCACTCCCATGACTCAAAAACCACTTCAACGAGACCCAACACACTCTATAAAAAATACCTAAAATTAAAAAAAAACACCTAAATTAAAAATGAGGAAAATAATTAAAATAGATCAAAACCTACCCAAAACCCATGGAGAACCCACATCCTTTGTTAAAAACAACAAGAATGATCATTAATGAGGCCCACGAACCGTGATCTTAAAGAATCGACCAAAAACCCCCCAAAAAAATTAGGCTTCGGCTAAAATACACACCCCACCCAGGAGAAATGGATACCAAGAAATAGAATAAGAAGAAGGAAGAGGACAAGAGAGGGAACTTACCGTAGATGATCACACCCAAAACCAAAAGAATAAGCGGCCATAAATGGAGGCTTTTGGTAAGGGAGGTGGTGCGCCAAGAGGGGTTTGTTCGCACAGCCAGGGGAGGTGAATGGAGGGGGAGGGGGGCATTGCGCAAGGGGTAAGGGGCAACCCACTTTATGGTTTTAATAAAAACCTAAATATAATAAAAAAATAGTTATATTTTTATTATTTTTATTATTAATTTCATTTTTTTATTTTTATTTTTATTTCAGTTTTATATTTTATTTTATTTTTTCTATACCAGGGTAGACCACACAGTTTGACCACACAGTCTTCTAGACCATGCACTAACCATACAGTTTCCACTGTCCTAAGAGGGAGGGACCACACAATTTACATGGAGGGGGTGTACGCTCTTGTGATAGGAGGTGCATCTTGGACATTTCCACTATGAAGGCTGCACAATTTTCACTAGGATGGTTCATGATTTCTTCTAATTGTGTGATGACCATGCGCCTCCTCCTATTAGCACATAAATCAATATTTTTTTTTCTGAAAAACACCAAGGAAAAAAATAAAAAAATAAATTATAGAAATAAATAAAATAATAAATAAATATATGTTTGGGGTGTGATAGAAAATATCAATTTAAACTTAGTAATGTATTCTATGTATCAAAATACAGGTCATTATTATTTTGAATATTGTGGTAGTTATTCATGTGAGTCTATACATGGATGATATAGGTGTGGTACTGGTAAGGATCGATTGGTAACACAATTTCTTTATGTATAAATCCATGAAAATTTTACTTGTCATAAATAACTTCTATGATCATTAAATTGAGAATTGGACATCAATATGCTCAATTGTTGAAGGTGGATATAGAACACAACCCAAAAGGGATGATAGCATCATATAATTCCAATCAAGGTGACAATTACTAAAATCCAGATTTGAATTAAAGTTAGCAACTAGATCATAGAATATTCAATTGGAATGAATATTTTACATGTGTCTACTAGATGTTAGTGGGAGTAACATTTTTTTACAAGTAAAATATGTTTGATAAGATAAGGAAAAGAACTGTTGGTCTTACAATTAGTTAAGACCAGGATGAAAGTAACTCTCTTGCGATTGACTTAAATTAGAAACCAAGATTCTAGAGAAAAAAATCTACTGAGGTAGATCTAATGGTTGACTAGAGCAAGTAAATAGTATATGTATTTAGAATGAATTAAAAAATACAAGTTGGAACAATTAGAGAAAAAATTATTACCAATTTCACAGGGCATAAATCTCTCCATGTAGACATGTATGAGACATATGAGGAGATTATTATGGTGATCCATATGATTTTGTGATAGATCAATCACATCTTCCCTAATATGTATAATATATGATTTTTCCAACATATAATTTATAGTAGGAAAATATCATTTATATCCAAGAGATCTACAAGGGAAGTAGTCAGAACAATTTGATTGTACTAGAGAAATTACAAAAGATATGTACCTGGTATATAGAGAGGAAAGGACATTAGTTATACGCGGACACATATTAGTCTTCCAACAAGGTCAACATGATCTAGTTTCACAATTATGGTATGGTAATGAGAAATAAAGTCTCATTCAGGATAATGGTAGCCATGTCTAAAAATAATGAGTGTGTTGCGAATTCTGAGGTGGCTAAATAAGTTGTGTGAAATAAAAAAACCTATTCATCGGAATCATACATAGTAATTATATATTAATCATTATGATAATTCTATTAATAATACTAGATAATTTTTAAACTTTAGATAGTGGGAAATGTGAATTTATCTGGGGATATCATCTCTTGATAAGTCTTACTCAAAGAGGTAAAGTCACAAATAATATAGTTTCCATGCAACGAAGATGTGATATGCCCCATGACTAAAGTCATAACTTGGAATAAACATGATATTATCATGTGAGAGTTAACAAGAATGGTAAGAAAGTTGGATCTAGTGTAATTTGGAGTGTTGTAAAAGCGGGATCCATAGACCCAACTTTATTAGTAATTTTTTATTACCATACCATGTGTATAATGAGTTATATATGATGTAAACTTACCATTATAGTGTTGATAAATCTTTTTCCAGTATTTAAATTGTAATTTACAGAGATTATTTTTCATATCAAAAGTTTTTAGTAGTTCTGAGTACATAATGAGAACCTTGAGATACTATGAAATTAATCTTTATCATATGTCATATTATCTAGAAACATTATACTGATTGGAAATATTTCATGTTTGACTTTCAGGTGTTGGGAGATTATAAGCATTGATATTTCTTATAATTAAGTTTTCACTTGGTGATCTCTAGTAGGCGATATCATAATGAGAGACCACCAATAGGAACACCTCATGTTTTTGGTGGCATTTTTACTTCTTATCTACTGATATGTGTATTGGTCTCCTTACTTGAGATCATTATCAATGTATTCCATTTGATCATAAACATTGATTCAAATAAAAAATAATGACATTGAATTTTGGGTTAGGTATCTTGTATTGGGTGCCTCATTGGAGGCATGACATTGGGTGAATGATAAAGATATAATTTGTCACTTCTAAGTCAAGAAAGTGATATCTCAAGCCTAGTTGATCAGGATGGTAGTACCTTCATAAATAATTTTCCATGATAGTCAAAGGTAAGTCTGTCTAGTTATATTAAATAATAATAAAGCAATAAAGGATGATGATACAAGTGTGCGTCCTGCTTTAGGAGATATTGTATGAAAAAGAGATAATATTACATATTTCATGTTCATAGGATGGTTGTCATTGCTATGACTATTACTCATTTTAGGGGCCTTGATGAGTTTCTACACTCCACTCCTAGTTTGTGAATATTATTCAGTACTGTTGAGATAAGGTCCTAGAGGGACACACACAATAGTGTATTCAAGAATCTACCCTATTCTGTTGAATAGTTATATAGGACACAGTGGGACCAATAATGCGGTCTGAGATTTGTCCAAACATTATCGATCACTGATAAATAAAAGAATTCATTATAATTCAAGTATAGAATCATTGGGTTGTATTTATTTTTTGAAATTATTTACATGTATTTAAGTAAATACAAGGAATAATATTATGTGAACGAATATTATTTTAATATTCATTGTTTGTTTAATATTAGAATGAATTACGAGTAGAGTTAATGACTCGACTTTATAAAATAATATATATTACAAGTATATGATAAAATATAAATAATATTTATTACATATTTTTTTCGTCATATTTATTTATTTATAATTTATTTAGTGGACGTTAAATATACAATGGTTGGGGAACCCTAACCTAGTATTTTAGAAATCTACTATATAGGTCAAGGAGAAGATCATTCCATGTACTATCTATCTGCTTGAATTGAGAGACTATCTCTTGTATCGACTCCTAGATAGAAAAAAATCTATCTGAGTGAACAATCCAAGAACACCTATGTGGATCAAAGGCATGAAATTTAGGTGATCATCAGGTCATCGAAGAGAACGTCGGAGCTCCGCACTAGCACTCAAAATTTGATGAACGACATGCATGAATATTCTTGAAGTGTGTGTAGATGATCTGGAGTGTTTATATTTATATCCTTCAATAAACAGACATCATTGAAGTGAAATAGATGTGCATGATTTGATTCAAACAAGGTACTTATTAAGTTTTAATTTTTGCGCTCTAATTAATTCATGTGAGATCCTCAAACCATATCATAGCTTAGATTATTGAGGATGAAAATGTATTCATTTCTCTAATGATGAATGACTTTAAATCCCCAACCCACCATATTTCCCTACATGCCTTGGTACCACTAATACTGCCATTGAAATTCTTTCTCATGGATAAATAGAACTTATGTGCAAGAAGCGTGAGTTGTAGAAGTCTATATAAGAACAAAAATAGATTATATCTGATCTTTTTTGTCATAAAATCCTTTTGATTCTTTAAATAATTTGATTGTAAAGGTAAATATTCTTGGAGTTACAAAAACTAAACATGTTTGGTGAGGAAAATGGAAGATCCCATATCATTCTAAGCACCTCTCTAAGTCGCCATGATATGGTAAAACTATCCAAACCATTCTAGAAAATGAATATCTCAAAAGATCCATGACATAATATTTATCTGCATTGAATTTTGGATACATGGTCTAACAAAGAATCATAGTATGTTAACATCCAAAATGACATGGTCGACTATTACGGTGAATCTGAATGCGATGAATTCCTCGACTAACCACATAATGGTTATTTCAAATATGATACCTTGGTTTATAGTTAGAGTAACCTTGAAATATTCCCTTAACCCATTCCATTTCCTCTATAAATATTAACATGATATGACATGGTGATTAGATAGCCACACTATTTTTTAGAAAACCATTATAGCCCATGATGTGGTTATATAACCAAGATAGTGGTTTTTGATAGGGTTTTCTATTGGTCATGTTTGTGAAATTTTTCACCCGACCCAATCAAAATTAGTTGGATTGGGTTGGGTCGAGTTATAAACATTTTCTTATTGACCTAATCCAACCTGAATAAGGTGGTTCGAGTCGGGTTTGTTGGATCAAGTAAAGAACAATTATAGGAATTAATAAGAAAAATCCAAAAAAACTATTGATTAAATAGAAATTAAACAAATTTAGATCATTTAAGAGCTTCTAAATATAAACAAACGAGCAATCCTCATTCACTTCAATTCAAAATTTTAAAACATTTTGCTTCAAAAAATCTATAAATAATACATCAAGTGGAGCACCCAATCCATTTTATTAACCAATAAAACATTACATGTATGTAATGTCCAAATAAATTAGGAATATCTTATAGAATGAGTTATAAGATATTTTATGAAAAAAACAAGATATAAATTCAATTAATCATCCATCCAAATAAATTCAATAAATACTTCCATCATCTAAAAAATTCAAATAAATAAATTTAAAAAACATTTATTGAATTTTGTTAAAATTTAGGAGTAATGATGCAATACCCAATATTCCTCTTAAGAGAGGTATTGGAGTTTACTTATGGAGAATTATAATGATAAAATAATAGCCATGTTTGATGTGGGATACACACTCCAACACTCCCCCTCAATTTAGGTATACCTATATTGGTTATATAATTAAAGAAAACAATAAAAATAAAACAAATAATACAAAAATAATTTCAAACACTCCCCCTAAAGCTGGACATACCCATCATGATGTGGAATTGAGATCATGGTTGATTTCAAAGAAGGTGGGTTGTCATATATGGGATGAGTAATGAAGTATGGGTGGGGACTAATATGATTTGATTGGGAGGATCTTCCCCCTACTGGGGGGGGGGTCATGAGGAAAACCTAGCTTGGAAGAGGGAGGAGAGACAAGAGGGAGGTTTTTGGGTTAGAGATGCTTTGATTCCATGTTAAAATGTAAGAGCGATGACCCAATACCTAAGATTCCACTTAATAGAGAGTCCTTGGGTTTTATATATAGAAAATTATAATGGAAAAAAAACACCAAAGTTAAATGTAGTAAACCCATATTAAGAAACTTATTTTTATATTATATGTTTTTTATTTAGACATTTTATTGGTCAGCGAACAAAAAAACTTTAGGTAAATATTAAATTCAGTAAACACCACTTGTATGAGTGGTGATAATAGGAGAGTGGAGCACCCAACCCCCATAAGAAATAAATTAAGGATTGGTTGGGTCATGTTCATTTATTATTTTTCCAACACATTACTTGACCAAAGCTGGACAAAATTAACTCAACCCACCCATATCACATGTGTAACCCAGCCATACCCGATTGGGTCAATTTGGGTTCTTTAGGTTGGGCCGAGTTACAACACCGCTAGTTCTAAAAAAACTATCTTCATCATATCAGTTAGTCATATTCCTTGGATTTCATACAACTAAAGGGTTTTATAGGATGTTATAATGCCCTCCTATACTATTAGAATACAAAAATCCCATTCCAAGATCAAAAAAGTGTTTAATGAGAGAGATTAATTAGGGAACCATAAAATAAGCATGCCGCACAATCCATGATTGTGATATTGGATATCAGTGAGTTTAATTGAGTCCCCATGGTAGTAACCAATGAGTTATTACCTCTAAATATATTCATTGACCACTACAATCACTGAATTCTTAAATATGAACTCTTCTCCATAAAGGTCTTATATCACATCCTTCTTGAAAAAGAAATGAGAGTAGAGTCATTGAGTGAGGTCTGTCCAATAGAGAATGAATTCTAATGAATAGTGTTGAATGAGAGTACTTATAATATATTACCTTGTGAAAGGTCTGGTTGTTTCTTGTATAAATGAAGATAAATATATGGAATATAAATATAATTCATCCCATTGACCTAGCCAAACCTTTGACCACCAACTCATATAATAAATACCTAATTACCCAAATGATGAAAGTAATGTCTCTCCCAATACACCCCTATAAGCAAGACATACTCTACTTAAAAACTAAAAAAGAATAAAATAAATAAGAACATCCTCATATGCATCCCCTAATTATTATTCTCTAACCTCCTATGTATGAACTCCTCATGATGGAAAATATTTTGAAATAATTTCTTTTTGTGAATATGAGATTTCCACCATAGAAATCCCATATTAATTATGAACATTACTAAATATTATGGATGAAACGAAGACTGATGGATGAAATTAATATTTTTTTTGTGAAATGGTGTCTGATTTGCGGACCAAAAAGATTTGGTGATCAAATTGGAAACTATTTTCCCAATAAATCAATGCTTAGGAGTTAAGAGATTTGTATATTTTATCATCCAATTAACAATCACAAATACCGTGTCATACTCCTATGATTTTGGAATTCCAGAAACAAAATCCATTGATATATCTTTCTAAATAATTTTGGGTATCCATAGTAATTATAGAATCCCAGTAGGACTTAATGACTTAAACACATTTTTTTTAGAAAACTTCACACTCCCACACAAACGATTGCACATTTCATGTATTTAACTCCCACAACAACCTTTTACGAGGGAACTTTTTTGTCTTCAAATATCCCAGATGTCCTTGATTAGTGAGGAATGATAAAACTATAGATGTTTTGGTATAAAAACTAATTTATTAAGCAAAACAACCTGTTTTGAAAATATAAAAGTTCATTTTGACAAGTATAATATTTTTTAACTACCTTGAATTGATAAAAACTGTAAACAATTGCCTTTAATTTTTCTTCTAGGTTTACTTCTCCCATTATAATCTCAATTTCCTCCAATATAAGTTGTCACCATGCCAAATTCATCATTATCCTATATACCATTATCCCTTAAAAATCATCATCCACATCATTTTTTCAATCTTTTATATTACTTTAATGTTATATCAAAATATATTATCTTTATATTATTTTTTAGGAATTGAGATAAATCACTGAATAAGAAAATGGTTTAAGGTTTTATGGTTGGTAAAAATATCAAATTTCCAACCCATGAGGTATTTGTTTCCAATGATGAACCTACTAGGTTAAAATAGATGGAAGAAGCTGTAAAGGGGACCAAGGTGAATATACCTTATAAAAACATAAAAGTGATAAATAAATGGAAATTAAAATAAAAGAGAGCACATGAAATTTTTATAGCAGTTTAGTTTAAATTTGACCAAGTCTATAATTAAACATCTCTACTCAGTGACAAATGTGTTTTCACTACATGATTTATGAGGGGGATTATAACCCGTTACAACACATACCTTTTCTATTGGGGGTATAACTAAAAAGAAAAACTGAATTTTTTAATGAGATTCACAACCCTTACAAACTTTTTGAGGTAGCTCAAGCCAACCATGACTTTAGGAATATGATATTCACAACCCGAATGACCTAACTTTAGAATATTGGAGTCACAACCCAAATGACCTGACATTATAACTGGGGATTCAAAACCTAAAAAGCGAGTGTTATTGTTTTTGGGAAAATTAGAAGTCAACAGAGAAATCACATGTAAGAGATAAGAATTAGTGTTGTAGAAAAAATAGACCTAGAAGAAAAAGAAAGATCAAACAAAGAATCACAGGTACATGTTATTGAGTATTAAATCAACTCATATCATCAAGGCAGTAGAAGTTGAAGTAGTTTAGGTATTATCCTCGAGATATTTTCAATAATGGTAAATATAGTCTACAATATCACTATAATGTTTGTAGAGTGCGAGTACATTTTATCACATTGAGTCATATGTACTCATATTTAATCATCGCATCACAATTTAATCTCCTCCTAGAATCCTTTAAGTCCTTTAAACAGATTATTCAAAGCTACAACAGCTAAAGAGAACTTGTGATAATACTTAAAATAATTCAATAATAGAGTCAACCATATTTATTGGTGATAAAAAAGATTCAAAAAATATCTAAAGAAGTTAAAATAATTTAAATACATCATTTGAACCATTTAACAAAAGTCAAAAAATGATAATTTTATACATTCAAACTAATTCTATAATATTAAGTCAAATAAATCCCTGAATATCATAAGAATGTTGACTATGTAAAAATAATTTCTAAATTAATGCATTACATATTTAAATAAATACACTTTTGATAATTTATTAACAAATTGAAAACTTTCATAGAAATGTAAAAATAATTATAAAATATTTTAAAAAAACAAGTAATAAAAAATTATTTTTAAATGTATAGGAAACACGTAGTGAATTTCTTATACATAGATAAAAGTAGTTATTAAGGCTTCACTAAATATAATTTTAAATATTCTAAATTAAATTCACATAGGATCAAAATAATTTTTAATTTATTTAGAAACTAATAAAATATTAAAAACATGAAAACAATTTATAAACATAATTTTGAAATAAAAATAATTTAGAAATAGGAATGATAACAGAAATGAAAGAACATGGAATTTTTGGTACCATTAGAAGACACATTTCTAATATCCACATAATTCATAATTGATGAAAGAATAATTTTTGAATTTATGGTAGCATATTTTTTAAACTTATGGTAGAATATTTTTTGAAGTAATGGTAGAAGAAATCTTGAACTAGTGGTATTAGAAATTTAGAACTAGCAGTAGCAGACATTTTAAACTAACGATAGATGAAATTTTGAACTAATAGTAGAAACAATTTTGAATAAAAAGAAGTATACATTTATAAAAAATGGTAGAAGAAATTTATAGTTGATAGTAAAATAATTTTAAAACTAACAGAAGCATAAATTTATAACTAATTAAAGAATAAATTTATAACAAATATTAGAAAAAATATATAATAGTTGAGAAATTTTTTATTAAAATATAAAAATACCAACACATGATACTTAAAATTTTAACACTAAAATATTATTAAACATAAAGGAATTATTATTAAAAATATGAGATATATAATTATTATATAATCACATTAAATAGTCCAGTATACCATAAATTAAAAATATAAAGTATATAAAAACCAACTAAGAGAACATGTGAGGGAATGTAATCTGATAAAATAAAACTATGAATGTTTAAAATAAACATGTAATCAAAAAAATATAGGCACTTAATATTTAAATAACATGAAAAACAATATACCCATGTAATCAAACAAAATAAAACAAAACCACCTTTTTTAGATTACAAAAACGAAAATATAAAATTAAAAAAATTTATTTTCTATCCCTTTTTAGAAGTAAACAAAAAGAAATACAAAATCCCCCTATATATATGTGGAGATAAAAAAACTAATATTCACACATTCCATGTTCAAATTTAATTTTTTTAATCCAAGAAAAGTGTAATGGATTAATATATATTTCTACAAGCTTATCCTTAGTGAGGATAAATTCTAAAACAATATCACCCTTATTCACATGATCTATATTAAAATTAAATCCTTCATTGATATGCTTTTCATCTAGAAAGTTGTATGGATTTTCTGAAATATAAATTTCAAATGTATTATCATAATACATAATCAATTTATCAAAATAAATAAAAAAATGACATAGAGTTATATTAATTCATAATATTCAAGAAATACAATCAAAAAGTATACTCAACTTTAGTAGTAGATAAAATAATAAATAATTTTTTATTATAATACAAAAAAATAATCATTTTCCAAGAAAATGAAACATAACTGATGTGATTTTTGTTTCAATTATACTCCCTCCAAAATTCATGTTCAGAATATGATATTAAATAAAAAAATATTCTAATAATAAGATAAGTAATATTTAATAGTTCTGTTATCATGTATAATTATTATTATCATAACTTTAATTTGAATCTCTTTTGTATCAACTTGATACCTTTAATAATAATGAACAATAAAAAAGATATCGATTCTAGATATAATAGTACTGATAAGAGATTTTATAGTTTCATAAGAATCAATCCAAAACCATTTCATCAAATCTTTAGAATACATGTATTGTTTAAGAAAGATCCAATATTTCATTTGATAAATTTCAAGTCCAAGAAAAAACATTAATTTTCCCATTAAGCTCCTATCAAATTCATAAGACATCAACATAGAGAAATAATTACAAAGTAAATCACTAGAAGAACAAAAAACTATATAATCAATATATATTTGAACAATTATTTTTAGAAACTCTTTTGATAAATAGAGAAGGATCAATATTACCTTTCTTGAGACCATTCAAAAGAAACAATGAAATCATCTCATACTAAGGATAAGGTTCTTGTTTGAGAGCATACAAATCATTAGATATATAATAAACATGATTAAAAAAATTCTCATCTTCAAAAAAAGATGGTTGTATGACATAAAATTAATCAGATATAAAACCAATTAACATATAAATTTTACCATACCTTTGATATAACATTAATCCTTGAAAAAAAATAAAAAATTAATAAGATTCTAATAGCCTATAACCTGAAAATAAACACAAATTAATCATAAAAATCTATACCTTTTTGTTGATAATATCGTTAAGAATAAAGTACTAATTTATTTTTGATAGTCTATATAGATTCATCCAGCTTGTTTCTGAAGATCCATTCGGTTCTTAATATGTTATTATCTTTATACAATTCAAAAAATACCAAAATTTATTTCTAAAAAACTTATTAAAATCATATTTCATATAAATAACCTAATTTGAAATATTTAAAGCATAAATATTTGTTAGGATCATAATCATGCACAAAAGCAAAGTCAATAAAGATATTTAAAGACAATATTTTGGTTTTCCTACAAAAAAACATTACCTATCACATTTTAAATTATATGAAATTTATGAATCCTTCATGATATATGATTGGATTAAGAAGAGTTTCATACCCCTCAATAGATATATTATTTAGAGGTTTTTCTTTTCCAAAACCGAAATCCTTGAATTCATATTTAAAATTTTTCATACCAAATTTTTTAACATAACAATATTCATCAAATTTTACATGACGATATTGTTTAATATCCTTGGTAAGCTTATTATAGACTCTATAATATTTAATGTTAGAATAATAACCAAGAAAGATACCTTCAACACTTTTAGTGTCAAATATATCAAAATGATCCATCAAATTCAAGATAAAAACATTATAAAAAATAATCTAACAAGCCATGAATTTTCTACCATTAAACAATCTAAAAAGGATTTTTTCAACAAAATATTAACATAAACACTATTAATGACATACCAAGCAGTATTAATAGATTTCACGCAAAAATAATGAGGTCAACTATATTCATTAGGCATAGTTCAAGTATTTTCTTGAATTGTTTTGATTTTTCATTTCATAACAATATTTTACTGTATAGTTCTCATAGTTGAAATTTATAATCAATAATCATTATCTTCCTAACAATTATCAAACTGAAGATTAAAAAATTCACCACCTTTATCACTTCTAATGGAAAAAATTAAACAACTTTTTATATTTTGAACTACCTTATAAAAAATAGTAAATGTAGTTAAGGTTTCAAGATTTTGAGATAAGAAAAAGACCCTTTTAAATCTATTTAAATCACCAACAATAAAAAAAATATTTCTTACCACCTAAACTAGTAGTTTTTATAGGACTAAATAAATCAATATGAAAAAATTCAAGAGGTCTAGAAGAAGAGACATTACTACTATATTGGAAATATTATTTATGCTTCTTACCTTTTAAGCATGGATCACAAAAAAATATTCTCTTATCTTTTAATTGGGTAAATATTAGTGAAAAATGATCAATATTCCAAATGATAATAGGATATTTCTGAAATTATTGTGGGAAAATATAATTATAATTTGAAATAGAGGATTTGAAAACATATGTATTCTGAATCTGATGGAGAAATTCATTGGGGTACCTATGTGTACCATGAACCTCAATTAGAATTTCTTCCAAAATATCAGTATTAAACCTGAAAATGGTTGATAAAAAAATAGAAATATCAATTTTCTTTTTTATATTATTTACTCTTTAATAATTATTTTTAGATAGATATGTTTTTTATATTATTCAAAAATGAGTATGTACATGAATTATACGAAATATAAAATTAACTATTTCTATAGAATTAATACACTTAACATGTTGATTAAATAGATCAGATTTATATACACATAAAACAAAAGAAAATTATCATTAAGCACTAGAAATTTATTATCTTCAAACATAACATACTTAAAATTATCAAAAAGTTGTGAGATGCTAATTAGATTATGTTTAAGCCCTTAAACATATAAAATTTTATAAATAAAATCTATATTATAAATATATATTTCATTGAAACAATTTACCTTTCCTTGAGAGTTATATCGAAAAGTGAAAGAGCCTCAATCATATTTGGTATAAGTGAGGAAAATTTATAGTTCTAGACATGTTTCAGGAATAACCACTATCCATGTACTATATATCATTGATATTATTAATTTTTATATCCAAAAAATATAAATAAAGCATGGAAAATGAAGGTACCCATGTTATTTTGGGTCCAAATCTGTTAGAACTAGAATTATATGGTACCCAGACAGATTTAAGAAATTTATTTTAAGGTACTCCAGAAGATAAATGATTTGAAATAGAAATTATAGTAAACCAAGGAAATCGATAAAATCTATGTTAAAATTTATTATAATAATGTCTATGAAACCTACATTTAAATAATTTGACAGAAATAACTTTTCCAACTAAAATTTAACAAAATTAGTCTTGTATAACATAGGAATCTATAGATTATAACTTAAATTAGTATGATCATTATTTGGTTTCACCATAGCCAAAAAGAAATTATATTTTTTATTTCCCTAAAAGAATTAAATGAAATTTCTTTTAATATAACAAATTAATTTTTAATATTAGCATTCCACCTTTGAAAAAAATCAAAATCAACATAAATATTAACTTTTTTAGATGAATCATAATTTCTTATTTATTCCTAGAGAGAATAATTCTCTTTATTGAATTTTGTATATTCCTTGATAAGCTAATTATTTTCTTCATTCAATTCTTTACACAACTTAGTAAATAAAAAAATATCTTTTTAAATATTTTAATTTTTTTATACTCATCAATGCTATAAACATCACTAACAAAATAATAACTATAGTGAGAATAATTGCATACAAAATTTTTATTTACTACTATCAAAAAGAGGTTAGCTATCTATTTCACACTTCTGGATTCATCAATTGAATCAGATTATTCAATGCAACTTCATATAGTATGATTAAACAAATTTCAATAATTTCATGTATTTCAAATCTGTCTATTCCGGTTTCAAATTTAGATAGTCATGTTTGATATGTCCCTTCTTTCTACATTCATATTTGGTTATATCTTGTCTAGATGTAGTACCATTATTTTATTTTTTATTATTCTTTTGATATTTAATTAGTCATTTATTATACTTATTCTTTCACTTCATAATGTTATAAATCCATTTTATTATATTTTCAATTTCTCCTTTCTCACATTCCTATGGTACAGATTTAGAGGAGTTAAGATAAAAATTTATATGATATTTTAAATAAATACCTCTTTTTTTTTAAAGTTTCTTATTTTGAAATATTATTAATTTCAATTAATTATTGTAATAATGATCCAATGGCTTCATCTTTTGTGTTATCCTTAATGTTCTTACATACATCAAAATCTTTCTTCACTTCATGCCACTTCTTTGGTAGTTATCGAAAAACACTCTCAGCAAGTACCTATTTCAATAAGATTTATCCAAGTTCATTCATTCAATTCACTATGCTAGTGAACTTGTGGAACATTGGGTTTACTGTCTCATCTTCATGAATTTTGAAATCATGGTACTTTTCTATAAGCATTCCAATCTTGGATATAATTATCTTTTCATATCCAAGATGTGTTACCCGCCAAATCTTATAGATCCCATGGGTTATATTACATACTGTTATATAAATAAAAACAATTCTATTAATATAGAAGTAAAAAATATTCTTAATCTTATAATTCAAGACATATTTAGTAGAATCCTTACCTTTAAGAGAACAATTATTAGAATTATAAAATCTATATCATTTTTTTATTAGCATCTAGTGAACAATGCTCAATTACTTTTGATAATATACTATTCTAGATTTAGAGTAGCAATAATCAATACCATTGAAATAAAGATGTTTTTTGAAGAATCCACCCATTATTAGGATTTATTCCTTTAATATTAAAGAATAATTTTCCTTAGACTATAAGTTATAGAAATAGGTTAGCAGAATGATAATAAAATTAACAAATGTGGACTATACAAGACTCTAGACGGATTTCTAAATTTCAAAAGAAGTTTTCCATGAAACCAAGAGTTATAAAATAGGAACATAAGAACTAAATTATTCTAAAGAAGGTTCAAACTTTGATACCAAGTGTTATTATAAATAATAACCCAACAGATAAAAACTAAAAATTTTAAAAGGATCACACTCTGATACCAATTTTTAGGTCATAATGGATGGGAGAAGGTCTAAAAGGGGTGGGGTGAAAAAAATTTATGAAAAAAAATTAAAATTAATAAAGCAATAGAAACTAATATTAAAGTTATCACATATAATTTTTAGTGTTTTAGTGAAAAATGGACCTAGTATACTCTTCCACCTCTATACATGGAGAGATATTAATTTTAACTATCTTATTTTTCATGGGAATCATAACCTTATACAACATTCACTTTCTCTAATTAAAGTATAACCAGAAAGATGAACTGAATTTTCTATGGGGAGGCACAACCATTGCTATATTTTTGAGGAATATCTAACTTATCCTGAATTTTTATAATCCACGAGTCACAAATCAAAAGACATGACATTAGAATCTAGGAATCATAACCCAAATGATCTGATTTTAGAATCTGGGAGTCACGACTTGAAAATAGTGATTTTTTTTGTGAAAGTTGTAAGTTGATTGTGAAATAGCCTATGAGAGAAAGGGATAATTATTTAAGATATAATATACCCATATAAAATATAATGATAAAACAAAAAAGAATAGGTACTATTTCTTGAGAATTAGATCATCTTGTCTCATCAAGATATTAGAAGTCGAATCAGTTTAGGTATAATCCTTTAGAGAATGTTAGTAATGGTAAACAAGGTATATAGGGTCACTTGAAGGTTTTCATTGTGTGAACACTTTTTATCTCTTTGAGTCATATAAAATCATATTTTATTATCATATCATAATAATATCTCTTCCCTGAATCATTTTAGTCTCTTATATTGATTATTCAAAGCTACAAAAACTAATGTAAACTCATTAAAATAGTTAAAAGAATTCAATTAAAATAATAGTATCAACTAGTGTTATCAGAGATAAAAAATATTCTATAAAAATTGAAATAACTCAAACTAATTTAAATACATAATTTTATGAATTTAAAACAAGTTAAACAATTTTAAATTTAAATTTTCAAAATAATTATGTATTACCAAGTCAAATAAATCCACGGATATAATAAGAGAATTAACTGTGTAAAAATACATTCTAAATTCATGAATTAAATATTTAAACAATAAATATAATTTTATGATATTAAAAAAACATTGAACATGTTTAAAGATGTATAAAATTAAGTCTAGAACATTTAAAAAACATGTAACAAAAAATTACATTCAAATGTACAAGAAACATCCTTTGAATGTTTTCCATGAAGATAAAAACATTTATTAAATAATAACTAAATATAATTTGAAAAATTATAAAATAAATTCACATAGGATAAAAATAATTTATAATAAATTTTGAAACTAATAAATTATTAAAAACATGAAAAAATCATAAAAATAATTTTTAAATAAAAATAATTTATAATTTTTTAGCATTTGTAGAAATAAAAAACATGATATTTGCGACAATATTTTAAGTTACATGGTCAATGCTTTCAGAATTCATCATTTAAAGTACCATAATTTTTGAATTGATGGAAAAGTTTTTTTGAACAAACACTAGAAAATTATTTAATCTAGTGGTAGAAGATATTTTGAACTAATAGTAGATGAAATTTTGAACAAAAATAAGTATAAAATTTTTAGCTAATGGTAGAAGACATTTCAAAATAATAGTAGAAAAAATTTATAATATATGGTAGAAAAAATTTATAACTATTGGTAGCATAAATTTATAACTGACAAAAATATAAATGTATAACTAATATTAGAAAAAATTTAAAAATAACATTAGAAAAAATTTATATCTAATAGTAGAAAAAATAATAAAAAATAATAACACATGATATTTAAAATTAAACCACCAAAGAATTATTAAATATATAGAAATAATTATCAGAAACATAATATATATAATTAATATATAATCACATTAAATATTTCAATATACTGTCAATTAAACAAATGAGGCACATAAAAACAACTCAGAGAACATGTGAGGTAATATCAATTTCCATCCCATGACAAAGGTAAATTTTCTGTCCTGTAGAGAAAAGAGTCTCAATTCCAAGATGGGGAGTTAATTCTTGATCTACAGATAGATCTTTCACTAGGCTGAAATTGAGGTTAAGATCTAGAGATTGATGATATATCATCATGTCCATACACTATCCCCCCATGTCATAGGAGGGATACCCCAAAGGAGTATCTTTTTTTAATGGAAGAGGATAAATAGGAGGAACAAGAGGCTAGGGAGGTGGAGGAAAATGGGAAAGGGCTTCTCCCTCAAAGGATGAGGCAACATAGAGGAAAATATTACCCCATCCATCAACAGGAATGAGGCACGACCTAGAATAAAAGGTTTCATAGGATGATAGGTGGAAAACCAGAACAAATTTTTTTATGGAGATAGAGGGGAAGTGACCTTAAAGATGAAATCCTATACAGAAACACACTGGAGATTGGTAGGAAAAATACTACCACTAATAGGGAGTATCTCTTACTTTGAGTAGGATGCACATCATAATAGGACGAGAGAGGTCTATCTCCATGCATAACTAATCCACCTCAATATCTTACAGATGAAGCGTACAAGAATCCCCATAGAGGAATGAAACAATTGTGACTCCTATGACTTGGAGGAATGAAAGATTGTGTAAGGGAAGGGGGAGGTCAGTTAGGTTATTCCATACTACCACTTGAGTGGAGTCTTGGCTGAAGTGTGCCTCCAATGACCAACAAAAGAGGTTAAAACAGCATTTTCCAAAGAATAGAGGGCTATGAGACCACACCATCAAAAAGTATTTTATATATGTAAGAAACACATAAAGATACTTTATATTCATTGTTGTGACTTGGGCCAGAGATTTTATACTAAAAGTACTAGCAAAATTTTAGAAAAATGGGAGGGGTAGATTTTATGCACTAAACCTAGGCACCATCATGTACATATGAAAATTCACTACCACCATGAAAGAAGACAATATAAAATCATGAATCGGAGACCCATCCACTTTCATAGACCTAGGATCCCCTAAAAGGATCTTAGGGATTAGATAAAGATGAGTTGAATGGTGCTAATATCATTTGTGACTTAATGTTTTTAAAATCTATTTGAGCCACTTTAGACCATCAAAATTATTGTCTTTTTTTGATTTCATTTATTATTATATAATTTATACAATAATATTTCATAAACCACATTTTCTATCCAATTATCTTTAAAAACAATCAAACCTCCTTAACAATCCATGAATCATTCCATCATTGAATCACTTCCACATTCTAAGGTTTCATGGAATTTCCCACTGATGAAATGATATGGACTAAATATTCCCCATAGCCTCACCCAAAAGGGAACATTTTTCATTAGAATGTAATTGGTTATCTATCATAAGCTTTAGTACTTGATTCAATATCACTTAAACTTTTCACCATCCTCTACTATAAATAAATATGTCATAAACATACCATAACCCCTTCTAAATTAGTAGCGAGAAAATAGTTTTTATAGCCGCTTGGAATGTGGATGGTGTGTTTTTGAATCCAAAGGAAATTATTAAGTAGTTGTAATGTAATTTGTGAGTCTTAATGTGTGTTTTGGCCACATGATCCACCCTCATCAGCACTTGGTGGAAACAAAAATTCAAATCCATCTTATTGAAATGTGTTTCCCCTAAAAATTCATCAAAAAAATCCTCGACCATAGGTATCGGGTAGCTATTAAGAAGTAATAAATTATTATATGCCTGATATTACACACACATCCACATACCACTATATTTTCTATAACCATTATGATGAGACTATAATAAAGGATATTGTAAGCCTTAATGAACCCAGGTGTCGAGAGTTCCTAAACTTGTTTCCCTGCCTCATTTTTTATTTTGTTAGTGAGTTTATATGGCCTTATATTAACCAGAATGGATCCATTTCTTAGTGTTATGGCATGATCAATGTCCTTGAATAGTGGTAAAAGCTTGGATTCTTGTAAAATATATCATTGGAAATGTCACGACCCATGGTCCACTTAACCTATTCCCTGAGATAGTGGGTCATATGGCCTCAAGTGCGCCTCCCTCTATGAAAAAGGATGACAACTAGCAGCGATGGTGTAAAGGTGGTACAGTGGGGAGACTATAACCTCATATCAGTGTTGCACACCAGTTATGTTAAATACTAGAAAATAGAATAATCATATTATTAATAGATAATATCACACTGGACTTGTAACCCACCATAAAAGAAGAACATACAATAGATATAAAAATAAACTACAGAAGCCTAAATAACTAAGCAACAGAATAATAATATCGAAATCCAAATGCGTAACATACATGATGATGTCATATCATTCAAATACAAAAAGGGGAAAGGGGGTGGGCATATAGAACATGCAATACAATAAAATAAAAATAAAAATAAAAAAGGGTTATCCACTTAAATCTCAATTAAATTCTCAATCCTCTTATCCTATGCTCGATACTATAAGTAAATAATATCAAATATATGTATTAGGGTGCTTTCCCTTATCCATACCTACAAACATGTAATCTAATATGGTACCAAAGGTGTCTTGAGTTAGGTGTGATATAAAATCCCTGTAGGAAACCAGCAATGGTGTCAAAAAGTAATCCATGTAGTGTACATAGCTAAATAGCATGAAGGTAAAAGGAATAATATATAATTATGAATAAATAATCACCTTCTCGCTCAGGAACCTACAGGACACTTGGCGGATCTACCTACTTTGTGTGAGGCCAAAATTATGGTTGGGACAATAAATATATATAGTAATAATATATATAGTATGTTTATATACTTCATCCACCTATATACACTAAGTATGTGCGGACATAAGTAGCTATATACCTAGAATACTAGTTACTGGATCGATCAGGGTGAAACTCCATCATCCATAACCAGTATGAATGATCCTATAATCCATAAAAGGGTATAAGAACTAAATATCATAATGAATGTGATACGTCATGCTCTTCACTCAAGATGGTGGGTGAGTCTTCATTTAAATACCTGAATGAAGAGATGTGGTGCATCATTCCCACCATCCAAATAGTGTTAATGGTGTGAGATGTCATGCTCAAGACATGATGTAAGGGAGAGTGAAATGTTATTCCCAAAAATTCCTTTAACCATTGTTCCACAACCAAAATAAATTGAGTAATCATAATTATATATGTAACATTATTCATCACCTCATAAGCCTCAAAATCATTAATCCCAATATAACCAAGGCATAAAATTAAATATAAATAATTTAATAAATCATGCAATGAACTGTGTTTCCTTTCCACCCTTTATAATCTATTTCAATTAAACTAGTGAATTAATTTATGTAATCTAACCATAATGATTTAATCCGTTCAATTAATACAATCCATTTAATTAATCAAAAACCGAAATTCAATTTCATGGTTCAAAGAAGCACATAAAAGGAAAAATTGTTAATTAGGAAACTACCTACAAGGTCAATTGCATTTATAAGTTAGGCCAAGCACATAAGAGATACTTTGGTCATATAATCAATTAAAGATAAAGGGGAATTTTCAGTTGACACACCAAATGGGTGTCCAAAATTGAGTTTGACATCCTATTAATAATAAACAATGATCCCTGGGATTATAAAAACATGAAACAACTATAATCAAATAGATCATTTATAGGCATCACATGAAAAGGCAATCATTGGGCCTAGTGGTGTGGCCATAAACATCACAACTTTTAAGGGAAACAACTGGACCACCTACCTTAAGGACATAAATGACTCCTCAATAATTATGAGCCCCAAATTTGAATCAGATAGGAATAATGATGAATAATGGTCCGATGACAAAAAAATAGGGTGAATTATCCTACACCAAAACAGGGCAACAAATACGAATATCAATTATGAAAGGAAGAAATTTGATTTGAGAGCTTAGTGATACAGACCAAACGTGACCAATGTAACTTGATTTGGTGTTCATGTCATAGAGTTATCTCAATACCTATGCAGAGAGAATAAAAAGACATTGGGATAAGAAGAGGGCTACTCATCCTTTGAAAAATATGAGGTGAAGAGGAGGGTTTAGGATTTAATTTCATTAAGGAAATTTTAGACATTTCAAGCTCAAAAATAGGGGATCTTGGTTTGGACACATGGTTTGGACAAAATGTGTTAAAATTGTACTCCCCTCAATATCCAAGGAGGAATATCGCATGGTTAAGGCACACAGTTTCTATAATTGTGTGAATAATGTGAAATAAGCCTTTGTCCAAGATGTTTGAAAAGTCACATGGTCATGCACATTGGATCTCATGATTGTATAAAAACCATGTGGCTCATTCTTTATAAAACGTTCCTCACATGGTTACCCCACATAGTTAGTAATAACTATGCGGTAACTGTGAAACATACCAGTTTTTCCCAATTCTTGGAACTCTAGGCTTTGAAGAAGGATCAGATTCTTGTGGGACCTTCATTAGATCATAGTGAAAATCTATCCAGATTAAATAAAATATTTAAAAAGAGAAATAGGAGAGAAATACCTTCATTAAAATAAAGGTTTTTATAACCTACCCTCCTTAAAAAAACACATACCTAAGTTGGACTCATGATGGTAAGGAGGTATCATCATCAAAGAGTTATGGAAACTTAGCTTGTACATTAGCTTCACTCTACTAGGTTGCATCTTATACTTGTTCATGCTTCCATAACACATGTATCAATGGAACTAACATAACTTAGAGTTTATTCATGCTTTTATCCACAATATGCACTAGATATTCCTCAAAGGAATCATCCATCTCATGTGGAACCTCATCAAGATGAAAGACATGTGATGGGTCTAGATAATATCAGAAAATCTGAGATACATGAAATAAATCTTGCAGATACTGATATCTAGTAGGAAGTGTTATCTGATAGGACACTAGCCTAATCTTATTCACAACCTCATAGGGTCCCACGAATTGTGATAAAAGCTTACCCTACCTTTGAATATGTCAATGGAACAACCTGGGAGAAACTCACAAGAATACATGATCACCATCATCGAACTCAAGAGGCCATTATCACTAGTTGTCATATGACTACTATCTAGACTAAGCCATTATCATGCCGTTCTTGATCAACTAGACCTTCTTTGTAGTCTCTTGAACTAGATGTCATCCAAGAAAATATACCTCCCTTATCCCTAGCCATCACAGAGGTGAATGGAAAATCCTACCATATAAGGTTTCATAATGATCCATATCAATGGTAGTCTGAAAGCTTCCATTATAAGACTCCTCCAATAGGGGCATGTGTTTCTCCCAATAACACCCTAAATCAAGGACGCATGCACGAAGAGTGACCTCTAACACCTGAATTGTACGCTCTATTTGTTCATCAGTCTAAGGGTGATAGGTCATACTCAAAATCACTTGTGTACCCAAGGAATTCTGCAACCTATTCCAAAACCATGATGTAATGTGAGTGTCTCTATTATAAATGATAAAACAAGGAGTTCCATGAAGATGTATGACCTCCCTGATGTATAACCTCATTATATCATCTACTAAGAAGGTCTCTCACATAGGTAATAAATGTGTAACCTTCATAAAACTATCAATGAAATCCCAAACATTATCATTTCCATGAGGTGATATGGGTAAACAAGTCATTATATCCATATAAAAATTATCCCATTTCTACTCAAGAATGGATAATGGATCTAAAATTAACACCAGTCTCTGATGTTATTCCTTCACCTACTGATAGGTGGAACATCGAGTGATAAATAAAAAATCTCCCATTTCATACCGAGAAACCAATACTGGAATCATAAATATTAATACAACTTGGTGACACCGAGATAAACAGCCCAAGCTGAGGCATGAAATTCTTACATCAGATCCTCTTTGATGTCTTTTGGAACCCATACATGCCCATGAAAGTGTAAAGTATCATCCCCATCCATTGTCCATCCAGAAGATAAATCATCATATGAGAAACCTTCCCTTCGTACTAATACTTATAGATCAGATAGTCATCTCAGACTCACCCATTTTAGAAGGTTAGAGGTCACCACTTAGTCAAAGAGGATAGTCTTCCCATGATCCTTTTAAAAATCAACATGCATTTATGAAAATATGGCCTTGAGATACCCCTCACAAATGAAATCCTAAACGATCTTTTTATGAGTTTTCTAGATCGTATAATCAGCTATAACATTTCATTTTACAAGTGTATACGAAATCTCAAAATAAAATGTCTACAGGTACTCAACCAATCTACATTGCCTAAGATTCAGATATCACTGTGTAAAAATGTAATTTAGGATTTATTGATTAGTGTATACCAAAAAACACTCCCCAAGTAAATAATGTCTCCAACAACGTAGATCATGAACTAGATCACCTAGCTCATGGTCATGCATTGGGTAACTCCACTAGTGAGGCCCCAACTGACAAGGACCATATGAGACAACTCACTTATCATACATTAAAACAACTACCAACCTAATACATGATGTGTCACAATATACAGTATAGCTCCTTCTGGGCTCTGAAAGAATCAATATCAGCACTGAAATCAATCTATCCTTCAAATGTTGAAGGGATACTTCACAAGATTCTAACTATATGAATTTCACACCCTACTTTGTCAAGCTACTAAGCATAATTTCAAGGCATAGAAAATATGAGGTAATTCATCTATAATATCCAGTTATCCTAAAGAAACTCTATATATTAAATACTTTATTAGGATGTTCCCAAGAATCTAAAACCCTCACTTTATCTGGGACTATTTAAACTCTTGACTTTGAGATGATATGATATAGGAAGTGGACTTTATTGATCCAAAAGTGGAATTTTCTATGCTTTTCATAAAAATGGTTATCTATCAATGTATTCATCATTATCGTAAAATTGTTGTCATGGTCATGTATTGATCTTGATTAGACTAAAATATCATCAAAAAATACTACCACAATTGAATCTAGATACGGGTGGATAACCCAATTCATTAGATCCATAATAACTACAGGTGTGTTAATGAGACCGAACGACATGACTAGGCACTAATATAGACTATACCTACTCCTGAAATATGTACATGGTATTTCTGATGACATGACACAAACTTGATGATACCCCAACCACAATTATATCTTTTAAAACACTCTCTCTCCTCAGAGTTGATCAAAGAGGGCATCTATTTAAGGTAGGTGATACCAGTTCTTGATTGTGATATGGTTCAACCAATAGTAATCCAAAAAAAGCCTAAGGTTACTATCCTATTTATTAGAAAAAGGACCAGTGAACCACAATGAGAAGTTATGTGTTAGATAAGGCCTTTCCCTTAGATCCTACAAATATTTCTTGAGCTTTAGAAGATCCAAAGGTGCCATCATGTAAAGAGGAAATGACACTGATTCTGCTCCTATCACTAGCTCAACAGTGACTTCTACCTCTCTTAATTGTGGTATACCAGAAAATTCATCAGGGAATATGTCCCTGAAACACTCTACAATAAGAGGGAAAATAGTGGTCCAAATCGATGGTCATCCATAAAAATACTAGAAACCTGAGATGTCACACTACCTAGCCTCTGCTACTCAGGTCCATCTTGAGACACAAAAACTTCCCATTCCCCCTTATAAACTTTCCTAGCATCCATTAGTGATATAAATTTCACCCTATGATAATAGAAATTAATGTGGGGTCAATTGGGAATAAACCATTTCATCCTGATGATTACATCAAAGCCTATCATGGTGAGTATGAAAATATTCCATATGAAAAGACATCCACATATCTCTAGGGTAAAATCATTACAACGGTCTATGCTCTTAGATCAGATACCCAATGGGGTATCAATAATCATCATGCTACAAAAGTGTTCTATCTTGAGGCATTTATTCTCCATGATTTATTTCAATATAAATTAATGAGATGTTTATGTGTCAAACAAAGTTGATACTAAAGTAGAGGATACTCAAATATTACAATAATACTAGAAGGTCTGACACTTTTCTTCTCCAGTATAGGTTCCACTGTATGTAACTGGCATATACCATGGCCCTAAGTCATAGTCTTACTGCTCAGATCAAGCCCTTTCTGTTGGTGCTTAGAATCATGAGTCTAACTACCTCTATATCAACCACCACCTCAACCTAAATGGTTGGTGGTATTCCAGATGTATTCCTAATGAGATACTACATGCCCCGCTCCTAAACATTGAGTAAGTGTAGATCCCCACACACTAGGTGCTTATGGAAAATTCATACAGAAGCCTTGGATATTCCACATCCTTATATAGCCTCTTCATTTCATTGGATCTAATAAACATTGAGGTTTCATATGTCTCATCTTATTACACAGGTGAATTATCAAAAAACTATGAGTATGAGGAGCCTGACTGATACTACCTCTGAAAGTAGCCTTGAAACATTTCTTTTTTTTTTTCTCGATGAGACACTAATATATCTAGGTGTTGAACCTCTTTGAATCATATTACCAACTTCCCTAAAATTCCACTCTTTTGTAAGGGAATGGTTGATTATATCATAACCTTCATGCCTCTCTACTGAATGCTGATAAACTCTTTATCTTGGTTATCCCTCAGAGTGTGTGGAAAGAACAATTCATAGATGATTTTCTGGAAATCTTCCTAGACCATATCTCTATGACAATATAACTGGGTAATAATATCCCAAAATCCCTTTTCAGAATCATATAGAATATTGGTAGTGAGTTTTAACCTTTACTCTAGAGGCATATCTGGATTCTGAAATATAGAGAGAATAGATTTGAACCAAGACTCAACAATATAATGTCCATAATCCCCTAAAAATGTGGGAGGATACTGGTTTTAGAATACTCAAGTAAACTCTTCCTTATGAGTTTTAAATTTTTGATTAGAGTTTGAGTATTTATTTTTGATGTTAATAAGGTTAGGATCTAGGTTTTTTCTTTCAATTTTTTAATTGGGTTTGAGGTATGGTAATTTCATTTTTTCATATATATAGGACCAAAACAATTTTTTTTTGTTTTTCATTTATGATTCTTGTATCCCCATTTATACAGGGTCTACCTAATGGAATGACCATAAATCCATCAGATATGACATCAGTAATAACCTCTAAATCTTATCCCCATTTATCCCACTCCCTCTCACCATCTATCCGAGTTTTCCTCTACAATAAAAAACTTACCCGGACCCCACAAAAAACCAACACCCCCACCTAGAAGGTTCAATTTCTATGTCCAATATCCTCTCCACCACTATATTTGGGCATATCAACCTTATATCTCTTTATTTTTACCTCTCTCTCTCCCCCAAATTTCTATATTTATTTTTGCATCATCGACCAAATTTGAATCCCCTTTCCGATGGCCAGAAACTACCCATATCTCACCTCTCCTTGAACCTAGTCGGTTGATGCACCCATATCACCTCCCCCCACCCACCAGGGATTCAACATAAAATAGTATGACATACAAAGTCTACAAAATAGTACACATAGAATCAAATATCTATGTTAATTCCATTCTTATTAAATATCTTTCAAGTATTAGGGAACAAGTTTCACATTAAACAAATCATCCATACTCAGTGAGGGAATGTCATTTTCAAAACCCCATAGCTTCTAGTTTAACATCCGGAACTATAGCTCCCTCACCTTTCTCCTAGAACCTAGTGAGAAAAAGTTTCTATCTTGACTATAATTATATGTAGGGAAACATCTGTAGGCCAATAATTTTAAATGGTATTAATATTTCTTCTATAGAATGAGTGTTTTCATATGTGATTTTTTCTTTCTGGAAATGAAACATTTTTAATATTTATTTAATGATTAGAATAAATAACATCTATTAGTTGATGATAGAAAGTCATAATTTTTTAATTACTATGTTTCTATTTTTTTATTTTAATTTCCTATAATGGACTTGTTATTTTACTAATTTGAATTTGAATATGTCTGTGCAATGTATGGGAATGTTATGATGAAATAAGTTTAGAACTATAAAATTATTATTAATATATTTTCTAGAATATTCAAAAACAATGTAGATACAAATACCATTATGCTACCAAAAAATAAAAAAAATAATTTATTGACATAAAGTTTTAATGATAATAAAAAATTCATCTATCTTGAGAATATTTGGAATAGTTGATAATGACG
This sequence comes from Viscum album, assembly GCA_963277665.1. Taxonomy (NCBI): domain Eukaryota; kingdom Viridiplantae; phylum Streptophyta; class Magnoliopsida; order Santalales; family Viscaceae; genus Viscum; species Viscum album. Next base: position 821,037,060 of record OY728157.1, read on the forward strand.
ATTATTATGAATTGATCCTTATATCTGAATCTTTTGAGTCCACTCATGTGGAGTCATTTCAAAACAATAAAATATTGTATAGAGATAATTTTTCAATAAACCTTGTATGTTAAGAAGTTGCAGTGATCTTTTTTTGAGTAAGAGTTTTTATAGTTTTCATTAATAACATATTACATTTATATGAGTTATTATATTCCATAATCAGCTTTTAGGACTTACATATAATTCATATATATCATAAATGGTGTAATATTCTTAAATGTCCCAATGAAATGATTTCATGGATGAATTAATTATAATAATGTTTCTATAGTGGGGGTCGAGTGAAGCTAATTAATATTGGGATATATGATTGAAAATGTGGGAGGATGATGGTGTTAGAACACTCAAGTAAACTCTCCCTCACTTGGTGCAGGCTAAGAAACACATTGCATAGACTACAATATACATAGAAATCCCTCTTAGAACTAGGTGTTAGTGACCATATCAGAAATTAGAAGTGGTGACACTGTTGGAACTATAGGAGGGATCACCAGAAGCTCAAGGCCTACCACACCATGTTCATGGTCATAACCTCCATTAGGGTATATGACTACATGACTTCATGGAGTTATGATGATAAAATTCCAAAGGAACGCCTCATAGAAGACTATAATAGTTTAAATAATTATATTTAGATATCTAGGATAGTTGTATATACTTCCTATGAAAAGATCACACCCCTCCACCTGCTCCTAAATCGAGGTCCAGGTGATAGAGAGAAACCATGATGGCCCATAAGAACCATAAGAGACACCCCACTACCCATTGCTAAGGCCGTGTTCAAGTTCAAGTCTCGTGTCACACATATATGATAACCATTTAATTCTAAAAGTAATATTTATTTTCAAATTTGTACTAAAAAAATATGCCATCCACTTAACCCATACCATAACACGTCATAGATCTTGTGACCAAGGGTCCCTGGCTCAACATGCCACAACTGATTGCTTAAAGTGTGTTATTTACCCTATATATGAAAACACTATTATACCAAGGAATGGACTTTAAGTTTGAGTCATGTTTCCCAATCCTGTATGGAATAGAAACACATTTACATATAATAATAAAGGAAATAATAATATTAAACAGGAAAATGCATGCTTAAAGTAGACATGGCATGGAAAAATTCATGGCATATTAGTCTTATTGTTTTTATAATGATGCTTGTAATGCAACACCCTCATATCCTTAGTCTAAAGTAAAATAAATATCATTGCAATAATAGTAATAGTAGTAGAGTCACAAAGCATGTGAATCACCCAAAGGTGATTTCTTATCAACCATAATAGTATAAATAAATAACTGAAAATACCAATCCCATGTAATTTGGGTTTTCCCAGTACATGTGTTAGCTGCACCCAGGAACATGATCATTACCAAATCCCATTAACTCCTAGTCACCTATATAATACCCAAATAGTAAGAAAAGAAAAAATTACCTCTGACAGCACTTTGTAACATCCGTACCCAAGGACCACTTAACCTGTGCTTCAAGTTGGCGGGTCACATGGTGTCAAGTGTGCCTCCCCAAATGCCAAAGGCAGACAACAAGTAGAAACAGTGTAAAGGTTGTACATTGGAGAGACTAAAACCTCATACCAGAGTGGTATAATGGATATGATAAATAACAGACAATAAAGGAATCATATTATCAATAGTCACTATCAAAATGTACCGGTTACCTACTATAGCTGAATCACATAAAACAGATATAATAATAAAACACCAAAGCATAACTAAATAAACAACTAAATAATAATATCAAAATCTAGTAGGCAGTGTCACATATATGATTATTTCATTTAACGATAATATAAAAAGGTGGAGTAGGGGGAAATAATATACAACATGCGATAAAAAAATTCAAAAAAGACAAAATTTTTCTCTAATACAATATTAAGAATATTCTTGGTCCTCTTCTTCCATGCTTCATATTATAAGTAAGTCATATCAAATATCTATAGTAGGGTGATTTCCTTTATCCATACATATAGACATGTAATATATTTGGGTACCAAAGAGGATTGAGTAGGGTGTGTGATAAAATCCTTGTAGGCCACTACTAACGGTGTCTAGAAATAATCCAACCAGTGTACATAGCTAAACAGTATGTAGGTAAAAGGAATAATAAACAATTCTGAATAAATAATCACCAGCCTATTTAGGTTTTTATAGGACACATGGCTGCTCATCCTACCTCATCTCAAGCCATAATTATAGTCATATCAAAAACTATATATATAGTAATAATATATATATATATATAATATAGTTATATTCTTCATCCACCTATATGCTCTATATATGTATTGATGTATGTAGCCAAATACCTGAAATACTAGGTGTTAGATAGACTAGTGTGTAACGCAGTCATCCATAACTATTCAAATGAGCCTATAAGCTCAAGAAAGGTTACAATACCTACATCTCATGATGAATTCTAGATATCATGACCATCACCTGTGATGGTTGGTGAGTCTCCATGTCAAAACCTGAAACAAGGGATGTGGTGCATCATTCCCACCATCCCAATAGAGTCAATAGTTCGAGAAGTTATGATCAAAACCTCTTGTAAGGGAGAGTGAAACTTCATTCCCAGAAAGTCCCTTAAACACAGTTCCATAGACAATATCGATGGAATAATAATAATTATATATGTAACATGAGTCATCACCTCATAAGCATCATAATTAGTAAGACTAATATTACAAAGGAATCATATTTGATATATAGCATTTAATACAGAATTTAACGATTGGAGTAGCCTCACCACCCTTTATAATCAATTTCAAAATCAACAATTTAATTCATTTAAGCAAGATAACCATCATGAATTGACATGTTCAATTAATATAATCCATTTATTTAATAAAAAAATCGAAATTAAATTTCATGGTTTAAAGATGAACTTAGAAGGATTCATTATTAATTAGGAAACTACCTATAAGGGATATTCCATTTATAAGTGAGTCCAAGAACTTAAGAGGTTAGTTTATATAATCAGTTAAATATACTACAACATTTGAAACCAGTAAACCCAATGGGCATCTAGAATTTAGGTAGACATCCTATAATGACTAAAAAATGATCGTCAATATTATAACAACATGTGAAACATTTAATTAGAATCAAATAGCTCATTTATAGGAATTACACGACAAATGTTGGTGTGCGATACAAAGATGAAGATATGAAAACATCATAAATTTTAATAAAAACAACTAGAACACCTAAATTAAGGTTGTATATGAATCCTCTTTCAATATCAGCCTCATATTTGAAGCAGATTAGAAGAACAATGAAGAACGTTTCAACATCTTGAAAATATGTTGAATGATCCTACACCAGAATAGAACAATAGATGCAAAGAAAAACCATGAAAGGAAATAAGATGATTTTAGAGCTTACTGATTTATTTCCAACATGATAAATGAAACTTGATTTGGAGTTTTGATCAGAGAGTTATCTCAATACCTATTAGAGGAGAAGAAAAAGCCTTTGGGAGATGAAGAGGGATGATCATCCACTGTAAAATGAGTGTATAATAGGAGGGTTTGGTTTTAATTTCATTAAGATAATTTGATACATTTTACCTTAATAAACATGGGCATGTGGGTTGGACACACAGTTTGGCCAAACCTTCTGAAAATCATGCTCCCCTAAATGTCCAAGGAGGAAGCCCACATGTTAAAGGTGCATGGTTTCCCTAACTATGTGAAACCCTGAAAAAAAATCCTATCTATAAGATTTTTGAAAACATGAACAGTCATGGACATCGGGTATCATGGTTGTAGACAATATGTGTGGCCACTTATTTAAAAAATCGACCCACACTTTTAACCAACATGGTAAGGAATAATCATGTCATAACCATGGGACATACCCTTTCTGCTCAATTCTAGGAACTCCGGGCTTCGAACAACCCTTAGATGCTCCTAGGACCTTCCTTAGGCTGTAGTTCACGTCCACAAAGATTAAATAAAATATTTTAATAGAAAAAAAGTCATACCTTCATGAAAAGATGGTTCATTACATCAGTACTATTGGAATATATCACCAATCTGGCTCTTCACCATAGGAGGCAACTTTGTAATCTTCAATTCGACATGCCCAACTAATTCCCAATATAGTACATTAATCAATTACTTCCCTCGACCCAAAAACTATTACAAATATCTTGGTGAACATAAGGGTGGTTCAATCCCCTTTAAGGTAACCACATGAACCTAAAGGAATTCCATCATTTTTTTCCAACAATGTCTTATAACATACCCCATAGTTTCAACCCAAAAAATATCCAATACTAAATCTAGTATTTTGGTATAAAATATTATGTGACAACATAATAATTCATGTTACCCAAGTTTAAATTCATGTATTTATACACTCACTTATAAACCACCCATTGTTCATCACATAATCTAATTTGTAAGGGCCCGATCTCAGTGGTTTACACTAGAAGAGATTTCAACAGATTCTTGGAAGTAAAGTTGTGTCTTGCACCACTATCATAAAAAACTAACAATACTACCTTTTTACTTCCTTCAAACACTGAAAATTGATTTATTCTTGGGAAATATTTTCTAATATCATTTTTCATTATCCCAAACATTTCCATCTCCCTGTGCTCTCTCATGCCCCCACCATCAATCTCTTGAATGGACCTTGTTTCATCGTCATCTCCATTTCAATAAATACAATCCGAATCCATAAGTATATAGCCATTTATAACACTTATGAACATGTACGTATTTCTGTTCATAAGTGAAACAATTTACTTTTGACTAATCTTCATATTCATTTTTATTTAAATTTTGGAGTCTTCGCTATTTTATAATGATTCCATTCGACTACACCCATTCCTTTCCCTCTTCTAAAGGGACAAATCAAACCATACTAGTGGTCTATCTCTAGATGTGTCAAAATATGTTAACTACAGCCCAAGGTTGTGATTATGGATACTTTAGAACTACTTTCACTTGAAGATCCTTTCTAACTCACTGCACCAAGTTCAATAAATGCACCTTTCTCATTGGATTATGTTTCATGACTTTACTTCAAATTGTTGGATTTATCCCACTAGTAAACACACTCATATAAATTTTTTCAAATAAATTCAGTATACATAGGGATAAACATTTGAATTCATCGATATAGACATCTAATGATTATGTATTCCCTAATCCCTTAAGATACATCAAAGGATCATCCTACTACATAGTGCCATACCTCACTAACATTTCTTCTTTGAGTTGTTTTCGTGTAAAACCAATATTAACATATTTCAATGAAATTATCCAGTATTTCATTAGTTCGTCCATGAATTATTGAGAGAGGGGTTCCTTCTTTCCTTCCCATGTTTAATATATTCATAAATATGTTCCAACTCATGCAATCCAATTGATTGGATCCTCTCCAGTAAATGCATGAATCTACACTTTCATGGAAAATGCATACAATACATCAATATTCAAACGGCATAAATCATGGTGTTCTATTTGTCAATCAATCAGTTGGTCTGAATTTTATTCCTTAGTTTGATTATGGTACTCAACTTTCTTAGCCACGCCTAACTGCACTTGGTTGATCCCTCACGTTGTACTCTCTCTCTTCTCTTTGCACATCTGTGTTAAAAATATCTTCACCTATCACATCAACATCTAGATATATGAAATAGTGTTTTTGAGTCATGCAATATGTGTCTACGATGTAGCAACCCATGTTTCCATCCAAGTGGTCATCCATGTGTGGAAGAATCAATGAGAGCACTAAGATCATAGAGATAGAAATTGATAGATATAGAAGGAAACCTTGTATGTATTTAAAGAAGTATAGGAAAAACAAAAATTATATTTCATGCGGGAGAAGAAGAAGAATATAAGATAAGAATACATGAAGCTATATAAGAGGCACTTCTACCCCTGACCTAAGATGAAAATAAATCCAATAAAAAGGATTAATTTTCAAAATATATTCCTCTCTTCCTTCCCTCGCTCCAGTCTCTACTATTTAAAAACTCATCCATGGAACCCCAGTTAAACAAAATTAGTCACCCCCTAAATCCCACCATCCTAAGACACTTTTATACATTTCTGGATTATTCCATCTAGCTGGATAACTATTCTTTGTCATAAATTTTCTAGAATTGTTATGTATATAATCAGAACTTCTAAGGAGAAAACTCCACCTCATTCCTGATCACTCCCCCCAAATAACTAACTACCTGCATATTATTTATAACCTCTATATTTCCCTTTTATATCTTCCTCACTCTATTTAATATTTTATTCACAATACTTCCCCCAGAATAAACTTAAAACTTGACCCCAAATACCCGACCCCTCAAACAATACATACTTATTTAAGTAATCTTAATGGGTGGTTAGGTCCCTTGCCAAGTCTGTATCCTAGTGAGATCATCCACATTTATATCAGTAGTGTTATGGGATATTTCACTAATTGTGGTATAGTTCATGACCTTTCTGAAACCTATGATAATAATTATCTTTGAATTTTTCATGGTCTATGATTGAATCTTATCATGACCTGTAATATAAATAATCTCTTATGATGTTATTTGGACCATCCTATGGATTATCCTTTTGTTTATTCATTCTATATCTAATATAATCAACTATCATGGAATGATTAACCAAATGATCCCTTCACTTATAGGCATTCCAAAAATATTGATGGACTATATTAAACAAGCCCATGCTTCCTCATTTAATCTACATGCAGAGTCCACATTCAATCATCATAAAGCCCCAAGAGTGTCAAGTACAGAGCCTAAAATAACATTAACTAATATCTATCAATTATTAGCTTTGATATTCCCCTATAAAGTAAATCACCATAAGAGTTATATATCAAGTAGAATGATATGTTCATAGCATAGTCCATGATTAATTTCACAAATTCCAATATCCATCATTGTCATTCTATGTTCCTTGGTTCTCATTTAATGAATATTTTTTAGACTTGTGATATATATTTTTACATCATGTGAAACAATATATTTGCCAAAATACATTTTTCTGTGGTTTGTGATATCCATGACTCTTTTAATAGCCCCGTTGCTATCTGCAATACTACCATATCACCAAATGTGATTTTAAATGTCCATTCATAGGGTGTGAAACATCTATATGGTATATTGTGATAAGTATCACAATTACATTCACTTCTCTATAATACTTTATTTCCACCTTAAATATATACTTATCAACTCCCATTATAATACCTCAATTATTTTATATTATATTTACTCAACACTCCAACCTTCATCTAATCTCTCCATATAAACTTCAATATGCTTCCAATGCATGACTGTTTCAATAAAAAATTATTGAATTTCACAAAATGTAGGTCACATCACATTATCCGGCAATAGATTCACTTCACTAGCCATCAAGTCCATGTTCTCCTTCAAAATAATTACAAGCAACACACCTCAATCAATCTACATGATCTTCAGTATTCCAATCCCCTTGGGTGAAAAAATGAATAAGATTCAATCATTGATATTAAATCACTAGTACATTTGGTTTTAATGTATTAGTCACTTTATAACTATCATTGTATGACAGATTAATATTTAACTAATTTGGAACCCAATCAATATCATATGAAATTGAATTAGTATTCTTAAAATTTGATTTCTGGTTATCAATTTTTTCCAATGAAAATTCTAGTAAAAAATCAACTGACTTCCATCTAGTGAAAATTCAACACTTATTTAGGAATTCTATTATTTAAAAATAATAGAAAAAAATGTATCTGAAGTTATAGTGAAAAATTTCACATGATTATTGATGTAAAAATTATGAATGAAAAATTTCACTAAGTCATTCGACATGATGTTTTTAGTGGGAAGATTTATTGAAATTTTATACCAAGTATACAACCCATTGAATAATTTATAGAATGCAGTGTTGTATTTCCAATAAAAAATTATTTTAGAGTTTTCATTGAAAACATTCCCCTGAGAAATCTTAAAATTCAAAGATAATGGAATAAACTACACATCTTAATTTCCCATATTATCAGGTATGTATTATTTCCTTTTTTGATTTTCATAGACTCTAGATTTTGGATAAATGAGATAAGTTCAATTGACATGGGTCCTATCTTGGGAGGTAATGAGATTTTCAGGTTATGGATTGAATCTGGGAGTATATTTTTTAATATTTATACTAGAATTTGTTTTAATTATTTCTCTATTCCGACTATTTTTTCCATGAATACAGTGTTTTTTGGAAAAGTGGTTATCCAAATGGTATATGAGTAGTAGTGAAACATATGAGAGTCTTTAGTTGAATTAATTTTTTGAAGAATTTTTAGGTTGAAGCATCCGTATTTTTTTCATATATGTCATGGTGTTTCAAGTCTATTTTCCATAAATATTAATGTTGTTGAGAACATAATGTGGAATTAATTTTAAATTTTTTTTATTTTCACTTTTAAAAATTTATTAAAAACTATGCATGGACAACTTATTGGAGTTTTCATGTCCTTACATGCTAGACATATCTAATGATGAAGGATAAGTTGTGATGTGGAAAGTTACCTAATGTTGCGACAATTTCAAGATTCTATTTTGAGGAAGGTGGGGTAACCCAAATATAAATGTGTTTGGAGAAAGGGAGGCGGTCTTTCACCATTATGTTCCATTATAGGGTATATATTCATCACATTAAGAAGAATTATGGGATGTGTTTCGATTATATTTTAGCGAATAAAGTGACAGTGTTGAAAAAATATAATATTCGAGTTATTATAGTGTTATTGGAATAATTATATGTGGTATATTTTTCAAAAAAAGTTGATATTATGTTTGGATTTGTAAAGAAAATGTGATATTAGTATAAAAATTTTAATACACATGAGAGATACTATGGATACCTTGTTCTGTGTTTTAGATGAATGAATCCCCACAATTTTTGGACTATTATATATTCCATGTAATTTTGAGATATTTGATTTTTGTTTTTTTAATTGATGACATTCTTGTTTATAATAAATATTGAATATAAAATTTAACTCATTTGAGGACTATTATTAGGTATTTTATCAAACCAATTAGGTTCAAGTAAATTTTTTTTCACTTGGGTGAAGATAGAATATGATGGAAAAATTATCTAAATGGAAGGTGTTGAAAGTGTGTCATGGAAAAAACATGATATAATTCCTCTTGAGAATATACTAATATTTTGTGCAACAACTCATTCGATATATCATGGGATGAAAACTAGAACAAAGGGTTTAATATCACTCAAATAGAAGACATTACTCTATGAAATTCTTTTCATTTTAGGAAAGAGAAAAAAAATTCCATTTCAAAAGTGGTAGAAAATTAAAAAAACTACAAGGCTCCACAATAAATATAAAAAGTTATAATACAAATCACTACCAAATTTTTTTCGATGAATTAATGATGTGAAAATCCATACAAAAAGTGATAGAACAATATCAAAAAAATGAATAATTTATACCTCTAACATGCTATAGTTTAGAACACTACCACCAGGATACTACATTGATAAATCTCTCATGAGTTAATATCACTCGACCCCACCATAATATTTATTTTAAAGAAATATAAAATAGTATATATAATGTTGGGTCAACATGAAAATATACTTTATGGTTTGCTCCTAAAATATTTCATGTTCCCATGTAAATAAAATATCATAATGCATTCATGAATGTAAAAAATTTAAATGTCAACCAATTAACTAATCATAATGTCTACCCTCAAATCCATGCTCTCCACATACCTGATAACCCATACTCCTCAATTCATGGAATAACACCCAACTCTCATTATATGAAACCTAGTTTTTCATATATATATATATATATATATATAATTTCCATGTGGTTATCCACTCGTGAATAGAAATAGGGATATTCACTTTCTTATACTCATTTTGTAAATAATGATTTTAACTTTCTCAAAGTAACTGAATATACCTCTTTATATTTCTATTTATTTTCATACCATAAAATTTTTTGGATATCAAGTGAAATTCACAATGAATTTTAGACCAGTATACTTTCATTTGTCATCTTTGAACATCTTAAGTCCAAAAATAATCCCACTAGCCTATTGAAAATTATATTCTTTTTAGAATACCAATATAATATAAATAAACTACTTTTTTTTATTAAATTAAATTTATTTCCTTTCAGTATGAATGTTTATAAAATAACCTATAGTTTCTATAACATTAATGGTAATTTATGTATTTAGATAATTTCAATGAAAAGAATATTATTCAATAAAATATTCTACCAAAGAGTGGTGTGAACAAATTACCTCATTTTCTTGATACCAATGAACGACTTTCCTCATATTTTAACAAACAACTAGATAAATAAAATTCATGGATAAAACACATTTTATCCCTGACTCTCAAAGTATATTATAGAATGAAATGAATCATAAATCATGTGTAATCAATTTCTCATCTTACTTTGTTTATAAAAACTACAAGTAAAATAAAACTCCCCATATCATATAAGATAAATAAGATGAAGATACAAAAACTACATTTTTTAGATTCATATGAACCTATTATATTAAATTATTAATGTAGAAATACTTTTATTCACAACTTCAATACATAATAAAAGTTATTTTAATTATTCCCTTTATTTTGAACTCATTTATATTTAAAATGTTTGTAAACTATACATTCAGTATCATATATACAAAAAATCATAGAATAAATTCTTAAACACTAATACTCGATATAGAAATTCCATAGAGTTTCTTAAAAATTCCTCAAGTATCCCCACAATTCTATATTATGGAGTCATCACAAATTATTGATAATAAACAAATGTTCTAAATAACCTTACTTTATTATTTTAAGAAACATTTGTGGGATATCCAACTTACTTTTACTTTTCAGGGTTTAAGTTTTACCGAATTTTACTATCAACATAATACCAAAATCTGGATATCATATTCCTAGTTCATTTATTCTCAATAAATTAATAATATTGAGTAATTTTTTCTTGGACATATCTATATTATTGGGACATTTCCATCAAAGAACACAAGATTAATTCCTTAACTAGAAAAAACCTTATATAAATTATTTAGTCTCTCCATGTCTTCAACACACTCAATCATATTGACTATCATTTTCATATCTAATAATATTGAGAATACGAGTAGAGACTAAAATTCATTTGGTTACTTATCCTCCAATGACTTTAAATCCTTAAATTAATCATTCTATGTTCCATAAAATTCTAGATTCATTTTTAAAAACTTCAAATATTGGTTTCTTCAGATGGTTCTACTTTAAAAATTGAATTTATTTTACTTAAAAAATTTTCTTATATTTCCAGTATTAGGAGTTTATTACTTTACAATTTTCCTTTTCCAATAGTTTTTATAAAATTTTGATGAAGGTGATGTTATTATCTATAATACGAGTTTTTATCTCATGAATATCATGTTTTATATCTTTCCATTGATATCAATTAATGATAGTGATACTGCTAAAATGAAGACCCCGTAAATCATATCCATTTAATGATACAAATTAGTATTTCACTAAGAAATTAGTCATCTATATAATTTCTCTCACCACTTTGTTTTTTAAGGTTGGTAATAATCCTGATTACAATAGTTGTGGAACTTAGAAAATTTATTAGACACCACTTTTTCTATTAACATAATATGGACAATGCTCAACTCTATTTCTCTACTAACTGAATCCTATTTGGGTCTGCCGACTATTGTCATGTAAATAAAACCCCAAGAATAGGATTACAAGCGAAAATCTAGGGGAACCCAAATATAGAATGACCTTCCCACTGGATAATCAAGGTCATGTAAACATTATTTCCTTACAATAGACAATTTTTGGGCACCCAGGTATGGCATGACTTACTCAGTTGGATGATTGAGGTCTTGAAAAGTGATTCTTTGGAAGTAATTCCACACATAGTGTTTTAGGGGATTTTAAATTCTCACCTATTTAATATAAATAATATGCGTATTAAATTTATAACCATTACATGGAATTAAATATTTATATTTTCAGGTTTTATTCCTTCTTATATTCATACATTATTTATTTATTTTTTTAAGAATCCATATTTCATTCATCTAATTAATTTTTTTATGTGACATTAATGTGTTACTTTTACACAACTTACATGTTTTTGTTATTCACCTAGAAATATAAACCAAATATATTCGTACATATCATATTTATCAAATGAATAAGGTAAATGAACTATTAATTTTAGGACTTGGGGATATATCAAATTGATAATCTCTTCATTAGGAATATTGAAGAGAAAGATATCTAGCCCCTTCATGTTTTTTGAGAATGCTAGAGCCTCTAGGATGATGGGTTGTCTGACCCAAGTTTCTCTCTCTATAATAAATTACAAAAGATAAACTCTAATTCACGATAACTCTAAAAAAATATGAACATACTATGCCCAAAAACTATTTTCAATCTAATAACTTGAATCACAAATCATGGTCAATGTATATGAAAAATAAATTTTGTGGCATCGTACGTGTCATGTAATGAAGTGGTCTATCTCATAAAATAGGTTTATTATATAAATAAATAATGAATTTTATTCACATTCTATAAAAAATTTATGTACATGAATAAAAGGAATAAATTCTAAATAAATGATCATTTCAAATATTTAACCATGAGATAACTATTACTGAACAATTCAAAAATTAAGGTTAATTATAAAACATTATAATGTAGAAAATCTTATGGACATTTCATAATCATGAATATAAATAAATTATATCTTCTATTAATATTAAATCTTTCATATTATAAATTATATGAAATTTCAATGATATATTATGAATTATAACCATTTCTATACTTCAATTTCTATTATGTAAACATTTTACATAAAATAAATATCATATACATTATCTTATTTAAAACTTTTGATCAAATAAATTATAAAAAACATTTTATTATGTGGTGTAAATAATATCATAAATAAGGCTTATTATTATTTGGGCAATTAAAATTAATTAATTATGAATAATTCTTAATAATAAATATAAACTGATTTATATAGTTTTCTTATTTTTGTAATCTACAAGATTTTTATAAATTATTATTATGATCTCCAAATAAAAAATATAGTTCAAGATCACAAGTAATGCCATGTAATCTGGTAAAATGTATTCTAAATATTAATATTTTATATTTATAATATTTTATTGATAAATGTTTCATAAAAATTTGTATAACTAATTATAGACTATTTATAAACTATTTATACATCAAAATATTTTGAAAATACATTTCAATGTGATTTATAAACACTTTATATACCATATAAATTTTAAAATGATATTATTAATATTAACTCTTTAATATTAATGGAATATTTATATTAAATGTTTCAAAAACATTTAATTAATTAACCATTAATACATTATAGATAATTTATAATTTTTTTTTATAAATATTAAAAAAATATAATTTCTATTATTTATATATAACTTATAAATAAACTAATTCAATTCATAATTGAAAAATGTCAATAAAGAGAAAATTAATTTATTTATAAAAAATATGACAAACAAACTTAAATTTTTTCTTATTTAATTTATACATCAAAAATAAAAATTTAAAAAATCTATCATATTTCATTTAAAAAAATTATAAATTATAAGTTAAATTAAATAAATATTTAATATAATTAATTTTAATTTGGTATGGACACTTGAAATTATGTTGTCACATAACAATATGTGAGATCAGATTTTTAAAATTCATATTACACTGACCCTCAATGGAATTATCAAGCAAAAAACTCACAATAAATTTACACTCAATGTATCATAAAGTTACTCAAAAATGATAATATATTTTTACACTATAGGCTATGTTAACCATTAATTTATTTTGTTCCAATTATCCACATTATGTTGACTATTTAACATTATATTGAACCTAAAACATATATTAAATTATATTAATAACATAGTCTCATGATATCAGGTTGGATATGTTTTTTAGAAACATATCCTCATGTTTTTCTTGAGATTACATTTATGTTCAACATAGTGATATATAGGATCACATTATGTTATCTTTTCATACAAAAATTACCTAAATTATTGATGTTAACATTACATGAATAATTTAATGTAATTTTAAGTTAGATGATTCTAGTTTTGTTTCAGAAACAAGTTCTTCATTAAAAAAACAACACATTGATTCATCGAAGAACATTACATTAATAAAATTTATGTATTTTTGTCAATCATCATAAGACCAATGGATGTAAAAGAAAACGTATAAATGTTACCAATATATCCTAGAAATTATCAATATATAATATAAGAAAATAATATAAACATTCATACCTGGATAAATTCTTTCTCAAACAATAATATTTGTTCGAATATGTTTGATGTTGATTACTGGGGAAATAGAAGAAAAACATCTTGTAAGTTATTACACTGACCAAATGATCCCAATACATTTCTTTAGGATCCATAAACATAGAAGGGGTGGTAGTGCCTTTATATTGTGAGAATATGTGTCTCAAGAGAAAGAGTGTTTCATAAGACTTGTATAAAATCAATCATATCCAAAAAGAGGGATATCATGCCATTATATAAACATCATTGACATGTTTCATTTAATAAAATGTGTCAACCATGTTCAACATATCAACATACATTTATTACAATTTGATTAATTCATTGAAATAATTTTATGAATGCAATCCATTTAATACATTAATAATATGTGTCGTTTAATCCATTAATAATGGATTGTAACCAATGAAACCATGTGGGAAGATTAACGAATCTAAATTTAATTCATTCACATGCATATTTTAGTGGAAACCTAACATGAACAATGAATTTTCACTTTCATAGCATCATTCTACACTCTTTATTCATGCATTGAATCATGTTTTCTTTTGGCATTTATAGCTACTTCAGTTGGCTACACTGTTAATATCAACAATATATCATTTCATTCTTTAATGGTTTATCCTTAGAGTAACCATATTTTTTGACTCTATAATTTTTATTAGATAGGATTTCTTAACCCTACAAATAAACTATTTTTAAAATAAAAAATTGATTTTATGAATGTGTTGGTGTGTGTGTGTGTGTAATAACTAGTGAGGCTTCACATCATCATTGGATATGAGTATGGAGAAGGTGGTAATGGGTGAGGGTTCATGGTGAATAGTTTTCTAAATGTTTAGTGTATAGGAAACGTTCATGGAACTCCCGAAAATGCACCCATGACTGATACCACATAATATTCATTCCGTTAAAATATATATTTTTATAATATTTAAAATGAAAAAGTTATTATTGTGTTCTATTAAAAACAGTTTAACATGAAAAATGTTTAATGAATAAATAAATAATAAAATTTATCATCTACAAGTTTTGTTTTAAACGATTTCAAAAAAATTTATTATAAAAAAATGAAAAAAATTAAATGGTTTTAGGTTATATACACGTTTTATATTTTCTATTAGAGTTTGAGTATTTTTTTATGTTAATAAGGTTGGGATCTAGGTTTTTTATTTCAAATTTTTAATTGGGTTTGAGGTATGATACTTTAATTTTTTCATATATATAGAAATAAAACAATTTTTGTTTTGTTTTTCATTTATGATTCTCGTATCCCCATTTATACAGGGCCTACCTAATGGAATTCCCATAAATCTCAAAGACATGACATCAGTAATATCCTCCAAATCTTATCACATTTTATCCCCATCCCTCTCACTATCTATCCAAGTTGTCTTCTGCAATAAAAAACTTAACCACAACCCACAAAAAAAACCAAAACCTCCACCTAGACGATTCAATTTCTATGTCCAATATCCTATCAACCACCATATTCAGGTGTATCAGCCTTATCTCCCATTATTTTACCTATATCTCTCCCCAAATTTCTCTATTTATTTTTGCATCATTGTCCAATTATGAATCCCCTTGGAAAAGGCCAAAAACTTCCCCTGTATCACCTCCACTTGAACCTAGTGGGATTATGCCCCCATATCCCCTCCCCCCACCCACCATGGATTCAACATACAAAAGTAGCACACAAAAATTCTACACAACCCTACATAAAGAATCAATGCTCTATGTTCATTCCATTATTATTAAATATCCTTCAAGTCTTAGGGAACAGATTTCACATTCAACAACTCATCCATCCTAAGTGTGGGATTGTCATTCTTCAAAACCCATAGCTTCTAGTGTAACATCTGATACTACAACTCCCTCACCTTTCTCCAAGAACACAGTGAGAAAATTTTTCTATCTCGACTCTAATAATATGTAAGGAAACATCCATAGCCCAGAAATTTTAAATGGTATTAATATTTCTTCTATAGAATGAGTGTTTTCAAATGAGTTTTGTTTCTTTCTACAAATGACACATTTTTAATACTTATTTAATGATTAGAATAAATAAAATATATTATTTGATGATAGAAAGTTGTCATTTCTTAATTACCATGTTTCTATTTTTTGATTTTAATTTTCTATAATGGAATTGTTATTTTACTAATTTAAATTTGTATATGTTTATGAAATTCATGGAAATGTTATGATGAAATAATTTTAGAACCATTAAATTATTAATAATATATTTTCTATAATATTAAAAAAACAATGTAGATACATGGAACATTGTGCTACCAAAAAATAAAAATATAATTTATTGACATAAATTTTCGATGATAATAAATAATCCATATATCTAGAGAATATTTGGAATTGTTGATAATGATAATTATTATGAATTTATCCTTATCTATGACTATTTTGATTCCACTCATGTGGGGTTATTTCAAAACAATTAAATATTGTATAGAGATAATTTTTCAGCCAAACTTGTATGTTAAGAAGTAGTAGTGATATTTCGGTGAGTATGAGTTATATAGTTTTCATTAATAACATATTACATTTATATGAGTTATTATATTTCATAATAAGCTTTTATGACTTACATATAATGACTAGATATCATAAGTGGTGTACTATTATTAAATGTCACAAAGAAATGCTATCATGGATGATTTAATTTTAATAATGCTTCCATAGTGGGGGTCGAGTGAAGCTAATTAATATTGGGATATCTGATCGAAAAGATTATAAACACGATTATATTAATTTTAAAACTATGATAATTCAACTATTTGAAAAACATGGGATCATTATTCCAGATGAAATGGAGAATTTTCTTGAATACATGAATCAATTTCGTGCAATGTAAGATAATTAAGACCTGTGATATATGTTTACATTTTATAAACTAAATTACTCAAATTAATATTTTTTTTATATGTAATATTAAATACTTAATGTATATACAGTATCATCTGACATTATTAACCAGAGAAAAGAATATATGACTTACATATTATTATAGAAAACAATTCACAATTTTATGGGGGTTAATCTATATAATATTATCATCTATAGATGTTAACATATGAGATTTATCACTTGGACCCAACCTATGAATGATATAACTTTTAAAAAAGTTATTTGTCTGAATTCATATATGGACAAAAATAGTTTGATTTTTTATGAATTTATATAAATTTTGTGGTGCATGTAAATTATTTTATTATTACTCGAGTAAGAATCATCCCATTTTATTTTTTTGTTAATTTCTTTCCATTGTATTTAATAAATATCATTTATGTTATTTAATGTTAATTTAGGATTATTTGGTTTTATGAGATTGGATGGATCATAAACTAAATCAACTTTAGCCAAATTGTATATTGTCATTATTAAGTGTCCTCATTGAATCCATACTAGATATAATACTTGTTTTATGGTAAGATCATTCAAGATATTTTTTTAATTTTATTATAAATTTATATATATATTAATTTAATTATTAATTACATAGAGTGTAATAATGTATTTTCTAGGGTTAAAACAAAAGGAAAAAATGTTCTTGATAACTTTAATTATTTCATTCTTTAGATAGATATTTATTATATGTTATGACATGTGGTGACAGACCATGTGTAACTTGTATATTTATAAAAGTGGTATCAAATTCTACTAACCACTAAATTAGTATTAGATACACATGAGTTTGATTGAGGTTCATGTTATTTCATACTTATTATATGTTTTTAGGATGAAGTTTTCACTATGATACATTAAAATATTACATGTATTCTTTATGTTTGAGTGAACATTTCCCCAATTCTCCAAATTCACCAAAATCATTTGATTTTTGTGAAATGAAATAGATTTATATTATCTAATTTGGATTTTCCATGTGTTAATAATTGATTAAATTAATGAATATGTTTCTTAATATGAATTATAGATAGATATGGTTTTTAATTGGAAGCCTAACATTCCTATTATACTTTTTAATGGAAGGTTTAATGTAATTACACTATTAAATAAAGGCGAATTATTGTATCTATAAAACAAAATAAAAAATTAACCATGGAATTTTCTTATGCATCAAATACAATTTTTAATTAATTGTGAAATTAATCCTCCATTAATATATTTTTTGGTTTATGTCACTTCTTTGTCAATAATAACCTTGTATATTAATAATGGACTCTTTCTCAGACTTAGGAACACATCTCCTATTGACTTGATTAGGATAGAACTTGAAGAAGTTTGGACCATCAAGCACATAGTGTTTGACATCAAAAAGGAATTTCTTACTAGCTTGAGTCCCTAATAGTTTTCTAATGACAAAAATAATGAAGTGGTTTGTTATGTAAGTATACCATGTTCAATCACTGATTGAATATAGATCTTCAATAGGGAATGAATCTTAAAAAGAAATATGGGATGATTTATCATTGAATTATGACCTAGAGCTATGATTTGCTGCAAATTTTGCAACAATACTTTTGTCCTTAACTATTATATCAAATTATTTCAAAAGGACGATCCACCAAATCAATCTACCCTTGGTGTCTTATTTTTGGAAAAGGTATTTCATAGATGAATGATTGATGGGGGATCTTAAGAGACAGAACCTAAAAATTTCTATGGGAAGGAACAAAATAAGAACATCTTTTTGAGTGGTGGTGTGGCTGATTTATGTATCATTTAATAATTTACATTCAAAATAAAAGTCACATGGATTTTTATCACATTTGTTTCATAATAAATCTCCAAAAATGAAGTCTCTTACATCACATGTGAGTTATAAAGGAAGTTTCCAATTAAGAGATTTCATGAAAGGTGGATGGATATAAGATTAATTGAGTGTCCTCACCACTTTATATCCATATAAATAGATACTATTTCACTGGAAGAGAACAAAGTGGTTGGTAAATGGATCAAAAGTTCATAATGAAGCTTCTAAATAAACCATCCTATCCTAAAAAGACCTATCTTATTTGATAATTTTTTAAGAGTTAAGGTTATGGGTGATATCAAACTTGGTATTATCAACTTAAATACCTCTACTAGAGACAAGATGGATTAGGACTAGTACTTCATTCCCAGTGAAATGGTATTTTCCCCATTTAGGTTGAGATTATTTTCCTCACATATAGACAACACCCAATAAAAATTTCTAATAAATCCCTCAAGAGTATCCCTGAATATGTAGTAGTTATCCATAAAGTCCTCTAAATAATCCCCTATCATGTTAATGAAAATTCCCATCATTCACCAGTAGATGGTGCTAGGGGAACTACATAACACAAAGGGTATCATTTTGAAGGGAAAATTCCCAAATGGATAGGTGAATGTTTTTTACTTGATCTTATAAGGATAAATGAATTTGATTATACCCTAATCTATCTAAGAATCATTAGAACTCATAGCCCACCACTCGTTTAAGGACATGATCAATGGAGGTCAAGGGAAAATAGTTTTTATTTTCATAATATATTAACTTATTATAGTCAATACACACTCTCCATACACTACTAAATATTATGGGTAGAATATAACCATCCTCAATGGTAATCACAGTAATTCTAGCCTTTTTAAGAACCACTTGGATAAGGTTTACCCACTCATGCTCAACAACATAGTATATTATCATACTATCAATAAATTTAGAAATTTTTTACTTACCAAATCCATGATATTTGGATTGAGTATTCATTGGGGTTTCTTATATGGTTTAGAATAAATTTATATAATAATCCTATGGGATCAAATGAGTGGGATAATCCTAGGAATTCAAGACAAGGTCCATAAAATTACTTTCTTATGCAATCTTAGGATACCCAGAAGAATCCTATATTTATTGGATTTGAGAGAGGAAAAGATGAAAATGGTGAGTGTTTTATTTTCACCTATGAATTCATACTTGAGAGATGAAGTTAGGGACTTGAATTTGATATCAGGTTGGCTAAAAATTTCAAAATTAGTTCGGGAAACTGCATCAAAATCAGTTTCCTTTTCCAATGTATTTAACAGAATTAGTTCTTTTTAAAACTTTGTTTTAGACAAGAAATTATCCAGATCAATTTCTGAAATGGGTATGGACTCATTTTTTGTGATTTATTCATAATTTTAATTTATTAGTGATTATGAAAAATAATTAAAGAGACATTCTAAAATAGATTCATTCCATTGAGACAAATTTCCCTCATGTGAACAAATTAAATCAATATCATCTTAACTTAAACATCATTAAAAAATTACTTGATGTTCCTATGTTCTAATTTAAACACTAACTATCCAATTCACCCCATGAAATTATTTATCATCTCAAATTTGAGAGTTTTTATTGTATATGTTTAGGTCAAGTCTCATGTTCGCAAAGATTATTGTCATGTTCCCATTCCTAACTCAGATGACCAAGTTTATTTTTACAATGAAGGGGTGACTAAGGATGATTTTATTTTGTTCCTTAGTACCTAGAGTTGGATTATTTTCAATATTAATGAAGTAAATAGGGTATATGAAGTATTAAAATTTCACAAGAACAACCATTAAGACCCCTTAAGAGCCCAAATTTTGAGATCAATAGTTAGAGAGTGTGATTGATGTTGGTTACAGCTCTTCAATCCCTAATTGGAAGCAAAACAACATATGGGATTAGGTTCACATTATACCCTAGATCATAAAGGTATTTGACAAACTTTTTCTGTCCTAACTCAATGTTGATGTATGGAAATCCAATTTCTTTCAACATCGGAGGAATGGTTCTATAAATGGTGGTATTCACATTAGCAACCAAAAGGACATGATTTTTAAGTAAATATTTTCATTTCAAAGTGAAAAAGTACATAAGGTAAATTTATTTGGAAGGTATGGTTAGGATTGAATCTAGAAGGGTAATGTTCAACTTAACTTGAGAGAATATTTCTCTCAATGTTTTATTCAGTTCAGGTTTAGATTTTCCTTTCACGTATTGAGGTATGAGAGTAGGTTGTTTGTTTGTTTAATGAGGTTATGTTTATTTCAAATTATCATTTTATTTTTCAGAATATAAGGTTGGTTCATCATAAATATCAAGTGATATTGAATCTTTTAAGATTCTATAATCGACTGTTCAGTTTTATTGATGGATTTCATTCTTCTTACGACTGAAATCACTTTTAGTCATTTGGGGGATGATTGTGTGGAGCTTGATTCTCACCTAAAGGTTGGGGTAGGGGCACCTTGAGAAGTCAAGGGTTCCTTTCCAGTTTTTTGGGTTTGTAATTCATGTTTAAGTGATAAGACATCTAATCCCATTTCTCCATTTTTTACACAATTATACAAGTATTGGGAGGGGAAAGATCAGGTAGGGGCTTGTTCTAGTTGTTTAGACTAGTAGGATACTTCGGGTATTGGATGGGTTATTGAATGGGGTTTTTATAGGTTGATTAAATTGGACTAGTGTATGTTGGTATTGGACCAATCAGGATTGAAACTAGTTAGGTATTTGAAAATTTTGTTGAGGGAAGGGGATGATACATTTTTATTGTGTTGGTTGTTGATTTTCTTTCCAACAGAATCTTGAATGGTCATTGTATCTTAGATTGAAAGTGTTTTGGTACTGTATATTTTGGAATTTCAAATCATTGGCCTCCACTGGTGGTCCTCCTAAAATAAAATTCTTTATGGAATATATGGTTGGGTATTTTTCTATCTTGTGTTCATGATTTTTCACAAATTGTGCAAATTGGGTAAATGGTTAGGATTTCTTGGACCTTCATAAGATTAATCTCCTCAACCTTCCAAGTGAGTACCCCGCGTTCTTCCCTAATATTTATTATTATCTATGATTTTTCTTTACACAATATTTTCACGTATTTTTATAGTATGGAATGGTTCTCCATGTTTGGTTATCCTTAGAAATATTTTCTTGATACTCGTAAGAATCATTTGGGGCTCTATTTTTGAAAGTTCCATTACACATCATGTCGATGAACTAATTCCATTCCCATACAGAAACCTTCATATAAAATTATCACTTATTATATAAATGATAAACCATGTTGTGGTAACATATTGAGAGTTTCTTTAAACCTTTGACATGTTTCATAGAATTATTCTCTCACTCTTTCAAAAATGTTCTGGATTTTCTTTTTTGAGTGTAATTGTTTTGTGGTGGAGAAAGTGTTTCATGTAAAATTATATTTTTAATTGTTCCTAAGAATTTATGTATGTCAATATTTGATTTATTAACCAATAATTGTCTTTATCCTTCTATTATAAATGATATATCCTCATCTTAGATGATTCAAGTATATGTGTTGGGCACATGGTTTTGACAATTTCATTGAATTCCTTTACATGAAGGTATGGAATTTATGGATCCATCCTAGTAAAGTTTGGAAGGTGTCTCAAGAGATGCGATTTAAAGAAATAGTGAGAATTTACTTAGGTAGAATATATAATGAATGAGGGTGCATTAATCTTGGAAGGTGTGAGTAAGTTATTCATGGTTTTACTGACATCATTCCCCAAGTATGGGGCTACTTCATTTGGGCTTCCATTTTGGTTCATGCATGGGTTGATGATAGAGTTTCATGTAATACCCTCTATTATAATGTTCACAAATATTGAATCTATAGTTTTAATATTATTGGTATCTAATGTAAAAATACCCCTTAGTGTTGTTGACTCTCCAACCCTAGGACTATCCACCTTAACTATATGGTTTGATTGGTCATGGGTATAGTCAGACGTACTCTAGGAAAATCAAGAACAAACAAACGGGAAAAGATAAGATAAATGGGGTGAGAAAATATAAATAGGAGAGAATATATTGATTTTGTAAGGTGTACTACTTGTGTTGTACTCACTGATGCCAAAATTTAGTATCACTGAAAATTTACCCAAGTTTAGTGTTGAAG
This sequence comes from Viscum album, assembly GCA_963277665.1. Taxonomy (NCBI): domain Eukaryota; kingdom Viridiplantae; phylum Streptophyta; class Magnoliopsida; order Santalales; family Viscaceae; genus Viscum; species Viscum album. The sequence continues at coordinate 821,060,415 of OY728157.1, forward strand.
TGGTCACTTATAGTGAATCTTGGTTTGTCGAATGCTCAAAAACCTAAGAAGTGATATAATGACAAATAAATTATATGGGGGTATATTTTCCTATAAAGTGGAAAAAATTGGTATCAATTGATATAGTTTAATAGAAAACTAAAATACCTAAGTGAAATCAATTTGAGAGAATGAGTTGATCCTAGGGTATTTATATGGGAGAATTAGATGAATTTATTTTTAGACTATTTCAATTTCTTACATTTGAGATGGGTTCAACCAATAAAGTCAAAAAAAAAACTCATAAAGTAATTGTTTAATGACTATTAAACCTAATAATAATAACCAATAAACTTATAGGATCATTCACATGGGAAATCCAAGTTAGAGAATAATATTAGCATTATAAATGTGTTGCGTTAAAATTCAATAAGGGAGGGGAAGTAAGTAATCATAAAATTAAATTCCCAATTAAAATAAATGAATTTAAGTTAATGGAACATGAAATATAATCCAACCCATCCACTTGAAACATACTTCGGATAAAAAACATAAAAGGGTTATTCCTCCATTTATGCAATTCTCTCAATAAAAGATGACTTACATAGGAAGAAATGAAGAAGAAAAACAATGAAATAACAATCACTTCTCCATTGTGCGAATAATTTCAAAATTATTAGTATGAATAAGTTCATAGCATATGAAAATGGTATTAACATGATATAAATAATAAATAAATGGAAGAATATGAATAAATTTTATTAATAAATTATAGTGAATTTGAAAAAGTTAGAAGAGAAAGACTAACATTATAAAGGAAAAGAGACAACATAACATTAAAAAGAAACACTAGAAAAATATCCTACCAAATCTTCCAAAACCACTCCCTTAAATGGGAATTTTTAAATCCTTGGGTATATCCCAAAATAGTAAATGTCACCTAAATTAATGTGTGTAGTCATATGTGGGAAGAAAGTAAATAGAGAGTATACTTTTACAACCTTGACAAAAATTGGATCCGTCTTGCATCCAATCAATAGATGTTCCAAAAAGAGATTCTATATAGATGAATTTGTGTGGTTAATATAATAATAAATTGAATCCATATATTTCATTAAACATTTTTCAAAATTTCAACCCATTTGGCCTCATATTTGTTGAGTTATGATCAAAATAGTGGGATGTTATTTAGGGCCACTGAATATGGAGAAAATTTTTATCTTCTACTTGGCCTGCTTGGATCACCCCATAAAATTATGAATTAGCTCTAGAGAAAATTTAGTGTCATTTTACTAAAATTTTACTCTATATATAGTTAAAAATTGAGCTTAATTAGTCATGGATCATGTCCCATATGTTCATTTTATTGTGATTTTATTCAATTCACATTGCATGTAATTTTATGGATTCAAGGCCCAATGTAGTCATCATCCCAAATGATAATCCAATTTCTCTATAAGGAAAGAATATTCCTCTTAGAATGGGAGACCTAAAAATGAAATATGAAATTAAAATCATGACCAATTGGTGTTTTATTAGGTGTTAAAAAAATATACAAATAAATAGTGAATTTTAAGAATGAATTACAAGAACGATAAGAAAATGAGTCCAATTTGTAAAATTAACTAGTAAAAGTGTTTATTAACATTTAATTGCATGAAAAGTATAATATAAATAATAAATATTATCCTATTTTAGTGGATAATATATAACATTAGAGGTAATAATGAGAGAAAATTATACACCATTCTTCCAAATCCCTCGAAAACACATTACGAGTCATGTGATTGCAAAAACAAATTTACCAAAATGAAAAAAGTGACACAAATATTCAAAAATAATGCATAGTAGAAGATAAAAAATACATTAATATTTATATACTCGAAATATTCTATAAAAATTAGATTGAGATAAATGAAGGACTTATTATGAAGTTATACATACTTCAATATTTTCATAGACCAATTTATATTCATGAATTCATGTTCCAAGGGATAGAATAGATGAACGTCCAAAGAAATTTATCAAATGGAAGTTCCAAGAAGTTGATGTAAAACTAAAAAAGTATTTCCATGTTTGGTATAGATGAATTTGGGAGTGGGAAATAGAAATGGTTAAAGAATACTTTGAGTAAAGGCACACCAATTCTATAAGATGAATACCATCTTATTGTAGAATAAAATAAATTTGAATTCTTCAAAGTGAAACATTTAGTATAATTAAATATTAAATCAAAGACACTTTCCATTAAAAAAATAAACTCCAATGAAGCTTTTGAAATAATTATAGAAAATTTCCAAATCAAAAGTCGGCTAACACAACCTTGCTGATATCACATATCAAAACCAAGATCATCTCTCATTTATTCATATTTTTCTCCATACTGAGACACAATTTTACAAATTTTTGAAACACAACCAAAACTGTTTTGTCAGGAAAATGCAATGTGGATGGGATTCAACCAACAGTTTGATTACGAAGTGTTTAAGGCTTGATTAATCACTTACATAAAGTTTCACATTAGTTTAGTATTCCCTCAAAAATACCAATGGTTCCCACATCTATAAATTAGTATGAAATTAATTTAAAAAGTCAGGTGGTCAATTGGGGTTTCATGCCCAACAATGCTTAATAACTCACATTGGTTGAGAGAATGGGAGGTCGGGCTCATCTCACCATTTTGGGATGAATTATTTCCTACTATAGGACTCTCTTGTAGATTTATGTTTGTTCATGAATTCCTTCCCAAACCCCGATATGAGAATGTTTACCCCTATGTCAATGGCTTTATTATAAACATGTATCAATAAGAATAAGTGTGTTAATACCACATGTTCAATATCACTCTCTTATTTATTCATGATGGTTTTTTTTAAGGCCATGTTTGGGAACTCTGAAGTTTATTTCCATCCATGGAGGTGGTTCATGTCTTAGAGATGAGATTGAACCTCTATGAGGTGTCCTTTATATATCATGAATACTAGAATCAAAATCCACATAGTTTTTTGACATAGTATAAGGTCATATGACCAGACCCATCCATGCAGTTTATCATCATGCGGTAAGGATGAAAATATTGGGCTCAGACCTCTGTGATGCATCCTATGTATCTTGTTTGAGACATGAATCAGAGTATACAAAGTTCTTGTAACATGTTTTTGTATCATGATTGACATGAAAACATCAGCCCTAGATAGGACTTATGCATATAAGACTGCCCTGTATTATGTCATCGGGAGTATGAACCTTTGAGAGGAGACAATATATAATCACACTTATATTCCAATAGTGACCCACCTTGGATAATTATAATCAGATTATTTGTAAAATCATCAATAATATTTAATCCCATGTGATACATGATCAGTTTTATAATTAAGAGGTAGTAGAATATTTAACACATCACAAGAGAGGATATCTGTGCGGGTCATACATATTTAAGTTCCCCATTTGAAAAGAATGATTATCCATATTTTGGAGGATATGGTACCATGATCTAAACTTAGGAAGGAATCCCATGTATCCTAGTTTAAAACATGAATTAGATTCATAATAGTTCAGTTGGTCCCCCAATCTGCTAATGAATTTGATGTGCTTTAGGGAATGATAGGGGATTATACTTAACCTAATGCCGGTTTATGACCTCACTTTTCACATAATGATGGATAAAGATTAAAGGAATACCTATGGGAGAATTTTCCCCCTACTACATGAACACTTGGGACATGAATGGACTTACATTGAAGTTGATTCCCATGGGAGATCGGGCCTTAGAAAGAAATCCTAGATACCCTGGTTCTAGAGGGAATTAGAGTTCCCATAGTTCACTTGATTGGGTATTACACAATGACGTTTCCCTATTGATTAGGACTTACACACTGAAGTTTCCCAATAATATACTCATTATTTATTTTCTAAAGGATAAATAGAGGTGATAACAGTAAAATATCTATCTAAGAGTATGAAAACAGTGGGATCATGTGAGTTTGTAGCCCTACCTCATCAAGTATTCTTACCTTATAAAATGGGGATACAACATAAGGTTCTTGGCTAAGGTCCACATGTCATGAGTCTAAGTGGGTCTGTTAGACAAAGTTTACATGCCATAAGGGATCTTTATGATATGTCTTGAATGCTTGTTGAAAAAGTCTCAATTGTATTCTTGGTGTATTTGGGGTGTCAATATGTTATGGAAGACAAGTCCAAGGGTGTCTTCCTGACATGTTCACAATGCCTCACATGACCTACATTAGCATGCCTGAGAATTTCCATACAACCAAAGTGGACATGACTGGGGTCTTCCACAAGATAAAATGATTTTTCTCATATGACTCCACTTGAGTGATGTGGGTATGTCCTAGATGCTTCACCTAATCAAAGAGGACATGTCAGGAGTGTTCAGAAGATCAAATTAGACATGACTGTGCGATTTCATATGATTAACATGACTCATTATTGGACTGTCACATGATAAAGGTAAAATGTCATTAGGAAGTCGCATGATCATGTCTACATGTTGATAAGTTTCTGTAAGATTGTCTTGACTTAACCCTAGTATGTCCCATGACAATGAAGATATGTCAAGGGGGTGTCACCTAATCAACATGGCTTGTATTAGGACTACCATATGTCCATAGTGACACATCAATAAACTACCGAGAGATCAACTTGAATCATCCAAGTATTGTCTTGATACAAATATGACTTTTCCAAGGACTTATAAGGATATTATGAGATCAATAAAGAGTCTTTTGATCACATTACCTAAAATTGATCACACAACGGGGTATCGTGAACATTTCTATGATCTTACGCCCATCCAAGTTCTGATTTTCATTCCTAAAGGAATCATGCCTAAAATTCATATGAGCACCAACTTTTCTAGGATTAAGGATTCATAGTTAATGGTTTTCTCAAAAACATGCCTCCCAGGGTCTCGCATGATGGATCCCTATGAAGGTCCACAAATCGCATGGCCATAAAGAGGACTTGTGATGGAATATGTTCTGATGCATATGGTTTATGTATCAAGGAATCTATTGAAATTGACGAGGGTGGATAATACATGAGAGGGTGCATGAAATATGGGCCACATATCCTTTTTTTATTTTCATAACATGGGAATTCCTGGGGATGCTACATGTTGAGGTGGCCACTTCCAAGGCCGCATGCAGGCATCTCAAGACATGAAGGTTACTCACACCACAAGATGGAAGACATGAATATGGGGATATCTATCTTTTATTCCTAAGAATGGGGTGTAGTCTTGCATGATCTTGGGTTCATGATAATGTCTCATGCTTCAAAAGGTCTACATATGGATCATTTGTTTATGAAATTTTCATGCCTTAAAAATAGGGCTTCTAAGGAATTCTACATGTCAACACACATCTTTAAAATGTCACCACATGCTGCTTACTTTTATGTGATCCGCATGTCCTCCCTAAGGTTTTCACTGGATTTTATAGTTTTGTGCACATGATGTTCACTAATGTCTTCACATGCATTGATAAAGGTTTTCACTGCATGGAAAAGGCAGGTTAATGGAATATGGAGGGCGTAGGTCCTCAAGTCTACACTGTGTGTCCGAGAAGAGGGGCATCACGGGATCATGGGTTCTTGGTACTATAAGGTGTAGTTCCATTTGTGTATGACTATAGACAATATAATGAGTACATTGTACATCTAAGGAACTCTCAGGGGTTATCCATATGGAAGAAAATTCCACTTGGTGAGGTCTCAAACGTGATCGAGTATCACATGATTGAGTGAATACCTCATATGAACTAGGCATCACATGATGATCAGTTCATCATGAGATCACCTAATCGTCAAATGATAATGTGGTAGGTTCTCACAATCACCTGAGAGATTTATTTGGGGACAATTTTCAGTGCTCTCTACTGTTATTCCTTCCTTGTTTTCAACTGCTCCATCTCCGCTCCCCTTCATGGAAATTTTTTGTAGGTGGGAATTGGTATTTATAGGTGAGGTTTGTCTGAGGGTGGTGTCCCTATATATGGGGAGGACACCACGTGCACCTTCTAAGGTGTTTGATATTTCATGGGATCGACATCACATGGCTATAAGATAGCTATGTGTGATCTTCACCCCTTAAAATTTCTTCTTTGACGCCCTATGATCTGATATTTTAAAATTAATTCTATTGAAAAATCATACAGATGGTGGAAGGGATTGTGTTTTTAAACTTCTTATAATGACATCATTTGATTGTATTCACTTCGATCACATGATCAAATAATGATCATGTGATGCCTTTGAGTTCTGGTGGGAGCTCTCATGGCATGCCACTGGTGTTCTCAATTGGAGTCTCATGATGGCTCATTATGGTTATCTTGGACTCAATCATCTATTAGTGAATCATTGGATATGGAATCGATGGTGAGTGAGTTTTGAGAGGTTGAAGAAGAAGTATCACACAGTGTGGGATTCTCTAATTTTAAAATTTCACATGGTATTGGATTCATTCGAACTCACAATGTATGGGATTGAATCAGACGGCTAGGATTGGTCGATTAAATGATTGGGTGGTTGGGATTTCTTCATGTGAATAGTATATGAATAAATACCATCCCACATAGAAACATCCATTGTGGTTCCCTCTGGTATATAACCTAAGGTGTGATAGTTGTTCGGTCCGACTAGCAGCGAGGTTCAACACCTAAAACACCTATGCAAACCTCCACCCAGTCTTTGGCCCTATGGTATCTCGACCCATGTTGTGTACGACTTCGGCCTCATGCACCATGGGGATTATACATAGGAACGAACACTTCTTGTGGGTGCTATACTGTTGTCATTTGGTTGGTCTATGCTAGCTCCCACTGGGTGTGGTTGACTCCGGTCCTACATGTTGCTGTGGTTGAGCCATGGTCTGGCTGGCCAGTGGATTGGATTAATATTTGGAAAAGGGTGGGAATAATACCCATAACTACATAGAATAAAATTTGATGTGGAATGAGTATAATAAAGTCCCAACATTTACATTAAATCTATTCTTAAAGGATTCACCCTTTGAGTATTTTATTTAGCATACATGTATTTTTTTCCATTTCCATCAAAATTATGACATCCCTCATAAAAAAGTATGGGATTCACAATTATGGGTGCCAAAAAAATTCCCCCTTATATCAAGATTATTTCATTATGAAAAGAACCTGATTCTAAGGTAAATGTATGATCTAAGGTTTTTCTTTAGGTATAAATATTTTATTTTTCTGGTTAAATTATTATTTACTTCCCTTTCTGTCATAGACCCTTAGTTGGGTCGTAAGATGGTTGGATTGTTTTTGGGAAAGAAGAGGAAGGAAGGCTGTGTACAGGCTATAGGAAAATTACATGACATGTAACTGGGATACATGTCATGTAATCTAATTACATGACATGTAATGTTCTGGCCATTCCCTTTCACAATGTGTAATGGTTTTTCCCTAGGAAGGGAAAAATTAGCATTGCATGATGTGAAAGGCAATTACATTTAGTGTAATTTCCAAACTTATTATAACGACCCGAAGTTTTTAATAAATTTTGTTTCCTAAATTTGTGTGTTATTTTATTTTATACTCAAAAAAACTATTTCATTTGATAAAATTAGTATAATTAGAATGAGACCATTAGGTTTCAACTGTTATATTAAAATTGTTCAATATGACAGTTGGAAACTAAATGTTGCAATTATTGTCTCTGAATACAAGTGATCTTGATCAATTAATATAGAAAGAAGATTTGATGGCATCATCCAATAGTCTTGGGACAATCTAAGCCCATCTAATAGAACTCGGGAAGGAGGTAGAACCTTTGAGCTTTGCTCTGGACCAAACCCAAGCCCAACTTCATCATGTGAATCTGGAAAAGAATCGCCTTCACAAGAAGTTCAAGTTGATAGAAATCACTACTCGGGCAATGTTGGATGAGCCGCCCCAAGATTATATCACCCTAGCACACCTTACTCTTAGGTACTATGTTGGTGTTATAAGGGGTTATGAAACGAGACCATAATTGCCTTGTGTAATCCATTCATTTAAACAAAAATTCTGATTTCTTCTTATGGTGAAGTTTGTGAATTTTCAAATGTTTGGATAAATAATATATGCACATTATTCATGAATTTTAGAAGAATATTTTTTAAAAAATATTTATGTAAACCTTAAAAAATTAATAATGTGTAATGATTTAAAAAAAGGACTTCTACAGTTATGTCCAGTAAAAAATTTAGTGACTAATAAGATCAACTTAATTTTTGATGAATAGTAATTTATGAATTGTGATTTTACGCTTAGGATTAGTAATGTGACCAAATTTATTTGCAATCTCAGTTAAAAAAAGTATTAATATAATTTAGGCACCTTGATTAAGTAATGTGATTCAATAAAATAGGTAAATAACGGTTTCAGAAATTATTAGTCAAGTGTTAGTTTTCCGGGTGAATAGTGTTTTTTAATTAAAAATTCAATTAAAAATATTTCAAAAAATATTTTTATAAAATGGAGTTCATTTTTGAATTCAGAGCATCGATATTAGGTTATGGTGATTTTTATGGATTTTTCTGAAAAAAATGAATTTTTAGTGAATAGTATTTTTATATAAAAATTAAATTAAAAATATTTAGAAAATTATTTTCATAAAATGGAGTTCATTTTTGAAATCAGAGCATTGATATTTGGTTAAGATGAAATTTTGGGATTTTTCTGAAAAAGTTGAATTTTCAGTGAATAATGAATTTTCAGTTTAGAGTTTCGGGTGTTTAATGACATCATTGAGGATGTAATAATTATGTAATAATTCTAGTAGACTTATGAATAGTAATATAAGTTATGAGGTGTCCCAAGTGGATAATACCATTGGAAAATACCATGGGCAAGCCCATGGTTTTTGCAATACCACCAATGAGGTGTTCCTTGGCCATTAATGCCTTATCCCCTCACTTCCCCTATAATACCAAGCCATTCTCTCATCCTTTCCATTCTAAAATAATTCTCAACGATGTTCTGGTCTCCTTACCTCACAAGGAGTCCTCCCAAAGTTCCCACAAGCCCTCAAGGTCCCAACCATCGAGTTTTAAGAGTTACGTTTTAAAGTAAGGGATCCTACCTCTCTCTTTATTTCCGAGTACTCTCTTTTATGTCATTTCTTCTATGCTCGATGTTCTTTTGATGGGGATGTTATTTTATATTCATCCTACTGTCCTTTTCATTTTCATATGTTTAGATACCCCCTCTTGCTCTCATCAATTCATTTTATGAATGTTTAAGTGGCGCCGTTAGGCTGCCGAATTTTTAAGGGATTCTTTCACCCTTCTCATTTTCAAGTTATATTTTCATGTCAAGTCTTTCAAGTTACTTTTATTATGTTGAGGTATGATATCTATATCTATCATATGGATATTTTATGTTCATATTATTAGAGACCCTATTTTATCTCTTCAATTCATTTTTTGAAGTTTTAAGTGATGTCGTTAGGCTGCCGATTATTCATAAGAGAAATCTTATTTTTTGTCTTCCTTCCAAGTTTTTTTATTTCATATGGTATGTATTTAAAATTTCATTATCATGTTCTTATATAATTTATATCCTGTCCCTATACTATTTTATGGATCATTTATGAGTGGGTGACCCGTGTCCCCTCGCTTTTCAGTATTTTCTAAAACCCTATAACATAGCCGTTATGCTGCAGAATTTTCGTCTCAAAATGTATCTCTCTTTATCTCAAATTCATTTATTTTATTAAGTGAATAATCAAAGCTCTTTATTATATAGGGATATTCACATATATATTAAAATGTTATAATTTAATTCTGGTACTTACATACATGAATCCCGCTTTTCTTTTTCTGTGGGTTTAAAGTTACATAATGATCACGTCTTTAAAGAAGTTTTTAAAATGTGATATCTATTAAATGAAACCCATTTATTTTATGCTATATGGGTTTTTTATGAAATTATTGATGATGATATATGTGGATCACATGATAATAAAGGAAAATTTAAGGGTGATCCCTAATAGCACTCCAATGCATTGGGTAAGGACTTAATCTCTAGATATGACCATTTTACTGACACCTTGGTGAATAACCTTGGTAATTTTTAATGACACCTTAAGGATGGACCTTGGTGAAATGGAAATTATTGTCTATGTTAAATGTTGTATCCATATATTCATGTTAGGAAACACGTTATTTTTATTATGATATGCCTCATGATTTTTTCTCATGCCTTAAAAGTTATTTATCATTACCTTATTGATGTATCTCAAGTTCAAATGTAAAATGTTTCTCTTGTTTCCCTTATTGGGACTTCTACTTACCCTTTCCTTTGATGTATGCTCCCAGGTTATGAGATGCTGTATTGAACTGAGGATGAATAATTAATAATCCTTTCCAGTGTTTAATAAGAATGTTTTATGTCGTCATGTATTAAGTTCCTGGTTTCCAAGAAACTAAACCTTAAAGATCCTCTGTTTTGTAAAATATAATGAAATGTTGTGTTATAAAAAGGTGGGATGTTATAGTTGGTATCAAAGTATGGTTTGGTTATTTCTGGAAATTGGGATATGAAAACTTTATGAAGAAGGATATATAAAATTTTAAATATAGGAAATCTTCCTGGAATTTTGGTGATTATTGAGTAAGTGGTTTATCAAGAAAATACATCTCTGTCTGGATACGACCAGGTAGAGGTGGCTCTGGCACAGATGTACATAGGGGTAAAACCCAAAAACACCTCTTTGAGCTAGACTCGAACATGAACTGGTACACGAAAATGTGCCTTGCTGCACTCTTGGTTACGACACTCCTAGGGGATATGCTTTGGTAAATTGATAATCTTAGTATGAACCATTATTAAAGGAACAAAGATAAAATAAAATAAAGATTCACATAAGAATATATGATCATGGAAAACCTAGATTGGAACCTAGGGGATCACAAGTTAGGGTATACTTTTCTTCTACCAGTTTATCCTTCTATGTTTTAAGTTTCCTTTTCATGATTATTGGCTAAGTATTTAAGCCCTATAATTATACATTCTTTTCTTAGTTAATGACAGGAAATAGAACAACATGTCCCAACAACCAATGTGATAGGAAATGTAATGATTTCACTATTAATATGACATAGATGATGAGATATCATGTTGAACATATTATGATTATGCCAAACCAGAAATCAAAAATCAAAAATAATAATTGGAACCTAGTTGAATGCCTAAAATCATCAAGGAAGAAGAAGACGAAGTCTCAAGGATGTTTATATGATAAAGTTGATAAGGGAAAGAAAACCCAATTTACTTTGTGAAAAAACTGTGGAAAGAGGCACCAAGGGGAATGTCACAATAGAACCAGGAGATGTTTTAAGTGAGGGGTGATAGGGACTAAAGTAGCCGATTGCTTTAAAAAATGGATAATGTGATGAATAGAGATAAGGTTCAATCTAATGTACCTTATACTTCTCAATGTCGTAAATGTGGAGAACATGGGCATTATCCAAGGCAATGCTCTCTTGGAAGGAATGAGAATCATGATGAGAATCAACAATCTTCAAGGGTAAGGGAACAATGAAAGTCCTATGCTGAGATGGATCATGATGACTGAAGTACATGTAACTTCTTTTCAATAATTTTCTATGACATGTTGTATTTTAGTTCTTGCTCTATGAGCATATATTTAATGTTTTCTAAGAACATCAAGTCACAACCTAAGATGTTTTTATGTCATTAAAGAAAATATCTACTGTTATGTATCACATGTTGATGTAGTGAAGCTATTCTCCTTAAAAAAATGATTAGGTGATTAAAAGATGAATATTATTTTAGAAGATGTTCACTATTTTGGGAACCCTATATGGTCAAGGTAAATAGATTACTATGGTATTTTCTATGAAGAGAAAAGGTTGAATTAAATTTTGAAGAATTTATGAATTTAAGGTGAACTTATGGTAATTTAGGTTACTTATGGAAATGATTAACCTATCTTGGGGAAAATGTGATTTGGTTAGTTACTTTTGTTATAAGACGATAAGAGTGGTTGATGTTGTTTAGAGATGAACAATAAAGTTTATCTTGGAAGACTATGTTATAAAATCCTTATTGTATCTGGGTTTCAATCTGAGTTTGATTTATTTTGAGGAATTTTAAGGATAGTTATTTATGGAATGGTATATAATGAACTTTGGGTAGTACAATGGAATTTTGAAGATTTAAAGTAGTTTCCCTTCCTATGGGTTTCTTTCTTTTGAAGATTTGTTTTATCTTACCCTTTATGTTTTTGGGATAATTTTTAAAGATAGAAGAAATAGATAGTTAATCTTTTGTGGATTATGTGATTCTCTATAAGACGATTCATCTACTTTTGATGAGACTAAGTGTTTTTGAATGCTCATCGTTTAGAGAAAAGATTATTTTTGGTAGAAACTTATTAAAGGATGAAACTCTACTTGAAGGTAAGTATATTTCCTTATGTTTTTATTCTATGTAGTGAATGAATTCCTCAAAATTATGAAAAGGAACATAAAACAAAAATTTTGTTGGTTTATGTTTCCTACTGGGTAATCAAAAACCGTTTACACACACCATAACTTTGTGATTTTCTTGTGGTTAACTTTCTCCTAATCAGGTTTTCTATCACTCTCCATCATAACATGACTCTTTGTTTTCTCTTCCATATCCATGTTTCCCTACATGGAATCCTAATATGGGTTAACTCGGGTAACCTTTGTACATACCTTTATTTCTTTTAAAATAATAGTATTACTGAATCTTTTCCTGATGTGGGACTTTCAATGAAATTTCAAAGACCAATTTTAAAAATTGTGAGGACGCAATTTCTTAAGGGGGGAAGAATGTAACGAACTAAAATTTTGAATAAATTTTGATTCCTAAATTTGTGTGTTATTTTATTTTATACTCAACAAAACTATTTCATTTGATAAAATTAGTATAATTAGAATGAGACTTTTGGGTTTCAACTTTTATATGACCATTGGTCAATATGACCAATGGAAACTAAATGTTGCAATTATTTTCTCTGAATACAAGTGGTCTTGGTTAATTAATATAGAAATAAGACTCGATGGCATCATCCAGTAGTATTGGGCCAATCGAAGCCCATATAATAGAACTCAGGAAGGAGGTAGCACCTTTGGGCTTTGCTCTGGACCAAACCCAAGCCCAACTTCATCATGTGAAGCTGGAATGGAATCGCCTTCGCGAGAAGTTCAAGCTGATAGAAATCACTACTCGAGCAATGCTGGAAGAGCTGCCCCAAGATTATATCACCCTAGAACACCTTACTCTTAGGTCCTATTCTGGTGTTATAAGGGGTTATGTAACGAGACCGTAATTGTCCTGTGCAATCCTTTCATTTAAATAGAAATTTTGATTTCTTCTTTTAGTGAAGTTTATGAATTTTCAAATGTATGGGTAAATATAATATGCATATTATTGATGAATTTTAGAAGAATATTTTTTAAAAATATTTATGTAAACCTTAAATAATTAATAATGTGTAATAATTTTCAAAAAAAGGTCTTCTACAGTTATGTTGAGTAAGAAATTTAGAGTATAATAAGATCAACTTAATTTTAGATGAATAATAATTTATGAATAGTAATTTTATGCTTAGGATTAGTAATGTGACCAAATGGATTATTAAGCTCACTTAAAGAAAGTATTAATATAATTTAGGCACCTTAATTAAGTAATGTGAATCAATAAAATAGGTAAATAACTGTTTCAGAAATTATTAGTCAAGTGTTAGTTTTTCAGGTGAATAGTGTTTTTTAATTAAAAATTAAATTAAAATTATTTATAAAATTATTTTTATAAAATGGATTTCATTGTTGAATTCAAAGCATCGATATTAGGTTATGTTGATTTTTTGGGATTTTTCGGAAAAAATGAATTTTCTGTGAATAGTGTTTTTATATAAAAAAAATATTAAAAATATTTAGAAAATTATTTTCATAAAATGGAGTTAATTTTTAAAATCCGAGCATTGATATTTGGTTAAGATGAAATTTTGGGATATTTCTGAAAAAGTTGAATTTTCGGTGAATAATGAATTTTCAGTTTAGAGTTTCGGGTGTTTAATGACATCATTAAGGATGTAATAATTATGTAATAATTATAGTTGACTTATGAATAGTAAGATAATGTATGAGGTGTCCCAAGTGGCCAATACCATGGCCCAATACCATGGGCAAGCCCATGGTTTTTCCAATACCACCAATGAGGTGTCCCTTGGCCATTAATGCCTTGTCCCCTCACTTCCCCTATAAATACCAAGACATTCTCTCATCATTTCCATTACAAAATCATCCTCAAAAAATTTCTGGTATCCTTACATCCTACGGTGTCCTCCCAAGGTTCCCCCAATCCCTCAACGTCCCAATCTTTGAGTTTTAAGAGTTATGTTTTATGGTAAGGGATCTTACCTCTCTCTTTCTTTCCAAGTACACTCTTTTATGTCATTTATTTTATGCTCCATGTTATTATGTTGGGGATATTCTTTTATATTAATCCTAATATCATTTTCATGTTCATATGATGATAGACCCCCTCTTTCTCTCATCAATTCATTTTAATAATGTTTAAGTGGCGCTGTTAGGCTGCCGAATTTTTAAGGGATTCTTTCACCCTTCTCATTTTCAAGTTCTATTTTCATGTCAAGTCTTTCAAGTTTCTATTATTATGTTGGGGTATGATCTATATATCTATCATACTTATATTTTATTTTCATATGATGAGAGACCCAATTTTATCTCGTCAATTCTTTTTTGAAGGTTTAAGTGACGCTGTTAGGCTGGCGAATTTTCATAAGAGAAATCTTATTTTTTGTCTTCCTTCCATGTTTTTTTATTTCATATGGTATGTATTTAAAATTTCAATACCATGTTATTATATCCTTTATATCCTGTCCATATAATTTTTTATGGATCATTTATGAGTGGGTTACCCATTTCCCCTCTATTTTCAGTATTTTCTAAAACCCTATAACATAGCCGTTATGCTGCAGAATTTTCATCTCAAAATGTCTCTCTCTTTATCTCAAATTCATTTTTTTATTAAGTGAATACTCACAGATCTTTCTTCTATAGGGGTATTCACATATATATCAAAATGTTCGATTTTCATTCTGGGACTTACACATACATGAAACCCGCTTTCCTTTTTCTGTGGGTTTAATGTGACATAAAGATCACGTCTTTAAAGCAGTTTTTAAAATGTGATGACTATGAAATAAAAACCATTTCTTTTATGTTATATGGATTTTTTATGAAATTATTGATGATGATATATGTGAATCACATGATAATAAAGGAAAATTTAAGGGTGCACCTTGATAGCGCTCCAATGCATTGGGTAAAGTCTTAATCTCTAGAGATGACCATTTTTAACGACACCATGGTGAATAACTTTGGTAATTTTTAATGACACCATGGGGATGGACATTGGTGAAACGAAAATGATTTTCTATATTAAATGTTTTAGCCACATATTCAAGTTATGAGACACGTTATTTTTATTATGATATTCCTCATGATCTCTTTCTCATGCCTTAAAAGTTATTTATCATGACCTTATTGATGTATCTCAAGTTCACATGTAAAATGTTTCTCTTGTTTCCCTTACTGGGCCTTATACTCACCCTTTCCTTTGATGTATACTCCCAGGTTATGAGATGCTGTAATAAACTTAAGATGAACAATGAATAAGTCTTTCAAGTGTTTAAGAAGAATGTTTTATGTCATCATGTATTATGTTCCGGGTTTCCAAGACACTAAACCTTAAAGATCCTCAGTTTTGTAAAATGTAGTGGAAAGTTATGTTATAAAAGGTGGGATGTTATAATTATTTTTTTAAAAATAGTGTTGGTCCCTCTATTTTTTAGAAATAAGATCACTTATCCTCTCTTTTAAGTGCAAGAAGCCCATTTGAGGACTAAATGTATTCTTTGCTCCTGGTTGCGGATCCAAACTCCATTTATTTCGTCATTGGTCATGTTTGAACCATATCAATAATTCATTGATTTCTTTTTATCCATTATTGATTCTTTGGAACAATGATTTCAATGTTTAGATTTAGTCTCTTATTCCCAAATTTCTTGTTCTTCATCTATTCTTTAGATTTCCCCTAAACCGATGAGAATCATAACTTGATATTGGATGAGCACTCCACTACCGAGCTAAGGTAGGAGGTCTATAATTTTATGTTGTATTTTGAGTATTTATAGAGCTATCAGTAATTTTGTCTCCCATTATACATTTCAACACATCCCTAGATTTGAAATGTTTATCTAAAATAGATTATGTAGGACCTATTAGGGATTCCCTTAGGTTTTTTGAGAGGTGTTGGTGGGGTTTTCCCCAATCGAAGGCCAACCATAGTGTGATCAATACCTTTTATTTGGTTTTGACCATTGATGTACTACCCAAGGGGCGTGTTCTATAGTTTTCCTAGTTTAAGGAAGCTCAATTGTTCTCAAATGAAGTTGAATTACATGCATAGAATATTCCCTACATCCTTGCCTTGTGTTACCATACTATTCCATTCTTAACTTGACTAGATGGATTGAATGGAATTTGTTAAATGACTAGGTATACTTATTGGTTGATTTTAATTTCTTAAGTGTGTTGTTAGCAGCTGTGTTAAATGGGTGGGTATACCCATATGGATTGTTTAATAGTGAATGGTGATAAATGAGTGGGTATAACCATATGAAATGTTTAATAGTAAGTGGATGATAAATGGGTGTGTATACCCATGTGACTTGATTAAATGAAAGTTGAGTACATGAGTGGGTATACTCATGAGATGTAATGGTTTAAATGAGTAGGTATACACATTGAATGGTTTGAATTTAATTATTTATATGAGTGGGTAGACACATATGGTTTGATTTGTTAATTGATATGAAAAGGTTGATAATTTTTATAGATTCCATGGATGGCTCTCCATGGATCTGGAATGTGGGAGTGGACACATTTTCTGAGTATGCACATTGGGTCTCGATTCCGTGTTCTATCTCAGGCTTTTATACCCCTTGGATTTGGATTTCTTGGACTTTTTTAGGACAAGTTGGTACACATGCTCTTAGGATTCCAACCAGTGCCTATACCATGTTTCCATCGAGATGCTCTTGGTACTTGACGAGGATGCCTTGGTCGTCAACACCTTGGATCTAACCCTTCATGGTCTACACATCATTAAATGATACAACCATGGGATACATGATCATGGTTGTAAGGGAAGGGTGTGGGTTTTTAATATGGCTTCTTTATATGGTGAGGCTGTGTGGATAGGATATGGTTTGTTTTACAGTGAGGCCATGTTATTTGTTTTTTCATCTTGCAACTGCCTTATTAGGAGATGAAAGTTGTTGTAGGGATCCTTGAGAGTCTATTTGGAATTACTTTATTGTAGAAGTTATATGAATTTGGATTTCACAATTACATTACTTATTTATTACACTTATTTAGCATATTTCATCGTTCTTCTTAGAACTATATAGATCTTTGGGTGGTTACCTACTGGGATGTTATCTGACACCCTGTTTGGGCCTCCTTGGAGACCCAAATAGATTATATGGTTATAAGAGATAATATGGAAAAACTCTCTAACACTGTTTTTTTTAACATTTATTTAGATCATGGGAGTATTGGACCAAGATTGGGCTTGTGATGCTACTAGGAAACTTTTTCGTCTTTTGGATTTTTGATACTAGTATTGTGATATATTTCAATGTACCTATTTTGGATGTTTTCTAAATACATGTATCATCTGCATCATGGTATATGAGAAACTTTTGGCTTGTTATATATTAATGTCTTGCTTGTCTATTTTATCTATTTTCTGTTTATTATATGTGCTTCCAATATTGAATGTGATTTATTTACACTGTGATATATTCTGGTAATGAGGGAATAGTCTCCCCAATGACTCACCTAGACCCTCATTTCTAGTAGGAAGCCTCTGGTGTTTGGGGATATGTGCTTGATTCCATGTAGAAAACCTATATTGGTAAACTTATAAGTGGTATCCGGGTCCGATACATTATAAATTGGTATCATAGGGTGCTTCTTTTCTGGTTGGATTTACTTTTTCGTGATAATAGACATGGATATGAAGGAAATAGAATTTGGTAATGATTTGTGAAACTTCATATCTAACATATGTATAGGGAAAATCCAAATTTCCCAAAATTAAATTTCTATTTTTAGTTTTTACTACTACAGTTCATTTGATTTCACCATTGGGTGACACACAGGATTTATCCTATTACTATTGATATTATTGGGTTCTATTTCCATTACAACCTGATGAAATGGGGGTATTCCATCTAATGAATCATATATTCACTTGTTAGAAATCATATTTCATGAATTATTCTAATCCATTTAGTATTAATTACCTAACATATGCATTTGTGATAAGTGTTGTAACAATTGTTCCTACTATTATGATGGACCTTTTGTAGAGGATAGAGGAGTGACATCATATTTAAATTAATAAGGTTTATGGGTCCTTATGAAATAGATAATGAATCACCTTTTAAATCCAATTGTTAAAGTGAGTTTTATGTTTATATATTATATGGGAATCAAATTTTGGTTCATGAGATATTATGGACCCTCAGGGATCAAAACTTGGGGGACTATCAGTAGAATAATGTGAACTAATGATTAGTAAATGAAAATGAAATGGAATGTAGAGACTTGGCCTAGACCCTAATTTTGAGTGGGAAAGAGGTTGTATTTATAGTTGTGTTGTGGTTTTTTATACAGTACAACATTTTAGGGGTAGTTTGTGGCTTATGGTTCAGTTTGAGGAGTTTTTTGACCTATCCTATGCATTTGAGTTGCAACTTTGATATCATTCTTTTCTAAGGCATGTATTTAGAATTGTAGAGGCATGCCACCATGATGACCTCAAGTTGTACACTGTGAGGGAGGAGATGAACACATTCCAGAAGTGGTGGGATATGGGCTATTGGTGGATCCCCGTTTAGTGGTAGTTGTTCCACTCAATACTATTCTAGAGATAGGTGCTAAGGAATAGTTCCATGAGGGGTTCTTTAGCTGTATGCAGACTTTTTAGGGAGGACTGCAGCTTGCCATGACTATGGATAAGCTAACACAGGTGTTCCAGTAGAATAATCCTCCCATGTTTTTGGGGAATGGTGGTCCACAGGATACTGAGATGGGGCTTGAGACCATGATATATATCTTTAAGAACCAGGAGATGCCTCTTGATAGGAGGTTCATGATCACTATTTATATGCTATGTGTATAAGAAAAGTGTTGGTGGGATGTTATGAACCAGTCTGATAGGCCATGAGATATAAGTTGGACTGATTTCTAGACCCACTTCTATGACTACTTTTACCCCAAGACTCTACTGGTAGAGCATGCTAGTGAGTTCATTCATTTGGATCAGGGTTTCATGATCGTTATGGAGTACTTAAAACACTTTACTGAGTTGAAATGTTTTGTGTTGATGTACATTACTAATGACCTATCTACAGTGTGATACTTCGATGATGGTATCTGTCATGATATCAAATATCTGGTAAACATGTTTAGATTAACCTATATCACTGATGTTGTGAATCATGTGTTAATTACAGAGTGTGACCTGAGAGAATCTTGGGGCATAAAGAAGGGTAATGTTGCTTCTCGACCTGGTGGTTCTATGTATTCAAGAAGGAATAATTGTTTTGAGGATTCCCGTTAGATGAAATCTAGTCAGGCTGTGATTACTAACATCTTTGTGTTTTTTCACTAGTGTTTTAGGAAAGGACACATAACGAATCGATGCGACCATGACCCAATTGAGTGTCGGGCTTGTAGAAGGATGGGCCACATGAAGCAGTTTTGTAGGACGTTCCCTCCAGCAATGAGTAGTAGGGGATCAACTCTGATGTTAGGAACAAGAGTAGGTTTCTCATATCCACATTAAGCTATGAGTTGGTGTAGTTTAAGCCAATCAATCTGAGCTAGTAGTGTTCAAGACAATGTTATCTCAACACTAGTTACACCTAGACATAAGAGTGGACCTACACCGGGTAGTGAGGTTGTGTCACAAGGACATGGTATATTCCATATCTATTATAGAAATCCTACCCACTGAGGATAAGGGTACCAGACCATCTATGGTGAGAGGTAAAATCATAGTATCATCTACTATTGAATCTAATTTTTTGATACAGGTGTATCTTAAAGTTTTATATCTACACATATTGTGAAAACCCTTGGGCTTGTTTTGTGGTCTTCTGAGTGTGTTTTGATTCTAGACACACCATTGGGAAATATAATAGATGATTTGAACCCATTAAGGGAGTTCAACCCTGAGGATGATGGGTGTCACTTCATCTGGGATCATTATGTCCTCGAGATGGTAGGGTTTTATGTCATTCTTAGGATAGACTAGTTAGTAGCTTATCAAGCTTACATTGACTGTTATCACCATAGGGTGACGTGTTTACTCACAAGGGTGAATGGAATGTCTAGGTGAGTCTAACTCGATTAGAGCATTGTGGGTTGGGTGGAATGACATCCCAAATTTCTAGTTTATCTCTAGATGATCAAGGAGTGAGTCAAACAAACTTTTTTCTAGCAGTGGATCATTTGAGGGATGTGTTCCGAAACAAGTTTTTTGGTTTTCCTCCAGATATAGAGGTTTATTTCCCATAGAAATAATGATAGGAGAAACACCAATATATATTCCACCTTACAGGATGGCTTTTATGGAGTTTCCATAACTCAATCATCAATTAGATAATTTGGAGGCTTAGGGGTTTATATGAACCAATACTTATCTATGGGGTTCACCGATCCTTTTTGCAAAAAAGGGATATGTAAATCCTAGGCCATGTGTGGATTATCAAAAGTCAAATCAGATGATGGTTAAAAAATGATATCCCTTTCCATAGATAGATGAACTATTTGATCAACTTTGAGGAGATCGAGTGTTCAAGAAAATGGACCCAAGGTCGGAATATCACTTGGTACATGTTTGACCTACAAAAATACCTCATAAAAGATTTCATAGATGGTAAGGTATATATGACTATCTAGTTATTCTATTCAGTCTCAATAATGCACCAGTAGTTTTCATGGATTCGATGAACTGAGTGTTCCATCCTTATTTGGATTATTTTGGGGTGGTTTTCAAGGATGATATCATTGTGTATTTTCATAATAGACACAACATTGATAACCATCTTGAGATTGTTTGGAATAAACTAAGGGAGCATTAGTTATATTCTATGCTTGAAAAGTTTTACTTTTGGATGGATTAGATTCACTTCCTGGGTCACATTATCTCCAAGACATAAGTATCAGTCAAAAATGAGAATGTGAGAGATGTAGTTTCCTAGGAGAATCTGAAGAATGTTTTAAAAATAAAAAGTTTCTTAGGGAAAGCTTGTTTATAAAATTGTATCATATAATACTTATCATGCCTATAAGCACTGTTGAAAGGCTCGAATAAGAAGGGTGTGAAGTTTTCAAGATAATATTCTTCCAAGATAGCCTTTCAAAAGTAGAAAGGAAGATTGACATCATCACCAGTCTTGATACTTCCAGAGAAGGGAAGGATCTACACTGTATATTGGGACACATCAGGTATTACACTCGGATCAGTGATGATTTGTGGAGATATAGTCATGGAATATAGGTCTTGGAAGATAAGTCCACATGATATGAATCACTCTATGCACAATCTTGAGTGAGCTTTGGTTGTTCACTTCGTGTGCTGTTAGAGACACTAATTACTGGGAGAGAGTTTTATGGTGTACAAGGACCACAAATGAAACATGTATATTTTTAAATTTTTTGACCTGAATATGATGTAGTGAAGGTGGGTAGAGTAACTACAGTAATTTGAGTTTGAGCTTGCCTACAGGCCTAGTAATGGTAATGAGGTGGCCGATGCACTAAGGAGTACTTAGATAAAAGTTGTGCGACACGACTGTTGTGAGGGGAAGCTTATGGAGTTGTTCTCAGAGTTTAATCTAGAGGTTCATGATAGTTATGGATAGAAATATCCATCATCCTTAGTTGTGACCTCTACCCTTTTGGATAGAGTAAGGATGAGGTAGCTATCATATTCAGAGGGCCTAGTCTTACGGGAGAGTGTGCTAGGTGATAACCCTCATCCTAGTTGGACCATAGGAATTGATGAGATACTATGTATCCACGAATTTTTTTGGTTTGTAGTGGATATACATGAAGAGTTTATTCGGGAGTTTCAGGCTTCAGCTTTGGCAGTGCATCCTAGAGTCACCATGATATACCGTGACTTACGTCATTAGTACTGGTTGCTGAGTGTGAAATGAGAATATTTTTTTTGTTACAAAGTGTTCCACCAATCAGTAGGTGTAGGAAGAGTGTTATCAACCATCTAGGATTTTATAGTAGTTACCTATTCCATAGTGGAAATCAGATGATGTCGTGATGGATTTCATGACTAGTTTACTGTGGTCGCCATGAGGTAATGATGTTTTGTGGGTTGTTGTTGATAGGATCATGAAGATTTATTATTTATTACCAATCAAGGAGAACTTCAGTGTTGATGATCCTAGAAATTTTTATATCTGCGAGATAGTAATACTTCATGGGGTCCTGTTCACTATCATTTCAGATAGGGACACCAACTTTACGTATCATTTCTGGAAGAGTTTTTAGAGGGTGTTAGGTACAAATGTACTTATGAGAACAACATACCACAATCATACTGATGGATAGTCATAGCATACAATATAGGTTCTAGAGGACATGATGAGAGCATGTGTCCTGGATTTTGGGGGCTCTTAGGAGAGGAAAATTCCCCTGGTTGAGTTCTCATATAATAATAGTTATTAGGTGATGATAAATATGAAACCTTATGAGGATTTATATGATAGTCCATGCCGATTTCCCCTGGGTTGATTAGAGGCAGGTGATGAAACTTTACTAGGACCACGTCTTGTGCATGAGACTTTTGATCAGGTCCATTTAATTCAAAAGTGTATGGATACTGCACAGTCTCATCGTAAATCCTACACCGATCACTACAGATAACCTATAGAGTTAGAGGTTGGGGATTGAGTATTTTTAAATGTCTCACCGAGGATGGGACACATATAGATTAGAAGATAGGGTAAGCTTTCACCACAATATGTCTGGTCATTCGATATTCTAGAGAGAGTTAGGTTGGTAGTGTATCGGTTTTAGTTACCTTAGAGGTACCAAGACATGCATGAAATCTTACACATATCTCAACTACACCGTTATCATTCAGACCCATCTCACACTTTTCAACCCAAGGTGGTTGGGCTATAGTTTTATACATCCTTTGAGGAGAATCTGATTCATATCATTTATAGTAACACAAAGGTTCTCGAAGGCTATTCAGTTTCTCTAGTATGGGTTCTTTGGAAGCATGACTATTTATAGTATTAGAGTTGGGAGTGGGAGGGTGACGTATGTACTTAGTGAACATAGTTGTTTTTACAAGAATATTTACCACCCTTGAGAGGGAAATTTTTGGAATAATTTCTTTAAGGGGGAAAGATTGTGATATCTTGGTTTTTTTAAGGTATCGATCATTTAATTTTCTGGTTAAATTCTTGTTTACATCCCTTTTTGGCTTAGACCCTTAGCTGGTACATGGTCTGGTTGGGTTGTTTTTGGGAAAGAAGAGGTTGGAAGGTTGTGTACAGGATACATGACAATTAAATGACATGTAATTTGGATACATGACATGTAATCCTATTACACAATGTGTAATGGTATGGCCATGAACTTTCATGGCATATAATGGTTTTTCCCTAGGAAGGGATAAATAATCATTACATTACATGAAATCCAATTACACATCGTGTAATTTATTGACTTGGTTTTTTAAAAATAGAGGCTTGGAGCTCTATTTTTTCAGATAGAAGCTCACCTATCCTCTCTTTCATGTGCAGGAAGCCCCTTGGGGGCATAAAGGTAGGATTTTCTCTTGATTGCAGATCAAAAATCCATTTCTTTCACCACCATTCATGTTGGAACTACATTGGTAAGCCCTTGATTTATTTTTATCTATTCTTGATTCTTCAGAACAACATCTGTTCTATTTCGATTTAGGATATTATGCCCTAATTTCTCGTCCTTTATATTTCTCCTAAACCGAGGTGAATCGGGACTTGATACTGGACGAGCACTCCACTACCAGGCTAAGTTATGTGTTATGTACTTCTCTTTTGTATTTTTAGGATTTATAGAGCTATCAACATTTTCTTTTCCTTCCAGACTTTTCAGTGTGGGCCAAATTTTGAAATTTTTATTTGAAATAGATGAAGTAGGGCTTGTTAGGTATTCCCTTTGGATCTTTAAGATGCATTGGTGGGTTTTTCCCAATTTAAGGCCACCCATGGGGTGATCCATTCCTTTGCTTTGGTTTTGACCATTGATTAACTATCCAAGTGGTGTGTTCTCGAGTTTCCCTAGATTATTGAAGCTCAGTTGTTCTCAAATGAGGTTGAATTACAAAAATAAGAGATGTCCTGCCTCCTTGCCTTGTGTTACCATAATATTCAATGCTAAAACTGATTAGATGGATTGAATGGAATTTGTAAAATGAGTGGGTATACTCATTGTTTGATTAAAATTACTTAAGTGGATTTTTATAAAATGTGTTAAATGGGTGGGTATACCCATGTGGCTTGTTTTATAGTGAATTATATTAAATAGATGGATGTTTCTTTTCTTCTTGTGTTGTTATATTTTGGTTGGACTATTTTGTGGTTTCTCACTTTTTCCCTTAAAAGTGTTTAGATAATAAAAAATTAATTTTCAGTTAGTATTAAATGGATGGATATAACAATATATTATGTTTAATAGTAAATGGATGATAAATGGGTCGGTATATCCATGTGACTTTATTAAATGGAAGTGGAGTACCTGAGTGGGTATACACATGATATGTAATGGTTTAAATCAGTGGGTATACTCATCGAATGGTTTGAATGTAATTGTTTATATGAGTGGGTAAACTCATGTGGTATGATTTGATAAATGATATGAAATTGTTGATGATTTATATATATGCCATGAATGGATCTCCATGGATCTGTAAATCGGTAGTGGAAACCTTGGATGATTATGCACCTTGGATCTTGATTCAGTGGGATGCCTCGGGCTTTGATACCCCTTAGATCAGGTTCCTTAGACTCATGTGGGACATGTTGGTACACATACCTCTATGACTCCAACCAATTCCTATACTGAGTTTCGATCAAGATGCTCCTAGGACTCGACAAGGATTCCTTGGTCTTTGACACCTTGGATCCGACCCTTCTTAGTTAACATTTCACTATACAACACAAAAATGGAATATATGACTATGGCTGTATGACAAGGATGCGGGTTTTTTATATGGATTCTTTATATGGAGAGGCCATGTGGATAGGATATAGATGGTTGTATAGTGAGGCCAAGTTGTTTGTTTTTATTTCATGTTGATACCTTGTTTGGAGATGTCACTAATTGTAGAGAGCCTTTAGAGGTTGTTTGGTATTACTTGGTTGTAGTAGTTATATACCTTGGGCTTTCACAATTACATTACTACTTACTTACACTTACGTAGAATATTGAATTATGCTTCTTAGAACTGTATAAATATTTGGGTGGTTACCTACTCAGATGTTATCTCCCAATCTGTTTGGGCCTCCTTGGGGACCCAAATAGATTATATGGTTGTATGTGATGATAGGGGAAACCACCCTAACACTAGTTGTCGAACATTTATTTGGATCATGGGAGAATTGGACCAAGATGAGGCTTGCAATACTACTAGGGAACTTTTTTGTATTTCTGGTTTTTGTATACCTTTATTTTCTTGTATTTCAATATACCTATTTTGGATATTTTCTATATACATGTATCATCTTCATCATGGTATATGAGACACTTTTGGATTGTTATATATTCTTGTTTTTTCTTGTCAATTTTATCTATGGTATTCTTATTGTTGGTTCTTCTATTATTGAATGTGATTGGCTTCCGTAGTGATATAACTTGGTAATGAGGACATAGTCTCCCCAATGACTCACCTCAGCCCTCTCTTCTAGTCAACAACCTCTGGAATTTGGGGAGATTTGATTGAGGCCATGTAGCTAACTAGGATCTGGGAACTATTGAGTGGATTCCAGGTCTTGGACGTTTCAGTAAACATAGATCACTTTTCCACATATCTAAATATCTTATGTTCTATGATACTGAGCCCCATGAGAGGATTTGTCTAGAGTGTTGACTGAGGAACTTTTAAGTGTTATATATAAGAGATTTATGACCATGGAGTCTTGTCTAAAACCAAGATATGAAATAGATTTATCTTGGGTAATGTATACCTTGAAATGGGAATGTGTTTTAATTCCATAATGGAACAAGGATTGGGTGAAATGGAACCTATGGCTAGTTCTAAAGTAAGGTACTTGGATATCACTACATTTCCCATGATAATGGGAATAAAGAAGTATTTAGTTCTGAAATATACCATTATGAAGATAAAACTCATTAATATAGAACATAGGTTCATATATAAAGAACTATATAATGAATATCCTTACATATATCTAGATCATATGTAGGAACGAAAATTTCATTATTTTTTGAAAAAATCCCGAGTAGAGATCTAAGTTTGGGTGGAGATGTTTCTCGGATCAACCACGATGTCTATCCCTTGTGTGTAAAACCAAAAAATTAAATCATATATATTTGATTCTTTCTTATGATAGGTTACTATTTGAGAAATGTTCATGAATTCCCTTTTACATGAAATTATTCATTAATTCACCTATTTCACTAGTCTTGAGATAATCTTATTTAAAAGGAAAATTTGGACATTGTATCATTCTTGAAGTTAAAATTCTATAACTTCTACCTAATTCATGGAAATTATCAATAATAACTTGATTTTTTCTAAGTCCATATAGTTGTTTCCACAAGCTTTGTACCTCTTTATTTATTTTTCCCTAACTATTGACTATGCACGGTATGGAGGAAGAATTAGTACTCTTGGATTTGGATTTTTCTCAAGCTTCTTTCTTATAGTGTTTTTACCTAACAAGTTTCTATACTTCTTCCATTTTATAGATGGTCAATAATTCCTCGGTCATACATGTCTTGCAAGCAGAGACTAGACTTTTCCCCAAGATCCCCTCATCTAGTTTTCATCCAAGTGAGAATTATGGCTCTTTTAGTTAGTTATTTTAAGGTATTTCAAGCTAGACATCATTGTTCTATAGTTTAGGGTATTCTAGATCAGACCTATGTTGTGTTGTAGTTTAGGGTCTTATATCTTGGACCTTTGATGTTTTTTATTTTATGGTCTTCTAGATTGGACATTTTATGTGATATATTTTATGGTCTTCCTACTTGGACCTTTTATGTTCTGTAGTTTATGGTCTTCTATCTTGGACCTTTTATGTGCTATAGTTTATGGTCTTCAAGATTGGACCTTTGATGTGTTGTAGTTTAGGGTTTTCTATCTTAGAACATTGATGTGTTATAGTTTAAGGTCTTATAGGTTGGACCTTTTCTATACATTAGTTTATAGACTTTTATCTTGGACCTGATTGATGAATATTGAATATTGGATAGGCTGGCTAGGGATGACTCAAAACACTATGGGGTGATGCGTTCCACCATGGTGTTTCTGGGGCCCATGAGGATTGGAGTTCATTTCCTGTAAGGTGTAGATACCTCTAATTGGTAGGTCAAAGCACATATTCATTTCTATAAAGTCCAAACAAAGGGGTCTTCACTCTTTTCCAAGGGCCATGTAATATTTATTGATTGAATTTAGGTTGAGGGAGAAATTCAAGGGATTTTAGGTCCACTTGGATAGTTGGAGTATGAGTGATATAAATAATATTCTAAAGAGCTTTAATTTATGGACAATGGTACAAGGTATACATACCAGGGTTGAATTAAAACACTATAGGGTGCTAAGTTCCTCAGCCACGTTACTGGGGCTCACAACTATTAGAGCTCGTTTCTTTCAATGAGTATATGCCTCTGATTGGTAGGTCTAATACCTTATGCACGAGTCCATAGGGATTACATGTATGGACAATTAGAGCTAATCCACCATTGTTCCTAGGTCCATGAATGATTTTTTAAGACCCAAGGGTCTAACTAATAAATATTGGTATAAAATAAAATCTATCTAAGAAGGGATCTATCACACCATGGAAATTTAGATCCTAATGTGAAGCTCACTCCCTATGCCATGTGTCTTCAAATCATGAGGTGCATGAAATCAATGGTTCAAGAATGGAGTTTTGTGTTCCTTACTTGAAAAATAGTATAAAACATGGCAATGTAACATCGATGATGTCGAATCTTCTTGAATAGTTTTGTTTGGATATTGTAAATCATGGCCAAGATTGCCCAGGTCACGAGGAAGGTATGTGAAAATCATGCCAGGAATGACCCAAAACCCTATCTGGTGTTGGGTTCTTCCATGGTGATGATAAGCTCACAAGAATCATAAATCCTTTTATTCTAGACCAATAAGAATTTGGTTGGTGGTTCTAATCTCTTCTTCATCGATAGCTTGCCCGAAATGAGAGATCTCTTTTCATTTTCAAGGGCCATGAAAGGTGTTTAGAAACCCAAGGCACTTTAAATCATGAAGTGTGATTAATGGAGAATGTAATATCCAAGAAGGGTTTTAGCACCCTAATATTCATATAACAACATAGAGAAAATATTGTCAAGGTGAAGAGATGCTACAAATAATTACTCAAAGTTTATCCAGAATATGGGGGTCCAAAGAGCATAGCTTGGATTTTTCTAGGGCTAAGAAATGAAACCTATGATATTTATGCCTTATTTACTTGTGCCCTAATTTTTTTCCTAAACTCTATAGTTGAGGTGTTTAATGAGTGAATACTTTAATCTTCTTAATTCCACCCTTTATAGGTTTTTATCCTAGAATGTTTTGTGTCTATTTTTCTAACAGTTTAAGGTATTACAATTTGGCCTATTTTAGGGTAGAGTTTGAGGTCTTAAATCATTGACCAAAGTGAAAGTAGTTTATGGTCATGATGCACATGGACCTAATATGGGGGATGTCACAAAAGATCCTATTTAGGACACCCAGGGTAAATAGTATCCCAAAATCCTTCTGATCAGGAGATGAGAATGTTGTAAATCATTGCTCGACATTCTCAGGTCATGAGTAATGATATGGGACACTCATACTAGGGATGACCCAGAACATCCATAGGTGATGAGTTCTTCCACAATGATGTCATGCTCACAAGGATTATAAATTTATCCTTATAGAGCCAAGATGTCTCTAGTTGGTGGGTCTAATCCCCTATTCATCAATATCATGACTGATCTAAGAGATCTATTTTCCTTTTTAGGGGCCAATAAAGGTTGTGGAATCCTGAGTCACTCATGAAATGAAGTTTGGTATATGGATTGAGGTGATTTAAAAGATGGAGGAAACACTCTATGATCTTGTTGACTAGGGTAAGGCTCTTATGGTCCTTCAATAAGTGATGGAAAATGTGTGATGGATTGTACCATTTATCATCCTATATAGGGGACACTTTCCATGTTATTTAATTTAATACGGTAAATAAATATTCCCATTCTATTTATCAGCATGTGGTAAGGAAGTTTTTGTGGTGCAATTTTAATGTCAAGTAACCATGTCATTTTCATTATAGTTTAATGTCATTTGGTATGGATGTGGTAACTGATGTGGAAAATGTGTGCATGATATATTATGCAGACAAGTAATCCATTTATATATATGGCTCATACATAGGAAAAATAAACCTATGTGACTTGACCCATATGAATTTAGGTTAATTTATTTTAGATTATTTAAGTTAGTCCTAGTTTTTGAGATATGGTCATAACTACTTATCATGTGATGTAAGGAATCAACCCCACATTTTTTTTGAACATGAAAATCGCTACGCAGGTCTGACCTGTATGTAGTGGTGAGAATTATTTCCTTTGATTGTTATAGCTAGGCACATGATTTTAAATCCAAGAATCACTATGTAACCAGTGGTAATAGAAATCAATAAACACATATTTATTAGTAAACCATGCTGTTTAAAGTCATGTTGAAAGGACATGGGCTTATCGATGAGAAAAGGGGAATTGAGGTGGGACCTAAGGATAGAAATTCAAGTGTCACAATGTATCCTTTGGAAAAAGGAATAAATCCTTACATAGTTCATGAAATCACATGTAGTTTAACATCATTCAGTGAGGATGGAGATGAAATGATGTGAATTAATGGAAATGTTGAGGCTGGGATCAAGGATGGAAGTCTGGGCATCACTATGTATCTCATGAGAATGAGAATCAAGCCACCCATAGTTCTTGGAAGGTTCTCTATGCATGTTTGATCCATACATAGGGAATGAGGAATTTTTTGATTGTGGACGGACCCAATATCAGAGATTTAGGCATCACTAAATATATCTTTGGATTGATAATCAATACACACATAGTTATTAAATTTAGGTGTGGTAGGAGACCAACACCAGAAATGGTGCTCCTCTTGATGGAGGTCCACAATAATTTGTAGTTTTTGTCTTGCAAGGGACACCAACCTGGAAGTTTAAAGTCATGTGGTGAGGAATCATGATATTAATTTTGTGGTCTTGCATTCTAGACCATGATGATCCTATCACAATATTATATGCCTTCTTTGTGTGGGGAAGTGCTTACTGAATTTCATAAGCTCATGTGATCTATGATTAGTGTGAGAAACAAGGAATGCCAATGGTTCCTATCACTATGAAGAGGCAATTAAAGATAAGACAAGGCTATTTTTCATCATGTGGTGTATGGGCCATGATATAAGATCCATACATACTTACATATCTCATTAAAAATGAGAATCAATCCACTACAACAAAACTGGGTTTTTGCAGTTCCACCCTTTATAAACAATTTTTTTGGCGCTGTTAAAGGGGACCCCTTTATCAACACGTTTTTTAGTAGCACTGATAGGGGGGGGGTATTTATCAATGCTTTTTCCTAGTTCTGATAAATTTCAAAATAAAAAATTCATGAAAAATAATATATTGTTAAATAAGTATATTTATATTGATATAAATATAATATGTATTTTTAAATATGTTTTAGATAAGTATAAATATACTATTACATTTAATATATAAGAAATTTAGTGAAAATGGATTTAAAATATTTTAAAAAATATTATTAATTAATAATTTTCCAATTATCATCGATTAATAATCATTTAATAACAATTTGAAGACACAAAAATTCAAAAAAAAAAAGATAAAAAATAAGTTTAAAATGTAACTCAAACATCAAACGGCCAAAACTTTTGATCCAACTGTCTGTTTGAGCTCTACATCATATCAAATCGAATCTTGGGATATGATCTACGTGCTAGTTACTGAAGGGAACCTTTTTAACATTTTTTGAGGCCCAAAAACGCCCAGGAGGCCTCCAAAACAGAGTATTTAGTTAGGATACTTCGATTTTTTAACATTTAAATAGGTATAACTTCTGATCCAGATATCTGCTAGGCCTGTACAACATATCATATCGAATATTGTTTCATTTTCTTCAATTTTACTGGTTGTGGAGTTGAAATAGTCTTATGGATTTTAAGTTATGGTCGTTTTAACATTCTATGGATTTTCAAAAACACATATATATGTATTTACTCGTAAATATATGTGTGTGTGTTTGTCTGTCTGTGTGTGTTTGTGTGTGTGTTTTATATATGTATGTATGTATGTATTTATTTATAAACACACATAAAAAAATATTTTATAAATGTATTTAAAACTAATCTTATAAATATATATTAATATACAAATAAATATACTGATAAAAATTATAACTAAAAATATATATATAAACAAATATAAATATAAATTAATATTTTAAATAAATATATATACTAATATATGAATACATATATATTTATTAATATAACTAAATATATTTATATTAATATGAATTTATATTATTATACAAATAAATAAATAAATAAATATATATATAAATATAAATAAATATTAAAATGAAAATAAATAAATATATATTAATATATGAATAAATATATATGTATTAATATAACTAAATATATTTATATTAATATGAATCTATATTAATATAAAAATAAATATTACTATATATATATAAATAAATATAAATATATATTAATATACGAATAAATATAAATAGATTAACATATGAATACATATATATGTATTAATATAACTAAATTTATTTATATTCATATGAATATATATTAATATATGAAAAAATATAACTACATATAAATATATATATCACTAAATAAAGAAAACAACTAAACAACTTAGTGGTAAAGGTGCAGGCACGCAAGGGGGGAGGTCTCGGGTTCGAGTTCGGGTGGAAGTAGGGAGGGGTGCGCAGGTAAGTGGGGGATGCACGGGCAAGTGCAGCATGTTGGAGAGTGGTAGGGGGTCCACCTAGTGCTGATAAAAGGGGGTGGGGTCAAGCATTGTTAAAAGCTCCTAGAGCATTGTATTTTTTTTTTGATTTTTATCAGCGCTAAAAAATAGCGCTCATTAAGGACCTTTTTATAAGTTCTTTTTTTAGCCCTAATAAAAGATCCCTTTTATCAGTGCTTTTTTTTACACTGATAAAAGGGGCCTTTATCAGTGTTTTTTTGAGAACTAATAAAAGGGACCCCCTTATATTTTCCTTGATTAACAACTCTTTTCTTGCATTGTTAATGCCCTTTTATAACATTGATAAATTCTACATTTGTAGTAGTGATCCCTACGTAGTTCTATAAACCCCATGTGGTTTAATATCATTTGGAAAGGACATTAACCATGTAGTTTAACATCTTGAGACAAGGACCTAAATCACCCAATGTGGAGGAAAATGGAGGTTGTGGATTGGCCCAAAATTATAGGTTTGGGCATCACTATGTATCCTTCAATGGTATGAATCAATACATACATAGTTATTGGATGGATATATTCCTTATGTGGAGCTAACACTCACATGGGGATGGGGGAATCTCATCCTTCACATAGATCAAACTCGTGTATGATAATTTGTTAGTAAGATGCTGTTTGCATAGTGTATAATGTCATGTAGTTTGGAATTATGTCATCGATTTTAACGCCTTGTGTTAAGGATGATATCCAGATAGTATAAGATCTTGTGGTTAGGACATGAGGTACCATTCAGTTTACGATATTTATATTAGAAAAAATCCATACAATTTAATGTTTCATGGTCATTACAGGAGACACAGTGCAGTTTAAAGTATTGCTACTAGGACTTGAGGTGTGGTGCAGTTTATCATCTTGTAGCCGGGATGATCTTGTGCAGTTTGATGTTAGATAACCAAGAAGATCTTGTGCATTTTAATGTCAGGAAACTAGGATGATCTTCTTTAGTTTTAATATCATGAAACCAGGATGATCTTGTATTTTTTAACGTCATGAAACTAGGAAGAGATTATTCAACTTAACATCATGAAACTAGGATGACTCTGTATAGTTTAACATCTTATGGTTAGGAAGTTTTCGTATATTTTAACATTATGTGGTTAAGATATTATCCATGCATTTTAATTTCAGGTGGCTAGAAAAAACATTTAATAGTTTAATGTTATGTGGTTAGGATATTTGTTAGAAATCTATTTTTGATGTTTTTGGGATCACATAATTTGAAGTTGCAATTGGTCTAGCTATGTTTGGGAGGTTTCTTGCAGATAACACTATTCACATATCAATGTCAGACTCCTCTTTATCATACTTACACTCCTCCATCTGGTAAGACCATTGAAGATACTTCTGAGGGTCTCCTACTGATTGGAGTGGAGTGAAACTGGAAGTTGATGGGGGAACCATAAGCAATTGAACCAAATGTTTTGAGAACCTCTCTATATGAAGATGTCATAGTTTTGAACACCTTACTATTTGGAGGTTTTTGGGAAAGGTGAGTACTTCCTTGTCTGTAAGAGATATTTTTAAGGGAGGATGACCATGGTGGATGTTAGGATTAGAGCCCATGTGATCCATATCCACAATTTAATGAGAAGAAATATCTTCGAAATGATCATCATCTTCTTCTTTAGTTGAATAGTTGAAGGACCCTTGTGGTATTTGGGATGTGTCTCAAATAACCTTAAGGACACTGACATTGAGTTGATAGTGAATATGAGTCTTGATCTACACTGTGGTTAGAATATTCCAGCCTTCCTATTGTAATTGTGCAGTAATATGAGGTTGTTGTATGACGATTTCCAAAACATTTTTATAACCATATGGTACCGCTGGAATATGAACCCACTACTAAGAAGCTGCTGGAGTATGCCAAAGAGATGTCTCATTTTTTAAAGTAATATGAGCCCATCCCGATGCATATTCCATTATCACATGGTGATCCTCAGTTAACATGGGAATATTATCCCACTACTAAGACTTTGGAATATGTCACTGCTATTTTTGGCAGGGATATGAGCCTACCCTCAGGCATTTTTTTCTCTAAAATTGTGAGCCCCTGTTGGAATAATAAAATGATCATGGTCTGAATATGCATTCCCCACCAGAATATGCTGATGGACCTCTAAAATGGGATAAGGGATACGAACCTCCTCTTTTATTTAATTGGAATGATGCTGGTGTAGTCGTTCATCGACATAAGTAGGAATATGATCTTGGATTCTATGATCTATTGGAATATACCAATCAGATTCACTGAGAAGAATATGAGCTTGTCTTAGGGCCTGTTCCATTCTCAATTGGTTATCCCTAGTGATAATAAGGATATATTCCTTAACCTAAGCCTTTGGATCATTCCACTAGACTTATTTTATAGGAATATGAGCATGTCCTAAGTCTTGTGCCCCTATCACTTGGTGACATTCGACAGTAATAGGGATATGAGCCTAATCACGGGCCTTGGAATATGCCAGCAAACTATTTTGATAGGCATGTGCTCTTATCTGGTTGCATGTGTTTCTCTCAATTGGTGGTCCCTGGTTGGAACGAGATTATGATCCTAGTCTAATGCCTCATCCTTTATCGTAATGTGATGATAATTCTCCTGGTAGAAAGAAATATTGCGTGCTTATTCTGGAGAAGCCACTTGTTCATAATGATCAGAGCCTTGGTCTATCCTTGGTGTAGGGATTGGAATATTCACCTATCTCTATATCTTTACCAATTCTAGAATATTTTGGCAGAGTTCTTTAACTATTGCTAAAATATGATGGAATTTTAGAAAAGTGTCTGCAAGGATATGACCCTACACATTTTCGATCCCCAATATGTATTGAAATATATCTTTAATTTAAGCACAAATATTCACCCACTTCTATCCTCCTTGTACCATCAAAATATGTCGATGGAGTTCGTGCATGGGGTTAGGGATATGCGCATCCCCATGCTTGTTATAGGAATATTCCCAGAGACTTTCTTAGAGTGATCAGGGATATGAGCATGCTCTCTCTAGTCTAAAACTTTTTTCATTTGAAATGGTATCCCTAATTCCTAGATTTAAGTGTTTGGGGAGGTGACTATTTTGATAGTGATTCTGGTAGCTGCGAATTCCATCTGATGATGAGGATTTCTATCATAGATTTAGATTCCATACAGTTTAGTATCCTATGACTGGGATGTGTTTTGTGTAGTTTATCATCATGTGTTAAGGACTTGAATATAGGTGGATGGTCTAGGATATAGGATACAGTCGTCCCTATATATCTCATTAGAAAAATAATCAATCTGTACAAAGTTCTAGAAAACCTGTGTAGTTTAATGTCATGCAGAAAGGACATCAACTGAGCAGTTTTAACATCTTGTGGTAAGGAATTGATTCATGTATTTTAACATATTTTGGTAAGGATGAGGGCCATGCAGTTTAACATCTTGTGGTATAGACAACGGGCATGCAGTTTAACAAATTATAATAAGGAGGATTTCCATGATGTTTAACATCTTATGGTAAGGGAAATGAACGTAAAATTTAACGTCTCATGGTAATGATGATGGCTACGTAGTTTAACGACTTGTGGTAAGGAAAATGGTGAATAAACTATCAGGATAGTAGCACATTCAGTGGATCATGGATAACTATTCTACATATTTCATCAGTTTCTAGGTCCTTCAACTCTATAAATCATTCAAACACCTGTATGTCCAACCAATACTTGAAGAAAAAGTAGCCAATGATTGTCATGGCCTACTAACCCTACCATATTTGACTTTCTTATTGTTGGAATTTACATCAAATAATTTCCATAGTACAGTAAAAATACATGGGGATTTTTTTTGGAAAGAATATGATTTTTTCATTTTTTATTTGAAAGGTGATCACTTATCCCAAGGAGGTATGTGTCTCATGCTCTGCTACAAAAATTGTGTGCTCTGTTCAGAGTTCTCAGTTGATAAGAGCATAGATTCAGGTGTCATTGGTTCCAATATCCCCATGTCCATATATACTTAGAGGTAGTATTTAAAGTAAAATAAAACTTCTATAATGTTCACGATACTTCGATGGTAGGGGAAATGATTTTCATGGTCTACCATCCTTTCCTCGCATGACTTTCTCATCATTGGGATCTCTATAAAAGCATTTTCTATGGAATAGTTAATATACTTGGGAACCTTTGTTGATTGTAAGGAATATAATCATCATTTTATATCTATAATATATGGGAAACCATGCTACTTCTCCCATATGTTATCTATACCTCCATTGGTGCAGGCACAAGGCTGAGTCTAAAGCATGGGGTACAAATTCCTAGTATTTATTGGTCCAGGGGTAGGTGCTGAAGCATTGGGGATCTTGGATGATAGAGATGGTTCCTAATGACTAAAATTTACTAACTCTCTTGGAGTTTTTGTGGAATCATCTCATGTAAGATAGTTTCCACAATATCATGGACAAGAGGTTGAAAATATAGAAATTCCCTAAGCTTTGTGGGCTTGGGTTTTTTTAATATGAAAATTCCCCCATACATGGAGGTTGAGGTGAGGTGGAACAATGTTTGTATTTCACCCAATTAGGGGATGAAAAATATAGATATTCCTCTAGCCATATGGGCTGGGGAAATTCACTGCAAGGTGGGCATCTATATGTAGGTACTGGTACATCATCCCGACGTAGTGATATTAGATGTATGCCAACAATTATTTAATGACGATTCATATTCTATCATTGGAGTTGGGTGGTCCTTTATTCTATTGAAATTTACTAGTCATATTCTAGGTGATGGTTGGGAGGATCCATGAAAAGACACTCTCCTCTATCGTTGGTAGGGTGAGTGGATGATGATGGGAGTTCCAACATAGACCCTAGAGACTAAATATATTGTTTCCATTATCCTAATTCTCTATTTTTATTAACCTTTGAAATCACAACACGATTGGTATTACCTTCCATATATTTTTTAAAGATATAATTGGGCCTTTATTTTCTCATGATAGTGGTCGAAGATAGCCCAACCTATGGTGAATCAGATGAATTTAGGAATCTATGATTGTAATCTTCTAGAGCATGGTTGTTTAGATATGATGAGTCTTAAAATCTGATTGGTATCCTATTTACTGATATATAATTGGGCTAGTGATACTCCTCGATAGAGTATCACATTTGGAGGGTCGGTTCCTGGTATACCATTTGGAGTGTTAGTTCCCATGATACTGTTTGAGGGGTCAGTGCCCATGATACCAATTTAGGGGTTAGATCCCATAATACCATTTGATGGGTATATGCCCATGATACCATTTGAGGGGTTTGTTCCCATGAGACCATTTGAGGGGTCAGTTCCCATGACACCATTTGAGGGGTTGGTGCCCATGATACTGTTTGAGGGTTCGGTTCCCATAATACTATTTGGGAGGTCAGTTTCCATGTTGAAGATGATCCCAAGGTGAAATATCATAAATATTCTCCTAGCCTTGAGGGATGGGATGATACCTTGGATTCAGAAGTCACTATGTCTAGTTGTGATGAAGTCATTGTCTCTTGGTTAGTGATGATTTGGGATTGATTATTAGACACTTTTAGGATACATTGTTGGGCCTCAGAAAGATTTCTTGTAGTAGGGATATAAGCCTACACTAATGCTACATTGTTTGGACACCCGTAGAGAGCTCTCCTTCAAGGTACCCAAACATAGAGAGTTGGTGTAGGTATAACCTCCACTATAACACCTTGCTGAGTCATAGTCATATGAAAATTATTATTATTAGAATAGATGGGAGCCCTCCTAGGTAGCTACTGATTGATTTAGTTGACATGATGATTATCTTCATCCACCTCCCCGAGTTAGGGAAGGTATGCACTACTGTTCTCCAAGTATAAGCTTCCAAAGTAGTTGAATACGGTAATAAGGGGCACTTCCTCTATTGATTCATGTTGTGGGAAATATAGACGGTGGGGAATCATCCTATTATGTATTTAATGAGTTGATTCCAAAGTTGGGATAAAGTGGTTGATGTAGTACTCTTGGACCAAGACATTCACCAACTGATTCTAGAAGTAGTGTGTCAGTGACAATGTATATCTAGGCCTCATGGCCAAAGTAGTTTTTCAAGAGATCTCAGAATCCATTGTCACATTTGATGATGTAATTTCAATTAAAAATAATTTGTGAAGTCATAAGGAGGAAACAAGACACCTTATTAGTAAAGAATCATATATAATAGTATATGTTTGATAAATAACATTCAAATTTTAAAGGATAAAGAGGTGGCCCCTTATTTTTTAGAAAGGTTCAGTCTAGTTAAATGAAAAATGAAGGTTTCATAATTTTTTTTGCGCAAAGAGTGTATAAAAATAGGTCTGAAAGGAACTGGACAATCTATCCTTTTTAACCCATGAAAGGGATGAAATATTTAAATAATTTCATGTTGGGTTCACCATTTTGTTTCCTAGGGAAAATGAGATGTGGATGGGATTTGACCAATAGTTTTATTGAGGGGGGTTTAAGGACTTCTCAATCACATGAATCATGTTTTCCATTTTTTCATCTTCCCTAGAAACTCCCAATAGTTCTGACATCTTTAACTGAGTATGAACCTACATTCTATAGGCAGATGGTCCTTTTGGGATTCACTCCCAATAATGCTTAAGAACTCACATCGGTCGATAGGATGGGAGGTAGGGATCATCTCACCCTTTTGGGGGAATTGTTGCATATTCCTAGAATCTCTTACAGATTTAAGATATGTTTTTGAAATCCTTAATAGAACCTAATATGGGAATGGTTACCCCTGTGATAATGGATTGATTAATATTTAGGGTCGAAGCCTCATTTATTATTTAAAGCAAAGAACTCTTTCAAACTGGGTAGAGGGAGACCCATTACATAGCCCGAAGGCCCAAGACCAAGTGGTCTGCATACAAGGCCCGAAAGCCCATTTTTTGACCCAAAGGGCCCTTCAGTGAATAGTACTTCTATAGTACCCGGGCTGCTACAATACCTTCTACAGTACCACCAGTTCCAACTACCGTGCCTCTTCCACAATAGTGAAACCACTGATACGGTTCTGCCAATGCTACAGTACTACTACAATACCCACTAGAGTACTACTACAGTACCCCCCATAAATTCTTCCCTACTCGGATTTTATTCTATGTCTTTTGGATGCCAAGCAAGAGCCTTTAACAGTTGGGTACAAGCTCGTCAGCACAAGTGTATGAATATTATGAGTTCACTATCGCTCTCTTATTTATTTGTAATGCTTTAGGTTATGACAATGATCATGCACTTTATAGTTTATTTCTATCCATTAAGGTGGTTGGTGTCTTCGATATGATATTTAACCACTATGAGGCATCCTATGTACTCTTTGAAAATAGGAATTGAAACCCATGTTGTTCTTTTGACATAGATTAGGTCGTATGAATATGCCCATCCATGATGTTTATTGTCACACAGTAAGAACACAAATATCAGGCTGGTAAATTGGCGAGGCATCATACATATCCTATTTTAGAGAGGAATTAGATTCTATGTAGTTCTTACAAAGTGAATTGGTGTCATGAATACATGATGATAGAGCACCTAGATGAGACTTATTCAAATAAGACTTCCCTTGAATGCATCTTTAGGAGTATGGATCGTTGAGAGGAGAGGAGATATAATCACACTTATATCCCAATGGTGACCACACCTTGGGGAAATATCATCACATTATTTCTTACAATCATCAATAATCTCTATGCCCAAGTGATCCATGCTCGATGTGAGAAACAAGATGTAATAGAATATTGAACACATTAAATGAGAGGATATCAATGTGAGGCTCACATATTTATGTTCCCATTTAAAAATCATGATTACCCGTCAAATAGAGGATATGGTATGACACCTCTATGCAATAGTCATGTTCAAGGTGTACTCTCGCAACGAAGATCCCTTCTGTTGATTCCCTAGGGGAGATGGTCATAGATCCCCCCTCCCCATTGGTGGGGAGGGATGATATTCATCAACATACTTTAGAATCTTTTCCAAGACCCTTCTTCTCATTCTCAAACCCAGATATTCTCTCAGCATTACCAGCTATATTATTTTTCCCAAAGGTTCTAGACCTACATGATGACTTGCATAAGCTTGATATTTCTACCTTGGAGTTTTATGAAGCTTTAGGACTAGTCAATATAACCTTGGTGGCTCAGTTCAGATAGAGAAGACCTCTTCTTGATACTTTTGACAGATTAATGTTTTGTTCTTGGGGATAGTAGGACCAGGCGACCATGAGGCTTGTAGACATATGACAAATAATGATTCACTTAGCTTCAGAGAAAGACTTGAATTTTGCTTGGTCCGGAACTCTCCATACATGAAATGGGTTCTGGTTCTTCCTATTCTGATGGACCGTTGATTTCCACATGAAACGGGATACCACTTCTTCGGTGCTGTGGGTAAGCTTCCCAAAACTCCTGATACCCTTTCAGAATACTTCTATTCTATGTAAGTTAGGTAATCTTGTAGGCTGATTCTTATGTTATGATAGTAGAACAAAACCCATATTTAATTTGATAGCTCCATGTATTTTTGTTGAGGTAGATGTATCAAAATCAATGGTGGAGTGGGTTTGGATTGTAGTTGGGGAGGAATTCCGTTGGAAACAAGCTACAGGTTTTGAGCCATGGATAGACTATTGTTTGTCTAGTTATCATCTGGGTCACCTGGATACTACCTGTCATCACACTTGTAGGGATGAACATGGGGTTTATGCCTCTTCAAATAATCATGTGTTAGTGTTTGAGGATGCTCCTGAAATGGTTATGTTGGGAAATAAGGACTCAAATTTTTTTTATTTTTTTTCATAAAGAGGTAAGACCACAGAACCGGGATCCGATGGTGGTTGACATTGTTGATAGGTTAAAATGTAGTGTGTATAGTAACTCAGAAACAATGCTGAATGCTGGCTATAAAAGACCCTCTGAGCATTGGTATGTTGCTCAGTCTGGTCAGGATGTAGGCAATCTGAACTCGTCCGATGCAATTAGGCCTTTATATTCCAATCCGTAATCCATAGTCTCCTCAGGGTAGAGCCATCCGGTCACCTATTTTCTTAACAGGGTCATGGATTCTTAGTAGGAGCAGCATGGGGTAATCCATTGGTAGAAAATGTCATCAGGCGACTGTTCAAGGATCTGGGTGACCCCAAACCATCTTCATATACTTCTTTGGTTACAACTGGCATGGAAGGGGCCAAGTGGCTGATGATGGAGTTTCAATGACTCTGAAGAATGTATCCTATGTGGATGCAATACTATTAAGTCAAGTTTCTATAGGAATAAAGGGATCTCAGGAGCCGAAGTGGCCTATAATGGAATCAGTTTCAGCAAGGGATCCATGCCTGAAAAGGGATTCTCCTTTTTAAAGTTAGATAATAACTTTGAGGTTTTAGATGTTATGATGGACCAGGAGGTGGAAGATGGACATCTTGATCACCCAAACGAGGAGGAAGGATACTTCAGCGAGGTATCTAGTGATTTCCAATCTATTCAATTTTTATAAGATAGTAAAGATGATCTCCAAGGTGAAGATCTCCTTAATCAAATAATAAGGGAGGGTTGAAAAGACACTATAATTGATACCTACCCCTCCCATTGGAGACAAGATTCATCAAAATAATGAAGGAAAAGAAGATGAAAATTAACCCCAAAGACTCTAGCTCTCCTATCCAGGCAGAGTTTTCTGTCTACGAGGAAGTTTCTTTTAAAAAAACCTTGATGATTGTTAGAGCACTAATCTAGAATTACTTATGCATTCAGGTGAATAAATATTGTAAGACTGTCTAAAGATTAATTCCCTATATGTGGATGTTGAAGAAATGATGGGAATACTTTTGAGTCTGGACACTACAACTGAGAAAATTGATAGGATTAGCAAACATTCCATAATTTTGATAAGAGGCTTCAATGTGAGGAAGATCAACAAAGATGAATATACGAAAGCATGGGATTATTTGAGGTACCTTTTTGAAAACCTCCTAATGTATGATCTTGGTGCACATGATACTTTTATTTCCTGAAAATTTCTTAGGGAGAACGACTCCAACCAGCTTAAACTATCATTCAATAATTCTGTTGTTTCTTTTAGTGGATAATCTATTTTGATTGTGCGAGTTTACACTTTCCCATTAAAAGTTATTTTTGATAACAAAAAATTTAATTTTGAGGAGGAATGGAGGATATGGTATTAAGCTCAATCGTTTAGAAGGTGTCAGATGTATCATGTTTTATAATAGGAATCAAAGTCATCGTTGTTCAGTGGGTCCCCTAATCCGCTAATGGATTTGAAGTAATTTTTTGAATGACCGAGGTTTATAATTAAAATAGTGCTATTTTATGATCCCACTTATCACCTAATGATAGATGAGGATGAATGGTAGAACTATGGGAGAATTTATTCCCCTATGTTAAGAACACTTG
The DNA here is from genome assembly GCA_963277665.1 of Viscum album. Lineage (NCBI taxonomy): Eukaryota > Viridiplantae > Streptophyta > Magnoliopsida > Santalales > Viscaceae > Viscum > Viscum album. The sequence goes on from OY728157.1 coordinate 821,103,358, forward strand.
TAACATGAAATTACATACACTGAAGTGGATTCTTGTTGGATATCGGGCCTCCGAAAGGCATCCTACATATCCTGATTATGGTGGGAATCAGAATTCTTGTAGTTCACTTTATTAGGGATTACACACTAACATTGAATCCTATATAGGTTTTGTGATACATGTTAACTTGGTAAGAAGCACAAATCATCCTTCAAATCAGTTAACAAAATTGCTACATCTAAACCTCTAGAACTCATCCATATAGATTTTTTTTGGACCATCAAGGGTAGTAAGCTTGGCTTGTAAATTATATGTAAATGTTTTATTTGATGACTATTCTTGATTTACATGGATTTTCTTTCTAAAATATAAAAATAAATCTTTTACAATATTTGAAAGTTTTTGCAAAGTTGTTCAAAATAGAAAAGGTTTTAAAATAATTTCATTAAGAAGTGATCATTGTGGCGAATTTGAGAATCTAGAATTAAATTTATTTTTCTCAAATATGGGTATTAAACACACCTTCTCTGAAACAAGAACACCTTAACAAAATGGAATTGTTGAAATGAGAAATAGGACTATTCGAGAAATGGCTAGAACTATGTTAAATGAATATAGTTTACCTACCTATTTATGGGTTGAAGTTGTATGTACAACCTGATATATAATGAATAGAGTTTTAATTTGACCAATTTTCAAAAAGACTCCCTATGAACTCCAGAACAACTAAAAACCTAAGGTAAATTACTTGGAAGTTTTTGGAAGCAAGGTTTACACCTTAAACATCAAGGAAAATCCTGGTAAGTTTGATCATAAATCTGATGAAGTCATTTTCTTAGGATATTCTACTACTTCCAAAGCTTATAGAGTTTTTAATAAAAAGTCAAGGATTGTTGAAGAATCAATTCATGTGAAATTTGATGAATCTAATCCCTTTGAGAAAAGGAAACACCAAATTAATGAATCTGAATCTAATGATAACATGAGACTTGAGAACATACAATATGATTTTGAAAAAGATATAAATGAAATTCAGTCTAGTTTAGAAGAACATGACATTGAAGAACATAACAGTGTACTACCTAGAAAGTTTAGAACCCTAAAGAATCACCCTTTAGAAATTGTTATAGGAGACCTAGACACTGGAATAAAAAGAAGAATAAATGTAGGAAATCTGGTTGAATTATTTTCCTTTCTATCCCAATTAGAACCTAAGACATTTAAAGAAGCCCCAGTTGATGAATATTGGATGATAGCAATGCAAGAAGAACTAAACCAGTTCATGAGAAATGAAGTTTGGAATTTTGTTGAAAGACCTTGGAACTATCCAGTTATAGGAACTAAATGGGTCTTTAGAAATAAACAAGATGATCAAGGAATAATAACTAGAAATAAAGAAAGAATAGTAGCTAAATGATATAATCAGGAAAAAGGTATATATTAAGATGACAAATTTGAACTCATAGATAGATTAGAATCTATTAGAATCCTTTTAGCCTATGTATCTCATATGAACTTTAAATTATTTCAGATGGATGTTAAGTCTATCTTTTTAAATGGTTACTTATTAGAGGGTGTTTAGGTTGAGCAACCTCCTAGTTTAGAAAATTCACAAAAACCAGATTTTGTTTTTAAACTTACTAGAGATATTTATGACCTTAAACAAGAACATAGATCTTGGTATGAAATATTGAGTTATTTTATTTAGAAAAATAATTTAACAGTTTAGATGAAAGATCCAACATTGTTTAAGAAAACTGTTAACTCTAATATTTTATTGGTTCAAATTTATGTTGATGATGTAATTTTTGGTTCAACAAACAAAAACCATTGTCATGAGTTTTCAAATTGAATTCAAAGATAATATGAAATGAGTATGATTGGAGAATTAAATTTCTTTTTAGGGCTTAAAATTTTTCAAAATGATTTTTGAATTGTTTTAAATGAAAGAAAATAAATTACTGATTTAATAAGGAAATTTGGACTTGAAAATAGTAAGTCATATACAACTCCTATGTGTAATAATATAAAACTTGATTTGGATGAAACTGGAAAATCAGTTGACAACAAGTTATATAGAGGAATTATTGGTATTTTATTAAATCTTACTGTTAGCAGGATAAATATAATGTTTTCCGTATGTCTTTGTGCTAGATTTCAATCTGATCCTAAAGAATCTCACATAAGTGCTGTCAAATTTTTTTTATAGATATTTAAAATGAACTATTTTTCAATATATTCTCTATCCCAAAACTTCTGATTTAAATTTAATTTCATATTCAGATGATGAATTTAGAAGTTTTAGATTATATAGAAAAAGAACCTCAGGGACTTGTCACTTTTTTGGAAAATCTTTAGTGTCATAGTCTAGTAAGAAACAACACTCAGTTGTCCTGTCAATAGCCAAGGAAAAATATGTATTTGTATGTAGTTGTTGTGAATAAGTTTTTTGGATAAAAAACAATCTTATAGACTTTGGAATAAATTTTAATAACACACCTATTTTATGTGATAATACAAATGCTATAAATATTTCAAAAAACCCTATTAATCATTATAGAACTAAGAATATTGATATCAGACACCATTTTCTAAGAGATAATGTTCTTAAAAAGGATATATTCTTAGAATTTGTAAGTACTAAAATTAAATTAGCTGATATATTCACTAAACCACTTACCACTACAAGGTTTTATTTTATTAAAAGTGAGCTAGGTTTATTTAATTTTAAATGAAATTTTAATTTTAATTTTTACACGTTTTTTCCTCACTATTTTAAATTTTTTAATTATTTGTTTTTAGAATAATTTACATTTTTATTTGTATTTTTTTTTCATGTATGATTTATTTTATTTAAACAATGTAATGATAATTATGTAAGTTAATTACATAGGAATCAAGGATTTCAAAAACCATTTCAAATTAAAAACCCATTCATTTAATTAGAACCTTTTGAAACACCAAAAAACCCTTACCTGCTTTGTCTACCTTTGACCAAACCTTCAAAATACTGAAACATTGAGCCTTTTGAACATTGAAACAGAAATGGCCAAGACACAGAGAATCTAGGAAGGAGAAGGTATTAATGGAAAGCATCAGACACGGAAGGAAGAAAGATTCTATTGGGAAAAGTAAACGACCTGGAATGGTGGTATAAAATAGATCTCATTCTGCATTAAGCCCTCACTTTTTAGAATCTCAAGCAAAATTTCAGTGGAGAAAATATAGAATTTCTATTTGAGGTAGAGGTTCATCAATTTTTCAAATCCATTCAGTTCAGTCTTGAAGATACAGAGGACACCATATTTGCAAAAAATGAAGATTAGGATTTTTTAATTTCTTCTGTAGAAATAGATAGAATCTTAAACTGACCTCGTGAGGGAGTTTATAATTTTAACATAAAGAATATTGGAGATAATGAACATAATTCTGAGGTCTTTATTTCATTTTTATTTGTTTCTACAAGTATATGAAAATGTTAGTGAAGGATATGGAACCTAATCAGAAGATTCTTGTTATGTTTGTGAAAATAGGAATTACACTTAGGATGTCCGAGATGGAGAAGATTTTGTTTCCTAACTTGTACATAATGTTTTTTCTTATGAGTGGAATCAAGTTGAATTTTACGAGATATATGGTAAGATATCTCAAATACTTCTGTCAACCAGAGGCTAGAACGAACTTCCATTCCTATGGAAGGTTCCTTTCAAAATTACTGTTTAAGTCTGATATGGTGAGATTAATAGATTCCAGAATAAGATGCCATCATAGAAATATTTTAAATGATTGAACTCTAAGGAATATTGGATTCTTCTGGAGTACTTTGAAAGGAAAGCTTATTCCTGTTGAAGCTGAGGAAGACCAGGACTCGGCTCAGGGGGAGAAAACTACTAAATCTAAGGAATGAATGGCTTAATCAAGAGTAAGTGATGTTTCAAAAACATCAAGAATAATGATATTTGAAGCATTTGATCCAACTGTTGATAAGGAAAGTCAAGAAGGACTTCATAAGAAAAGGCACAAAGTGGCTCAAGCTGGTGAGGAGCCTACTCAAGAAAATGTCTATGCAATTGAACCTCTTCTGAGCTACAAATTTATTAGATAATCTACAGTACAACAAATTGAACAACCAATATTTTCTAAAATTGAGGTGAATACTTAAGTGGAAAAAGAAATTTTTCCTCAAACTTTTAAAAATCCTAGAGAAGTTGAAGTGGCTACACATGAATCTTCTCAAACTATACATCCTATTGAGATTTTTCAAGAGGAATTAGCTCAGGAGGAACCTATATTAGAGGATCTACTCTTGGAGGAACTCAATGAATAAGATGGTTAGGAGGAGATAAATCCTACTGATGTGAATCTAGAAGATAATTATTCTGAGATTCATAATGAATTTCTTAATAAATTTTTTTATGTTGATGAGTTAGTTCGTGACTCTGAGAAAAAATATGTTGAGTAACTAGAAGAGAATGCTACCTATCAGAGATCTGATGATCAATCATTGCATTTAACATTATTAAATTAAGTTGAGAATCATGTACAAGGTGAAACTGATTCTGAGAATGATCATGTGGAGGAGTTAATCTGAAAATTTAATAAAGTTCAAGATGAAAATGATTCTTTGAGAAGATTATTAGAAAATGAGAGACATATGTTTCATAACATGAAAGATAGTTCAGTTTTCAAAATGGAAGTTGATTTTTTTAAGAATGAAATGCTAGTTGAAGATGGAAAACTGAAATATGAAATTTTACGGAAATAAAATTTGGTAGAATTCAAAATTTTCATGGAGAAACAGTTTGCAACTGTCAAGGACAATCAAGCAAGTACCTCAGGTACTTCGCCTAATTTGATAAAGATATTTCAGTCCATTAAAATAGTAATGAGAAATATGAATGATAGATTGCAAGACATATAGTGTAACAATGATACATTATATATTATGCTAGATAATCAAAATCATCTTGTTGACCAACTTACATCAGACGAACCAGGGGTCATACTTTTACTGAATAGATTCATAGAGAAGCTAAATCAGTTTATAGAGAAGGAAGAGAGGTTGCGTGCGCTTCTCAGAGTCAATTTTATTGAATATATCCATCTGACTTAGGAAGGAAGGGATCTCATAGTCCAGTTAAGCAATTGAATAATGAAAAGGCTAAGACTACAGATTTCAGAGCTCAGGGAAGTCATTCAAAGGTGCTAAAACCTGTTTCCCAAAACTTTTTATCCCAACCTTGATTTTGGTTCTCATTTCTATACTTGTAAATATATTTTCAAAAAAATATAATTGCATCTCATTTTCATATGTTTTGATTAATTTTTCTTTACTGTCTATGTTATAATTCCAATAATCTAGTTTGAAATATTGAGAAATAATTTATTATAGAATTTACTTATGTTTAGTGCTACATTATAATGTGTTATATTCCCTATTCTGTCATTCTTTTTGATATCACAAAAAAGGGAAGAAATATGGATAAACACGACATTTTTTTTAAATATTTTACTCAGAGGGAGAAAAGACAATTTTTCATTTTAAGGGGTGAAATTTCTAAAAAATGTTTTAAGGAGAAATTTTGGGATAAACAGAAAATTTTATTTTCATTATTTATAAAGGAGGAGATATTATTTTACATTATGAAGGGGGATAAAATGTAAAAATTAAGAAATAATTTTGTTAAAATAAAATATTGTTTTTATCTTTACAAAATTATAAACTATATGCAATTAATTTAGTAATATAATTTTATTGGTTATTTCATGGGTTTTGTGATCATTAAAAAGGGGGATATTGTTGAGCATGTTTTGTTTTCAACAATACTCTATTTTATTAAGGGGAAATTTATGAGTACAATACATTATCTCTTTATGATGATTTTGATGTTCACAAATACCCTTATTTGTTATTCAAACGATCTTACTTTGAGTACATTTTAGGAAATTAATATCCTTTATTTTTCTATTTTGGAATAATATTAATGCATTTATTCTGCATGGAATATTTGAAAAAGTGTTTGGAAATCATTTTAGCATATTAGCATGTTCTGGAAACACTATTCATGCTCTACGTGTTTAGAAATCACTTTTGCATGTTCTGGAAACACTGTTCATACTCTACATTGAGGAGTATAGCATAAGGATGGAATCCGTCAATTAATTTACAACCTATTAGAAATGTACAGTTAAGCTACCATATGTTATGTACAAAGTATGGAAGAATAACTCTAGGTTTGGAATGAACCTTACATCGAAGATATCAGAAAAGTATAGAAGAAGAACACTACGTTAATATGGAACATTATGTTTGTTTATCAAAATTATGGTTTATCAACCTTACTTTTATAAGAAACATTACATTGTATCAAAAAGTATGGATCATGTACCTTACATTTAGAATCAGATAAAATAATGGATCACGTACCTTACATTTAGAAGTTGATAAAAGTATGGATCATCGACCTTACTTTTATAATGAACCTTATATTCTATCAAAAAGTATGGATCATGTATATTATGTTTTACTAAAAAGGAAAGTATGGATAATATACCATATGTTTGAGAGTTGAAGAGAAAAGTATAGTTGATCAACCCTACGTTTGGCATCATAGGTTTAAATTATGACTTTTTTGAGCAATGGTTTTTATGCAGATTATTAGGCTGATTGCAAGCCAAATTCAAAGAACAATTTTTAATCACATATTTGACTGATTCAAATCCATTTACTTGTAATTCAAATGATCTATTTAAGAGGATATTTTCATGACAAATGTTAAGGGGAGTTACAATGGCTCTGTTATTAAAACACTTGAATATCGCGATTGTAATGGATACTTTTGTGGATCTAATTTTTTAAGGAAAATAATCATCATTATTCTATATATATCTATGTTATTTTGAATTAAATAGGTTTGTGTGTATGATAGATCATTGTGAAAAATATTAGATGAACAAGCTCTCATGTTTTTCGACTAGAGTTTACAAATACATTTTAGATTTATATATATGCTATTACAAGGTATGATCAAACTCTGTTTTCTGAAGAAGAAGAAGAAAAACGTTGAAGATTCACCATTTCTACATCGAAGATCATTCATGAATTGATTGTTGTTGGAGTTTCTGAATGTATTCTATATCTATTGCAACTGGATCGACTCAGAGTTTCCTTTATCTAAAGAACATCATTTCTGATGACGACGATATATCTACTGTCAGTTGCGTGTTGCTAAAACTATGAAGAATAATTTGAAAGTATTTTAATACAAATACTATTTTTATTTTGAATACCCGGATTCTCATACTAGGCTGTGTATTTGGTTCTATTTATGAACCAGAAGGCTCTTTTTTTAGCCTTAACCTGTAAAGGTGTCAACTTCTTGCACTTAGTTGTGGACGGTCTGTTGATAAGAGGATCAGATAGTGAAAATCACCAAGATTGTGGAAGTAGAGCGTTAGTGGAGTGGACTTGGGGCCTCCTATTCCCCGAACCACTATACATTATTGTGTCCTTTAACTATTTATTTTCCACTACATAAAAAATATGATAAAGATAAAAGGATAGACTTTCCCATCATCACAATTCATGAAGAATTTGTAAAATACACAATTCACCCACCTCTTGTGCGTATTTTGTATAACCCGATCCAACAAATAATACCAATAATTAATATCTATTTATAAATTATATTTCAAATAAAATATTATTTAGGGAGTATTATGATATTTTTTCAATTATTTTTTATTATATTTAAAAATATAATTATATGTAATATATCTATTATATTTATTATATACTAATTTTATAGTTATATTATATAAAACTCAAAAAAATAATGGCTTTATTTTGATTTTTTAAAACACACTTTTAAAACATCTTCAAAATCCAAGAAAATACATGAAGATAGAAACATGTTTAACATGATCAAAATCCAAACTAAATTACATGAAAATCCATTAAAAATTATTCAAAAAAATTCTCTGTCACATATCCACTCTCTCTATCACCATTATTGTTCTTGCTACCCCAAATGATCTCACCAATAAAAGATAAACTACTTGAAAACAACTACAACTAGAAATAGAAGAGGCCTTAGCATAGTCACTCACATATACTAATTTGGTTACATGGATATTTACACATGACATCAACACAAATATATCATAACATTATCGTTAGTGTGACATTGCAATCCATTTAATGTAGTTTTGAAATTCAATCACAGTTCATATTTTTTGATACCCTTCCAAGAAGATTTAAATAAATAAGTTTAATATTGATATCAATGAAATACACGAATTCTAAACTAAGGCTTTAATGGAAGTTATTCTAATAAATTATAATTCCATATAATATAGATGAATTAATATAATATATCCATCTAAATATTTTTTTTATATATCAGAGAGTAAACAAATCACACCCTTCAAAACAACATCTAAATGCATTAATGATTGTTCGAAATATTCCTTCAATGGATAATTAATAACCATTAAGGATAAAATTCTCCATGATACATAGAAAAATAATCCAACCAATCTAGATTAAATAATGATATTATTGAAACCTAACCAAATATTATTTTTCTGATTAATATATTGGAAAAAATAAATAGTATCGCCTTGTCATTCAATAATAATATAATTCAAGCATAAAAAGATCACTGTCTATTAAAAAAACTTTAGTGGACATTTCACATCATTAAAATCCTCTATTCAAAGAAAATATGATTAAAAAAAGGAATATTATTCCATGGAACCTCTCATACAAAAGAACAAAAACATTTTTTCAAATACATATACAATTTATAAAACTGTATATAAATCATTCCTAAACATAATTATGAATTTTAAAAAATGAATTTTATAATGTTTATAAGAATATAGATTAAGATATAATTAATGTTGAAACCAAAAAATATCAAGTAAATAATGAAAAAATTTGGGATATTTACTAAATTGATTTGATTTGATAAAAATAAAACTCTAAATTTTGATCATGTTGTCGAGCGTGTCAAATTATATGTTTATTTTAACTATAATTTCTACAGTATAATAGTAACCCTAGGTTGTCTCTCAATGTATTCTTAAATCATTAATTTAAAAAATAAGGTTTTGATTATGAAAATAAAATTGGAATATTTTTTTATAAAACTTGTGTTTTTTTATTGAAAAACATAAATTTAAACTATATTACTAAGTGAGAGAAACCGGTTGGAGAAATCGTGATCGACCTGGGTAAGTGTCCCTTGATACTCAATCCATCATCGCTCTCAAAATAATGGGTTGGATAATTTAATCCTTTATCTTATAAATATTGAAACCAGTATGATATGTGAGTTCTTACTAGGTACCTAGGATTTGATTGATCAACAATATTGATTATCGGCCACCGTTCAAAATCAACAAACTTGAATCGACGAAAAAAACATAACCCAATTAAGGAATCAAATCAACAACATGATATGATTACCATATTTGTGTTAATGATAATATTTTCAGAAGAAAAGAAAAGGAATATTAATGGGTTCAAGATTATATATTTTATCAATTGACATAATCCATTCTCACACTCACGAAAGGCAAAGGGGAGAAAAGAGGTAACCACACTCAAATCATAACAAGATCCAATTTATGTATGGAAGCATGAGGATTCATGTTCCTTTGATTTGTATAATATAAAACCATAATAAATATAAAATTAAATTAAATAAATTAAAAACAATATAATACAAACTTATAAATTCTATTACCTTCCAATGGTTATAAGCATGGAGCTCAAGATTACAACAAGTAACACCCCCCCCAAATTGATCACTAGGATGTTTAGAAGTACATGAAGGGGAAGAGAACTAAAATGGGTAAAGTGAGATCTCAAAATAGACTCACCATTAACCATGGTCCAGAAAAACAAGATACTGATGGTGGGGGTTGATTTTATGGACAAATATATCACACTTTATACAAAATAAGTCCAGTGCCTAAGGGACTAGGTGACTAATCATGGAAGACTTCATCCTACTTATTTATTTGGTTGGTTGACTAAAAAAACACATTAAAATGACATAAAATTATATAGAGATGTGTATAATTTATTTAGGTGTACAATGGATGTATTAGTCTCCCAATTGAATCTCTGAGGCCCGAGTTATGGACCAAATACATAAGGGTGGTCCAATCCAGCCCTCATAGAATTTCCTCACAATGTGGACCTCTTTTGGGCCTTCTAAATAGAAGAATTGGGGTCCATGGTATTCTTAAGAAATGCATACCACATGGCCTGGAACATTTAAACCAATTTCTAGACCAATTTTATGCTTAGATTACCCACAATAGGAATTTAACTCCACAAGTGTTCTTGGGCTCTCACATAGTTCGGCATGTTTTGCTTGAATTCTATCATAGGCTCTCCAAATCACCTCCTCCATCAATGTAAACACTATAATAGGTAAAATTGATCTATTTTAAATTGAAAAACATTAAACCAATGAATCTATCATGAATTTAAATTTTTTATTATATTTTGAAATTTTAATATAAAACCATTTTAAAATAGCAGTGTAAGGGTGGAAATGAATAGTGAATCACTATACGATCACACCCCAACACGTAAAGATTTTCACTCATGGGAAAAGTCACATATCCAAATAAAAAATGATGCATGTATATATTTAAAAATTCATGAATATTTGACATTCAATGAAATTATAATTCATTAAATCAATGTGTTCAAAGCACAAACCACACCAAAGAGTTTTTCCCAAAGATCATGAAAAAAGATGTCCCATTAATTACTTCAGAATGAAATGAAAAGAGTTATATTATACAAAATTTATAATGGAATTCAAAAGTCAACCATTCCACTGACTCTCTCTGTGTGTGTGAAAAACATTCCATGCTATTATTTTTACTTTCTATCCAATATATATATATATATATATATGTTATTTTAACATTTTTTAGGTTAAATGATTTTGTCCACCAAACTTGTCGTGCACCCTTTTATATAAGATTTAAATACCCACTAACTTAAGAATTCTTGAAATATAAACCTTATTCTCCTGAAGAAGATATCCCCATATTTTTTACATTTCATCACTCCCCTAATTTTTCATTATTTTTGTTGTTTTTTTCAAAAGCTAATCTTGGAACAAATATTACAATCATCACTCAACCCTTATTTGATCTCTTCAAGACACTAACTGTAATATTTATAAAAAGATAAAAGGTTGAGGGGGATTGGTTTTTGACCTACACAAGAAACATATTTTTTTAATGTTTTTTTGTTTTTTGTTTTTTGAGAGCGTACAACTATAAGATATCATGTAAACACACATAGGTCAATCTGGTACAATAATGAAACATTTATGAAAATGAATGAACATATTTAAACATCATTTTATAAATAGGAAAAATATTAACCTAACATATATTTATCTTCATTTAAGTAAGAAATATTCACCCTTCATGGTTTGGTCTAAAATTGAGTCAAGATATTAATGACATAGATTTCCCAAAAACTACTCACACAAGGGGTATAAATCATCTAAAAGGTTTCATAGAGATATAACCATTTATATCATTGAAAGACAACTAATTTACTAAAAATAACTTCTAAATGTTAAATTCATAAAAATATTCATTCCATAACTGAGACAAGTTTTCATCAAATGTTAAAACAATGTGGAATCAAAAAATTTAACATGTATTTTCAATAAGTTCTGTGATTTGGTGACCATAATAGAGGGGAAGTAAAAATACCATATAGAAGGCAATGAAGATAAGAAATAAGAAAGATGATGAAAAACCTAATGAAATCAACAAGATGGGGAAAATTTAAATACCACACAGTATGAATTTTTTTTATTACAAATCCTAACTATCCCATGAATGTACCCACCCCCACACCTAGAATGTGCAGTGTTCTCACTGTAATAAATAAGAATGTGAGATGGAAGGATAAGACCCGGTGTGTTTCATTGGTATGTTGCTTCTAGAAGGTGGATTTCCTCCACCAGATTATTTAGAAAATACTCATGGAAGTGCATAAGACATTTCCCATTGACGGTAATACTTTGAACACTTTGCTCATGAAAAACCTATATTTCACCAAAAGGGTAAACATTAGTAATAGTATAAGGACAGATCCATTGGGAATGATGCTTACCTGGGTGGAGATTTAGCTTGGAATTGTACATGAGCACCTTCTCACCAATATGAAACTTATGATGATAAATCAGGATACCATGGATATACTTTTTCTTCTCATTATATATCGAAGAATTATTATATGCATCATGTCGTATTTCTTACAACTCTTGAATCTACAACTTCCTATGCTCACCTGCATCAAAAAGATTCATACTACATTGTTCAATAGCCCAATATGCATGGTGTTATACCTCCAATAAGCGGTGAAATCCATTACAAACATAATCCGATATGATGAAATCCTAATTGGGGTTTTAAAAGCAATATGGTATGCCCAAAGTGCGTTATCCAAGAATAAACTCCAATCTTTCATGTTGGGTTGTACTATTTTTTTCCAATATTGTATTAACTTTAATATTTTATATTTATGATTTTATATTAGTTTGGGAGTGATATTTTGTGGAAAAATTATTAAAAAACCCGTAATTACAAAAAAATGTTTTTTATTTTGTGATTGAAAAAATGTGAGCTCAGATCACTAATGATGAATATAGACAAACAAGACCTACTGAAAATATGGGACCTGACAAAATCAACAACCACTTGAGGGTCATTGGCCCTGGTGGCCATTTCTTCAACCCATTTAGACATATAGTCAACAACTAATAAGATGTAAGAAAAGACAAATGAATTTGTAAAATGCCCCATAAATTCAATTCTTCTTGCATAAAAATTTTCAAAGAATAACATGGGTTGTTGGGGAATTTCATTCCTCTTATAGACATTTCTTATGAATTGACATCGAGTACATGAATTAAAAAACTAATATGAATACATATTCAATGTTGGCCAATAAAGTCCTGAGTCAAATATCTTTCGAGCTGTACATTGAGTGAAAAAGTGTCCCCCACATGCCAAAGTGTGATATAATCTCAAAACAGAGGTGAGCTCATTGTCAGAGACACACCTACGAACATCTTGGTCACTAAAAATTCTCTATAAATATGGGTCGTCCAAAATATACCATTGAGAATCACATGTAAGTCTCTAGGATTGTGAATTGATAAAATAAATGGGGACCCTAGATGTTGGTATAATGTTCTCAGTGTCCACATACCAAGGGGTTTGGTTTGCAAAATAAAAAATGATATCCTGATGAAATAATTCTCCAATGGGAAGGGATGAGTCAACATGGTGGTCCAGGGGTTGGTAAATCCTACTAATGTGGCTAGCTACAATATTTTCCATTCCCATCTTATCTCTAATATCATGGTCAAACTTCTTGAGGAGTAGAATCCAATTTACGAGGTGAGGATTTGCTTCATGTTTCTTTAGGAGAAGATGAAGGACACCATGGTTAGAAAACACAATTACTTTTCACCCAAGACGATATGAATGAATTTTTTTTGAAGGAAAACACAATAAAAAAGAGTTAACTTTCAGTGGTTGTGTAGTTTACCTGGGCAGGGTCAATGGTACACGAGGTATACACAATGATAGAAGGATCCTTCTCAACCTTTTATGATAAAACTACACGAACTTCAAAGTTAGAGGCATCACACACAAATTATAAGGGGATATCCCACCTTGGAGGTTATAGATGAGAGGTTATGTGAGACTCATTTTTCATGAATTGAATGCTTCCCCACAATTTTTATCGAACATAAACTCCGAATCTTTTTGTAATAACCAAGATATTGGAATTTATATCTTACTAAATTCTATAATTAATCAGAAGTAAAAACCAACATGAACAAATAAAGATCAAACTTTATGAAAAGATTTTGGATATGGATGTGTTGAAATTAATTCACTTTTTGATTTATCCACATGAATTACCTCGTTTAAAATAACATGTTCACGAATTATCCCCACTTAACCATGAAATCAAATTTCACATAATTTAATACAAGTTCTTTTTCAATGCAATGATAGAGGACATAACCAAGGTGTTCCAAAGAGTCATCAAAAGAAGATATATATACCATGAAATCATCCATAAATACTTCCATACAATTCTCAAGGTAATTAGAAAAAATACTCTACATACATCACTAAAAATGACCAGGATCATTACATAGACCAGAAGGCATTCTTATGTATGAAAATGTGCCAAATAGATAGGTAAATGTTTCCTTTTCTTGATCCTCAGGGGCTATATGGATTTATAAATAACATTAATAACCATGAAGGAAAGAATAATGGGACTTTCCATCTGTAACACTGCAAGCTTCCACAGTATGCTTCGCTTTGAATAATGCAATAGCGTGTGTTGTATGCAACTTAGAGTTCTAACACACCACAACCAATCAAACAAGCCGTTGTGAATATTAATACCAAGTTTTTTATATTTTATAAATTTTATCTTTCAAAATGGACTTCATTTTTGGATTTATAATATCAAAATTAGATTATGGTGAATTTTTGGTATTTTTCTGAAAACTTTCAATTTTTGATGAATAGTGAAAACACTAAGTTATAGTTTAAAACCAATTTTTTATTTAAATAATTATTGATTTTATTTAAATTTATTTTTGGTCAAAATAGATACATAATACCTATATAATTTCAATGTAATTTATCAGAGTCAGTTTATAATAATTTTAGATATATAAAAAAATTATTGAACATTTTACCGTCTTTTACCTACCCCCCAGGAGAATTTACAAATTTACATAAAACATAATTTTACTAATTCTGTGAGTTGAATTTCAAAAATCTGAAAGACATGGTTGATATCAGTAAGTAAAATTTGTTTCAACAAGGTGAAAATAATTTTTGATGAATAGTAACTTTTACTTTTATTTTCCACAATTAAAAGTAAATAGGGTAATTAAGGGTAAAAATGATATTATTATTACCCTAAAAAATATCTTAATTCCATTGGATAGGTGTAATTCGACCAAAAATAACATTAGGATTAAAATATGATCCTTTAGGTCCACATGGATTAGATTTGGACATTTATTATTTTTTTATTTAAAGAAATTTAAAAGGGTTAAAATCAAAGTTTGAGAACTAAAACATTTTTAATATAGGGTTATACATAAGATAAATTCTACTATAAATATTCATTATAAATATAAAAATATTTAATAAATAATGGTTTTTTATTTATAAATTTTAGACATTAAATAATTAAATTTATTTATTACACAATGATGATGTAGTAATTACCATATTAATGAAAGAATAAAATAATTGATATTATAAATATCCAAATAAATGTAATTTGAGACTTTTTCTGAATTAAACTAATTTTATTGGTTAATATGACATGTTAGGGTTGGTTATATGAATTGTTTTCTAAGTAATAATGCTGTTATGATATTATAAAAAACAAAATACTCAATAGTGTCAAAATTGACATAAAAGAGTTTTTAAAATAAATATTATATGATTAATTGATATTCTATTTCTAAAAATATAAGTATTGGAAAAAGGTATTAAATAATATTATATATGTCATTAATGAACCACTTGAGGTTCTTTTTGATGTTTATTGTATGATTATTAAACATATAATATAAAAATACAAAGAGACATGGTAAATGTCAAACTATGTAACTAAGAGTTAAATCTAAAAGATAAAGTTAATATTGTGACCCAAACCAATATAAAACCAAATGGTTGAGTGGTTTTAGACCCATCCCCCCTTATCCTTTATATAATTCATTTTTGAGCCATTAGATACCGAAAATGATTTTATTATAAAATAATATTTCTATCTTTTCCTAAGGTGCCCCTCACCCCTCTTATAAAAGGGCACTCCCCCCTTCTCTCTAATTCACACCATCGAAGCCATTTTTCTGGGCCAAAACCTACCCAAATACCCTCTAAACTATCCTCCCTTCATCCTAGATGACTTCCTTTAGTCATAAATCCAACCTAAGGAGCATTTTTTATCAAATCAAAAGGAAGAACCCAAAGAAGAGGTAAATATTTCATCACATCTTTCAAGTTCCTTTCTTCTTCCACTTCCTCTTTATTTTTTTGTTTCCATTCTAAAATAATAAATCTAGTATATTCTATATAATTTTATTTTATTATAAATATGGTACAACCATATTCATTATTCTATCCACCCTTTGAATGACATGTCACCATACGTGTGTACGTACGACTTACCGTCTCCACGTCGTGGTGTAATTGTTATTCAATACATTATTATTTGGATGGGTATAATAATGATGTGTAATTGATTTAAATAATAAATATAACATGATAATGATTCTTTATATATGATATACCATCCAATTACATATTATTTTAATATCAAAATAATGATATCGTCCCTCGTGCATACGTACGGATTACCGTCTCCACGAACGCGATGAGATTCTTTCCCCATCATATCCATTAAAGACTAATTTTCATTAGTTGAATAAAAGTAATTTTTAAAGACATAATATAATTCTGAATGTGAATAGGATACATCCTATCCATAACAAAAATTACTTACATAACAAATCATATAAAGTAAAATGAATCATTTAACACCCCAAATGAAGATAATAATAATATATTATTAACAAAGCAACATTAAAAGATCATAAATGATATCATATTAATGTATATGATTCTTTTATATATTAATAACAATTATTTAACCATTATACAAGTGTTTAACCTACCCTGAACCAAGGAAAATTACAAGGTAAGTGTTAATTTCACAATCTCTTTATTATCAGAGGTTGTTTTTATGTAAGTATATGATGGGACCTCTTTATCATCCAAATACATGATTCTTAAAAACGTATTTCAAAACATTATTACTATTTTTAGACTATAGGTTAAAGTTATTTATACCATGGTTTGACTTTTTATAATATGTTCATAAATAAATCTTTCTGTAATTTTCCAAACAAGGTCCTTTATAACCTTTCCAACAAAATTAAGGTAAGAATATCTTTTTTTACCTTATATGGCAGGTGTGGCTATTTTCCTCCATTATAACATCATAGAAGCTTCCCTTACAAGATTATAAGAATATTTTCAAAATAATTTTTTTCTTTATAATTATGCGACTCTAAATTGATTTCAAAATAGAAATATATATTTCTCTAAAAAGGTTTTGATTTCATCTTTGTCAACATCCTTTGAGGGATTTTAATCTTATTTGAAGTTGATTTATTATTATACAAAACTTCCATATTGTATTGAATGTTTTGTAATATTTTTGACTATGGATGTGTTAGTTTTACACCATTCATGGTTTATGTATAATGTATTGACATTTCATATGAAAGTTTTAATATGAATGTTTATGTCATGTTTAAACCTTTTAATATGAGGAATGAATTGGAATTAGTAAGTGATGGATGGAGCCCACTATAGATCCTTGATGCATCGGTAGGTCTCAAGAGGCAAAATAGTGTCTTTTCACAAGGCCTTGAAAAAATATTATTTGTATTATTGGCACAAGTCCTTGACTATGTGGTTATGAAAGTCTGGCATTATGCATTCCATCATTATGAAGGTGGCTATTGATATTGCATGTGATTATTCGACTAGTATAATAACCATGTGAGTAAGTAAATGGAATTATTTTGATTTTATCTTTTCCATATTATTCTTAATATAAAGTTTAAAAGGCTTTTGTTTTAGTCTTATACCCTGCCTTAAATGTTTAAGCTTACTTATGGAAGTTTCCGCTATATTGTTATCCTTACTGAGCATCTGAGCTCACCCCTTCTTATGTTTTATTTTTTTCCCAGGATGCGAAGGATTATATTATGAGTGACCTACAGAGATAGTCTATGGGATATTAATGTTGTCTATTGAAACAATGTTGTTGTAGTTTTCCATTTTATGTTGTAATGTAAATCATATGAATGTATCTAGTACTTACAAGGCTACTAAACTAATCGGTATTTCGAGACTTGAAGTTTTGTGATCATTCCAATGATATGTAATAATGCACTGACTCTGGGCTTATGGGGTCAGAGCGTTACAACTGGTATTAGAGGAAGTTTAGTACAAAACATGGAATCTAGATTTAGATAAACTCTGATCAGAGCACATTACCCTAAGATAAACTTTGAGAATTAGTATAGAAGAACTTCAAGAATTTTGGTAATGTAGAGATTTTGTGAGTTTTCCAAGCAATAAATCCATGTCTGGATACGATATGGTAGAGGTGGCTCTGGCACAGATGTACCTAGGGGTAAAACCCGAAAACACCACTTTGAGCTAGACTCGAACGGGAACTGGTGAACAACAATGGGACTTGGTGCACTCTTGGTTACGACACTCACATGTGATATGCTTAGGATGATTCTAATTTTCTTTACAAACCCTTATGAAGAATTTATGAGTATATACTTCTTCAAAGAAAACATTTTTATGATTATGGATTGTATCCATAAACTGTTCAATTTATGTTAAGTGTTTTAAAAGTTTGGATTTCTGTATTGCGATTCATAAACTAATCTAGTTTATTCCATTGTTTAGAAATGGTTCCTATTGGAAGGAATAAAAACCATATCAATGCACATAATCCATGTATGGATTTACCTCCTACTCAAGATAATTATAGTGGAGCTGGTGATACAACTGGTGATGGTCATCTTATCACTATATTGGGACAACTCATTCAGGTTATGAATAATAACCTTACCCGTATGGAGCACCCTCATCTATAGCTTAGAGGATAAATGTAAGATCTCTTCATGATGCAACAACCACCAACATTCAATTGGAGTAAAAATAAACTAGTAGTTGAGCAATGGATAAATTATTTAGAGAAAATATTCCATGCCTTGAGAAGTAGCTAAAGGGAAATAGTTGTCATGGCAGTTTACTGCCTCACTGGGGATGCTGATCAATGGTGGTCATTGATTCAAAACACAAAGGAAGATGATGAAGTATAAAATATGTAATGGAGTGAGTTTAATGAAATTTTCTTAGAAAAAAACTTTCCTCATGACCATTGAGCGGATATGGAAAGACAATTTCTGAGTCTGAGGCAAAAGGTGTATGAGAATGTCGCAATGTATGAACTAACTTTACAAGGTTAGAGAGGCATGCTGCAGATTATATATGTAACCCAAGAAGTAAGAATGATCATTTCTTTTATGGGTTAAAACCATTTCTATGTCGATCATTAGCCAAAAAATCCTTCTCTTTGTAAAAAGATATTGTCTCATGTGCTATCAAACAGAAAAATAATTCTCTAAGTCTTAGGCTTTAAAGAAAAGAAAGAGAAGAAGAGATCTACTAAACACTATGGACATGGAAATAAGGGGAAGAAGGGAAAAGTTGAATATCCATCCTACAGTAAATGTGGGAAGAAAAACCATGGTACTTTCTTAAAGGGAATGAGAGTCCGTTACAAGTGTGGTGAAAAAGGCCACCAAGTTCGTGATTTCAAGGGGAAGAAAGAGGTTTTCTATGTTAAATGATACAATTGTAGAGAAAGGGGGCATTCTGCAGATGAATGTCCTCAGTGTTAGGGGAACTTACCTCATAAAAATCCAAGGGATCAAGGCCAAGCTTATGCTATCATTACTAATGAGGTTGAAGCTCTAAAAGACGTAGTGGCAGGTAATTTAATGGTTTCCTCAAGTTTATCCAATGCTTTATCTGATTCTGGATCATCGCATTGTTTCATATATTCCAAGTTTGCTAAGAAAATTAGATATTTCCAATTTGATTTAACAAGGGAGTTGTCTGTCAAAACTCCTAAGGGAAGTATCATTACAACAAAGTTTTGTGAATCAGTTCCCATTAATGCATATAAACATTATTTATTTTCTGATCTCATCATCATACCCATTATTGAATTTGATATAATCCTCGGAATGAATTGGATTTCGGACCATGATGCGAAAATTTATTGTAATAAGAAGGAGTTTACAATTTTTGACGATGATAAGGAGTACCATATCTTTAGATCAGAAACTTCACAACCTAATTCTTATCTAGATCCACCCCTAGTAGCTCAACTAAATTCAATTATTGTGGAAGAAGAGAATGAAATAACTATGGGTGTGGAATGGAATTTTCAAATAGAGGGTGTATTTATTGTGAAAGAATATATTGATGTGTTTCCAAAATATTTACTGGGACATAATCTCGAATGAGAAATTGAGTTTTCCATTTATTTAATTCCTGGATCAGTGCCCATATCGAAGAACCCTTATAGAATAGCCACCGTGGAATTAGTGGAACTAAAGAAACAACTAGAGTAAAAGAGTAATAAAATATTTATTCTCCCTAGTGTTTCTCCATGGGCAGACCCTGTCATTTTTGTTAAGAAGAAAGATAGATCTATGAGGTTGTGCATTGACTACAAGGAGATCAATGCTATAACAATAAAGAACAAGTATCCCCTACTTCTCATTGATGATTTATTAGACCAACTTCATGGAACTCAATACTTTTCAAATATTGACCATCTATATGGATATCATCAGTTGTGTGTGAAGAAGGACGACATTCTGAAAAAATCATTTTGAACTAGGTACGGGCATTATGAGTTTACAATAATGCCTTTTGGGTTAACTTATTCACCCTCTGTCTTCATGGATCTAATGAATAGAGTTTTCAAGGAATATCTTGATGAATTTGTAGTGGTATTTATTGAGAATATCTTGGTATACTCCAAAAGATATGAAGATGATGAATATTATTTTCACATTATCTAGAAGACTCTTAGATGAAATGAATTATATGGTATGTTTAGAAAGTGTTAATTATGTCTTCAAGAGATTTATTTTCTTGGCCATATCATCTTTAAGAATTGAATCTATATTGATCCTTCTAAGACCAAGGCAATCCAAGAATGGTCATCACTGATGAGTATAATTGAGGTAGGAAGTTTTATTGGTTTAGAAGGTTATTATCGACATTTCATCCAGAATTTTTCCTGGTTGGCTAACCCATTAACAAATCTCACACAAAAAGGTGTTAAATTTGATTAGAAAATATAGTGTGAAGGATTTTTTGAAGAACATAAGAGAAGAATAGTCAATGCTCTTATATTGAATCTACTATCGGGTAATGATGGGTTTTTTATTTATAGTGATGCATCAAAGAAAGGACTTGGTTGTGTCCTTATACAAAATGATAGGGTTATTGCCTACCCCTCACGACAGCTAAAAATTCATGAGAAAGACTATCCTACTCATGATATTGAGTTAGCAGCTATAATATTTTCTTTGAAGTTATGTAGACATTATCTCTATGGTGAAAAATGTGAGATATATATCGATCACAAGAGTTTGAAGTATATTTTATCAAAGAAATAACCCAACATGAGGCAAAGGAGATGGCTTGAACTACTCAAGGATAATGATTGCATGATACACTACCACCCAAGAAAGGAAAATAAGGTGGCAGATGCTTTGAGCAGAAAAGATCATGGAGTTTTAAACAAGATGAGAGTTGAAAGGGATCCTATTTTCATAGATCTAGTAAATATGGATATGGGAATAAGCATGGATGGTGAAACATTAATGCGTTTTCAAATGGTTTCCAATCTAGCTTTACTAGAAAGGATAAAAAGTACTCAAGTTGATGATGAGGAGTTTCAAAAGAATATTAAAGCTGTAAATGATGGGAGAATGAGTGACTTCGTATATATAGATGGAATTTTGAAATTTGGGAAGAGAATTTGTGTTCCCAATATACTAGATCTAATAATAGAATTGTTAGATGATTCTCATAGCTCCAATTTCTATATACACCCTGGTAGCACCAAAATGTCTATAGATTTGAAGGAACATTTTTGGTGGGACAACATGAAGAGGGAGAATGTAGATTTTTTTGTCAAGATGTATGGTTTGTCAACAAGTGAAAGCTGGAAGGCAATAACCTGTATGAGTCATGCAACCTCTTCCCATACCTGAGTGGAAATGGGATGATATCACGATGGAATTTGTCATGGGGCTACCCAAGACTCCTAGAAGGAACGATGAAATATGGGTCATTGTTGATCGTCTTACTAAGTCATCACATTTCCTTATTATGAGAGAATATTTACAACTTGAACATTTAGAAAGACTATATATTAATGAAGTTTTAAGACTTCATAGAGTACCAC
Organism: Viscum album; assembly: GCA_963277665.1. Classification (NCBI taxonomy): domain Eukaryota; kingdom Viridiplantae; phylum Streptophyta; class Magnoliopsida; order Santalales; family Viscaceae; genus Viscum; species Viscum album. The sequence continues at coordinate 821,125,532 of OY728157.1, forward strand.
TATCGATTGTTTCTGATCGTGATCCACGTTTTACATCACAATTCTAGAAAAGTCTTTAGAAAGCCCTGGATACTGAACTTCATTTGAGCACTGCCTACCACCCCCAAAATGATGGACTATCAGAACAGACTATTCAAACCTTAGATGAAATGTTGAGATCATGCTCACTTGACTTTCAATGTATGTGGGATCAATATTTACCTCTGGTAGAATTTTTCTATAACAATAGCTTCCATTCAAGTATTCAGATGGCACCATATGAAGAGTTATACAGAAATAGATGTTACACACCAACCTGTTGGGATGATGTTAGTGAAAGAAAACTTGTAGGCCCAAAACTTGTGGAGGAAACGATGGAAAAGGTCAAGGTAATCCAAAACCACATCAAAGAAGCTCAAAGTAGGCAGAAGTGATATGCTGATAATCGAAGGAAGGGTTTGGAATTTTAGGTAGGAGACCATGTTTTTGTGAAGGTATCTCCATGGAAGGGTGTTATACCTTTCGAAAAGAAGGGAAAACTGAGTCCCAGGTACAACAGACCTTTCAAAATATATGAACAAATTGGGGCTGTAGCTTACCATTTGGAAATTTCAACAAGTCTCTCCAAAGTTCAAGATGTGTTCCATGTATCACTGTTGAGAAAATACATGCTTGACCCAACACATGTACTCAACTATGAGGAATTTGAACTAGAACCTGATCTGTCTTATTGCAGAGAGCCTTTCAAGATTCTTGATATAAAAGAACAAGTGATGAGAAACCGGATGACTCGTCTGGTAAAAGTTATATGGAGAAACCATAAGATGGAAGAGTCAACGTGGGAACCCAAGGAACTTATGATGAAGAACCACCCGTTTCTTTTTATGCAGTAATATTCTAGAAATTTCTAGGACAAAATAATTTGAAGGAGGGGAGAATGTAACAACCCAATCTTCCATGATACGCTTCTCTTTGAATAATACAATAGCGTGTGTTGTATGCAACTTCGAGTTCTAACACACCACAACCAATCAAACTAGCCGTTATGAAGAGTAATAACCTCCTTTTGAAATTTTATAAGTTTTATCTTTCAAAAATGGACTTCATTTTTGGATTTGGAATATCGAAATTAGCTTAGGGTGAATTTTTGGTATTTTTATGAAAACATTTAATTGTTGACGAATAGTGAAAAACACTAAGTTATAGAATAAAAGAAAATTTTTATTTAAATAATTATTTATTTTATTTAAATTTATTTTTGTTAAAAATAGACACATAATACCTATATAAGTTCCATGTAATTCATTGGATTCAGTTTATAATAATTTTAGATATATAAAAATGTTATTGAACTTTTTACCGTCTTTTACTCACCTCCTAGGATCATTTGTGAATGTACATAAAACCTAATTTTACCACTTCTGTGAGTTAAATTTAAAAAATCTGAGAGACACAGTTGATATCAGTAAGTAAAATGTGGTTCAATAAGATGAAATAATTTTTTGGTGAATAGTAACTTTTTTTCTTTTATTTGCCACGGTTAAAAGTAAATTGGGTAATTAAGGGTAAAAATGATATTATTATTACCCTAACACATATCCTAATTTTATTGGATAAGTGTAATTAGTCCAAAAACAACCTTAGTAATAAAATATGATCCTTTAGGTCCACTTGGATTAGATTAGGACATTTATTATTATTTTATTTAAAGAAGAGTTAAAAGAGTTAAAATCAATGTTTAATAATTAAAATTTTTTTAATATAGGGTTATACATAAGATAAATTCGACTATAAATATTCATTAGATAGATAAAACTATTTCATACATAATTATATTTTATTTATAATTTTTAGACATTAAATAATTAAATTTATTTATGACACAATGATGATGCAGTAATTACCGTATTAATGAAAGATTAAATTAATTGATATTATAAATGTCCAAATAAATGTAATTTGAGAATTTTTATGAATTAAAATATTTTTATAGGTTATTATGACATGTTAGGGTTGATTAGATGAATTTTTTTTGAAGTAAAAATGCTGTTATGAAATTAGAAAAAAAAAATACCAAATAGTGTCAAAATTGACATAAAATAGTTTTTAAAACAAATATTATATTATTAATTGATATTATATTTCTAAAAATCTAAGGTTCATCAAAAGGTTGTAAATAATATTATATATATCATTAATGAACCACTTTAGTTTCTCTTGGAAGTTTATTGTATGTTTATTAAACATATAATATAAAAATACAAAGAGACATGGTAAATGTCAAACTATTTACCGAAGAGTAAAATCTAAAAGATAAAGTTAATATAGTGACACAAACCTATATAAAACCCATTGGTTGAGTGTTTTTAGAGCCATCCCCACCTTAGAATTTAAATAAATTATTTTTGAGCCATTAGAAACCGAAAATGATTTTATTATAAAATAATATTTCTAACTTTTCCTAAGGTGCCCCTCACCCCCTTATAAAAGGCCCCCCTTCTCTCTAATTCACACCTTCAAAGCCGTTTGAATCGAAAAAACCCTGCCCAAATACCATCTCAACTATCCTAACTTAATCTTAGAGGCCTTAACTTAGTCATAAAGCTAACCTATGGATCCATTTTGATCAAATCAAAAGGAAGAACCCGAAAAGAGGTAAATATTTCATCACCTCTTTCAAGTTCCTTTCTTCTTCAACTTACTCTTTATTTGTTTTTTCTATTCTAAAATAATAAATCTAGTATATTATATATACTGTGATGTTATTATAAATATGGTACAACCATATTCGTTATTCTATCTATCCTTTGAATGACATGTCACTATACGTGCATATATACGGCTTACCGTCTCCACATCGTGGTGTAATTGTTATTCAATAAATTATTATTTGGATCGGTATAATAATGATGTGTAATTGATTTAAATATAAAATATAACATGATAATTATTCTGTATATATGATATACCATCCAATTATATATTATTTTAATATCAAAAGAATGATATTGTCCCTCATGCGTACGTACGGATTTCCGTCTCCATGAACGCGATGAGATTCTTTCCCCATCGTATCCATTAAAGACTAAGTTTCATTAGATGATTAAAAATAATGTTTAAAGAATTAATATCATTATTAATATGAATATGATACATCCTATCCATAACAAACATTACTTATGTAACAAAGCATATAAAGGAAAACGAATCAGTTTACTCCCGAAATGAGGATAATACTAAGATTTTATTAACAAAGAAATGTTAAAAGATCATATATGATATAATATTAAGGTATATGATTCGTGTATAATTTAATAAAAATTATTTCACCATTATATAGGAGGTTAACCCACCCTTGACCAAGGAAAAGTACAAGGTGGGGGTTAATTTCACAATTTCTTTATTATCTGAGGTTGTTTTTATGTAAGTATCTACTCGGACCTCTTTATCATCCGCATCCATGTTTCTTAAAAACGTATTTCAAAACATTCTTACTATTTTATAGACTATGGGTTAAATTCATTTATACCTTTTTTTGACTTTTTATAATATGTTTATAAAGTAATCTTTCTGTCATTTACCAAACAAGGTCCTTTATAACCTTTTCGACAAAATTAAGGTAAGAATTTATTTTTTTAACTTATATGGCAGGTGTAGCTCTTTTCTACCATTACAACATCATCAAAGATTCCCTTACAAGCTTATAAGAATATTTTCAAAATAAATTTTTTATTTATAATTATGTGACTCTTAAATGATTTCAAAATAGAAAGATATATTTCTCTAAAAAAAGGTTTTGATTTCATTTATGTCATCATTCTCTGATAGATTTTAAGATTATATGAAGTTGATTTATTATGATACAAAACATCCATATTGTATTGAATATTTTTTGATATGTTTGACTCTGGATGTGTTATTTTTACACTATTCATGGTTTATAGATAACGTATTTAAATTTCCTATGCTAGTTTTAATATTAATGTTTATGTTATGTTTAAACCTTTTAGTATGAGGAATGAATTGGAATTAGTAAGTGACATGAGGAGACATCTATAGATCCTCGATGCATCGGTAGGTCTCATGAGACAAACTAGTTTCTTGGTATAAGGCCTTGAAAAAATCATATTTGTAGTCTTGGCATAAGGCCTTGAATATGTGGTTATGATAGTCTGGAATTATGCATTCCATCATTATGAATGTGCCTATTGATATTTCATGTGGTTAATCGACTAGTATAATATCAATGTGAGTATGTAAATCACATTATTTTGATTTTATCTTTGACATATTATGCTGAAGTTCATGTTTAAAATTCTTTTTTTAGTCTTATACATTGCCTTAAATATTTATGCTTATTTATGAATGTTTCTGCTATATTGTTATCCTTAATGACCATCGGAGCTCTACATTTTATATGTTTTATTTTTTTCCTAGGATGCGAAGAAGTATATTATGAATGACCTGTAGGGATAGTCTATGGGATCTCAGTGTTGTCTATGGAAACAATGTTGTTGTAGTTTTCCATTTTATGATGTAATGTAAACCTTATGAATTTATCTAGTACTTCAAAGGATACTAAATTAATAAATCTTTTGAGACATGTGATTTTGTGATCATGGCAATGATACGTAATAATGCACCGACTTTGGGCTTCTGGGGTCAGGGCGTTACAGCAGCCAATCGTTTTAACATTTGGTCAATGAAAGGTAGAAGAAAGTGGTCTATATACATGGATTGATTCAGTCGATGGTATTCAATACAGACCCGTCAACTGTATTTCACACATGTTGGGAACAATTCATCCCATTCATTTCACATAATAATTATTCCAGTTCTTTAGGAACAATTTACATTAGGCTAACACATTTACTATCATTTATAGGATAAATTATCCTAGAAAAAATAATTTACTAACATCCAATTTTATCGCTTCAAGGATAGTGATATTTAACCGGCATTGATATTTCCTTATGGCATTAGCCTCATCATCTAAAACTATATTATGCATAAAAATAGATGGGATAATTTTGGGAATATCAACCAATTTTCATCCTATCACTTTTTTACACTCTCTCAAAAGGTCGAGTAGTTTTGATTCCTACTATGAAGAGAGGTTATTGACAATAATGATGGGAAATTGGTCAATACCCTCAGGATATTCATATTTTAAATTTGAATTATGTGGTTTTAGTTCTAAAAACAGAGTTTTTTGGATTTAGGGAGGAGATTTAGGGGGGCATGGTCAATAAAACTATCAATGTTCTCTTGTTTATTATCTAATGAAAGAGAATAAATAGAAATGTATTTTCAGAATCCTTGATGATCATGGGAACCTCATAATCAACACACTCATCAATTAGAGAAAAAAATTTACTTTTTTCAAAACCCACAGAACACACAAAACAAGAATCAAAACTCAAATCATCTAATGAAGAGGAAGGAGAAAATGAGTCGGATTATGGGTCTATGAGAGAATTTAGTGTGCATGTGTTGTTATAGAGAACATCCATTGAAAATTCAAGAAAATTAGAGTTCTCTTCAATGGGGTGTTTCATTTCATCTAGGATGTTAAAACATTACTTTTCTCCACCGTTCTAAATGTAACCCTTACCATTGTAAACAATGATGATAATCTTTCTTTTTTTAAACAATATCATCCCATGTATGAGAAGAGAATGTCCTTGGGTTAAGGTATATTCCATCTTAAGAATGTATAAATCGATGTGGAAGATGAGATTCTTCACTCTTACTAGGATTTATTTAATCACTCTTGTTGGGTGTGTAGTGTTCCAGTTGGAAAGATTCATAATAATGCATGTCGGTTGAAGCTCTCTTACTTGTAGAGAAGTATACACAGGGCGAGGAATTACATTAATGGAAGAATCTAAATATAACATAACATCTAAAAATAATGTCTCCCCTATGTTACAAGGTATCATGAAAGTACTCGGATCCTTGATTTTGGTTGGCATTGTTGGTTGAATCAAGTCCAAGACATTCCTTCCTAGGTTGACTCTCTCATTCCCCTTAATCCACCTTCTATGGGTACATATCTCTTTAAGAAATTAGGCATATCGAGGGTTTTGTTTAATTATATCCAATAAAATAATGTTAACTTGAACCCTTTTAAATATATCTATATTTTCTTTACCAATATTATTATCAAAATTCTTCTTATATTTGGAAATTTTATTGGGGGAATGGAAGAGTAATGGGCTGTTCAAGGGAATCCTCAATGATAATTTTTTCCATTTTTGTTTTATTTTTCTTTAATGAAATCGTTTATGGGTGGAGATAGAGTGTTTTCAAGAGGGGTACATACCAATTGGGTAGAATCATTAAGAAAGGAAACATATTTACCACTAAGAAGTGTGATTGAACAAAAATTACCTTTGTCTTTTTGAATGAAAATAGGTTGGGAAGGTAATTGTCCAGAACAATGCATCTTTATTTCACCGATGGTGTTCTCTAATTTCCCCACTTGAGTTCATAGGTCTTAAATATATGATTGTGTGGTTTATTGGAACTGGAGGTTCTGGGTCACCATTTTCTTCACTATATCCTTAAGTCTTGGTTTCGATTTTGGATGAGGAAGAGGAGGATGATTGATTCAATAAGGTGAAGGATAATAAGGTTGAATACCTTTTCCTTGTTGACACCAATTCTACTTAGGGTAGATTGAGTTTCCTCCTTTTCAGTACTATGTTTTCTCTTTCCACCTGGGGTTTGGATTTGGCCTAAATGGGTCTTTCTTGAAGGGAGTTGCTTATTAAAATGGATGACCTAGAAATACTACTGCACAATGCTTAGGTGAATCCTGAAGTTGTGGTCACTAGTAAGAAAATTTAGAATTTTTAGAACAAATACCACAATCTAATAGAACTAAAGAAGATTGTGAGTTACCTTGTTCTTGAGCTAATTGCCTTATAAGGGTATGAATATCATCAAGTCTATTATCTTCCTTTTGTTATATGTATGAATTTCATACCTCATGAAATCCTCAAGTGGGTTTAATTGCTCACATACCAAATTTTTGTGCATTTTGAGCCACATTGGCTATTATTTAATGTGTGGGGGAAGGAGTTTTATCAAATAGGGAACCACCAACTACAGCATCAATAATTCCACAATCCAGGGGGTTAAGTCCCTTATAGAAGTATTAGATTAATAGTTGTTCACTAATCTAGTGGTGGGGGAATCATGAGAAAAGTGTTTTGAATCTCTCAAAGTATTCATGAAGGGTCTCTACTTGTGATTGTCTAATTCCAAAAATTTATTTCCTAATTGATGTAGTTGGTATGCAATAAATAACTTTTCAAGAAGGAGTATTTCAAGGTCATTCTATCCCCCAATTGTTGTTGGAAGGTAGTATATCCAGTTTTGGGCTACACTATCTTGGAAGACAGGGAAGGTCCTAAACTTAATGTGGTCCTCAAACACATTTTGTGGTTTAATGGTTGATCACACTATGTGAATCTCTTTGAGATACTTATGAGGGTACTCACTACGAAGACCATGAAATTTTGGATGCAGGTGGATGATTCATGATCGCATAGTATTTTTTACTGCTTCCTCAAGATATTGGATGTACGCAAGTTGGAACTCCACATATGGGGGGGGGGGACAGTTCCTTTAAGGTCTTGTAATTTGCAGCCATGTTTTCTTGGGTTTGATTTGGTTCAATTTTATATTTTTAAGACCTATTGACATTCCAAAAGGGGTTCCTCAATGTTAATCAAATTTCCTACTCAAGATTACATAATTTTCAAGTAAAGTTACTTTTTAATTTCAGGGTCAAATCCAAGTAGAGTTTCTTTTACATATCTTTTAATCCAACAATGATGTCCAATATAATTTTTTGTTTGTTTGATTGTCCCATTTTTATATTTTCTTTTCAATTTTTTTATTGAACATTAATAACATAAAAATACTTAAGAAGAATTATAGTAGAAAATAAATAGAATTTTATATTATAGAATTATAGAGAGATAGAGAAGAAGAAGAATATAGAGGGAGAGAGATATAGAGAGAGGAATGACACACAAAAACAAAACAAAATGAAAATTAAAACTAAAACAAAAAAATAAGTAAGATGTGGGGTATATGAAGGAGTAATAATTAAAAATTAAAGTAAATAAATAAAATAAAATAAATAAATAAAAAATTATCTTTTCTCCATGGAAACAACTCCAAAAGTTGACCGCGTTGTTGAGCACGTCAAATTAGATGCTTAGTTTTACTAGATTTTCTACAGTATAGTAGTAACCCTAGGTTGTCTCCCAATAGAGCCTTAGATAATTAATATAAAAAGAAGGTTTTGATTATGAAAATAGAAGGGGAATGGGGTTTTATAAAAATTTAGTTTTTTTATTTAAAAACAGAAATTGAAACGATATTACTAAGTGAGTGAAACTGGTTGGAGAAATTGTGATCAACCTAGGTAAGTGTCTCTTGAAGCTCATTCCATCATCTCTCTCAAGGGAATGGGAAGGATAATTGATTACTGGATTTTATACATACTAAAAAAATTATGGTATGTGATTTATTATAAAGTTAGCTCCTATAATTTGATTGATCAATGGTATTGATTATCAGTGACAACTCATAATCAACAAACTTGAGTCGATGAAAAAAACATAACTCAATCAAGGAATAAAATTAACAATGTGATAATATTAATAGATTTGCATCAATAAAAATATTTACACAAGATAATAATATGCATATTCATGGGTTCAAGCATCTTGATTTTATCAACCGACATAATCGGTTCACACCCTCATGAAAGGAAAAGGTGAGAAAAGAAGCAACCATACACAAATCATCACAAGATCCAATTTATGCATGAAAGAATGAGGATTCTTGTTAATTTAATTTTTATTATATCAAAACATAATAAAAAAATAAAAATGAATAAATTAAGAACAATATACTAAAAAAATAGATATTTAATTACCTTCCAATGGTTACAAGAATGTAGATCGATATTACAATAAGGAATACCCCCGAAATTGATCACTAAGAAGTTTAGAAGTACATGATGGATAAGAGAACTAAAATGTGTAAATATTGCTCTCAAATTTTACTCACACTTACCCCTAGTCGTGAAACATTAAATATTGATTGTGAGTTGTAATTTTATGGACAAATACATCACACTTTCCTCAAAAGAAGTCAACTACCTAAGGGACTATGTGACTATTCATGGAAAACTTCTTCTTACTTATTTATCCTGATGGTCAACTAACCAAAACGTATACCAATTTCTAAAAATTATTTTGATAGGCGTTTCTTTGAGTTTGATGTCCAATGGAGGTGGAATCATCCCAATTAGAGTTATGAACCCTGAGTTATGGCGCAATTACAGAAGGGTGGTCCAATCTGGCCCTCCCAGAATTATTCACAATGTGGAACTCTTTTTGGCCTCCAAATGGATGAATTGTGCTTTATAGACTTCTTGAAAAATGTATCCCACACGGTTTTGAACATGTAAACAAATTATTATCCTAACTGGATGTATAAATTATTGACAGTGGAAATTGAAATCCACAAGTGTGATTGGGCTCTCGCGTAGTTTGGCCTGTTTTTCTTTAATTCGATGATCAGCAATCCAAATCATTGAATCTATCATGAAGTAGAATATGTTATTATATTTTGAAATTTCAATACAAAACCATATTAAAATAGTCATGTATGGGTGGAAATTAGCAGTTAATCGCTATGTGATCAAATTTCTGTATGTGATTATAATGTTGTTATGTGAAATTAAAACATTTAAGGTTAATAGAATATCAGAAAATATTTTTTTGTGATTAATATATCAAAAAATAGACTGAAACTTTCAAAGATCAATATTTCTCAAAACAATCACCAAATAAAAAAAGAAAATCCAGAAAAAATAGAGAATATATATACACTGATGTGAGATGAAAATTTCAACATTTTTTTTATTCATTGAAAATGCACCTAATTTTATCCAAAACATGGGAAAAAATTGTGATATTTGTTGACTTTGAAAATTCTATAAAATAATTGATAAATGACTCAATTATTAGTTTTAATGATTTAATAATTTTTTTTATATTAATTAGGAACCCATATATATTTTTAAATTGAAATTGAAATTATTAAAAAAAGTTGAATTTTGATTTTATTTTGAATTAGAGTGAGATTTTTAATTTTGGAAATTGATATTATTTTGTAAAAATTATTTTTTAAATGGGTTAAATTAAATGAATTTGAAATGAATTTGAAACTATTTTATTGAAGAATGAAATTCCAATATTAATTAATTTTTTGAAATAAATTAGAAATAATACTGTTTTAAATAAAAATGTTTTTGAAATGTGACAGTTTAGAAATGTCTGTATAAAGTAAACATCATCACTCACCCATCAAACTATCATGCGTACATCTCCAATGGTATCCCCTTAAGGGACCTTGATTATAGTTAACAAAGGGAATACCCTTGAGCACCTAACTACATCTAAATCTAACCACATGGTGAAGATAACTGGATAAGAATCTGCATCTCATATTCTAATGAATCCATCCCACTGTTTAAGATGAACTGAAGGCCTCTTTAGTAGCCAACCACATTGCGCTATTGCAACCAAAGCTCACCAGTGATGCCTCAACTGAAGCTCTGGAGAATACTGAGGGCATGCAAGAGGAACAAACCATCCTCTTTCAAACCCGCATTTACATGGCCACATCGGTCCATTATGTTCTAGCAACTTTACATCCATCCATGATCATAGATGATCTAAAAAACATGACAACATCATCCTTAATCTAGGATTCATGTTTATACACATTAAGATTAAGATGTGCATAACTAAGGACCAATACAACACCGATAAAGTTCACATCCCAAGAAAATGTTCAATAAGTTTGCGTGAATCCAAAAACAACAATCCACAAGGGTATCCTTGTAAGAACATTTAATGCTAAAATCATGTCGAAGAACACTCGTTTTCTCTGCACTTGTTATGTAGAAGAAATTATATACATAGAAAATTATTAAAGAGTTTACTAGATACCTGAATCAAAGAAAAAGTTGTGCTCTGATTTTTCTCATACCATAATGGATTGGATTCTCGGATGAATTTTTCCAACTTGAAGATTCGCTCAGGCACTCTCAATTAAATCGATGACGATTCCTGAAGTTGTGCACATAGAACCCATCTAAGGAAGGAGAAGCTCGATGCTTACAACACTGAAAGGGAAGAAGAATAAAGAAGATGTATGTAAATAATTCTCCTATTACCTACATTTAAATTATAAGTCACTTTTTTATCCCAACTACTACAATTTCAATTTTAATATATATATTTTTTGGTCAATCATGATGTTATTTCCATCCTTTTGTTCTTTGTGTTTTTCACCAAATATTAATTCTAATGATCAATAAAGATCACAATAATGAGTGGATAACCTAAGGACCACTTTCAGATGAATCAACTTATGCCGAGTGTAGCGTCCCATGTTTTTGGACTAGATGAAATTTATGAAGAAACCTAGATTTTCAATTAGGTGGTGGGACCAAATTGTTAACCAAGCATTAGAAAATTAAGATAGTAAAAATAGTTATATATATGTTATTTTTAGGATCTTTTTAATGCTCTATAGGTGCATTGGGTGTTCCATTGAGTTTTAGGAGTGGTAGGATCTAAAAACTCAAAACCGGGAGAAGCTGGTAAGCGAACACGGTTTTTCTAAAACTGTGTGGTCTACTAGGTAAACCATACGGCTGATCAAGTGGATTTTGGAGTTCTCACAAAGTTTTATCTAACCATGAGAGAAAAGATTCATGGAAGTGAAGGTTCTACATGCATATTAACTAAGGGCATCAGCACGATCTAGTTGTACTATTTAGCTAATCCTATGACTAGCCCGTGAGAGGGGGTTCTTTGGGAAGTGTTAATCAGATGGTTGACACATGGTTTGGACAACCATGAAAGTAAACTGTGTACCTCATTCAATGATTTATTTTACAAAAATTCCCCTAAATACTATTTTTCTTCCATATTTTCTCCACCTCCTCCACACACAACACCCCTTCATGGGTTTCTACTCCTATCCTCCCAGGCTTGGGGGATCTCTTCCATCTAGTGTCATATTCAAGCACCGTTAGGTGAATTAGACAACCCTTAGTATTTCTATGAATCATCCTCCCTCTATTATAATTTTATCTCACCATCCTAAATTCTATAATATTGGGAGATAATTCACCCTATTTTTACGGTGTTTGTCCGTTTTTTTATTTCCCTCGAACCAGACTGATTCAAGCTTAGATATTGAATGAGTGAAGTTTAGGTTCCAGGAGCAACAAAAGCATGGTTGGGCCGGTGCCCAACATTATTTTTTACCTTGATCAATGATTATTTTGGGATCAATACGATGATGAAATCTAGTCTCCATGATATAGAATCAATGATTTAGATAATGAAGGAAGATTCCCGAAACCTTTAGAGAGGATCTTGCACATCATGTTTATAATTAATTTAAATATAATTTCTAATAAAATAAATTAACTTGTTCTTTGGTACTTTCATCGTTGATGATGTTGATCGTTTGGGATGACTCTTTCAGATTGTCTCGTGGCAATTGAAATTATCTAAACTAGAATCCCTATAGCGATGATCCACACGTGCTCCAATGGACTTTTACTGACACCAATCACTCTCCGGGTGCTAGCATGGTGAAGCGAATGTCTTACTTCAATCAATCTTCATCGCATATTCTTTGATTGTGAAGAACACCACTAGTTCTTAAGATAGGGAGAGGACAGGAGTCGAGAGAAAATTCACGACATGGAATTTCTCTTGTATCACCAGTTTCCCCTACATCGCAAAATAGATATACCTCTATATTTATCAACTTGGGGACTTTGTTATAATATTTAATTGTATAAAAAAAATTAAATACATTCATAACCTTAGAGAAAACCCATGCTACATAATAATAATAACCGCACCATTATTGGTGGTGCCCCAACTTGGAAAAATGGAATCATAAATGAAATCTTGTGCCGCATAATTATAATTGTGTTATTAATATTTTGTTTTGCACCAACTAGTTAAATAATTATTTTCTGTCTTGGAAATAATTATTTTACTACCAGATCATCCGTGGTCCATTCAAACTGCACTTCCATTTATTGAACACCATAATAAATAAATAAATAATTTATTCTCCTAAATAAATATTTTATTTACAAACTAGTAAATAAATATTTATTAAATTTTCAATAAAATAATTAAATATATTTTTATTCAAAATTATGCGAATAAATATTTTTTTAATTTATTCAATCATTTTAAATTGAATAAAAATTTTCCACTATCTTGAGAATAATATTTATTTCATTAATTAAATTAGAATATAATTTAACCGAGATCACTAGAAAAACTTAGTGTGTGACCCTCTAGGATTCTTTCTTGTTTGCATTAGGCGAACATGATTAAAGTCCAAGAGTACGATCTACCAATTGGTAAAGGAACCCAAGAGAAAGAAATTAAAGTTGCAACAATAGAATCCACAAAAGAATGCTCACTGTGTAATATAATACGTTTGTATCGATATCTAATCAATATAGTTTTATCATAGTGTCATCAACCATTATGATTGATATGTTGTTCTCTGACTACCTAATTTAAAATTTTTGTTACACCATTTCCATGGAATTTCACAAGATGGTTCTATTTCAATCAAAGGGCTGAGATATCAACTTCCATAAATGGATGAGACAAATCCGTCATCGACTAATCCATTAATAACATGTTATTCATGACACACCCAATGTACCCTAATTCCCGCCAACTATCTGTGTGGTGGTTTTCATCAGTAAATCAATGTGCGCGAGTCATGAAACATATTAATGATGATATTAATGTCTAAGGACCATTACATATTCTCAGAACTAAAAATATTTTCAGACACCAAAACCTGAAAAATTTATACTAGAAGGTCTGTTCTCATAATCTCCCATCTTGAAGATTACCAAGTGCGAACTTCATGAGAAGAAGTCTCATCTTCTTATGATTACTCTCACCTGAAAGTCTGTATACTCTGTGTCCCATTATAGTATGAAATCAAACCACAAAAATATATTAAATAATATTGTCATTTCACTTAAAGGTTCTCATCATAGAAGGGAACTGTTATGACATTATCATTGTGACAAATATTCCAAGAAATTATTACACTATATTAATGAAGAACAATGAACAATATATAATAATAAATTTAATATTTTAATATATTAAATATTCATACAATCAATGTACAAATAGTTGGTTCTAGGACACCAACTCTTACAAACTCCAACTTAGACCAGAGCTAATTTCCTAAGACTTTTAGTCCCTAGACCTCACACGATGATCATGTTTCTATAAATTCAAGGCTCTAGTCAAGGGGTCTTCCAAGTTTTCTTACATAGAAATAATACTCACTACAACTTCACCTCTCTGAAAAAAATACCTCAAGATATGATACTTTTGAAGTATGTGCTTCATCAGCTGATGTGACCTTGTCTCTTTAGTGAGAGACACTACCGCATTATTATCACAATACAATGTGACGAGATATTTACTATTAGGTAACACATCCAAACCTTGAATGAGGATCCACATCCAAATTGGTTATTTAGGTACGTCAGAAGCTGTCATATACTCAGATTCTACTATAGAATCTGCAACTACACTATTCTTTGAGCTATTCCAGCTCACTACACCTCCATTTAAAGGGAAGATATATCCCATTTGTGACTTCATGTCATATTGATTAGTCTGGAAATTAGAATATGCATATCCTATGATTACTTGTTCATAATATCCTCCATAAACCAGGAACATATCCTTATTACAACATAGATACTTTAGAATAGTCTTAACTACCATCCAATGATGGTCACCCAGGTCAACATGATATCTGCCTACCACACTCAATGTGTAGGTGACATCCAGCCAAGTACAGATCATGACATACTTGAATGACCCAATCGATGATGTGTATGGAGTCCTTTACATTCTATTTCTTTACTTATGTGTTTTAGGACACATTTTCTTAGAAATATGAACACTACGTGATGCTAGAAACAATCCCCTCTTGGATTGTTCTACACTGAATCTATTCAATTTCATGTCAATGTATATACTTTGACTTAGGCCTCAGAATCTATCAGATCTATCACGATGGATCTTGATCCCAAGAATATATGTTGCCTCACCCATGTCCTTCATGGAGAACCATTTATTCCACTATGCCTTAATAGAAAATAAGACTGTTATCTCATTTCCAATAAGTAATATGTCATCAACATGTACTATTAAGAATATGAAAACACTCCCACTAAACTATTTGTAGACACAAGGCTCACATTCGTTCTTTATAAAACCAAATTCTATTTTGGATTCATCAAACTAAATGATCCATAACATGGATACTTGATTTATTCCATAAATGTATTTATGAAACTTTCATGCCTTATTGGCATCCTTTAGAGTCATGAAACATTCAGGTTGTGTCATGTAGATATCTTCTTGAAGGTTCCCATTAAGGAAGTCGATTTTGAAATCCATTTTTCAAATATCATAGTCATGGTAAGACACAATGGAAAGTAGAATTATGATATATTTAAACATTGAAACTAGTGAAAAGGTTTTGTTGTAGTCAATGACTTGACACTGTTTGAACCCTTTTGCAACCATTAATGCATTATAGGTACTGACTTGTCCCTACATGTCTAGTTTATTCTTGAATACCCATTTTTAACCAAACTAATTTACATCAATTGGTGGATCTACCAAAATCCATACTTGGTTTTGGTACATGGAATCCATTTCATAATCATGGCTTCTTAACACTTGGCAATGTCTATTCCACTTACTACTTACTTGTATGTTAGAGGATCATTATTATCAACTAATAACGAGTCACCAATATCCTTGGTAACTAGAAAACCATACCAGTATGGTTCTCTAACCTATCTTGTACTCCTACAAAATTCTTGTGTCTCTAGAATAGTTCTTTCTTCCACAGGGCATTGTGGAATCTATTTCTGTACCAACTCTTGTATACCTTGAGCCCGGACTTCATTGAATTCTATCTTGCTCCCACTATCTCTTTTGGATATGTGATCCCTCTCAAGGAATATGGAATGTCTTTCTACTATAACCCTTTTGTTTGAGTGGTTATAAAGGTAATATTCCCTTGTTTCCTTGGGGTATCCTATAAAGGTACACATTGTGCCTTCGGGTTAATGTTTGTTACCTGAAGAGGCCTTAACAAATTCATCACTTCCCAACAGATGTAAATTTGATAACATGGATTTATTTCCACTCTAGAACTCATGTGGAATACCATTTGTCTTTTAAGTTGGTACCTGGCTTAGTATGTGTGCTGATATTTGTAATGCATATCCAAAAAAGGATAATGGAAGACTTGCACGACTCATCATTGATCTCACCGGGTCCAACAATGTGCGGTTCCTCCTTTCACTCCCACCATTCCACTAGGGCGTGTAAGGAGGAGTGAGTTGGGATATGTCCCCAAAATCCCATAATTAATTAATGAAGTCCTGATTAAGATATTCTCAACCATGATCTCTGAGTGTATTTTCTTATTCCTCTTAACATGTTGGTTGTTAACTTCATTATTTTATTCTTTGAACCTATCAAAAGAATCCGACTAATAACTCATTATGTAGATATATCCATATATACTGAAATCATCAGTAAATGTTATGAAGTATGAGTACCCTCTTTTTTCATTAATTGGAAATGGTCAAAACACATTAATATGAACCAATTCAAGAATATCTTTATCCCTTTCACCTTTCCCACTAAACGGGGATTTGGTAATTTTTCCTTGTAAACATCCATGATAGACACCAAGTGGTTCTAGTTCGAAAGAATATAAATATCCATCTTGATGTAACTTTATCAATCATTTCCCATTTACATGACCTTGTCAGTGATTCCAAATTTGGGTGAGGTATGAGTCATGGAAAGTATCTTTGTTATCAATTTCTATTACTTGTTATTTGTATTCCAACACGTAAATATCGTTGTATAAATATGCCATACAAAAAAATGTTATCTTTATAAAAGAAAAAACATTCATTTCCAATATTAAAAAAATCCATATGTATCTAATATATATATAGAAATAGTGTTTTTAGTAACATACGACAGATAATAACAATCCTTTAACACCAAGATCATCCTAGTTGGTAATGTGAGGTGGTAGTCCCCGACAGCTAAAATAGAAAGTCTAGCTCTGTTGGTTATTCATAGATCAACCTCCCCTCAGTCAATATTCTTAAATCGACTTGGTTCATGTATTTGGATACCTATGTAAGCACCAAAAGTTATATATAATACACAATTTGTAGAAACAGATAGATTACATTCAATAACAAATGCACTTGAAGCTTCCGCTTGCTTCTTAGCCTAGGTGCAATTCTTCTTCCAATGGACCTTCTTGCCACATGGAAAACAAAGAACTTCTTATTCCCCTGCCTACCCTTTGATCTTCCTTTTCATTGAAGGGCCTGAAGATGCTTTAGGTTTAAGTATCTTATCCTTCCCTTTCCTCTTTTTCATCATAAGGACAGAAATATTTTCAAGCTTCATATGTTTTTTCACATGGTGAATGAGAATAAGAAGATAAAATAGAGAATTCTCAAAGTTGTTCATATTAAAATTAACAAGAAATATGGAGAATCTATAAGGGAGTGATGAAAGAATTAGATTGGTACCCAGTTCTTTGGGGAGTTTAAACCCTAGAACATCTAGGCAGTCAATGTAGCCAAAAAGCTTGACTATGTAAGGTGCAAGTAGGTAACCCTCTCAAATATTACTCTGAAAGAGTGCATTGGATATCTCAAACTATTCTTGTATTGCTCTCTCCAGGTAAAGACCATGATGGTTCTTGAGAATTCTATAGACATCCATGTTTTTGTGAGACTTCATGATCTCACTATACATTGTTTATAGAACCAAACATTGAATGTTGACCACATTGTTCATATGTTTCTCGTATACCAAGAAATCTTCATCACTCACCTCCTGGGAAGGTGGATCATGTAATTCTAACTCCATCATGTAAGAATTCCCTTCATGGTGTATAATAACCTGAAGGAATCTAAACCATTTGTGAAAGTTACTGTTGGTGAGGTTGTTGTCTTTTTCCAGAATTGATCACAAGGATAGTGTGGTTGACGTGATTTTCATTTTATTCTACAATTAAAATAGTAGATGATTAGAAATTTCTTGATTACATTTTATGGGAAATAAAAAATTAATTTTATTACGTCTCCCACTATTTTATAAAGTCTTAATGGCCCTCACCATTGAACTTGGAATGTCTAATTATCATGATATTCCAGTTCCAATGATCCATTTTCCCTTCGCATAACCCCAACATGAGTTGGTCAAGCTATTTGAAGGTATTTAGGTAGGTTGGTCTTTTCCAACTATGGGCTTGCATCTCCTTGATCCATTGAGTGGACTCCCCAATCCTGAGAACCTGACTTGGATTTTCCTCAACACTTCCCTCCAATATTACACAAATTCTAGAAATGACTACTCCTCTGGATGAAATATGGTTAAGTCAGCCAAAAACCTTTCATAAGGGCTTCCTATATAAAATTAAGTGTCCCAAAAGGGTTGTTTAAACACATAGTTTTATTAAGTCTTTACCTTAATCAAGTAATGAAAGGCTTAGTCTGACATAATATTTTGTTGATTGATTTTTAACTCTTATGCGTAAATTTACTTATTATCTTTATCACATGATTTTTTACATTATGTGGAACTTAATTAAGTGATTAACCATGCCTTGATAACATTTACACAGAATCCTAGTTTAATTTATTTCCCTCTTGCAATCTTTTTAGTTCATTAATTATGTGATCGCGACAACACATCGATAATGAAAAACCAAGAAACTGATAAAAATAAAATAAAGGGCATGATCCTGAGATTTTTCAAATGGTTAGTTTATCTAGTGGCTGATAACCTAAAACTAACATAGGGGAGAAACACCTTCATGTTTACAACTTTACATATGTCCACCTTTGTATCTCATTGGATTGGTTTTGACTCTACTCTTAACTTGAACCACCTCCACAAGCTTGGGAGCTCCATCCATTACATATGTTTTTTAACTCACACGCAGGTGAGGGGTAAAAAGGGAGTTTACATAAAAGAAACCATGGGAATATAGGCCCAACATATTAATGACTAGAGATATCTTACATGACAACAGTTAATAAATAAATTCAAAGAAAACCAATCACATACAAAGGTCTTGGCCAATATCATGATCACCCACATAAATGCAACAGGTTACGTATTTAATAAAACGTGAATTAAATTATTGAATAATTCTTATTAAGATAAATTATGATTTTAATTGATTAATTATTATATTTTATTAATAAATCCTTTTATCTTAATCCATTTATAAATTTACTTGAGATTCTCATCCTAGTACATAAAGGCACCTTGGAGGTATCCTAGTGAATACTGGTTCAAATCTACCCAACATATATTATATTCCCATACTATTTTACTCTTATGACATATGGCATACAAGATGTTTCAATGCATAGAGTAAAATCCTATAGTACTGTTTATACATGATATGCAGTTTTAAACATTACACAGACATTAATGTTTTAACTTTGTGTAATTTGGTAAATTTCACGACATGTAGTTCCAACTACACAGCTTGTACTAAATTCAGTGTTTGTCCCGAAGTACATTCCTAGGGACTTGGTGTGTTAATCCTACTTTGGAAATTTCGGAGTACAAAATGTGTAAACTGGGCTACATGCCGTTTTGTCTCTATGTTACATGATTACCTATCAGATTAGCTATGTATGTAATACATGGTTTTGGAACCTAACCTGAAGGGACTACACAGTGTGTGAAGTGGGACAAACAACATGTAATTCGATAAGAATGTTCCCATCTGTCCTGGTCAACATGCGGTGTAAAATTAACTACACCACGTGCAATAATTGTCCACAACTTGAGTAATTTCTGAATTACTCCCAATGCACTGAACATGACATATGGCATATAGCCCGGATTACATGGAATGTATGGCAGAGAAAATGATGTGTAAGTCCGAAAACATAGAGGGTACTTTCATGTCACTAGGGAATAATCGTCGGCACCTCCTAATGAGTTCTCCGTTTTAATTTTAATTAAAAAATAATTCATTTTTGTGAAATATGTGATAAATGAAAAGAGGGAGAACAATTCTTGAAATACAGTTTACAAGACAAATTAACCTTGAATTGACAAACTAAATTATTAAACCGTAAATCATCAACAAATTATATAAATAATTATAAACTATGATAACCTCACTCTGATACCACTTTTTGGTTCTGGGCACAACAAAAGCATAGTTGGGCAGGCACCCAACTTTAATTTTTACCATGATCAATGATTATTCTGGGATCAATACTATGATGAATGCTAGTATCCATGGAATAGAATCAAATATTTAGATAAATAATTAAGATGCCCAAAACCATTATAGAGGATCTTACAAGTCATGTTTATAATTAATTTAAATTTAATTTCTAATGAATTAAAATAATTAATCCTTTGTTACTTACTTCATAGACGATGTTGATCATCTGGGATGACCCTTTTAGATTGTCTCATTTCACTTGCAAGGATCCAAACCAGAATCCCTCTAACAGTGATCCACACATTCTCCAATGGTCTTTGATTGACTATACTCACTTTCTAGGTGATAGCGTTGTAAAGTGAATTTCTTGCATCAATCGATCTTGATCGCCTGTTATTTGATCTTAAATAACACATGTAATTCTTGAGAGGGAAAGAGGGGAGGAGTCGAGTGAAAATTCCTAACATGGAATTTCTCATGCGTCACAGGTTTCCTGCACATGGTACAATAAATGTAACTCTCTATTTATCTATCTGGGTATTCAGTTATAATATTTAGTTGCGTAACAAAAATTAAATACATTCATAACCTTAGAGAAAACCTATGCAATATAATGAAAATAACCACATCCTTATTTGTAGTGCGCCAAAATTTCTCAAAATGGAATCATAAATGAATTTCCCTGCCTCATAATTATAATAACATTATTATCATTTTGTTTTGTTCCAACTAGTTAAATAATTATTTTCTGTCTTGGAAATAATTATTTTACTACCTGATCATCCTTGGTCTACTCGAAATATACTTATATCTATAGAACATCCGAATAAATAAATAAATAATTTATTCTCTTTAATAAATATATTATTTACAAACTATTAAATAAATATTTATTAAATGTTAAATAAAATAAACAGATATATTTTTATTCACAATCCCACAAAAGAATATTTATTTAATTTATGAAATCATTTTACCATGAATAAGATTATTCCACTGTCTTGAGAATAATATTTATTCAATTAATTAAATTCAAATAGAATTTAACCGTGACCACCAGAAACAATTAGTGTGTGACCCTCTAGGATTCTTTATCATTGGCATTAGACAAGCTTGCCTAAAGTCCTAGAGTATTGTCTAGTAATTGGTCAGGGCACCCAAGAAAAAGAACATAAATTCATATCAACAGCATACATATAGAAACACTCACTGTGAAATATAATCCCTTTGTCTAAATATCTAATCAAACTGGTTTCATGATAGTGTCATCAAACTTTATGTGTGATATGTTGTTCTATGACTATCTGAAATAATCTCCTTGTTACACCATAACCATGGAATTTCATGCTACAGTTCTATTTCAATCAAATATATTAGTTATCAACTTCAATAAATGGAAAAGACAAATACTTTCCTAACTTATCCATTAATAACATGTAATTCATGATGCACCCAATATATCCTACTTCCTACCAACTGTTTGTGTGATGATTTTCATCAGTAAATCAAAGTCCACAAGTCATGACATGTATTAATGATAATCTTAAAGTCTAAGGACCATCACACACACTAATATTTAAGAATATCCAGTGACACCAAAACATGTGGAATTCCTACTCGCGGGCCTATTCTCATAATCAACCATCTTAGAGATTACCAAGTATGAACTCCATGAGAAGAAGTCTCATCTTCGTATGTGTACTCACACCTAATGAGAAATATACTATGTGTCCCATCATATTATTTCATCTAACCATAGAACTATGTTGAATAATATTGTCATAGAACTTCAAGGTTCTCATCATAGAGGGGAACTGTTGTGACCTTGTAAATGCAACAAATACTCCACAACATAATTACACTATAGTCATGCTGAACAATGAACAATATGTTATAAGATTTTTAATATTTAAATATATTTAATATTCTTGTAAGCAAAGTAAAAATAGTTATTTCTAGGAAAACAACTCTTACATGAAGCATCCTTGGTGTAATGTAGTTGGACTATATATTTTTTCCCATAGATTCATTGATTTATAAAGTATGACGTTGTTCCCTAAACTGATATTTCCATACGATCCCAATTAAATATGAAATTAATTATGTAGATCCTAATTACTTAATTTTGGTATCCATTATATATCAAAATGAAAATTTTGAGGGTAATGGAACTCATGTTATAACCACCATTAAGGGTTTGTTCCTTGAATTACTTTATACAATCAATTATTTTCAAATAAAACCTATCATTGAGTTACGCTATCATATAAAATGTAAATGGAGTGATTAATAAGAATTTGAAAGGGTGTGATACTCCAATATGTTGACCCTTAGTGTAAAAACCATATGTTATGTTTTTTATGGCCTAATTATAATATAGTGAACTTGTATTGAATTTCTTATTCCTTCTTGAATTGGTAAATGGGTGTGGCTCTCTTAAATTACATGACTAGTGATGTGACATGTTATGAACATGGAATTATTCCTAATTAATTTAAATTATTAAATGAATCATGAGTTCCTGGAGTTATACTCAGCTTCCTCCTTATAGAATTCATTATATGGTCTTGTAGACTATTATGATTATATCATTCCTTGAGTGATACTTGGGTTTTTTATTCAATTCCAAGGATAGTCTCATAGGTTACTTGAATTGTAAATATTCCCGGAGTGATACTTGGTATTCCTTGGACATGATTATTGGGTGGAATATATACCTATATATGAGTGATACCATTTCCCTAAGGATTATCCTGTGGGTGGGCTCAGTGGAAATATGGACATACCATGTCACAAGCGATACTCTAACACCTTAATGAAATACCATGGATGGAATCATAGGGATATTTATTCACACCATGCTAAGAGTGATACTTGGGATCCCATTTTTTGATTTCCTTTGATGGGATCTTATGTTTTTGGGTATTTATAGTGCCCATGGAGGGATAATTTTTATTCCTTTTCGGATCGCCTTATATGGGATAAGGGTGCCTCTTATTATATTCAAATGTTGAATTTTATATTAAAGAATGAGAATGAATATTTTTCATTAAAGGGGTGAATTCACCATGCTAAATAACATGCTTGTGGTAAGTTTACTTATGATTCTTGATTTATGTTGAACCATTATTAAAATTGTATTATATTTGTATAGGTTTCCTCTAGTTCTGACATATCCATCTTAGTCTGAAGTAGGTATGGTCATCTAGGTGTCCTTGAGGAATCATTTCTAACTTATTTAGTTTTATTTATTTATTTATTTATCTACACTCTGCTATATTTTATATTCAGAGACTAGATTTATTTAGACATCGTTGTTTGTGACATACTAAGTATATCTGACACCTTGTTAAGATTACATTGGGGGAACCGAAATAGACCTCATTGTTATAGTTTTAGGTCTAATATTTATTTCTTATACTATGTCTTGTGCATGGGAGATTATGAACATAGGACTAAGATAGTACTCTGGATAACCATGGTGATCACACTTAGGAATTTTTATTCTTTTTTTGTTTACTTATTATTCCATACCTACCTATTGTATGTTTTTTAATTTAGATTTTGTAGCATCACAAGGATATTCATGCGTGGTTGTACTTGGCATTGGCCATGTTTATTCAATATGTTATCTTCTTTTTCTACTTCTTTCGTATTTCATCCTATTTCCATCGTTGATTTATTGAGTTATTATATCTTATACCATTGTAATACTCTTATCATGAGGGTATAGTTTCCCTACAAAACCATCATTGGAACCTCACTGCTATTCAGAATCCTATGGCACATGGGGAGATGTTCTTAAGACCATGTGGGGACCGATCTAGCTTGTAGATTCATATTTAGTCAGGATAGGATGATATATAGATTTCAAGAACCCTACCTAATTTCTTATACTTTGTTCAAAGGATATTTGGATAGTAAGAGTATTAGGAGATGATAATACCTCATGTATATCACCTTATGATTTTATTTTTTATTACTGAACACTCTTTCTTATCCCATTGTTAATATCAATGTTGTATGATGGGAGTAGTGATCTAAATGGAAAATGAATCACGATTGTTGTAACAGCCCAAGATTTTATGAAAAATATTATTTTTAATTTCACTAATGTCTTGTGTTGTATGCTAAACAAAAAGGAGCTTGCACAACACGCATCCTTGACTTGCCTTGCATTACACGCAATCACGACCTTCCTCGATAGCGTGTGTAGTATGCAATAACGAGTTTCACTAAACAACAATATGCTATTAAAATGTTATTAAAACTAGCAGTTATGAATAGTAATAACCACTTTTTGAAATTTTTGTAAATTTTATTTTTCAAAATGGACTTTATTTTTGGATTCGTAATATTGAAATTATCTTAGGGTGAAATTTTGGTACTTTTCGGATAACGTTCATTTTCTGATGAATAGTGAAAATTACTAAATTTTAATTAAAAACAACTTTTTTAATCGAAATAATTAATAGTGATAAATTATTAATTTGAGTGGTTTTAAAGTCTATTTAGAATATATTTTTACAATTCAATACAATGTTGGTCATTGGATGTAATTTCACATTTACACCAGACATAAACAAGTGTTAATCTTTTGATAGTCATTATTTCTTAAAAACACACTATTTGTTTTAACAGCGGGATTTAATTATAAAATTAATTAATGCAACTTCTATGATATGAATTTGGTAAAATAGACTTCATTTTTGAATTCTTAATATGAAATATAGCTTAGAATGAAATTTTCACATTGTTCTGAAAAACATCAATTTTTGATGAATAGTGAAACTACTAAGTGGTAGTTAAAAAAACTGAATTTTTCATAAAACATAATTTTACCGCTTCTGTGAATGGAATTTAAAAAATTTGAGAGACACGGTTGATGTCAGTAAGTAAAATGTGGTTCAATGAGATGAAAATAATTTTTGGTGAATAGTAACTTTTTACTTTTATTTACCACGGTTAAAAGTAAATAGGGTAATTAAGGGTAAAAATGGTATTAATATTACCCTAACACATGTCATAATCCTATTGGACAAGTGTATATCGACCAAAAACAACCTTAAGTGTAAAATATTATCATTTAGGCCCACTTGGATTAGATTAGGACATTTATTATTATTTAATTCAAAGAAGAGTTAAAAGAGTTAAAATCAAAGTTTATTTACTAAAAAATTTTTAATATAGGGTTATACATAATATAATTTCGACTATAAATATTCATTAGAAAGATAAATTA
This sequence comes from Viscum album, assembly GCA_963277665.1. Taxonomy (NCBI): domain Eukaryota; kingdom Viridiplantae; phylum Streptophyta; class Magnoliopsida; order Santalales; family Viscaceae; genus Viscum; species Viscum album. Next base: position 821,151,192 of record OY728157.1, read on the forward strand.
ATTTCCTACATAATTGTATTTTATTTGTAATTTTTATACTTTAAATAAATTAATTTATTTATGATACAACGATGATGCAGTAATTACATTTTTAAGAAAATATTAACATAATTGATGTTATAAATGCCCAAATAAATGTAATTTGAGACTTTTTATGACTTAAACTAATTTTCTAGGTTAATATGACATGTTATTGTTGATGTAAGTAACTTTTTTCGAACTTATCATTCTGTTAGAAATTTCATAAAAATCATGTACCAAATAGTGTCAAAATTGACATAAATTAGTTTTTAAAACAAATATTATATTATTAATTGTTATTTTATTCCTAAAAATCTAAGGTTCGGACAAATGACTTATATAAAGTTATATATATTAATAATAAACAATTTGGGGTTCGTTTGGCTTCTTATAGTAAGTTTATTAACCTTATAGTGTAAGAACACAAGAAGACACGGTAAAAGTAAAATTATTTAACTTAATGTTAAATATAAATGATAAGGTTAAAATAGGAACCTAAACTTTTCTAAATTCTATTTTATGAGAGGATTTCGACCAATCACCACCTTAGCCTCTAAATGAATCAATTTGGAGCTATTTAAAACCGAACTTGACTTTAAAATAAAATAATATTTTTAGTTAGTCCAAAGGTGCCCCTCTCCTCCCTTATAAAAGGGCACCTCCTCCCTTTCCTCCTCACACCAATTTGAGCATTAAAGCTCGGCCAACCCCTGCCAAAATCTCTTCTCCACATCCATAGTATCATCCTAGAGATCCTGGTATTTTTCAAAGACCATCTTTAGTTCTTTAAGTGGAGGTTAAGTGAAGGCGCGTCAAAAAGAGGTAATATCCATTACCGATCTTTTTCAATTTCTTTCTTCTTCAACTTCTTCTTCTTTAGTTGTTTCATGATAATGTAATAACATCAGTATTTATTATATATTGATATGTTATCATAAATATGAAACAACTCTAATTAACCTTCTATCCATCCTATGGAAAAAGGAAATCACCGCGCGTGCGTACGTACGAAATACCGTCTCCACGATGCGATGAGATTCATTCTCAATGATTAACCATTCATGAATGATTATAAAGTATATATAATGAATAATAATGGAATATATGACATGGTAAATCTACTGGATTTATGTATATATATATATGTCATCTACTTACTTCCATTCAAGACAATAAGGAAAGGAAAGCAGCATTCATGCGTACGTACGGACTACCGTCTCCATGAACGGTGTGTTTCATTTCATTTATCTATCTATTATATACATATATATATATATATATATATACTGAATATATATGATATATAAATCATACTTTATATTCTTGAAGTAATTAAATCATGATATAAGTAATAATAATGTCAAGAACAACAAGTCCAAACACCTACGATAAATGAAACGATTTTACCCAAGACGCTTCTTTAACATGAATTTACAAAAGAACGGGTAATATAAAGTCATAAGTGGACCATATATGATATAATAGCAATGAATATGATTCTTTAATAATTAAATTACATTATTTAAATCATTATATAGGAGGTTCAGACACTTACGAAGCAAATCGGACCTAAGGTAAGGGAAATATCACAATCTCATTTTTATCTGAGATTGTTTATACTTTAGTATTTACTGGGGTGTATTTTATCATCCACATCCATGTTTCCTCAATATTTAATATTATTTCCATCCACATACAATTTTTTAAATCCAATTTTAACCTTCGGTGATTTTTTAGTAAAAGATATGAATGGAATCTTTTGACGTTTTTCGTACGAGGTACTTTTTGACTTTTCCGACATAAGTACGAAGAATGTTTTTTTAACTTATACGGCATGAATGGATTTTTAAAACATTATTTCCAAGAAGCTTACTTTAAAAGTTTTCATGTTTATTTTTAATCAACTTCTTTTAGTTTAAAGTTGTATGACATGTTAAGAAAGGAAAAAAAATTTTGAAGAAGAAAGGATATTTTCCTCAAGAATGGAGTTCAAGTGTTTTATCAAAATTATTTTCCATCTAAGATAATAAAGGGTTCTGTTTTTATCCCTATTATTACATTGATTTGATTATGTTGTGATGGAATTATTTTTATGAATTCCTTTATCTTATATGAATTGTTTTATGATGTCATGATTTTTAAGATTCCCATTTGTATTACATGGGTTATGCAATGATGTATGATTTATGATTTTGTGGCACACATAAGAATGGTATCATTATGAGATGGGTGGGACCTATATCTACCTCCAATGCATTGGGTAAAGATTTTATATCTCATGAGATAGACATGGCTGGAATGGTAGGTTATACCGGTTCAGTGAAACAGGACTGAAACCAGGGTGACTCGGTTCAGAAAATGACTTTGTCCACTAAGATAGTCTTGGCAATGAGTCTTGACTAATAAGAAATGATTCTCTATGATTATGTGTGTATGCCACAAAGTTTAATGTTTTAAGTTATGATTATTGTGGTTACATTTCACTACCATGAGTTATCCCAGGTTATGAAATTATGATCTCTTTTACAGGTTAAGATTTCCAAAAGTTATGTGATTATTTATATGATGTGATTGATATTTTTTTTACCCTTACTAAGAATTTGAGCTCACCCTTTTATGTTTTCTTTTCCCCAGGATATAAAGAAAGGTTTTAGGTATAAAAAAAATAAGATATTTATGGGAGATGTTTAAGATCTTTCACCAGGATTAGAAGATTTTATTCCGAGTTTCCAAAGACACTAAACTATTACGATCCATATGTGTGTGTTTTGTTATGTACTAAGTATTCCGAAAAAGTAATGTAATGTTCATGTACGTCAAGCTTCGGGTCTCTACAGTTGGTATCAGAGGAAAGGTTTAGTCAACCTTTGGAAATTGGGATGCGAAAACGTTAGTGAGATCCCTAGAGATATTTCTAAGGTATGTCTAGGGATGTCCCTAAGGTTAAGTATACATATAGGTTATAGTACTAGAATTATGCTAATGATCATAGAATTAAACCTAAGATGTTAGATATTGAAGGTACTCCCCCTTTATTATGTTGTTTTCCCTAGAATGATTTTTGCCTCTCACACTATTCTTTTTGGGTTTTAGACGATGGCTGGAACCCGAAGGAACCGTGTTGATCAATGCAATGGACAATGCAATGATTGTACTCCAAAACAAACAAATGTTATGGGAGATAAAGTGCAAAATCTTATTGCTATACTTACACAAGCTATGAATCATTCTGGACTTCCAAATGAGCAGAGAAGGGAACGATATTCTATTGAGTCCTTCATGAGGCAACGTCCACCTTCTTTCAGTGGGTCTTCTGATCCACTTGTTTCTGAACAATGGATCAGTACCACTGAAAATATATTTTCAGTTCTTCAATGTTCTAAATATGATAAAGTCATCTTAGCAGTATATCGTTTGGAAGGTGAAGCTGATCAATGGTAGAATCTTATCAAGAATACGAGGCAAAGAGATGAAATTGAGTCCATGGAATGGGACGAGTTCAAGAACGTTTTTTTCAGTAAGTACTTTCCTCGTATTCTTCGAACAAAGATGGAGAAGTAGTTTCTTAAACTAAAGCAAAAGGATGATGAATCTGTTGGTATATACGAAGCGAATTTTACAATACTTGCAAGGTATGCATCTGGCATTATCATCCAACCTGAAAGTAAAGTTGATCCATTTTTCAATAGCTTAAAACCAAGTCTTTGAAGGGCATTAGCTATAAGAGGCTTCAGTAGCTATGAAGAAATTGTGCGTTGTGCTATGAAGGTAGAAATGGAAGTTGGTGTTACATATCCATCTCATGGTTTTGAAAAGAAACGAAAGATGGAGTTCAAGGAGAAATCTCAGAATAATGGTGAAAAGAAAATGGATGTTTCCTTATGCTCAAAGTGTGGAAAGAAGCATGGTGGAGATTGTCTTAAAGGGACTAGAAAATGTTTTAAGTGTGGAAAAGAAGGTCATCGAGAAGCTGAGTGTTGAAGTAATGGAAAAAGGGTTTCTAATGATGTGAACAAAGCAAACACTGCAGAGAACGCACCACCAACACTTCAATGCTTCAAGTGAAAGGAAATGGGGCATTATGCTAATAAATGCCCTAATCCAAGGGTTAGTGACGATCAACATGAGCAACCCCTTAAGGCAAAGGACAAAGGGAAGTCACATGAGATCACTATTGGCGATGTTGAATATGACAACGATGTGGTGGAATGATTAAGTGTTTATTCCAAAATAATGTTGTATATAGTATCGTGGAATATTGGAATATTTATGTTTTGGTCTATTGTGGTTTTGAATAATTTTATGGTACCAGTAACCATGGAAAGTGATTGTGATATTTTTGGAAAAAGAATGATATGTGAATAATTAAGGGAAACGAGAAAATGAAATATTTGAAAGTATTCATGAGCTCATGATTGATATAAGGACTAAGTGATATCATGGTTTGAGTATATAGAATTTTGAGGATTTTGGTATGTGGAAAGTGTTAACTTTTAACTGCATTCATGTTTTCACTAAGGTATTTAAGTGAATACATGATTAAGGACTTTGAATGTTTGGAATGTGACCAACAAAACATATCTTATGATATATGGGGATCAACGATGGTATTAAATCTCTGGTAATCGTTTTCACTATGTTATGAGAGTGGACTGCAGTATTATGGATAAGCCTAAAGATTGGAATGGATTATGTTGGACATAAGTTAGTATTGTTTAAGGATAGAAGTTTTTTCGATATTATTGATGGGAAGTTATAATTTTAGAAAAAGGAAACCTGCAGGACGGGCGACAACCCATCGCGTCGGACAAGGTTGTGGGAATCGAACCCACAACTGAAGTACGACTGGCCTTTATTGCCTACCACTGACCTACAGGAAGTCCCTGATTAGTATAAACTAGTTTTATTATATTAAGCAGTATGATATATGAATTACAAGTCCATTTTAGGAACCATATATGATTAATCTCACTATAGAATGACTTATGTATATTTAATAACTTCTGCTAACCTTTTATTTGAGACAGATGGAATGACCCGTCATTCTATCACATGATCTGCTAACACTTCACGAATAACAAATTCAACTTCATTTATTTAAGAGATGAAGTGGAAATTGTTCAATTCATGATCAACAGTGAGATTGTACCAAAATAAAGTAAGTATTTATTCTAATTCAAATTCTTCAACTTTAGGGAAACGATCTTGAAAACCAAAAATGTTTTCCTAGTGCTCTTATATCTGATTAATCGGATGGTACCTTAGATCATCACAAATTTATGGATTTGTGATTGTCAGATTTTCCATAGCCATGTTCTCTACCACTCTTCATTAGAACATGATGGTTAGATTTCTCTTCCATATCCATATTTTCACCTATGTGGAAACCCAATGATTAGTTTATTTGGGTAACCGTTACGTTTCATACCTTTGTTTTTAAAGATTGGTTTTGGTATTCCCTTTTTACGATGTGGGTTTCTATTAAACAAACTTTCGAGTAGTAAACCATTTATAACCCAGACGAATTTCGAGGGCGAAATTCATTTTAAGGGGGGTAGAATGTAACAGCCCAAGATTTTATGAAAAATATTATTTTTAATTTCACTAATGCCTTGTGTTGTATGCTACACCAAAAGGAGCTTGCACAACACGCATCCTTGACTTGCCTTTCATTACACGCAATCGAGACCTTCCTCGATAGCGTGTGTAGTACGCAATAACGAGTTTCACTAAACAACAATATGCTATTAAAATGTTATTAAAACTAGCCGTTATGAATAGTAATAACCAATTTTTGAAATTTTGTAAATTTTATTTTTCAAAATGGACTTTATTTTTGGATTCGTAATATCGAAATTAGCTTAGGGTGAAATTTTGGTACTTTTCAGATAACGTTCATTTTCTGATGAATAGTGAAAATTTCTAAATTTTAATTAAAAACAACTTTTTTAATCGAAATAATTAATAGTGATAAATTATTAATTTGAGTGGTTTTAAAGTATATTTAGAATATATTTTTACAATTCAATACAATGTTGGTCATTGGATATAATTTCACATTTACACCAGACATTAACAAGTGTTAATCTTTTGATAGTCATTATTTCTTAAAAACACGCTATTTGTTTTAACAGCGGGATTTAATTATAAAATTAATTAATGCAACATTTATGATATGAATTTGGTAAAATAGACTTCATTTTTGAATTCAGAATATGAAATATAGCTTAGGATGAAATTTTGGCATTGTTCTAAAAAACATCAATTTTTGATGAATAGTGAAACTACTAAGTGGTAGTTAAAAAAACTGAATTTTTCATAAAACTTAATTTTACCGCTTCTGTGAATGGAATTTCAAAAATCTGAGAGACATGGTTGATGTCAGTAAGTAAAATGTGGTTCAATGAGATGAAAATAATTTTTGGTGAATAGTAACTTTTTACTTTTATTTACCACGGTTAAAAGTAAATAGGGCAATTAAGGGTAAAAATGATATTAATATTACCCTAACACATGTCCTAATCCTATTGGACAAGTGTATCTCGACCAAAAACAACCTTAAGTGTAAAATATTATCATTTAGGCCCACTTGGATTAGATTAGGACATTTATTATTATTTAATTCAAAGAAGAGTTAAAAGAGTTAAAATCAAAGTTTATTTACTAAAACATTTTTAATATAGGGTTATACATTATATAATTTCGACTATAAATATTCATTAGAAAAAAAAATATTTCCTACATAATGGTATTTTATTTGTAATTTTTATACTTTAAATAAATTAATTTATTTATGACACAACGATGATGCAATAATTACCTTTTTAAGAAAATATTAACATAATTGATGTTACAAATGCCCAAATAAATGTAATTTGAGACTGTTTATGACTTAAACTAATTTTCTAGGTTAATATGACATGTTATTGTTGATTTAAGTAACTTGGTTCGAACTTATCATTCTGTTATAAATTTCATAAAAATCATGTACCAAATAGTGTCAAAATTGACATAAATTAGTTTTTAAATCAAATATTATATTATTAATTATTATTTTATTTCTAAAAATATAAGGTTCTGAAAAATGACTTAGATAAGGTTATATATATTAATAATAAACAATTTGGGGTTCGTTTGGCTTCTTATAGTAAGTTTATTAACCTAATAGTGTAAGAACACAAGAAGACAAGGTAAAAGTAAAATTATTTAACTTAATGTTAAATCTAAATGATAAGGTTAAAATAGGAACCTAAACTTGTCTAAATTCTATTTTATGAGAGTATTTCGACCCATCCACACCTTAGCCTCTAAATGAATCAATTTGGAGCTATTTAAAACTGAACTTGACTTTATAATAAAATAATATTTTTAGTTATTCCAAAGGTTCCCCTCTCCTCCCTTATAAAAGGGCACCTCCTCCCTTTCCTCCTCACACCAATTTGAGCATTCAAGCTCGGCCAACCCCTGCCAAAATATCTTCTCCACTTCCCTAGTATCATCCTAGAGGTCCTGGTCATCTTCAAAGACCATCTTTAGTTCTTTAAGTGGAGGTTAAGTGAAGGCGCGTCAAAAAGAGGTAATATCCATTACCGATCTTTTTCAATTTCTTTCTTCTTCAACTTCTTCTTCTTTAGTTGTTTCATGATAAAGTAATAACATCAGTATTTATTATATACTGATATGTTATTATAAATATGAAACAACTCTAATTAACCTTCTATCCATCCTACAAAAAAAGGAAATCACCGCGCGTGCGTAGGTACGGAATACCGTCTCCACGACGCGATGAGATTCATTCTCAATGATTAACCATTCATGAATGATTATAAATTATATATAATGAATAATAATGGAATATATGACATGGTAAATCTACTAGATTTATGTATATATATATATGTCATCTACTTACTTCCATTCAAGACAATAAGGAAAGGAAAGCAGCGTTCATGCGTACGTACGAACTACCGTCTCCATGAACGGTGTGTTTCATTTCATTTATCTATCTATTATATATATATATATACTGAATATATATAAGGCCCCGACCTTAAACCTTACTTAATATTTAATTAAATGAATAATTCACATTGAGGATCTTTTCAGGTTTAGAGTTTTAGAGAATTAGAACATAACTATTACATCTCAAAAGATTACAAAGTAGTCACTTCTACTAAGTTTCCATAATAAAAAAAAACTCTTAAAAAGAAACGTGTTTAGTTCCATGTTTTATATAGAATTACATTCCCTTGATCCCATCCTTGACCTTATTTCACATTAAGTCCTGTGAAAACATTCAAAAAAAAAACTTTGGGTGAGGATAAAAAGCTCAGTAAGGGATACAGAAAGAATGAAAACTGTTAGTATTTCAAACATCAAGTAAACCATATATACTCTATCAAAGTAATACCTTCACCTTCATGAAGTAGTAAAAAATCTTCACTGAATAAAGTATCATTAATTACCTTTTTGTAACCAAAGGATTACCATAAAACCCATAAAAAGAACACATAACATATATAAAGGTAACTTGGGACATAAACATACTTAAGTGGAATAACCATACGGCTGACTTCCACACATATCACTTAATGGAATAGCCATACGGCCAATTTCCATACATACTTAATGGAATATCCATACGGCCGACTTCCATACCCAATGCATTGGAGGTTATAATGTAACCACCCGTCCTGGTATTCACGGCACCACCCGTCATATGGTTTATAACATAACCACCCGTTAAAATGTCCAAGTACCAATATAAAATCATAAAACATAAAACCAATATAAAGGAATGATAACATTTCCACATTTCAGTCACAATATATCATAAATATATTGACATAATAGAATCCTTTTTCAAAACAATTTTCAATACCAAAATACATAAAAGAGTATATGGTATTTATTTTATTCTAAAAACATTACGGCTTGTTGAGAAAGCCAAAGACCAAATAATACTCGTGGCGGCGGAAAAGGTCGTTGTCGCCACGTACGTTAAAAGAAACATTCCTTTTTGTCGTTTTGTAAAATTATTCGTAGAAAAAGATTCATTTTGTATAAAAGTAAAATTCAAAGGGGTTTATACACCGTATAAAAGAAAGTTGTGTATAAAACGAAATATGCCTCAATGAAAGGAGATTGAGACGAAGTCCCTTACCTCGGGTCCGACTTGACTCGATCGTTCTTTAACATCCTGAATAATAAACTTGAGTTAATTTATACTTGATTAAGAACCTTTTTAAAGTTCATTATTCCTTTTATATCACTTATTTCCATGTTATAAACATTATGTAACCATTTATGTTAATAATGTTTGTTTTGTCAATATTTGGTTCTTAAGTCGAAAGTGGACTTCTTACAATTACATGTTGTTCGTGTGGTCAAAGGTTCTTTATATCCAGAATGAAATTCCCAATTTGGATATAATATGTATCATATATATCCAGAATATACATGTATTTATAATATTACATAATCATTTAGAGGTAAGAAATGAAATGCACCGTTCATGGAGACGGTAAGCCGTACGTACGCATGAACGCTACTTTCATTTCTTTGTCATATTAATGGAATTAAAAATAAATGAGAGGTATGTATATTTTAATTCCAGAATTATATTCATCATTTAGATATATCATTAATTATATATATCCATTATATACATGTACTTTTAATAGTACATTACATTTGGGGATAAGAAATGAAATGCACCGTTCATGGAGACGGTAAGCCGTACGTACGCATGAACGCTACTTTCATTTCTATCTCATACTTTAATGGAAAGAAATAATAATGATATAGAGGTATATTATAATTCCAGTATAACATCATATATAATAACTTTAAATCCATCCTTTACACGTCCCACATATGGCATTAACGAATCACATCACTTTGAGGGGGCGGTAGTCCGCACTTCCTTAAATGAAGATATCGTGTTTACCCATAATGGAAACCATAAAGGTATGCCCAAAATGAAAAATACAGAAGCTTAAAGAAAACATAAACCTATTATATATCATATATAAAAATAGTGACATCATAATGGCCACCTTTGAAGGTGTTAAATGAGTATTGAACAATCATCGTTTAGGGAGGCAAAATTTCGCCATCCACAGAAACCGTATGTTCTTTAACCATTTGATGTAGTTGTGTGAGAGTGTAGCTAGAATAAATCTTATAACAACATCCTAGTATATTGAAAATACTGGTGTTGTTACAAAATAAGTAAATAAAAAGAGTTTAGAGGGTTGGAGAAGCAAAATAAAACAAATTAACAAGAGAGAATGAATTACCTTTAAAAGTGTAATTCCTTTTGATTTGAGCCTAAAGGCTTCCTTTGAAATGATTATTCCCAAAGGGAATCCTCTAGGATGAGTAGAGGGATGTGGAGAGAGTAAATGGGTAGGGGTTGGCCGAGCCAAAGGCTTGAGGAGTGTGTGTAAGGTGGTAGATGTGGGGGCCTTTTATAAGAGGAGAGGAGGGGCACTTTTGGAAAGTAAAGAAATATTACTTTATTTGAAAATGTGTTTAGGTTTTAAAAGGTCCCACATTGATATAATTCGTGGATAAGGTGATAAGGGTTCTAAATCCACTCATCCAATTGGTTTTGGACATGTGTAGTTCATATATTTTACATTATCTTTCCATTTTATTTAAATCGTCAAATAATGATGTCATCGCTGCATCATTATTATGTCATAAATAATTTAATTTATTTAATTTCAAAAAATTATAAAAAAAATACTATGATGTAGGAAATATTTTTATCTTTCCAATTAATATTTATAATAAAAAATCTGATCTTTATAACCCCATGTAAAAATTGTTTTAGTAAAACATAATATGTTTGTGAAATTTTTACTTTTACATTTAATAAAAACTTATTTATGTCATTTCCCAACCAAAGTGTCTCCATGGGGTCCCCAAGTTGACCCATGGCTTGTATTGCTCGACCATGACACAAACAATAAGGTTGGGACATGTTTCTAGGTCATTTCATATTATTAAAGCATTATTTATACCTTAAACTACCCTAATTACCACTAATCGCGATTAAGAACTTAATAAGTTACTATTCACCAAAAAATTATTATAATCTCATTGAACCACATTTTACTTCTTAATGACAACCATGTATGTCGGATTTTTGAAAATCAAAACACAATGATGGAAAAATTTCATTTAAACGGAAAATCAGTTTTTATAAGTACCACTTAGTGGTTTCACTATTCATCAAAAATTGAAATTTTTCAGAAAATTACCAAAAATTCACCCTAAGATATATTTGATATTAAGAATTCAAAAATGAAGTCTATTTTACAAAATTCAAAACATATAAGTCACATTAATTAATTTAGTAATTAATTCCCGCTGTCAGAGCAAATAGCGTGTTTTTATGGAACAATAAGTATCAAAAGATTGACACTAGTTTAAGTCCGATTTCAAAGTGAAATTAATTCCAACGACCACTATTGGATTTAATGGTAAAAATATTTTCTAATTTCACTTTAAAACCAATTAAAAATATAATCAAATCATATAAATAAATTAGATTAAAAAGAGGTTTTGAATTAAAATACAACATTTTACACTATTCATTAAAAAAATGTACTTTATCAGAAAGGTACCAAAAATTTACACAAAGTAAATTTTGATGTCCCTATTCTAAAGAAGAGTTATATTTAATCCAGTAGAATTTATAAGATCAATCAAAACTATATTTAATGACGGTTCTCCGTCAAAAGGTGATAAGTGGACCTTTCGTGAAAATTAGGGTATAAATGCCTAAAATTGAACTCTTTCTGTATTTTAAGCCTTTATCTTTTATTGGGTAAATGTAAAAACATTTAAAAACATATATAATCATATTTTAGTTATTTCTATCCATTCCCGCCAGTACAACGACTACTCCTTAACTAACATTTAAAATAATATTATTTTATTACTTGTGTGCAACGTAAGTTTTCAAAGAAACTCATCGTTGCGTACCGAGTACGCTATCGAACGTAGAAACCCCTTTTAATTAAAATTAATATTTAATTCGTAAATATTAATAAATATGAAAATTATTTATTCTTCATTTACCTGGGATGTTACAATATATATTATATATAAATCATAATTTATATTCTGGAAGTAAGTAAATCATGATATAAGTAATAATAATGTCAAGAACAACAAGTCCAAACACCTACGATAAATGAAACGATTTTACCCAAGACGCTTCTTTAACATGAATTTACAAAAGAACGGGTAATATAAAGTCATAAGTGGACCATATATGATATAATAACAATGAATATGATTCTGTAATAAGTCAATGACATTATTTAAATCATTATACAGGAGGTTCGGACACTTACGAAGAAAATCGGACCTAAGGTAAGGGAAATATCACAATCTCATTTTTATCTGAGATTGTTTATACTTTAGTATTTACTGGGGTGTATTTTATCATCCACATCCATGTTTCCTCAATATGTAATATTATTTCCATCCACCTACAATTGTTTAAATCCAATTTTAACCTTCAGTGAGTTTTTAGTAAAAGATATGAATGGAATCTTTTGACGTTTTTCGTACGAGGTACTTTTTTACTTTTCCGACAAAAGTACGAAGAATGTTTTTTTAACTTATACGGCATGAATGTATTTTTAAAACATTATTTCCAAGAATATTTCTTTAAAAGTTTTCAAGTTTATTTTTAATCAACTTCTTTTAGTTTAAAGTTGTATGAGATGTTAAGAAAGGAAAAATGTTTTTGAAGAAGAAAGGATATTTTCCTCAAGAATGGAGTTCAAGTGTTTTATAAAAATTATTTTCCATCTAAGATAATAAAGGGTTATGTTTTTATCCCTTTTATTACATTGATTTGATTATGTTGTGATGGAATTATTTTTATGAATTTCTTTATCTTATATGAATTGTTTTATGATGTCATGATGTTTAAGATTCCCATTTGTATTACATGGGTTATGTAATGATGTATGATTTATGATTTTGTGGCACACATAAGAATGGTATCATTATGAGATGGGTGGTACCTATATCTCCCTCCAATGCATTGGGTAAAGATTTTATATCTCATGAGATAGACATGGATGGAACAGTAGGTTATACCGGTTCAGTGAAACAGGACTGAAACCAGGGTGACTCGGTTCAGAAAGGGACTTTGTCCACTAAGATAGTCTTGGAAATGAGTCTTGGATAATAAGAAATGATTCTCTGTGATTATGTGTGTATGCCACAAAGTTTAATGTTTTAAGTTATGATTATTGTAATTACATTTCACTGCCATGAGTTATCCCAGGTTATGAAATTATTATCTCTTTTACAGGTTAAGATTTCCAAAAGTTATGTGCTTATGTATATGATGTGATTGATATTTCTTTTTTTTACCCTTACTGAGCATTTGAGCTCACCCTTTTATGTTTTATTTTCCCCAGGATATAAAGAAAGGTTTTAGGTATAAAAAAATAAGATCTTTATGGGAGATGTTGAAGATCTTTCACCAGGATTAGAAGATTTTATTCCGAGTTTCCAAAGACACTAAACTATTACGATCCTTGTGTGTGTGTTTTGTTATGTACTAAGTATTCCGCAAAAGTAATGTAATGTTCATGTACGTCAAGATTCGGGTCTCTACAATTGTGACTGATTTGAAAGATTGATGATCATATCACTTAGAAAATTCTCTTTTATTCCGATTTTTATTCCCATATTTTAAGTAGTAAATATGTGTGTAACCGATTGGAACACATAGAGAATAGAACCTAAGGGTCTAGGTTGTGTGACAAGGATAAAAAAGTTGAATCAAGGGGTGTATATCTTTATTACATCCATTCCATATTTTATTTTCATTTTTCTATTTTCATTCTTAAAAAACCACCCCTCATTTCTCTCATATTTGAATACATTAAAAAAATACATAGTTGATTGAGATTGTGAAACTATCAAGACCCAATCCTTGAGAGACAATCCTGATCAGTCACTAGGCTTATTTAGGAGTAAATATAAATTTTATTCGATTGACTCCCACAACAACTGTGTGATTAACTTAGTACCATTACGAGGGTGAAGGGTCAAGTTTTCACTATATTTAACACAATTGTAATTGTATTGAAGATTTTATTTTTTTAATTAATTAATTTATTCTTTTCTCTACTCTGGGACAAAGAGTTAAAGGTGAACATTATATATAATTGATAACAAATTTTATTCCTATAATAAAGGGATTGACATAACCAAAAAATTCATGATCCCACACATTTCCCATTAATTTTCTGAACAATTTTTTCCCATATGTTCCATAGGTGACCTAGTAGGAGAAACACCCACAATAACCAATGAACCACTAACTCTGATGAGGAAGAATTCAAGAGTAAGGGAATAATAAAATTTATATGCATGAATTAATGGATGAACTGAACTGGCTCAACAAATCATTCCCAGTGCATGAATTAAATCATAAACAACACCTCAACATGGAAGAATCCAAGAGCCTATAATATGAAATCAAACACACATTTTAGTAATATACAGAAGAAGAATAAGAAGAATAATATTGATAAATATTGTAAGATGAACCTTGATTAAGGCTCCCACATATCCAGAAAACCATGTTGGAGATAGAACCTAGAGAGATTGACAAAAAGTTTAGTGTACCATTGTTCACCCATTAAACAATTTGGTCAGCGGATTTTCACATAGAATATGAATTGAAATCTAAAACCATTGAGGGAGACTCATTAGTGGGATTTTCATTCTCTAATTTTTTTGAAACTCAACTGTTTTATGACCTTCCTTAGGGTGTAGAAAAAAGATTAGAAAGTTGGCTGCAGGACAAAAATGACAATAATGGAGGAATGAATGAAATTCACTTTAGAGAGGGAATGGGAGAAACATTACGGCTATCCACTAAGATTGAAAAGGGATTCGGAAAATACTCAAAAGAGAAACTAAATAATTCAAAAACATTTCATAGGTTTTCAATCCTTTCCCTTCTTTTTTCATCTTCCCAAAAACCACTAGAGATATTAACCATACAAAATTTTCCCAAATATGTTTTTCCACAAAATTAAGAGTTGGGACCATAAAATCTAGTGAATATTGAATAAAAAATGAAACTAAAGGGAAAACATTAACAAATAAATTAATCCATTACAACTACATTACATACAAGGAGATACTCACTTATATTTGTAATAATATGATCATACGACACAAAATAGTATATTTTATATAAAACAAATAACATAAAAATACTTATTAATGTATATTGATATAAAATTTTATTCTTTAAAAGTAATTGACATGCACCACTAAATAATATATTACTGGTGGAATAAAATAGGATCATTAATAACTTCTAGAAATTTAGGCTATAGCCATTGACCTATAGCAACAGTTTTACAGGTTTGTGTCTATAGCTTGTATATAACAACAATTTTATTAAAACACTATAGCTAAAATTTTTCATCCTTTTTTCCAAAACCCATTGGTCTCCTTCTCTATCCTCCCATGATAAGTGACCCTCCACACCCTCCTCCTCTATCCCCCCTGTAACAACCCAAAATTTTGAATAAATCTTGTTTCATAATTTTATGTGTTATTTAATTTTATTTTTGTACTCAACAAAAATGTTTTATTTGATAACATGAGTATAATTAAATTGAGATCGTTGGGTTTTGACTGTTATATGACCATTGGTTAATATGACCACTATAAACTAAATGTTTCGATTATTGTCTCTAAATACAAGTAATCTTGGTTAATTATTATAGAAGGAAGATTCGATGGCCTCACCCAATAGTCTTGGACTGATCGAAGCCAATCTAACAAAACTTGAGAAGGAGGTAGCACCACTGGGCTTTGCTCTGGACCAAAACCAAGACGAACTTCATCGTGTTAAGCAAGAACATAATCACCTTTGCGAGAAGTTCAAACTGATAGAAATTACTACTCGTGCGATGTTGGTCAAGCCTCCCTCGGATTCTCTCATCTTAGCGCACCTTACACTTAGGTCATATGCTGCTGTGATAAGGGGTTATGTAAGGAGACCGTAACTGCCTTGTGTAATCCCTTGTTTTAAATAAAAATTTGGATTTCTTCTTATGATGAAGGTTATGAACTTTTAAATGACCGGATAAATATATATGCATAATTTTGATGAATTTTAGAAAATGGATATTTTAAAAATGTTTATGTAAAACTTAAATAACTAAAAATGTGTAATGATATTCAAAAAATGGTCTTCTATAATTATGTCCAGTACAAAATTTAGAGTCTAATAAGATCAACTTGATTTTTGATGAGTAGTAAATTATGAATAGTGATTTTATGATTAGGATTAGTAATGCATCCAAATGGATTAGTAATCTCACTTAATGAAAGTATTAATATAATCTAGGCACCTTGATTAAGTAATGTGATTCAATAAAATGGTTAAATAACGGTTTCATTATTCAAGTATTAGTTTTTTCAGGTGAATAGTGTTTTTTAATTAAAAATTAAATTAAAAATATTTAGAAAATTATTTTTATAAACTAGATTTCATTTTTGAACTCAGAGCATCGATATTATGTTAAGGTAATTTTTGGGGATTTTTCTGAAAAAATTGAATTTTTAGTGAATAGTGTATTTATTTAAAAAATAAATTAAAAATATTTACAAAATTATTTTTATAAAATGGAGTTAATTTTTGAAATCATATCACTAATATTTGGTTAAGGTGAAATTTTGGGATTTTTCTGAGAAAGTTGAATTTTCAGTGAATAGTAAAAATACAGTTTTAGGGTTTCGGTATGTTTAATGACATTATAACTGTGTCATGATGATGTCATGAGATATTTTTTGGGTTGGACGACCAAAGGTGATTAATTATTGTATGGGGGCCCCATGTGGCCTAACTCTATGGGAAATACCATGGGAGAGCCCATTCTTTTGAGAAAACCACTTGTGAGGTGTCCCTTGGCCATTAATGCCTTGTCCCCTCACTTTCTCTATAAATACCAAGCCATCCTCTCATCCATTTCAACTCTCTACTCTCCCCCAACGAAGTTATGGTCTAATTTACTCCCAAGGAGTCCTCCCACGGTGCCCCCAATCCCTCAAGGTCCCAACCATTGAGTTTTAAGAGTTACGTTTTAAGGTAAGGGATCCGACCCCTCTCTTTCTTTTCAAGTGATCTCTTTTTTGTCATTTCATTTATGATCCATGTTATTATGTTGGAGGAGGTTATTTTACATTCATTATAATTTCCTTTTATATGTTAATATGATTATATACCCCATCTTACTCTCATCATTTAGTTTTAATAATGTTTAAGTGGCGCCGTTAGGGTGCCGAATTTTAAGGGATTCTTTCACCCTTCCCATTTTTCAAAGTTCTACTTTCATGTCAAGTCTTTCAAGTTCCTTTTTATTATGTTGGGGTATTATCTCTATATCTACCATACTGAAATTTTTTGTTAATATTATTAGAGACCCTATTTGATCTCATCAATTCATTTTTGTTGAAGTTTAAGTGACACCGTTAGGCTGCTGAATTTTTAAGGGATTCTTTCACCCTTCCCATTTTTCAAAGTTCTACTTTCATGTCAAGTCTTTAAAGTTCCTTTTTATTATGTTGGGCTATGATCTCTATATCTATCATACTTAAATTTTATGTTCATATGATGAGAGACCCTATTTTATCTCATCAATTCATTTTTGTTGGAGTTTAATTGGCGCTGTTAGGCTGCTGAATTTTTAAGGGATTCTTTCACCTTTCACCTTTTTCAAAGTTCTACTTTCATGTCAAGTCTTTCAAGTTACTTTTTATTATGTTGGGTTATGATATCTATATATATCATACTGAACTTTTATGTTCATATGATGAGAGACACAATTTGATCTCATCAATTCATTTTTGTTGAAGTTTAAGTGATGCCGTTAGGCTACTGAATTTTTAAGGGATTCTTTCACCCTTCCCATTTTTCAAAGTTCTACTTTCATGTCAAGTATTTCAAGTTACTTTTTGTTATGTTGGGGTATGATCTCTATATCTATCATAATTAACTTTTATTTTTATATGATGAGAGACCCTACTTGATCTCATAGATTCATTTTTGTTGGAGTTTAAGTGGTGCCGTTAGGCTGCTGAATTTTTAAGGGATTCTTTCACCTTTCTCCTTTTTCAAAGTTCTACTTTAATGTAAAGTATTTAAAGTTCATTTTTATTATGTTGGGGTATTATATCTATATCTACCATACTGATATTTTATGTTCATATGATGAGAGATCCTATTTGATCTCATCAATTCATTTTTGTTGAAGTTTAAGTGACGCCGTTAGGCTGCCGAATTTTCATAAGAGAAATCTTATTTTTGTCTTCCTTCTATGTTTTTAATTTCATATGGTATATCTTTCAAATTTCATTACCATGTTCTTATACACTTTATATTCTGTCACTATACTGTTTTATGGATCATTTATGAGTGGGTGACCCATGTCCCCTCTCTTTTCAATGTTTTCTAAAACCCCGAAACATAGCCGTTATGCTGCAGAATTTCTGTCTCAAAATTTCTCTCTCTTATTCTCAAATTCATTTATTTTATTAAGTGAATACTCAAAGATATTTCTCCTAAAGGGGTACTCACATATATATGAAAATGTTCTATTTTAAATTCTAGGATTTACATACATGAGACCCGCTTTCCTTTTTTGTGGGATTAAAGTGACATAAAGATAATGTCTTTAAAGCAGTTTTTAAAATGTTAGGATTATGAAATGAAACCCATTTCTTTTATGCTATATGGGTTGTTTATGAAATGATTTATGATGATATATATGGATAACATGATAATAAAGACATGTAAAGGGTGCACCCCAGATAGCGCTCCAATGCATTGGGTAAAGACTTAATCTCTATAGATGACCATTTAGACTAATACCTTGGTGAATAACCTTAGTAATTTTTAATGACACCTTGGGGATGGACCTTGGTGAAATGAAAGGATTGTAAATATTAAATGTTGTAGCCACAGCTTCAAGTTATGAAAATTTTTATTTTTATTATGATATATCTCATGATTTATTTCTCATGCCTTAAAGTTCTTTTCATGACCTTATTGAAGTATCTCAAGTTCACATGTAAAATGTTTCTCTTGTTTTTCTTACTAGGCCTTCTGCTCACCCTTTCTTTTTATGTATGTCCCCAGGTTATGAGATGCAGTAATGAACCTAGGATGAACATGAGGAGAAGCCTTTCAAGTGTTTAAGAATAATGTTCTATGTTTTCATGTGTTATGTTCCTGGTTTTCAAGACACCAAACCTTAAAGATCCTCGGTTTTGTAAAATGTAATGAAAGTTTATGTGATAAAAAGGCAGGATGCTATAACCCCGACCCTAAAACCTCCTCCATTGACCTCTCTCTCATAGTGTCTCTCTCATCCTCTATCCTCCCCTGATCATCGGCCCTCCGCCATCGACCTCTCTCACGGTGGTGCCCTCCTCCCCCATCCTCCCCTGATCTGTGACCCTCTACCCTCAACCTGTCTCACAGCGGCACCCTCTTTCTCGATACCCTCTGTGTGAAAACCTCTAACCCCAACGGTTCCCATCACAACCTATCTCAACATTTCTTATCATATAATTCTAAATCAATAACATGGGGTATTTGATCTATTTTGAGGAATCATGTTGATTTAGATCAATCCATCCATCAATATTGGACAAAGAGGATCATATAACTATGTGGTAGGTGGTCCCTAAGTTTATTCTTCAATTTATATGAGTTTTATGTGCTTTATTATGGAAGAGTCTTGACAAGCATGTGAAAATGTCTTGAGATGAAAACAGATTGCATTTCATCATGTTTAAAGAGTGAAATAATAATTTTAGGGTTGTGAGAGGTCCTTCGAGTGATGTGTTTTTCTGAATGGACATCTATAACCATGTACATAATTTAAAACATTATGGAATTATGGATTGATAACTTAAGAGGGGTTTCCTTTAATATGTTTGACTTAGTAGACCTTATTAGGTTCCCTTGAGTTCCCCTTGATGATGGGGAACTCTTATATGTGATAGATTAACATGGTAATTACCTCATGGTAAGATTTTGTTTATGATCAGTCAATCAATAAATTGATTGTTTGTATGTTGTGCCACATTATGGGTTTCTTATGATTGTTGATTTGTTATTATTTTTGTACAAAAGTACATTTATTGATTTTTTTTATTCCAAAACCATTTTTCGAGGCTTATTTGTAGTATATTTTGAATATCATGTATAATGTTACCAAGATTAGTAATGATTAAATTTAAATTGGGAAATTATTTGAAATGAAAATAAATTTCATGAAGTGTTTAAATCTAAAACCATTTCAGTGAATAATTTTAAAATGGGACTCGTGGATGTTTAGGATTAAAAAAACATGTTTTATGATTTGTTTTTACATTCACATGATTCTTTGCAAGTGTTTGATTACATTATATAAATTGTGAAATTATTTAAAATGAAATGGGATTTCAGGAATTCTTTTGGTTATATGATGATATTCACTAGGTGTTTTGAAATTAGAGGAGAACTTTATGACGTTTGAGTGAGATTTTGTTTTAAACAAGTTCATGATTATCAAATCTGGTGTTTATATTTTCTAAAATTCTATATGTGGGAAGTTCTAATTTTACCCTATTAAATGGATTTTTTATTTTTTTTAAGGAGGTGATATTATTTTCAATGTTATTTTCTTTTTAAAATGAGTTTTCAAATTTCTCTTTTAAATTATGGTATTTTTAGGAAAGATATTTTTATAGTTTGATTTTATTTATGTGATTTTAGTTAATCCAATCATTCTAAACGAGATTGTTGTTTTTTGAGGTATAAATTATATATGGTTTGGACCCATGGCTTGTGATATTTAAATTAATTATCCCATAAAGGTATTAGTTGAAAGCATAGAGTGTTTCTCTTTGGAAAACCACGAGGATGATTCTTCTCATAATTAGGTGTAGCTATTCTAGTTCTATGTTATGACTAGACATTTAATGAAGTTGTAAAGTAGAACCATTCCCTATTTTTGGGATTCTTGAAGAAGTGGCATCTGTTTCATGGTGATTGAGGTTTACTGTAGATGAAAGATTAGTATGAATTTGACTGGACATATTGGAATGAGATTATATATCCCTTGTCTTTTTCATGTTTATCAAGATTTGAGTGGTCAACTATGATAGGTCCTATTACAGTCTTAGCATTAGATGTAACCTGAGAGGGGGGATCCTGGTATTCTAGTAAAAATGAATTTAAAAAATTTACTTTAATATCTCACCGCCTTATTTGGATCATGACCTCTTAAACATAAGGGTTACTATTTTTTAATTTTTGATTAAAGTTATCAAATTACCAATTCACTTGAACCCTTATTATTATATATTCATTAAGTTTTCTTAACTCAATTTTAATGTGTATGAAGTGGCCCATGTTTTTAGAGGATGCCCAACAGTATACTTCTCAAAGACAATATTCCAAAAGAGGGGGAGGATTGTGACACATAAATGATATATTATGAATCTTTATATATTTTACATAGCCTTCTACCATGTTTAAGATATAATTTTGGTGTGTTATAGGTTCTTGAGTAGCCAAAAATGGATGGTGGGAAAGGATAGAGGGAGGGGTGTAAGGGGGTGTGTCGGGGGGGGGGGGGGAGGTTGGGGATGTGTAGGGGGAGGGGTAGGGGTTTGTGAAAGGGGTAGGGGGCGCAAGGGGTAGGGGGTGTAGGGGTGGTGTGGTGCTGGGGAAGGGGGAAGGGGGTGTGAAGAGTGGGGGGGGGGGTGAAAGGGGTGGGGGTGAAAGGGGTCGGGGGGGGGGGGGCTGGTGCTGGGGAAGGGGGAAGGGGGTGTTCATGGTTGGGTGGGGGGGAGTGTGTGAATTGAGGAGGGGGTGGGCAGAGGGGTATCCAGGAGGGGGTGGGGTTTCCACGATGGGGGGGGGGGTACTAGGTAAGTCTTAGTGATGGGATTCATGATAGATTATGATTATTATTTAGGTATTGGATTTGATGAGTTGGATAGCTATTGGAAATGGGTTTTATTAGAATCTTACCTTATAGTTTGAGCCAACCATTTGATTTTGTTGATTCCATATTCATTATTTGGGTGTTTTATGGGGTTTCTACATACACATACCTACATAGGGTTTTTCTATACATTTAAAGCCTTTTAAAAATGGTAGAAACAGTGGATTTTAATTTTGTGGACCACTCATTAGTGAAGATTAGAAGTTCATGGTGGTGATGAAAATGTTTGGTGGTTAGATCCTATATATTGAGTTGATAGTTATTATTGGCACCATGCTGAGTGGGACCTTGGAATTTCCCATGGTCAATGATAGGATGCTGACATTTTCTATTCATTTTCAACTTATTATTTGACATAATATGATACGAATGTTAAATAATTCGATGCTGATTGTGTGGTCTTTTTTACTAGATTAACCCAAAGCTGTTTTTACAATTTATTACTGATTTATATTTTATAACCTTTATGATTCTAGGAAATTGTATTAAAATTTTAGGAATGTGGTCTTAATGTATAATTTTACCTTGGTATAATGGATCCTGCTTGAAGAGATTTTGTTCAAAAAGAGTGGACAAAATATGAGATTAATATAATATGTACGACAATTGCATTTGGAATGGGTGATGTTGACATCGTATTTGGGATTAATGCCTAATATGATTAACTTATTTTTTACTTTTTTATTTGTTCATATATTTTATTCCACTATTTTCTATTCAAAATCCCACATATTCGAATCAAACTCATGATCAACAAAGGTAGCTTTGAACAAAGTCCCATGTCACTTAGATATAACCGTAATACTATGGTGAATTCTGGGTGGGATTTAAAAAAAAGCTAAGAATATTCTACAAAACTACCATGGCTGTCTAGGGGCTATCCAGGAAGAATGGGGATGTCTAGGGGGAGGGATGCGGGAAGAGGGGGGTGCAGGTTGGGGGGGGGTGGGAATAGGGCAGTGGTGTGTATAGGGGAGGGGGTGTGCATGTGGAGGGGGGAGGGGGTGTGAATTGGGGAGGGGGAAATATTTAGCCTAACATTAATGAAAGTATTGATTATATAAGATGAGAGGAAAAAAGTCACAACATAAAACATTCCTTCAGTACATAACGTACATACATTCATATTTATTCTTAACAGTTTTCTGTCATTTAAACTTTTAATTCAGATATTTCATTATTTATTATCATGTATTGTTAATTTTAAACATTACTATATCTGCAGATATACATGTTGTATGAGTTTGTAGGCGGTGAACTCTGGGATTATTACCTATTATCCACAAATAAAATTCCAAGTAATGAAAGATATGTATTTTCTTGAACAATATTTAGTTTGGTATTCAACATTTTTATATCCATATATCACACATAATTGTTAATGTCTACACAGAATGTGTAAAAACACATACAAGGCACAAATTCACCCTTTTTAATTACACATGTTTTACTTATTTCCTTTTTTAGTGATTTTATACAGCTGAGGTAGATTATCGATTTTTGTGTTTGCTTTTTTTTTGTAAGAGTTTCTAGCATCGAATTACTATGTTATGTACATTTTACTGTGTATCCCTTTTTATATATTTTTACCACCTCTTGAATGGTATTGTTTACTAGAAATTAATTTACAAATTGAAATGTATTACATATTGATTTGTTTTGGTTCCATAGCTTTAATATGTTGTTTCAATACCAGTTTAATAGATCCAGGGGGAGGGGGTGTACAGGGGGGATGGGGTGTCCAGGGGGAGGGTGTCTAGGGTGGTGTCTATGGGGGAGGGGGTGTCCAAGTGGTGTGTTTAGGGGGGTCTATCCAGGTGGATAGTGAGGGGTGCTGGGGGTGGGGTACATGGGGGGTCTATCCAGGGGGTGCATGGGGGGTCAACAGGGGAGGTCTGTCTAGGGGGTGTCCGGGGGGGGGGGGGTGAAGGGGGGAGTGTCTGGGGGGGGGGTGTCTGAGGGGGTATAAGGTAGTATGTCTAGGTAGGGGGGTCTATCTAGGGGGGTCATGAGGGTCTGTATGGGGAGTGGGGGGGGGGGGCTATCCAGGGATATAAGGGGGCTCTGTCTAGGGACGTGGGGGGGGGGGGGGTGTCGAGGGGGTATCCAGAGGGGTCAGTAGGGGTTGGGGGTTTGTCCAGGGGGAGAGTGGGGGTGCAAGGTGTGTGTGGGGGGGGGGGGTGCAAGGGGGTCCATCTAGGGGGTCCAAGGCGGTCTATCCAGAGGGTGAAAGGGGGCTCTATCAAGGGAGGGGGGGTGTACATGGGGTGAATTTTCAGTTAGTGGGGTGGGGGGGGATTCCCATATGGGAGAGTGGAGGGCGAGTGGGGGGGAGTGGGGGGGGGGAGAGGGACTACAGGGGGTGGTGGGGTGGGGGGCTATTGTGGTGTGTGTGGGGGGGGGGGGGGTTGAAAGGGGAAGGCCTATAGCCATGGTTTTAAACCTTGGATTTAGACCTATTTCCATGATTCTAAACCGTTTCTACATCCCCATAGACACAGTTCTAAATAGTGGCTATAATCCCTATGTGGCTTAATGTTCTTCCACATTTTTAAATCGTGTCTATAGGCCTTGCCCTATAGCCATAGTAATCCCAGACAAAATCCATTGAACTGTGGAAATAACCTATAACCACATTTTTTAGGCTTATATCTATAGTTTAAAACCGTGGCTATAGCCTAAATTTTTAATAGTGAATTTATAATTGGGTTGGATGCATAGGAAAACAACTTGGTTAATTTTTTATTCTGTTATATACATAAAAATATTTTATCTTAATTTAATGGTGAAATTATATCCGACCATCTGTTAAAAAGTACAATAATAATGTTAGGAAATAAATGAACATGTTTATCTAACTATAATTCATATATATAATAATAGGTAATTATTTAAGTATCTTTTTTAAATGGGGAAATACACTTTAGATAATATAAAATTATTTTATGTAAATTTAGTAAAATGAATTTGGTGAAGTTGGAAAATTAGGAAATATTAAATCAAACCTGAAAAATGAATGGAATATTTCAAAGTGTCATAATGATAGGTCCATCCTAAAAAACATAAAATAAGTGTACAAAAATTCTCAACATAACCCATATCATGGGTAAATATCTTTAATTTAGTGGTCAATAGACTTTGATGCCACATTTCTAAACGTACAAGTGACTCAGGGTATATCACCACATTCCATAAAATATGATAAATATTCATCTAAATAATGAAATAGTAATAATTAGTGGGAATGCTTTTTATTTATTTTGAACATTATGAAATACTTTTACTTCAACTGATTAAAATTTAAAGTAATCTATATCAATTTATATAAAAATTAGGAAAATATAGAATGATCTTACCCTATAACACATGATATCTCTAGTACGACATCAATGAGGACCGTAGACATTGAAATCATAAAATTTGGATGAAAATAATTTAGTGTAGGATCCATACAATCTATGGTAACCAAAAAATAATTAATTAATAAGTAATACTATCAACAATATTTATAAAACACAACATAAAAAATTAAGAAAAATGAAATGTGATGATTCTTAATCTAAAAGTACTTTAAGATTTTTAATCTACCATGAACTTTCGGGAAAATAACAAGAAATTAAATATAATTTTAATAATTATATGAAATAAAAATACGCACCTCTTCAAAAAGATACATCATTCATATACTGTGTCCAAGGGTGACTTATTTTTTGAAAACAACTATCCATGATAGTTCTATATTGACATACCTCATCAAATTGTGCATCATGTTTTGGTATAATTCAAATGTTAAATATTTATTCTCTAGTAAATAATGCTGGAAAATACAGTGAAAACATTAAGTATTTCCTATTACATATAAAAAACTAATTTAATAGATTAATTAGACATATTAGGACTTTATCTTAAACATTGAAAGAAAGAGGACCAAAAAGTCTTAGAGGACTGAAGCAATGGAGGTTAAGGGAATCCACCCAAAACAATTTGTACACTCTAGGGTTAGGGAACATATATTAGAATAAATAATGAGATGAATAATTAGGTTTCCTTTTAAAGTATGGAAATCCACAACATAGTTTCTTTTTTTCTAGGCATGATTTAGGCTGGAATTCTTAATGATTTTCTTATATTTTTAGAAGATACAATGAATGATCCATGGGGAATTGACCTACCCATGGAGGGATTTTTAGATAACTATGGAATCAGTTTTGATCTTAGTGAGAGAAATGTTAGGAGAAAATAATTTCTAGACTGTTAATCAAATTCTTAGCCTACGCCATAAGAGAGTTGCCTTTTCCATAGTATCCACTAAAGGAAATAATCACTAAGCCCGTATTGTCTCAGATAGCACCACCCCTATCATGTTCCCAATATTACTAGAGTTTCCACTATTAAGTTTTAATCCATTATTAGGGGTTTTCAACATAATCCATTTACCTGACAGAGTAATAATTTTATGAGGGGCGCAATTATTAATATATTCATGACTATCCTCAAGGAGAAATAATTCTACCAATGCCTCATTAGAGAACCTATATCAACCTCTAATAACCTAGATCAAGTCTTCATTACTAAATAAGAACTTGATGTTTCTTCCACACTAGATGTGTTCCTTGTATTCTAGACACACCAGAAACTGACCACAACCAAGATGGTCATTCCAATATACTCCAAAACATTATTCTCTACCCCATAAAACCATGAATGAAAAAATAAATCATCATCACCATCCAAAACCTTGATTCTTTAAAGAATCTTGAATATATTCCACATAGAATTTTCACATTTTCTTTCAAATAAAAGGTGACTAGATGATTCTTCATTGGAATTATGACAATAAAAGAATTTGGAATCAATGTGAGAAAATTTAATTTAGATTGTTTCACTGGTAAAAACAACATGATTCCAAATATTCAAAATGAAATAGTTAAATTTATTAAGGATAACATTTCAACTAAGAATCTAACTCTTGTTTCAAGATTATCCATGGTAGAAAAATGGTAATCCTTGGACAAGAAGGACCTGAACGAAGTACCGATGAACACAAGATTATCTGGATCAGATGAGAGATGAATACTATTAATGAATTCAAGTTGGTGTGAATAGATCATGGTCCAAATGAATGAATGAAAATTTCAAGATTGAGGAAAACAAATGTCGATGGTAGGGAATCCTATAAAACCAAGGATATCACCCACCCCTTATCCTAAAAAAATATGATGTAACTACACCCAAAAAATCCACTAGGACTAGATATGAAACTCCGGTAATTTCCCTCATCAAATCCTCTAAATTTTGGATACCCTCACTTTTGATCATCTAAAAAATCCTCATATTTCCCAAAGATAAATATTCCCAATAAATATCAACCTTCCATGGCCTCTCATTACTTTTTATATTGTAGAATGTGCATGGTATCCAAAATATTATTAAGACCTATACCTCATAATTTCATTGGATTGACCATTCTATCCCAGGGCACCAAATGGAAGTGATCCTCCATATGAGAATTCCACATAAAGGAATCCATGATTTATTCAATGTTACATACCATAGTGTAAGGGAATTTGAGAACTGCGAGAACATGCATTGTAATAGAATAAATAATACATTTAACCAACATGGTGCATCTCGCAAAAGATAAGAAACAATTATTTCAGTTAACAGTGCATCCCATAATTTTATCCACTAGACTCTCATAGCACTGAATGTGATGCCCTTCCCAAAAAATAGGAGGTCCTAAATAATTTTGAAGAATTTATTTCCAATTAATCCTCAACACGTCTTCAATATTTTTGATCCTACACATAAAATAGAATTAAGAATTGTAAATACTACTCTTCTCATAGTTGATTCATCAAAAACTCCATTTGTAGTATTCCTTCAATAACACGATGATTCATTTAAGAGATATACTATTTCCATTACTAAATATAATCTTGTGATAAAAAAAATAAGTCAAGATATTCCATTAAAATGTATTATAAACCTAAGATAGCGAATAATTCTATTGTGAATGAAAATAGTCATAAATTTGATAAAGTAATATTATTCCAGAATGAAGGGACTGGGAGAAAGAAGATCTCCTTTTCAAATACAAAAAACTTTTTTTATAAAATCACAATTTTTCCCAAGAACTTCACTAAAAACCAAGGTGATATAAAGCACCTAAAAATTAAGCTAGAAATTCATATGGAGAACTCCGTTCTGGATAACACATTTAGAATGAAGTCCCATTCAAGTATTTCAAAATCCTTCTCCATGTAAATTTTAATCACAATGTTGGATCCCATAGTTTTCATATTTATGACTTTGATCATCTCTTGATCTAGGGAAATGGTGGATGAGGTAAAACTTCCATTCTCAAAACCATGTTTTTCATATGAAACCAAATCTTGATGGTGGGATGAGAGTCTCATATTGATCAACATAGAAATATTCCTGTTTGGAAAATTACATGTGATAATTTTTATATAGTGACTAATTTAGTAAGGGTCCCACACATTAGGAATAAGAACCAACATAGTTTCAAAAGGAACCTCAAGTAAACATCCACATGAAAAAAATACCTGAATGATATTTAGAAACTCGTTTTTCACAGGATCCCAAGAGGCCACATAAAAGGAGCCAGAAATCTCATCTATTATGGGAGATATTTTCTTGTCAAGGGAGGCCATCACATCAAAAATATCTCTATCATCTTGAATTATCCCAAGAAACATGTTGAAAACCTCCAAGACACATTAGGAATGTTTTCCCATAAAATGAAATGGACCCTCAGATAGCCATACAACATGTCGAAATTAGTATGTGGTAGAATAGATTTAAAGTGATTTTCCACCATATTACCCAGAATAGGAATATCTAAAGTGAAAGTTCCATCCTCTATATGAATTATGGGATTAAAAAACCATTTCATCTATTTGATGCATGGAAAAAGTATTTATTTATTTCTCTAACTTTCATCCATGTTTGTTTGGATTTATCCCAAGCCACCTGTTCTAGTGAAAGAAGAATGTTTGAAATCATCTTCTTCTTGCCAGTGAGATCACTAAATAAATCATCATCCCAAAAAAAATAAACATACTTTAAAAAAAACTATAATCATTTTAAGAATATTTTCAATCAATTATTCCAATATTCATTATCTTTTCCTAGACCTCCAACTTTTCACACATTATCAATGTTACATCATCCACGATAACATTTATTTGAGCCATTTATGAATAGTAATCCATATATGATATATTTGGATTATATGTTAGTCATAAAAATTTATTATAAAATATAATAAATCATATAAAAAAATATGTTATTAATGAAAACCATAAAAACTCTTACTCATTAAAATATCGCTACTAACTCTAGACATACAAGGATGGTTGGAAAATTATAATAAATATAACATTTTATTATTTTGAATCCACTCCTTAAGAGTGGACTCAAAATTTTCTTAGATAAGGAACAATTTATAATGTTCATCAATTTTAACAATCCTAAACAATCTCAGAATATATGTATTTTTTATTTCATTGAAATTTTATGCTAATAAATTATATTTTTATTTTTTGATAGAAAAATTGTATTTTTATCTATACAGTTGTCAAATTTTCTAGAAAATACATTATCCTTGTGTGATGGTTCTAAACCTATTAAATTAGAACACACCTCTATATTTTACACACATATGAGACTTAGAATTAGTAAAATAACTGGATGAACATGGAAAATTCCAAAAACAAAAATGAAAAAAACATCACCTCATAATCATCAACTAATAAATATTACATATTCTAATCAAAAAATAAATATTAAAAATATATCATTTCTATCAAGAAAAAAATTCAAATGAAAATAATTGTGATAAAATAGAAATATTGATAACATTTAAAATTTATTTCATACAAAGGTTTATGTTCATATAATTATAGTTTATATATACGTTTTTTCTCACTAGATTCTAGTAGAAAGGTGAGGGAGTTATAGTCTAAGATGTTAAAACTGAGGATGTGGGAGTCGATGAGTTGTTGTTTGTTAAATATGAACCCAAAAACTCAGAGGATTCTTAGTAATAATGATGTGTAAATAGATATTGTAACACCACAAGCTTCCACAGGACGCTTCTCTTTGAATAATGCAGTAGCCTGTGTTGTACGCAACTTCGAGTTCTAACACACACCACAACCAACAAAACTAGTCGTTATGAATAGTAATACCCACTTTTTGAAATTTTATACATTTTGTATTTAAAAATGGACTTCATTTTTCGATTCGGAATATAGAAATTAGATTATGTTGAATTTTTGGTACTTTTTAGATAACTTTCATATTTTGATGAATAGTGAAAATTACTAAATTTTAATTAAAAACAACTTTTTTAATCAAAATAATTAATAGTGATAAATTATGATTTTGAGTGATTTTATAGTATAATTAGATTAAATTTTTACCATTTAATCCAATGTTGGTCAATTGAAATAATTTCACGTTTAAATTGGACATAAGCAAGTGCCAATCTTTTGATAGTTATTATCTCTTAAAAACACGCTTTTTTTGTTTTAACAACAAGAATTAATTTTAAATAAATTTCTGTCACTTATGTGTTATGAATTTAAAAAAATGGATTCTATATTTAGAATCAGGAGGTAATTTTTTTTTAAATAGGTAACTATTATTTTTAGACATTTTGAATAATTACATCGGTAAATATTTTATTTACCATGGTTAAAGGGTAAATCCTGAAAATAAGGGTAAAACAATAATATTATATTAATACTAAATTACAATAAAACATGTCCTAACCCTATTGGTTGATACATTCCCGACCATGGGCATCTTTTGGTCGATTTTGGGACCCCATGGATCTACTCGTATGTGATAATGACAATTTATATTAATTAAGTTAAAGTAAATAAAAAATGACATAAGCATATATGGTTTAGAAAAACAATTTTTACATACGGTTATATATGTTATATTTTTGACTATAAATATTAATTACAAAGATAAAAATATTTCCTACATAATGGTATTTTATTTATAATTTTTAAACATGTAATAATTAAATTTATTTATGACACAATAATGATGCAGTATTTTCCTTATAAATGAAAGAATCAAATAATTAGTATTATAAATGTTAAAATAAATATAATTTGAATGTTTTGATGACATAAAAAATTTTTATTGGTTAATATAGAATGTTATGATTTCTTAAATGAATTTGGTGTGAATTAATAAAGTTTTTAATTCTTTAAAAAAATCAATTATCAAATAGTGTCTAAATTGACATAATTTTTTTTTTAAAACAAATATTATATTATTAATTGATATTCTATTCATAAAAATATAAGTTTCGGAAAAAGGACTTATATAATGATATTTGTATTATTAATGGGCCACTTGGGTGCCTCTTGGAGCTTTATAGTACGTTTAGTGACTATATAATATAAAAATACAAAGAGACATGGTAAATGTCAAACTATTTAACTAAGAGTTAAATCAAAAAGATAAAGTTAATATAGTGAACCAAACCTATCTAAAACCTATTGGTTGAGTGGTTTTCGACCTATCCCCACTTTAATCTTTACATAATCTACTTTTTATCTATTATAAACTGAATCTGAATTTATTATAAAATAATATTTCTAGCTTTTCCTAAGGTGCCCCTCACCCCTCTTATAAAAGGGAACTTCCCCTTCCCTCTAATTCGCACCTTCAAAGCCTTTTGGATCGGCCATCCCCTGCCAAAATATTCTCTCAACTTCCCTCAATTTAACCTAGAGGCCTTACTTTAGTCATAAATCCAACCTAAGGAGCCCTTTTGATCAAATCAAAAGGAAGAACCCAAAGAAGAGGTAATGTTTTCACCACCCGCTTTCAAGTTCCTTTCTTCTTAAACTTCTTCTTTATTTTTTATTTCCATTCTAAAATAATAACTACAGTATCTTCTATATACTATTATGTTATGATAAATGTTGTACAACCATATTCCGTATTATATTCATCCTTTGGAGGACATGTCACCATACGTGCGTGCGTACGCCTTACCGTCTCAACGTCGTGGTGTAATTGTTATTCAAAACATTATTATTTGGATGCGTATGATAATGATGTGTAATAGATTAAAATAATAAATATAACCTGATAATGATTCTCTATATATGATATACCATCCAATTATATATTATTTTAATATCAAAATAATGATATTGTCGCTCGTGCGTACGTACGGACTACCATCTCCACGAACGCGATGAGATTCATTCTCCATCGTATCCATGCAATTATAATTCTTATTTGAGGATTAAAAATAAATTTTAAGGACTTTATGTCATTATGGATATGAATAAGATACAACCTAAGGATAACAAACATTTCTTATGTAACCAAACATATAAAAGAAAATGATTAAGTGAACACCCGAAATGATGATAATACTATAATATTATTAACAAAGCAATATTAAAATATCATATATGATATCATATTTATGTATATGATTCTCGTATAATTTAATAAAAATGATTTAACTATTATACAGGAGGTTAACCTACCCTCGACCAAGGAAAAGTACAAGGTAAGGGTCTATTTCACAATCTCTTCATTATCTGAGTTTGTTTATAAGTAATTATCTACACGGACCTCTTTATCATCCACATTCATGTTTCTTAAAAATGTATTTCAAATCATTATTACTATTTTACATACTATGGGTTAAAGTAATTTATACCCTTGTTTTAATTTTTATAATATGTTTATAAAGGAATCTTTCTGTTGTTTTCCAAACAAGGTTCTTTTTAACCTTTTCGACAGAATTGAAGTAAGAATGTCTTTTTTTAACTTATACAGTGGGTGAAGCTATTTTTTTCCATTATAAAATCATCGAAGATTACCTTAAAATATAATAAGGATATTTTCAATGTAAATGTTTTATAATTATGTGAATTTTAAATGATTTAAAAAAAAAAGAGATATTTCTCTCAAATAGTTTTGATTTCATCTATGTCAACATCCTTTGATGGATTTTAAGCTTATTTGAAGTTGATTTATTATGATACAAAACTTTTATATTGTATTTATGGTTTTCTGATATGTTTAACTGTGGATGTGTTATTTTTATACCATTCCTGGTTTATGGAGAAATTATTGTCATTTCGTATGCTAGTTTTAATACGAATGTTTCTATTATGATTAAACCTATTCATATGAGGAATGCATTGGACATAATAAGTGACGAGTGGAGCCTGCTACAGCTCCTCGATGCATTGGTAGGTCTCATGAGAGAAACTAGTGTCTTGGCACAAGGCCTTGACAAAAATTATTTTTATTCTTGGCATAAGGCCTTGACTATGTGGTTATGATAGTCTGGCATTATGCATTCCATCATTATGAAAGTGGTTAGTGATATTGCATGTGATTGTTCGACTAGTAGAATATCCATGTGAATAAGTAAATGAAATTACTTCATTTTATTTTTTCCATATTATGCTGATGTTCATGTTTAAAAGGCTTTTGTTTTAGTTATACATTGCCTTAAATGTTTATGCCTATTTATGAAAGTTTCTGCTGTATTGTTATCCTTAATGAGATTCTGAGCTAACCCCTTTCTATGTTTTATTTTTCCCAGGATTCCAAGAAGTGTATTGTGATTGATATGTAGGCTTAAGCCAAGGGAAAAATGGCATTAATAAAGGATTATTTATGTTGTTTTTATGTTATAAAGTGCATTGTAACATTCATGTATGTAATCTATTTTCCAAGACTGCTAAACTGATCGGTCCTTTGGGACATGATTCCTTGTAATCATATCAATGTATTAAAATAATGCAATGACTCTGGGTAACTGGGGTCGAGGCGTTACAGTTGGTATTAGAGGAAGTTTATTGATAATATTGGAAGCTAGATTTAGATAAACTCTGATTAGAGAATACATACCTAAGATAGACTTTGTGGATTAGTATAGAAGAACTTCCTAGAATTTTGGTATTGTAGATATTTTGTGAGTTTTCCGAGAAATACATCCCTATCTGGATACGAGCAGGTAGAGGCGGCTCTGGCACAGATGTACCTAGGGGTAAAACCCTAAAACACCACTTTGAGCTAGACTCAAATGGGAACTGGTGCACGACAACGGGCCTGGCTGCACTCTTGGTTACGACACTCTTGGGAGATATGCTTAAAATAATTATCATTTTCTTTACCAATAATAATTAAGGGTTTATGAGTATTTACTCTCTTAATGAAAACATCTTTATGATTATGGATTATATCCATAAACCATTCAATTTACATCAGGTGTTTTAAAAGTTTGTAATTATTCATTGAAATTCAAAAACTGGCCTAGTTTATGCCATTGTATAGAAATGGCGCCTAGTAGAAGGAATGCGAACTCCAACAATACGTATGATCCAATGAGTAAGAAGGATCATATATTTCATGGTATTAATCCAACATTTAGATGGGAGATAGTCTCCCATGTATTCTCAATATATGAAGAAATATTATCATGTGTTAATAAGATAAGTAAAGAATTCTATGATTCCTAGGGCTTTTAAGGGAAGAAAGAGAAGAAAAGGATGGAATAGAGAAAGATAGATAAAGGGAAGAGGTAAAAGAAGAATTTTCCCATACGTGATAACTGTGGGAATTAACACCCTGGAACATGCTTTAAGGGAATGGAAGTATGTTATATGTTTGGAGAAAAGGGACACCACATTCATGATAGCGAGGGTAAGAAAAAGGTTTCAAATGTACAATGCTTCATCTGCAAGGAGTGGAGACAATACGTGAATCAATGTTCAAATCATCAGAGTATGCCCCAAATGATGATATTGCATAATAATAAAGTTATGATACTACCATATATGAATAGGAATGTCTAGTGTTCTTATATTGTTATTAAAGAATTATTTCATTTGAGTGTTGTATCAATGATGTGCTGGTTATAGGAATTATTGAGATAAATAAGAATTGTACTGCAGTACTATTTCATTGAGGATTTGAGATCATATGGTACTATGAAAAGTAACTCAACAGCCATTTAAACTTTTTTCTAAAATACATGGTTGAAGGAAAAGTAATACTCAATATGGTCTTTATACTGAGGTAGTAATTTTGGAATAAGAGATGGTTGATTTGGATAAATTATATTGGATATTCTTGACTACCTTGGCACTGATTAATGGTTTGTTTATTTCATCATTGTTGGAGTATTCAAAGTTTTTTTGGATATAAGGAACATATCTAGTATTCTATAATGAATAAGGGGGCATGAATATAATAAATAAGGTTTTATGGTAATTTAGGGTGTTACCATATTTTGAAAGAATACATGATGAAGGTATTCACATGTTATTACGTTGCAAAAAAAGATCTTCATTATATTTACCTTCATTATAAATTTTGGACTGTGAGTTTGGATAGAAATAATTTGGATAAGTCTAAAGGTTGGAATGGATTATATTTTACATTTGATACTATTGTGAAGGTTAAAGCATTTCTGAGGATTATTTTTGGATTGCTATAAAAGGACAACCTGGAGGTCAGGCGGCAACCCGTCATGTCCGACAAGGCCGCGAGACATGACCCCACAACCGAAGGGTGTCAAGGGTGTATCACCTACCACTGGCCCACGTGATGTCCGGGATTGAATAATGTAGTATTTTTTAAAAAAAATTGTAGATGAATGATAAATTCATTTTTTTGAACCCTATATGAATAGGATAAATAGAATATTATTTTTAAGTTCAATTATCTTTTAGAGTGAAAGATGAGTTTGTGGTAGAAATTAGTTAAAGGATGGGACTCTACTTTTCAAGTATATATTTTTCTTTGTATATTATTCTATAAAGAAATTAATTATTATACTTTATTTAGGGGATTTGAAAACCAAAAATGTGTTATCCTAATAGCATAAATTTTATTGAACTGAAGGTATTATAAATCATCATAGATTGATGAATTTGAGGCCCTCAATTTTAAAATTGTTTGTGATTGATAACCTCAATAACTACCTATAAATATTTATGTTTTCCTCCAATTATATGTCTCTAATTTCCACCAATGTTCTCTTAATCGAGATCATAATTTGGTGGGAAACCTTTCATTTCCCTTTTCCTCTTATTAAGACTAAATTTTATTAACCTAATTTTCGATGTGGGTTTTCCCAAAGGTATTTTCTATTTTCAAGATTTTATTTTTGAAAAATAATTTCAAATTGAGAGGACTCAATTTATTGAAGGAGGGGATAATGTAACACCCTAGGATTCCACAATAGGCTTCTCTTGGAATAATGTAGTCGCGTGTGTTGTACGCAACTTCGAGTTCTAACACACACCACAACCAATCAAACTTGACATTATGAATAGTAATAACTACATTTTGAAATTTTATACAATTTATATTTCAAAATGGAATTTATTTTTGGATTCAGAATATCAAAATTAGCTTAGGGTGAATTTTTGGTACTTTTCAGATAACTTTCATATTTTGATGAATAGTGAAAATTACTAAATTTTAATTCAAAACAACTTTTTTAATCGAAATAATTAATAGTGATAAATTATGAATTTGAGTGATTTTAGAGTATACTTAGATTAAATTTTTACCATTTAACCCAATGTTGGTCATTGGACATAATTTCACATTTAAACTAGACGGAAGCAAGTGCCAATCTTTTGATAGTTATTATTTCTTAAAAATATGCTTTTTGTTTTATCAACGAGAATAAATTTTAAATTAATTTCTTCCACTTCAATGATTTGAATTTAGAAAAATGGATTCCATATTTAGAATCATGAGGTTAAAATTTTTTAAATAGGTAACTTTTATTTTTAGATATTTTGAATAATTACTTCGGTAAATATTTTATTTACCATGGTTAAAGGGTAAATCCGGTAAATAAGGGTAAAAAAATAATATTATAATAATAAATTACCATACAACGTATCCTAACCCTATTTGTTGATACATGTCCAACCATGGATATATTTGGGTCTATTTTGGGACCCCATGGATCTACATGTAAGGGATAATGAAACTTTATATTAATTAAGTTAATGTAAATACAAAAATTACATAAGCATATATCTTTTAGAAAAACAATTTTTATGTAGGGTTATATATGTTATATTTTCTACTATAAATATTCATTATAAAGATAAAAATATTTACTACATAATTTTTCTTTATTTATAAATTTTAGACATGGAATAATTAAATTTATTTATGACACAATAATGATGCAGTATTTTTCTTATAAATGAAAGAATCAAATAATTAGTATTATAAATGTTAAAATAAATATAATTTGAAAGTTTTTATTACATAAAAAAATTTATTGCTTAATGTGACATGTTAGTATTTCTTAGATGAATTTTTTTGAATTAATAAAGTGGTTAATACTAAAAAAATCAATTATTAAATAGTGTCAAAATTGACATAAAGAAGTTTTTAAAAAAAATATTATATTATTAATTGATATTCTATTATTAAAAATATAATATTCGGACAGAGGTCTTTTATTATAATACTTGTATTATTAGTGGACCACATGGGGTCCTATTGGATGTTTATAGTATGTTTATTGACTATATAATATAAAAATACAAAGAGACATGGTAAATGTCAAACTATTTAACTAAGAGTTTAATAAAAAAGATAAAGTTAAAATATTGAAATAAACCTATATAAAACCTATTAGTTGAGTGGTTGTATACCTATCCCATATTAACCTTTAAATAATCTACTTTGGAGCCATTACAAACTGATTATTATTTTATTATAAAATAATATTTATAGCCTTTCCTAAGGTGCCCCTCACCCCTCTTATAAAAGGGCACTTCCCCTTCCTTCTAATTCAAACCTTCAAAACCTTTTGGATCACCCAACCCCTGACCAAATATTCTCTCAACTTCCCTCACCTCAACCTAGAGGACTTAATTTATTCTTAAATCCAACCTAAGGATCCCTTTTGATCAAATCAAAAGGAAGAACCCGATGAAGAGGTAATGTTTTCACCACCCTCTTTCAAGTTCCTTTCTTCTTCAAATTCTCATTTCTTTGTTATTTCTATTTTAAATAATAACTCAAGTATCTTCTATATACTATGATGTTATTATAAATATGGTACAACCATATTCAGTATTCTATCCATCCGTTGAAGGACATGTCATCATATGTGCGTACGTACGACTTACCGTCTCCACGTCGTGGTGTAATTGTTATTAAAAACATTATTATTTGGATGGGTATGATAATGATATGTAATTGATGTAAATAATAAATATAACATGATAATTATTCTTTATATATGATATACCATCCAATTATATATTATTTTAAAATTAAAATAATGATATTGTCGTTTGTGCGTACGTACAGACTATAGTCTCCACTAACGCGATGAGATTCATTCCTCATCGTATCCATGCAAGTCTAATTCTTATTTGATGATTAAAAATAATTTTTAAGGACTTGATATAATTCTGTATATTAATAAGATACAACCTATTGATAACAAACACTACTTATGTAACAAAACATATAAAAGAAAACGAGTAAGTGAACACCCGAAACAATGATAATACTAAAATATTATTAACAAAGAAATATTAAAAGATCATATATGATATCATATTTATATATATGATTCTTGTATAATTTAGTAACAATTATTTGACTATTATATAGGAGGTTAACCTACCCTAGACCAAGGAAAAGAACAAGGTAAGGGTTTATTTCACAATCTCTTCATTATTCGAGGTTGTTAATACGAAATTATCTACTCGGACCTCTTTATCATCTGCATCCATGTTTCTTAAAAATGCATTTCAAATCATTCTTACTATTTTACAGACTATGGGTTAAAGTCATTTATACCCTTGTTTTACTTTTTATAATAATTTTATAAAGGAATCTTTCCGTCATTCTCCAAACAAGGTCCTTTTTAACCTTTTCGACAGAATTAAGGTAAGAATGTCTTTTTTTAACTTATACGGAGGATGCTGCTATTTTACACCATTATAAAATCATTGAAGCTCCCCTTACAAGAAAATAATGATATTTTCAAATTAAATGTTTTATAATTATTTTACTTTTAAATGATTTCAAAAAAAGAGATATTTCACTCAAATAGTTTTGATTTCATCTATGTCAACATCCTTTGATGGATTTTAAGTTTATTTGAAGTTGATTTATTATGATACAAAACTTACATATTGTATTGATGTTTTTGTGATATATTTGACAGTGGATTTGTTATTTTTATACCATTCATTGTTTATGGAAAAATTATTTAAATTTTGTATGCAAGTTTTAATACGAATGTTTTTGTTATGTTTAAACCTGTTCATATGAGGAATGCATTGGACTTAATAAGTGACGGGTGGAGCCCACTATAGCTCGTCAATGCATCGGTAGGTCTCATTAGACAAACTAGTGTCTTGGAACAAGGCCTTGACAAAATCTTATCTGTAGTCTTGGCACAAGGTATTGACTATGTGGTTATGATAGTCTGGCATTATGCATTCCATCATTATGGATGTGGTTAGTGATATTGAATGTTATTATTAGACTAGTAGAATATCTATGCGAATAAGTAAATGGAATTACTTCATTTTATTTTTTTCCATATTATGATTAAGTTCATATTTATAAGTATTTTGTTTTAGTTATACATTTCCTTAAATGTTTATGCCTATTTATGAATGTTTCTACTGTATTGTTATCCTTAATGAGCATCTGAGCTCACCCCTTTCTATGTTTTATTTTTCCCAGGATTCCCAGAAGTGTATTGTGATTGATATGTAGGGTTAAGCCAATGGAATAATGGTGTTCATAAAGTATTATTTATGTTGTTTTGTATGTTATGAAGTGTAATGTAACATTCATGTTTGTAATATATTTTCAAGACTGCTAAAACGATCGGTCCTTTGGGACTTGATTCCTTTTAATAATGCCAATGTATTAAAATAATGCACCGACTCTACGTAACTAGGGTCAGGGCGTTACAGATATTATATTTTTTATATACTACTTCATTGATTTTGAATATACTACTGGTGCGTGTTGAATCTTTGGATGGGAGGGGAGGCAAGATAGAGGCAGCATCAAGCCATTGATTAGAGGAGTCAAAGTTTGTCGATTACTTGAAAACAAAGTTGATAGTGGAGGGAAGGAGAGGAAGGTATAAGGGAGATAAGGTTGATGCACCTAGAGAGGGAGGGGGATGGTATTTATCCAAATAAATTGGATCACCTGATGGATAAAGGAATAACTCACCCGCTACCCTATAATGTGGCCAACACCCCCGCTCGGGTGATTTGATTTCGATTACTAGATCCCCTCTCTCCCACCAACTAATAGTGCTTCAGCCTCATATCCCTTAATTCTACCATAAATTCCTTACCTCACCTATTATTTCCTTTATTTTTATGTCCTCGACTGAGTCTAACACCCCACACTGATGGATGGATGATTCTCCCTTTTCGCCTCCCTATCACCTGGCTGGACAGATGCTGGCCCAGTCTCACCTCCCCTCCCACAAAGGGATTCAACATACACTAGTTTCATAAAAAAGGATCACTATAGTACATATATAATATTATATCTCTATAAAAACCATTCTTATTTAGCACCCTATGAGTTTCCGGGTGTAGATTTCATATACCACAAATCATCAACTCGTATGGGCTATTGTTTAACATGTATTCCTAAAACCCTATTACCTTGCTCCTAGAACCTGATGAGAAAAATAGTTGGTCTCAACTCTAATTCTATATATAGAAACCTCTACAGGCGATATGTTTTAAATGGAATCAATATTTCTATTTTATTTCAAGTATTTTCATTTGAGTTTTTTTCTTGCTAGTAAGGATATGTTCTTAACCTCTATGATATAGTTAAAATAGATAATATTTACAATTTAATGATTGAAAGGTGAATTGTTTTCATTTTTTGATTAGAATTTCCAATTTTTTAATTATTATTTTACTAATTTGAATTTATGTATGTGTGTGCAATTTGGAGGTGTGTTCTGATTCAATATGTTCAAAACCCTCACACCAAGAATAATATATTTTCTATAAAATTAAAAAACTGAATTGATATAAATAAAAGTGAGATATAAAAAATAAAAAATAATAATTATTGACATAAATATTCAATGGGAATGTTTGGAATTATTGAAAATGATGATCATTGTGATATGTGTATTATCTCAGAATAATTTGTGTCCACTCTTAAGGAGTGCTTTCAAAAGAATAATATATTGTATGAATATAATTTTTCAAATGACCATATATGTCCAGAATTAGTAGAGATACTTTTGTGAGTATAATTTTTTATAGTTTTCTTTAATAACCTATTTCATTTATATGTGTTATTATATTATAAAATTAGCTTTTATGACTTACATATAATCCTTAGATATCATAAATCACTTAGTATTCTTAAATGTACTAAATAAGTGATATCATGGATAACTTAATAATGATAATGTGTGCAAAGTGGGTGGTTGAATGAATCTAATTAATATTAGACTCCCCGATTTTAGATATTTTGAACATTATTATAGTTTTTTTAAAAGTATGATACTTTAATTTGATAGTCACATGATTGTTATTCGATACGAGATGTAAAATTTTCTAGAATACATGAATACATGTTATGTGGAATAAAATAATTAAGTCATGTTTTATATGTTTAAATTTTATAATTATATTTAGTTAAATAAGTTAATTTTTTTATTTTTAATTGGAAAAAATTAAATTCTGCACTATATCATCCAACATTACTAACAAGAGAATAAATATGTGACATTCAACTTATGTCAGAAGAACATGTACGATTTTTTGTGGTCAATCTATATCAGAATATCTTGGATAGATATTTTTTTAGATGATTTATCCCCGAGACACAATGTTTGAATTATGTAGCTTTTTAATAAGTGATTCATTTTAGTGAATATGATGATGAAAAGTCGATTGATTTTTTTTTGATATTCTATAAATTTCTTTTTACATGTAATATATTTGAGGAATTCTAGAGTAATCATCATCACATATAAATATTTTTAATTTTTAATTTTGATTTTTATATATATCACTAATAGCACTTCTTATTAATTCAAGATTTATTGGTCAAGCGATATTGACTAGATCATAATCTAAATTATTTACATCAATTTTTTCTGATGTTATTATTCAGGATCCTCATTAGATTCATACTAGATATACCACGTGTTACGCGATAAGATATTTATTTCTACTATATATATATATTGATATATATTAATTCAATTGTTAATTACTTGGAGCATAATAAAGTCTTTCACTAAGTTCAAAAATAAAAATAAAAAACATTCCTGCTATACTTTATTATTTTATTCTTTAGAAAAGTATTTATCATATATTATGGAAAGTGGTTATAAGTCCTAATTTTCTTGTAAGTTTAAAAAAGGGTATCAAAGTATTCTAAACACTAAATTAATGAAAGATACACATGAGATGGATTATGGTGCATGTTATTGAAAACGTATTATATATTTTTTAGGATGGACCCGTCACTATGATACATTGAAATACTCTTTATTTTTTTCAGGTTGTAGTGAACATTTAATAATTTTACAACTTCAAGAGATTCATTTGAATAAGGTTAAATGAGGTAGTTTTATATTAGAAAAAGTGGATTTCTCTTCTTCTAGGAGTTTCATAAATTATTGAAAATTATTTTTCAAATGAATTATAGTTAGATATACATGTTCATTTATATACTTTCATCCTTTTAGTACTTTTAAATTGATGGTCTGATATAATCCAACCATAAAATTAAGATGATTTTTATTTACTTTTTTATATAGGGTGTTTTCTTATACTTCCGAGACAATTTTTAATTGATGGTCCTATGACCTTCCACAATTAATATATATTTTCTATGGTTCATTCCACTTATTTTGCAGGCATAATATTATATGTTAATATATATTAGAAATTTATATTATTTTAGGATATAAAATATTTTTTATCTATCGTATGAGTATGTTATTGCCACAATCTATGAGTATATCCCCATATATAGTATAATATCCTCTACCTAATTTATTTTTTATTTATCATCCTTCATGTTTTATTTTTATTGTATATTAATTATTGTTTCAGGACCTAGTGACTAATTCTGTAGAAAAAACTTGTTGGAGGAACTCTTGCATAAATAATAGCTCTGGTGATTTTTGGGAAGATGAAAAAAGGACAAGGATTGAAAACCACAAAAATTTTTTATGGATTCCTTATTATCTCTTTTGTTTATTTTTTATAAATTACCCCGTATGATGATGTTTTAATATGGATTTAATATTTTATTAAATAATTATCTAAATCATGATTTAATTATAATTATTTGATGTTTATTTATAGAATACTAATAATTTTTTATATGTGACTATGGTATTTTAATGGCATGTGATTTTATTATTTATTGGTATGGTTTGAATGACTGTGACCACTAGTTGATTTTATTATTGACGAAACAACATTCATGAACACAATGAGTGTGAATTAACCTCCTAATTGTTGGTTTCTTAGACCATATTGTTTTACCATGAATGAAATATGGTTTTCATAAATCTGAAGTACCCAAATGGATCACTGAATATGAATTTTAATTTATTATAAATATGGTTCTAAGAAGGAAAATTATCATCAATATACCATGTCTTTAAAAATATAGGAGAGTTTCGAAACCACTCTAGACCATTTGAGAGATATTTAGAGAAATATGATGTAATTATCCTTTCTCTATATAACCAATAGCTAGATTCCCCAATGAATCAGAATAATTTTATGAAAACATAATATGATGATATGTATGAATTATTTATTTGACTTTTGAATATTTTTTATGCTTCTATGGTTCAAAAAATGCATTTTCTTCCTCATATTCTTCTTATTTAGAGGATTCAGGCTTAATATTTATTTCCACCAACTGATGAGAATTTTCAAACTTCTTCTCTAAAAATTCAAAATTGTTTGGTAAGAATC
The DNA here is from genome assembly GCA_963277665.1 of Viscum album. Lineage (NCBI taxonomy): Eukaryota > Viridiplantae > Streptophyta > Magnoliopsida > Santalales > Viscaceae > Viscum > Viscum album. The sequence continues at coordinate 821,195,320 of OY728157.1, forward strand.
CAACCATTCTTTATAGTTGAATTATAATAGAAATAGTATCCTTTTGATATTTTACAAATATTCAGATTTTTAGGAATGTTTTACTTTAGTAAGGAGTTGATTTCCTTTTGATATTGATCAATCGATAGGATCAAGAATTGTGGAATTATAGTAAATATTCTATCTTTGGTAATCAAATCACTTTTAAGATCTTGAATTATATTCCTAGAAAGTGGTTCACATTACATTTAAGTCATGGTAGAAGTCATTGGCTATATATCTAAATATACTTCTTCCGATCTTGACTTTATATCCACCTAATTTGTGACATTTCCATTGGGTTCTATTGAAAACATTTCCAACATCGATTAAAATAATAAATTCACTTCTTGAACATCAATTTTTGAAAAATTTATTCTCATAGAGAGACTTAATATCAATTTTGGACTCAATTAACTGAACATTCAATGTTTATACTTCAAACATTAATTTAGGGTAGCTTTCACATGATCTCTCATCAGTAGTGTCCAATCATACTATAGGAATATATATACTTGTATGTGGTGCAAAAATATGAGAGAACTTATCTTGATGAACTTTAGTACTTAGAGTGTTATCAACCTATTGATTTACATCAACCTACTGACTTCAATCATCATTATGTATCTCCTACACATGGGATGGTTCTAGAGATTCTGATATGGATCTTCTATTTGCAAAAAAGTTGAGTTTCAAAATCTTCTTCTAATTATTCTCCACCATCATCATTTTGACTTAGAAAACTAATAGATTCATCAAAGGTATGCTACGGAACTTTGAAGGTGTTAGGAGGGGATAAAAATAAAATAGTGACAGTACGTCATGTATAAGGATGTTTTTTCTGTATTCTTGTTGTGGATATCATGTGGCCAAATGAGGAGAAATAGATATAGTAGATCATACAACATACACAAAGAGTGATGTTGTAGAGTATATGCACTCAAAATTGAGTACTTTGGATAAGAGATTATATTTACCTACATTATATGAAGAATATTTAATAGCGTGGATATATAAGGTGTAGGAAAACATTATTTCGCACAAAACTCACCATCATTTGTGAGTACCAATTATGCTACATTGTATGGAAGGTAAATTCCAACATTTTATTAATTATTTAATCAATATGCATCTGAAACTGGAATGGGAGGAGTTACATGTGGAGAGTAAGATCCCATATTTTTTAGGTATGTCCCTCTCTGAGTTTTTTGTAGTAGCCTTAGTGGTTGAGTCTATTCATAGATAAAGAGCCATTTTTTAGAGAAAACAACCTAAAGTTTTTGGTATTTAGGCTCATTTGAATTAATGGAGTTTTGGTATAAATGGTAATCAATATTAATATGGATTCTTGGTAAGTTAAGTATCTTTAATGGGGTTTCGGGTTGTTTAAAAGGAAAGTGGGATGAAAAAATCAACTGCAGAACATTTACATGTCATGTAATGGGATTACACATCGTGTATTTTTTTAGGGGTTTTAATAGAATATTTCTAAGGTGATGGTTTTTTTGTAGAATTACATTAAAAATATTTACATGATGTGAAACAACATTACATGCCTTGTAAATGATAGACTAGTGGTTTTAAACATGCTATACGCCTGAAAGTAATTCTATTTCACTGTATATCATCGCTTTTCAACCGTCAGGCATTTTAAAAGTGATTTTGGAGTGCCAACCACCCTTTAAGACATTCTTTTTTCATATTCAATCCTTGATAAGTTTCCTTGGTTTGGTATCTTATTTATTCCCTTTGGTTCTCTAACCATTAGAGTGATATTATTTGGCTGGTTGCATTTTTGGTTTTGATCTCAATCGGTTTTGATCTTGGAACCTCTTAGTAATCATCTTCACCTTCTTCTTCATGGGAATTGGTCATTGGAAGCATTGTTGGATCATCATTTAAAGGCAGGGGTCAAAATCTTAATCGTATTGTTTGATAATTATAATTTTTATGCAATACTAAGACTACTCTATAAATATATATGCACCCAAATTGATTAAATAATTGAATGAGATTATTCCTTGAATTCCTTTGGGTTGAAATGGAATTGTATTGGCTATTATCATAAAGTATTTATAGCATGACATGTGACCTAGTGTTATTTATTGATATAGAATACCTAAATTGTGGCTTATTTCTAATTGATATAATTGTTAATAAATTTTTAATTGAACTGCAAGTGGAATATGAAATATGAATGGAAATTATCATAATTAAGCATTGAGACTTGTGATGTGATATTGTGATATCCATGATTTTTGATAGGTAATGTTTTCAATTATTTACTGCTTATATATTAGTCTCAACCCCAAAACTTTCAAAATTATATGTTGTAACACAGATATTGAGTGGGCTTAGCCCAATCCCATGTTTTAATGCTTATAGAGAGTTGGATATGCCCATCCCCATGTTATAATGATTATAGAGATTTGACCCAGAATATTGTAATGATTATAGGGATTTTACCTAGAATGTTATAATTATTATACAGATTTAACTTAGATTTTTGTGACTATACCATGGTTATATGATTTTGGAGTGCCAACCACCCTTTAAGACATTCTGTTATCATATTCAATCCCTGATAAGTTTCTTTGGTTTGGTATCTTTTTCATTCCCTTTGGTTCTCTAACCATTATAGTGATTTTATTTGGCTGGTTGCATTTTTGGTTTTGATCTCAATCAGTTTTGATCTTGGAACCTCTTAGTAATCATCTTCACCTTCTTATTAATGGGAATTGGTCGTTGGAAGCATTGTTGGATCATCATTTAAAGTAAGGGGTCAAAATCTTAATCGTATGGTATGATAATTATAATTTTTATGCAATACTAAGACTTCTCTATAAATATATATGCACCCAAATTGATTAAATAATTGAATGAGATTATTCCTTGAATTCCTTTGGTTTGAAATGGAATTGTATTGGATATTATCGTAAAGTATTTAAAGCATGACATGTGACCTAGTGTTATTTATTGATATAGAATCCCTAAATTGTGGCTTATTTCTTATTGATATAATTGTTAATCAATTTTGAATTGAACTGCAAGTGGAATATGAAATAAGAATGGAAATTATCATAATTAATCATTCAGAATTGTGATGTGATATTGTGATATCCATGATTTTTGATAGGTAATGTGTTCAATTATTTACTACTTGTATATTATCCTCAACCCGAAAACTTTCAGACTTATATGTTGTAAAACAGATATTGAGTGGGCTTAGCCCAATCCCATGTTGTAATCCTTATATAGAGCTGGATATGCCCATCCCCATGCTATAATGATTATAGAGATTTGACCCAGAATACTGTAATGATTATAGGGATTTTACCTAGAATGTTATAATTATTATATAGATTTAACTTAGATTTTTGTGACTATACCATGGTTATATGATTTTGGAGTGCCAACCAACCTTTAAGACATTCTGTTTTCATATTCAATCCCTGATAAGTTTCATTGGTTTGGTATCTTATTTATTCCCTTTGGTTCTCTAACCATTACAGTGATATTATTTGTCTAGTTGCATTTTTGGTTTTGATCTCAATCAGTTTTGATCTTGGAACCTCTTAGTAATCATCCTCACCTTATTCCTCATGGGAATTGGTCATTGGAAGCATTGTTTGATCATCATTTAAAGGAAGGGGTCAAAATCTTAACTGTATGGTTTTATAATTATAAATTTTATACAATACTAAGACTACTCTATAAATATATATGCACCCAAATTGATTAAATAATTGAATGAGATTATTCCTTGAATTCCTTTGGTTTGAAATGGAATTGTATTTGCTATTATCGTAAAGTATTTATAGCATGACATGTGACCTAGTGTTATTTATTGATATAGAATCCCTAAATTATGGCTTATTTCTTATTGATATAATTGTTAATCAATTTTTAATTGAACTGAAAGTGGCATATGAAATAAGAATGGAAATTATCATAATTAAGCATTGAGAATTGTGATGTGATATTATGATATCCATGATTTTTGATAGGTAATGTGTTCAATTATTTACTGCTTATATATGAGGCTCAACCCCAAAACTTTCAAACATATATGTTGTAACATAGATATTGAGTGGGCTTAGCCCAATCCCATGTTGTACTGCTTATAGAGAGATGGATATAACCATCCCCATGCTATAATGATTATAGAGATTTGATCCAGAATACTGTAATGATTATAGGGATTTTACCTAGAATGTTATAATTATTATATAGATTTAACATAGATTTTTGTGACTATACCATGGTTATATGGTTGTGGTTAGCATGGTTATGAGAAATGATCAGAGATATTCCGGCATGGAAGTGAAGTAGGTTAATTTTCCTTGGTTATATGGTTGTGGTTGGCATGGTTGTATGACATGATCAGATATATTTTAGCATGGTGCTAAAACATGTTGTTTTACCTTGGTTATATGGCCATTGTTAGCATAGTTTTAAGGCATGTTCAAAGATATTTCTACATGGAACAAATTATGTTATCGTTGTATCTCATTAAATGTTTAATTAATTAATATACTTATTCATTACTTTATTACATAGACTTATTATAAGACCATTTTTATTTAGACAAAGTTGTTTTGATCTACTGAGTTATACTCACACCCTGTTTGAGATGCCATTTGGCACTCGAGTAGATTTGGAGGATAAAGTTTTTGACAAGGGAAAAGGGCCTTCTTATTGACTTCTTATTTTTTGTTGGGTGGGAGTGTGGGGTCGGGACCAATAAGGGGTTCAGGAGCTAGAAATTTGATTATTTTATTTAAGTCTTGTAGTATTTTCTTTTATTTTTCTAAGCATGAAATTTATTTACATTCGGGCACATCGTTACATTTTTCTTTATCTATTTATTATATTATTATTTTTTTATTATTTCCTTCTGCAATATCTTTACTCTGATTTTTTTAAATTTATTTATGAATTTTTTCTACGTATACGACACATTAAACTAGGTTATATAATCTCCCCAATATACTATTCATGCCCCCACTACTAGTCTAAATACTTTGGTGTATGGGGAGGCATGCTTGAAGTCTTTTAACCAACTCTTTCAGGCTATATGAGAGAGGTCCAAATTGGAGGATGATACAATTTATATCAGAGCACCAGGTTTTCTTCTCTTATGCCTTACTAATTGCAAAAAGATGAATGGAGACTAGGATGTGTTCGGACATGGTAATGAGGTTGTGCATGGGAATAGATAACCTATGTATAGGGGAAAATATGATTACCCAAGGATGGGATTTCTATTTGTACTGTGTTCTTGTTACAAATGATGTTATTTCAACTTGGGTGATTCACATGTTGTGTGAGGTTATTGATTTATGATCTTCATTTTTCTGGAGATTAGTACTCATGGACCAGTGTGGCATGAGATAATAATACATGCAACATAATATGCACGTAAGGATATATAGATATGTATTTTTTATGATTGGTACATATCTATTTTTTTGGTGATATGTTTACTTTCCTGCTGAACTGTAATATGAGAGAAATGTTTCACTAGAAAAATGAAATGAATTTTCATGCCATTCTAAAATACTTATAAGCCATATCTAGATAGTACAAGAGTTAGTTGTTATCAATTGTAGTCACGTATTGTGTTTGACTTTTTTTATAGCTAGTTCTCCAAGGTGCGTGTTTATCTTGTCGATAAAATGACTTCTTATTATCTTCAAATCAAGCATCAGGAGATTTTCAATCAGCAAGCTCCTAACATAGTTGAACCATAAATTCCTAAATCTCCTATATAGAAGATGGATTTTTAGATTTGTGATAGTTTCATGAGGTTCATGCAATCCAGGGAAAGTGAGACTGTTCATAACATTCAATCGATGTATGAGATTAAAAAAGAGTATAATCTATAAAATCCATCCATGTTTACTGGGAAACGGGGACCCTAGGTAACCAAGTTATGGATCGAGTATGTACTGAAAATCATTAATATCTCGAGATAGCCATAGATAAGACCGTGAAGATTCCTATTTGTATTCTTCATGAACCTTCCAAGCATTTGTGGGATATTATGGAGGAATCTAGGTGGAAGAATGATCAATCTTGGAAGGACTTTGAGGTGAAATTTCTAAGAAATTTCTATCCATAATCCTTGAGGGAAGAAAAAGATTGTGATTTAATACATGGGATGCATGAGGGTGTTCCAGTGCTAGACTATTCTAGATGGTTTACTGATGTAATCACATTGCGAGATATTTGGATGTTAATGAGATCACTAGGGAAAGACAGTTCCAGGATGGTCTTCATTATGAGATCAAGTCATAGGTAAAAATTATCTATTTAATAATATTTAAATACGTGATGAATTGGGAATTCATCATGGAATGGAATCTAATAGAGGCCCTAAAAAAAGGTCAGGGTGTTTTAGTACAAAGATTCTGAAGTTCTTCTTTGAGTGGTAAGAAGCGTCGTTATGATAGTTTCCACCAAATTAATGTTGGGCAGATCATTCAGGGAAGTGGACTTCCATCTCATGATTGTGTTCCATTCCATTATTATTAGTGTGGAAAGTTTAGTCACAAGGGCCCATAGTTTCCTTACCAACAATAATGTTTCGTATCTGTGGAAGAATGAACCTTCTTCAGAGGTTTTATACAAACCTTTTTTAGCAGACAAGTGGCAGAAGACCTGGACAAGCACCAGAGTCAGAAAGGGGAATAAATACCCTTCAACAGGTTGGTAGTTGAAGATCCACAAGATGTTTAGGACAAGGTAGGGGAAGTGGTTACCCTATTCATAAGAAACCATGCCATGAAATTGATTTAGAACATATTAGTCAGATTGGATCCAAGGTTATAGGGATAATTTAGTTGCACGTTATGCAGACAACTCTAGTTAGCATAGATGTCAAACCATATACCATTGAAGGTATGATTTTTATATTATCTAATTTAGCATGTGTTTTGTTTGATATAAGTGTATCACATTATTTTATATCTTATCTTTTTTAAAATAGTTTGGGATTGTATGTGTAATTATTATATAGTGTTTTAACCATCAACACACTATTGGGAGTGCGGTCAGAGAATATCAAATTCTATAAGGCATTTCTTTTGGGAACCATTCATTCTTGAATTGACATGATTTTACTTGATTATAGGTATAGATTGGTTAGTAATATGTTAGTATCATATCAACCATTATAGGAGGATATTTACCTTTCTATATTCATAAGAAAGAAACTATTCCAACCAGGGTGAGGGGGGTTTTCAGGCAGGTTGTGCAGGGCCTATTTAGTGCAGATTGGATTCTATCATGGCTCAAATAGCTGATATTTCTCTAGATAATGTTGCAATTTGTCATGATTATTATTCTCTTACTACAGACCATTTCTCGGATTTTTTTTCAAATTTTATTTCTATATATAACCATTCTAGTGAGAGATTGAGTTTACGATCAAGTTTGTGTCAAGAGGAGAGCCAATTTATATCTAACCTTACCCAATGACACCAACAATGCTTTGGATGTTAAAGGATTAGTTGGAATATCTACAATATAAAATCTTTATACGACCTAGTAAATATCCTTGGGGTTCTCCAGTTCTCTTCGATAAAATGGATGATGGATATTTTCACTTATGTGTTCATTATTGGAGATTGAACTAGATGAAAATTAATAACTGATATCCTCTTCCACGCACTGATTATATTTTTGATCATTTGAGAGGTGATAAGGTCTTCCAAAAGATTGTTTTTGAGTTTAGGATGTCCTCAGTTAATAGTGAAAATATCATACATACCTTATACTACTTTTAGGAGAGGCTATTGTTGGTATGAATTCTTAGTTATGCTGTTTTGGTTGACTAATAGACCTACAATATTCATGGCCTTAATGAATATGAACATTCATCCTTTCCTTGATCGGTTTGTGGTGGTTTTCATTGAAGATATATTAATACACTTGTAGTCATCATAATATCATTCCAAAAATCTTGATTTCTTCTTGAGTACATTGAGAGAGCATTTTCCTTATGTCAAGAAAACTAAATTTAGATTATAGATTAATGAATTGAACTTTTTTGGCCATGATTTCTCAGAGGAAAGAGTTTTAGTGGACCTAGAAAATGTCAAAACCAAGGTATCTTTGGAAAAACCATGAAATTATTTTAAATTAGGATATTTCAGGGTTTAGATGGTTATTAATGGAATTTTATCCATGATTTCTCTCATTTGGTAGTAACAATTTCTATGCTGACCAAGAAAGGGGTGGCATTTTTTTGGTCGGATGCTTGCGAGATAAAATTTAAAGCGATGAAAGGAAGGATGACCTTAGCACATATCCTCACATTAACTGTTCTAGGTAAAGAATATACCATATAGTATGATTCATCTAGAGTTGGGATTAGAGTAATTCTAATGTAGGAGGATCGATTGGTTGCTTATGGATCTAAGAAACTGAGACCACATGAGCGGAATTAGCCTACCCACAATATGGAGTTATCAACAATGGTACATGACTTGAGATGTTGGAGATTCTATCTCTTGGGTGAGAGGTATGTGGTATACATGGATCATAAGATCCTCAAGTACATCATTTCTCAGTGAGACCTAAACCTTCATAAGAAATAGTGGGTCAAGTATCTATAGTCATTCGACATTGAATAGTCTTATACACCAGGAAACATAAATGTTGTTACCAAATCTTGGAGCCAAAAGACACAAATAAAGTAAAAAAGTTACTCTTGTGATGAGTGGATGATAATGTACATTTTTGCAGACATGCATATGGATGTTTATGAAACTCAGATGTGAGTAGCTCTGACCTCGACATCATTTATACTCATGGTTTTTGAAAGGATTAATATCAAGAAGTTTTCTTATACGGAGGTCTTAGTTCTGAGGAAAAAATTATATGGTGGGAAGACACCATCATGATAGACTCTCTAAATAGGAACTTTTATTCTTTTTTTGTGGCCAAGTATGTGTTCCTATGGGATTATTCACAGAGATTATAAGGGAGTTTATGATTATAAATGAGCGGAACATCTTGGTTTAACAATGATGTATTGTGATCTCTATACACAGTGCTAGTGGTTCAGAATGAAGAAGTGGGTGGAAATATTTATGGATAGATGCTTCACTTTTTAGCTTGTAAATTCCGAGCATTAGAGTCCTGCTGGGTATTTACATACTATACCAATCCTAGAGTGGAAATGGGATGATGTTACGATGGATTTTTTGATGAGATTTTCCTGGATGACTTATAAGAATGATATTTTATGGGTTTTTGTGGATCATATGACTAAGGAAGCCCAAATTATTAAAAAACTGGGAAACCTTCACAGTTGAAGATTTGGGAAATATTTACATGTGTGAGGTGGTTTGGTTTCATGGTGTTCCAAGGAGTATCATTTCAAAAATAAATCCATATTTCATGTCGCATTTCTAGAAGGGTCTTTAGAAAGATCTAGGATCATGAGTTATTTTAAGCTCAACCTATCATCCACAAACTAATGGTTAATATAAGTAGACTATGTAGGTTCTGGAGGATATTTTATGAGCCTTTTTTTATTTTGGTGGTTAATGGGATCAACATATGGAACTCAGGGGGTTTTCATATAACGATAGATTTCAAGAATCTATCCAAATAGAAAATTTTGAGGATTTGTATGAAAGGATGTGTTGTTTACCATCTTGTTGGATAGATACAGGCAAGTCACCACTTGTTAGGCCTAGTCTTGTGAAAAAGATGTATCAACATGTTAGGTTGATCATACAATGATTGGTGATCGTGAAGAGTAGGAAAAAGTCATATTTTTCCTATCAGAGATGACCTCTATAATTATAGGTTAGTGAACATGTTTTCCTTTAGGTATATCCAAGGTTGGGGTCACAACATATCAAGAAATAAGGAATGATTACACCCAAAATTGTCATGAAATTTGAAATAGTGGAAAGAGTTGGGCCAGTGCCATACCTTATAACCCATGCACAACACTACAGTTACATGGACAACTTGTTATACAGTTTGTAACAATGAATATATCATCTAGAACCTTCCAATGTTATAGATTTAATAGATGTTGAGATTTTTTTATGCTCACTTTGAGGATCATCTGATACAGGTTTTGTATCATATTGAAGAATATCTTCAGGGTTAGACTATACCGTTGGTTTGAGTGTAATGGATGCATTGGAGATTTCAGGAGGAGATTTGGGAGGGATAGTTTGATATACAAACATAGTGGCCAACCTTATTCTCTAAGACCCCAAAATGACTCTTGGAGAAGCTCAGGGATGAGCTGTTATAAGCTAGGGATGTTTTAAGATCCCTTATTTTTATAAATATGTCTCTCTCTAAATTTTTCATTTTATCCTTAGTGGTTGGGACTTGTTTAGATACAAAGAACATTTTTTAGAGAAAATGACCTAATTTTTGATGATTTATGATCATTTGAATTAATGGATTCTGGTAATAAAATGGACTAAATGCTAATATGAGTTCATGGTATTTTGAGAAGAATTAAAGTGGGTTCAGTCACTTTAAAAGGAAAATGGGATGAAAAAATAAAATATATAACATTTACACATCATGTAATTTGTCACAGGTTTCTATCAAATAAATCCGAGGTGATGGGGTTTTCATCAAATTCCATTAAAAACATTTACATGGTGTGTAAGCACATTACACACCAGGAAAATTCTCGAACTGCAGTTTTGACATGCCATGCAACTAAAATTAATTATATTTCACTACAGCTTCTATCCTTTCAACACTGGGGAATTATCTAGGAGATTTTGGATTGGAAACCTCCCTTTTAGACATAATGTTTTCATCTTCAATCCTAGGTATGTTACTTTGGTTTGATTTATTCTCTCTTACCTTTTCTTCTCTAACCATTGTAGTGAAACCCTTTGTTCGATTATGTTGTTGGTTTTTATCTTGACCATTCTTGATCTAGGAACCTCTTGGAAGTCATCGTTACCTTCCTCCTCAAGGGTGTTGGCTATTAGAATAATTTTTGGATCATTGATTAAAGTTAGTGGGTCTAAATCTTAACCCCATGCTTGGATAATTGCAATGTTTATAAAATATCATTGCATGTGACCAAATCGATTAAATAATTGAATGAGATTATTCCTTGAATTCCTTTAGATTAATATGGAATTGAATTTTTTATTAGCTTAAATTATATTTATGAGTACATGTTACCCAGTCTTATTTCTTATTGATATAATTTTTTATCAATTATTAATTGAGTTGAAAGTGACATATGAAAGATGAATGGAAATTTTCATAATTTTCCATTGATAATTGTGATGTGATATTGTGATATCCATTCCATATGATAGGGAATGTGTTTCATGTTGTAATGCTTATATATTAGGCTCAACCCTGGAAATTGTAAACTTATATGTTATAGTGATGATATTGAGAGGTCTCAGCCAAGTCCCATACTATAATTCTTATAAAGAGAAGGAAATGACCAGTATCATGCTCTAACACATATAGGGGTTTGATATATAATGATATAATTCTTATAGGGAATTGACCTAGAATGATATAATGCTTATAGGGTTTTACCCAGAATATTGTGAATATACCATGGTTATATGGTTTTGGTTGGAATGGTTGTAATACATGCTTAGATATATTATGAAATTGCACCGAAGTAGGTTTCACACATTGGTTATATGGTTTTGGTTGTCATGGTTATAAGATATGCTTAGAGATATTACGTCATGGCACCAAATAAGGTTATTTTACCTTGGTTATACGGTTGTGTTAGGCATGGTTCAAAGACATGTTTAGAGATATTTCAGAATGGAGTCCAAGAAGGTTGTTGTTTTATCTCATTAATTGTTGAATTAATTAATACACATGTTTATCTCTTTATTTTATACACTTATTATCCGACTAGTTTTGTTTATACATGGTCCTGTCAACCTAAGAAGTTATAATAATACCCTATTTGGGCCACCATTTGGATCTTGATAAGATTTCATAGATGAAGGTTTGGACAAGGGGAGAATACCTTGATGTTGATTTCTTATTTTCTGTTGAGATGGAGTTTGGAGATGGGACAGACATGGGGTTCAAGACCCAGGTCTTGGAGAATTTTATTTCAGTCTGATAGTCTTCTCTTGTATTGTTCTAATCATGACATTTAGTTACATTCCATCCCATCATGTCATTGTTCCTTATCTATTTATTGGATTATTTAGTTGGTTTTTATTACTATATTCTATACTGTCTTTAAACTTTTTTGTTTTCTATTTATTTATGAATTGTTTCTATAGCCATGAAACTTCATACAATATGGTATAGTCTCCCCACTATATAGTTCACACCCATGCTATTAGTCAGTAACCTCTGGTGTATGGGGAGTCACACTTTAGGTCTTGTAACCAACACTTTCTGGCCATGTTAGATATTTCCATATTTTGTGATATTACATGGAGCATCTAGGAATTTTTTTACCACACTTGAGAATGATATTCTAAAATAGTTAAAAGTAATTAAGAAATAATGTACTATAGAAGAATAAATCAATTAATTTGAGATAGTTTCTTTGCAAATAAAATGCCTTCTTGATGGTTGGTAAATATGTTTTTTTGGGAGGATTGTGTTTGGTGATTGAGAGTATAGTTTCTACACACAAACATGGAACAAAAGCGTGACTTATTTTTCTGAATTGGAACATGGAATATTATTTAATAGTTAATGGAATCATTCATTGTTAGTAAGTTTAGTGGATAGCCATATATAAGTATTTTAGATGAACTGGTAGTAGTGATATAGTCAAATTCAGTCATGGACCTATGAATTATAATAGGGATGACTTATAAAAATAAAGGATTCCAATTCGAGGTGTAAAGGGGATCCCAATAATCTTCATACATAATTTTGCTAACTCAAGGATAAAGGCATTTTTTATTCTTGTTGAGAAAAAATAGTTATATCCAATAATCATCCAGATATGGGTTTTTTTTATGGTGTGGGACTGTATTATGCCTCAAGCAGTAGGGGATGACTTGACAATATCTGATATGGATTTTTTGTGATAAGGAAGAACTAAATTGAGAAGTTACCTATCATGATTTATGATGTGGAACATTTTTTGAGTAGTGAGTTCAAAAACTAAGTCAATAATTTATGAATGTTCAATTTTAGGAGTTCAATTTTTGGTGATTGTGGAGAGTGGTGTGAAGAAAATTTTTGTTTCAAGATAGTTTATTAAAATTTTTCCATTATATTGTACTTGAATAAACATTTTGGAGTGCGTTTGATAGATAGTAAATGAATAATTTCTAGTGTAATATGAAAGACCTTACCAGTTCAGCTAGGAAACATCTTTTTTGATGTGGATACTTATATTTCAAAGATTTCATGACCCAACCTTGTTTTGGATTGTATTGGTTAGAAAAATTGTTATACTTTACTTCCCATTGAAGAAACATAACTATGATCTTCACATTTTGTGGTATTCCAGTCAATTTGTAGGGAATTAATCCATGTTAGGACTCCCCTCTAACCTTGCATACCATTATTATAGAATGTATTTTTTATTCACAGGGAATTCCAAGGAAGATGAGAATTCAGGTTTCCAAGCATGATCATTCGTATGTACAAGAATTTTTTACAACATTTCAGAAGTTGTTGAGGGGTCATATATAGATTTTTGAGGATATTAGGGGACTACTACCTAGCCATTCTTCAAATCACACTATACGGTTGCAGGAACTAGAGTCCCCAGCTAATGTTTAACCTTAAAATATTTCTTATCTCATAACGAATTATTTGGATAAGTATGTGTTATATTTATAAAATATTGGAGTCTTTCATATAAGTACAAGTCCTTATTATAGTCTAATAATTTTGGACCAAAAGAAAGAGGACAATAGGTGCATGTGTGTTGACTACCATCCCTTAAACAAGAAAAATATTCTGGATCAGTTTTCTATTCCTATTATTGAAGAATTATTGGTTGAATTTTGTGGAGCCCAATATTTATTCAAATTATACCTTATGTTAGGTTTACACTAGGTTCATTTCTAGGAAGGGGATATTAAAAAGGCTTCTTTCCACACCCATAAATTACACTGAGAATTTTTTTATGCTATTAATCCTTATGAATTCCCCTACCACATTTAATGCTTCCATGAATATAATCCTTAAACCATTTCTGTGAATGTTTGTTTTAGTTTTCTTCGAGGATATACTTGTTTAAGTAGTAGTTCGAGAGAGTATACTAAAGATTTTCCCTATGTTTTAGAAATTATGTATAATCATAAATTCCATCTTTACCAAAATATATTTTTCTTTGGTAGAACTAAAGTTGAGTATCTAGGCCACAAAATTTCTCAACAGGGAGTTTCTATAGACCCCATAAAATTCACTTGAATTCTAGATTGGCCATTTACATAAAATTACTAAGAGGTATGTGGTGTTTTAACCCTATCTGGTTATTATCACAATTTTTTTATGGATTATAGGAGGTTTGGAAAACCACTAAAGTACATTACTAAAAAGAATAGTTTTTAAAGGTTGATAGAGCCTAATTTTTTTTGAAAATTTGAAACTAAATTTAGTTACAACTCTTGTGCTATGGTTACCTGATTTTTCTCTGTAGTTTATAATTGAGTGTGATGCTTAAAGAGGTTGTCTGGGTGTGGTACTTATAACAAATTTCCAAAAAGCATTATCTACTACCTCCTTACACATGTCTATCATATGATCCAATTGATGGAGGTTGTGCATTCCATTAATCATTGGTGGTAGCACATTTTAGGTATGTAATTGGTAATATTTATAGACCATAAAAGTCTTAATAAATTTTTGAGTCAAAAAATTGTATCGATAGACCAATAATGATAAAAATCTAGGTTTATAGGATATAATTTTAATGTGTTTTAAAAATTTGGAATTAAGAATTCTATTACGGATGCTCTATATTGGATGCTTGATCCCCAAATTTGGAAATTTATCTTTATAATACTTTATATATCGATATTCCCTTAGGTTGAGTAGAGAACAACTAAGATAGAATTTTCTAGGTATATATTTTATCCATTATAAATATGGTTCCATAACCTATGGATTTTTCACTATATAATGACTTTCTTTATTTTAAATTCTTCCTAGTTTTCTATAAAACCTCTCAAATGATTCCCACCTTGCTACACTATTTCTATGATTCTACTTTTAGTGGTCACAAAGGTTATTTAATAATTTATGAACATTTGGAATCAATTTTTTATTCTCAATTGATGACTTAAAAAATGCTTATATTTTTTAATTAATGTGTTTTTTTAGTGTTAAAAATAATAGATATTGAGTCTAAAGTGATTAATAAAACCAATTTCGAATCCAAAATTGATTTAGGATAAAAATACATGGAATTCATTTCAGGGATTAATAAATCTCTGGGGAATGGGATCATTTTTTTATGGTGGAATGTATTTCCAAGTATTCTCATTTTTCACCCTTTAAATATCATTATCAGTAAAGGATGATACTAATTATTTAATGATGGAAATTGTTTATTTACATGGAATTCCTAGCATAATTATTAGTGATTGAGATCTAAAATTGAAAATCTTGTTTTTATGGAATAATTTCATTAACATTATAATAGGAATAAACAGATATCTTCTTACCATCCTCAAATTAAAATAAACATTGGTTTTCAACCGAAGAATTGAAAATTATTTATGATGCTTTTATTTTGAAAAGATAATGTGGTGGGTTAGTTGGATACATCAGGGTGAATTTTTTTACAATACCTCATTTCATGTTTCCACTTGAGACACTCTCTTTGAAATTGTTTATGGATGGAAACCCTCTACACATACCCATTATACTACTAGAAATACTAACTTTTAATCGATGTCCACAACATTAATTAACTAGGATGAATCTATTTATCAATTGAAAATTCATTTATAATAGCCCAATGATCTATTAAACATACAAATAATTGAAAAAGGATGGATGTTTCTTTAAACATTGTTTATCCTATTTTTTTTTTAAATTTATATACCCTAAACCTACAATATAAATTTCTAAAATTTCTCCAAAAAATTATCAGATATTTTATGTTTCATTGAGTATTGTTTTTGAGGTGGGGGTTATTGCATGTCATTTTTATTTTTCACAACACAGTAAGCTTCACCCCATTTTGCATGTATCTCAACGAAAGATGTCTATTGGGGGTCATATTCTAGAAAAACCTCCTAATCATTGTCATGAGGAACATCCTGAATAGGTTTTACCTAAATCCAGTTTTTCTTCTAGGGGAAGTGGTTGTGACTTCCAGATGATTTTTATGTGGTGCTGGAATACATATAATGATGTAACATTGGATTATTCACAATTATTTCAGACTCAGTTTCCCATATCCCATTGAATATAAGGTGTTAAATAAGGTGGATGACATTGGTGGGGAGGGTTCTTAGTTGGTGGGTCAATTGGAGTCATCTATTCTGATAGTGAAGTGTGAGACTCCAACTATATTAAAAAAATGTTATACATAGGTGACCATATATTTTAAGTGAGGGTTAAAATGGTATTTGGCTTGATACTACAGTTTATAATGTGTTGAGAAGTCTCGGGGGAGGGAACAATGGTTTTTATTTATAGATATTTTAGCTGAAGTGGAATTTATCAAGGCTCATTGAGATTATTATAAGGGAGTTAATTTTTCCTTTATTTCCCTTCTTATATATAATTCTTTGTTTGGAAATTACTATTGATTGAATAATTTTTAATACTCATAACTTGATCGTATGAAAATTGTTTTATTTTTCTGTTTAAAATCTGTGGTACTATCAACATCCTTCCACAATGATAATAATTCACTAAATTATTATGAACATGGAACATATATATTATAATGTAATGTTCCCGATTTATAGGATTCTCAATCATAAAAAAATACTATAACATAACATCTTTAAAAATAACTTTTTTGAACTCACTATTATTCTATGCTAAGATGGATTGAATGAACTCTATTATAACCTTTCTTTTGGGTTCTAAATATTTCACTAATTTATTCTCAACATCAATTGTTCTAAATAGGGACTTCATCATTTCTAGTGGATTGGATTTATTTACATCACTAAAACAAGTAGTTAAGTCTATATTAGTTGGTGGTAAAAAATCTTATTCCTTAATCCTATGAAGAATTAGAAGAAGATGAATAGGTAGATGAATTTGTTAAACCTCCAAAGCATTAAAAATATTCTAAATAAAATACATAATTCCTAGGGATCATAAAATTATTCTGTCAAAAATCAGTTAGATTCATTGAGGGAGCTAGTTATTGGCTGTGCTAGGAAATGATAATTACAAAATCTCTTTTGAAATTTATGTCAATGGGTTGGGAATTGCTTCAAGAATCTCATGGTTTATTGAAAACATAATATAATTAACTGAATTGACACATGTGTGGAAGCTCTATTTGAAATTATAGGGACACATATAGTAGGACCTTCTATTGTAAATTATTATGCCTCAACCTCTCAAATACTTGAGGATACATTTGACCTAGAATAAATTTTCTTAAGGGAAAATATTTCGTTTGTAGAATAAATTTCAATACCTTTACCTGAACCCTCTTCTAATCTATCCTCTATCCCTATAGATAAATTTGATATGGGGAGAGCTCACTAAACCACTCTCTGTACTCAGCCCACCTCAGTAAGGCTCGCTCAAAGTGATTGAACAGGACTTGAAGAATATTTATTCATGATGGATTATGTTATTGGAGAAATTGTTGAAGCTCCTTTTCTTTCGTATTATATTCTTATTGTTTAACTAATATCCTTAAAAATAACCCCTCCAAAAAGTCATTTCACATCACTAAACTAACACACATTAACAATTTATGTGTTTAGTTAAATGGTGGTTCAAACAAACATCTAAATGGTGTTTGAAAAGCATTTGAATGATAAAATGATTATATTTCATGTCCTTAAACCATATATTTCTTTTCTTATTATTACACCATTAATTGGACTTTCATATCTATGTATTTAATGTTTTCATAATTTATTAACTTTTCTTATTTTATGCTTTTCTTTTCATTATCAATTCCATTTAATTATTTGATGATTTCTAATGTCCTGTATTTTTGTTAATAAAAATTTATGAGAAATTCGATTCTCATTTACCAGTATTATCTATTTACACATATTCATGTGTGATATTGATAATATTATTCTTTCTTGTTATACTTGTTTTTGATATCACAAAAAACGGGATAAGAAAAAAGGGAATGTATAATTTTATAATTTTACAATAAAAAAAGAATACAAAAATAAAAAAATTATTTTAAAACCTATTTCTTAAATTATTGTTTTCTATTATCAATATATTTTCAAAATACTCATCATTTGAAACTATTTTTAAACTAGTTAGTTAATTTTTAAAAAAATTTATTGTAAAACTATTTTTTATCACACTAGTTTACTCTTGATCCAGTATACATGGTGTGTTGGATGTTTTATTAGAGATGTAAAAAATGAGATGAAACTATTTTGGCATCAACCAACCCCTATCATAGATACATTAGAATAGAAAACTCATCACACTTGGAAATAACCCCTTCCTTTTCATCACACAGACATTAGAAACAACCCTATACTTTTCTTACTTCCAATGTATTCCAATGAATTCTATGATTACATCACATGAATAGATACCAATAGAGTGACTCATTAACTATAGTAGACTAGTAATACTTGAAATATATCAAATATTATCATAACCAAGTCACACAGACTGTAGTAGAATATTCTATGGTATATGATTTGTGACTCTACTTCTATTACATCACACACACATGTCTATGTAATAGTATAATAGACACAAAGAATGTAGTAGACTGATCATATAAGAAATAAATCATATATTGAAATAGTATAGTATCACAGAGTCAATTTCTATAACACACACATGTTATATTATGATTAGTCTACTACAGTTTGTGTGTGACTCAAAGTTATTTCATTTATTGAAATATAATTTTTTATGTATCTTCATCTTACTACAAATTTAATATTTGGGATGAACCACTTTCACCTAGAAGTGAAAGAAATGGGGTCTTCTTACATGAGTGGGGATGATCAACTGCTTCTAGCCACGTACATCAAAGATTGTGGATGGCCTGCTTCATGCCTCCAATTTAAGTGCTCTTATTGTCTTTGTGAGTATGCATACTTAAATGTTCACAATTTATGTCTTCTAGAATAATATACATTAATCTATGTTATTATCTACAGGTTTATTATGAACTAATTAATTTTATGTTTTTTGAGACCACATGACCTTTTTTTCATCAAGAAAATATGATATTTTTATGATCTATTTATTTATTTACTTGTTTTTATAGTAGGATCCATCTCATTGAGTTCATATTTTTTGAATATATAACTTACTACTAAATGAATACAACTTATGATGAACGTATAGATCTACCAATCCAAACTACCTATTTTATGTGAATATATATTCTCTATTTATTCTTGATGTTATTAGTTTATCTGGTGAATTAATGTAAGAAATATTGATGTGTACAAGTATACATTAATTTTTTTTATTATAGATTTATCACACAAAAATATTTGTGATATTCTATTTTTCTTAAAATTATTTTTCCAAAAAAAAATTCATTGGTTAACTGATTTTTGTTTCATTTATTCATTCATTCTAGCTTAATATTGATTTTTATGAACATTATAAAATTCATTTAATTTAAATACATAATCAATATTATCAATCATTAATTGGTTGTTTTATACATTTTAAATCTATTTGAAAAAAATGATTTTGTTATTCTGAATGAGAGGTTCTATGGAAGGTGGTACTTTTTAATCATATTTTCGAATTAAATAATAATTAAATGATTTGAAAAGTGCATTAATTTTTTTCCATATAATTATATATTTTCATTCTTGAATCATGCTATTATTATATGACAAAGGGGAATTATTTCTTTTTTTTCAGTATATTGGCGATGAATATTCTTACGGTTTAAGATTTAATAAAATTATATTTTCGTCAACATTGGTTACATTTTTTCAATGTATCATTGTGTATGTTAGATTTAATGTTTTTTTAATTATTCATAGAAGGAAGTTGTTGAATGATCATTGGTGAATTTGAGATGCAATATTGAATAGTGATAAATTTAAAATCCATGATATTTTAACAAAAGTATTTATATCAAATTACCATATCATTTATTCAATATGATATGAAATTGTGATTTAGTAGAATTAATTACATTGAAAATTTATTTAATAATTCTTGTATTTCATTGATATCAATATTAAATTTGTTTATTTCAATTCTCAAGGATATGTATCAAAAAAGATAAACTGCGATTTAATGTCAACACTATTTTTTCTAGGATTATAATGTCACATAAATTCCAATTCAATGATATATTATTGTTAATGTTATATGCCATGCTCTGTGTTTCAAAATTAGGACTTGTGATCAGCTACGATAAGTCCTTCTCTATTTCCAGATGCAAATGATTTCAAGTATGTTTATCTTTGACTGGTCAGATCTATAAGGTCCCATTTTTTTCGCATGTAATGATTTTAAATAAATATAATAATATTTTCATATCCAAGCATTAATACAATGATAGATTTTGAGTCACAGTGATCCCATTATTGATATAATAAACATATAAAATATATTATACCATGTTTGAGAATTTTTCTTGAAATAGTGGAATATCCCCCAAATGGGGACTAGAATGGAAAGTATGAGATGACCATTGAATTTGAAACATGTGACCCTATCCGCCACATAACATTTGTCTACATCAAGTGTTTTTTATAATGTGCTATCATGGGAAAAATGATAACATAATTAAATAAATAAATTTATTTGTTATTTAACTATCACAACCTAAGGACCCTCTATTAAAGCACAGTTTTACCAGAATCCTAGGGTCAGCCACATAACCCTTGATATTAGATAAGAGACCATGGAAGAGCATTGGAAGATGACAATGATATCTAGGATCAGATCAGCACCATTCATCTACAACAAAAACGATTTTGGACCTCACCAATGATGAAAATAATTAATCATTCTTCATCAGCGATGGATCAAAACTCAAGGTAAGATGTTTATGTTTTTTGAATTATTTATTTTTTATCCCGTATCAAATGCAGATCAATTCCACAACTAAAATTTATCCATTCATGGATGGTTGATTTACAAGTTATTTATCTGATTTTTGTTTATTGGTTCTTCATTTTTCATTATAATTAAAATGAATCAAGGATGAAATTGAACAATGAATAAGGATAATTTCCATTTTATGTTTTCTTATATTTCTTCCCCCATCATTTGCTTGATTCATCATTGGTAATTCTTTGGCCAGCGGTTCCATGAATACCTAGTATTTAATCATTACATGACACCTCTTTGGTGCAACAGGTCGATACTGTGGTTGTGGTTTGAGTTATACGGTGCGATCAAGGTACGTGAGGATGATGAGATACCTATATGATATGGATTAGAGTTATTCATTCAAGGTTGGCATTTCAGGAACAATGACATATGATTGGTGACGATTCCGGGAAAAATAAGTGGCTAGAATCTAATCACAGGAGGCAGAAAGATCCTTAGATCCCAGATTTTTAAATCATAGTATATATGGTGGAAGAATCATTAGAGGCACCGATATTGGTGAACCTGTAAACTATTTCTGAATTTTTATAAAAAAACGTGACTACATGGCATGTAATGTAGAAAAAAACATGATGTGTGGGTATTTATTATGGTTCTAGGGTCTACGTGAAGTGATAAATATCACATGCTATGTAAGATGTGTCACACAACATATTTCCCTATTATGGTTGAATAATGCATATCCCTAGATTACATGGGAATGTACATGAACTGACACCTGGGAATGACTACGTACCCAAGCAGACCGCTGTACACGGGCACATACATATCTTCAATAGGTTGTATAAGGGAATGTAAATTGGGACAGACATGAGCACAACCAGATGGATATGTGGAAGAACATGGGAACGGGTAGTGGAACACTCACAAAAATATAGGTAGGTCCAGTTTGATATGAACACACTATTTTCTATAATTACACGCCATGTCCTTTCTCCAAGTTAGTGTAAGACCCTATGTATATTTAGTATGGATCAATATTTATTGAGTGTGATCCCGTGGTTTGTTCCCACAAGGGTATAGTGTAGCATTATGTCATGAGAATAGGATAGTGATCCCCTATATGAGATTTTACTCAGATAGAATTTATGTATCCCTTTCTGAGACTAAGGTGGGATCCTCTATATTTTCATCACCTTCCCTAATAGAGAGGTTTAGGGAATCTTTGTGACTAACTTACATGAGTGTAGGATCCCCTACATAGCGGGCTATATCAATAGGGTTTGTGGTGTCCCATATCGATTCTAGGTGTGATAACCAATCTATGTCTTGAGATCATTGGAGTACCAGTGGATAATCTATTTGCAGTGATCGATGAACAAAATCTCTTAGAGGAATGTTATTAGTGATGACATGGATCATGGAGTGGATTATCTAGAATGATTGTTACCCTAAAGGATCGAAAAAAATTCAATGACTGGAAGTGTGGTTGAAACATCTTAGATACTAAGAATACATCTTATTATATTTGGAGTTTACTTTGTTGTGTCTATATCACACATCTGATTGACATACTCATGATTCTAAGATGACCTATATTGATGATTTATGTTTTGTGATTTTGAGGCGTCCTACTAGAAATTTTTGTACTTATATTTGTATGGGATTTTTGTACAAATGTCTTTCTTTCTACAGATGAGAATTTGGTTGATAGAAACCTAGGACCAGGAAGAGCACAGTGAGCTAGCCAGATCAAAGTTCTTATCGACATTTCATTTGATAGTTATCACCTACTTCTATGAATTCCATAACTTATTTTTAGTTTTCATGGTCATTTATTTGGAATTTTATATTTTCTAGCACTAATTTTGTACTCTGATTTTGGGATATAGATTTATGTATGCATTGGTATCAGTTAGGATTTACTTTTATTATTTTATGATCTTGGAGATGTGTGCATGTGTAAAGTTACCTCAATCAAAAGATGACCATGTTTGTGATATTCTATCTTGGTACTAGTCATCATCCCCTATCCTATTATATGTGGTATTGGGGTAGTCACAGCTCAAAATTCTATAGGCTAGTGGTTTGTGATGGGTCAGGCCATGATAAATTATTTTTTGTGAAGTGTGAAGCTTAATAGTGACAATGATAGTTGATTTGTGTGAGAAAAAAATAATGGATAATTTGTGAAGGATTTTCATGTAAATTAGTTTCGAGATTGATCATGTTTAATCATGTTTAGTGCTTCATGTCTTTTCTTAGAGTTTGAACATGTTTTTAAATTTTTTTGGGACATGTTTTTTCAAACAAAGAATCTATTTATTAGAGTTTCTTATAAGATAATTTGAATGTTATTATATAATAAATATAATAAATATAATTTTATTATTAAATATAATATAAAATTTTATCAACACATATCCGAATACCCAAACATCATACTTTATCTAAAATATAATATTAAAATAGATACTAATTGTTGGTATTGTCTATATAAGTTAATAATATTATCAACACATAAATATTTCAAATGAATATGTTGCTAAATATTTTTACCAACATATATATTAATTTTTGTTATTATTATATTTCAAAAAAAAAATTATCCTCCATAATATTATTTAATGAAAACTATTTACCAATAAATTAGACATGGGAACTAATATGATTCTAAAACACATTACCAAAAGAAATTTTCCATTAAAAATATATTTTTCTTTGTTGAAAAAAGTTAAATATTTTGTATGAGAGTATTGATGAAGAATATTATACTATCAAAGTTTGTTTATCAAGGTTATTTCCAATTATTTCTATAATAATAAGAGGCTTTCAATTATGGCAGGAGCACTTTGCCCAATGAGAAAGCTTGATGAAGTGAAAGAACTATTTTTAGTATCTCTTGAGTGAAATTTAAATCCCGGTTCATTAATTTACAACTTTTTTATTTATAGGTTTTATAGATCCATTATAGTTGAAGTTTCATATTTGGTCCATGGAAAATTCAATAAAATTATTAATTTTTCTTATAAAACCATGTATGTTTACTTAATAAATGTTTTATGTTTCTCTCACTAGGGAAACATTACAACCAAATTTTTCAATGAAATGTATGATAATGTCCATTATCGTCCTAGGTAATTATTTTGAGATGTGATTAGATGTTTATGTCTTATGGAGGATTTATAAAAGTAGTTTTTACAATTTCTAAATATATAGTAATCCCAAAACTGTATTTTATATCTAACTTATAAAATTTTCATTTTATGTGGTCAACATTTCCAAAGATCCATGCTTGTATTTGAATAATTTTAGATGATGTTTGGAAGTTGGACTCAACCTGATTTGAGATATATTATTATGTTGTTATAGAGTTATTGAATTAGTAGTAAATCCCCAATGCTCCAACATTTTTTCTAGTTTTACCAAGGGTGAACCGTTGATAATAAATTATATAATACCATGATTTATAGGCATTATAAACTTCATAAAAATAAATAAAATTTGAATATATTTAAATAATTGAATTAAAATAATGCACCTCCTAGTCTTTAGTGTTGTGAAGAAATTATAATATTCATGTTCTTAATGGAAGATAATGGTAAAGTGGTTAATATCATTGTTGAGTTTTGTAAATATAAGACCCAAATATCTTCCTTCATACTGATTGAAATTATATTTTATTCTTTAATGAGTGAACAAATTTATAGGACACGGGTTGAATTTATGATATATTATACCTCTCCTTACATTATAATTCTTGTATACATAATTTGTTCCTTCAATGGATGCATGAAACTAAACCCACATATTGAGGATGTAGTCAAAGAAGTGGATCTATTTTTTTCTCATACAATTTACTCTTAAAACATGTTAAGAAGATTAATCATTGACCAATTGCAATGTTCCTTCAAGATCTTCAATATTTTTTTACCAAAAATGTTATCAACCAAATAAATCAACATAAAAAAAATTGGAATGGGATTTTTTAGGCATTAAAATATTGTTGAACTTAAGAGTCTAATGGAAGTGATGTGTCTGATAGGTTTGGTTAATAATGAAAACTAAGAGTGTGCATCCCACATCAAACTTGGGTGTTCTGTTACCATTATAATTCTATATAAATAAACCCTAAGGCCTCTCTTAATGGGTATATTGGGTATTTGGTAACTCTAATTTTTTTATACATGGTATCAAAGAAGGTCTAACACAACCCTCCCTAACAATATCTCTCCTCTAGGTCTACATTTTCATCAGGTTCACCCCAAAGGGTGGTGGCATCCCCATCGCTAATAGGCCTTGTTTTCTACTAGTGTTCCTCCTGTTACTTTTCCCAACTAAAACCATTTATTCCTTCCAATTAGGTGAAACAACATCCAAATACCCCCTCCTAATTTCAAAACCCACAAAATAAGTGAATACCTATGCAAATCCCAATTCTGTCATCATTGTTTCCCCTTTCCTACATCACACAATGTCTTCCTACCATGATCTCTCCTATCACCCCACCCTAATACGATGAATTCTACTATGAAAACCTCTATGGAGGATTCCCATCTCTAACACATCAAAGGCATGGTAATTATTTGTCTACACATTTACCCAAGAAGCATCTCTAGCCACCCCTTCCCTCAAGGACACAAAACCTGAAGCATGACACCCCTCCCTCCTTCGATTCCGGCCACAACCCCATGGATTGGTGACATCCCCCAATTCCTCTACAAGCACCACCCAACACAGTCTAGTACCTTTTTTGAAAAATTTGGATATCCGTCCCTATCCTCCACACATTAATGAAATCCAACTATCCTTACCAAACATTCAAATAGTTTTACATCATGTGTTCCGAACCCAACCATTACTATTAAGTCTTGATCTGTATATTCCATCTATTGGGATCCATTTCCTGGTATTCCTAATAGTTTTTCATGATAGGTGCTGGTCCTTGGTCAAAAGCTCTTTTTAAGCAGCATCATATATCATTTTTATTCTTAGTAGGATAGAAACATGGGTTTATATTTTGTTATGTTTTTTTATTTCATCAACATGGGTATATTCATCTTGAGGGGGAGTTCTTGATGTGTTTGTACTTTTCTAACTTCGATTTTTTTCTTTAATTATGTACCCAAGATAGGTAGACCAAGCTTGAGGGGGATTGTTGGAGTATTATTCCCACATCATAATTGGGTGTTTTATTATTTTTATAAATCTCTATAAAGAAACTAAAATTCCTCTCCTAGGAGGTGTCTTGAGTATTGGGTTACTCTCCTTCACTTAAAAAAAGAAATTCTATGGTAGATTCAAAGGCACAACCTGGAACCCAAGTGTTAAAATGCCAATTTAGAAATTAATTTTTTATTTTTCAATAAACATATCTCAATTTTATATCAAGACACATAAAAATTAAATTGGTTTGAAGAGTATTCCTTTATAGTTTTTAATTTTATAAGATTTTTTGACGCATTTTTATAAGAAAACCTATTTGTGAGTTTCTTTAGATTTTATTCTAGTTATGTTTTGTCATCTCAATATTGATATAGTTTTATTCCCACTAATTGATTTACTTTCATCTATATAGTATACTATATCTATGATTGAAATCATAATATTCCTCATGTAATAATGTTTTTATACATAATTCTTATGTGGTGTTGATAAAATAGATTGTGGATTTAAGAAATTTATCATTTTTTGGTGAGCAGTTGGCTTGGGGTGAGCTTTTAACCTGTGGAAAAATAGTTTTATTACAAGATAAACACATTGATTATATAAATTGAAAATAAAATATTGATCTCTCATAGAGGGTTTTGAAGTGTCTAAAAGTATACTCACATTAATTTCAAAAGAAAACCGCTTGAGTAAGTGGTAGGAAAACATTTTCCAATAATAAATCTAGATAATGTGTTTTGAAATTATTTATTATAAAATATATTCTTCCTCATTTATTGGCGATTTTATTTAAAAATCCATGTTTATGGTGGGTTTCAGTTTTGTTTCACATTTTTCTAATAATGTTCTTCAATATGGAGAAAAAATATGAATAATTGAGATATGATTTTTGGTTTTGATATCTTCTTACAGTAGGGATGTGTCAGTTAAATTTTAATTTGTAAAAATTTCAAAATTATTTCAATAGTTTTATTAGAGTTTAATTTGTATTTTTAAGTGACTTTGAGTTAAGATTTAATTCTATTAATAGTTTCCTTCTGAAGAATAAAAATGAATTTTATTTTACTTAATTGATGTCTTCCTATTATATAATTTGAGCATGTTTAATCAAAGGATATTTAACCTTTTCCATTTCCCATTCCAAAGTTCATGATCTTAGGCAAGACCTACCATGGTAGGATCTTCACACATGGACCTTATCTTACACTAATTATTACAACCTCATATCTCAACCAGGTCACTATAAAATGAATCCAATTTCTCACTATTCCAGGGATCATCATAATCATCATCATATGGGTGAATATTCTAGATTCATCCTGGTTCAACCTAAACCTACACATCTCCACGATCTTCTTTTCAAAAAAGTAGTACCTATGTGTCTAGTGGGTTGAACTTTAGTCACAACACCATTTTTGTGATTCTATAATGATCTCTATACATCTTAAATGTATTTTTTTTTAATTAAGATAAACTATATACTTCATATAACATAATAGATTTATTGATTTTCCTACTTTAGTAACATCAATAAATGATTCTCAACTACCATGAAACCATGCTCTCATGATTCTATTACTTTATACCTATTCTATCTCCATGCATGAAGATAACCTTTCTTATGTTCTTGATATTATTGAATAAAACATCACTATATTCATTAATTTTAGAATATCTAAACCACAATATTTTTCTATAGATCATAAAAATCATGAAACTCCATTACGTAACCCACAATTGTCACTTTAAACATTCTTTGAGGCTTCTATTGACACTTTTGGAGTCCACATAACAATTAAATGATTATTTTCTTTCTCCTAGAATAATTTATGAATCCTTGATGATACTTTGACACATGGAATACATCAATGATATTCTACATGATTATGTATCAAATAAACCCATCTATGTTGTGCATTACGTTGTTCATCTAGCGATATAATTTAGCTTAAATTTTCTTCTTTTTCACATACAATGATATTATTTTTTCACTATCCTTGAATCCAGGTTGGGTAGTGTTTTATCCTTATCTCTATACACATATCTCTATCACATCATATGATTTATCCTATTACCACCTGTGATAGCCACAAATTCATCATTACAGTTTTGTTTACTTTATATAAATTATTTTTTATCATTCTATTAATGTTCGAAATAGCCCTCATTGAACTAATTAATATAAATAGAACATCATAACATATACTATGATATCTTCCCAATCATTTTTCTCCTCTTCTGTATAGAGTCTACACAATTTTCTTTTTCATACCATAAGATATGTTATTCAATATATATAAATGAAACATGGATCACGATCTTTTTTTTTGACAAGAAGGACAAATAACATTAATGAAGAAGGTCATTAGACGTACTAGAAGAGAGCCATGAAGGGAAATTGTCCAGCCAGAGCTGGTTGACATTAGAGGGGCCTGAGGCCGCTAGCTGATGGGCCACATTGTTTCCTTCCCTTTTGGTAAAGGAGAAGGTAAAACAAGAGAAGCCTTGGCGAAGCGAGCGAATTCTTCTGATGATGAAGCCAAATGACTGGAGTCCTCTATCGTTGTCATTAATAGAATCGATTACGGTGAGGCAGTTTGAATCAATGATGAAATCAACCCATACACAATCCACAACAAGCATTATACCGGCCAGGATGGCCATGGGCTCAAAAACAGTAAGCTCCCAGCGAGCCTGATGTGGTTCATGTTTTTCCGTAAGGATTTCCCCATATGATTTAGGGCTAAGAGGCCAAGTGTGACAAGCCCATCCTTTGTTAGTGAAAGGTCCAAGTTATTCATGAGGGTCCCTTCCATTGGGGGATTCTAATGAGGGGGAAAGGAGAGGGTAGAACCTGGTAAAAAATGTCCATTGTGGTATTTCCAACCCTCAATCCAGGAGGTGGCCCGATCAATCCAAAATTCGGGGGGTTTGGGAGCATGATGAAAAAAAACGTCGTTGCGCCGAACCCAAATAATCCAGGATAGAGTGAAAACTGAACCTGAAGAGGCCGATGAGAGAGAGGAGCATCACCACATCAGTATATCGGAAAGGTCAGAGGCTGTTGCCATTGCAGCGGCAGAAGTCAGGCCCCATTTATTCAAAATTTTCTTAGCTCCTGGGCAGTGAATGATGGCGTGCAAAAGATTTTCTAGAATGTTAGGGAATAAAGGGAAAAAATAAGTACTATCCACATTACGGTGAGTGAGGAGGCTCATGGTTGGGAGAGTACCCATGCAGGCCTGCCAACAAAATTGGAGAATTTTAGGGGGAGCGTTGAGCTTCCACACCAACTTCCACGGTCCCTCAACCCAGCAGACTAAGTGGTTTCCAAGAGCCAGTCTATAGCCGGACCTCACCCTATAATCGCCCAAGGAATCATTGATCTAGAAAATCTGGTTGAGGCCTGCATTAGGGACTCAAGGAATTCTAAGGATGATTCTTTGATCCCTTTCATTAAAACAATAAAGGATTTTTTTTCCATACACCACCCCTGTCCCTTGTCGGAAAGGAAGAAGCTGATAGTGGCATTTTCAAGACCTGTTTGAACGATGGATGTAGCCTACAAACCATCCTTATCAATAAGACAGGGATCCGTCCAGATGTTGACCAATGAGGAAGACCCAATCCTCCAGCCTAGTCCCTTTTCCAGGAGCTGTTTATCCCCCCAGATACATCTTCAGAGGAATCTTGGATAGGGGCCTAAAGAGGAAGCACAAAAGTTCGTGTGGGGAAAGTACTTAGCCCGTAGAACCCGTGCACAAAGAGATGATGGGCAGATGAGAAGGTTCCATCCATT
Source organism: Viscum album (assembly GCA_963277665.1). Taxonomy (NCBI): domain Eukaryota; kingdom Viridiplantae; phylum Streptophyta; class Magnoliopsida; order Santalales; family Viscaceae; genus Viscum; species Viscum album. The sequence goes on from OY728157.1 coordinate 821,225,441, forward strand.
CTTGGCCAAAAGAGCATCATTGAATAGATGCAGATTCTAGAGTCCCATCCCTCCCTCTGATTTGGAATTGCAGAGTTTCTCCCAGGCCATCCAGTGGGGCTGATTCTTACCCTCATTCTTCCCCCACCAGAAATTGGCAGTGCGAGTGTGGATCTGGTCGATGATGAAAGATGGGAGCTTAAATAGGGACATAAATTAGTTGGGGATGGATTTAATGACAACTTTGATGAGGGTATCTTTACCAGCTTTTGAAATTCCTTTAGGGGACCATCCAAGAATTTTTTTCTTGATCCTGTCCACAATAGATGTGAAGATTTATTTTTTGGATTGGACAATAACTATGGGAAACCCAAAGTATTTCTGATGTTTCACAACTATATGAATGCCAGCTGATGGGAAAAGCTCCTCCCTCTTAGGGAGAGGCACCCCAACACTAGAAGAAGTTTCAGATTTTCCATGATTGATTGATTGGCCAGACGCCCTCTCATATTGTTGTATTTCTTGTCTGATCACTCGACATTAATTAATTGTTTCTCTGGAAAACAGGAGGCAGTCGTCGGTGAAGAAAAGATGTGACACTGGTTGGAAAACAAGACAAACCTTTTCCCCATGAATATATTTAGAGGTTGAAGCCCAGGAAATAAGATTAGAGAACACATCATCCACAAGTATGAAGAGAAAAGGGGATAGGTGATCTCCCTGGTGATGGCCTCGAGATGGGGAGAATCCTCTAGTGAGCTCCCCATTGACCTTGATTTTGAAGGAGATGGTCGAGATGCATTATATGATCATATCTGTCCATTTAGTGCAAAAGGCCATTTTCAGAATGACAAAACGAATGAAGTTACATTCCACTCTATCAGAGGCCTTGGTCATATCTATTTTCCAGGACATGGTTCCTCTTTTAACAGTGGAGCGTGATTTCATAGAATGGAACACTTTGTGGGCCACAATCACATTATTAGTAATCAGTCTCTTGGCCATGAAGGCGCTCTAATTCTCAGAGATAATATCAGGTATCCAAGGTCACAGTCGATTGAAAAGGACCTTAGAGAATATTTTGTAAGAGACATTGCAAAGGCTGATAGGTCTGAAGTCATGGATCGCCAAAGGTTTCTTGATTTTGGGTATGAGGACAAGGACAGTTTCATTGATGGCAGCAATGCTGGAATTCCCATCCCAGATATTTTTTTATCATGTTGCAGATGTCGGGGCCGATAATGTGCCAGTATTGTTTAAAGAAGAGGGAATGGAACCCATCCGGCCTTGGGGCCTTAGTGGGGTGAATTTTTTTAAGATCCTAGTGTATCTCGTCATCTGACACATCATTGGCGAGATATCCATTGATCTCATCAGTGATCACGGGTCTGATACAATCTTCCACCTTGGCAGATATGAAGGGGGTTCCTGCAGCAAAAATGTTCTGAAAATAGTCTGTCAAGGCCTTGTGGATACCATTGGTGTTAGAGACTTTACTTCCATTGGGTTGTAAGATGCAAATAATATCATTTTCCCTTCACCTGGCTGAAGCTTTCTGGTAAAAAAACCGGGTATTAGAGTCCCCCTCTTTAATGTGGTTATCCCACACCCGCATGACCCAAAAACTTTCCTTAACACGCAGGGCCGTGTCCATATCTCTTTGCATGGCTCTAATTTTGGAGAGAATGAAATTAGACGTGGGTTGATTGAGAAGGTTGATCAGTCTCTTTTCAAGGATACCACAGCTCCGGTCGGGGTGGTGGAATTTCTTATTGCTCCACGATCTCAGATTAGCTGCAACCTGTTGGAGATTGTGGCAAACATCTGCTTGAGAAAAATTAAGAGACCTATTAAACAGGTCCGTTTGATACTCAAAAACTCTTCACATTCATTCCAATTACAATCATTGTAAAACTCAATTTGAGGAATGAATATAGCCTACATTAGCACCATGAGAGCTAACTATAGTGAAGAGAGATATAATTGAAGAAACTAACCATGAAACTGTATATTTTTTTCTATATTTGAGAGTTATAGTATAAATAATAAATAAAGATATACAACTAGAAGAACCACGATAGACCACCTCCTTGGAATTTAACTTTCATGCGTAAGTTGAGTGTGGGACAAAGATACCACCTCACTATCTCATCTACTACCAATATACTCACACCCTATATGGGTACCTCAATGAGAGTGAAAAATTAATAATCGTGGATTCTAGAAAGGGAAATGGATTATCCATAGGATTCTTGGAAAGATATAATGGTGTTCAAAGGTGGTACTATGGAATTATCTAGAAGGATTCCCCATAATTTTATTTACTATCATATATTCCTTGTACATTTTCTGACCAGTCACTTTTGGGTCTCTCTAGTTAATTATCTATAATGACTTGATATATTTCCATGTCACATATTATAGCATTTATTATAAATTTTATAATTTTTATTTATGTTTTTATTTATTATTATGTTAATTAATACTAAAGGTATAGTTTCCCCACTTTTGGAATTTAAAAATTCACTATTAGTTGATAACCTATTGTGTATAGGGAGGCATGCATGAAGACATGTGGCACTACAAATCAGAACCGGAGATTCGGGTCAAGGAAATATAAACTGATATAAAAGGAGGATTTTCCCTATTTATATTTTAATATGATTTGGTGTAATTATAAATGAGTTAGGGTTTTTGGAGTCTGGTAGGGGAGTTTCATTTGTGCTTGACCAGAACATGTGTAAAAGTCCTCAAAGTTACAACTGTTGGGGTTTCTGCTATAGTTTTGGTTTATGGTATGATGATCCTGAGTATATTGGAATGTAACTATTTTTGGGATTTTGGTGGATTCATACATCATGGATATGCACATATAATCAAATGTAATATATTTAAGCTTGTTCTATGATGCATAGTAGTTCTTTAATTAAATGACTTCAAATGTGCTATCTATTCAGGATAATATTGTTTTTATATGTTTTGTGTTTATCTATTTTCTTTGTTATTATGATATATTAATTTTAGAATTAATTAACTGAACATGTTCATACTATTATATACTTTATATATATGATTTTTACTAACATGTAGTTATGAACAACTTAACATTGAATAGGGTTAGTTCTAGGAGGGATTGAAGAAATGATGTCATATAGTAATTTGATAGAACTATAAGAAGAGGAATTCCATGATAAAAATCATAGGTAGGTCATACAAGTACCACAACCAATTGTGCTGGGGATGCACCACAACATATTCTTATACTAACTTCATTTATTCAGAATGTAGTTCCATTTCATCCATGAATTTTTATGGACCATTATTATTAATAGTGGAAACTTTATGAATGCTTTGATCATTAATGCTATGGATATCCAGCTCCAGTATCCAGTGTCCTTTGATAGTATTGGAGACTCATAGATATAGAGGAATGGATTGACATCATTGAGATAATTTTTGATATGGTGAAGACTCTTGTGGATGCCTAAGTGGTGCTTCCAATCTTCATGTTCTAGGGTCCTGTTAGAAGATGGTGGACTACCCTGAATTAGACTAGAGATGAGTGGGTCTTACATGGGAGATATATATAGATCCATTCATTGCATAATTTTTTCTTAATGCAATGAAGTTGGACCATTCCCAGGAGTTCATGGAGATATAAAAAAAATCTATATCTATCACTATGTATTATAATCATTTCAAAAAGATTATATAGTAAACCCATCTTCTGGATGAAAATGAGGCCCAAAAGGCATAAATTTTCAAGATAGATCTTTTTCTAATATCAAGTGATAGGTTATAATTTTTGATCTGATATCATAACTGTTGGTTTTTTACAAGTCCCTAACTGGTGAGAGGGGTTTAATGGATGAAAGAGTAGAAATATTACTTATTATTCATATAAAACTGGTGACTGAGCATTCTATCATTACTACAAGATTGTTTTATGGTAGTCAGAAGATAAAATATAATCAGGCCCAGTATAGATATAAGAATATGAGTCAGTGTAGGAATTCCTCATTATCCAATGTGGGAGGTAATTCTACTAGGTTCTTTAATTACAAACAATATTAAATTTTATCAATGTATAAATGAATATAAAATAAGAGTCACACCAATGTGAAAGGATTGTCATATTTGTAATTTTTAGGGATTCTCAAAAGGTTTTTGGGAAATATGTGAAATATTTGGATTGAGGACATTAGTAGAGGAAAAAGACTCCATAGACTTTGATGACATAGGGTCAGGGGAATGGATCTGAGGTAGGCCGAGTATTTGTAGTTGACAAGGATTTAGTTTCTGAGGGAAAATTATCTTCTATAGTTTGAGGTATGGTCTTGATCACCTATACACTATCTACCTCTTTGTTTGATACTAATGCTTCCCATTCATTAATCTCTAATCACGTGGTAGTTGACATGGAATTAATGGTACGAATACCCTCAAACATTATTTCTCTAAAAAAACCATTAAGTATAAGAGTGGACCATCTTCAGAGGTGTTTAGAATATCTTTTAGTGATCAATAGCTATGATAATTTTTAAGATTCATGATTATAGATACAAATAGCTTTGATGAAATATTTGGGATAGACTGGATAATATGTTACCATGCACAGATCAAATGATTTTAGAGATTAGTATCCTTTACACAACCTTATTGGGAAAATTTTATAATTTTCAGTGAGTGGGAGGTTATAGATGGTAGAGTAGGCTCAAACATGATTCAGATTAGATCTCTTATGGAACAGGTTATAGGATTGGTTCTTTTGACAGGATCAGAGCTATCCCCATCATCTTTCCCACTAGTTTTTTTATTTATTAGGATGTGTTTCTTGAATACTTTTAGGTATACCTCTTGATAGAGTGATTCAGTTTTAAAAAGAACTTGTGTTATGGTGGTGACCAATGTTGATATTTTTTTATCATATAGCTCCAACCGAGTTGAAGGAACTGAATGTTCATCTTGATGACTTGTAATGGAAGGGCATTATCAGAACAAGGAGACTCCTAGGGTAATCCTATGTTCACCAAAAAGATGGATGATAATCTTCAAATCTGCGTGGATTACAGAATATTGAACCATGAGACAATGAAGAACAAGTATCCCTTTACAAGGATCTATGATATTTTTAATCAGTTTTTAGGGGCTCATTGGTCTTACAAGATCCACCTATATTCAAGATATCATTAGATTTAGGTTTGGGAGGATGACATATTGAATATTGAATTTTTGAGATGGTATGGGATATACATGTTCTTCGTGATGCCTATTAGTTTGATGAATCCTATATAGACATCATGAAAAAAATATTCCTCCCATATATTGATTCATTAATCATGGTGTTCATTGATGACATCCTAATCTATTCAAAATCATCAGATTAGTATTCCAGGTAACTTGAGATGGTCTTAATTACACTTTGATCACATATGATTTATTCTATGATTTCAATGTTTCACTTTTAGATTCATAAGGTGTGTTTCCTAGGGAACATATTATTATAATATGGTATTTCTATTGACCCAAAGAATGTGGAGGTGGTGATGTATTGGACTTATCCTAGGAATTTATTTGAGATAAGGAGTTTCCATGGAATATCAGGGCACTACATGTGTTTCATATAAGATTTCTCATGTTTTCCAGCCCCCATGATAGATCTGACAAAGAACGATTTGATGATCAAGTTTCTGGATCAGTGTGAGGAACTGCTTATTAAGATAAAGAGAAGGTTGAATAAAGCTCCATTTCTGAATTTTCCATAACATGAGATAGGATATGTTTTATTTTACAATAGCACAAGAGTTTTATTAGGAGTTGTGAGGATGTATAATATTGGGTGGTAGCTTATGGGTCTCCCCAACTATGACCCCATGAGTGGAATTATCCTACCCAAGATATAGAGTCAAAAATTTTGGTCTAAACTTTGAGGTGTCAGTGAAAAAAATATTTGGAGAGTTTTATTTTTTACATAGACAACAAATACCTCTGACATATCTTTTCATAGTAAGACCAAAATCTAAGGCATAGGTATTGGGTGGAGTATCTGTATACAATTTACTTATAGATGGATTAGGTATTGGGAAAGTGTTACATTTTTATAGATTCACTGAAAATAAACATATATATATTCCCAGGAGCTTGAGGTATGCCTTTGGAGGAATAGTAGAATCTGATGTGTTTTTTTATTGGAGGATATATGTTGCAAAGGAGTGAGGTGTAGTTACATGCACACCTTTGGGTTTCATAAAAACTTTTTGGTATCAGGTTTTGAAAAACCATGAGTTACATTCTAAGTAATTTTTAGTGTGAGAATAGTTAGAAAGAGATGATATAGTATGATGTTGTTTTACAAATGATGATGACATTTTGTATACCCATGAGAGAGTTGCAGTGCCTGATTCCATTAGGGACGATCTTTTGAGAGGCTCTCATAAATAATGACATATATCCCATACCTGGTCCTTGGAGATGTACCATGACATTGGAAGATAGTTTTGGTGGCCATCTGTAAAGAGGGATAAGCATGGTTTTGTTTCACGATGTCTTACTTACAAGAGAGTAAAATATGAGCTTTAACATACTGGTGGTGTGAAGTAGAAACTTAGATTTCTAATATGGAAATGGAAGGATTTCATGATTGATTTTGTGATAGGGGTTTTTCTGGACCTCAAGGGATCATTATGATTTATGGGTGATAGTGGGTCAACTAACTAAATGGGCCTATCTTATAGTGATTCAAGAGGCTCTTTCTAAGGATGAGTTTGCAAAGATATAAGACTATGTGATTGTACATGTACATGGAGTTACATTGAGTATTGTATGAGATAGAGACACATGTTTTATGTAATGGATATTATAATAATTATAGAAGGTTATATATACTTAGCTGAGATTGAGAATGTTATATTATATATAGAAAGATAAAATGTTTGGGTGGATGATTCAGATTCATGAGGATATACTTCAAGCATGTGACCATGATTTTGTAGGATTTTGGGATGATCATATAACCTTGGTGACATTTTCTTATAATAATGTTCTTTAGGATTCTATCTATATGGTACCCTATGATACTCTCTATAGTCAACCTTGTCACTCAATAATATTCTAGAATAAGGGTGGTGAGGATGTTTTTTTTGGGATTGAGCATAGTGTGTGAGACTTCAGACAGAGTGCATGTTATCCAAAAGTTGTTGGTCACCACATAGTGAAGAAAAAGATCATATGAAAACCATTGGAGGATAACATTATATTTTTCAATGGGTGAATGGGTTTTCTTGTGGGTGACTCCTCAGTTGGGGAATCAACATCTTTGGAAGTAAGGAAAGCTACCTCAAAGGTATTTTGGACCATTCATTGTCATCACATTTGTAAGGACAATAGATTACCATTTGGGTTCTCTATAAAATTTCGGAGGTATGAATGATGTGTTCTACATGTCTCAGTAGGGGATTTACATGATCCACTTTTTGAATGTTACATAATTAAAAGATGTTGAGTTGGAACCAGAGACATCTTCTATGGATCAACCAGTGTAGATCGTAGACCATAGAGACAATTTTTTATAGGGGAAGATGGTGCAACATGTTCATATCTTATAAGGTAATAGATGGGTCCAATAGGAAACTTGGGAGTATGAGTCTTACATATAGGTGTAATGTTCCATGTTATTCAATTTCAATTCTAGAGATACATCATATAGGTGAGAAGTCCATAGTGTGGGAGAATTAAAACACCCTAATCTTTTATTGTTATGTTTATGTAAGAACTGGAATGACTTAAGTAATGTTTTGTATCTTTTAGTAGTATAATCTTGGATCCAAAATTCTTTGGTGAGGCTTATGAATCTTTGGGAAGCTTATGTTGGGTTTTGTAGATCATAGTGTCCAAAAAATTAACACCATCCCTTGGTGCATGTTGTTTTTGTCTTGGTTTGTCTTTGTGTAAAACAATCAGGGGGGGATGGATTAGTTAAGAAATAGACAAGAAATGTTTCTCAAGAGGGGATACAATCATCTATAACTTAGAAAAAACTCCATTCCCATTTTGGATGGTATGATGTCGAAAAAATATCATGAAATTGGGTAGCATACCATCAAGTAATCTATTTTGGCATGTCTGTTCAACGACCCCACTACCAAAACCAATCCATGGTGTATGGTGTAAAGAAATCCTTGTTTCCTTAAAATAACTAAAACACTTAACATCTCCTTTATATCTTTGTAAATGTGTCACATTTGTCCATTAATATATGTTTTACTATTACGAGGTGTGATTAATACCATTTTCACTCTTTTTACATTAATTAAACATCTCAATTATTATCCCCTTTCAATGATTGATGATTTTTGGGATAATTTTGAAAAAAGGAAGTGTAGTGATATATTCTTATTCTGATCCTATATTTATTTTTGGATTGGATTGATATTTCCTTCCCTTTGATCTATTTAAGGCATTGGTTTATCCCCCTTTGTTGTTGTTTCTGATTCTCGGTGTTTTTGTTTAGAGTTTCGGTGAGATATAATCAGTTCATCTGAGTTATCTCTTAATTATTGATTAATATTATAATAGTGCTATTATGGTTATAAATGTGATATTTTAGGTAATCTAACAGGTGGTTTATCGATGGTAAGGGGAAAAAATATTTTCTCATGGTTATTTGGATTTATTTGGCATCATGGTGGTGAACCTCTTGGATTATTCCTCCTTGTCGAGGCCATTTTATTATAGTTTTGGTGTTCATATTTTGGAAACCGAATTATTTAACTCTCAGGTGGAATTTTAGATGGATCTTTAGGTCTTTAGTGTGAGCTTATTTTGGGGGACTACCACCTTGGAAATCCTTTATGTTTTCCTCTATGATCTTATAGTAGGAAGTTCTATACTATATAGAGCCTTATATATGATTTTTCATGATATGTTTTTTTTATGATTAACAAACCATGCTTGATATGTGTTTTCATGTGGTTGAGTGAATGGACCTTGAGACCTATTCTTGATATGTGATCATGTAATTTGTGTATGGCCTCTTGAGAACTTTTCTTGAAATAAATTATTATTATTTACTATGATACATAGAGTTTATGGTATTTTATATCTTGTGAATCCTTTAATAAGGTGTTTATATGACCAAGATTCTTTATTTCTATTCGATAACCCCTTAGAGGGGGAGTGTGATGACTTGAGGATGCCTATAGACTATGGCTCATTTGATGATAAGGGTTAGATCACTAACATGTCTATTGACATAATACTAGACTAGGAAATGAAAATAAGAATCTATAATCTATAATATGTAGTGGGAGAATTCCATGTAAGGGTGATGTGCTTATCCAATTACATCAAACATTTTTGGTGGGACTTTCCTTAATCTGAGGATAATGAAATTATTAGGATGTGTAATGCAATGTTCCTAATAAGCACCAATGGAAGGGTGGGGTGTATGGAATTTCATTAAAGGAATAACTTGTACTGATGTGAGTAGGGTTCCAAGAGATGATGGAACTTATGTAATGTCTTGTTATTTGTGGTGAGATACATTTAAATCCTTATAGGAATCACGTTGAAATAGGTGTGGATGGGGTTCATGGTGTCTTAGTTATCACACAGTTACTCAGAGCATGTGTAGATGTATATTTAAATTCCATGTGAATTTAACTTATCATGATATAAACTGTTATATATCTATTGTACTTACATTAAGTCCACATTGGTGATGTTTTACTGGGTTTATAGTCACACCCTTCATGTGAATCACAAAGTGCACACACACTTCAGGATCAAGGTTAAATGAAAGGGAAAGGCTCTAGACATAAGAATCTATTAGACATAGCTTGATGTTAGAGGCGGTACATGGAATAACTATTTTAGGATTTCCCAATAACTTATTTGATTTCATATATTTTTTGTAATTTTGATTCACCAACAACTTTGGGGGTTTTTGGTTATTTTTTAGGATTTACTTGAGATATTTACATGTCACATGTTATAGAATTTCTTATTCATTTCACTGTTTTTATTTGTCTTTTTAATTTAGGTTGTTACTAATGAATACTAATGGAATAGTTTTATCATTGTCGAAATTAAGACCCTCACTACTCAGGGAAACCACTTTCATATACGGAGGTGAACATGAGGCCATGTGGCACTCTGGATCAGACCCATTGATTTAGACCAGGGCATTACAAGATATCCAGTGAAAATGAAAATATAAGGGAAATAAGTAAAGTGATCTATTATGAATGAAAAATATAGATCGTTTAAAAAAATACTTACAATTAAATAAGGAAAATGATTTTATAAAATTTACAAAATATTAAAGGGAAAAGTTTCTAAAATAAAAAGATACATATATAGTGAGTGAATGGAGATCATTTAAAAGTGGAATAGAAATCAATGAATATTGGATGATCTCTACATTTTTATAATAATATATTTTAAAAATTTAGTGTGATCTATAAATTTGTTTAGTAAATACTTAAACATTGATTCATTAAATTATTATATTCCAGATAATCTATTGAGGTTCCTCCTTTATTAGAAAATTTAAATAGTTATGTTTATCATCAAGATAACCCCTATGAGTTCAGAGAGAAAAAATGTCTATAGACTAAGATAGACCATGTTAGAAATTATAAAAAATTATCCATGTTTTTCGAAATTCTTGATGAAAAAAATCTAGTCACGAAACATTATTTTAAATCCACATGAATTTATATCATATTAATTGTTTTTTGATATAATTTATAATTATTTTTTTTGTAATAATTGGAGCCCCAATATAATTTTTTAATAAAATTATATATTATTATTAGTTATTTGGAAATTTGATAATTTAATAATTAATAATTTATTTTTTAAGATTTTTCACCGTTGCATGGTTACCTCACGCCTACCATGCATTTAGTACTAACCCTTTTGAATTGATAATGCCATAAATTTTTTTAAGTGGATGAAACACTGTTGGAAAATAGTTAGTAATAAAAATGAAACAAACCTTATGTTTTAGGGTAAACATTGTGATTTACTTTCATGTATGTATTTTCCCTATGGTGCACAGTTAGCGCAAAACCGTGAAGAAACCATTTCATATAAGATGAAACTTTCAAGTGACTCTTATGCATTTGTTATATTATGTCACTTGATATGTTAATTTTTTATCATAAACTATGTGAGATTTAGGAATAATATTTATAGATACTCTTATGAGTGCAATAATCCTTTAGTTGCTTGTGTATGACTTATGCATGGTTTGGAGAACAAATTAACTATGCGAGGGGTGCAATTTTTTTCAGTGGAGGATGCATGGTTAGAGAATGATCTTGTAAAATGTATAGCCAAATCATGTAATCCATATATAATTTTAAATAAACAATTTACTTATCAATACTTTCAAATTGACACCATTTAACTACTCATTCTCCTCATTTAATTTGGATAAAACTTTGGAGAGCTCAAGGAATCGTTTCCCTTGTTCCTTAAACTCCATCACATTCTATAAGTATTTCAAGTGGTTTAAAAAGAAAAGGATTCTATTTTCTCATCATCAATTCACTTCATATTGGTATCTTATTCTATAATGAAATATAATGTCTTTATCGGTCAAACATGGGGTTTTAAATGATATATTATTGGCTATTTTCATGTCTAGGGCCATTAGAGGTTGTTTCATTTAGGGGTTGTGCTTTCTCCATTGATGGAAACTTGTTTCCGGTGACCAAGTAGGTTTTTTCTGAAATTAAATTATTTAACATTCCATGTGATGAATGATTATTCTAAATCATTTTATTATCACTTTATACATATACAAAACACCATTTAGGGATTTGTAAAATGGTTTCAATGGTTTCTATTGTAACACACAAAGATTTTTTGAAATATATTTTTTCAAATGAATTTCATCCTTTTAATATTTCTTGTAACATGAAAATTGATAATAGATTTCATTATATGCTACACCATGTTTAATTTACATTACACCCAACAATGAGCTTATTCAAAAGCATTTATGACACGTGACATCAAGCATCAGTGAACAATGAAATAATATTTTTTAAATATGGCCATTATAACCAAGTCACTAAATAGGTAGGTATGAATAATATTGAATACTTTATGAAATATAAATATAAATGTTCTACTAAATATAAATTTATTTATAAACTCTTACTAAATAATTAATAATATTTTTAGGAAAGTAATTATATTCATAAAAAATGTTTTCTTCAGAAATGATTTTTATTAGATAATATTATAAATAATTTATTGTGATTTTAGGAAATTTATATTATAAAATGAAATTAATTTTTGTAACCATTATATACATATTTAATTATGATTAAATGTTGATACTTTTTTTAGAAAACCTTTATTTTTCAGTGAGTAGTAGAAAATACATAATTTTGTAATACTATCATTTGTTTTCAATAAATTAAGTAATTTAAATTCCCAATTATGGGTTAATTTAAATAAATTATTAATTAAATATATTTATTCTACTTAATTAATTTTTAATCAAAATTAAATTGTATTTTAGTATAATTTTATTTTTGGGTTGAAAATAGAGTTTTTTTGAAAATAGTTTCAAAGTACATAATGTTTCTCCATTTTAATTAATTAAAATAATAACCAATGAGGAATATTTTAAATTTAATTTATAGATTATATATAAATATATTTTAATTTATATTCATAAAATTATTATTACACATAGAGTTATTATAAAATCATATTCTTCATGAAAAAAATACATTTCTTGAAACCCACTCTTTCGTCACGAATGCATGTTTTGTTTTAAATTTAATTTTTTAAAATTTTAGAATATTTATTTGAATAAATAAAGTTAATTTTGAAATCATCATTCCAGAATTATATCATGGGTTTTTTTGATAAGTTCCGAAAACGACTAATTTTTTGATGAATTCTGAAAAATTCTAAATTTTAATTGAAAAATGTATTTTCTTTCAAATTATGTATAAAGTTAAATAATATTTTAAATTAAGTTTAAAGTAAAATTAGTCCATTATAAATCTATTAATATAATTTTTTAAATTTAAGTCAAATTCATTTTGAAATTTGATAAAAAACATTGCAAAATTTTGAATTATTTCTATTTAAAAACCCACTTTTCCGTCATGTCTGTGAGATTAATTTTAAATTAACCATATCCAATAATGTGAACCAAATTTGAAAATAATGAATCTAAATTTGAAATCAGAAAAATTTAAATCATCTAATAAGGTCAACCTAATTTTTTACTGAAATTAATAATAAAAATAATTAAATATTAATTACATCAAATTAAGGTAAAAAATGGATTACTAGAGGTTAAACTAAAAAAATAAGGGTTAAAAATTAACCAAAGCTTGTTCAAAACACTTTTCTAGCCATATTTATACCTTATCTCTTATATTATATATAATGGTCCATTATTGGAGCCTTTTCAGTGTTGATTCCCACAAAATGAGCAAAACAATCTACAAGGGTATAAATTCTCGAGATATGTGTATTATTTTATCTACAAAAAATGGAGAGAAGTTGGATAGAATGTGAGGATTTCATAACCTTCCAATGAAAATGAGATCACATGACCTTAAAAAAGGTAATATAAATGGGTCATGCACAACACATGACCCAAGGGAGATCACATATATCCCATTTGGACAAGCCCTTATATTCTTTCATTGGTGGCCAATACACTCACAGATCATGCAGTGGTATCCATATTAACTTCTATGAGTCATGTGACTTGTCAAGTAATTTTATATTGAGAAACCATCTAAAAATACCTATTAAATAATGAGGAAAATATGAAAAATATGGGAGCCTCATGGGGTTGTAAAAAATCATTTTACATGCCCATGCGGTTCAGAAGAGACTGTGAAATCCACAGAGACATGTCATCTTTATCATGAAAGAGACCACTGGCTTGTCTACTTCATCATGGAAACAGAATCATACTTTTCTAAGTGGTCCTATGTTCCCCCTATGACTCTATAGAAAAAATAATGGTTGTCCATGATTTATGCTTGCACATAACCATGAGACCCATTTTTGGCCAGGAAACACATCACCAATGGAGAGATTGATTGTATTAAAAACACTAGTACAATGTTTTGAAAATCCCTAACTTTGTAAAATAAATAAGGAAATAAAAAGGGAAATTATGGGAACTTCATACTAAGGGATGGTACACTGATTTTATGTAAAAAAAGTTATATGCCTGGAAAATCACCATTTTCCATGCAAATCCCCCTCAACAAGCCAACATAATAATGTAATACACCTTTAGCATGTCATCATAGTCTTGTGAAAGTCCCCAAGACAAGACACCTATGTCTCATGAAGGCCCCCTAAAAATCAACCTTTGTATCATAAAGGATACCAGAAAAGTAATGTCAGATAATGTGAAAGCCTTTCAATATTCGTCCTGATCTTGCAAAGGCTTTTTGGCATGTCAGCCCGACCTTATAAAATCCATTTGAAATGTACACATGATTAGGAAATACCCCTATGATTATTGAAAATCCAATAAATGGGGCACTGAAAAGATGGTATTGTGGTCACTAAAAATCTTGTGACACCCCTAGGATGACCTACATTCGCATATTGTAAAGCACGTAACATCAAAGACCTACACTAAATCTAGAACAACATCTTCATATATGATCCATGATAATAGGCACATAATCATGGTGGAGAGGCCTATAAATCCACCCATACAACATAAAAAAATACATCCATGGATCCAAAACACAAGCTCACCTATGAATAATGTGGACTTCTCAGAGTGTCTAATCATGAAATCGCAAGGTCTTAAACCAAGTAAATATCTGGGAAATGACCTATGGGGTCATGAGGCATGCATAAACACTATGCGTGATTTCTTGAGATCATGAAAACTAATTCAAGTGTCTCGACCAGATTATGAGTAGAGCATCATACATATCAGATGAATCACATGATACTTAAACAAGATAACAATGAAAAAAACTAGCCTAAACCGTTGTTGATGTCGGTCAAAGTTTAAAATTTATATTCCTACTAACTACTGTATATGTGGAAAGTAGGGTCAAACCCACAGGGAAGGTAAAATTGGCCACTACTAAACTGAAAACTTAGAAAACTCCACTGTTGTTAGAGTGGAGTGGTTTTTCTAATTTTAACTTTTTATATTTTTATATCATTTAATTTTTTAATGATTTTTTTTACTGTAAATTGAAAATACACATCTATTGAAAACTAGTTCTACCTAGACTGAAACAGAGTATAGCTGAAGAGAGATGGACAAAGAAAATAAGATGCTGATAAAAGATACAAAAGATGAGCGCTCAAGGATTGCTCTAGTCTACTGGTTTAAATCTTTTTTCCTAATCATGTAAATGTACTGCTTCGTACCACTAAATAAAGGTGAATTGGCTCCCTCGCCAGAATTTAAGTCGCAGAAATTGTACACTTTGATCTCGCCACTCCAAAGAAGTACAACTTCATAAAATGATTTAAAAAGTCAAAAGTACACACTCGCCGTGGGTACTAAAGTTTTCAATTTGAGTTTTATGTTTTTAGAAAAAGGTTCTATAATCAAACTCGCCGAAGTATTGTAGGTGCATGAAATCCAGTCTCATGGTGCAAAACAGATGAATGTATTTAGAGTTTATCTCACCGATCAATTCTAAACACATTAAAATGATAAGTGAAAAGGATGAAAAAGAAAATAGTAGAGCTAGATCTCTCCCCGAACTAGAGGACTTAGCTAACTATATTGTTCATTATCACTGCAGTAATAGGAAACATTACAGAAACATAGTACAAAAGTTTAGATCGTGAGGGAGAAGAAACTCTCTAAGAATGCTCTGCTTCTGAGTTCCTGGACTGCACTTCTTAGCATTGTCCCTACTCCTCTCGATCGTCTCTCCAGGTAAGTGTATGAATGCCTCCGTCAATGAATGTCTATCCAAGAATGCCGCTTGCTCTGCTTAAGTAACTTCTGTCATCCACTGCATGTCACCGCCACAACTTCCACCGACTTCTAGAGTTCTTCACCCACGCACTACACACGTGCGCGTTACTCGCGACAGGCACATCGCGCGAATTTTTCCCTCGTAACTAACTCCCGATGAGTTAGTTGGATGAACCTGGACATGTTTAAGTCCGTTGAATGAACCTGAAAATAAAATATAATAGATAAATAAATAGAAAATATGCAAAGAAAAATAATTATTTTTAAAGTAAATTGTTATATTACTCATTACAAATTATTCTTAGTTAATTGATAATTATTTTCTTTTAAATTATTTATACAATTATTAACTGTGATAAGACATAAGTTATTAAAGAGCGATTAGTTTAATTAAGTTAATAAAATAATTACTATGTTATTTATTTTAACACTTAAACTAAGTTATTAAAAATTAAGAGCATAAATAATTAAGTTAATAATTTAAATTAAATTAATAATTTAATTATTATAATAAAAGAAACTTAATCATTAGATTAATTAATTAATTAGTTATTTTTAATAAAGTAATTAAAGTTATTACTTAAGTTTCAAGTATTTTTAATTTATTAAGTATAAATTAAAGGTTATTTATAATTATAATTAATTCTAAATTTATACTATTAATAGTAATTAATTAATTATCAAAATGTATTATTAATTTAGTTTTATAATTTATCTATATAATATTATATTAATTTTAATAATTATTTTTTTATTAATTTGACTTTGTTAAAGATTCATTAACTTTTATGTAAATCTTGGTTACTTTAACTTTACCTTTTGTTTTTTCATTCTTTTACTTTTACTTTAATTTTATTATATTTTTATCTATTATTATATTTTTATTTTTTTGAGTTGCCTCTTCCTCCTCCCCCAAATCGGCGCACAGGGTAGGGGAGGGTTTTAAGATGCTTCTCCAAACAGAGCCGCGCATGGCAGTGGCGATGGCTCCCCCAGCAGCGGCTAGCGGTGGCCAGCGGCAGCCCAGCTCCTTGCAACAGTTCTGCTGCGGCGTGACAACCCTCTTCAGCTCTGGTGTGATAACCTTCAACAGCAGCGAGCTCTCATCACCGCAGCTTGGAGTCTCGGTCGGCCACCTTTCGGAGTGGCTGAGGGTTCAGACTCCCTCTGCTTCAGGCGATTCACAGTGGCGCGACATCCTCCTGCTCACAGCGGACAGCGGCGCACTTCTTTTCCTCGGCTGGCGAATCAGATGGACCTGTTTCTCAGCGGTGGATCGCCTCTACAGCACGACGAAACGGTCTTCATTGGTGCAGGTGTAGTGGCGACTTCAGCTCCTCCCTTCCATTGGCATCCAACAACCGCAGAAAGCAGGTTGACCCTACTTCAGCAACAAAGCACGACAGCCCTCCCCAGCCTCGATGTCTCGGTTCTAGCAGCAGGTGTTGCAGCGGCGCACAGCAAAAACATGTTATCCCAACTCCTCCGGGTGGCGGAGGACCGAACTCCTCCTTTATCTATAGAAAGCAATTTCTCGTGGAGATGGGGTGAAGTGAAGGGGAAGAGCAGCGTGAAAGAAGAGGCAAAAGTGAGGATAACGTTGAGGAAAAAAAACTATCGGTAGCAGGGGATGACGCCGATGCGAGGATAAGAGGGCTATCGGTGAGGAAAAGAGTAACATGTATGAAGAGGGGTAACGTTGAGGTTAAAAAACTGGGTAACGATGAGGTAAAGTTATCGGTAGCTGATATTGGTGTGGGAGCTACCGATATAGGGAAAGAGAACAGTGAGAAAAAGGGTATGCGCGTGAACAAAATAGTGATGAGAAAATAGCGGGTCACTGATATGCAGCAGTAACAGTAACGGTGTGGAAAATCAGCAGCGGTCAGCGGTACTAATAAAAACAAAAGCTCACAGGTACACTATAGAAAGGGATCATCGTTAGAAAATAATAGAAGCCTACCGTTACGCGATAAAAATAAAAGCTCACCGGTACTGCAAAGAGTCACCGTTACAAATAAAAGAAAAGGTTACGGCTACAGTGGAATAAAGAGGAGCAGGCGCACGGGTCACCGATAGAATAAAAATGATAGTCATCAGTATATTAAAATGAGGGTTATCGGTAAAAAAGAGATTAAAGAACTCATGGTGACCTTGAAAAATTTAAAACGCATGGATTAAACTTAAAATTTAAACTCAAAATAAACTAAATAAAAGATTGAAAATAATTTATTAAAGAGAAAAAAAATATACACCATTAATTTAAAACAAGATTTTATTAACCATTAAAACATTAATTTTACTAACTGACAAAACTTAAATTAAAAACTAAATACCAATTAAACTAAATTAATAATAAATTAAAATTAATAATAACATGCAAATTACAAAGTAGCAGCAAGTGATAATGAAAAACAACAGTGACCCATATAAGTCACGACCAACGCTCGTCTACCTCAACGGTAGACTGAAACAAAATAAAATTGAATTAAAACCCAATCTGCATACATAAAATAATATAGTTAATGCTTAATAACTCTTAATTAATTAATTAATTAACTAATTGAACACACAAATTTGGGAAGAGAACTATTAAATTAAATTAAAAACACAAATTATTTACTTAGATCACTAGAAGGTGATTAAACACATAAAATAATAAAATTAACCTATTCTAATGTAACTTAATTGAAAGAATAATTAATAAAATAAAGTCTAAATTAATTAATTATAATTATGTTAATTAAATGACTATTTAAATAGATATCAACTGTTATATTGTTAAGCAGATTTAAAATAAACCAAACTAAAAACTCACCGCTAAAAGGCTCACCAGTAGTATTTAAAGGCTACCGTTAGGACAAAAAGGGTAACGGTGACAAAGGTCACCGTTAGCATCAAAGGTCATCGATAGAATTGTATCAATGAGGTGCAAAGGTCACCGTTAAGGTATCTGGGTAACGGTGACAAAGGTCACCGTTAGTGCAAAATTGGTAGTGGTAACTTGACTAACGGTAACCTGGTTACCGATAGCAAACAATTTTAAATTATAAAGTAAATTATTTAACAAATTAATTAATTAATAAAAATAAAAAATTTATATTAAATGAACAGATTAAAATTAATTATAATAATTGATACTCAGTTATATTAAAAATAAAGAAAAAATAAATTTATTATTTTAAAGACTAAAATTACACATATTATTATAAAAAAGGTATAATTAACAAATTTAATTATAAAAAAAACAAAAGTGCATTTATTTATTAAAAAGTGTTAAAATAAATAAATAAATTTGTATAAAAATTAATAAAAAGATGTGGAAAACTGAGTAAAAATTAGGCCACATCAAATTCCCCCACACATAAACATTGTTTGTCCTCAAACAATCTCACATTTTATCATCTTTGAAAAAATGTGAATTATAAAAATCAGCTATTTTCAAATAAGTTTCAACAGAGGACTCAAATAGTGTGCTTAGGCTATTGAAAACATAGCCTCAAATAATGTCTCACCTAGAAAAACTACTCAAAGGGAAATCATGTAAACCATGAATCATCCATAAATGAAGGTGTCCTGCTTCATATATGACTCTGCCTAGTGACTCACTCCAATTCAAGCTCAATTTCTAAATTCAAGAGTGATAAAAGGTAAAATGAAAGTGGAATCAAAACCTTAACAAAAGGAACTTTGTACTTTGACTAATCCCCTTGGTTCCAAAATAAAACATAGATAATTTTTTTTTGAAATCACTTTATTGATACAACCCAAATGACTCCCATATAAACCAGTTGTCCCCTTCTTCATCTAGAGTTCATCATTCCCCTCACCTTAATGAATTTATTTTTGACCTTAGACACTTTATTTATTTTTCCCAAGACATGTAATTTGTGCTAAGAACTGTGAAATGCACTTATTAAAGGTTTACAGAGGGCTTATTGTAAACAGAAACACACCCAGTATCTAAGGTCTCAGAGATTCACCGTGGGATCCTAGATACCCAGTATTACTCCAGTTTCAAAAGATTTATATAAAATCATTACATTGGCTCATTAAAGTGATAATTTTTATAAATTAAAAGATTTAAAAGGCTCATCGGATAAAATTCAAACTTCTAGTACCTAAAATTATGATCTTAAATCCACTAAAAGGTTTCCCATGTCACTCTCAAAAGAAGTTCCTAACCAAAATTCATTAAACCACTAAACAGTTCCACTCAACAATCATCCACTAACACTCATTTCAGACTAAACGCAAGACTCAACATCCAATCAAACACCATCTTAAGGGAAGACTCATTTGAGTGCAGTGTAAAGCCTAAAATTGGGAAAGATTTTTTTTTGAAAAAATTTTGACCATTTTTTGACAAAAAGTTAAAAAGCAGTGGGAATTGATGAGATTTACAATTAAACACAGTTTATCACAGTCAAGAATTGACCCCCTCCCCCACACTTAAAACTCAACTTTTTCCCCAAAGTTGACTTCTAAATATGGAGAAGAACAGTTAATCAATTATGGTTCAAAACAGATTTTCAATTTAGTAGATTAATGACATGTATAAAGGGTGCCAATGAATTTCAAAAATATTGTTTGCCACAATGAATAACTTACAACAGGTTCATATACAGACACACATTAAAGTAAAAAAGATTTTCATTAAAGCTCAAAAGAAGTATATAATGTGTGGGTGCACAATTAATTGGGTGTAAGCATTTTAAACACTAAGTTCAATAATATGTTCAATAAGTAGACAAAGTTCATGCTAAACACCTCAACAAAACAAGAAGATTCAAATGACCAGTAGTATGTACTCCACCCCACACTTAGTTTCATGCAGTGAAAATGTTTTATCACAATGCAATTCAGTTTTTTTAAGCAAGGAGGATCATGGAGATATTTAATTCATTAGTTACATGACATGCAACCGAATTTTATAATACCAGCAGAATTTTAAGCAAACAGAATTTTATTTACAAAAACAGGAGCAGAAAAATAAGTGCAGCAAGTTGAAGTACTTCCCTGACTAAGCTCTTGTCCAAAAATGACCATGGGAATTCCACTCCTTAGATTAAAGAAGCATCATTCCTAAAAACACAGAGTATATAGACGAGGAACAATTATCTAGCAATAATAGAGAACATATAAGCATACAAAGCAGTACTTTATTCAAAGTAAAATAAGAACAAAACAAAAGTAAAAACAAAGAAAGAGCATGGGTTGACTCCCATGAAGCACTGAATTTAAAGTATTCAGTTAGACATTATTTAATTACAATTTAATTTATTTATAAAACACAAACCATGGGTTGCCTCCCATGAAGCGCTAGGTTTAAAGTCCCCAGCCAGACTTCATTCAAGAACAACTTTCAAGAACAGTGATGGTAGCCAAACCCTTTGGCTGCCCCTCAAAATAAAGTTTCAGTCTTTTCCCATCGACCAACATGGGTTTATTTTCTTCACCAGAAATTTCAACAGATCCATTCTTCAACACTCTCACTACAGTAAATTGTTAAGACCAATTGGATTTCAGCTTTCCAGGAAAGAGTTTATGTCTAGAGTTAAAGAGAAGGACCTTCTGCCCAGGGTTGAATTCCTTAGTTTGAATGATAGAATCATGAAAGATCTTAGTCCTCTCTTTATAAATTCTTGAGTTATCATAACTCTCTCTTATAATCTCATCTAATTCACTCAGCTCAAGTAATCTCCTCTCACCAGCACTCTTAAAGTCAAATTTCATAGCCTTAACTGTCCAATAAGACTTATGTTGCAACTCCACAGGTAAATGACAACATTTCCCAAACAACATCCTGTAAGGAGACATTCCTATTGGGGTCTTGAAAGCAGTTCTATATGCCCATAAAACTTCATCCAGTTTAAGAGACCAGTCTTTCCTAGAGTTTGACACAGTTTTCTCAAGAATTTGTTTTAGTTCTCTATTTGAAATTTCCACCTGTCCACTGGACTATATATGATAAGGAGTTCCAGTTTTGTGAACACAACTGTATTTTTCCATTAAAGCTTTAAATTTGTAATTATTAAAATGTGTTCCATTATCAGTAATAAAAGCTCTTGGGACTCCAAATCTTGTAAAGATATTCTTTTTCACAAATTTTATCACACTATTTGCTTGATTGTTGGGCAGAGCTACTGCCTCAACCCACTTTGATACATAATCCACAACAACAAGAATATACTCATTCCCATGAGATGATGGAAATGGACCCATGAAATCTAACCCCCAAACATAAAAAATTTCAACTTCCAAAATACCCTTCTGGGGTAACTATTGTTTCCTACCCACATTTCCCAGCCTCTAACACCTGTCACACCCAACCACAAAACTCCTAGCACCCTTAAAGAGGGTAGGCCAATAAAAACCAGATTGTAGGACTTTTTGAGCGGTCCTCTCACCCCCATGGTGACCTCCCCAAGGTGAAGAATGATAACCTTCAAGAATAGACAACATCTCTTCCTCAGGTACAAATCTCCTAAGAATAACATCAGCACACCTCCTAAACAGCAGAGGGTCATCCCAAAGATAATATTTAAGTTCAGAAATGAATTTATTTCTTTGGTTAATAGACAAATTTTTGGGAATGACACCTACTGCCAGGAAGTTGGCAAAATCTGCAAACCAAGCAGATTGCCTGACTGAGACAGTGATCAATTTTTTGTCAGGAAAGGAAGAATTGATCTCCCTAGGATTTTCAGATTCAGATTAGGTAATAGGAAGCCTAGATAAGTGATCTGAAACTAAGTTTTTAGCTCCCTGCTTATCCCTAATCTCCAAGTCAAACTCTTGTAACAATAAGATCCATCTAATCAGCCTGGGTTTAGTTTCTTTTTTAGACAGAAAGTATTTCAAAGCAGAATGATCAGTGAAAATGATGACTTTTGAACCTAACAGATACTGCCTAAACTTCTCAAGAGAAAACACAAGAGCTAACAATTATTTTTCAGTGGTGGTATAATTCTTTTGAGCATCATCTAGCACTCTACTAGCATAGTATAGCACAAACAATTTCTTATCCTTCCTATGTCCTAGGACAACACCTACAACCATGTCACTAGCATCACACATAAGCTCAAATGGTAATTTCCAATTAGGTTCAATAATGATAGGTGATGTAGTGAGTTTCTCTTTAAGCAGATTAAATGATTTCAACCAGTTTTCATCGAAATTGAAAGGTGCATACTTTACCAATAAGGAACACAAGGGCTTTGTGATTTTAGAAAAATACTTTATGAATCTCCGGTAAAAACCAGCATGCCCTAATAAACTTCTAACACCTTTGACATTAATAGGAGGAGGCAGTTTTTGAATAACCTCAATCTTAAAAGTATCAACTTCTAAACCTCTCTTATACACCTTATGACCAAGAACAATACCTTCAGTAACCATGAACTGACACTTCTCCCAATTAAGAACAAGGTTAGTTTCAATGCATCTCTCTAAGACTAACTCAAAATTTCCTAAGCAAGTATCAAAAGTACTCCCCACAATAGAAAAGTCATCCATGAAAACTTCAATGATTCTCTCAATCATATCAGAAAATATAGCCATCATACACCTTTGAAAGGTGGCTGGAGCTCCACACAACCCAAAAGGGCATTCGACGGTAAGCGAATGTTCCAATGGGGCATGTGAAAGTGGTCTTCTCCTGATCCTTTGGAGAAACCGGTATTTGGTTGTAACCAGAATACCCATCCAGGAAACAGAAGAATTCATTTCCAGCTAACCTATCAAGCATTTGATCAAGGAAGGGCATAGGAAAATGGTCATTTCTAGTGGATTCATTGAGCTTCCTATAATCAATACAGACTCTCCATTTTGTGGCTTTCTTAACTTGGACTTCTTCATTTTTTTCATTTTTAACTACAATAAAACCTCCCTTCTTGGGGAAAACCTGGACAGGGCTGACCCAAGCACTATTAGAAATGGGATATATCATTACAGTATCTAACAACTTGATTACTTCCTCTCTCACAACTTCTTTCATGTTCGGATTTAATATTCTTTGAAACTCTACCCTAGGCTTATGATCAGGCTCCATAGGAATCTTGTGCATACAGAATGGAGGACTAATTCCTTTTATATCAGCTATTGTCCAGCCTATGGTAGATTTAAACTTTTTCAAAACATTCAATAGTTTTTCTTCTTGATTTTCATTTAGTTAAACAGGGATTATTACAGGAAAAGTAGAGTTCTGACCTAAAAATGAATATTTAAGATGGGTAGGGATGGGCTTCAGCTCAAGATCAGGTGGTACTACACTCGAAGGAAGACTCTTAGGCCTGGGAGGTCCAAGATCTTCAATATATTTCTTATAAGGAGTATTAAAAGATTAAAGATTTTCAATTTCCAATTTG
Organism: Viscum album; assembly: GCA_963277665.1. Taxonomy (NCBI): domain Eukaryota; kingdom Viridiplantae; phylum Streptophyta; class Magnoliopsida; order Santalales; family Viscaceae; genus Viscum; species Viscum album. The sequence continues at coordinate 821,249,750 of OY728157.1, forward strand.
GATTCAGAAATAACAGTGCTACTGTCCAAGGTAGGTAGTACACTGTCCAGATTTTCCAGATCAGATTTCAGCAGGTTAATCAAAGAAGAATCCTCTAATTGTCTTAACAGTTCTCCCTCAGTAATATCAAAGTTCTTAGAAAGGATATTGTTAACAGAAACACCCTCAATTTCACTCAGAAAATTCCTAAGTTCAGAAACAGGGGACTCTCCTACAGTAGAAACTGGAAAGTTGTCCAGTTCTGGAAGATTTAGCAGTTTAGTTGTCACAGCAGAATTTTCAGCTTCTAGAATAGGTTCACAAATATTTTTAGCTTCACAAATATTTTCTTCAACAGAGGAATGATTTTCATATTTTTCAATGAGTTCAAGTTGATTTTTATAAGAACATTCAGCTTCAAGAGACTCAATTTTTGAACAATTTTCAGAAGATGTTGGTTCCTTAATATTTTTAAAAACATTGAACTCTTCTTCTTATTCACCAACTTTGAAGATCAGTTGACCCTTAGACACATCAATGACAGCACCACCTGTGGCCAAGAAGGGCCTACCCAATATGATAGGTACCTCTTGATCACACTCCATATCAAGAAAAAGAAAATCAGTAGGTAAGAACAATTTCCCAACTCCAACTATTAAGTCATCTACTCAACCCATAGGATGTGTAAAAGTTCTATCAGCTAATTGTAGTATGACCGTGGTGGGTTGGAGGTCACCCAACCTCAACTGTCGAAACAGTGAGTATGGGAGTAGATTAATACTGGCACCTAGATCACACAAACAGTTCAGTTGACTAGAATTACCTAGAGTACAAGGGATGACAAAACTACCTGGGTCTTTCAATTTCGGTTGGATTTTCTTTTGGAGTACAGCACTGCACTCTTCAGTGAGGCTGTAAGTAGCAAATTCTTCAAGGGTATTCTTATTTGAATCAATTTTCTTTAAGGATTTCAGATAGGATGGGATTTGAATTAAGGCTTGGATAAAAGGGATGTTCACTTGAAGCTTAGAAAGAAGACCAAATAATTGAAGAAGTTCATCCCTGGTATTACTTTGAGGTTTCAGTTTTTCAGGGAAAGGGATGGGTGGGGAAAAATTCTTCAGAAAAGTAGGCATGTCCCTCACCTCTTCCACAACTTTTTCTTTTCCTTTATTCTTTTGATTTTTAGAAGGAGTTTCATCTTGATTTCCAGGAGACAGGTTAAGATTCTCATCATTTTCAACATCTTTCTATGAATTTCTAGATTTTGAAGAAAGCAGATTTTCATTTCCAGATTCAAACAGTTTCTCCTTTTGAGAATTTTTACAGTTTTTTCAGTAGAATTTTGAGTATTAAGACCACTCCTAGTTACAACAGCCATAGCATTCTCCCTAGGGTTAATTTCAGTTGTACTAGGCAACCTACCTTTTTCCCTAGAAGTCAAATCTCTAGCTAATTGTCCTAACTGTGTTTCCATATTCTGCATTCTCACATCATTTTGCATTTTGTCTGACTCATATTGAATTTGATGCTTATTAAGTTGAGTCATGTACCTTTCCTATTTTGAATTTATTTTATTCAAGATCTGATCCAATTTAGACGACATTTTATTATCATTCTTTCCTTGAACATTTAAAGACTCTCCTCTTTGTTGATTTTGAAAGTTTGGTCTTGGTTGATTCTGATAATTAGGGGCAGTTTGTTGCTTAATAATACTTTGATCCTTCCATGACAGATTTGGATGGTTCCTATATCCTTGATTGTAGTTATTAGAAAATGGATCTTCTTTTTGAGGCATCCTAGGACCATAATTGACAAAGTTTAAATTTTCAGGTTCTCGGGAAGATAGATCAACATTAGGACAAAAAAATTCAGAGTGCCCAAACATACCACATTGAGTGCACTGTTGCCTAAGAGATTAATACTGATTCTGATTTTCAACTTGGTTAACAGTTTGTTTTGAATTCTGGTTCATTAATGTTTGAAGTTGGTTGGTGATTTCAGCAAGTTGGACTTGAGTACCAGCTCCTGAACCAGTATTAACATTCTTATTGACTCTTTTCCTTCTTGAATTCTTATGTTGAGAATTAAGGGTCAGATTATTGAAAATTTGTCTTAAATCCTCATCAGTCTTATCATTATAATTACCCCAACATCTTGATCCACTAAGTTCTGACCAGAGGAGGAAAGCCCTTCATAGAAGGTGTCCATGAGGAGATGTGATGGGAGTTAATGATGAGGACACTGCCTAAGCAGGTCCCTAAATCTATCCAATGCTTCATGAAAATCTTCACCATCCTCTTGATAAAAACTAGTGATTTTAGTTCTCAGTTCTCCTTTTAATCTTTGGGGAAAAAATTTCATAATAAAAGAGTTGTAAACTTGATCCCAATTTTCAAAAATATTCTCATCTAAGATCAAAAACCAATTTCTCGCATTCCCTTTAAGGAAAAAGGGAAAAAATCTCATCCTAAGATCATTCTCAGTGAGTCCTAAAAGTGGTAGTTGCTCCACAGTGTTATAGAAGTCTCTAATGAGGGCTAAAGAGTCCTCATTAGAGAGCCCATTGAATGCAGGCAGCCGAGAAATGTGTGATTGTTTTAGCTCATAATTTCTGGCTCTAGGACTTAATCTAATGGATGATGGGTTGCTTGAAACTTGAGGGAGTTGAAACTCCCTCATCCTAGGCCTTTCATTTTCATCTAACAGTTCTGGTTGGTTATGGAAATTATTATTCTCAGGAACTCTATTATCTATGTTTTCCATTTCAATTTTGTTCTTCTTTATTAGAGCAGCTAAATGTTTTTCTAATTCAAGGTTTAAGGGCTCTAATCTAACAATAGAGTGTATTGTGCTCATAAAAAAATAGTAGAAGGTACCAATAGTAACATTTCAGGTTGATAAGACAAATTTTTTTTACAGTTTTTAAAATTTTCAAAATTTTTTAAAGATTTTTATATTTGTGTTTTTTAAGTTTTTTTAGCAATGGCTCGTGCCTTCCCCGGTAACAGCGCCAAAAACATGACCTAATTCGTCATTGAAGTCGGTCAAAGTTTAAAATTTATATTCCTACTAACTACTGTATATGTGGCAAGCAGGGTCGAACCCACAGGGAAGGTAAAATTAGCCACTAATAAACTAAAAACTTAGAAAACTCCATTGTTGTCAGCATCGCATTGGTTTTTCTAATTTTCACTTTTTATATTTTTATATCTTTTAAGTTTTTAATGATTTTTTTTACTGTAAATTGAAAATACACATCTATTGAAAACTAGTTCTACCTATAATGAAACAGAGTATAGCTGAAGAAAGATGCACAAAGAAAATAAGATGCTGATAAAAGACACAAAAGATGAGCGCTCAAGGATTCCTCTAGTCTACTAGTTTAAATCGTTTTTCCTAATCATGTAAATGTACTGCTTTGTACCACTGAATAAAGGTGAATTAGCTCCCTCGTCAGGAGTTAAGTTGCAGAAATTGTACACTTTGAGTTCTCCACTCCAAAGAAGTACAACTTCATAAAATGATTTAAAAAGTCAACAGTACACACTCGCCGTGGGTACTGAAGTTTTCAATTTGAGTTTTATGTTTTTAGAAAAATGTTCTATAATAAAACTCACCGAAAGATTGTAGGTGCATGAAATCCAGTCCCGTGGTGCAAAACAGATGAATGTATTTAGAGTTGATCTCACCGATCAATTCTAAACACATTAAAATGATAAGTGAAAAGGATGAAAAAGAAACCAGTAGAGGTAGAACTCTCCCCAAACAAGAAGACTTAGATAACTATATTGTTCATTATCATAGAAGTAATAGGAAACATTAAAGAAACAGAGTACAAAAGTTTAGATCGTGAGGGAGAAGAAACTCCCTAAGAATGATATGCTCCTCAGTTCCTGGACTGCACTGCTTAGCATCGTCCCTACTCCTCTCGATCATCTCTCCAGGTAAGTGTATGAACGCCTCCATCAATGAATGTCTGTCCAAGAACGCCGCTTGCTCTGCTTAAGTAACTTCTGTCATCCACTACATGTCACCGCCACAACTTCCACCGACTTCCAGAGTTCTTCACCCACGCACTGCACACGTGCGCGTTACCCGCGATAGGCACGTCGCGCGAATTTTTCCCTCGTAAATAACTCTCAATGAGTTAGTTGGATGAACCTGGTCATGTTTAAGTCCATTCAATGAACCTGAAAATAAAATAGAATAGATAAATAAATAGAAAAGTTACAAAGAAAAATAATTATTTTTAAAGTAAATTGTTATATTACTCGTTACAAATTATTCTTAGTTAATTGATAATTATTTTCTTTTAAATTATTTATAAAATTATTAACTGTGATAAAACATAATTTATTAAAGAGGGATTAGTTTAATTAAGTTAATAAAATAATTACCAATTTATTTATTTTATCACTTAAACTAAGTTATTAAAAATTAAGAGCATAAATAATTAGGTTAATAATTTAAATTAAATTAGTAATTTAATTATTACAATAAAATAAACATAATCATTAGATTAATTAATTAGTTAATTTTAATAAACTAATTAAAGTTATTACTTAAGTTTCAAGTATTTTTAAATTATTAAGTATAATTTAAAGGTTATTTATAATTATAATTAATTCTAAATTTATACTATTAATATAAATTAATTAATTATCAAAATGTATTATTAATTTAGTTTTATAATTTATCTATTTAATATTATATTAATTTTAATAATATTTTTTTATTAATTTGAATTTGTTAAAGTTTCTTTAAATTTTATGTAAAGTTTGGTTACTTAAACTTTACCTTTTGTTTTTTTTATTCATTAAATTTTAGTTTAATTTTATTATTATTTTTATCTATTATTTTTTTTTTATTTTTTTTTGTTGCCTCTTCCTCCTCCCCCAAATCGGCGCACAGGGTAGGGGAGGGTTTTGAGCTGCTTCTCTAAACAGAGCCACGCATGGCAGCGGCGACGGCTCCCCCAGCAGCGGCTAGCGGTGGCCAGCGGCGGCCCGACTCCTTGCAACAATTCTACTACGGCACGACAACCCTCTTCAGCTCTAGTGAGATAACCTTCAACAGCAGCGAGCTCTCATCACTGCGGCTTGGAGTCTCGGTCGGCCACCTCCTGGAGTGGCTGTAGGTTCGCACTCCCTCAGCTTCAGGCAATTCACAGTGGCGCGACATCCTCCTCCTCACGGCGGACAGCGGAACACTTCTTTCGATCGGCTGGCGGATCAGATGGTCCTGTTTCTCAGCGGTGGATCACCTCTACAGCACGACGAGATGGTCTTCATCGGTGCAAGTGTAGTGGAGGCTTCAGCTCCTCACTTTCATCGGCATCCAGAAACCGCGGAAATCAGGTCGACCCTCCTTCAGCATCGAAGCACAGCAGCCCTCCACAGCCTCGATGTCTCGGTTCCAGCAGCAGGTGTTGCAAAGGCGCACAGAAAAAACACGTTATCCCAACTCCTCCGGGTGGCGGAGGACTGAACTCCTCCTTTATCTATAGAAAGCAGTTTCTCGTGGAGATGGGGTGAAGTGCATGGGAAGATCATCATGAAAGAAGAGGAAAAAGTGAGGATAACGGTGAGGGAAAAAAACTATCGGTAGTAGGGGATGATGCCGATGCGAGGATAAGAGGGCTATCGGTGAGGAAAAGAGTAACGAGTATGAAGAGGGGTAACAGTGAGGTTTAAAAACTGGGTAACAATGAGGTAATGTTATCAGTAGCTGATATTGGTGTGGGAGCTACTGATATAGGGAAAGAGGACAGTGATAAAAAGGGTATGCACGTGAAGAGAATAGTGATGACAAAATAGTGGGTCACTGATATGTAGCAGTAACAGTAGTGTTGAGGAAAATCAGCAGCGGTCACCAGTTCTAAAAAAACAAAAGCACATAGGTACACTACAGAAATGGATCACCGTTAGAAAATAATAAAAGCCTACCATTACATGATAAAAATAAAAGCTCACCGGTACTGCAAATAGTCACCATTACAAATAAAAGAAAAGGTTACCGCTATGGTGGAATAAAGGGGAGCAGGCGCACGGGTCACCGATAGAATAAAAAAGATAGTCACTGGTATATTAAAATGAGGGTTACCGGTAAGAAAGAGATTAAATAAATCACAGTGACCTTGAAAAATTTAAAACGCATGGATTAAAATTAAAATTTAAACTCAAAATAAACTAAATAAAATATTGAAAATAATTAATTAAAGAGAAAAAAGAATATACACCATTAATTTAAAACAATATTTTATTAACCTTTAAAACATTAATTTTACTAACTGACAAAACTTAAATTAAAAACTAAATACCTATTAAACTAAATTAATAATAAATTAAAATTAAGAATAACATGAAAATTACAAAGTAGCAGCAAGTGATAATGAAAAACAACAGTGACCTATATAAGTCACGGCCAACGCTCGTCTACCTCAACGGTTGACTGAAACAAAATAAAATTGAATTAAAACACAATCTGAATAAATAAAATAATATAGTTAATTCTTAATAACTCTTAATTAATTAATTAATTAACTAATTGAACAAATAAATTTAAGAAGCGAACTATTAAATTAAATTAAAAACACAAATTATTTACTTAGATGACTAGCAGGTGATTAAACACATAAAATAATAAAATTAACCTATTCTAATGTAACTTAATTGAAAGAATAATTAATAAAATAAAGTCTAAATTAATTAATTTGAATTATGTTAATTAAATAACTGTTTAAATAGATATTAACTATTATAAAGTTAAGCAGATTTATAATAAACCAAACTAAAAACTCACCGCTAAAAGGCTCACCGGTAGTATTTAAAGGCTACCATTAGGACAAAAAGGGAAATGGTGAAAAAGGTCACTGTTAGCATCAAAGGTTATCGATAGAATTGTATCAATGAGGTGAAACGGTCACCGTTAAGGTAATTGGGTAACGATGACAAAGGTCACCATTAGTGAAAAATTTGTAGCGGTAACCTGACTAACGGTAACCTGGTTACCGATAGTGAACAATTTTAAATTAAAAAGTAAATTATTTAACAAATTAATTAATTAATAAAAATGAAAAATTTATATTAAATGAATAGATTAAAATTAATTATAATAATTGATACTTAGTTATATTAAAAATAAATAAAGAATAAATTTATTATTTTAAAGACTAAAATTACACAAATTATTATAAAAAAAGGTATAATTAAAAAATTTCATTATAAAAAAAACAAAAGTGCATTTATTTATTAAAAAGTGTTAAAATAATTAAATAAATTTGTATAAAAATTAATAAAAAGATGTGGAAAACTGAGTAAAAATAAGGCCACATCAAACACACATATGCAATGAATAGATGAAATAAAAACAAAGGAAGAGATAATTATGAGAAGAAAAAATATGATGATCATGATGTGATTCAAATGAACAACCCAATTCATGCGACATCACCAAGAAATGTCTCCCAGATCATGTGATTCTCCCTTGAAAAACTATTTGGATCATATGAGGTCCCTTGGACATGTCAAAGTGAGACATATTCCCCCTGAGTATTCCACACAAGTATCATGAAACTAAACAGTATCTTCATCCAAACCCTATGATGTCATCTAGACATGTCACCCAAATCACATGGTGGCACCCGTGCAAGTTAAATGGGTCTCACGATGGCACCGAAGAATGTCAATTGGCTCATGTGATGTCCTCTGTACATGTCAACTTGGTTATGAGACACCCTCCATGAATTTCATCTTGGATCATGCGATGCACTTCGAGTATGTTAGCCAGGTCATGTGATGCCCTCTAGACATTTCATTTGATATCATGCGATGGCCTCTTGGACCAGTCATCTGGGTCTTGCGAAGTCATCTACATAATCCATCCTTTATCATGTGATGGACTTCAGACATGCAATCAAAATAATGAGACACCCCTTAGAAAATAAAACTGGTTCATGTGATTGTATTTGGAAATAAACAAGATACAACTAGGTATGTTAAGGAATCCTTCGACATGTCATGTCAGACAATCATGGCATTTCAGGAAGACAATCAAGACATGTTAGGAAAAAATCAAACATGCCCGAATGATAATTAAGGAATATCATGAAGACAATCAAGAGGGTCAGGTAGATAACCAATCATGGTCAAACATGGGTCCCATGAAATGTTAATACTTTCCATCCTCAATATAGGAAAATCCTTATTATGTAATCCCTAATGAGTGGAATGATATGACTACCTCCATACTAGGGAAAGACTAGCGTGTAAGCCCAGATTAGTGGTGTAATTTGATATGTCTGCCAATATATTAGAAACCCCTGTGTATAAGTCCTAATATATTGAACTATGAGAAATATGATTTCTGCAATGACCAAAATACGTAGGATTAGTTTCTATGGTCCAAGTTCAAATAAATATCCACTTTATAACATTTTCCCCCATGCCTTTGATATTTCAACCATCAAAACCCAATCTCTCCCATGGGATGATCTTTCTCCCCCATCCACCAATAGTATGAGAACATCAAATGAACTATGAGAACACTGATTCTTAAAATATCTAGGATACGTTGGAAACCTTCATATGTAAAGATCTAAAAATTATACATCAATTGGGATGTACTAGTATATAAGTCCTATATCCATATGCAGTGTGGAAAATTATTTACACTACCTTGTTTCTCACACTAATCATGGATCTCATGGGATTCATGAGTTTCAATGCTCATATCATTCACATCAAGAATCTAAACTATCTATGGAAACATCAACATGAAAGGCCTGATCAGTGGCACGATATAAATACCATATACAAGGGTATCCACCTCAGGTCAGTCTCAAGGGAAGGATTGAACTATAAGGACTCTAATTCCTACCATAACCAAGATACATAATACATATCCCTAAGACATGTGGTTAAATACCTGATGCCTAATTGCCATCATTTATGTAATTTCCATATGATGTTAAAATTAAAGGGTCTAATGCACTATGTGGATTTTGATTCCTACTACAAACATGATATGTAGGACTCCTCATAATGGATCAATATCATCCTTGACATATTAAAGGCCCCACTACATGGAAGAAAACTATAAAGTGTCTAGAATTACAGATTCAACATATAAGAGAATACACTTCAATGATAAATTAATAAAGAAAATAGGATACATACAAATGAATCCATCAATAATATTTCCATTTGTGTATAAAAGGGTTTATCCTATGATAAAATTTTAGGGTAACTAGTACTATATAAGGATTAATAATAGATTATTTAACATATCTTATATCTACCATAGAGTAACAAGTAGGATAAAATACCCCCCAAATGGCTGTGATGATCCCAAAATCCCATCATCTCGACTAATGGGAGTTTTAATGTGCCATTGGGTCTGAAACCCCAATTGGACACCTACCTTTGGAAAGAAGGTTTTACTCAGTTATGGATGTGGTAATCCTTGTGAGTTTCTATGAATGATAATCCTGAATGGTCTACCTAATGTGAATTATTGTAAAAAAAATTATCCCCACAATTAATCGTTAAGCCAAACCAAATGCCTGGTTATGTCTTTTCCTAAAAAACAAAAAGGGTGAACTAGACTATGGAATCTCATTCAAAAGATAAATAGGATAGACATCCTAGTTCTCAATAGGCTATTTTGTTCTAACCTCTTGAGTTATCACCATAAACATACATATATTTTTGATGAAACAAAAACGGTGAACCCAACTTGAACCTCTCAAATAGAAGAATGACCAGATTACCATGTGCCATGACATCTTGTTTTCAAATCCTATACAAAAATGGAAGACCTAAAAAGAATCATATTATTTATCCTTTATATTTAGTGTTCTTATGAAATAATTCCATCTATTTCTTGACAAGTTCATGCGAGCAGAATAGTCGAATCAGGAATACAAGGTCAATTTTGTTATAGATTCATGTCTCATTGATAACATATCATCCCTATGATGATGTAATGATCAGTGATATTGTTCCTTGTTTTATTCAAGACTATGAATATTGATCTCACAAACAAAACCCTAAACTGAGATTTTGTATTCATCCATAAGCCATTCTGGAAAATCAGCTACAACTGAAACCCCTACAGGCCTCAGAATGACCTCACTCTCCCAACATCATCAGCGTTGAGTGGTGAAGGAAATGGTTCAGGGATACCATCAAAATGGTATGAACCCAACACTTTAGGATTACTATGAGGTTCTTTGAGTACTGAAACTTATGATTCATCATTTTACAAAATAATTGTACATTTAATACAGTGTCACTAGTTGCCACTACCAATCAATTCAAGAGCATAACCCTAGAGCATGATAATCAACAACTTCATTATCCAATGAAGCTAGATGAAGGAGTAAACTATGACTCTATTCTAGTTTAGGATTTATTGAGAAGGTATCCTATCAACCAATGTTTCTAGATCTATCCCTATGGTACCCTTTATCCACCTGATGGGGTATCACCTGACACACTTCCACCTCTAATACCCACACATGGGAAACAAGGAAGATACATCGGGCACAAAAGGCTCTGTATAATTTTATGTGGGGTCATATCTTTACTCCCATTGATGATGTTTCATGGAATATTATAATAGTGACTTGTTTTTAGGCTCATATCCATTTTCACTCGGAATAAGTATACGAGCATATTCCTAAAGTAGGCAAAGGGGGGGGGCATATATCCCTACCCCTATGCATGATGCCCATAAACATAATCTGGTGGCATAAGGAGGATAGAAGTGGGTTCATATCCCAACTTAAATTGAGGAAAAATTCCTATATACATTGGAGATATAAAATGTGTAGGCTTATATTACTATGCATACTTTTCTAAAGTGTCATTACATGTTAACAAGAGATGAATATCTCCTCAAGGAAATTCTGATGCTGGTATAGGTATAAGGACTTGCATATATTCTTATTCTTATATCTAGGGTACCATAATTTTCTCATTAACATGAACTAGTGGTTTATCCATAGAAATAACTTATTATTTCTCCCATCCAAGAGGATAATCAACATATTCCAGTAAAGGAAAAGGTGATAAACAAAGTTCATATTCCCATTCCTACCAAGGCTCACAAAGTGAGAGAGACATGTGCCACAAGAAAGGCTCATATCCCTATTTTAAAAGACCAGATGACTATTCCAAATGCTCATGGTCGAGATCATACACCTATCTTGGTTAGGGCTCCCCAACAAAGAGAAACACTTTCCTTGGGTCAGGATCATGCACCCATCTTAAAAGGTCAATGACATAATACAAATGCAATGGATTAGGATTATATCCCCGTTTTAGTAGGGTATCCCCATGTGAGAGTGGAACGGGCCTCGATACATGCTCATATTTCTATTAGAGAACCTTCCTAACAAATTCCTATAGATCATGGAAGCTAGTATCAAATCCCTAAATAAACTTAATAATGACTGCATCAGCATCCTTATGAGGATAAACAAGAGGATGCGTATACCCCTTCTCCCATTATTGAGGTCTATCAATATATTCTGAAAGAAAATGCATATTCATAATGGGGTCACATTCCCTCTAAAATTGGGGCTCACCAAGTGGGAGTGGAACATTCCAAGATAAAAGCTCATATTCTTGTAAAAAAATACTAGCAGAATAATTTAAAGGCTCAAGATTGGCCACATATCCCCATTTTAACTAAGGTTCTGAATGTGAGAATGGAACATGCCTTAGGGATGGATCGTGTTCCTGCCAAAAATAAAGAATATCATTTTTATATTCCAACAGCTTCTCAAAAGTGGTCTCATATTCCCACAACACTATAAAATTATGAACAATCTCAAACATCCATCATAAAATAGGATCATATCCTTCCACAATTTCAAAATATAGGTCCACATATTCTGGCCACAATGTAGAATGTGAATCATATTCCTAATCTGTTCAATTCTAGTGACCTTGAGGTTTTTTGAGACAAATTTTTAATACCAAATGGGTTTTTCAACTCTTAAACTGATGTAAAAGGAAACCATTACCAGGATATTGTATCTCATGGTAGTGTGAAGATAGTGCTCATGGACTCTTATCCTGAAATATATTGTGGTGAACCTCTCTATGATGATATCTCCTAGGGACAAGGAAGTAATCTCCTTCACTAAAAACCATTATATATGGATGTTCTCAAATCTAATACATCTTCATATAGATAGATACTTGGAACCTCAAGGTCAAAGTATATAGTTCCCCATCAACTTCTAGGAGAACCCCACTCTAGCTAGTAGGCAACCCCAAGAGGATCCTTCTATGGTATAAATATATAGAGATATGTAATTCTATTGAACAGGAATACAAAATTGACATATGGAGAGAGTTAACAAAAAATAACCTCCCCACCATGTTCTAGAGTCTTTATACTTATGTAAATGAGATCCTAGATGAACTATAAAAGGATTTCATTCCTTATATATACCAAAATATGTGGCTAACTCATTAGGGACTAAAGGCTATACATCTCCCTTATCATGTATATGAGTATCACCTTCATACCACCAACAAACTTTGTTGTCAACTAGATATGGATTTTGTTTCCATAGCCCAGAACCTAGGAATGGAGGAGTATGAAAAAATACTATATAATCTTTGTCTCTATATCTCAACAACACTCCAACCACTAATTTTCTAGAAATCATAAAACATATGTATCCCAGGATGGGATAAATATAGATCATTGAACTTCACTATGTGATAATAACAATAAAATCCCACTGATACAACATCCTATAATTTTATATCTTCTAGATAAATTAGAGTACTGGGTAATTCATGATCTAGTTTGTCACTACAAAAGAATACCCCATCTTCAATTGTACCAATTCATCTAGAACAAAGGGAGAGGACAACCCAAAAATATTTGAACTGGGACCCTTGAAATAATGGGAATTCATTTCAAAGACGGAGGCCAATTTTTTGACCAACTCGATTACTTCGAATAGAAACTGACTCCTGTCATGGGATTCCAATGCACCCAACTCCTACACGATCAATGATACACCTCATAAAATAGGTCACAATTGCATATATCATATCAACTTTACATGAGAGAACACAACCCACCAAGATAGGGGAATATCTACCATCGCCTCCACCCCCCAGAATATCAATTCCCAAGATTATTCAGGGCATATCATACATAGCTGCAAATAAACCCCAACCTGTTGAGATGGGGGCATAAATCAACCCCATACCGCTAGAACAAGTAATTTTATATCTCAATTTCTATCGTAAGAGTCATAAAATATTCAACCGAAATCATTTAATCCTCAATAATAGGATCAACCAACACCAATGGTGTCGACAAATAAGACCCATCCCACAATGATTGGGAAATTTTTATCATTTTCATCACCCCATTGGGAATTAGTCTTTACAAGCCAAAATTGCCCAATATGGACAAGGGTTTAATGAATGATGATAATGCAGGTAGTGAAAAATCATCCTATTTCAATAAAATTAATTGGAAAAATACCATTTATAGATACATATTTTTGAAATTCACCACTTTCAACAAAATTGATAATGTGGATCAAGACACAAATGCAGTGGGCCATAATAAAAAAACCCTAGGAGGTTGGTGATTTGGATGCACCAAATGATCCTACAGGCACCCAAAACTAGTGGAGGATCCAAAATATTTCACCTCTAAATATATTGTTTCCACCTCTATGGTGGAAAAATTCTAAGGATAATGGAAATAGTGTGGTTATATACCAATCACAATCAAAGATAATTGAATTTTTTTTCTTTGAGGAATAATTTTCACAATTGGAGAATGACATACAAAGTCTCAGACAACTCAATGAGGAGCTACATAGGGTAAAAATTTCTACTAGGTATCGAATTCTTAATGAGGTAAATATTCTTCCTCCCATACATATAGAAAGAGTCAATATACATACAAGAGAATCTTCTTAGGGTTAGACTGACTTTGGATATAAGAAGCCATCCTATATAGAAAAGGAATTCAAAAATGATCGTGACGTCCCACCATCCTGAAAACAACCTATCCCCCATCAGGGTAATCATTCCATCTTCACATGAACTGTGAATTAGTGGGAGATGAAAATAGGGCCACATTATTTGGCCCCGCCCTATCCCTATAAATGGGAGGCCACACAAATAGTGGTACCTCTATAATTTATAAATTCCATCAAGAACCAGGTTACTTGAATGGAATCCATGGAGGGGAAAAATGAACCTATGGAGCTTGATAGAAATACATATCCCATATAGGTGGATGAAACTTTTCCTCCACCCAATTTGTTCAATATTATATTCTCCACCTTTTTTTGTGTGGGAGACCTTGAAAAACATCTAAATCGCTTCATATCCCAATGTGGTTCAATGATGGGCCCTCGAGATCAATAGAAGGGGAAAAAGCTATCTGGTTTTTTACAAACTCTGGTAGGTCCAACCTTCATTTGGTTCATTAGACTTCCAATAGGATCTTTTGCAATATGGGAAGACCATCATAATCAATTACTTCACTAGTTCATCTCCATGCTGAGGAAGACAACATTTATTGATCAGAAAAATTTCAAGCGACATGAAAATGAGAGTGTGTCTAAATTTATAGAGATGTGAAATTGTTTAACCTATTCAATCATCATTACTCACTCATAATAAAAATTGATATAAATATATACAGAAAATATCTTGGATGATTTACACACACCTTTGATCCTAATTATGTATCTAGGTGGGTTTTTTTATTTTTCATAAGTGGAAAAATGTTTTGAAGATAAATTTTTTTAGACCCAAGATAAGTCTCAATTCATGACCTTAGCGTAAGAAAAAATTCTCGACATGGAAAAAACTACCCATGTTTATGTTAAACTAGCCGTATTTCCCATTCAGGAACATAGGGTGGTCCCAAACCGGCCAACGCCCCAATTGAGTGGTGAAAACAAAAAAATCACCAGAGTTCAGAAGCCAAGAGAGACCGGGGTTTCCCAGGATTTGAGGAATTTATTAATAAAGAATATTACTTATAAAAGGATCATGTCCTTGGTAATTTCTTTATATTTATAGGAATCAGCAGGATCAACCTTCCACAACCCAAGAAGTCCGATAAGGTTAATCTCACCAATCATCTGGACTACTACCCTTCCCATAGAAGGATGGGTCATTAAATCAAGGATTTATCCATCTTCAAATAAATTCTTGAAAGCATTGTTGATTCAATAAAAGTGATGTTGGATAAATCCCCAGAGTATGATAACTATAAAATCATTGCCCAGTTAGAAGAAGAAGGTGATTGGAGGAAAGTTCTGTCTAGACATGGACAAAAGTTCAATAAATGAATGACTCTAAAGAGAGTTGACTGAGCTCATGACACCCAGAGGGAAAAACTATAAAGAACCAAATTATATCTATCACCCAAGGATACGACATCAACTATTCCTCATAAAGGCGGACACGACCATCAAACACATGATGAAGTAGTATAGTAATAGTATTTCATTACTTGGATGCAAGCTCTGACTCTTGAAGATTTCTCCATACAACATCTGAATCATGGGAATCACCCCATAAAACGGAACCATCATTGGATGAATATCTCATATTTTGATCTTTCAACATGATACACTATAAATAACCTTTATCTTCTAATAAATATGCCCTAAAATATGAGTTCCCTATACCTCACTGTAGAGAATGAGTCCTCATGTGCAGGAATTGAGGATTCATGGGAAAAAAAAAGCATGGTTGAAACTATCATTTTGGCCATGTACCCTTAAATGATATATATGGCGTTGAGACTCATGTAATGGAAATCCAAAATTACCAACAAAGACTTAGAGTTGTCCCATAATCCTCTAGTGGTAGTCCATACACAGTTGTCTTACATGACCGCTTAGTGGGGGTGTGATTTTCTAATCATCCCAAGAATCCAAGAATTCCAACACGACCTATGCCATTATAAGAATATGATACCTTGAAATCTATATAAGCCCTAAGAAAATCCACCTAAAATTATTTATCACTTATTCTATATAATAAGAATCAATTACACCTAGTAAAGTGATGAAATTGAGAACATAAGAATCAAATTATGAAACATATGGTAATTTTCCCAACCAAGATCAAAATCCTAGATGTGCTCCATATTTCCAAATAAATTAGGGATTAGCTCATTTAATCCCTCCAGATCCCATATAACTTTGACATATAATTATTCCCAACTAATGTATATCGATGTAGAGACCATTATTGTAGGGTTCTAAGCCACCATATCAATCACATATGAGTATCTCTAAGAGGTCATTCATGGACACATTTTCCCCCTATATATTTATGGTAGACTGAACGATGTATAAAAATAAATGTATCTAATAGAAAATGGTTCCAACATCAACCTCATTCTAATTTGAACCCTCTGACATTTGGGGTATAGTGAAGTAGATTTTTATCCCACAAAGATGACCATTCAAGGGTATGATAAGCATGAGCAAATACCTCTTAGGATGATCAAGCTCAAAACTAAGATTAGAGATCTCACATCTAATGATGAGTTCATGGTTATCTAGAAATATATTTCATATAATGTCCTATTTATAATTCCTTGTCTCTATAGCCATGTGGAGATACCCTCAATATTTCATCAGTGTTTGAAATACCCCACCATGGAAAGGTCAAAATTTTACATGGTGATAGTGCCCCCTTTGAGAATTGAAAATATGCATTTGATGAGGAAGGTTTTTATAAAAGGGAAAGAAAAAATGAAGTTGGATGAGGATATAAATGTTTTAATCTTCAATGGATTAGAGACCACCCATGAAAATACTTATAATATGTTTAATAATGATTATGTGATACCCATAAATCTAGTTGAGGAAACTGATCTAATCCCAGATGTCTAGGCCCCTTTTGTACCCAATGAAAGTGTAAAAGAAAATAATATCCAAAATCTCACTATAATGACTATGGATGTAGGGGATGATACTATATTTTCTTAGGTCCCCTCTCACCTTGAGTGTGGTAGATATTCCCCCAGATTTTAACCTTCATCTAAAAATCACTCCACAGATTCAGATGTAGAGGAAGAGGTTGATGAACTTATAAAATCTCATATTTCATTAAAGAAAGAAATATCCACCACCATTAAAGAGATCATGAAGGTAAATATAGGAATAAAATAATACCCATGACCTACACTAATCAGTACAACGATGCCTCTCAAAGAAAAAGGGATGTACATCACTTTTCTAAATAAACACTGATATGTGTTCCCATAGAATTATATAGAAATAACTGGATAGAATCTAGATATAGCTATGCATCAACTTGACCAACATGATTACTATCAATATTTAATGTACACATCTAAGAGGATAAACCCCTCCCATGATACAAATGTAGAGTAGGAAGTTGAAAAATTCATCAAAGACAACTTTGTCTGAGAAGTGAAACACCAAATATGGGTCACCAACATCATTCATATCAAGAATAAAAATTGAAATATTAGGGTATGCATCGACTTTAGATACCTTAATAGACACTTCCTAAAGGAATATTCCACATATATGATCACAACAATATTTATCAATTCTACTATTTTCTTCCCAGTCCTCTCTTTCATGGATGGGTATTCAGGGCACAATCAGATAAAGATGGCCCCTGAAGATGAGGAATACATTTCCGTCAAATAACCCCAAGGGATAATTTTTTATTAAGTAATACCATTTATATTATAGAACGCTGACACTAAGTATAAAAGATCCATGCATCATGCATTAAATCCTTTATTGGGATGAATTGTAAAAAGTTATGTTGAAAACAGAGGGGTCAAATGCCAATAGTGATGAGATCACTTCAAGGATCTTAAAACAGTCTTTGGAAAGATGTGACAACATAGTCTAAAGATGAATCTACTAAAATTTTCTAATGGTGTAACACATAGGATGTTTCTTAACTTTGTGGTATTCCACTGTATCATTGAGGTTGACCCAGAAAAGACCAGCGATATTCTAGCAATGTCACCCATAAATCTCAAATAAATGAGGAGGGTTACATGGTCACCTTGCAAAAATTAGGCATTTTATATCCAACCTAGATGGAAAATATAATCCATTAAATAAAATAACGAGGAATTTAATAGAGTATCAATGGAATTATGACTTCCAATAAGCGTTTGAGAGTCTCTAGAAGTATCTACTACACCTACTAGTTATTATTCCACTAGTGAAAGAAAATACACTCATATTATATGTCACCACCATGAAATGATCTCTTGGATATCTCCTCGCATAGAATAATGATATGAGGAATGAGAACAGTCTTTACTAACTTAGATGAGCAATGATAGGTACTGAAATAAAATCCTCATATGTTAAGAAGAACTACCTCGTACTCATCTTTGCAATGAGAAATTTGATAAATTACTTAAAGCACCACAAAGTCCACGTTGTCTCTCATATTGATCAAATCAATTACATCCTTGGCCTTCCCATGATGAGTAGGTGCTTGTCAGGATGGGAGGCCATTATACAACAATATGACATTCAATTTTTATCATAGATGTTAGTGAAATGGAAGTCCCTGAATGATCCCCCCATGAAAATCCCATCCCAAAAATTACACCATTGAAAACTGATATTTTAGATGAGGGGATATTATATTCCCATGAAACTCCCTAGACATGGGATATGAATTTTAATGGAACCTCCCAAAATCTTATTTAAAAAATGAATGAAAATAAAAATATCAACCCTATTTTCTTAGGTATTTTATTCATATCTCTTGGAAAAGAAAAATTTCCCTACTCATTATCACTATTTGATGGCTACGTGAATAATGAGGCCACAGATGAAACCCTCATCGCTGGTTTGGAATTATCCCCATGGCAGAAAATAGACTACCTAAACATCAAAGGGTAGTCGTAGCTTGTGATAAATACGATCAATGGTGAGAGTTCCATTAAAAAGGACGATCTAGACCCTATCACTAGCTATGTAAGGGGAATAATAGAATAACTCCCCTTTGATCCCAAATTGCACCATGTTCCCTGATCATAGAATGATCATGTCATAAAATTGGATAATGAAACCATAGTCTTCACCAACCCTAATTAAAAGGAAATTATCATCCTCATTACACACTATAGGATGGTTTCATCGATCACCGTCTGTGACATGGAAGAAATAAATTAGTATAACACCACCTAGAGCATGATGAACTTGTATCCACTCCTCGACTGATGGATCCCATTGTTAATTATCTCTAAAATGGGACCCTCCCAATAGATCGATCCTGAAGGGAACATATTAGGTGGTGAGAAACAAAATTTACCCGATGGGATGGTCCAAATGAGAAGAAATAAATCTAAAACAAAGTATTTTGTTGAATCCTTTTTAGATGCATAAGAGAAAGAGAAATTCCTACTATATTGGAAGAATTCCATACATGCTCTTACAACACTCATCAGTCTAGGACCAAGTTCTCCTACCAATTCAAGAGGCTGGATTACTACTAGAAAATCATGATACACGAATATGTGTAATTCACCAGGAAATTTCATGAATTCCATATACATGAAAACTTCATTTATAACCCCCCCACAAAATTTCTACATACATTCAAATATTCCTAGCCATTTGTCTTATGGAGAACTAATGTTGTGGGGCTATATCCCCCTACAGAAGCTAAGCGGTGAGTACATCCACACTAATACCAACTTGTATTCTAAATGGGGTGAGGAAATACACCTCAAGGAAGGTGGTATGAATAATATGATAATCTTTTTAAATCACTATATCATCACTAGGTTTGGATTCCTTCATAGAGTACTAATGGGAAATGACACCAATTTTTTTTCCACATAGATGATGAAATTGTACTAGGAATACAACATAAATTCCAATCATTCATCCCACTATCATAAAACAGAAAATGGATAGATAGAGGCCATCAAATAAGACTCTATAAAATATAATCCAAAATATGATGGATAAGGGAAAAAATTCATAGATAGAAAATACCCTCCATAAATTATGGGCATACTGTACCACTGCACATAATTTTATAAAAGAAAAACCATATTCATTGGTGTAAGAGATCAAGGAATTGTTTCTTATAGAATCCCAATTTCTCTCATATGGAATATCCATTTATGGAAAACTATCTGAGGATGAGAAATCACAAAAATGGATGGATTATTTGGATAATCTTGATGAGAATAAGTAGTGTACATTGAAAAACCATGAACATCATTAAAATTGGATTGAATGAGACTTCAAGAAAAAGTTTATCTTCTATTCATTTCTTCAAGGAGAACTGGTATTGGTTCTCATAACTCCAATGATGCCGCAACCTCCAAACCTGGAACCCAAATGGGAAGGGCCTTATATCATACATAATCTATATCATAATTGATCTTACTCATAGAACAAAATGGATGGGTAATGAGTGTCACCCCCAACAATGAATGGTTTATCAAGTAATACTTTTAATATCTATTATCAATCGTATCTTTTATTTGTTTCATGACATTAAAATACACAAAGAGATCCTATAATCTAGAAGTTAAACTGCACAATGTATCTCATAAAAACCACTCAGAATTAAACTACATAAAAGTTGTCATTAGCACATGCCGTTATGTTATAAAAAACACATCCTAACCACATGATGTTAAACTGAACAAAACATGTCCTTACTATATGATGTGAAATTGTATGGAAGATGACCTTTCTAAAATGGGCTAAAATTGAAGGGAATTTTCATCAAACCAACTATTTTTTTACATGAGATAAATATGTGTGAAGGAAATATGAAATTCCTCTATCCCTATGTGAGATTCCAATACACATTGGGAATATATTCACCCAATCACTACATGTGGCTTGATTTCTTCCATCACTGGATACACAGTGACGACCAAAAATATATTTTTAGGCCTAACCATGATATTAATTTTCTTTCACATTGGGTGAACCTATTCCATAAAACATAACATTAAATTGAATTTTATATATCCTTACCTCTTAATGTTAACCTTTATGGAAGATTTACATAGAACTTGATGTAAAACTACATGGATCCCCAAAACTCCTCTTCTTTCACATTGAGTCACCTACGACCTTACCACATGATGTTAAGATACAATGGTGAAGTTCTTTCCTCATGACATTGAACTGAAAGGTTTTATACAATTACCTATGTATTTATTCATATTCCAGTTGAGACACATAGGGATGCACAGATCCTCTATCTTATCCCATCCACCAGATGATACAAATTGAACTGGTCTATTTTATAAATTGCCTCCATATCCTAAAAGAAACATTTTCCACTCGTTGTTTCTCATAATTATAATAGGTTACAATATCTTAGGAATTTTGGTATGGTTTCTTCAATATAAATGATACATACTAGTTCATGATAGGGTTATCATGTTTGAATATGAAAGACTATAAAAGGCACACCAGAAGTCCTTACTACATGATGTTAAACTATAAGGCTTCTGTAGAACAATGTATGGATTGATTCCTTCCCTCACAATATAGTGATGACCGTTTTTCTAGTCCTGGGCCCAGATTTGAAAAGTAAACATGAAAACTCATTCTCCCTACAGATGGGTTAGACCAATATAATGAGAATTTTTTAAGAAAACACGTGGCTTGATTTAAATTATCACAGGATACACAGTGATGATTAGATCTTCGATCCCTAGCCCAACTAAAAAAAATCTACAAGAATGGTTCCCTCCTCTACACATGGGCCAGACCTTCATTGAAATTTTTTTGATCATGAACTACATGTGGTTTGATTCCTGTGATCATAGGATACATAGGGATTACTAAATCTTCAATACCTATACTAGTTACCAGAAACAACTTGTAAATACACTCCAAAATTTTTATAGGCCATACATATGTTTGTAAATTTCCTATCTACATGATAGTGTAACATATGAAAAAATCAGTATATAACCCTTTTCAAGAAGAGGCTGATCTATACAGGCACATTTCACTTACACATGAGTTAGATATATGTATGGCAGGATTTCTCACAAGAAATATCTACACAAGAAGGGATTCGAAACATGGCTACCCAAAAATATGACTATGGGTGGATAAAATATCCCCCCTACATCTAAATTCCCCATACTAGTTAAAAGTTTCCCCAAGAACACCTTGCACAATTTATCATGTCTGTTCCTACATCCCTATCACATAATGTTAAACTATAAGGAAAAAATATTTCCTTACCAAATGATGTTAAACTACAAGGAAAATGTCCTTGTCACATGAAATAAAAAATTATTTCCAAATAAGTCCCCACTACATGAAAATAAATTCATATAACATCAACCAATATTATTACTTATCTAAGGACTATAAGATCCTGACCCCAACCAAATAGAGAATGAGATGCTTACATCATATTTTAATCCCCTCATTTCGTAAATCACACTACATGTATTTAGCACCTAGGGTTTCCAAAAACCATTCATGGAACTAGGGAAGGGATATAAATATATTTAATTAAACTTTATATTAATTCATAAGGGCTCTAACATTCCATATAGAGAAATCATGGATTGATATGAATGGATTTATGATCTGTTTGATCCTGACGTAACCATGGAAGAGCTTGGTGCCTAAGGGTTTTCTTGGCCATCCCTGACATGGTTTTCCCATATCATTACTCATGACCCAAGAACCATGATCCATGACTTTTGAAATTTCCATATCCTTATTTGAATATTTTGGATGTATTGTTGTCCTCGGGTATCCTAATCAGGTTTTTGTGTAACATTCCACTTATATTAGGTCCACATACAAAATGAACATAATCTACATAAACTTTCGTTAAAGCTATATGACTGTAAGCTTTAACTCTTTGATGTACCAAACCACATGACCTAAAAATATTTTTGTAAGAGAACAAAAAATTTAGGTTGAAAACACATAAAGGAAATCCTGCATAAAATTTTAGTGTTGTTCCATAAAATCTTAATCTCTAGAGTTCCAAAAAAATATAGGGAATAAATGAATAGGGAATGAAAGCTCATAGGGTCAACTTTTTAGCCCTATTAAAAGACAATGTATGCTTGCTGGACCTCCTAGTCTCAGAGAAATTTAGAGTAGTGTTTTTACATATATCCTTTCCATGATTACATGTTAATTTTGCCACATCACAACTCTTAGGGTGCTTTAACGCTTCTTGAATGGTACACTATTTCATAAACCACCTTTGTGGCTTTGAGGTATAAGGTGAAAAAACCAATTCCCTGAGTTAATATCCTTCTCTTGGAACCCCATGGACCTTGGCCTATTTTCCCTTGGCTCCCTCCCCATAGAAAAATGGTAATAGGGAATAGATTCTATGAATGGACCATATAATCCTAGGAAGCCCCCCAAAATCCTTGAGTTATTGTTCTGACTGTGTTGAACATTAGAGACTTGTGACATTACCAATGGTTGAACTGTACCCACCAGTTCCCACCTCTAGTTAACTAAGATATTTCTATACCCTTATTTATAATCCCCATGACCAATCTATTCTTGAGAATTTTACCTCATCATAGTTATGTCACCATGTATTATACCCATTCTCAATGTAGGAATGTCATACTCCATTCCCAAACTATTTTATGGCCCACACCACATGACTCAAGACCACATGGTGTAGGGCTCGAGCTTCCCAACCTAAAAACTAAAATTTCTTTAGGGTGACATAACGCTTCATGGATAGTTATATTCTACATATCCCACTTCATTGAACAAATGTTTGAGTTTTCTAAAATCATTCACATCCATCAAAAAAGAGTACCAATCTACTTTACTTGACCTTTTTTGTAAGACCTATGGATTCATGAATAAGGGCATTAACCTAACAATTAGAGGAATACAATAATTATAGGAAAGGAAGTCCAATACATGTGAGACTTGGTGAAACTGTATAGGAATCTAGAAAATTTGGGTTTTTTTGGTCTCCCCTAGTATTTAAGCCCCATTCCTTGATTAATTAATTCAAGATATTGGACACTTGATTTACACAACTCAATTTCCAACTATCCTGATAGATTTAGATTCCTAAATATTTTACTCTCAACAAATAATACCCCATAAATATTCCACAGACCTTGAAAAAACATCTATTTGACCATGATGGAAATGAAAAAGGGATTTGACCTACCAACTAGAGGTATCTTCTCCTTGTAGAAAATGAAATCCAAACCTCATGATCCCTGGATACACTATAACAAAACTAAGAACATTTGGGTGTCTTTGTTCATCAATAGAAAGTATTCCCTATATTCCATAATCATCAATAAGGTCATGGAATCAAGACTTTGAACGATATGGAATCTCATTATTTGAGCTAAAATACACTAAACTACAAACAAAGGTTTGAGGTAAAAAACCTAAAATGCAGCGATAGGAGGTCTAAGGTAAAAGACCCTAAACTACAATAATAGAAGGTCTGAGCTAAAAGTTCCCAAACAACAATGCATCATTGATTCAGTTTTCAATATAGAGGAAATGCATAAAAACCTACCAGTATGAATACTCGGTAAGGGAATCATGGGTAAAATCCGAGTCCATACCCACTAAATCTTCCCCTATATAAGGCTTAGGTAAGATTTTTGGAAATATATAGAAAATGATACAAGGCATGTGAGTCCCCTCATATGGCTTCATAAAAAATCAATTTATGATCACCATGTCCATTGAATTTAGTAAAAGATAGAGGACACTACCTACAAGACATATATATTCAACCTAGATTATCCTTTTGTGAATCCGGAAATATCAATATAACCAGAGTAGATACATCAGTGAGAAAACTCATATCAGTGAGAATTCCTGATCATTTTTCATCAATAATATATTATAATATCCAAATACATAAATTCATGTTTACTTGATATTATGAAAAGGATGGGTATTGTCAATAATTCATGAAACATCCAATAAATGAAATTTCATGCACACTATGGATAAAAGATGATTTTATAGAAACATTTAATGTTTCGAAGATCTATTAATTTATAGCATAAAAAGATGGAATTGAAAAATTAGGGTCATCTTCAAAGATTTAACAAAAAACAGACATCAATGGTAAAATTAAAAAAAAAATTGATTATTTGATCTGGATAAATCAGTAAGAGTCTAGTGGGAAGTGTTTATGGAGCACTGAAGTGCCGCACACCTCACTTATCCTACATCTTCCTCAGGATGAAGGGTCTCAATAAAATTGTGAAACTCCTAAAATATATTCTGAGTTTTATGAAAAAAGGATAATGATTTTGAATGATTAAACCTTGAGAAAGATAATATCTCCTCATATATCCATATATGTATGGTCAAGACATCCATTTCATCATAAATCTCAGATATGAATTGATGGCTCTATTCCAATGAATTCAAAGCTTTCTTATTCTATTATGCTAGAGGATTCCCATCGTCAATATCATGTAATCCCTTCTCTCTAATAGACATCTATGTCTACAATATGACGATGTTTTCAATGATTTCATTGAAATTCTATCAGTCAAATATGTCCACTCTCAAATGATTAAATAGACTAAGAACATGTTATTATTGGTCATGAAATGTTTTTACGGGTGTTTCAGTGACTTCGGTATGAATATTCTACCAAATCAACCTACACTCTTCCTGTTCCTCATCTATAACTTCAAGAATGTGTACGTCAAAAGAAGGAATGGACAATTGGGATGATGAGCAGACAGGTGAGGAGGCCCCATATATTCTTCCATAAAATGGGAATACTTTGTTTATTGAGTTAAAGGGATAAATTCCATGATATATTCCTCCCTACCAATGGGATAATTGTTTCTAAGATATGGATTCTTCCTCAAAGCCACAAAAAATTCTTGAATCAACTCCTTTATTTCTATGGGGGGTGGTCTATGAGGTAAATGATTTTTCCATATGGTGGGTCAGTTGGTTCAACACACAACCCAGGTAGGCCTCTAATTGAGTATGGGCATAATAATTTGATAGAAAGGAAGAGGAATCAATAGGAGAAGTAATGATCTCAACATTTGTATCTTCATGTTCCAATATAATCATGACCTATCGAATGATCCTTGTGTGTCCCTTTCCACACACGCTATCCAAAGGGAGAGGGGAACCATTTTGATATATCCGAACCGATGAAAAAACAGATAAGGTTTATATAGCTCAAAAACGATTAGCACAACCATCCTAATACAAATAACCCCATCCCCAAAGGTGATATTGTATGACCATTCATCAAGAGTGTCACTGGTTGTAAATAATTGGCCTTATTAGTGTTGGATAATGGATGAAATAGAAATGATAATACTGGATCATCAAATCAGAATCCTCATCAGCACCTAAAAACATGGCCTCAACCTCAAATAAATCCTGAAACTAGGATGAAATAAGGCAGTAGGGATCCTAGTGGTATTGTGGTATCCATAATACTATAAATTATCCCCGATCTAGAAAAATAAAAACTATAATGGCCCACTAATCCTATAAAGGATTTTTCCCTATTGAATGTGGCCCAGGATATGGTAAAGTAATGTAAGAGTTGGTACCAAAAAATTGAGAGGCCATCCCTCTGATAAACAAGCTTTTATAACCAGTGTACTAACCTAGATTCCTGAGAACACATCCCCAGCTGGTAAAAGACACCAATTCAGGAACATAGCCATGATACCTACCAACATAAAGCTGGGGGACATCTCTAGACTCACTCGGTAACCCCATGTGGTATGATTTTTGGTTTCCAAGATGGCCCAATATGAACTGTCACTATCATGAACCTTCTATTAAGGGAACCAATGAGGGAGTATAGAGGTCATCCGAGATCTTCTATGATAACGAAAAAAATAAATCCAATCCATAAAATAAATGAGCGAGCACATGGTCAACAGATTTAATAACTTTTCCTTCACAATTTTTAGAATGCCTCTCCCCAATACTGATGTTTTTGTGGTGTTATCCCAGTCATCCTTGACAAGAATAAATTATTCATTTATTTCCCCAAGGGGGATATACCTCCTAGATGATTGATATCCCAAAGGTGGATTCCAACATTTCTGTGGGACATATGGAATGATTTATTTCCAAGGCACCAAAAACTAACCAGTTCCCTAAGAATATAATATTTATGATAAACAATTTATTATGGAAACCCATATCACTTCATAAATAGGAATAGTGTGAAGCTGGTCAGCAAATTCTATAATGCTTTTCGAAACCCAGAAAGGCTATGGCCATTTGTCAAAAAAAGCTTCCACTATGGGGAAAATATCATTTTCAGCCATATGGACCCAAAGGGGAGTTCTCCAGCATATAAAAAACACATAGGATCATGCTACAACCAATTGACCATCATAAGAAACTATCATTTGAATAAAATCAAGGGAAGTTGACACCCATCAAGATGAAATATTGTATTCTAGATAAGGTATTCCAATGTTATCTAGTAGGACAAACCCATATTGGGGAATATAGTGTGATGAAGGATAATTATGGAATTCATATAGA
This sequence comes from Viscum album, assembly GCA_963277665.1. NCBI lineage: Eukaryota > Viridiplantae > Streptophyta > Magnoliopsida > Santalales > Viscaceae > Viscum > Viscum album. The sequence goes on from OY728157.1 coordinate 821,277,279, forward strand.
AGAAGCATTTTCAGAACATCATTTTCAAAGCACACAATATTACTTGGGTTATCATTACGATTCATAGAAATAATAGCCCTCTATTGAACTTTAGTTGAGGATGTATGACACGAGTGAAAATACATCTTTGAAAAATAAAGAAATATTATCTAGGTGAGTGAAATCCCATAAAAAATGCATCATGCACAATTAATGAATCATTATAGGATTCATGATCACATATAGAACTCAAGAATAGCCTGGATCATGAAAATATCAATGATCACATAAAGATGAAGAACATCATGTGACCATATAAATAGACACAAGACTCACAATATTGTGACCTAGACATGGGCACACAATTCACAAAATAGTTTAAGTGATCACGTGATCAAACCAGTAGATCTGGCGAATCCTTAAAAGGCATTTTTGCTTCTATATAGCTAAATATTGAAACAATAGCTGAATATGGAATCATGGTTAGTCTAAAAAAGTGATGGGAAAAGTAATTATTTCAAATTGGTTATCAAAAAATGGTCTTGTAGATGGATCTCATGCTCAGTTTTTATAGATATTATTGAGAATGGTTCACACGATGTAGGTAGATGACAAGCGATATGTAGATTTTAGTAGCCAGTGAATGAGTCACCATAAATCCCTTAATTTATATGGTCTTTTTTAGATTATAAAACATCACCCATAAGCCCAAGCATCGACCAACACACTAATAAAAGACAATTCCAAAGCCTTAGGAGGGATTTTGTTTCCACAAAATAGATCCCCTATCCCCACATATTTCACATATGAGGGGGGGGGGATGAATTTGTTAACCCTCACCAAATTATTCTCAAAAAATCTAAAATGGATGAAATACCCCAGACATGGGTATGATTTTCCCTAAAAAACAAAGGAAGTGAAGGTATCCAGAACTCACGAATCACATATATTACCAATGTAGACATGATTTCATGACCATAAAAAAGGTATTACCAATAGTTCATTAAAAACGCATTAAATAAGGGAGATCACCTAAAAACCCTTTCGAAAATACCTTATTTTATTATGGAGGATCTGAGTCACTCACTAATCACACGACGACTACTCGATGAACTCTCCCATGAGTCCTGAGACTTGCCAACTAGTAGGAACCTGAAAAAGAATCCAAACACCCCTGTAAAATAAGAAGAAAAATATGAATTATTTAGGAGCCTCTTGTGGTCATAAAACTATACGCGACATGAAAATATGGGTCTGAAGACACCATGAAATCCCTGGTGAAATGATGGAATTGTCCCACATGAGCCCATTGTGATGTCACCATCATTAGGTAATGGGATTCATACATGTCAAGGTGGTCCTGCACCCCTTTCTACTCTATAGAGAAACAAAAGATTTTCCATGATTAATTCTGGCGTATCACTAATGGACCCTTTTTTTGTCACACGACACATCACCAATGGAGGGAGTGACTGTCTTTGACAACACTCATACAAAGTTAAGAGACCCATGAACTTTGTAAAACAAATAAGGATATAAAAAGGGAAATGAAGAGAGATGACTTTCCTGGGAAGGTATGAGGTTTTTATGCAAATAGTGTAAAACAACTCATGAAATCAGTATTGGTCCTGAAAAGTACCATTGATAAGACAACTCAATCCCGAAAAAACCCTTGGAAAGTTAGTTTGGTCTCACAAATCCCTCTTAAGAAGCCATATATATCTTGTGAAGGCCACTAGAAAAGGATCCTCTATCTTGAGAAGAACCCTAGACAAATCATCTTACATCACTTGAAATCCTTTCAATAGGAATCCTGATCTTGTGAAGGATTTTGAACATGGCATCATATGCATGTAAAATCCCATTGGCATGTCCACAATTTTTTTGGAAATACACATTTTATTTTCCAAAATCAAAAAAATGGTTCACTAATGGGATGTGCTTTTGATTGATGAAAATCAAGTAACACCTCTAGGACGACTTATGGAAGGTTATCACAATGCACGAAACATCAAAATAGTCCACCAAATACAGACCAAATCTATGAGATATGTGCTACTAAAATAAGGGTATAATCAGGGCAGTGGGGCCAATAAATCCCCCCAGCCCTAGAATAATAAAAATATATCCTTAGATACATGTACAAGAACACCCAAACATTAGATACGACTTCTTAGAGTGGATGATCTTGAGATCACATGGTCTTCCTCTAGGTAAAGATGTTGGGAATGACCTAAGGGGTCATGAAGCCTGGATAGGTAGTTTGTGTGACTTTTTGAGATCATATAGTGGACTTGTCACTTATCAACGAGATTATGAAAAGGACATCCCACATATCTGCTGAATCATGTGAGACCAAAATAAGTGAACAATAAACAAACTAAGGAACATATTAAATAAAAGTTTGGAATAAAAACTAAGAAAATGAGACTTTTAAGAAGATAATATATAACGATCCTCATGTTCTTCGCCCAAACCACCCATTTCATGAGAAGAACTGGGACATGTTGAATATATCAGGTGAAAATCCCTTGGAATACTATTTTGATTATGTTAGTTCCCATAGACATTTCAGAGTGAGTCACATGGATCCCTCAGGCATGCCACTGAAGTCTTGAGAAACACTCTAGGCATGCCATCCATACCCTGTAATGTCCTCAAGACATGTTTCCCAAATCACATGGAGGAACCAGTGAGTGTTAGTTGGGTCTCATGATGGTACTATTTCATGTCAATTTGATGATGAAATGTCCTCAAGAAAAGTCATCTAGGTCATGCGACACCCTGGAGGCATGTCATCATAGATCATGTCATTCCCTCAAAGTATGTCAGACAGGTCCTTTTATGTTCTTTAGACATATCAGACGAGAACTTGTGATGGCCTCCATGATAATTCATCAATGTCTCATGATGTCCTCCGGAGAAGTCATAGTTGGTCATGTGATGTCCTTATACATTCCATACAAATTATGTGATGACCCTTAGGAAATCCAAATGGATTATGTGATTATATTTAGACGTGTCCATGATACAACCATACATTTCCAGGAATCCTTCAACATGTCCAGTAAAAAATCAAGATATTTTAGGCTGACAATCATGATATTGTAGATAGAAAATAAAGCATTTCAGGAATGAAATCAAGGAATGTCAAGTGGATAATCAAGTATGTTAGGCAGACAACCAAGCTAGGACAAACAGTGGTCCACATACTTGATAATATTTTCTAGGCTTAATATAAGGGAAAGCTCAACGTGCAATCCCCAATCAATGGCCTGATATGAATACCTCCATACTATGGAAGCCTCAGTTATGTAAGACCCATTCAGTGGAATAATATTATATGTACCTCAATATAAGGGAAACCGAAGTGTATAATCCCATATCAACTGAACTATGAGAACTCTAATTCCTGCAATAAACAGGATTCATATGAATCCGTTTAAGGCATGATCTTAAATAACTAGACACTTTAGTGGAAGTTTCCCCCATGTAACCAATATTTCAACCATCGAGGACCAATCTCTCCCATGGAGTAATCTTTCTCCCTTATCCACCGATGGATGTAGAACCCCAACTGAACTATAAAACTATGATTTCTACAATAAGCAAGATACATCAGACACCTTCCTATGGTTCCTTATTCATATTAAAAATACAAAGGGCCACTACTAGAATTTTTGGCTTTCGAGGTGGCGGACATATAGGGGCCGCTATTTGGCGGCCACTAATACTATCAACAATAGCCGCCAAATGGAAGCTGCTGCACTCTAATATCGAAAAAACATAATTCCCCCCCCATTCCCCTCCACGACCTCGCGACCCACCCCTCCCAGACCCCGTGACCCCGACCCCCAATGACCCCGACACCTCGACCCGAATACCTTGATCCCCAAAAATCCCGACCCCCGACAACCCCTCCCTAACCCCCGACGACCCTGACCCCCGACCTCTGGCGACCCCGACCCCCGACCCCCGACCCCCGACCCCCGGCGACCCCGACCCCAGACCCCTAACCTCCCGGTGACCCTGGAAACCCCCGGAGACCCTGACCCCCGGTGACCCCCACCCCCTTTCCTCCGTGCTGCGCCACCCGCAACCCCGGTGACCCCCACCACCTTTCCTCCACGCTAAGCCCCCCGTGACCCCGACATACCCGCAACCCGGCAACCCCCACCCCTGCCTCTGCACTGCACCTTTGGATAGTCTCTTCGCCGTCGTTCCCTCCCAGCCACATTGCATCCTTCTAGAAAGTCCTCCAACCTCCGTTGGACCCTCCTGGTCCATTTTTCCTCACCGTGTAGAACCCTCCCATGCTTCGACCAATGGTTCCACTCCTTTCAAGTCCGGTCATCAAACCCCTATCATCAATTCACTACACCGTCATGAATCTTAAATCGAGTCACACCTCGTTACATACGGTCGAGTCCTCCACTGGTAATGTTTTTTATCCTTCAGATTTTGTTTTTTAATTTTTATGATATGTGTTTTTTTATAATTTAAATAAGATATTTCACTTTGGATATCTATTAAATACAGATATGGATAAGAGCTGTATTGATATGAAAGATATATTTTCAACTGAATATTATGAGTGGAGTAAGCGATTCATGGATTTCACCAACCGATTTCCAAGAAATATGATTAGTTGTCCATGTATTAAATGTGCAAATAGATATATCTTCAAATGAACTAGTCTTAGACAACATTTTTTTTGAATGGGTTTTTGAAAAACTATAAGACATGGACACGTCATGGAGAAGATTCTGTTTCATTTCATCGCTCAGAAAGGATTGATATGAATGATTATTCAAGAATAGTTGATCCGATGAACATAATGCTTAATGATACGATCCTTCAGTTTCAATCTGAAGATAGTAATGTCATAAATGACGATGTTGGATTGAGTAATCCCCATTATTCTACAGATGGAGAAGAATTGAAATTCTTTGAAATTATTGATGATGCACATACTGAATTATATCCTAGATGAACTAAATTTAGAAAACTGTCATTCATGATTGAATTGTTACACCTGAAGGCCTTGAACCAGTGGTCGGACACCTCATTCGACATGTTGTTGGTATTATTAAAGAAGGTAATTACTACTGCAGTAAAGATTCCGGAGTCATTCTATCAAGCTTGAAAGTTTTCCGATGATCTTGGTATTATATACGATACAATTGATGTGTGTCGTAATAATTGTATGTTGTTCAGAAAAGAGAATGTGCAATTAAATATTTGTACTGTTTGCTATACATCCAGGTGGAAGACCAATGAGAATAATCAAGGTAGTCAGATTCTTCCTAGGAGATTCTTGAATCAAGGGAAACAAGTTTCTACTAAAGAGATGTCTTATTTCCCACTGAAACCGAGACTGAATAGATTCTTAATATCCACTAAAATTGCTAAATTGATGACTTGGCATTCAGAGATAAAGAAAGAGGTTGATAAATTAAAACACCCGGCAGATTCTTTGGCATGGAAAGAGTTTGATCAAAGCCACCCAGACATTTCCCGAGATGATCGTAATATTCGTCCGGGTTTGGCAGTAGATGGTTTTAACCCATTTAGGTCCATGGTTTGTGCGACACATAGTACATGGCCAGTGGTTTTTTTTCCATACAACATTCCCCCATGGGTATGTATAAAGAAACCTTTTTTTTACTGTCAATTCTAAATGATGGAACAAGAGGACCTGGTGATAAAATCTATGTTTATATGAAACCTTTGATGGATGAACTGCATGAATTTTGGGCCAATGGTGTAATGAATTTTGACTCGGCAGCTAATGAAATGTTTAGACTTTGGGCTGCTTTGTTATGAACAATTAATGATTTCCCAGCGTATGCTAACTTATCAGGTTGGAGTACAAAAGGAGAATTTTCTTTCCCATGTTGTAATAAGATTAAGAAATCTATATGGATTAAGAATTATAAAAATTGGGAATATCTTGGTCACAGATGATTTCTTCCTCCATTGAACAGGTTCAGAAAAGACCATGTATCATTTGATGGGAATAGAGAGTATGAACCAACACCACAAATACTATCTGGGGTTTAAATTTGTGCACAACTTGATCAAGAAAACATTCATACAATTTATGATTTTCAAGATTTATTGGTTCATGCATTGCCTTATATTCATGCTTCAAATAGATTGCGAAGTCATAATTGGAAGAAATGAAGTATTTTTTTGAATTTGCTTATTGGAAATATAATATTTTAAGCCATAATTTGGATGTGATGCACATTGAAAAAAATGTATGTGATAATATCATGTGCACCATTTTAGGCGTCAAGGGGAAATCAAAGGAGAGTGCTAATGCTCGACGTGATTTGTAATAAATGGGATTGAGAAAACCTTTACATTTATAGCTGGGTGAAGGTAATCGGGTATACATGCCTACTGCACAGTACACAAAGCATAAAAAAGAGAAATAAAAATTTCTATCAATTTTTAAGACTGTTAAGGTTCCAGATGGTTATTTCTCTAATATTTCGAAGCATGTGAATATGACGAGCATGACATTATAGGGTTTGAAAAGTCACGATATTAATATTCTACTTCAAAATCTAATTCCTATAGCAATGCGTGATTGCTTACCTTCCCAGGTTATTGAGCTGTTGATTGGAGTTCTCTAAATTTTTCAGAAAGCTCTATTCTTGGAATCATCGCATGAGTGATTTGAAAACCCCACATGATAAGATTGTACTTGCACTATGTCACCTATAAAAACTCTTTTTTCCACCTTTTTTTGATTTCAGGGTTCACTTGACATTTCATTTAACTGGTGAATTCATTGCTGGTGGTCAGGTGCAATTCAGGTGGATGTATCCAATAGAGCGATACTTAAATACATTGAAATGGTATATGCGCAACAAATCTCATCCAGAAGCCTCAATTACCAAGGGATATTTAATGGATGAGTTTACTAATTTCTATGGTTCATATATTGATGAGGTTGAAACAAAGATAGATAAACCATCACAGAATGATGAGGGTCTAATTGGAGAAGGAATAACATTTGATATGTGGAATGATGAGTGGGTTCAAGCTCATCGATATGTGTTTTTCAACACTCCCTCAATTATTCCATTGATACATTAAGTTTCATAGTTGATGTGTATTTTGTTTCTATATTTATTTTATTGCGTACCTTATATTGTGTTGTGATTTAGGATATATATCGCTGAGTTGAAACATGAAAGGCCTTGTGCAACTAACTATCAAATCCAAAAACATCATTTCAACACATTTCATGAGTGGTTCAAGACTCATGTACCTATAATTGAATTAATATTTTTATTGTGCAACTTAGTTTTATTTTCACAATCCTTTATCCATTAAACTATATATGTGAAATTTACATATTCAAAAGTTACATGATTTAACCCAGCATGTGAGCGAAGAACTCAACCAACTAGCTGATGGTCCATTTATTACAGCTCGTCGCTATAAGTCTTTGGATGCTAACAGATTCCGATTTCATATTAGCGATGTTGAAATGAACCGAGCCGCACAAAATAGTGGTGTTGGTTGTTCTTTTGTTGGTGCGGGTTATTATTATGGATTGTTGAGAGATATTATTGAGGTTATTTATGGTCGTGGCATAAAACACATATTGTTAAGGTGTGATTGGGTCGATCTAGTTCATGGAATAAAAGTTGATAACATTCAATTTACATTAGTAAACTTTAACAATATGTTGTATAAAGGTGATCGAGTTTGTAATTATCCCTTCATACTGACATCACAAACAGAACAAGATTACTTTTTTGGCATTCATTCTTATTGGAAAGTTGTGGTAAAAATTTATAGAAGATGGGTTTTTCTAATTGACCAAGAGGAACATGAAGTTGTCGCATTTCCTGATCAAACACTTGTCCAAAAAAAAGTAGCTGTACGAGATGAAGATATACAATGGGCCAGAGGGACAGTTGAAGGAGATACGATAGACTTTCATGATTAGTGAAAATTGTAATTATATCACCAGTTATTATTTGTAAAAAATATTTATGAGTTATATATGTATAAAAATTTCTTGATTTAACTATAATTTCTTCTAATATAGGTATGTCACAGTGTGGTCACAGTGGTTCCCCTGATGTTGTCATTATGTATGTTTTCATTTTTCTAAATTAATTGACTGTAATTTTCATTGTATATTTCCGTAACTATTTGTAATCATAAATTTATATTGTAATTGAATTATGAATTTATGTTTATCAGGATCTAGTGCTTCTTCCAGCATACGCAGGGGTCCTGGTAGAGGGGTTCGATCTTGGAACTCTGGAGCTCGATTGGATGTGTTATTTGATGACACATTTCATCCATTTGGAGATGGTGCTACTACATTGGGTCGTCAGTTTGGGCATATGATACGAGACTCACACAGATTCCCTCTGACGACTCGTGACTGAAGTTCCTTCCCCCAGGATACAATGGAAAGATTATGGAGGGAGTTTTAGGTAAATTCAATGTCTAATTTTTCATGATATTGTTATTATTATTGTCCCATCTACTGAAAATGTTTTTAACAAGCTAATTCGACATCCTGTCCAGATGAGTTTTGGGCTGTATGTATGTCCAAATGACGAAAATTATGGAAGGATTATAAGAAAAGGGTGAAGAGAGATCACTGGACCCCATTTACGGGAGTGCCAGACATTCTACAGAGAGTCCCCCCCAGGCATTCTACCTATGCAGTGGCAGGATTTGGTTGCATTTTTATCGAGTGAGGCAGCGATGTTAAGATTTATTAATTTTAATCTATACATGAATAATTTTTCAAATGTTTATTAAGTAAATACATTGAATGTAGACAGAGTCTTCTAGTCATTCACATAATCATGTGATGCAGGGCACGCCTTCCAGACTTGGCACTCGACATGTGTCACAGCTCAGACATGATGTATGTTTAGAATTCAGTATTTCATTCATATTTTAAAAATATTTTAGTATAACATGGTGAACCCCTTTATTATAGTTACACCAACGCAACGAGCCAATCGATCGGATGTCCATATGGATGAGGACTCATAGGGCGGGTGATCCCGAGGTTGTCGGTGTTATAGTAAGAAAATTATTTACTAATAAATGTATTTTTATTATATATAAGTTATTCATATTTGTTTATTGATTCATTATGTGCTACAGGATCTGTTTGACGCTCAGTTGGCAGAGTTTCCAGAGGAGCAACGTCGTAGTACTATGCGTAGAGATGAAATATTTCACTGTGTCATGGGGCATGATGGTCATGGTTATTCTTTGACTTATGGAAGTGGTGTCCCACGATGTGCAGTTGTTAAAGAAGATGTGATTGGTTCATGCAGAGAGTTCGGGATGCGCACACAGGATAAGATAGATGCTTCCATGCAGGATATGCAGCACAATTTTGATGCACAGTTTCAGCAGTTACGTGCATAGTATGAGGAGAGGTTGTCACAAATGTCATCACGTATCGATGAAATAACGACACAACAAGTGGATCCACAAGTAAACAATAAAACAAACCATACTCAGATTGACTTTTATTGATATGTTTAAGATATATAATATTGATATATATTGTAGGCTCCGAATACAGCTGGTGGACATTGCAGTGATATTGGTGATAACGATGAGAATGAACCCCATGCATGAGGTAATTTCATTTGTGTTGATGAATTCTCTAGAAGTTTTTATATCCTTGATGTATATAATTTTCCTTTTTTACCTAGATTAGTTGGTTTTAGTATTTGTGGATGACATCTTCGTGAACTCCAAGACTGACGATGATAATACCCAATATCTTGACATCATACAAATTACACTTATAATGCATCGACTATACGACATGCAATATATATTTAATTTTTGTATTGATTAGGTATAGTTATTGGGTCAAATAATCTCAGAGGAAGGTGTGTCAGTGGATGGAGAGAAACTTCGGGCAATTTGTCTTGGGAGAATCCCAAGAACTATTTCAATATATGTAGCTTTCTAGAGTGATTGAATTATGATGTGGTCGAGCAGACGGCATGTCAATCGGACGTGTCGTGTGCCCGCGGTGACTGAGAATGTAGTTTTGGTGTCATAAATAGCCAAAACGGGTGTCTAATTGTCAAATTCTAGTGGACGACATCAGATTGACCTGAAATCATAGGGAAACCATCTAATTATTATTTTTGATGTGTACACGCAGACAGAACGTCAATCGGACGTGCAGTTTGCTCGGTATGGCTCAATATACATTTTTGAAGTGTTTGGCATGCTTCATAAACACATGTGGGGGGGTCCAAACGGGATTAAAAAAGTCGGAATGGCCTGAAATCAGACGAAAGCAACGAGTGAGTGAATTTTGAAGTGGTCGAGCAGATGACACATCAATCGTACGTGCCGTGTGCCCACGGTGACCAAGAACGCAGTTCTGGTGTCATAAACAGCCAAAACGAGCATCTAATGGTCAAATTCATAGAGGAAGACATCAGATTGACCTAAAATCATAGGGAAACAATCTAATTATTATTTTTGATGTGCACTCATAGACAGAACGTCAATCGGAGTCATAGTTTGCACAGTACGACTCAATATGCATTTTTTAAGTGTTGTTCGTGCTTCATAAACGTGCGTGGGGGGGAAGAAATGGACCGAACAAAGTCAGAATGACCTGAAATAAGACTAAATCAACGGGTGAGTGAATTTTGAAGTGGTCAAGCAAACGGCACGTCAATCGCACGTGTTGTGTGTGCGCGGTGACCGAGAACGCAGTTCTGGTGTCATAAACTGCCAAACCGGGCGTTTAACAGTCAAATTCATAGCGGACGACATACGATTGACCTGAAATCATAGGTAAACAATCTAATTATTATTCTTGATGTGTTCTTAGAGACGACACATCAATCAGACGTGTAGTTTGTGCCGTATGACTCAATATGCGTTTTTATGTGTTGGGCGCGCTTCATAAACACGTGTAGGGGGGTCCAAACGGGCCAAACGAAGTCGGAATGTCCTGAAATAAAACTGCAGAAATGGGTGAGTGAATTTTAATTTATTCAAGTAGACTAAATGTCAATCGGAAATGTCGTGTGCCCGCGGTGACCGAGAACACAGTTCTGGTGTCATAAACGGCCAAAACGGGCGTCTAACAGTCAAATTCATAGCAGACGACATCAGATTGACCTGAAATCACAGAGCAATAATCTAATTATTATTCGTGATGTGTACGCATAGACGACACATCCATTGGATGTGTGGTTTACGCTGTACAGCTCAATATGCATTTTTAAGTGTTGGGCGTGCTTCATAAACACGCGTGGGGGGTCCAAATGGGCCGAATGATGTCGGAATGGCCTGAAATCAGACTAAATCAAAGGGTGAGTTAATTGTGATGTGGTCGAGCAAGAGACATGTGAATCGGACTTTTCGTTTCTCCGCAGTGACCGAGAACGCATTTCTGGTGTCATAAATGGCCAAAACAGGTGTCTAACGGTCAAATTCATAGAGGACGACATTATATTGACCTCAAATCATAGGGAAACCATATAATTATTATTCGTGACATGTATGCATAGACATCACGTCAATCGGACGTGTGGTTTGCACGGTACGACTCAATATGCGTCTTTTAAGTGTTTAGCGTGCTTCATAAACGCGCATGGGGGGGTCCAAATGGGCGGAACGAAGTCAGAATGGCTTGAAATCAGACGAAAGCAACGGGTGAGTGAATTTTGATGTGTTCGAGTAGACGACATGTCAATCGGATGCTCCATGTGCCCGCGATGACCAAGAACACAGTTCTGGTGTCATAAACGGCCAAAACGGGCATCTAACAGTCAAATTCATAGAAGACGACATCAGATGGACCTAAAATCACAGGGAAACAATATAATTACTATTTGTGATCTGTACACATAGACAGAACGTCAATCGGACATGCAGTTTGCATGGTACGGCTCAATATGCATTTTTTAATTGTTGGGCGCGCTTCACAAACCTGCGCGAGGGGGTCCAAACGGGCCGAACGAAGTCGAAATGGCCTAAAATCAGACGAAATCAATGGGTGAGTGAATTGTGATGTGTTCAAGCATATGTCACATCAATCGGATGTGCTGTGTGCCTGCAGTGATCGAGAATGCAATTATGGTGTCATAAACGGCCAAAACGGGCATCTAATGGTCAAATTCATAGAGGATGACATCATATTGACTTGAAATCATAGGTAAACAATCTAATTATTATTTGTGACATGTACGCATAGACGGAACATCAATAGGAAGTGCAGTTTGAGCGAAACAACTCAATATGCATTTTTTAAGTATTGGGAATGCTTTATAAACGCGCGTGGGGGGTTCCAAATGGGCCGAACAAAGTCGAAATGGCCTGAAATAAGACGAAAGAAATGAGTGAGTGAATTTTTATGTGGTCGAGCAGACATCACGTCAATCGGACGTACCGTGTGCCCGCGGTGACCAAAAACGCACTTCTGGTGTCACAAACAGCCAAAACGGGCGTCTAACGATGAAATTCATAGTGGAAGACATTGTATTGACCTGAAATCACAGGGAAACAATCTAATTATTATTCTTGATGTGTACGCGCAAGAAAAACGTCAATCGGACGTGCGATTTGCGCGGTACGGCTCAATATGCGTTTTTTAAGTGTTGCGCACTCTTCATAAACTTGCGTGGGGGGTCCAAACAGGCCGAACGAAATCGAAATGTCTTGAAATCAGGCGATAGGAACGGGTGAGTGAATTATGAAGTGGTCATGTAGACGACATGTCAATCGGACGTGCCGTGTGCCCTCAGTGACCGACAAAGCAGTTCTGGTGTCATAAACGGCCAAAACGACGTATAACGGTCAAAATCAAAGTGGGCGACATCATATTGACCTGAAATCACAGGGAAACAATATAATTATTATTCATGACATGTACATGTAGACGACACGTCAATCAGACGTGCAGTTTGTGCGGTACAGCTCAATATGCGTTTTTAAGTGTTGGGTGCGCTTCATAAACACGCATGGGGGGGGGGGGGGGGTTCAAACAGGCCGAACAAAGTCATAATGGCCTGAAATTAGATGAGAATAACGAGTGAGTGAATTTTGAAGTGGTAGAGAAGACGGCACGTCAATCGGACGCGTCGTGTGCCCTCGGTGACCGAGAACGCAGTTCTGGTGTCATAAACGGCCAAAACGGGCGTCTAACAGTCAAATTCATAGCGAACGACATAGAATTGACATGAAATCATAAGGAAACAATATAATTATTATTCGTGATGTTTACACATAGACGGAACATCAATCAGATATTCAGTTTGCGTTGTATATCACAATATGATTTTTTTAAGTGTTGGGCGTGCTTCATAAACACGCGCGGGGGGGGGGGGGGGGGGGGGTCTAAACGGGCCGAACATAGTCAGAATGGAATGAAATAAGATGAAATAAATGGGTGAGAGAATTGTAATGTGTTGAAGTAAACAGAACGTCAATCAGACGTGCCGTGTGCCCGCAGTGACTGAGAACACAGTTCTTGTGTCATAAATGGCCACAACGGGCGTCTAACGGTCAAATTCATAGGGGATGACATCGGATTAACCTGAAATAATATGGAAACAATAAAATTATTACTTTTTAAATTTAATCATAGACGGTACGTTAATCGGACATGTGGTTCGCATGGTATGGCTCAATATGCATTTTTTAAGTGTTGGGCGTGCTTCATAAACGCTTTTGGGGGGTTCCAAACGGGCCAAACGAAGTCAAAATGGCATGAAATCATACAACATCAATAGGTGAGTGAATTGCGATGTGTTTGAGTAGACGACTCGTCAATCAGGTGTGTCGTGTGTCCGCGATGACCGAGAACGTAGTTCTTGTGTCATAAACGGCCAAAACGGGCGTCTAACGGTCAAAGTCATAGAGAACGATATCTGATTGACCTGAAATCACAGGGAAAAATATAATTATTATTCGTGATGTGTACGCGTATATGGCACGTTAATAATACGTGTGGTTTGCGTGGTATGACTCAATATGCGTTTTTTAAGTGTCGGGCGTGCTTCCTAAACACGCTCGTGGGGGGGGGGGGTCCAAACGGGCTGAACGAAGTTGGAATGGCTTAAAATCCAACAAAAACAATGGGTGAGTGAATTGTGATGTTTTAGAGTAGAATAAAACATCAACCGGACATGTCGTGTTCCCTCGGTGACCAAGAACGCAATTCTAGTGTCAAAAACGGCCAAAACGGGCATTTAACGGTCTAATTCATAGCGGACAACATCAAACTGATCTCAAATCATAGGGAAACAATCTAATTAAAACCATATAATTAATGATTTATATTTTTTAAAATGGTAATCAAAATTATGAATATATTTTGAAAATCAAATACTTTAGATCTGTTACAATAAGTTTGAATTGTAATATGTTAATTTGTTTCAATTATTTGTTTTCTAGGTTTTATTCAGTACTAATTTTTTTATTAAATTTTGTAATGCAGTTATATTTGATGATGGATGTGGATCTTGGAAGATGACTTTTGAGATTTATTTGGCTATATTTTATTATGTCATTGAATTTTTTTTAAAAAAAATTAAAAATCTATAGGGGTCGCCATTTGGCGGCTGCTATAGGTGTTTCCATTTGCAACTATAGTGGCCTCCATTTGGAGGCCACTAGAGGTCTAGGCTATAGAGGCCTCCAAATGGCAGCCCCTAAAGCCAATCCCGGCTTGCATATAACATCTGCCAAATGGCGGTCACTGATAGCAACAACGACGGGCCAAAAGCGGCCGTCGATTGGCGGACGCGAGGCAGCCGCTATAGACCTTTTGAGATGGCTTTTAGCGCCGCTAAAGGTCATGATTATACTAGTGTCTACCCCAGTACATAATTCTTTCATCCATTTACAGTGATACATAGTACATACTATCCCTTGTTTCTCACATAGAGTATGGATCATGTAGGATTTGAGTGTCACAATGGTAATATCATTGACATCATGAATATTTACAATCTAGGGTGACCTCAGTGTTTAATCCTTGATCAATGGAATTATATGACTAACCTATATAAGGGTATGTACCTCGGGTTTAGTCCAAAGGGAGTGATTAAACTAGGACAACTCTGATTCTTTCCAAAAAAAAGATATGGTTGATGTCTCCCTAAGACTCGAGATCAAATTCAATGTTCCTATGTTCCCTCAATAATTCCTATTCTTCTTAATTTTAATGTGCATGTGTTTAAAGAAATATGTGTGTTTTTATTCCAACTATAAATATGATATGTAGGATGCCTCATAATGGCTGAATCTGACCCTCGACACACTAAATTCCACCCCATATAGAAGAATGTTTTGAAGTTCTTGTCTATAAAACACCAACATATAAGTATCTAACCATCATCATGAAATTAAGGAATAACCACAAATATATACAGAGGAATCCCACAATAATATTTCCCTTTGAATAAAAAAGGGTTTAGCCTATGGTCATTTTTTTGGGAAACTAGTCCAATATTTAGATAAAGAATAGAATATAAAATTATATATTAAATATATGAGTGATTCCATGAGTAGGAAACAATTCCCCCCAAAAGTGTGTCGTGACCCTAACCTCCCATCCTCTTGACCAATGTGAGTTCCTAATTTCAATTAGGTCGAAAACCCCAATTTACCAATTGCCTCTGAAAAATTGTCTATACATAGTATTTGAGTGGGAACCCTTGGGATTTTCTATGAAAGGTAAACATGAATATTAAACCCAATTTGAATGATTTTAAAAAAATTTAACCCCTCAATCAATCATTGGGCCAAAATGAATTCCTGATTATATCTTTTCCCAATGAAACAAAAAGGATGAACCAGACCACAACATAAACTTTACAAGATAAAAAGTATATACTACCTAATTATATTCCTTCAATTTTTTCTTCTCTACATGGGTGATCACCATAAATATTCACATCTTCCTCCCTAAACAATTATATGAAAAAAACATGGGTGATATTCTTTCTTTCAAAATTATTACCCATGTGCCACTCACATCACTTATAAATTGTAACCCCAATCCTCTCTTATTCACCCCTTAAAAACATTTTGGTTTAGCCAATACGATAAAAAATCACTTCACAACTCACCTCATATCATTCTTTGTGCCTTATATTTTTTATAAATCCATGCTTTGAATGCTTTTGGTGAAAAAATAGGAGCTTACCCAAGGTAAAGGTAATGTTCTCCATCAATTGTTTTTATTTTATTTAAACCTCTACCTCCTTAAATTATTGTTAAAAAAATTATGATATAATATCCATAGTGTCTTACATATACATAGATGTTATTATATTAATTTCATTACAAAAAACCATCGCATCTTCAATTAAATTGAAAATCACCACTTGTGTGTAAGACATACTCCACCTCGAGAACTAATGTCATTCATTTTTCAATTACCACATCTCAAAGTAGTGTATGATGATGGATAATATATATATATATATATATATATTAGAAACTTATCATACCTATATATTCCTTATATCATATATAACTTCTTTTTTTACTTTCCCTTTTTTAGGGGATACACAACAATGCTGCTTGTGTGTACAACTGACTATCAGCTCGTGAAGCAATGTTAATTTTTTTTCTAACACTTTAAATGGAAGGTAATAAGGATAATTGTAATGAATAAATGTGAAATAAATGAAATATTTGGTATTTTAATCACATATATACAATTATTAAAAGATAATATACCATTTTATTCCTTACATTTTCACTCACTGAAAGATGATAAGGTCGTTCGTGTATGTGTGGACTACCGCTTTCATGAAGCAATGTGACTCTCTGATTTCATCACAACACCAAATTTATGTTATGTATAAGAAATAATATGTAATTTATGATATTATTATAATTCTATAAATATATAATATTACATACCCCCTTTACATAATTTGAAAAATTGAAATGTTACAGATGTGTACATAAGACCTACCGTCTCCATGATCGCAATATAATTCATTTCACAAAAAAACCATATTTCATGATTGGTATTAAAAGAATAATTATTGTATAAATATTATAATTATTTAATGATTATTATTATGTTTTTATGGAAGCATTATCAAACTAATAGTACCTAAAATAAAAAATAATGACATATATAAAAAACAAAGTGGTCATTACATGGAACATGACTTTAACTTGAAATTGTAATTAAATTAATAAAAAAAGGATGTAAGAAAATAATATATGGTATTATATATATACATATTGTTATATAATGGATGTATAATAAAATTATATTTATTATATTAGATGTTCAAATGAGTGTGAAGGAAGTTGATACTTACTGTAAGAGATTTTGGTCCCACTTTTTACTTAAGTGAGACACATCCCATATTCACCACCTATTTATTTTATGTGGTGTATATAATTCCATTTAATTTATTTTATAATGGTTATAATTAATTTTTTTATATACATTCCATTTTATGATCTCTCTTTCATAGAGTTCAGGGTTTAAGAGTAACCAAACTGGCAAAGGATTTTTATCTAAATTTTCCTTTTTTGAGAGATATGATGAAGTTATACACCTATTTTATTGTATGAGGTGTATATAAAAAACTTTTTAAATGTATCGAAATAAATTTTTTTATCCTAAAGATATTTTATGTTTCATTTAATTATCTTAATTCATGGGGATTTGGTTTTAATATTACCAAAGTGGTAAATATTTTATGTTACAATCTCATTATTTATTAGGATTACTTATGTTCATGTTCTTAATGATAGAATATTATGATACATCTATCAAAAAAATAATGAATTTTATTAACCTATGGTTATTTCATGATAATTCATGATTTACCTTCATTTTTCACTCTTTATGTAATCAATAGTTCAAGAATAATGTTTTTATGAAAAATCATCATTTCTGTCGAAAACCCATTTTCTTCCTAAACTAGGTTTGGAAAAATAGTTTCACAAAGGGGTTTAACATTCATAAAATGATATACTAAAGATATTTTTACCCATTTTAACTATTTTAAAAAATATTTTCAAATTTAAATTAATGTATCTTTCTAAAAAATTATCGTTTGGATTTTATTAAAAATATGAAAAGAATCTTTATTAGACATGCAGTGCGTAGAAAATATTTCTCAATGTCATGACCTATCACTGATTTAATGATTCCATAATTTTTTACAATTTATTTTCAAGGATAATGTTTTCCCTAATATTTAGTAAATTTCAATATTTTATTTAAATTATTTTACAGTAAAAATTTTTATTTTGAAAAAAAAATTACAAGTGTTTTTCAAAACAGAAATGATATTTACCTCAAAAAATGTTTTAAATTTTTTTCTGAGATCACATTATTTGTTTTCACAGAGTTTATAAAATAAAATTATATTCAAAATGATTTATAATTTTTTATTTTTAAATAGTTATTTTCTATGAAATGTAATTTTACTCAAGAAAGGTTCCATGTGATATTTCAGAATCATTCTCCATATAAATGAGATCCTTTTATGTTACGTATGATTTTAAAGGGATATTAACCAAGGATACCATTTTTAGTATTTCTAGGAATGATTTCTCCTAAAAATATATTTATTAAACCAATTTCTTTTCCATGAGTTATACCATGATAAATTTCTTATGATGACTTTTTATTTTTCCACTAATTATGCTATAATGAAATTATGGAATGATTGTGAAACTTGTTTCTTTTCCTTGGGTTTAGATATGATGAAATGTTTATGAAACCAATTTTATTTTGTGGGTTCTCATATGATGAATGTTTTATGATATTGTTATACAAATATGTATTATTTTCATCATCTGGTGGTGGTTATGTTATAACCATGATGGTGGTTATGTTACATCCAAAGAAAGATGTGACCAATATCTCCCTCAAATTAATTGGGAATGTTTTATATATAATTAAATAGATTGGACTATAATGAGGAGTGAACCTAATTATAAAAGGTAATTTGTCCTCTATGATGATATTTGGAGCAAACATTAACTACTATGATGGTTTGGGGGGTGAACCCATTTCACTATAAATAATGGTATACCACTAGGGATGGTGGTGTGTCTCACCTAGGAGATGTAGTCGTACATATAGTTCCTTGATAAGTATTTATAATGAGAATTAACTACTAAAGAAATGTTTTTTGATGCTTATGTGTATGCCAAAATTATATATCTTATGAAAATGTTATTTTCTCATTACTCATGTTATTAAATTACCTTATGATTCAATTCTTATGCCATTACAATATTTA
Source organism: Viscum album (assembly GCA_963277665.1). Classification (NCBI taxonomy): domain Eukaryota; kingdom Viridiplantae; phylum Streptophyta; class Magnoliopsida; order Santalales; family Viscaceae; genus Viscum; species Viscum album. The sequence continues at coordinate 821,296,538 of OY728157.1, forward strand.
TTCCATGACATAGGATTAGGATTTTTTATAAGGCCTGTATAGTTTTCAAATATTATTCTCATGTTCTCATACCATTATGCTCATGTTATACTTATGTATCTCCCTTGTTTACCCGTATTGAGCATCTAAGCTCACCCATTATTATGATTATTTTCCCCAAGTTAAGAATAAAGGTTATATGTAGGGTATGTTTGTAAATAGTACTAAAAGTTAATGATATTTATGGGTGACATTGGAGATCTTTCATGAATTATGAAGATTGTGTTTCAAGTTTCTAAAGCAACTAAACTATTAGGGTCCTTAGGCATGTGTTTGTGTAATTTAATGAATATTTATCTAAAAAGATTTAATTACCATGTATGAGAAGACTAATACATTATATCTATAAATGTAAAAATTTTATTTTCATCAATATATAGTTATTGGTTTTTGAAATTTCTTTCTTATATATTCTAACTATTTTTAAAAAATTTGAAGACAATATTTTCAAATGAATTTATGGAATAAGGAGTTGTTTGGATCATTTTTTGTTTTTAACTAGAGATGTGTTTATTTATAAAAGGTTTTATAAGTTTATTTATATGTCTAGATTTTCAAAGCGTGTTTTACAATTTGTAATTCCATTTTGGATCATAAGGAACCTTTGGAACTTGATAAAAAGGTATCCTTAGTGTGTATGGAAGGAATGTTTTTATAGATTGGATTTATAAGTTCAATTTAGAGACTTGATTAGAAACTTATAAAAAGTGTTCTCTTGATGAATTTGATTTTCAATTGTGACCCATTTTTCTTATGTCATGTAGTTACTTTATTGATATGGAATTATTTTTATGGACATGTGGGAATCATTTCATCCTCAATTAGTTTTCATTAATTTTTATTATTATTAAGGAAGAAATGATTCCCACTTGTCCATTATTTGATTAACTAGATCTTTCCTCTAGTACATGGTGTAACACAATGATATTTTTTAATATGTTTACCAATTAAATTAATTCATAGAGTTTAATTGATTTCTTAAATTCAACCTTTAGGTTAAATGAACCAAGATATACTATTGAAATATTGTTATTAAATTTTACTATTATCAATATGCAGTTGGAATGGGGATATGAATAGGACTAACTAAATTGTCTATAATATGTATAATTTTTTCCTTTAATTCGTAATTTCTTTACTTGAGGATAATTAATCAAATTTAAATGTTAAAATAATATCATTTTATGTTAAAATAATAATTTTTCTATGTACCATATTTTTCTATATATTACGTACCATGATTGATAATGAACTATTATTTTGATTAAATATATTTTAATTTATTTTAGAAAAATTATCAATCTTTCATACATTTATTATCTAATGGTTATAGGTGAAGATAAATTATTTTAATTAAAATAGAGTTATTTTTCATAAAATTGTTTTTATGTGTGCAATGTATTTTTATATTATTAAATTAAATTAATCACTATTAGAGAATTATTTTAATATAATTTGTAGATAATTTATTCAATAAATTGTATTAATATTTATCTAATGTTTTTTACTATTCAATGAATCAGAATAAAATAATTTTTATGATTAATAAAACATTTTCTAAAAAATGAATTTTTACATATTTTTTACATAGATATAAGAATTAATTTACCCCATATATTGTAATTTAAATTTTAAAATTATTAAAATATTTATAATCATAAAAATTAATCTTATGTAATAGTATCATTTTAATTTTTTTCCTTAATTAATAGTCACTATGGTTATATATTTTTACCACTCTAAGCATTAAAATGGTTAAAGAGGGTTAACCTAAGAGATATGTTTTAAAACAAAAAAAAACACATGATTTAATTTTTAACATAAAATTATTATGTTCTAGTACATTTACATTTTGAGACACTTTCCCATGATAGTGACATTATTTAATTTTAATATTCTTTTTATTTATATGTTTTCCACCCTCCTCACATATAAAAGGGAACATTCCATTTTCACTAATCCACACCACATGATCCCTTTATATCAACAAATTTATACACAAATACCCTCCAAAAATCCATATAAAATACCTTGAAGTGAATTTAATCCAAAAAAATACCCATATAAAAATCCTTGTGGTTATTTTTAAAGGAAGACAACTTAAGAATTTGTATATGTTCTTATCAACCTTTTTCATTTCTATTTATCCTTAAAACTCCTCCAATACATATATAACCATATTAAAAATATGAAATATATTTCTTTAACATTCCTAAATATTTTTAAATTAATGGTATAACCATTTTCAATCACCTTTCCCTCTAATGAGAAATGAAAAAATTTATCATTTGTATGTATGGACAACCATCTCTGCGATGTATTGTCTTTTTCATCACAATATATCTTGAAGATTTATATATATAAATTTATGAGATATATATTATTTTATTAAAATAATAATTATTTAACAATTTTATGATATTATATACCTACTTACCCTTCCCCATGTTGGAAAATGAAAACATCGCTTGTGTGTATGTGTCTACTACCATCCCCAAAAAGTGATGCGGTTCATTTTTCATTTAACATAAAATTAATTGTAATAAGGATATATTTATATAATATATATGATATTTATGATATATTTATGATTTTTAAAGGTGATTTTTTTTACCTTTTTTTTCATTCCATGCATCCATAAAAAAATTGGAAACAAAACTTGTGCATACATATGAACTACCGTCTCCATTAAGTGATATAATTAATTTTTCATCACCAATTTATATGGACTATTACGAAAGTGTATATAATGAATAAATAGGATATATATTATATTATTTAGATTATTTATATGAGGAAACCATGAAAAACGTTCAATGACTAGAACCTTCAAACTGAGACATGCTTGGAAAACAAACCAATTTTCACCCAAATAATGATTTTAGTGAAATATTATTAATGAATGGGTAATTAGGAATTATAAGATAATGATATATAGTTGTATATATATGAATTTAGTTCTATATTATATTTATAATAAATTTATCATCATTATATAAGTTTTTTAATGCATATGAAGAAAGAGGGGACTTGAGGTACTGGTTTTTGTTACAATCTCATTTATTTATTTTGGGATTGCCTATGTTAAATTTACATTATGCCGGATTATATGATTAAAATTTTTCAAAACAAACATATTTTCTTATATTATTGTTATTTATGGTGTTTTAATGTACTATCACTATCCTATACTCTTGGGTACTCAAAATAATCGAGAAAATATATTTAAAAAACACCGACTATAATTATTTTTTTGGACTTGGAATATTTCTCCTCTATATCCATACACTTCAAAAATTTTAGAGAAATATTTATCTATAACTAAATATTTTGTAAATAATATTTTTACCATATTTAAATTTAATAAAAAATTATTTAAAGTAGTATTTTTAAAGGTTTTTCTTATCACTTACTTTTGTATATTTACCAAAGTTTGAAAAGAGTGTTCTCTTTTAATGTATATGGAATGATTGAAGTTTACTCATATCATCTCTTTAATTATTCATGAATATTAAATTAAAATTTTCAAAGGGATGTTTTCTCTAGATTTTCAAAGCGTATTTTAAATGATTTTAATTTTTTTTATATAGGTCAAAAATCTTTAAGGATTTTTTTCTTAAGTATGGATATGATATTATCATACTATCCAATATCTTTCTCTAGATATCATATGATTATTATTTTTTAAGGACATTCCCATGAAACTCGTTACTTTACCACTATTTAATGATGTTATGAGGAAATATTTAGAAAACCTATTTATTTTCATAATGTTATTCTTTGATGAATATTATTTTTATCTTATAGAACACTTATGTATGACTTTAATTATATAATGTGTGTTAATGGAATTATGTATCCCTCTAATTCATTCTATAAATATTGATATCTCCTGAGATAATATGAACTAGAATGGAGAGTGAACCCAACTCAGTAAGGGACTATATCCACTATGATTATCTTATTAGTGATCCTTTACAATGGAAATGATGGAATGCGGAGTAATCCCAATCCACTATGGAACGTTTTCTATTATGATAGTCATGATAGGGAAATTTTACCATGTAAAATATTTTTAATACTTATGTGCATGCCATAAACTTATTTCTTTTTATTATTTTATGTTTTCATGGCTCATGATTTATTATTCATGATTCCAGAGGCTTCTGAATTATGTAGTTTTCTATAAAATGAATTATTCTAGGAATCTGTATTAATGATAATTCATAAATCATAATCATGTTATCATACATTTATTCTTATTTAATCTTGACTTATGATCATCGAGTGATATCACCTATTTTTATTCTTACCAAGAATCAGATACCACCTTTTATTAAATTTTCATTTACCCAGGTTATGAAGAATTTTTTTAAACAGAGTATATCTAATAATGTTACCATATGAAAATTTTTGTGTTAGATCTTGAAGATATTTAAGGAAATATTTTAATTATGTATTAAATACCCAAATACAGAAAACCATTATGGTTCCAGGGAATGTATTATTATGAGATGTATTGAGTATTAATCTAAAATGATTTAATATTTATATATGTAATTATTGGGAGCCTCGATGACACACCATATCTTTTTATAATATTTAGTTAATGATTTATTACCAAACAATATACACATAATACAATCCAAAATAACTGATAGGCCTAGTTTCCTTCCATAATTAGATACTTATCACAAAAAATAAAATAAGAATACAATGATATTAATTTAAACCCTATAATTCCATTAATATTTTAAAATTTCCCGGGATAAACCTGTAGATGTACATAAGAAAGGGGTTAGATATAAAAACCAGTATGAGAATAGTCATAGGATAACATGTCAAAAGTTATTCATGAGAGTCAAGTGGCATATCAAGGTAACATAAAATGGTGAGAATAGTAAACATGACCATCAATTCATTATATTAGATGATAATATTAAGGAAATATGTGAATATGTTATGAAACAAAACATCACATCATAATCATATTTCAAGGCTAACCATTGAAATATAATAACATTGTGTTTTTATATAACTACTCATGTGCCATACATGGTATCTCATGAGGCAAAAACATTAACCAATGTATTGGAGGGATATATAATTCCAAGGCCACCAAACATATTCATATCATGGAAATGATTTTTTGTGCCACATAGATCAGAGAACATATGGATAAATTTCATCAATTTTAAAACTATGGTAATTGAGTGTGGGTTATGTACACAGTATTGAAAAATAAATTCAGGGTAGGTATATCTTGGTGAATATACTAGAGTGTAAATGAGGATGGGTATTTTGAACACAAAATTTTCGCATGGAAAATCATGGTTGTATTTTAACAGCATAACATGTGTATGTAAAGGTTCAATGAAGGGATTAATGAGAGCCAAAGGTGGTATATAATTACTTTGGAATCATAAGGATAATAAATTAATATGTTAAAAAACATTAAAAAAATGAAAAATCCGAAAATAAAAGGGATTATTACAATGAATTTACTTGAATAAAATGGAATATACACTAGTGGAAATCCCACTTATACCAACACAATGTTCCCAACAGGTTTAAAAAACATTTGGAAAAGGCTACAATACCAATGGTTATATAGAAGAATTGGTATATTCTTATTGTTTTTTCCCAATAGTTTAAGGAAACTATTGGGTATAGTGATGATTAAGAGGTTTTTCCCAAAAGTTTAAACAAACAGTTGGGTATAGTTTTGAAGAGATTTTTTCCAATGGTTGTAAACTATTGGGAAAGAAAATCCCCAAATGTAGACGCCTCTAAGGATCTTTAACTCCAAAGATCTCGAATGTTTTTCCCTAAACAAGATCTCGATGCACCATCTCCAGTATTTTCCCCTAATCCTCGACCATCTCAAAGATTTTTCCCTAAATCTTGACATGAACCCTACTTCCCAGCACAACAAGTCTGGTTCCCCGATTATTTGTTCTTATTCTCTAAATCGGTACATGTGATTTCATTTATTTTGGATTTTTTTGTTCTCTTTTGCTGCAATGTAGTGTTTATTGTGATCCCCTTATTAAAAAAATGTTTATATCATTTTAGGCTATGGTTCGAACCCTACTTCCCAACCTTCTCCTAAGGGTGCTAAATCTAATTTCCAACTAGCATATATCTTTGATTCAAGTAATTTTTGTTGTTCCATTTTAAATTTGTATGTGTTCCTTCATTTATTTTAGATTTTTTATTCCATTTTTCTGCAATGTACTATGTATTATGATCCCTTTATGAACAGATGAAATATACCATTTTAGTTTCCAGTTTTGTTGTGATTTATCTGTATAGAATGACTTTGATTGATATTGAAGAGGTAAATACGATCCTGAGATATTTTATCCTTTTTTTTAAATTTAAGGTCTATTGACATGATTTCATTGGTTATACATAAATATAGTTATATAATTTTTTATCTTAATAGGTATGATAATATACTCATGAATTATGAGTGTACCCCTAAATGTTTTCTTTGAAATATCACACTCTAACTTTATGATGATTATATCCACACTATAAGTAATTCAATGAAGTGGCACTTCCACCTGAACCACTAGAGTGTATTTGGGGTCATTTTCATGTGTGAATAGTGATAGAACCAATATTTTCTCTATTACATGATCATTTATTCCTATTCTATCAAGCAGTTCGGTCATACACTTATAATATTTTTTTAAATTCAAAATGAGTGTTAGGAATTCAATTCACAATTTTCTTTGGTAGTTACAAAGAATTATTAAGGTATTTATATATTTTTCTATCCTAGGAAGCCACCCATAATAAAGGAGTATAACCATCATAGAACTCACCAATGTTGTTCATGCCTACATATTATTTACTCAATGATATATATCCCACAAAAAAAATAGCATGGTCATGTGCATGCAATTATTCACCACTAATTGATAGTATTGGATGTCTGTGGAGGTGAACGTGATGTGTTGTTGTGCACTTGCTTGGATTATATTGTATTTATTTTATTGATGGCATTAAGAATCAATATTAGAGTGTTTTATTTTTCTTAATATTTGTGGATAATTATATAGTGACATGTTTGTGTTGGACATGTGAGTCATGAACCCATCTTCAATGGTAATTATAGGTTAATAGGGTTATGAAATTGTGCTTCTTTATTATCAATGTTACCTAGACACCCCACCCCCCGGACACCCCTACCCCCTTGGACAACACCACAAAACCCCAAGACAACCCCACCTCTTGGACAACACCATCCCCCTAGACACGCCCACCCTGGACAACCCCCACCCCCAGGAACCCCCCTACCCCCTTGGATAACCACCCAAACTCCTTGAACATCCCCAAAAGGCCTCATAAAACACTACCCCCTGGACACCACCGCACCCTCATGGACATCCCCCAACCACATAGACATCCCCACACCATAGACACCACCCCACCCCTAGACACCCCCTACCCCCTAGAGAGCCCCGCCACCCCCGTGGACAGCCCCTCCACCCCCGTGGTAATCCCCCCACCCCTGTGGATAGAACACGAACCCCCCTAGACACCCCAAACCCCTGGATAGACCCTCCACCTCTATGGAAATCCCACCCACCCCCTTGGACACCCCCTACACCCTAGAGGGTCCCCACCCCCGTGGAAAACCTACCCACTTCCACTGGACACCCCTACCCCCCCTGGACAGCCCCACCACCCTAGTGGACACCTCCAAACCCCCTCGATAGCCTCGCCACCCCCGTGGAGTTCCCACCCACATCCCTAGACACCTCGTACCCCTTGAACAGCCCCCACCCCTGGGGAAAACCCTCCCACCCCCTGGACACACCCTACCCCCTTAGACCGCCCCACCACCCCCATGGATAGACCCACCACCTCTATGGAATGCCTGCCCACCCCCTGCCCACCCCTATACCCCAGATAGCCCCACCACCCCCGTGAATAGCCCTCCCACCCACTGGAAACCTCATACCCCCCTGGACAACCCTAACCTCCTAGAAAGCCCCTTGGACACCCCGACCCCCCTGGATAGCCCCACCACCCCTGTAGACAACCCACCCACCCCCTTGACACCTTGTACCCCCTAGAAAACCCCCCACCCCTATGGATAGCCCACCCACCCCCTGGACACATACCCACCACCCCTCAGACACCCCTATCCCCCGGACACCCCCGACCCTCGTGGACAGCCCCACCCCCTTGGATAGCCCCCTACCCTCTGGACACCCCACCCCTGGAAACCCTCACTCCCTTGGACAGTGTATGTGATCACTCAAATAAAATAAAAAAATATATAATTTGGTTGATATAAAATTTTCTCAACTTCTGAATAATTCTCCACAACAAGTTTATATGATATTTTACACTCATGTATAGTTCTTCCAATAAATTTTGTAAAAAATATATTACTATGTTGTCTTTTATATTATGATTATCATATAGAGTATTGTGTGAGTTATGGTTTCATATAAAGTGAAAAATTCTCATTTTCTTAAATATATTTTCTATGAAACTTCAATCTTATTGAATTACTTTTGACTAAATGACTTATAAATTTTTTTTACAGAATGGATAGATGTTGGATGTATGAAACCGATTGGATCTCATGAAATTTTTAAAACAATTTGTAGGGATTTTAAAATTTTTATTTTTGAAATGCTTTAGATAGTGGTCACATACACTGACCCTATTATAATTGTGTTGGAAGACCTTGGTTGAGCCATGAAGAAGTTAGCTACAACATAACCAAATATGGTTTTCAAGAAAAATACTTTGTGTGGTATCACAATAGGGAGAAAATGAAATCTCAAGTTGATGATGATCCAAATGAGAGGACTAGATTGGATAATTTGTTATATGACCAGTTTTCATTTACTCTCCATCATGAAAAAGAAAGGATTTCGACCCAAGAAGATTTATATATGAGCACACATGGTGCATCAAATGAAAATGATGATTTTGTTAGGGTGAAAAAATTGAATGATGCTTCCATGACTCCAGTATATCGACAATGCAGTAAAATGAAAAAGCTAGAATTTTTAATCTGATTATTTCATGGGAGGACAATGTATTGTATTTCTAATACTTCCATGGATTAAATTCATACCTTATTGAAGGACTTAAATCAAGATGATGCGGATATTTCCACAAACCACTATTTGGCATGGAAGTCAGTTGGGGAACATGGATTTTCAAGAAACAAATTCATGATTGCTCAAAAGATTATAGTTTATTCTGGGATGAAACTACTGAACAAAATTATTGTACAAAATGCGTCACATCCCACTAGAAGTGAAAAACTGATGGAACACCACCCCCAATGCCACAGAATGTAATGCGAAACATTCTATTGATCCCCAAACTATAGAATATTTTTATGTCTGATGAAATATAAATAAAAATGAGATAGTATGATACTGAGAGAAAGAATACTAATGATGAGATGGTTTACCCTGAAGATGTATTTTCATGGTTGAGATTTGATGATGGATATCCTGATTTTGTAGTTGATATGCATAATGTGAGGTTGGGTCTTTCATGTGACAGTTTTAATATGTTTGGTTAGATGCTTACATCGCACAACACATGGCCGGTTTTATACATATTTAGAATCTTCCCCCAAGGTTGTGTATGAAAAAACCTTTCAATTTCATGAGTATACTCATATCTGGACCTTCTGATCCTGAAAATGATATATAAGTATACATGAAACCTTTAATAAAAGAGTTGAAACTTATTTGGGATGTGGGTCTGTGCGCATACGATGCATGTTCAAAAGACATATTTCAGATGAATGATACTCTTATGTGGATGATCATTGCTTTTCCTACTTATGCAATGATGTCTTGATGGAGAATTAAGGGAAAACTATCATGTTCTATTTTTATGAAGAATACATGATCTTGAAGACTGAAACATCGTTGTAGTTTTAGTTTTATGGTATATCGACAATTCTTGCAAATGGACCATCCATATAGAAATAATCATCAAAGATTTGAAAATACCATGGAGGATGATGATCCACATCAGTGTATGTTTGGAACTGATGTGATTAATGAATTTTAAGATTTCAATTTTTCATTCGGGGAAGGGTCAAATGAAATCTGGAAAGAAAAATAATGTTTCTACTAAAACCTGTTACAATTGGAAGATGAGAAGTATCTTCTTTTATTTTCCTTATTTTTAAACCAATTTGTTATGTCATTTCTTAGACATAATGAAAATTGAAAAAATATATGTGAAATGTTGCTTTTGATTCTTTTAAATGTCAATGGAAAGAAAAAAAGATGATTTATGGTCTCAGTGGGACTTGGTGGATTGGGGCATCAGACCAGAATTGCATCCTATGCCTATCAATGAAAATAAATGGAAAGTTCAACGTGCTTCTTATGTGATGAATCCTACAGAAAAAAGAAATTTTTGGAAGTACTAGAAACTATTAATGTTCTAGATGGCTATTCAAGAAACATATCTAAATGGTTCAACAAAAGAGAGTTGAATAAAAAAATCTTTGACGACTCGTGATTATCACATCCTTCTGCATGAGTTAATTCAAATAGAATGTTTTCATCTTTTGTCCAATAATGTATTGGTGTATGTTATTTGATTATGACATTTGTTTAGAGATATTTGTGCTAAGAAGTTGTGCATGTATTTCTTGAAAAAAATGTTGTTAGATTTCCCATTAATTTTGTGTGAGTTAGAGAAAATCTTTCTTCCATCATTTTTCACATGCATCCAGCATCTGACGATCCATATTCCAAATAAAATACTTCTCTCAGAGGACCTGTTTCGTTTCATTGGATTTACCCAACTGAATAAAATATGTACACATTAAAGCCTTATATTTGTAATAGGAATCATCTGTAAGATTCTATCATGAACAGTTACTCGGATCAAGAATGTAGGGATTTCTGATCTATGTATTTTTTTGATCTTACTATAAGAATGAACAAACCAATGATAAATGAAGAAGAATTATATGAGAAAATTGAACCCATATTTTCATCACTTCCTCAAATAGGAGGAATTATTGGATCATATACATTGACGACATAAATCCTTGAAGAGAGAGAGATGGCACATTACACAGTTTTGTTCAACTGTGATTTTTTGATGACTACATATTGTAAGTAAATTGAATATGTATATCTTATATGTATATATATATATATATGTTAAACTATTCTTATTTTTATCTACAAGGAAAATAAAGTGATGATAAATATAAAGAATCGTTCTTTATCTTTGAGAAGGAGTACGACTTTGTATAGAAAAGAGTTTTTTGGTTGGTTAAAAATGAAGGTAATAATATTTATTTTTAAATTAATTAAAAACATATTTTATTAAGTTTAATATTCATTTATATTTAAGGTATTGAGTTTTCCTGCAAACTCTGTCTATGAGAAAATAAGATCTTGGGATGTTGGTCCTAATACCGTGGTTCATGACTATAAATAAATTGTTGTCAATGTGTAAAGATTTATTATCACTAAATGAGAAAAGAACACGAGAACACAACATGATGGTGTTATGGTTATTTCCACAACAGACTGGTATGCTAGTGCATCAGATAGTCGACTGTAATTTGAAAATGCAGGATATTATGGATTTGTTGAAAAAAATAATATTATTAGATTATTATTCTCATGGACGAGTCACGATGATGAAATTACAGTGGTTTGATTCGATGACAAGGACTTTCCCATTTATTGATGATTATGGATTTTGAGTAATTGATATGAATCAGACACCTACTACCGATGAACCATATGTATTGGCATCAATGGAGAAACATGTTTTTTATGTCAAAGACTATCTTCGACCTGAATTTGGTTTCAATATTGAAGTAATTCCAAGACTTATTTTTAATGATGGTGATGATGAAATTGACACCATCCCTACTACCATTAGAAACGATCCATTTATTACTTTTTTATGACTCTAATATCTCAATTGTCATAGTTGATTGTGAACCTGAAGTTATGTTAGGAATTATATAAAATCATCCATTCATGTTCTCAATTCTTTTAGTTTACCTCAACCTGGGTTGTTTAGGTTGGAACTATTCAAATTGATTTAATATTGATTACAAATATGTTGTATCTAACTTTACCATTTTGTGAATTTTCAATGTTTATTGGTTGTAATTTTATTTTAATTGCATTCTCATATTTGGAATTGAAGTATGTTGAAACCCATGAAACCAACATTTCTAACTTGGTGAACATTTCAATGCTTCAACTACGATTTTTATAAAATTAGTATAACTCTAAGAAATCTCTTTAACATTTTATAAGGTAATGAACATGATGGTTTGTATTATTCTGCAAAACATGTATAGAAACCTACATCATCTACCTGGGCTAAAGAAATTATAATTTTCCTTAATTTTGACAATTGCTTTACCCCTTATGAATCTGGTAGAATCATTATTCCATGATATTAATAGACTATTGAAACTTAGTAAATATCTATCATACTAAAAATTAAATTTCTTTATTACATATTGTGTGATTTATTGAATTTGTTATATATCTATTCAATCTCACCCAAAAAAATGGGTAGTTAAATTATCCAAGAATCCCCCTATTCCCTCTCATTTTTAGGTCACACATTAGTTATACTTTTATAATAAGTTCCATATTTATTTTCAAATGTATAAAATGAAACCAATTGAAGAGAGGCGATCAAAATAAATGATGGAAGAAAATCGTCAGATGACAGATATGGGAATTCCACCACTAGTGCCTGTAGGGAGTATTTTATTTCAAATATATATATATATATTAATTTAATAATATATAATGTCACATGATTAATTTTTTTAATAATTTTTACGGGATCCACCTATTAAGCGAAGATTATTTGATGAGAAACCTGGTTGTGGTCCTAGTACTTAGGGTGTTCTTATGGGGGGGGGTACGTGATCTAGATGATCTGGTCAGCGTACACAATTAGACCCTACCCCTCCCACTGACATACCATCCATCCCACATTCTGATCCCGATGTGTCGTTAGGGACACACGAGATGCTTATTCCTCCCATGTTTTCACCACCCATTATATTTGAGGCTTCTCACCCATCTGTACCATATCCAATGATGATTCCCACTCCCCATCCAACATTCATCCAGCCATCCCTGTCATCTTATTTTACTTCTGCTTCCTTCTCTCCGGGATTTTATATTCCATCTTCTTCAACTCCTACTCTACCAGAGTCTATCCCTTCAGAGCATACACTAGGATGCACTCCACATGTATAGGGTGTCCCTTTAGTTTCTACGGATCCAGTGGCACCCATTGATTAGACTACCACATGTATACTTATAAATCCCTAATAATTTTTTAGACCATTATTTATTTTCATTATAACATGTATTTATTAAATATATGTTTTTCATTCTTAACAGATATATCTACTGATAGGAGGCAGGGGTGAGGGCATCCACACATAGTTGATGGTGGACTACAATGAATATAGTCAAATGATTGAAACAATAGGGCAGAAATGTCTGAGTTTTTTTGGCAACGCTAGCCAAATACTCTAACATCATTCGTGTCATCCCACTCTCATGAAGATAGTTTCCAAATGAAGTAAAGGATAAATATTGGGAAGAGATATGGGTAAAAAATATTTCGTATTTAAGGAAATATATTATTTTGTGTATTTATATGAATTAATATTTTGGGGTCAGCTTCTGTTTAATTTCCCCGATAGTGAGGGTGCACAACCATCACGTCTAAAGGATTCAGGTGAGCTTTGGAGATCTTATAAGCATGAGTTTTATTTTGGATGATATGATATAGTTGGAACAGAGTTAGAGTTGGTACCTGTAATGGATGATTGTCCATTAGAATAGTATCGATAGATGATTACTCATTGGAAGACTATCCAGTTTAAGGTTTTTATCACATTAGAAGTATTTATATGAAAATTTTCATGTTATTTGTTAATACTAATTATTGAATTTTATTTAGGAATCATCCAGAATAAATAAAAAATCATTGATGCTAAAAAATACCTCCACACATTGGGACGTACTATGATGCCAAATCATGAGAGGAAGTAGGTATGGCTGTTTAAAATTTTTCTTAACGGCTTGCACTTTCTACTGCTTCCTCCATAATTTATTCGATTGCTAAAGTTATTATATAATTTTAGTTATGAAATTAATTATTGGTATCCTAATTTTAATTATGGTTTAGTACATTCAATTACATTATAGAGGCATAAATTGAATATAAAAGGAGATGTGCCTCGAGAAAAACTGTTTTCTCGAGTAGAAGGAAGAAAGATGGAAGTGAGGTTAATGAACCGACTCAGCAAAAGATTGTAAGTATTACATTGTAGATTTAAAATTTTAATCTCTATTTTGTAACATAATAATCTAATTATATTTGTTACAGGATGCTTTAATGGCCCTTGATGCCCAGAAACCTGACAATTTTGGAAAAAATGATCACTTACATCAGGTGTTGGGAGATGAGCAACCTGGTAGAGTACGCTACCAACCTGGGAAGTGTATAGTTCCAAAGAGGTATTGGCCCTCCATAGTTATGAGTTGTTTTGAAAATGAGTTCTAGTAGGTTAATTCATAGGCAGAATTGGCTGAAAAAAGGGCCATATAGACGACAAAACTATCTGCTAGGGAAAACACTGCATTTATGAAACTGATGGAAGTTTTATGTCCAACACATCCACCAAAGGCCTACACAGCCTGTGATGAATAAATGTCATCGATGTGTTCTATATATGGTTCATCAGGAGGAATTTAGAGTGGTGGTTAGGATGATGGAATGGAGGAGTTTGAGGCAGAGGAGGAGGAGGGCGAAGAGTAGGCCGAGGTGGAGGAGGAGGGAGAGGAGGAGGGAGATGCAGAGGAGGAGGGCAGGGAGGAGCCTGAGGTGGAGGAGGATGGTGATGAGGAGGCCAAGGATGAGTATAAGGGCGAGGAGGAGGGAATTGAGGAGGGAGGGGATGATTATGGGGATGGAAATGAGGACAAGGGAGAGGCTGATGATGATGGTGATGATAGTGATGATGATGAGGGACAAATTGATTCCTTACATATTTTACTGATATTACTGACCATTGAAATTTATTGATTTGGTGTGCCTGAATATATGTGTGATTAGGTAGGCCACATTTTCTTTAATTTTTTTCTATAAATAACAAAACTCAACTTGACGATTTTCTATGACGGATTCAATCCTCCCTTGGACAACCCTACCACCCCCATGGATAGCCCGCCCACCCCTGGATACCCCCTACCCCCCTGGACAGCCCCGCCAGCCCTGTGGACAGCCCGCCCACCCCCTGGACACCCAATACCCCCTGGACAGCTCTGCCACCCTTGTGGACAACTCCCACCCCCTGAACACTCTGTACCCCCCTAGACAGCCCCACCACCCTCATGGATAGCCCACCCACCCCCTGGGCCCTATGTACCCTCTAGATATCCCCACCACCACCTTGGATAGCTCGCCCAACCCTGGACACCCCATACCCATGGAAAGCCCTACACCCCCATTGATAGCCCGCCCACCCCTGTGGTTAGCCCACCCACCCACCTTGGACACCCCATACCCCCCCTTGATAGCCCCTACCCCCGTGGACAACTCGCCCACCCCCTAGACACCCCTCCCCCCATGGACACCCCCATCCTCGTGGAAAGCCCTCCCACCCCCTAGACACCCCTCCCCCCTGGACAGCCCCGCCACCCACATGGGTAGCCTTCCCACACACCTGGACACCCCGTACCCCCCTGAATAGCCCCACCCACCCTCTAGGACACCCGATACCCCCTGGACAACCCCCTCCCCAATGGATAGCCATCCCACCCCTACCCCCGGGATAACCCTTCCACCCCCGTGGATATCCCCCCATCCTCATGGATAGCCCCACCTCCATGGATAGTCTACCCACCCCCGACCCCCAGAGGACTCCCAAACCCATCGTGGACACCCCCAACCCCCTATGTACAGCCCGACAACCCCCGTGGACATCCTGCCCACTCCCTTGGACACCCCTACCCCATGGAGATCCCCTACCCCCCTCGCAAGCCCCTCCACCCCCGTGGACAGCCCACCCACCCCCTAGACACCCCTACCCCTATGCACAACCCCCACCCCCCCGTGGACAAGCAACCCACCCCCTGGACACCCCTACCCTCTGGATAGCCCCACCACCCCTGTGAATAACCAACCCACCCCTAGACACCCCTTCCCCCTAGACAGCCCCAACACCCCCGTGGACAGCCACCCACCCCTTGGACACCCCATACACGCTAGAAAGCCCCTCCCACCCCCATGAACACCATGTAACCCATGAACAGCCCCAACCCCCGTGGACAGACTTCCCACTCCCATGGATAGCCCCACCACCCCCGTGGACAGGCCTCCCCCCTCGAATGCCCCTCCACCCCATGAACATCCCTCCATCCCTGGAAACCACTTCCCCCGTGAAAAACCCCCACCCCAATGGACATCCTTCCCACCATCCCTATACACCAACGTCCACAAGACAACCCCACCACCACCATGGATAGCTCACCCACCCCCATGAACACCGTGTACCCCCTAGATAGTCCTAACCACCCCCATGGACACCCCTACCCCTAGAAAGCCTCTCCACCCCCATGGACATCCCCCCACCCCCATGGACATCCCCCACCCCTATGGATGGTCTGCCCACCCCGTCAACACCCCACCCCCATAGACAGTCATACCTCTGTGGTCATCCCCCCCACCCTTGTGGACAACCCGCCCACCCCCTTAGACACCCCTACCGCCCTAGACACCCCCTTCACCCCTGTGGAAAGCCTTCCCACCCCCTGGACACCCCATACCCCCCAGGACAGCCCCACCCACCCCCTAGACACCCCGTACACCCCTGGACAAGACCCCACCCCCATGGAATTCCCACCCACCCCCTGGACACCCCTAACCCCTGGACAGCCCAGCCAACTTTGTGGACGGCCCACCCACCCCCTGTAAACTCCAACCCCCTGGACAATCCCACCACACTCGTGGACATCCCACCCACCCCCTGGACACCCCTACCCCCTAGACAGCCCCCACTCCCGTGGAAAACCAACCCACCCCCTAGAAACCCCGTACCCCCTAAATATTCCCACCACCCCTGTGGATAGCCCGCCCATCCCCTTGGACACCCCGTACCCCCTGGACAACCCCCACCCCCATGGACAACCCAACGACCCCCCTGGACATCCCAACCCCCCATACACCCCATCCCCCCCAGCCACCCCCACCCCTTAGGACACCCCCAACCCCCTTGGACAGTACCCCGCCCCCTAGACATCCCACCCCCATGGACACCCCCACCCATGTGGATAGCCTTCCCACCCCTGGACACCCCCTACCCCATGCACAGTCCCCATCCCTGTGGATAGCCTGCCCACCCCCTAGACACCCCTACCCCCTGGACTGATCCCACCCCTGGATAGCCCACCTACCCGCTGGACACCCCTACCCCTGAATATTCCCCCACCCCATGGACCTCCCCCACCACCTATACATGACATACCCCCTAGAAAACCCCCACACCCATGGAAATCCCCCACCCCAATGGATACCCCACCCACCCCTGTGGACACCCCGAACTGAATGAAAACTCCCCGCCAATCCCGTGGACAACCCGCCCACACCCTGGACACCCCGTACCCCCCCTCAGACAGCCCCCACCCTAGTGGATAGCCCTCCCACCCCCTGGACACCCCCGCCCTCCCCCAGACACCCCCATCTCCCTAGACACCCCTAGACAATCCCGACACCCTAGGATATCCCCCAAACCCCTGGACATCCCCCACCCTCTGGACCCCCACCCATGTGGACACCCCCACCCCCATGGACATATCATCTACCCCTAGACACACTTACCCCCAGGGAAAGCCCCCAACCCCCAGGATGACCCCCACCCCCTGGACACCACGCCACCACTTGAACACTGCACTCCCACCCCCGGACACCCCCACCCCCTGGACAACCCCCAACCTCTAGATGACCCCCACCCCCTAGACATCACCCCAACACCTAGAAACCACACCCCTAGACACACCCACTCCCATGGATAACTCCCCTACGCCATAGATAGCCAAAACATCCTGGACAACCCCCACTTGTCAAGACACCACCCCACCACCTAGACCACCCACCCCCTGGACACCCCTACTCCTTGGACAGCCCCAACCCCCAAGACCACCCCCACCCCTGGAGACCCCACCCCCATGGAAATCCCCCCAACCCCCTAGAAACCACCCCACCACCTGGACACCAACCCACCCCTGGACACCCCCATGGACAGCCCCTCTGGACAGCCCCCACCCCTCGGACACCCCCATCACCACAGACCCCCTAGACACCCCCTACCCCCTTGGACAGCCACCCCAACCCCTAGAATAGCCCCCAACCCCATGAATTCTGAATTGAATTCTTTATGTATTTAACTAACATATGAATTATGTGTTAATGGTGTATGGGTATACGTTTTGTATGAGTTTACTTGTTGTATGTGTGTACTTACTGTAATTACCTTATGATTTATGTGTTAATTTTGAATGTGAGTAGAGGGTAATTAAATACAGAATTGGAGGTATTCAGAATTCTGTAAGAATTATGTGTTGTATGAATTCTGTATATATTCTGTTGGTATTGAGAATAGTGTATGAATTCAGCATAGGGGAGGCAGGCCTACTTGTGGATGCTTGTGGAAGTGCTGCAGCTGCACATGGGGAGGCCGGCTTGCTTCTTTAGGTACATAAAGGCTAGGACGATAGTTTAAAACTGTTGAAATATCTGTAAAAATAGAACTTATAAAAACAGTTTTATGTAAACCATGGGTAAATTTATATATTAACGATTTAAAAACCATTGGTAAATGTATATACCAACGGTTTAAAAACCGTTGGTATAAGTATTTTTACTTGATTTTTAGAAGCAGTTTGTGGGAAATCATTGGTAAAATTATATACCAACGGTTTGTAAACCATTGGTATAGAGATGATTTTCAATATTTCAAACAGTTTTAAAAGAGTGGTAAACATTTATACCAACGGTTTCAACGAACTGTTGGTATATACTGAATTTTTCAGACACATCCCATTGGTTCTCATGGAACCATTGGGATATGTCTCTCCCCACAGCTCAAGACCCAACTATTTGGACAACCGTTGGTATAGTTTATACCAATGATTGTATATCTTTTACAAATAGTTTTAAACCATTTGTAATGATGAAGTTTAGAGTAGTGATGAGAGAGTACCTTACCTTAATAGAGTGCTTCTAAAATATTGGGAGGAGATTATTACGAAATTAGAAAAAACATGGGTGGTAATTATGGATATATAGGGAGAGAAAATTCATGGTCGATGAGTTTTGAGTGAAGAGGAATGAGTGGTTGGGTGGGTATTTATAGAAAAAGAGGGAATAATTTATTATTAATTTTTAGACATTGATTCTGGAATATAAGTGATAAAATAAACCAAATCACAAAAATTTCTATTTCTTTTCACATGATTTATTCAAAATAAGAGTGGTAATAAATATTTTATTATTCTAAGAACCAAAATTTTAAAATAATATCATTTATTATGTGTAAGTGAGTCATGTTCATGAAGAATTATTTTTAAAACCTTAAAATATGATATATGGTTTGGAGGATTCATTATAAGTTTGTATAATTTAAAAAATAAATAAATAAAATTATTTTAAAGGGGAATTATTATTATTTTCATTTATTTACTTTATAGTATTTATTACATCACTTTTGGGATATTATTATGTCATTATACACACCATATATTTATAAAGTATTTATATTTTACATGAAAATTCTACTATATCAGAAAATTATAAAAAATTCACCATTGACTAATTTTGATATTATAATTTCAAAATTGAGAATTATTTTTTAAAATAATTATATATATATATATATATTAGAATTTACAATTTTAATATAAAATACTTATTTATTGGAAAATGCTTGTTTTTAAAACACTAACCACTTATTAACCTATATAAAAATTACAATAGAATTCATTAAATTATATTATAATTTATATTAAAATAAATATCATTTAATAATAAAATTTATATAAAATAAATTTTATTTCAAATATTCATCAATCTATGAAAAATAATGTTTTAATTGAAAGTATATATTAATATCTCAACAATACAATTTTGGTTTTTTCGTATTAGAAATAAAAATTTTCCAACAATATTGTATGATAATGTATATATATTACCCAATAATGAAAAGGGACAAATATAATCATTATTTTATCACAAAAAAACATATAATTTCATACTACTATGTTTTAGATGCATAACCCATTATTACACCAATGTACACCATAAGGGTAAGGTGTGTAATGATGGTACTCTCTTAGGGTGGTTTGGAAAACTTGGATTGGGTCATGATCTTGATAAGCTTTATGTAATCCCAAAAAAGGTTTTAGTCATTTTTTATTTATTCAATATCATATTGGGTTTGGTGAAGGGATAAGAATAGTTATGTCATCTCCCTCAAAAGCTCTGATAAATGGGAAATATAGGGTAAAATCCTACTATCCAAGGCCATTGATTCTTCATTATGTGTTAATTAGATATTATTATAAACCTTAATATATAATAATCATAACACGATAGTTGAAAAACTATATTATCAATGGTCATGATTCTTGACATGATATTTTGAATCCTCTAAGATCTGTTTTATTATAGTCCAAAATATCCAATATAGTGCATGTGTTTTCTATAACTAAATTACATAATAAGGTATTTATTCCATCAAAAGAGAATACCATTTCTAAATGTTTGGTCAATTAAAATATCACCCCACTTTGAAAATTTCCCTCAAATTTTCATTTCATATACTAAAATTGATGAGGGTAATTATGTTTCATCACCGCTTCTAGTTCCCATGTCACCTCCTCCATATTTTGGTTCCAACATAATACTTAGACCATGTGGATTTTCAGGATTCAAATTTTTTTCCTTTATAATATAATAACTTTACTAGATAGTCATCACAAAAAAATCATTCTATAAAGTTACCACCTCTAATTCATTACTTGTGATGGGTGTTTAATGTACTTCCTCAAGAGGGATAAATAAAACCCATCATGTACATGAGATTGGTTAGGTGGTAGTTCTAGTCGATAGTTTTTAGCTTTGATGTGATCAAGGATCTCATAGTGGATAATGTTTCTAAGAATAGTATTTCCTTTTATTCCCAAACATCAAAAATTTATTCCATGGTGAAATACTAAGGAACACCTTATCTCTAACCTCATGCTCTAGGTCATGCAGATGATTATATGCTTTTATTTTCTATCAAAATTATGTTGATTTCATATGATGATGAATATTATTAACCTTATTTGTCATATCTTAGATAATATTATGTCTCATTAGATTCCTCTCTCTATCTTTATCCCAAAATTTTGGAGTTCAACACCCCATCCCATACAAATCCTCATATAGTTCCATTTGAATTCTATAATGGAAACATTTGTTATATGACAACTCTAATATGGGAAGGTTTTCATCCCATTGTCCTTCTAATTCCATTGAATAATATCTTATAATATCATCTATATATTCAATGGTACTCTCAAAATGACCATCTATCTAAGGTTGATAAGAAATACTAAAACACAGTCCCATATCCATTGCTTTTTAAGGTTTCTCCAGAACCTCATGGAAAGCCATGAAAATTGATCAGATACAAGGAACTGTGGTACCCAATTATGTCATACTACATATCTTATGTATATCATAGTTAGTTGGTTAAGAGATAAATCTTCATTGATAGAAAATAAATGTGTTGAGTTTTTATGGTGAAATACAACCACCTAAATGTGTTATTGAATTTTGATGTTTGAGGGAGTCCTATAATAAAATGAAATGTTATTTTCTCCCATTTAAACAATGATATTGAAAATGGTTTAATTATACCTGTATAATTATATTATTCATCCCTGAATTTTTGGTATACCATGAATTGAGATGCAAATTCTCTTATCTCACTCTTCATTCAATCACACTAGAGTTTTTTCTATACAGATATATATATAGATACGTCTTAGTGAATCATGGAAGAATAAAAAATGATTAGTTTTTAAAATCATACATAAGGTCCCTATTTAGTTATGGTATTTATGGGATACTAGTCTTGCCCAAATTTACCCACGATTTTAGGGTTAAGCTATCTCTTGTAGTTTATCTTGGGTTGTTGCATCCTCAGAGACCTAAGAAGTAATATACAAACATGTACATTGTATTGATTTTTGGGATATTAAGTGGAAAAATTGGGTTGATTTTATATGGTTTTATGTTAACTCCAACAAAATTAAGTGAATTAAATTTAAAATATTGAGTTTATCCAAGGTTATCACTTGGGGTGGATTGATGCATTCTGTTTTCAACTATTTCAATTTCTTATATTTGAGATGGGTTCATTTAAGAATATCAAACAACATCATAACATACTAGTTTAATACCTATAATTATTAATCACATATTCAATTGGAGGATAAATGTTTTGAACACTTTAGGTAAAGGATCATATTAACACATTAAATGTGTGGCCTTAAATTCAATAAGGATAAAGGTGATTAATGTTCATCAAAAAATATCAATTAAAATAAGTTAATAGTCATTAATTGAGTGAGAAATAACATCTAATACAAAACATTTTTAGTACTTATTATCAACCGATAAATGGGTTATACCTAAATTGATGTTAAGGTTTCAATGGAAGCAGGACGTAGACTCATGATGGAGGAATTGAAGAAGTAAATAAAAGACAATGAAATAACAATCACTCCACCATTGTGTGATAATTTCCCAAGGTTTGGTATGAATAAATTCACTCATGGAGCCAGTGGTATCAACGTGATAGGATAAAGAATAGAATAATAGGTGAATAAGAACTTTTATTATGAAACTAAGGATAATTGAACAACTACATGAGAAAGACAATCTCAAGGCAACAAAATCACAGGATAACATTACAATTTAAAAAAAGCACCAATGATCAACAACTCCTCCACCAAAAATTACTTAAATAGGAATTTAGGAAGCCTTGGTCAAGTCACCAATAGTCCAAGTCTCCTCAATCAATGGTGGTAGGCCAAGGTGGGTGGAAAGTTGAGGGATAGTTGAAATTTCCACCCTTGACAAAAAAATCCGAGCCAATTTTCATGTCATTGAAATATGTGTCCAAATGAGAATGAATATGACCGAATATTGGTGGGTCATAGAATAAAAATATTTTGATATGAATTTACCCTTAATTCCTATAAAATTTCATCCCAATTGGTTATTTTTTTGTGAGATATGTGAAAAATGGTATACCATTTTTCTGGGCCGTAGAATAAGGCCTCGAATTTTATCTCCAAATTGGACCTCCTGGAACTCCATCCAAATATCCTATTTGTCTTAAGATACTGTTTAATTAAATGTTTCTCATGATTTACTATATTTTATGGTAAAGTTTAAGAATTTTTGGGCTTGAATCATGGCTGATACAGTACTTTTATTAGGGTGTTATCCAGTTTACTTCACCCAGAGTGTTGTTTGTTCAAGGCCCACTTTGGTGGTCTTCCAATGTGAATCTTCAAGTTCTCCAAAAGCATGAATTATTCTTTATAGCATGGGAGACCTGAAAATAAAATATTAAAATAAAGTTAATAACATTTTGTGTATTATAACATGTTAAATAATGTACCATGTAATAGTGAATTTAAAGAAAGAATTACAATCATAATGTGAAATAATGATCAATATGTAAAATGCATTGAAAATGGTGTTTATGATTAATAAATCATATGAATATTTTAATATAAATAAGGAATATTATCCTCTTTCAGTGGCTAATCATAACCCCAACTTCAGTTTTTCTAGTCCCGAGAAAAATGTATCTCAAAAATATGAAATTTGAATTCCCTTTTCCAAAAACATTTTAATACGCATTGCACATCCAAAGACCTTATACAGAATAATTATGAAACCCATAAAATTCATTTAAAACAAGAGATTTTGAAGGAAAATCCCAAGCCCAATCCCTTTCCTTTTTTCAAATTCAACTCCATGTTTTAATAATTTAAATTAAGCACGATGAAGTGTTGTGCGTCACAATAAACATGGTGTTTTATCTCTATTAAAGGGAGAAAATATGAAAGAGCTAGGTGGAATCACATTTTAATATTAATAAGAGTATTCAATTTTTCCATTTTCTAATTTTTGTTTTTTTGTTAAAATTCTCCCATTTTATTTGAAATTGAATTCCATCAAGTCAAGACATGTAGCCAGACTTTGCCAATGTCTCCTAGGCTCAAAGACCTTTGGGCACCAAGTAAAGCTCACATAATCAGGAATCGTGTTGAGTTTACTAAATCAAAAATAAATTCAAATTACCAAAAATTGAGGTAAAATTCCCAAATCTTGTCTAGACAACTACGGAGTCACGATAACTAAGTGTCGAAATCCATACATATGGTCAATCCATTACTATACATGCGATTTTTATTATTTTTTTCTTCATTTTTTTGAATACTCATGTTAAAATTAAAATTATCACCAAACCTATGCCATTTATTATGGGACCCCAAGAACTCAAACTAATACCTCACAATTCTGAGGACGTGTATTGTTTTTTTGTTATTAAATGGATGAAAAAAATGGTGAAAAATCATATCAGACAACCACACTTTCCAAAATATATGCATAAGAACTTAAAAATGAATTAAAATTAGAATTATGGCATGAAAAATTATTTTATATTCAATTTCAATGCATGAAATTTTTATTATCACATTCAAGTTTAAAGTAATTTCCCATTCCATGAATTTATTCTTATTTCAAAACAATTTTATGCACATAGAATCATTTTTATTATTTCATCTCCCCCATAATAAAATATCACTATACCATGTTTTTAAAGAAAATACCATTTAGAATTTTGTTAAATGAAGAGAAGAGGAGTTCAAAATGGAATTTGAAATAAGAAACATGGATCAAAATCACATGGTTTTTGAAGTTGATGTTCATAACACTCATTATTACTCCTTTAATCTCTATGTCACTTAGGGAAGCCTCATAAATGATGATAGTATTTATTTGTACACATATGATTTCCTTAAAAATTCACGAATCTCATTAGCCCCTAAATCTTACATTACAACACAATTAGAACACAATGGGAACCACTTGAGGTTCCCTTAACTAAAAAAAGACTAAAGGAAAGGATAAAAATACATACCTATTAAATTATGCATATCGAACACAAACACGAGGTATAAAAGGGGAAAAAAAGTATACATATATACATATATCTATATAAATAAATATATATACACATATATATACAAAAAATAAATATTAAAAAATTATTAAATTTATGTATAAAAATATAAATAGTGGAAGAAGGAATCACTACAGGACATAGGTAAGTGGAAGGCGTTCTCCTCTGCCTCCCTTCGATCATGGGTTTGAGTCCCATGGATTTTCCAAACACGACGGGTTTATCCCCACGACCTATGGTGTGGCATTTTTGACTATATATATATATATATTATTTTCCTATTTTTTAAATATAAAAATACATATTTATAGAAGTACATAAAATAAAATATATATTACATAGAATAAATATATATTGGAAATAAACCAAATAAAAGAAGAAACACCAAAAAAAGACAAAACAAAGAAAATGAGTTGAAAAGATTTTTTCATTTTTTTGATATTTATTTTCCTTCACACACAAACACACGAAAAAAATAATAAATAAAAATAAGAAAATAAAATAAAATTCATCTTGATGCTGGGTTTCCTCCTAGAAAGCACTTTGTTTAAAGTTTTTAACTCGACTTGGACCCCCCAACATACCCAATACAAACTATCCACATCATAATGATTAAATTTTACCCCACTTCCATTAGATCATGATTTATTCTGCATTTTAGTTGGTATGATGGTTTAGAAATTGATTCATGAAAAATCATATAGGTCCCATTGAAAAGGGTAATTCCATGAATATTAAAAAGGTTCCATCCAATTTCTTTCCAAATCTTTTTAGAAGACCAAGGAGAATATTATTATCATTATGATTGAGAGAGAGTGAAATGAATATTGATTTTTTTTGTTATCCCATTTATGGAATACATGCGAGAGGAAGTGTGGACCCTAAGATTGATATTGGGACGACTAACACTTTTAGACACAGGTCAAGACTTTGAATCTAACTGAGTTTAATTTTACAAATTTCTCAATAGAATTTAATTCTTTTGAAAATAATATTCAACCACCAAATTGAAATGGTATGTGTTAGAAATGGGTATAGACTGAATGTTTGTGATTTATCTTAGTGGTTTAGTGATTGGTGTTTTTGAAAAATCATCAATGGAGTTATATTCATGAGTCTCAATCCATGTTGTCAAATTATCCTCTTTTGAATCCAAATAATCAATTTCCTCTAGAATTAAATGCCCTTCCAAAATTCTTTTATTTTCTACATCTATTAAAAATACAAAGGTTGGTTCTTCATTAAATTAATGTGTGGTTTGTGGGAGAAAAAATTCTTTTATCAGTGAAGAGTAATGGATAACATGAGTGGGAATAGGGCACATAACCGTTTCAATGTTTTGTAGTTCTAATATCAATGATGAAACTTCATAAGTCACTCTCTCCATTTGTTGACATAGTTTCTCAAGTTATGGTTGTGTACCAGGCTGGAATATGCGTTGATCCAAATGGTCTACTCTAGAAAGATAATAATCTTATTAGAATTTCATTGGAGGATGTTCATATTGTCTTTGTTGTGATTAAAACTCCTTAATGGTTGGGATGTTTTTTGAGAATAAGAGTTAAAATAAGGTGGATCAATTATTAGTTTATTGTACTACCAATAGAATTTATGGTGGTCATTTTACATCACAATTTTTGTAGAGTAGTCAAAGTAAGAAGAGGTTCCCTGTGTTTGGATTTGTTCAAATTGGATTTATACAAGAGTGAAATTGGGTGAGAATAGAAAAGTGGGGTGATAAAAGAGAAATGGGGGAGAATATAATGAGTTTTGAGATGTCTTACTTGGGTCCCTATAAATGGTTCCAAAATTTGGTCTCTCCCAAATTTACCAATGATTTTAGGGTTAAGCGATCGCTCATAGTTTAGCTTGGGTTGTTTAATCCTCAAAGACCTAAGAAATAACTTATAGACACATAAATTCTATGGATTGATTTTTTATATGAAGTATCCATTTTATTTGATTTTATATGGTTCTATTTTAACTCTATCATACCTAAGTTAATCCTATTTAAAACAAAGGGTTTATCCTATGTTATCACTGGGGGTGGATTGGATGCATTCCATTATCAACTATTTCAATTTATTATATTTGAGATGGGTTCATTTAAGAAGCTCAAACAACATAATCAATTACTTGTTAAAAACCTAAGAACCCTAATATTAATTACCTATAAACTTGGAGGATAAATGTTTTGAGAACTCCAAGGTAAAATTTCATATTATCACTTGAAGTGTGTGGCCTTAAATTCAACAAGGATAAAGAAGTTTAAAGTTCATGTAACAAAATTCTCAATTAAAAGAAGTTATTACACATTAATGGAGTGAGAAATAACATCCAATCCATCCCCTTGATACTCCCTTGGATCAAACCATATGTGGGTTATCCCTCCATTGATTCTATGGTTTCAAAGGAAGTGGGAAGTAGACCCCGGATGGATGAATTGAAGAAGTAAAAAAAAAGACAATGACATAATGATCATTCCATCATTGTGAAATATTTTCACAAGGTTTCGTGTGAATAAATTCTCACCTTATAAAAAAAGTATCAACAAGATATGAAGAATAATATAATAATAGGTGAAGACGAACTTTTTTAAAGAAACTAAGGTGAATTGACCAACTTACAGGAGAAAGAAAAAGTCAAGGAAACAAAATCTTACCATAAAATTACAATTAAACAAAGAACCAATGATGATAAAATCCTCCACCACCACTTCCATAAATTAGAATTTTGGAATCCTTGGGTCGAGCCACTAGTAGTCCACCCACCCTTAATTAATGGTGGTAGGCCAAGGTTGGTGGAAAGGCGAGGGGGAGAAAACTTTTCCACCCTTGACAAATGAAATCCGAGCTAACTTGAATGTATTTGAATGACATTTCCAAATGATCATAAAGATGAATTAATTTTGGGGTGTCATAGAATAAAAATATGAATATACGGATTTCCCCTGACTATCTATATAATTTTATTCCAATTGGATTTTTTTTGCGAGATATTTGAAAAATGGTAGACTGTTTTTCTAGGCCGTAGAATCTGGCCCAAAATTTTATCTCACACTTAGGCCACCTGGAACTCCACTAAAATATCCAAATTATCTTTGTCCACTATTTAATTAAATGTTTCTAATGTTTTTCTATATCTTTATTTAAATTTTTAGAATAATTGGGTTGGAATTTTGGCTGCTACAATACTTTTATTGGGCTACTATCTAGTTCACTTCACCAAGAATGTTGTTGGTTCGATGCCCACTTTGGTTGTCTTACAATGTAAATATTCAAGTTCTCCAAAAGGATGAATTGTTCCTTTTATCATTGGAGACCATACAATGAAATATGAAAATAAAATTAAGTCCATTTTGTGTTTTATGATATGTTTAAGAATATACCATGTAATAGTGAATTTTAAGAAGTAATTGCAATCATAATGTGAAATAAAGGTCAAAGTATAAATTGAACATAAAATGATTTTTATGATTAATAAATTATGTGAATATTATAATATAAACAATTAATTTTATCCTATTTCAGTGTATAATATGAGATAAATCTAGGCTCCAAACCTTGAAACTCCATCTTTAGAAATGTTAATATTTGGAACATTTGATTCGACTTGAAGCAGCTCTTTATCTTATTTTATGGCCCTATTATTCCTCTCCTGAATGAATGTATAATCAATTATTTAGGATTGTTATGATAACATTACATTTATTATTCCCTTGTCCATGCTTTTTTATGTCCAAGAAGATATGATCTCTTTCTGTCCTCATCATGGATATGGTTGTGAGATCCTTTCAACTAATATCACCTAGCACATTATTTTCCTTCCCAAGATAAAAATAGATTTAAAATTAATCACTATTGTTCACATATATTTAGATATTTTTTTTTCATTATATAATTGAGTATTTTATACTATTTATATACTTTCCCATTTTCACCATGGACGAAATATTCTACACAAGGATCACTAAAAATAATTCCAGATCAACTATTAAATAGTTCCTCTCAAGGGTCTTTAATTGGTAGGAGGTAAATGTTACCACTTTGTCATCTTTAATTATTATATAACCTAATCCCTTTTTCGAAAAATTGATTTAGTTCACAAGTCCTTCTATACTGGTGGGTAATGTGAGAATAGGTAAAGTGATTATCCTTTGTATTAACTCTTTAAATCTATAATCACATTCATCGATCCATAAAAACATTACTACCTTCCAATTTATATAGGTTAGTTGTCTTGAAAATCATGAGAATATTATAAAAAATAGTTGATATAAAAAATATATATAAGGAAACTATAAATATTTGTCACATATGTTGGTTTGGTCCACCTTTCAATCACCTCGATCTTTGAGTGATACCAATATATCCCTCAATTCATGATAACATTCTCCAGGAATGTTACCTTATCTTTCCAAAACTCACATTTATTGTTATTTTCATATAACATATCATATATTATGGTCTTTAGTACAACATTGAAATTCTCTTCATGTTACTACATACTTCTGGAGTAGAAAAAACACTATCTAAAAAAACTACTATAAATTTATCAAGGTAATCCATGAGGAATCTATTCATTCTGTCTGTGAAGATAAATAGGGAATTAATGCATCCAAATTGAATCACTATGAACTCTTAGGTATCATACATTTTATAAAAATAATTCTTAGGATATCCTCTTTCTTAGTCACTACTTTATAATATCCCAACAGAAGATCCACCTTAGAGAAGTACTAGGATCCTTATAGTTGATCTAATAATTCATCAATCCATGTAAGTGGATACTTGTTCTTTATTTGGATCTTTTCTAGCTCACAATAATTAGTGTATAGAAACATTTACCCATCCTTCATCTTGATGAAAAGAATCTTCACACCCCATGATAAGGCACTTGGGCATATAAAGGATTTATATAGATTCTATTTTATTTTCTTATTAAAATAATCATGTTCAATATTTTAAATTATCTATATATTCATGGATATTGGAAATGATATGGGAATAATTTCAATTGATAATTCAACCTCTATGATAGGATGAAGACCATAAAATTATTTAGGGAACATATCTAAATATTACCTCAAAATTGGTATGTCATCAATGATGATCTTTTTCATAGTATGAATCAATTGAGATAGGTACTCTTACTAATAAAGAAACAAAATCAATGATTGGGAGGTTTATTCTAAATGATATCCATCCTCCTCATAATTGTATAAAATTGGAGGATTATTTTGGATAAAAAGTGTAAATTCCTTCTCATTAAAATTTATGTTGAATCTATAAAAGGAAATACAATCGATACCCCAAATGGAAACTAATTCCACCAAAGGGAGTTTTATATAGTTCTATAGGAAATTAATCCCACAAATATTGATAGGGGAGGATTCATATACTTATGATGAAATTTTTTATCAATTTTACATCATCACTGATAAATCAACTTATATGTTTTGAGGAAGTGTTTGAATTGTTCTACTAAACTTATGTGACATAGAAGAATATATACAACCAAAATAAAATAATATATTCACTACCCTTTAATGAATTATTATCACTCCTATTACCAATTAATTTTCAGGACCCACCTCAATAGTTGTAATAGAATATGATTCTCCTTGATCTCTTGGCCTAAGAGATTTTTCTCTCTAGTTATATATGAAAACCCTTGGATTGTTACATTTATTTTCATAGTGTCCATGGTCCTTGATGGTAAAAAATTGGGCATTAGAATGATTGTTGACTAAAACATTACCTTATTCTATCCCATTATACAGATTCTCCGATCTGAACTCACTAGTTATGATCCCCTCCTTCATACACCTAAATCATTTTCTCATCCCATTAATGTAATTTTTGTGATGCTTCTTACTAAACCTCTCACATCTGGGTTGTTTTAATTTCTAAACACCTTGATATTTATCTATAAATCCAATACAATTAAACTCTATTATCTACATCCTATCTCTAAAACCCATGAGACCATTGATATTTTACAATCTATATTTTGACTTTGAGGGAAGATTGTAAGTTTTTTTCATAGATTTTAATATCTTGATTCAAAAATGATTTCCATATATTATGATTTATCTCACTAAATAAATAGTCAACATTACATTCATGTTCAATGATGATGCTCGAGGTGTATCCAAAAAATCATGTGAAATTTTCCTCATATTCCTTGATATATTTTTTATTCTTTTTATAAAGTCCAAATATTTCCCTATCTATTTTAATTTGGGGAGTTTGATGAAAATATTTATTAAAGAACATTTTTCTTGAATTTCTTCTACTTGATCACTTTGATTTCTTCTTCAAGTTTTGTATTTTTTATCAACATCCACCATTGACCAACATCTCCCTCCATGTGATAAGTAACCAATAAGACCTTATCTTTATCATAAAGTTAAAGGATAAATAATATATTTTCATTGTATTTGATCCATTTTTATCTGATTATGGTATCAAAATATCCATTGAATGATAGAGGCCTTTAGGATATAAAGGTATCAATTGAATATTTATTTCTCATAGGGGGGGTGAAAGTTTTACCCTTGATTAATTTTTCAGTTAAAAAATTTATTAAATTGTTTAATAATTTTCATGAAGTTCTCTAATCCTACTCCCATTAGGTTGGGTATTTTATTTGGGCATTCATCACATTTCTATCAAACTGATTATTGAATCGGTTCGTCTTATTTCTATCCATTGATTAAAACAAAGGAAAAAAATTGGGTTTGGAATTTTTAAATATTTAAACATATAAAAGGGAAATTATGAACATTGAAGAGATTAATTATAAATGTTATATATTCGTTAACCTATTAATCTCAAGGTTTTAGTCTATATTATTCATGGTATATTTATTAAAATAATATTTCATAGGAATTTTTTCCCTTCATAATAGATAGTAAAGTGCTTGCAAAGTTACCAAAGAATATCCCTTGAGAGTGTTAAACAAGGTGTGAAGAAAGGTATATTAATATTTAACCAGGTGATGATTGATATAATACTTAAGGTACCCTTTTGTGGTTATTACACCAATGTACAAATTTTCTAGATCCACATCCACCTGTAATATCTAAATAGAGATATTTTTATTAGAAACCAATCTCTCTACACTTTACCAAGATTTAGGGATGTTTTATTATGTTTAGTATTTTACTTAGTCATTTCACCATGTTTTTTAATCTATATTTCAAAAAATAACTAGGCTTTACTCTGATACCAACTATAACAACCAATATCTTCATGGTCATTTACATAAAGATAAAAATAATAAAATCCAAAAATATTAAGATGAATTGTTTAGTTTGGTAATTAGATACATATCATAATAACATGAAAAAGGGATAATAAGGACATCAAGAAAAATCATGATGAGGTGACATGAAGAGGTCCGCCAAGGAAATGTATGGGGAAAAAATCCACTAAATTTGAAACACAAATTATAATACTATAATTACATGCAGTATGACAATTATAGTAATATGTTCGGGAATCTAATGTTTAATGATGAAATTCAACATCTGTAATCTCCTAAGATAAGAGAAATAGGGATATTTCATGTGATCACAACTGCTAATGTTGGTCATGAGAATGAAGAGGTGAAAGTCACACTTACCATCCACACTATAAATGAAAATGTATAATTTAATTTTTAAATTACCCACTCTATTATATATGAGGCGGTTAATAAGGGTATCACATCACCAACTCACGGATTATATGTCGAGTTGAAATTAAGAACTTATAATGGTATGATGAAAACATATAAACTCTATAAGTCATATATGATAGAAGATTATAAGAATTTTATTCCATTATTTATTTTCATTCTCCTTCTAGTTGAATTTGATATTATTTTGGGCTTGTATTGGATATATTTATATAAAGTTAAAATTAATTATTGAGTAAGTAAATTCACATTTTATATTTGGAATTAACATATGATAAAATTCTAGTATGAGGATGAATATGGAATTTGAAAGGAAATTACATATATTTTATAGGTGTTACTACTTATTTGTAAGGGATATTTATGATAATTGGTTGGGGAGAAACTCAGTAATTGATTTAGATGAAATGAAGAAGAAACTATTGAATAATCTTGAAAAGATATTCATATTCTTGATTGCATCACCATGGGGTGAACATATTTATTTTTGTGAAGAATAAATATTTGTTAATGTATCCTTGTATTGATTATTTGGAACTTAAAAATATCACTATCAAGAAAATGTATACTCTACCCTTTATTGATGAATTTTTGGATCAACCTTCGGGAGAACAAGAGTTTTTCAAGATAGAACTTCATTCAAGATATGATCAATTGGGGGTTAAAATAGGCAATATACCTAATATATTCTTTCATATGATGTATGTAAAATATTAATATATATTTATTCTATTTTTACTTTAAAATTTCCCAACTATATTAATTAATTAAATGAATATAGTCTTTATATATTACCTTGGTCCCTTAGTGGTAGTCTTTGTGGATGATATTTTTATATATTCAAGGATAAAGGAAGAGAATGAAGACCATTTAAGGATTGAGTTTAAGATTCTGGGGAAGGAGAAGTTGAATGGATAGTTATTCAAGTGTAAATTTTAGATACAAAAGATTCATTTCTAGGTCATATAATCTCATGTGAGTCTATATCAATATATCCATCAATGAAAAAAGCCACTGATCAATAGAATAGAACGACCATAGTGACTAAGATCCATAGTTTTTTTTGGGTTTCATTAATAATACTAATGGTTTTTTGTAAATTTTTCATTGATTTATAATAAAATAACCATGTTGAAATAGAAGGTATTAAATTTCATTTAGATGAATGAATTTTCAGAAAATTTAGAAGAGCTGAAATGATGGTTTGTTAGTTCACTTGTACTCGCACTACCCAATAATAGAGAAGGGTTTGTGATCTATAGTGATGTTACACATAAGTGAATCGAAGGTTTCTTATGAATAATAACATGACAGTATAATATGCCTCATCATAATGAATTGTTCAAGAATAAAATTAACCGAATCATGATTTTAAGTTGGAAAGAATAATTTTTTCATTGAAAATATGGAGGCATTATCTATATGGTGAAAGGTGTGATATATTTTGATCATAAAAGAAAGAAGTATATATTAACATATAAATATTTGAATATGAACCCAAGGATGTGGTTTAATTGTATTAAATATCATGACTTATTAATACACTACCAGTATAACACCCTGAAATTTAATGATATATTCATCTTCAAATAAATTTAATTTCCTTGATATTTTATGATACACATGGACAAAAGTTTAAATGAATAGTAATATAGTATGCCATTATAGAATATTAGTTAAATTAGGAATAAATATATTTTTAAAATCACACCCAATGGTTTTTGATAAATCAAATATATTAAAAAATTTGTACTGAATTTTAAGTAAAGCCTTTATATGAATTTTCCTAAAAAACTGTATTTATTTATTGTATATGAAAAAAATACTATAATTAATTTCATATAATTTTAGAAAATGTATTTTAAAATATTTAATTTAATGTTTAAATCACCATTTCAAAATTAAATTAGGGTGAAATTTTTGGATTTTTGCTAAAATTATTGATTTTTTATCAAATAGTTCGAAATGAAGATTTTTTAAATAATTTTATTTCCTTTCAGTAAATAAAGTAATTTAAAGGTCACATTATATTTTTTATTAGGTATTAAAGGGATATATGATCTATTTTATTTATAAGTATCTAAATAATTCCATTTTAATTAGTAATATTTCAGATTTTGATATAAGTTAAGGGATATTTTTTTTCTAAAAACTATTTTTATTGTATGTTATGAATTTATATTGAAATTTTTTTCCTACACTTATAAAAATTGAATATTGAAAAGTTGGTACCATATTTTTAATCACTATGTTAAAATTTTAGAAATATGTCCCTTTTATTTTTTGTCATTATAAATAAAAACCTTTGTAAATATTGTCACCTCGATAAAGATAAATCAAGTAATTAAGGTTAAATTTTTTTAAAAATAATAAAGATGACCCTACAAATTGTAATAAATCAATTATATTAGTGGGGTTTGTCAATAATTATCAAATATTAAAAATTATGGCAATTGTTTTTCATTTTACTTTGAAAAAGACTTATGTATTTTTCTTGGAAAATAAAAAGTCAAAAATGCCACTCTCTTTCTTTTAAAATCTAAAAAATTTATGACAAGGATATATAAAACTTATTTTCAATGAAATATGTAAATTTAAAAAATAAATTATTTCATCATGGTAATTTAGTTTTGATTATTTTTGATTAAATAATTACCTTCAATTCTAACACAACGTCAACTCAATGCTTGTGCAAGTAGTAGAAAGAAATGTGAATAAATTTAAAGAATCTAATGGAATATTTTATAGGTGAGTTAAAGTGTATAACTAATTTTTAATATATATAAAACATATTTGAGATTTGTTAATTTATTATATTTTAATTATCTTTATGTCATGTTTTTTAAAATCTAACATATTTTAATATTTCTTAAAATGACATCAACAGTAGTTTATTTAAAATAATATTGTGTAAAATTATTTAAAAATCCTAAAAACATTAATAGAGGAAAATTATGATTATAAATGGAAATAAATTTTTACCATTTCCATTTATTATCCATGTTTTACCATATAAGTAAAATTATAACAATTTAATATTGTAATGACATTATTGTAGTTATGGTTAGAATTGGTTAACTAATTTGTTGATCCAAAATATAAATTCAACAATGATATCAAAAAATATAAATAGTTAATTAGGTTATTATATTAAGACAATATCCACAAATTTTAATCCATGTCATTTTGAAAACATTTTACAAGAGTTAAACACATATTGTATTATAACATTTCATGTATTTACAAAAAAACTAATGATATTATATACTAAAAAATATTTGATTAAATAATTTAAAATTAATAAAAATACTCTATTTAGACAAGATAATGTTAAATTGTATAAACTATCAATCTTGTTTCTATTATGGGTAATTTTTTTTGGAGCATTATTGATCCTGAGAGTGTAAAAAACATTGATATTGTGGAAATCATCCAAACGAATAATAGTGGTTTAAAACAAGAGATAATTGTTAAAAAAATATCCTAAACATTTAAAAATTTTATTTTATGGAATTATTCAGACTAATAATCACTATATATTATGAATATATCAATTTATAGATACCAAAACTAGAAAATTAATTTTTATCAATTTAATCATTAAAGTAATTCTAAGAGTGCCCTTATCCTCACTTATAAAAGGGAACCAATTTTTTTGTCATACACAATAAATTTAAGCCACACTTCATGAAAAATCCCAATTATATTATATATTTTAATATCAAATAATTATGTGTTTTGGTCTTGTGAAAATATCATTCCAAGGGTCCTTAAAAAGGGGTCCAAATGAAGTCTATCGATGAAGAGGTAATCATCTTTATCGATTTTTTCAAATTTATTTCATCAAATGATTTATATAAATCTTTTATAACCATACTAAAATAATTGATCTAGTATTATAAATATACTAATATGGTATTATTATTATGGTACAAATATTTTTCATACATGTTTCATCATAGAAAAACAAAAAATATCGCTCATGCATATGTACGGTTTACCGTCTCCACATAGTGGTGAAATTTTTATTTCACCACCAGTTTTTAGATGGTTATAAAGATGTAAAAAATAATATATATGATATTTATGAAATAATTATTCTTCTATAATTATAATATACGAACTACCATCTTACCTTCCACATTTTTGTAAAATGATAACGCTGCTCGTGCATAAGTGTGGACTACCACCTCAATGTAGTGATGTGATCAATTTTTCATTTTTGTTTTATATTAATGATATTAAGGATATATATAATGTATCATAATGATTATAAATTGGTAAATTATCATTTAACTTCCTTTTATTCGTTTTTTTTTCAAAATTTAAAATAATGTTCATGCATACGTAAGTGCTGTCATCCCTATGAATGGTGTAATTCATTTTTCTGTCTCCAAATTTTATATATGGCTATAAATATATAAATAATGGATATATTTTATATTTATATAATGGTTAACATTACTTAGATGATGTAATAATTATCAAAGTACAATCACTAGAACTATTAAAATGAAATTATTTTGAAAAATGAAATATTTAACACATTTAAATGATGAATTTAGTAAGGAATTATTAACAAATGTGTATTGAAATGTTATAGGTTTATCATTTATTATATTTTAAGTATTTAGATTATTCTTTTGTAGAATTATAATATATTTATATTTATTATACATGAGGTTAGAGAGATTTCTAAGAAATTAAAACTTGAGGTAAGGTTTTTATATTACAATCTCATTGTTTATAATGATTGTTTATGATTATGTTTCTAATGAGGATGTTTTATGACATTACTATCAACAAAACTCATTAAATTTATTATCATATAGTTATTTATGGTCATTAAATGTTTTCATTTCACTTTAATCTCTTTAATTACTCAATATATGGAAATAATATTTTAATGAAAATTTGGCATTATTTCTCTCTTTGATTGAATATATATTTTATCCCATGATTTTGTAAACAATAAATGTTTTCCATAATATCTTTACTATTATTATATGATTGTTTAAAGTCATTTTTACACATGTTTTAATTTTTTTAAAAATGTTTAAAAGGAATATTATTTTAACATACATAGAATGAATGGAATTTGCAACCATCATGACTGATCAGTGGTTGGAATATTAATTTAACGTTTCAAGTTTATTTTTAATGTAAAATGTTTCCCAAATATTTGGGAAATTTATATATTTTAAATATGTGATTTCAAATTGAAAAAGATATTTTACTCAAGAAATATTCTAGAAATCTTTTAATAGAATTTTTCATCTATGATAACATTCTTTGATGTTACTTAAGATTTAAGAGGGATATGATCCAATAGAACCATCTTAATTATTTATCATGATGGTTTTTGGCTATAATGATGAAATATTAATGAAACCCATTTTATTTTCAACTAGTTAAGTTATGATGAATGTTTGCGATCTTGTGGAATACATATTAATGGTATATGTGATGGGTGGGACTAAAATTATATATCCCACCAATGAATTGGTAAAAAATTAATGTTATATGAGATTAAAGTGTAAAATAAAGGATATTCTATTCCCTAAAAATGATGGTACATGAGGGGTTATACTAAGCCTAAAAGTGGTTATGTTAGTGGTTATCTGAAGGATGAAGTATGTATATAGGAGGTAGCCTGAGAATAACATGTTATGAAT
The DNA here is from genome assembly GCA_963277665.1 of Viscum album. Lineage (NCBI taxonomy): Eukaryota > Viridiplantae > Streptophyta > Magnoliopsida > Santalales > Viscaceae > Viscum > Viscum album. The sequence continues at coordinate 821,335,271 of OY728157.1, forward strand.
CCATTGGGGAGTATCCTTGACATAACATTTCAATTATTATGATAATTCCACACATTATTCCACACTTTTATGGAATGATTTAATGGAAATTTTATGTTATCATGGATCATTTTCTTTGATACCTTTATAAATAATGTGTTATGAACCATCAAGAATTATTTCATAACTCAATTTTATGATCATAGAGTTTATGGGTATGATTGTTAAAGGTTAATTTCATGTTATCATACCCTTAATGGTCATGTTATGATTAACTTATAATTTTTATTATTTTTTACTTTCAATAGAATATAAATAAAAATTTTAAGTATGGCGTGTCTATGAAGGGTTATAGTTGTGAAGAACTCAGTGGGAGATGTTGTAAGTATTTCAAAGAGCAGTTTTTTTGAATCCATTTTTCTAAACACACTAAAAAATTATAGTTAAGACATGGATAAAAATATTTTGTATTTAATATTCATCTAATATGATGTGATATTCATGTGCAAAAAGTATGGGTCACTATAGTTGGTGTTAGAGAATGGTATAGTGACCATCATAAACTATGATGAGAAAAATTTAGTGAAAACCCTTATGAAAATACCTTGTATAGGAGAATTTAATATGCTATTGTAAAGTATAGAGTGTGGTTTTCCAACTAAAACATCCCTATTTGGATACTACAAGTGTACATGATTTTAAAAAAGATTAATCAAGGGGGAATAAACCTGAAAGTATTTTGTCATGTATATAGTGATCATCATTATGGTTCATGGTGAGTGTGTCCTTTTTGCATAACTAGTTTTACACTCATGGGGGATATGATTTGGATAAATCCCCTTTTTATTACCTACCATTATGAAATATTTGAATAAATTATTATAATGGATGACCAAAGTTAAAACTAAGGTGTTATATATTAAAAATAATGTGCTATGATTTAGACATCCTATGAATTATTTTTTATGAATAATCCCTATGATTAACGATTCATAATGGTCATGATAAGAAATGTTGTTTTAGTAATGGATTAAATATAGAATAATGAAGTTTAGGTGGTAACATGTATACTTAAATATTAATGTACTCTATTTGATATTATTCATATGAATCCCTTAATATCTTGAGAAGTATCTAGGTATGATAATTCATATCCTCAAAGATTATCTATTAAATTATTAGTGAAAACATATAATGTTATGATTATCCCATCTCAATTCTGTGATTCTTATCCAATTGATTTTTTTTGAGAATTTTCAAATTTAAACTCTTGTTATTCTCCATCTTATTGAATTAGATGTCATCTTATGCATGGATTTGATTTCTTTACATATGTCCCATATCAATTTATAGTTATGGTAAGTCATGTTTGAAATTATTAACTAAAATAATATTTTCTATAGGTGAAACAATAATTTAGAGCCTCCAATGGAAATTACATCCATTATATAGATCTTGAATCCAATTGAAATGGCGTGTTTATCTTATTTGGTTAGATAAAAAGTCAAAATTGATGATAGGCCTATTGTGTGAGAGTTTGATAATAATTTCTAGAATAATTTATTAGTCTTCCACCAATTTTGATGTTATTTTTTAAATAGAAATTATATCTGGTTCTTTACCTATTTGAAATATCCCATATAGAATAAACCCTATTATGTTTCATTAATTGAAGAATAAACTCTACTTAAATCATGATAAGGGAATATTTTATCTATGTCCGTCACCATGGGGTGAACATTTTTTTGTAATAAAAAAATGAAAAAATATGGCACTAAATTTAATATTGAATAGGTAACATGATTAAAATTAAGAATACGTATCCCCTATCTCAAATTTATGACTTGTTTTGTCAAAAGTGTGGAGATAAATACTTCTCCAATATTGAGCTTCATTTTATATATAATCAATTGAGGGTCAAGAATAAAGATATACTAATCACTACATTCCATACAAGGTATGTAAACATTGAATTTACAGTGACGCTATTTAATATTAAAAATTAACCTATCTTATTTAGGGGTTTATTGATTACTGTCTTAAGATAATAACTTCATAATTTTTTTGTGGTTTCTATAGTTGATAGTTTTATTTATTCCCCATCTAAGGAAGTGAATAAAGATTACATTAGAATATTACTAAATCCACTAAAAAATGATAATTTGTATATAAAATTTACAAGAGTTATTTTTTTCTACAATAATATTCTTTTTTAGGGCATATTGTCTCCATTGAGTGTATATTGGTGGATCCACGAAATATAAAAGTTATTGAATATTGGCCAGACCCCCAGTTGTGACCGAGATACATAGTTTTCTTGGTTTTTTCTAATATTATCGATTCTTTGTATTGAATTTTACATGGATATATATTAGAAACACTAAGTTAAATGATAAGGGATCCGAGTTTATTTGGATATATCAATGTGAAAACAATACAATGAATTGAAGTGAATTTCCTTCGGCACACTGGTTTTTACATTACCCTATCATGGATAATGGTTTATAATTTATATTAATACAATGAAGAAGGACTGATATGTATCCCTATAAATAATTATATAGTGATAGATTATGTCCCAAATAAATTGAAGGTTCAGGAGAAAAACTACTAACTCATAATTTTTATTTAGATGTGAATTTTTTTTTATTAAATATATATAGGAATTATCTTTATGGATAAAGGTTTGAGTATATAATTATCACAAAATTTTAATGTATATATTCAATCAAAGAGAGATGAATATGTGCTATAGAAGATGGTTGGAGTTGATTAAATATTATAACCGATCAATAAATTACCATAATAGGAAATAAATGAAGGTTGTTTATGGTATTAGTTAAAAGGATTATGCAAGATTATCTATTATGGGGATAAAAAAGATCTAATATTTTTGAATTTTTAATGGATGGATCTAGAAATCATGACAAAAAGAGATAATTATTATCTTTCTTAAATGTATGTTCAACTTTTATGAAATTGAAGAATAAATAGGAATAAAAAGAGGATATAGAGTTTCAAAATAATGCAATAAATGTTACTCATATTAACCTTTATTATGATTAAATGATATAATTTAGGAACCGTGTAAGTGTTCCATCTATACTAGACATGACAAATGACATATTAAATAAAGATTATAGTTCGTCATTCTATATTCATCTTAGATGTATGATGATATAAATAGATATGAAAGAGTATTTTTTATGGTAAAACAAGAAAATAGATAATAAAGAGTATGTATATTAGTGTTTAATATGTTAGCAGGTCAATGTTGTGAGACAAATGTTTGAGGGGATGTAACAAACATTACACATATTATAATGGAAATGGGAAAAATCACAATTTATTTTGTCATTGGACTCCCCAAAATTACAAAATACAATAATTATATTTTAGTTATAGTTGAAATCCTTACGAATTCATCACACTTCATTAATATCTACAAAGATTTAACTCTTGATCATCTTTCTAGTCTATACATTAAATATCTAGTAAGGTTTTATGGTGTTCCTCATTCTAATGTATATAATTCGGATCCATGGTTTACCTTGAAGTTAAGGTGAAGTCCTTAGTAGGAATTGGATACAAAGTCACGTTTGGATACTACTTATTATCCTCAGACAAATTTTCAGAATCAGATAACCATTTAATCCACATAGCGTATACTACTATCATGTTCTATAGATGCCAAATGTGGTTGGGATAAACATCTTTCTCTAGCTGAGTATTATTATTGAAATAAATTTCACTCAAGCATTCAGATGGATCCATTTGAAAGTTTATAGAGAAATAACTGTATAGTTCCATCATTTTGGGATGAAAATAGAGAAAGAACTCTATTGGTACCTGAGCTAACCGATGATATGGGAAATAAATTCAGACACATTTTACAACATAACAAGGAAGTTCAGAGTAAATAGAAAAGTTATACTAACAATATTTGGAGAAATATGAATTTAATATCTGGTGATAAGTTATTCCTATATTTTTATCCAATTAATAAATATATGATATTTAGAAATAAAGGAAATTTTATCACTAGGTATATTGTAGCCTTTGAGATTCTTTATCGAGAAGGGATCTTATTATATTACTTAGTGCATCCACTGAACCTCTCCCAAGTTCATGATTTGTTTCAGGTATCTATCTTCATAAATTAAATACATGATTAATCACTTGTACTAAACTCATAGGTCATACATCTGGATCATGATATTACATATGAACAACAACTACTAGAAATCTTGTATCATATATACATAGTGCTACCAAACAAGACTACTCACATTGTTAATGTTATCAAGAGGAGAACAGATGTTCATAGAAGCTAATTGTGAAGATGAGGATGGGATTAAATAGATATATAATATTTTTTGTATCAATGTGATGAAATTTTGTGGTTGAAATTAATTTTAATGTGGTGTAATGTTACACCCTGAGATTTTATGATATATTTATCTTCAAATAAATTTAACTTCCTCGATAGCTTGTAATACAGGCAACCTCAAGTATAAATGATGAAAAATATAGTATAACATTATAATAAATATGTTAAAATAAGAATAACCACATGTTTATTATTATGTATAAATTTTTTATATAAATAATATATATTGATAAATAATTACTCAATTTTTAGTAAAGTCATTATAAACCTTTTCCTTAAAAATCGTTTTTATTTATTTTTATGAGAGAATATTAAAAATAATTTCATCCAAATTTATAAAATGTATTTGAAAAAATGAAAATTATTTTTGATATCCTCCTATAAAAAATAAATTATGATGAAATTTTGTGAATTTTTTTTTCAAATGATTGATTTTAAAATGAATTGTGAAAAAATAGAGATATCTCAAATATGGTCATTTCATTTCACTAAATCATGTAATTTTAAAGTCAAATTATAGTTTTGATTCATTATTAAAGTTAAATATGATGTATTTAATTTATAATAATATAATTATTTCTATTTTAATCCACATTATTCTTGAGTTTTTATTACTTAATTTTCTACTTAAAAACCAAATTTTCTAAAAACTGTTTTTCATTGTGTTTTATGAATTTATATTAAAAATTATTACTTACACTTATATAAATTTAATATTGAAAAAGGGATATCTTATTTTGAATCTAGAAGTTCAAATTTTTTAAATATGTCCCATTTATTTTTGGTCATCATGAATATTGTCATTAGTAAATATTGTTACCCCATTAAGGATAAACCAGGTTATTAATGTAAAAAATAAAATGATAAAAACTATAAATAACCCTATGACTTATCTTTTAATAGTTTTATGAATGGGATTTGACCATAATAATCGAATATTTTATATTATTGAAAAATCGGGCCATGTTTCATTGAAAATGAAATATATATTTTTCCAAGTAAATATAAATTCAAACATATAGAACTCACTTTTAATATTTATAAACTTTTTTGATAGGGGTGAAAAAAACTTATGTTTTATTATATAAGGATGTTATAAATATAAATTATTTTTTATGGTAAAGTATTTTTCAGTTTTAGTTATGAAGTAATTACTATAAATTCTAACGCAACACCGACTCAGTGCATGTGAAGTTAGTAGAAAAATCAAGTAAACAATTTAAAAAAAAACTAAAAGTAAATTTATTCAGTTGAGTTAAAGAGTCCCACTAACATTGAAGGTAAATATATTATATTATATATGTGTTAATGGTTTAAATTTTAATTCTATTGGTGTCATGATACTTTCAAAGTCAAATTATGAGAATAGTTCATTAAAGTGGCCTTAATAGTATTTTATGTTAAAAAATAATTTATTAAAATAATAAAAAATTATAAATATCCTTAAAGAGGAAAACTAGGATAATAAATGTTCTAAAATTTCATAAATTTTTCATTTATGATCCAATTTGCATCTTATATTTAAAATTATAACCCATTAGTATTTAAAAAATTATTAACACAGTTAAGGATAAAATTGTTAAACCAATGGGTGAATCCAAAAGATGAGATCTATTATGGTATAAAAAACAAAAACATTTGACTATCTAATTATATTAATACCATATCCAGTTTATATTTTAGTGCATTTCATTATTAAATTATTTTACATGACTTAGAAACATAATATATTTTAGTATTTCATGTAATTCCAAAAATAAGATTAATGATATGTTATAATAAAAAATAAAATTTTAAATTATTTAAAAGTCACAGAAATTCCATATATGGCCATTTTAATGGGTTATGAAGGAATATACTACCCATAATCCATTTATTGGTCAATTTTAGATTTATGGTAACATTTTTGACACTTAAAAAGTAAAAAAACATTGATATTGGGGTTACTATAAAAAGTGGCAATGTTGTGTTAAAACAAATGGAGAAAACATTAGCTAAACATTTCCATATTTTATTGTATGTAATTATTTTAAACCATACATTCAAAATATAAGTAATATATCAATTTCAATGCACCTGAATCTGAAAATTAATTTATATCAATTTAATACTTTAAGTAAATCTATGAGGGCCCCTGTCCACACATATAAGAGGGAGAATCTTACTCTCTATTACTCACACACATTGAAGAATATATATTACTCAAAAAGTAAAAATAATTTTATAAACATCACTATCTAGTAATTTTATGTATTTTTCTTCTTAAATGATCATTTCATTGGTCCTTAAGAAGGGATATAAAGGATGTCTACCATAGAAGTGATAATCATCTTTATTGACTCATTCAAATTGATTTCTTCTTATAATTACTATATATATGTTGAAAACTTCCTAAAATAATTAATTTATTATCATAAATACATTTATATATTATTATTATCATGAGAGAACTCTTTTTAATATCTTTTTCACACTACAAAAAGAGAAAACATCACCCGTACGTACATACAGTTTACCATCTCCACATAGTGGTGAAAGAATATTTTCATCACCAATATATTTTTATGGTTATAAATATGTAAATAATAAATATATATGATATTTATGAAATAATATCTCCTTTCTATTTATAATATCATATCTAACTTATTACATTTAAATCTTTTGGAAAATGATAATGTTGCTAGTACGTACAAGTGGACTACCACCTCCCCAAAGTGTTTTCATCCATTTTCCATTTATTAATTAAATGACTGGTAATTTGGATATATTTTATTAACTATAATGATTATGGAATTGTTAATTATTATTTAACATTATTTCATCCCATCTATAGAAAATTAAAAACAACATCCATGCTAACGTACAACATATAATCACCATGAACTATATAATTAAACTTCCTATATATACTATATATAGAGAATATAAATACATAATTAATTAAAATATATTTTATTTCTATAATAATTAAAAAAATTGAGATAATTTTACCACAATTCAATAATAAGGATTGGAACTATTGAACCAAAATTCTCGTGAGAAATAAAATTGCTAACACAAGGAAATTTTAATATTAATAAAGAATTATTATTAAATGGTTGTTTAAATTATATAAGTGGATCATATATGAAATCAAGATAATTTTAATTATTTTTTTATATAATTATATTAAATTTAAATTTATTATTCATGAGGTAAAATCACTTTTGAAGAAAATCAACCTTTAATTATGGTTTTATGTTACATTATAATTATTTAATGGCATTGTTTACCATTGTGTTTTTAATGAAGAAATTATATGATCTACCTCTCAAGAAACTCATTTATTTTATTCCCATATATATATTTATATATATTACTTTTTTCATTTCATTTTACTCTATTTATGTACACAATATCCAACATAAATATTTTTAATGTAAACCATGTTTATTTCTCTCTACATTCAAAAATCCATTTCTTCCATTTCTATGTTTTTTAGAAATGTTTTCAAGAATGTTTTTACTATTCTCATTTGATTTTTAATTTCAATATTACCAAAGTATGACTTTAAAAAAATGGTTTAAGGGGAATAATCATATCATTTTATGAATGAGTTACTTTTGAATTCTTACTAAAAATGTGAAATCAATTTTTTTAACCTATATGAAATGAATATAATATATCAATATCATGAAAACTAAAATATATGAAGATTTATTTAAAAAATATTATTTTTATTTTTACTGAATTTTTTCTTTAATATTTGGGTAATTTTTAGACTTTAGATAAGTTATTTGAAAGTGAGTGAGTATTTTTATCAAGAAATATTCGAGTGATATTTTAATGTAATTTTTCATATATGATAAAATTTATTGATGTAACATAATATTTTTAGGGGATGTGATCCAATGATACCATCTAAATTATTTCTTTAGATGGTTTATGGTTATGATGATGAAATATCAATGAAAGCTATTATCTTTTCTAAGGGTCATGTTATGATGAATGTTTTATGATATTGTCGAGTAAATATGAATAGATTATGTGATATGTGGAACAATAATTGTATATCCATATAATGAAATGGTTAAATATTAATGTTCTATGATATTAAAGGGTACACATGAGGTTATACCAAGCATAAAAATTCGAGTATAAGAGGGGTTATTCCAATCCTGAAAGACTGTACATGAGAGGTTATCCCAAGCCCAAAGATGGTACATAGTTAGTTAACCCATGAATAACATGTTATGAATTTCATAGTTGGTATCCATGAAATAATATTTCTATTATTATGATCATTCCACACTTTATGTCACCCTTTTACGAAATGATGAGATAAAAATTTTATGTTCGCATGGATCATGTTCATTGATCCCATTATGATACATGTATTATAAAGTTTTAACCATTATTCCATGACTCATTTTTTAGATATAATAATTTTTTTCATGATTTAAAAGGTTATTATCATGTTCTCATACCCTTAATTCTCATGTTATGTCTAAATGATCATTGAAATATCCCTTGTTTACCCCTACTGAGACTCTAATATCACCATTTATTATGTTTTCTTTTATCTAACAAATGAAGAGATTTTTTAATGGTGACTCTTATTATAATTATGATATTTACGAGGAATTATTTTGGAGATAATATTTCTCCTTCATGAACCATTTTTTATGTATCATAGTTTACAAAGAAACTAAAACTCTTCTGTTCTAACATTGGTCATAAAATAGATTATTGAATATTCATATAATAAGATGTGATATTTATGCATGAATATTTTGGGTGTTTATTTCAATCCTATTATGGTGAACAAGGTGGTTGATGCTTCAAGTCAGAAGGATGGTGTTAGTTTTTCCATGATGAAGATTAAAAGAGATCTAATACTTGAAATTTTTCAAAAGATAGAACTTGAAATATTGAGGAAAACAGATACATCCTATATTTATAAGATTAGTTTTCAAACATATATACATGTAAATGTTAAATAAGAAAAAATTTGGGTTCTAAAAATATAGATTATGGTGTGAACTATTCCCATGTTGAACCATGAATGCGAAGAGATGATACAGTCCGGGAACTGAGAATGTGTGTCATCAATACTAGACTTTAAGACAATGTTTTTTTTATAAATATCATAGTTTATAATTCTATATTCATCTAAGATGTATGAATATGTATTTTAATATCCTTATTTTTAAATAAAATGGAAAACTATGTTTGATATTGTAAATGATATGCCATATCAAGTTTAAACGAACAACTAAATGTTATTATTTAAATATTACTGTTATAACCTAGCTGTTAGAATGGTGGGAATAAAAAATTAAAATTAATTATGAAAATATAGTTTACAAAATTATATACAACTAATTATTTGACAATTTAATTTTAAATAAAAATAACTCCCTTTTTAAAATAAAAGGAAATATTTTTCTGAAAAAATATTTAAATTTGGACAAGGTTGTTTTATACCAAAAAATAAACAAATAACTCTTGTTGTATTATATTAATGATATATATATATATAATATTCAATATAACTTTTAACATTTTTCTTTTTTGTTTTCTATACATGATATAAGAACAAATCTGATTTTACGCATAGAAGTAGTATTTTTTTAAAAAGAATGTTTTACCACCTTTTAATGGACACTTACTTTAAATATAGTCATTGAAAATTTTATAAATTATATTTGAAAAAACCATATTATTTTTAATCTTAATATCAAAATTTATTTTATTTGAATATTTGGTATTTTTCTGATAAGTTTCATGTTTGTATGAATAGTAAAAAATAACGCATTATAATTAAAAACAATATTATTGTATAAATTATTTAGTGTTAAATTATATTTATAGTTAGTTTTAAAGTATAATTAGATTAATTTTATAATATTTAATATAATTTTGTTCATTATAATAAATTTCACATTGAATTTTCATATAAAACTATTTCTATATTTTTAATGTTTTCAAATTTATAACCAATTTTCTCACCCTTTTAAGGGGTTTAATTTAAAAATAATATTAGAAACTTTTGTGTTTTAAATTTTAAAAAAATCATTTTCTTATTTGAAATCATAGGATCCAAATTTAGTAAATCTATCACTTTTATTTTTGGACAAGAAGAATAGTAACTTTAAAAAAATTTATTACCACATTTAAGGGTAAATAATGAAATTAATGGTAAAAATAATATGATAAAAATTATAAAATTATCCTAAAACATTTAATAGTTTTATTAGATGAGTGATTTTCCAAAAAAATAATCCTTGTAAATATTTTATGATCTTTTGGAGCAACATGTATGTATTTTATCCCTTTATAGTATTTTATTTTAAAGAAAAGTCAATGATATCATACTTATGTTTTAATAACTACTACATTTTTAATATTAAGTTATTTTGAAGATATATTTGACTAAATATATTAATTTTAAAGGTAAAATATTTTTATAAATCATGTACTTTTTTAAAAATTTATTGAAATAAATAATTACCCTATGGGATTACACAACGATGATGCAATAATTATTTAATTAATGGAAATATCAAATAAATGATATTAAAAATATTAAAATAAGTATAATTTGAGATAATTAATGTCATAAAATAATTTATTTGATATATTTGACATGATATTGATTTTTTCTAATAATTTATTTTAATTTATCTTGTTGTTATTATATTATTTAAAATTCCATGTAATGAATAATGTCAAAATTCATTTTAATAACATTTTAAAATAAATTATATTCTATTTAATGACAAATACTTCATGAAAATATTAAATCCATTCAAATTATTGGTATAAGGTATAAAATGTCACACATGAATCATTTATGGTTATTTCATAATTTTTTTTGTAAATATATAAACCCTCAAAGTGAAAAAAGATGTTGTCATGGTAAGAGTTAAAGGTGTTAAATAAGAGTTAAAATAAAAATATAAGGAATAAAAGAATAATAAAAAATTTATGAATTCTAACTGGATGAATTCAATTTTACCCATATTAATCATATATTCAAAATAAATATTTTTAGATCCATTTGGAATATAAAATTAATTTATATTAATTTAATATTTTTATAAATTCCATGAGTGCCCCTCTCATCTCTTATTAAAGAAAACCTCTTATTATCTTTTTCTAACACTTAAAACCCTATTTTTTTCAAACAATATATGAAAAAATACCTTCCTAGTATCACTACCCATATTTTAGAGCTATTGTGTGATGCATAAAACCATCTTTAGTGGTCTTAAGGTGTTAAGAAGAAGATGTGGTCTGAGTAAGAGGTATCATTTTTAGTTATGTGTTTTTTATTTATTTCTTCAAGCACATCCTTAAAATCTACTTACACCATGATTAAAAAATAAATAAAGTATATCAAATATACATAGATGTTATTATGTTATCATAATCACATAAATTCATCTCTACATACATCAAATGGGAAAAAAATTATTCATTCATGTGTACAACATAATACCGCCTCCCAAATCGATATAATTCGTTTTCCATAACAATATATCAAGACTAGTTATAATGATGTAATGATTTTTTATAATTGATATTAATGAAATATTTATCATTATTTGATAATAATGCATCATTTTAATTCTTACATTTCCATGCACATGGAAATGATAACATCGTTCATGCATACATGTGAACTATCACCTTCACGAAGTGAGGTGATTCTGTTTTCATCACCAAGTCACATAGAAGATATATATAAGTATATTTAAATTATAAATACGATATTTATTATATTATAATCATTATTTAATTATAAAATAATAAATACCTTTTTTCCATAATGAACATTGAAAAATGGAAATGTTACTCATGCGTACGTACGACTTACCCTCTCCATGATTATAACATATTTCATTTTTCATATACTTAATTAGTGTTTTAATTTAAAAATATTATTGATGAATAAAAATTATAATAATTTAATGAATATTATTTTGGTGATGATGGAATAATGAGTGCTTTGACTATATACAACATATCAAATTCATTCTCGACTCATGTATTGAATTTCTGAAAAAACATTTTATGTGAACATAAATAATTAGGTAATTGTTATAACATGATAATAAGGGATATAAAATGAATAAAAAACATTAATAAGGTTCTAAATAATGTAAATAATTAACCTAGGTTTATTATTCAGGCATATAAATATTATACGCGGTGATTCAGACTTAAGGTAATATACTTTCTTTTGAAACCCCACTTTTAATGTTATTCTTTTAACTATTTTTACAAAAGTATAATGTAATGTTTTTAACATATATGCCATTAATATAATTTACCTCGTTAATGTATCTTTAATTTTTTATAATTTCTTAAAAAATTCAATTTTTTTCCATTTATTTAATTTATTAGTGCGTGACTTGGTAAAAATGAAATGAGATTTCAAAATGGAAAATTTATTTTTCTTTTACCCAATATTCATGTTTTATTCTTATTTTATGGTTATTCGTAATTATTTATGAGTACAGGTGCTTCCATGATAAAATTAGGGCACGTGATCCCATTATAGATCTCAAATGCATTGGGTAATGAGGCATAATCAACCATTTGGATTATCCTTAGAGATCTAGGGGATCTAATGTAGTGGTTATTAAAAATGTTACCAAGAAGATTACGAATTATAAATCTGTTAGAGCTAAAATAAATTTAAGAGTTATATGGAAATGATACAAAATTTTACCTTTATGCTTTATGTTTTCTATGAAATTTAATAGGAAAACTTATTATTTCATGAGGTATGATAAATAGCTTATGTTTTATGGGTGAAAACTATAACACTGGGAAAATGTTTTCATGGGCTTCTAAGTATTCATGGAGTAAAAGTTTCTATCCTTATTTTTATTTCCCTTACTGACCATTCTATTATCATTACAATTTTTTAAAATACTTTTCTCTAGGTATAAGGATGGGTTATATAAAAAGGAATTCAAGTTTAAAATTAAGAATATTTTTCATGAGAAAGAAATATTGTTTTATTTTAAAATGTTTCATTATTTGAAAAATTGATTTTGTGTAGAAGTTTATACTTTTAAACATTTTAGATGTTATGTATGAGTTATGGAATAACTCTCTAAAAATATAAACCTAAAAATATCCTCTATGTGAAAGAAAGTAAATTTCTTGACTAAAACTCATGATTATGTAATTATTATGGCCGAGTCCTTATATTTTTTATGAAAGGATGGTTTAGATAAATTTAATGATAGTAATGTTATGTAATCATAAGTTACAAGTCATATGTAACCAAAATGGTTATAATTTTATGAATGTTGCAATTTATTTTACATAAATTGAATGTGTTTTTGATAAAATGAATAAGGATATTTTTTTGTTTATTATCCTTATAAGATGGTATATTATGATTTTATCTCTCATACTAACCTTTTTGGTTTTAGTAAATTATTGGATCTAGTAGGAACCAAAGTTATAATGGATGTGAAGGAAAATTTAGTGTTCCTCTGAATAATAAACCAAATGAAATGGGAGATTCAATGAGAACTATTGTGGGTATTGTCAACCAACAAACAGAAGTAATAATTTACAATGTAAAAGCCCAGAAATATCAAGGATTTTTTTTCATAAATACTTTGGAATTTTATGAGTCTATGGTTCTTGACGGCACCTGATTCCGAGGCCCGGAGTTCCTGGAATGATCCGTCGAAGTTTTTTTTAAGATTAAATTAACATGCGTGAGAAGTTTTCCTGAAAAAGTGGATCAACCCTTGAACGGTTTCTTGGATTAGAAATCTGAGGGCACCGTTGCACTCAGGATGGCGGGATTACCCTAGGCGCGATTTAATTTTAGTTGGCATAGGCCTTCCAATGAGAAATCTCCAAATTGGCTTAACCGTATATAAAATAATTAAATATATTATTTTATTTTTCAAATGCTTATAACTCACAAAAGGTAGCTCGGATTAAAAATCTGAGACCATCGCTGAACTCGTGAGGGCATGATTTATTTAAGCAGATACTATGGATGGTGTGAGCCACCAGAAAAAGTTAGTTTTTGGCCGCAAATAAAATAATTAAATGATAATTATTTTATTGTGAAATTCATAACTTCTAAACGATAACTCAGATTGAAAATACGAGAGTACCATTTGGGTTATTTGGGGCATGTTTCACCTAGGCAGAGCCTAACCTTGACCGCAGTGGGTCTAGGGTGACTGATATTAATTTTACAAACTTTTTTTCATGTAAGTTCAGTAAATATACATTCGAAATTCTATAACTTTTGAACCGGTGCTTGGAATTGAATTCTGAAGACACCGATGAAGTCGCAGCGCCGGTATTCACTTAAGGGGGCCTTTACCGTAGTTGCGTTTTTTGCGGGTCGAAAGTTAATTTTTGGGGATTTGTTTAAATAAATAAATATAATGGTTGTGCACCATTTTATTTATTTGGGTGGTTATATCCTCTAAGAGGAAGTCAGGGGTGGGGCCCACACCACACATAACCTCCCAAGGGAGGATATTTGTGATGTGGGGCCCACACGAGGCCCAACCCTTCACCTCCCTTAAACCCCCCTTTAACACTCCCTTTTTTTTATTTTGACAACACCTCCCATTAATTATATGGAGCCTTTCAATCTCCATTCCATTAAAGTTTCCAACTCAAATGACATAATTAATTCAATAGTCTTTTTGAATTAATTTAAATTTGATAGCAATGTTATAATATCATGGGATAATAAAATAATAGCTTAGGCTATTATTTTTTTGGCACTTTTGGTGTTGGGAGCACATTGGAGATATTGAAAGGGAGAGTTCTTCCATGAAGAACGTGAAGAACGCTCCATGACTCGAAGAACCGGAAGCATTTATTTCTCTAACCTACTTCTTCCTCCACGTTAACAGAGGAGACACTACCGCGGGAAAGCATCGACTATGTCAACAAATCTTCCTCCAATGTTGACGGGAAGCCACCGTTCTTCCGCAACACCCAACTACTATGACGTTGGTCTTCCACAACTTGACGACGTGCGACATCAATTTTGATGTAGGGGGTTTTTGTTTATTTAAGTTTACATGATTCTTTCCCTCGAGCATGGAAAAATATTCTGTTGGGTGTTTATTCGAACTACTAACGTGGTGGGTACGGACTACGAACAAGTCCAGACCCACAGCCAACTAGTTCTCGATGTGCGACAGCATGGGGTCGGGTGCGTGGTAACGAGAGGTGGCACGACGAGCGGACAGGGGTGGCAGGCGATGCGGCTAGTTTGAGGCACGCCGATGTGGGTAGCCTGGGGCGGTGCGGCGGGCAGGCGAAGGTGGTGGTGGTTCTGGCCGTGTGGAAGGAGGCCGGGTAATTGGGGCGGTAATTGGGAGAACATAATCGTGGAAGAGTAAATGAGATTGGAGAGAAAGATGATTTATAAGATAATTGTGGGGATAAAATCAAAAGAGAAATAAAGGATAAATGGGGGTTTGGCGGATGAATTCCAGTGCGCAAGGAGTCCAAAATCGTGGTTGATTTTGGATTTAGAAAGATAAATAAGTAAATAATTAATAATAATAATAAAATATTGTTATTATTAATTTTGATGATAAAACATTGTTTTTACTGTATCTTCTTCGTGCGACCTCGGTTTCACAAACCGTCTACGACAGTGTGACCCTGACTTCAAGAAGGAAATTAGGAGTCCAATATTGGATGCCTTTTTGGGTTTTTGGATCGGGTACCTGAAGTGCTTGGAAAATAATAGATTTAATATTATTATTAAATCTTTGACCCGCCATAACTCATGCGTGCGACATCTGATTGGATTGTCGTCAGTGGCGATGTAATCCTTACATCAATACAGTCGATTCAAGTCTAATGTTGAATACTAAATTCTAGTTCGTGGCTCGGGCCCATGAAACACCGAATAATATTATTATTATTATTATTATTACGGGATCTTGTATCGGACATATCTCTCTCATACGATGTCGGAATGTCGAACCATCTATGAGGTTGCGACCCTGGAATTAAGATGGATGTTTCAAGAACAATTTTGGATATTTATGTCAAGGTCGAGGTGCAGGCCCCACGAGGCCCGGTTCACGCGCTTTGCGGTGAAATGAAAAATTTTCACCAGCTATATGTTTTGGACCAATGGGTATTCCATCTCATGTGTTTTTCCATTTGGATCGCAATGGTTTGACTAGTTTGGTTAACCGGTGTCATTTGAAGTACGACCGGGTTTGTTCGAACCTGAAACCAACTGTGCCCTCTGAGCGGAAATGCCTATAACTTGAGCTCTGGATGTCCGATTGGAATGTCGTCAACTTTGTTTAATTACTCTTAGTAATAAGGACTTTTTGGCTTACTTCGCTTGTGGTTTGGACAGAGTTGGATTATAGCCGGGTTGGATTGTACCTGAAATCCAACCAGGCCCCTGGAACGGAAAAGCCGATAACTTTCAGACCGTACGTCCGATTGAAGAACCATCATCAGCGTTGGTGATCACATTGATAAAAGATCCCTATGAGTATACCCTATGTGAGTTCGAGGTACATTTGAGATATGGTCGGGTTGGTTCGTACACGAAACCAACTGGGCCCCTGGGAAGAAAAGGCTAATAACTCACAGACCGGGCGTCCGATTGACGCGCAGTTTGTTGCGTTGATACCCCTATGACAAGGTGGTACTTTGATATAATTATTTGTTGGAATTTGTGATACTTGGAGTATCGACCTGTAGCTCGTGGAGAAGACCATCCCGGAGACGAGCATACGGAGTACGGAGATCATGTAGATGGCTGAGACCTGATGACTGCTTGTCCGATTTGATTCGGAGTGACTTTCATAGCCCAGTGGGGAACACTACATTGTGAGGTGGCAGAACCACAATGGAGGAGCACTACTTTGTGAGGTGGCAGACCCGCGGTACTCAACTGGAGGAGTACCTCTGTAGGCTATGAGGGGGAGTACTACAGTGTGAGGTGGAAAACCCATGGCGGAGGAGTACTACTTTATGAGGTGGATGACTTGCGGTACTCGACAGGAAGAGTACCTCAGCAGTCTTAGGTTAGTGATCAGTACCTCGGAGTAGTGACAGGATCACTGTAATCATCAGAGACGGAGCTCTTCAGCAGTTACAGTTTCGATAATAAAAATCCTGGTTTGAGCTGAGTCAATGACTTTTGTGTTTACCTCATGATTGAGATGGGTCACATGATAGCTTAGGTATATGTATCGGCATATACCTAGGTAGTGGTTATCCGTATATTTCATAACCTTTGTGTTTCCTCATGATTGAGATGGGTTACATGATAACTTAGGTGTGTGTAAGGGCATACACCTAAGTAAAGGTTATCCGTTGAGATCTTTCTTTATGGTTTATCCTTGTTGGATTTTAGTGAGACCTTGAGGGTCTCGGGGTCCCTACTGAGTATCGTTATAATCACACCTACATGGGCTATGCCTGAACCTCATTGTGTTGGTTATAGATGACGGACAACACTGATCGTAGTTGAGGCTTGTTGAGCTGGACGGTACCCGGAGGTGGATCTCACGAAGAGTCGAAACTTGAAGGATATGGACGGACGGACGGTCGAACGCGGAGTGCTATGGAGGAAATATGTACCTACCCTTCAGGTAGGATCTGTGGTGGATGATCCAAGAGCTACTTGTCACCTTTCAGTTGTTGTGCTTTGATTTGTACTTTACTTTCAGTTGTAGCTGTACCTTTCTACTGGGCTTGTATTTCTGGCCCCTTTGTATTTCCAGCACACTTGTTTACTTATTTACTTAGTATTAGCTTCCTATTCTACTCTATTGTGTTGTTTACTTCTATAAAGGCAATGCCTTCCCTTTTTATTGGGATTTACGCCTTTGGTGCTAGTCGCTAGCCCCTGGCCTATGGAAGGAGGGCTTGGGGTAGTCACGGCATGGGCCCCGAGGATGGGTCGTGACAAATTGGTATCAGAGGAGTCGGTTCTACCACAGAACACAGAACCCTGATAAATAATTTCTATGATGAAATATTGTTAAGGTTACTGAGTGTGGTCTTTAGTTTAGGGAGTCCGGTATTGGTGCGGCGACCGACGTATCCATACACCAGGACGCTGACTACTGATTTCCGACTTAGTCACGAAAACACTGATTGCGTGTGTGTTTCCAAAAGGTTTTAATGTCAGCTCAAACCAGACCAGATCACTAGGTATAAATCGTTGATCACATCACATCTATTTAGGATGTCTCCATATATACAGTCAGTTGGAGTTCCAAGAGAGTACTCGATGACGGCCCACCGAGCGACGAGACTTTGGTGCAAGGCCCTCTTTCTATGTTGGCTCCTTCGGGTGGTGTACCAGCAGCACCACCACCCGTTAGGTAGAAAGATGCCACCAACCGTACTAGTGGACGGTGCACACTGGCAGAGCACACTGCACGAGTTCCAGCAGTAGAGGCCTCAGAGGTTACGAAGTGAGACAGATTTCCAGGCAGCAGTGGACTGGATGGAGGTGATTTCTAGAGTTTTACACCTAGTTTAGAGCTAGTATAATATATGTTGATCTTAACTAATGGTGTTTCCCACTGATTGACCATGAGGTTGGTCCGCATAGTGATGAGGCTTCGGTATGTGGACTGATGCATGAGATAGTACCTTCGGGTAGTGTGCTAGCTATATCACTACCTGTTGGTCAGCAGTTACAACTGGCAGTACCGGTTGAGGATGCATGTAGGCTTAGTGCCTGACACATGTTTCAACATCAGATACCCCTCAGTTTTTGAGGTGGGCCTGACTCACAGGCGGCTGAGGACTGGCTTGAGGAGGTGGATGAGAGTTTTCTAGATCTTATACAGCTTCGGTAGGACGACATGTCAGTAGGTGAGTATTCATCGAGGTGTACCGATCGTTCTTGGTACTTGATGACTATGATACGATCAGTGCTTTAGAACTCGAACCTCTGAGTGAGGTGTGGTTAAGGATATCCGAGTAAGCACTCTTTCCTCTATGCATTTTTACTTATGTTAGGGTGCTAGAGAGAACCTTTGTGGTTGAATGTTCTTTGGCTGATCGGTTTTAACCAGTGAATGTTAACAGTGGGAAGATACGAACTGGTGCCAGTCTCAGTGACTTGGGCGTGTAAAATGTTTCAATAAGAGGAAGTGTTTAGGATAGATGAATCAGAAGAGATGCAGACGTGGAAGCAGAGCTTGGAGTGCAGCATGAGGTGGTGTACATTTCGACAAGTTACAACCACCCGCCTTTGTAGTCCCCGCCAGGCTTAGGGAACTGAAGTGCAGGGGAAGAGAATAGCTACATGCGGTCACGTAGTGTGACCCAAGGGCTCTAATAATGATTCGAGGTACAGAATGTGTCTACTACGAGATTCCATTTCAATAGACATAGGTATCAATCATTCCTTCCTTCCACGAATCTTGTCCCAGACCTAGACTTTCCGGTTAAAATCGTTGACTTGACCCTCACGTCTGAAGATACCATTGAGAGGAAACATGATAAACACACTTACATTGACAGTTGTGATCTGACCCTTGAGGCGAGAGTTTCGGTTGGAACCTCTTGGTGGCAGCGTCGAGGCCTTACGACGTTAGTTTGGGTATGGACTGGGCAACCACAGTTCATAAACGGATTGATGGTATTAGGGAAAAAGGTTGTGGTTTACTTACAATGATGGGATGGGGTTTCCTTGGTCGGTGAAAAGGAAACCCCAGACAGCACAGGAACCTCCAGGAGAGCACATGGGAGCGGAAGGATCTAATGCGTGCAGTACCACTTTTGTTTCCCCTAGTGTGTGTTGAAGCTTTACGGGGATGTAAATCCCTGAGGTGGGAGTAATGTAAAAGCCCGGAAATTTCAATGAATTTTTTTCATAAGTACCTTAGAATTTTATGAGTCTATGGTTTTTGACGGAGCCTGATTCCGAGGCCCGGAGAGCCCGGAATGATCCGTCGAAGTTTTGTTAAGATTAAATTAACACCCGTAAGCAGTTTTCCTGAAAAAGTGGAATAACTCTTGAAAGGTTGCTCGGATCAGAAATCTGTGGGCACCATTGCGCTCAGGATGGCGGGATTACCCTATGCATGACTTAGGTTTAGTCGGAATGGGCCTCCTATGAGAAATCTCAAAAATGGATTAACCATAAATAAAATAATTAAATAAATTATTTTATTTTTCAAATGCTTATAACTCACAAACGGTAGCTCGGATTAAAAATCTAAGACCACCGCTGAACTCGTGAGGGCATGATTTATTTAAGAAGATTCTAACATTGGCTGGCACGAGCCACCAGAAAAAGTTAGTTTTTGGCCGCAAATAAAATAATTAAATGACAATTATTTTATTGTAAAATTCATAACTTCTAAATGGTAACTCGGATTGAATATCTGAGAGTACCGTTGGGTTTTTTGGGGCGTTTTTCACCTATGAAGAGCCTAACCATGACCGTAGTAGGTCAAGGGTCACTGATATTAATTTTACAAACTTTTTTTCATGTATGTTCAGTAAACGTACGTTTGAAATTCTATAACTTTTGAACCGCTTCTCGGAATTGAAATCTGAGGACACCGATGAACTCGTAGCACCGATATTCACTTAAGGGGACCTTTACCATAGTTGTTTTTTATGCGGGTTGAAAGTTAATTTTTGGGGATTTGTAAAAAAAATAAATAAAATGGTTGTGCACCATTATATTTATTTTTGTGGTTATATCCTCTAAGAGGAAGTTAGGGGTGGGACCAACAACCCACATAAACTCCCATGGTAGGATATTTGTGAGGTGGGGCCTACACGAGGCCTAACCCTTCACCTCCCTTAAACCCCCCTTCAACACTCCCTTTTTTTATTTTGACAACACCTCCCATTAATTATGTGGAGCCTTTCCATCTTCGTTCCATTAAAGTTGCTAACTCAAATGCCATAATTAATTCAATAGTCTTTTTCAATTAATTTTTATATGATAGAAATGTTATATCATGGGAGAATAACATAATAGCTTAGGCAATTATTTTGTTTTGGCAATTGTTGTGTTGGGAGCACGTTGGAGATATTGAAAGGGAGAGTTCTTTTACGACGAACGTGAAGAATGCTCCATGTCTCGAAGAACCAGAAGCATTTATTTCTCCAACCTTCTTCTTCCTCCGCGTTAACAGAGGAGACACCACCGCGGGAAAGCATTGGCTACGTCAACAACTCTTCCTCCAACATTGACGGGATTCCACCGTTCTTCCGCGATGCCCGACTACCGTGACGTCCGTCTTCTGCTACTCAATGACGTGCGACGTCAATTTCGAGGTAGGGGGGTTTTTGTTTATTTAAGTTTATGTGATTCTTTACCTCGAGCATGGAAGAATATTCTGTTGGGTGTTTATTCGAACTACTAATGCGATGGGTACGGACTACGAATAAGTCTGCACCTACCGCCAACTAGTTCTCGATGTGCGGCGGCCTGAGGTCGGGTGTGTGGTAACAGGAGGTGGCGCTGCGAGAAGACGGGGGGCCAAGCGATGCAACTGGATTGAGACATGCCGGCACGGGTAGCCGGGGGCGGTGCGGTGGGGCGGCAGGCATGCGAAGGTGGTGGCGGTTCTGGCCGTGTGGAAGGAGGCCGGGTGATTGGGGCCCTAATTTGGAGAACATAATCGTGGAAGGGTAAATGAGATTGGAGAGAGAGATGATTTATAAGATAATAGTGGGGATAAAATCAAAAGAGAAAAAAATGATAAATGGGGGTTTTGGGGATGAATTCTAGCGCGCAAGGAGTCCAAAATCGTGATTGATTTTGGATTTAGAAAGATAAATAAGTAAATAATTAATAATAATAATAAAATATTGTTATTATTAATTTTGATGATAAAACACTGTTTTGACTGTATGTTCTTCGTGCGACCTCGATTTCACAAACCGTCTATGGTAGTGTGACCCTGACTTCGAGACAGAATTTATGAGTCCAATATTGGATGTCTTTTTGGGTTTTTTGATCGGGTACGTGAAGCACTTGAAAAATAATAGATTTAATATTATTATTAAATATTTAACCCGCCATAAATCATGTGTGTGACGTCCGATTGGATAGTCGTCAGTGGCGATGTAATCTTAACATCAATATGGTTGATTCTAGTCTAAAGTTGAATACTAAATTCTGGTTCATGGCTCAGGCCCACGAAACACTAAATAATAATATTATTATTATTATTATGGGAACTTGTATCGAACATATCTCTCTCATACGGTGTCGGAATGTTGAACCGTCTGCGAGGTTGCGACCCTAGAATTAAGATGTATGCTTCAAGACCAATTTTGGATATTTAAGTCGAGGTCGAGGCCCAGGCCCCACGAGGCCTGGTTCGCGCGTGTTGTAGTGAAATGCAACTTTTTCACTGACTTTTCATTTTGGACCAATGGGTAGTCCATCTCGTGTGTTTTTCTGTTTGGATCACAATGGTGTGACCGGTTTGGTTAACCGGTGTCATTTGAAGTACGGCCGGGTTGATTCGAACCTGAAACCAATAGTTCCCTCGGAGCAGAAATGCCTATAACTTGAGCTCCCGATGTCCGATTGTTGTGTCGTCAACTTTGTTGGATTCCTCTTAGTGAAATGGACCTTTTTGAATACTCCGCTCGAGGTTTGGATGTAGTTGGAGTATGGCCGGGTTAGATTGTACCCAAAATCCAATCAGGCCCCTGGAACGGAAAAGCCGGTAACTTTCAAACCGGACATCCGTTTGATGAACCGTCAGTGGAGTTGGTGATCACGTTGATAAACGGTCCCTATGAGTATACCCTATGTGATTTCGGGGTACAATTGAGATATGGTCGGGTTGGTTCATACATGAAACCAACCAGGCCCTTGGGACAAAAATGCTAATAACTCACAGACCGGGCGTCCGGTTGACGCGCCGTCTGTTGCGTTGAGACCCCTATGACGAGGCGATCCTTTGAGATAATTATTAGTGGTACATTGTGATACTTGGAGTATCTACCTGTAGCTCATGGATCGGACCCTCCCGGAGACGAGCGTACGGAGTATGGAGACCGTGTAGCTGGCTGAGTCCTGATGACTGCTTGTCCGATTTGATTCTGGGTGACTTGCATAGCCTAGTGGGGAGCACTAATTTGTGAGGTGGGGAACCCATGGAGGAGGAGCACTACTTTTTAAGGTGGCAAACCTGCAGTACTCGACAAGAGGAGTACCTCTGTAGGCTATGACAGGGAGCACTACTGTGTGAGGTGGCAGACCCCTGGTGGAGGAGCACTACATTGTGAGGTTGATGACCCGCGGTACTCGATAGGAGGAGTACCTAAACAGTCTTAGGTTAGTGAGCAGTATCTCGAAGTAGTGACAGGATCACTGTACTCGTCAGTGATGGAGCTCTTCAGTAGTTACGGTTTCGATAATGAAAATTCTGGTTTGAGCTGAGTTAATGACTTTTGTGTTTACCTCATGATTGAGATGGGTCACTTGATAACTTAGGTATATGTATGGGCATATACCTAAGTAGTGGTTGTCCGTTGATTTCATAACCTTTTTGTTTTCTCATGATTGAGATGGGTTACTTGATAACTTAGGTGTGTGTAAGGGAATACACCTAAGTAAAGGTTATCCGTTGAGATCTTTCATTGTTGTTTATCCTTGTTGGATTTTAGTGAGACCTTGAGGGTCTCAGGGTACCTACTCAGTATCGTTATACTCACCCCTAAAAGGGCTTTGCCCGCACCTCATTGTGTTGGTTGTAGATGATGGACATCACTGATCGTATTTGAGGCTTGTTGAGCTGGGCGGTACCGAGAGGTGGATCTCATGACGAGTCGGTACCCGGAGGAGACGGATGGACAGACGGTCGAACATGGAGTTCTGTGGAGGACATCTGTACCTACCCTTCAGGTAGGATCTGTGGTGGACGATCCAGGAAATGCTTGTCACCTTTCAACTGTTGTCCTTTGAGTTGTACTTTAATTTCAGTTGTAGCTGTACCTTTCTCGTGGGTTTGTATTTCCGGGACCTTTGTATTTCCAGCACACTTGTTTATTGATTTACTTAGTGTTATATTTTGCTTGTACTCTGTTGTGTTGTTTACTTTTATAAAGGAAATTCCTTCCCTTTTTTTTGGTATTTACGCCTTTGGTGCTAGTCCCCAGTCCCTGGCCTAAGGAAGGCGGGCTTGGGGTAGTCACGACATGGGCCCTGAGGATGGGTCGTGAAATTTTTTTACTTAGTGTATATCTTCCGCTTGTACTCTAGTTGGATGTGTTTATGTTTTATAAAGGCAATGCCTTCCCAGATTTCGGGATTTACACCTTTGGTGCTAGTCGCCAACCCCTGGCCTATGAAAGGCGGGCTTGGGGTAGTCACGGCAGGAGCCCCGATGACGGGTCGTGACATAAAACATGAATATTATTGAGTTTTATAATGCATCATAGAATAGAGAAATGAATCCCCATGGAAGTTCAGGTAATAATGATTATAATTTTAAAAATATTCAATGACATATGCTTCCTGGATATGGAAATAAAAACCAAGAAAAATTATTAAAGGGAGAGTAATGTGTTTTAAATATGGAAAAGGAGGTCATAAAGCAATAATTTATCGAGGAAAAATGAAAAGTTCAGTTGACTCCAAGAAAGGGAATTATGTTCTTCTTGAGTTATCAATTGAATTTTTTAAATGTCATGTTAATAGTCATTATGAAAATCGATTTAGTAGGAAGAAGGCTCATGAGTGGGATCTACGTGATCATATACATATCAATTTAGGAATACCTAATTCCATTAACATTTAAGGTGAGGAAACATAAAATGAAATATTAAGGATATGAATTATTTCCTGGTTTATGTTTTAATATTATTAAATATTAAGAAATGATTCATATTTTTTTTTATATTAAAGAAGTATTATGGAATATGGTTGAAAAGAATGGTTAAGAGATTATGAGTAATGATGAATGACTAAGATATATATATATATATATATAATTAATTCATAAGTTATGTTAGATCTATAGATGATGAAATGTTTAAAATTATTAAAAATATCTTGATCATGGGAGTACTTCGTAATACTTTTTTTAGTTTTTTTATATGTAAACAATAATTTTTTATGTGAAAATTTTATTTGAGGAAGAATTTTATTTTATTTTTTTGAAAATAATTATAATTTTTCGATGACCTTTAGGGGTTATATGATATTTGATTTTGATTTAATTGTGGGATATTAAATTTCTAAAAAATGAAAGGTATGAAATAAATTCTGTGCTGATAACATATTAAGGTTATTTTTTAGGATTTTTATCACATTTCAAAATTTTTTATATATATTATATTAATTTAGTCGTAGAAAAAAGGAATATTGTTGACCATGTGACAAACCACCACATCCAGAAATACCATGGTAATTGAACCCACAACCGATGGGAGATAAGGGTGAATCACCAACAACTAGTCTATGTGCTGTCATATTTAATAAAATTATTTTTTCCCTTTATATAAAATATCTAATGAATAAAGGTTAAGGTATTTTTTTAAATTATGTTTTATATATAGCCTTGGTATTGGAAAACAATTTTGTGATTATATAGTTAATGCTAGATGTTTTTTATTATTGGAATCCTAAAAGATCTAGGTAAATATAATATTATGTGGAATAAAAGATGAATTTTATATTGGAGTCAAATATGATTTTATTGTGTACATATGGTGATTTTGGTTATTTATCGATATGGTAAACATATATTGGATATTATTTTATTTAGGTATTTAAATTTTAATTATGATACATTAAGATTGATTTATATTATTTGGATGATAATCTAATAATATAAATTTGATTTTTGAGTTTCAATATTATTCTATAATATCTTTAAGGAAAGAGAGTTATTTTATGAATAATTTATGTTTAACTTTGGGTATTACTATCAAATTTTTGAGATTTAAGTAGTTTTTCAAATATATAATAGATGATTATTTTTGGGAAAATATATTATATTATCCTAACCAATTTGGTCATTATCAAGGTCTAAATATTGAAAGAATATATAGCTAAATTTTTGTGGATTTTTCAATATGTAAAAATGTATTCAAATGCTTTAGGCATGAAAAATTTATCTTAAACACTCATAGTTTGGAAGAAAATATGAGTTTGTAATGGGATTTTATTAATCTATGAAATTCTACATGTCAAGTAAGAATGTTTCCCTATATTCTTACTATAGTTAGTAAAATAATTCCTGAACTCTTTGAAAATAATCTTGAAAAAAAAACATTATTCATCTACATTTCTTATTGATAAATCAATGACATTTACCCCACAACATATTTATGGTTTTGTGATTGTTAAATCTATCATGTACATGTTCTCTATAAATATATTTCAGAACATGATATATAGTTTTCTATTCCATGTGTATGTTTCTTTCTTGGAACCCTAGTATATTTTATCATAGGTGGACTTTATACTTCCATTTCTTTATTTTAAATTGGAAGTTTCATTTATCCTTTTTTGGATGTGGGAATTAAACAAAGGTATATTAAAAATTCAAACCTCTTATTTCTGATCCTGAGTCCAAATTGCATGGATGAAAATTATTAAGAGGGGGGATAATTTAACATATAGGTTTTTAAAAGAAAACATTATGTTCGATAGTATACATGATATGCCACATCGAGTTTAAATGAATAACTAAATTTTATTATTTAATTCATATCGTTATAAATTATCCATTATATGGGATAAAATGAGTAATATTAACCGAATTATGAAAATATGGTTCAAAAATGTATATATAAATAATTCATTTACCAATAAATTATAAATGAAAATAAAACCCTTCTTAAAATAAAAGGACATGTTTTTCTGAAAAACTATTTAAATGTGCATATGTGTGTTTTATACTAATAAATAAAAAAATAACTATTATTTGTATATATTAATGATATTTATATAACATTAAAACTTTTTTTAACATTCATATTATGTGTTTTATGGACATGATATAAGAACAAATCCAATTTCACACATAAAAGAAGTATTTTTCTAAAAAGCCAGTTTTACCGCCATTTAATGAGGCACTTATCTTAATTAATGTTTTTGATATTTTAATAAATTATATTTTAAAAGATAAACTTACAATTTTATATTTAAATATGAAAATATACTTTTGTTCAATTTTTTTTTATTTTTTATAAGTTTCATGTTTTGATTAATATTGAAAAAATACTGCCTTTAATTTGATTTTTTTTTCATATAAATAATTTAGATTGTTGAATTATATTTTTAATTAGTTTTAAAGTTTAATTAGATAAATTTTTATCATTTAATCCAATTTTGATAATTTTAATCAATTTCAAATTGAATTTTTACATAAAAAAATTTCAATATTTTTTACATTTTCACATTAAAAGCTATCTCACCACGTCAAGTTGATTAAATTTAAATTAATTTTAGCAACATATTTGGTTAATTTTTATAAAAATGGAATAAATATTTGTAATCACATGATCCAAATTTATTAAATATGTCACTTTTATTTTGGGACAATATTAATAGTAACTTTGGTAATTTGTATTACCATAGTTAAGCTTATATCTGGTAATTAAGGGAAAAAATAATATTATAAATAATATAAAATTACCCTAAAACATGTCCTAGATCTCTTGGATGGGTTATTATTGATATAAATCATCATTGGGATGATTTTATTCCGCCTTGGATTCACATATATGACCTTAAAACCTCTATAGTATTCCATTTTAAAGAAAAGTCAGAGATCTCATACTTATGTTTTAATAACCATAACAATTTTAATATACAATTATTCAGAAGATATATATGACTGTAAATATTAATTTTAAATAAATAATATTAATCTATATCTTGGAAACTTATTTTTAACTTTATAAAAGATATAATTTCCTTAAAAGATTACACAATTATGATGCAATAATTATTTAATTAATTGAAATATCAAATAAATAATATTAAAAATATTTGAATAAATATAATGTGTTATAATTAATGTCATAAAATAATTTTATTGATGAATTTATAATATTAGTGATGTGTTATAATAATTTTTTCTAATTTATCTTTTTGATATGGTATTTTTTAAAAATTCATGCAATGAATTGTGTGAAAATTAACATAAATGATATTTTTGAACAATAATATTTTATTAAATGATAGAAAATTAAAAAAATATATAAAATTCCAAAAAATGATTTGGATAAGGTATAAAATTTAACACCTGATTTATTTATGGTTCATTTGGAAATTTATTTTAATTATATTAACCCTCAAAATGTAAAGATACATGTTGGCATCGTAAGAGTGAAAAGGGTTAAATAAGGGTTTAAAAAAATATAAAGATTAAAAAAAGTAAAAAACTATATATTTTTTATTTTATTATTGTATTTTGTCCCACCATAATCACATATACAAAATAGATACCTTTTTATCTATTATAAATGGAAAATTAATTTATATCAATTTAATATTTTGAACAATTCTGAGAGTTTCCAACTCCTCTCTTATAAAAGGGAACCACTTATTATTTTTTATACACACTTAAAAACATACTTATTTTGACCAATATATACCCAAGAACCTTCCTATAATCCATAACCACATTCTAGAGCTCTTATTTTATGTATAACTCAATCCTTAATGGTCTTAAGTTGCTTAGCGAAGGAGGTGGTCCGAGGAAGAGGTATCATTTTTAATTACTTGTTTTTGTTTTATTTCTTCTTAAACTTACATAAAATATTATTAACCAAGATGAAATAATAACTCCAATATCCAAACATTACTTAAGTTTTATTATGTTAATATCATCCCTAAATTCATCTCCACTTCAATCAAATGGGAACAAAATTAATCATTCGTGTGTACGGTGAAATACCACCTCACAAGCTGATATAATTAATTCTCCATCCCCATATCTCAATAATGGTTATAATTATGGATTTAATGTGTGTATATATATAATGTTAATGAAAAATTTAACATTACAAAAGATAAATATTCAATTTATTCTCTTACCATTCCTTCCACATGAAAATAATAATGTCATTCGTGGATACATGTGAACTATCACCACCATGAAGCGATGAAATTAGTTTTTCATTACCACATCACATGAATGTTATATATTTATAAGTATATCTAAATTATTTAAATTATATTATTTATTTATGGATGATTATAGAAAGAAAAAATAATACTTAAATTCTTTTCATAATTATCATTGAAAAATGGTAATATTACTCATGCGTACGTATAACTTACCGTCTCCATTATTATAATGTAGTCCATATTTCATAACCATATTTAATGCTATGATTTAAAAACATAATTTAAGTATAAAAATGATAATAATTTCATTAATTTTATTATGGATATTATATAATAACGTCTATTTTGACTATATACATCATATCATAGTCATTTTTTACTAAAGTATCAAATATCACCAAAAAGTCCGATGTGAACATAAATAATTAAGTAATTATTATAAATTGATAATCAGTGTTGTAAAATAAATAATAAAATTTTAAATGGTTTCCAAGAAATTAAATAATTAACACAAGTTTATTGTT
Source organism: Viscum album (assembly GCA_963277665.1). Taxonomy (NCBI): domain Eukaryota; kingdom Viridiplantae; phylum Streptophyta; class Magnoliopsida; order Santalales; family Viscaceae; genus Viscum; species Viscum album. The sequence continues at coordinate 821,365,227 of OY728157.1, forward strand.
CAAGAAGAAAAATATTATATATGATGAGTCATACTAATGTTAAGGGACTTTCTTATAAAAAACACATTGAAAGTTATTATTTTAACTATTTTTACAAAAGAATAAAGGAATGTTTTTTAAAATACATGTATGAAATAGTATATCCCACTTTCATTTTTTTAATCATTCATAATTCCTTTACATGTTTAAAATTTAATTTTTAGATGATGTCTTGTCATTTATGAGTGTATGACATTGTAAAAATAAAAAGTGATTTCAAAATGGAAAATATATTTTTATTTTATATGATCTTTATGTGTTATGATTATGTTATGTTTATTTGAAATTATTTATGAGTATGGTTGATTCTGTGATAAAATGAGGGAAATTTATCCTGTTATATCTCTTCAACACATTGGGCAATGAGACAAAGTTAACCAGGAGGGTTTCTCCTAGGAGATTATGTTAATATACTACAAAGGTTTTTCCAAATGTAACAAAAAAGGTTACTCCTTATGTAGTAATGATAGGTACTATAAATTTAAGAGTGAGATGGAAATGATTCATGAATTTATCTTTATGATTTATGTTTTTTATAAATATTTACATAATGTTATGATATTATGAGGTAATCTAAAGTTGTTATGTTTTATGGGTGAAAATTAATATTTTGTGAAAATGTTTTAATGGGTTTATAAGTAATCGTGAAATTATGGTTTATTTATTTATTTTTATTTCATTTAATATGTCTTTTGTGATCATATGAATTTTTAATTTTTTTTTCATAGGATATAAGGATGGTTTAGATAATAAAGGAAGTCAATATGGAAGTTATAAATTTTTTTTATGGAAGGTAAATAATGTTTTATTCTAAGAAGTTTTATTTTTTAAAAAAATGGATTTTGAGTAGAACATTCTACTTTTTAATATTTGAGTTTTTATGTATGATTTATGGCCTAATTCTCTAAAATTATAAACCAGAAATGATCTTTAATGTAGAAGAATGTAATTTTATTGAGTAAAACTCAAGATTATGTGATTTTTAAGGTTGGGTACCTATATATATAGATGTTAAAGAGAATTTATGCTGGAATAACATGAAAAGTGATATTAAAGAGTATTTATCTTGATTATTGGTAAACTAGCATGTTAAGGATGATAGATATAAATAGAAGGGTATTTTACTACCATTATAAATATTAATATGTAACTAAAAAAACATAACCATGTATTAAATCATTTGACCCCCCAAAATATCTAAAGTCCCTAATGATTTTTTTGTTATAATTGATCACATTGTGAAGTCAAAAAATTTCATTTCTATTAGAAAATATTTTTCTCTTAAACAATTTTCTAGGATATACATTATGTAAGTGGGGAGGTTTCCCAAGGTAATAAAATTTATTGAATATCTGGCCAGGATATGAGGTTTACCTTGAAGTTCTAGTGAATCATCTATAGGAATTGAATACAAAGTTAAAATTTATCACTGTATATTTTCCACAAATAAATAGTCATAATAAGATGATCACTCAAACCATTGAGTATATGTTGAAAAATTGTTTTTTGTATTTCGAAGGTTTTTGGGACCAACAGATAATTTTAATAGAATTTCTTCATAACAAAATATTTCACTTGATAATTCAGATAGTTCCTTATGAAAGCCTTTGTAGAAGGATGTGAATATTTCCAATGTGTTAGCATAAAGTATGAGAAATGAATATATTTTCAACATAACTATCTAAGAATGTGATATAGAATGTGGGATCCAATCCACATGACAATATATAAGCTTAATGTCGATAGAAGACATGATGACTTCATGCATAATAGAAGCGATTATTGGGTGTGATACTAATATATATAATATCAAATTCAATGGATCATTTGTATATTATTCAATATTTAAATGTCAAGACCAATGAAAATTTTCTAATAAAATATCGACAAGAAGGGTTCCAGAACTAGGAGTAGATATTTTTCACATTAAAGTAATAATTAATTTAATTAATTATGAAGAATGATTACTTTGTTCCTGAGATATTTCTTTATAGTAAATTTAAATCATCCAAAACCATTTTAGTTATCTATTATAATTCTTATAATATCCAAGTGTACAATCCCCTTAGTATTGATCCACACATGCTTCTTTGACCTCTGAACAACACTAACGAATAACCAGGTGCTAGCCTGGTCGATTAAACATCTTATTTCATTTGTCTAGATCACGTCACCTTTCTTTGGTAAAGAAGACGTTATCTCAGTCTTATCATTCTTGAGAGGATATAAGAGAAAAGAGGATAATTCTAGAGATAAATGTTTTGGGTACAACAATTCTTGATTACCCATTCCTAGAAAATATAAGAGACCTATTTATAGACCTAGGGTTGGGGTTTATTTTTTAATTAATTTAACAAGTTCCCTCATTAAAAATTCAAACCCATGTCTTACCTAATTACATGAATTAAAATAATAATATTTGTTTTATTACAAGGTCTCCACTAATTAGAATAATAGTAAATATTAATTCATTAGCTTATAATTTAATATTTATCAATATACACAATCATGGTTTGTTTATCCTCTTTATCATTTAAAAAAATAACTAAATAGGTATCTAATTAAATTTTTATTTAGAAAAAAAAGTCTTATATTCACATTATGATGAATAAATATTTATTAAATATTAAATAAATTTGAAAAAAAAAATTATTCACAGTTTTATGTATAAATATTTCTTAAATATTCGTGCAATTTAATAAATTATTTCTTATTGAATAAATAATTATTTATTAGGTTATGAATAAATATTTTTGATTGATAAATATTGAATAAATTTATTCCCCAGTCCTCAGAAAAATATTTTTTGTAATAAATAAATTCAAATATATTTTAATTCAGATTAATGGAAACATATAGTGTTCCATCCACTAGGCTTCTATCATTTCAGGATTATACATGCTTGCCTAAAGTACCATATTAGTGTCTAACAATGGGTCAAGGAATTATTTTTGTTGATGGTGGAGAAAAATAATAACTCAATGGTAATAGAGAAACTAATCCGTTTAACCTATGAAGGGGATGACATAGTTAAAGGATTTTACATTAGGTTATTATTTACAGATTCACATTGAGTTCACCATATTTTAATCTGATGAAAATTGGGAGTCGATAATTGATTGTGGGAGTTTTTGAGTATGGTTTCACAATCATTCAATTGAACTTAACATTTCCATCTCTCATGGAAACTGCTATTGGCTCCCACATCCACAATGCATCACCGTCATGACTTCTAATTTCAGTTTTTTGCTTGGTTTTTCAAACCCAATGGAACTTATGAAAAAAACATTAGTCGAGAGGATGATACGTTGGGCTTATTATACCATTTTGGGGGAATTATTTTCTACCATGAAATGCTCCTATGGTTTTATGATATGTTCTTAAATATTTTACAATTCCATATAAGGGATTGTTTATCGTAAAAAAAATGATTGTGTGTTGAATCCTTCTATATTTAAAGGGTTAATATTAATGTGAATATCTGTATAGATCATAGTTTCTCAATATTATTACTATTAATTCTTAGAAATGGATAGGTACATGTGTTTTGAATACATATAACCAAGAAATCTTGTGTTTAATACCATACAAGAAGGTGATTGGTTTTTTATGGTAGTATTGAACCTCCTAGAGGCATTGTACATATCCTATGAGAATAATAATCAAAACAGACATAGTTCATGTAAGTATAATATGTGAAGTTTAATGTGATGTGGAAATTAAATATGAAACACACTTCTATTTTAAAAGAGGAACATTATATTTGATATTATATTTGACATACAACATAAATATTAAAAGAGTGTGAAACTATCTAGTAAATTATGCTATATTTTTTTTAAATAAAGCCAATGTCTTTGATAGCTTGAAATGCACACAACACCGTGTTTGAATAAAACATCATACTCCTCTAATATATTATTATTTAAACAAGACCATTATAACTTAGTTGTTAAGTTGGAGGGTATGAATAAAAATAACTAAACTATTATAAATATGGTTTAAAAATTTATAAAACAAAATCAATGTTTATCAATTGATTATAAATAAAATAATAATCATTTGAATGAAGAAGAATGTTTTCTAACAAATCTAGTTTATATAAGAATACTTTTATTCACACTTTGTGCCCATAATTAAAAAATAATTTTTACCAATTAGATAAAAAATATTTTAAAAAATAAAATTCATTTATGAAATTTCAATTTTCAAAATATCATTGGGAGAGTTTTGTTTTTAAAAAAATAATTTATTATGAATAGTGAAAATACTGACTTCTCTTTAAAACATTCTTTTCATTTAAATTATTATAAAAGTTAAATTATATTTTAAAAAAATTTAAAGTAAATTTTGTTCAATTAAAATATTATTTAACTAATGTTTTTCATTTTAAGAAATGTCATATTTAATTTTAATATTAAAATTTTCTATACTTATGATAATCCCCTCATTGGAAAGCCGCTCTTTCATCACGTCTATCATTTAATTTTAAATTGAATTCAACCACTTATGTGAATTGAATTTAAAAAAATGTATTCAGAATTTGTAATAAAAATGAATTATAATATAAAATAAGGTTAAGTTAAATTTTTACCATACTGAATAATGAAAATATTAAAAATTATTTTCCACATTTAATGTAAAAAAGGTTTAACTAGGGGGGTTAAAATTAGAATATAAAGGTTAAAAAAGAATTAAACCCTATAAAAACCAATTTTATAAACATATTTTGATCATATATTCCCTATGGATTGATAATAACCCATTTTTTAGGCTTGGGGAATGATAAAAACGTGGGCATCACACATTAAATTTTTAGAAATTTCATGTGTGTTCTACCCACCACTTATAAAATGAAACCTTCATTCCTCCCCACTTCACACTTTCAAAACCATTTGGTTCAACAAATACCTAAGAAAATAACTCCCTTAAAACCCTCCCCATATCTTATATTTCTTTTATAGATCATAAATCCAGTCTATAAATGCATTTGGCTGAACCAAAAGAGGTTTCCCAAAGAAGAGGTACCATTTTTAACAATGCATTTTAATTTTATTTATTATAAAAACAACTTATAATATTTCATTACTATTAAAAAAATAACAAAACTAGTATATAGTATATACCAAGATGTAATTATGTTAATTTAATAACCTATATTAATCTATAATTTCATCAAATTGGAAACAAAACCATTGACCGTGTGCACGAAAGACTATCACCTCACTAACCAATGCAATTCACTTTACATAATAACCATTCAAAGTAGGATATAATGAAGGATTTAATAAATTTATATTATATTTATTAAATTATTACCATTATGGAATTATTATATCACCTTTACCTTCTTTATAATCATTCAATGGGGGTGGTATGATAATGTCACTACTACAAATATGGCTTTTATTAGCGCTAAAAATGGACATTAACATTGCTAGATTAAGCGCTGATAATGCCGACTAAGATAAAGGGGGGGGGGGTCCCCTTTATCAGCGCTCCAAAAAGAGCTGATAACGACCCCTTTTATCAGCGCTTTTTTTAGCACTGATAAAAAAAATAAAAAAATACTACCAATCTCGTGGGGGGGATTTTTACAGAGCTTGAGCCCTCTTTATCAACCCTTTCCCGCACATCCAGTATCCACCCGCATCACCTACACCCTTTATCAGTGCTAGCCCTTTAAATCACCCTTGCATGCGCGCCCTTTCCTCCACTCGGATTTGATCTCGAGACCTCCCCCATGCACACCTAAAGCCTTTTCCACTACCCTATATTGATTTGTTCTCTTATTCATGATATATCTATTTATTTATATATATATTTTGTTATATTTATTCGTACAGTAATATATATTTATATTAATAAATATAGTTATATTAATATATATAGTTATATTAATATATATATATAATTTTATTAATATATATATAGTTATATTAATATATATATATATAGTTATATTAATATATATATATAGTTATATTAATATATAGTAGTTATATAAATATTCATATATTGGTATTTTAAATAAAATGGATATTAGTTATTATTTAGATAAAGCTAGTATATTTTATATGTAAATATGTTTAATTATTTATTTTAAAATTTTAATTTTTAGGTGTGAATATATAAAAAATATGTACATATAGTTATATATTTGATTATAAATAGCAGTGCATTATAAAAAACGATAAAATTTAAAAGATATAATATCAATATGAATGTAATACCTTGGAATAAATTCAGTCCCCCCCAAAAAAATCCAATAATACCCCCTTAAACGAGACTGAAAATCCACAAAATGTTAAAACATTTGGGTACCCCGACTAAAAACTCAGTTTTGGAGGCCTTATGGGCCCCTTTTGGCCTCTAAAAATGCTTGACTTTGGTTCCCCCAGCCATAATGACGTAGAGCTCATCGCAGGCTTCGATTTGATATGTGGTTGAGATGAAACGGACACCCGGATCAAAAGTTAATGCCATTTGAAGTTTGAGTTGCGTTTTCAACATATTCTGGATCTTTTTTTAATTTTTTTATTCTTCATATTGTTATTAAGTTACTATTACTCCATAATAATTATCAAATTATTAATTAAAAATATTTTTTAGTTTTTTAAGAATCTATTTTAACTAAGTATCTTATATATTAAGTATATTAAGTGTAAATGTACATTTATACTTATCTAAAATATATTTAAAAATTATATATTATATTTATATCAATATAACTATATATCTATATTTATATATTAATATATTTTTAATTTTTTTTAAGTCGACCCTTTATGAACACTTTTTTTTAAAAGCGCTGATAAAGCCCCCCCTTATCAGCGCTACTAAACAAGCGCTGATAAAGGGGGTCTATTTATCAGCGCTAAAAAAAGTGCTTATAAAGGGGGGGGGCTTTATCAGCCCTAAAAAAGGGGATGATAAAGGGGTAGTTTTATCAGAGCTTTTTTAGCGTTGATAAAGGCACCCTTTATCAGTTCTTTTTTGAGCGCTGATAAAGGCCCCCCATTTATCGGTGCTTTTTTGTTAGCACTAATAAAGGGGTGGCGCTGGCCTTGCCCAGTTTTGTGGAATTGTGTCTCTCATGTGTATGGCGGATTACCGCCCTATGAAGTGATGTGATCTATGCTTCCTATTCTGATTTACATAAAAGGTAGTAAGGATGAAATCAGAGAATATTTGTGATATTTATGATCTAAAATACATCTGTAAATAAAAAATAACATATAACTTCTTACTGTCCAATCCATTTGAAAATAATAACTTTGCTCGTGCATATGTGTGGACTATCGCCTCCATATAATGATGTGAAACGTTTTTTACTTTTAATTCTACTTGGATTGTATTATGGTTGTATGTTATTAATAAAAATTATATATATAACATTATATTTATTATTAGTTTAAAACTATCTTATATTATCCTTTATTCCATGGTCCATAAAAATGGTAACAATTTTGATGCGTACATAAGACTTACCGACTCCATGAACAATGTCATCCTTTTTCAATTAATAAATTTTATAGACTACTATAAATACATATATAGTTAATATGTATGATATTAATATCATGGTTTATATAAAAAATATGATAAAACCATGATCAATTTAAGAGGACTGAAATTAGCACAACAAAATTTATATGAAAAATGTATAAATTATCACCCAAAATCGTGGTTTTAACAAAGAATGGGTCATGAAAAGGTGATAAAAAAAATTAAATCATATTTTAAATGATGTATTTGAGTATGGTTCTAAAATATTTGAAAAATAAACCTATATTTATTATATAGGAGGTTTAAACACATACTAATGAATTCAAACTTAAGGTAAGAGTTTCTCATCTCCTCTAACAGCCCGAAGGCCTTAGATTTTTATGATTTTGTGAATCTCCCATCTAAGGGAAGAAGGATAACCCAATAGAATTCATGGTCATATAACATTACATGACCCAAGGATCATGAAAATAAAACCCAGACAGACAACTTGGAGCTGCCTCACCCTAGAATTTAAAACATGAAAAAGCACTCCACCGATGCAAGACTGGATGACTAACAAGTGTCCTATGTCAAAGTACACGGATGATTCGATGGCTGAATCCATACACTGTCAAACATCCAATTCTGTGAATCCTGCAAAGGAGGACCACCCACTCTGAATCCTCCTTTGAGAAATGTTCCTTGAGGTTGAGTCCAACTGAATCTTCATATCCCGAGTCTCGAAAACCAATCCAACATTCATATGAAAACCTCCAAACCTGCGCACAACCAAGAAACACTATCAACCATGGTCCCGGAGAGACCCCACCACACTCCATGAGCCTCCCCACCACCATAGCTACACAATCCTGAAAGACAATCCAAGTGAAGAGAGTCCAAGCCACTGTCACCTAGGACTGAATGGCCCAAACCCGCACTAAGGGAATGCCACCTGTGAGGGGATCCTGGTCATCCTACAATAGAAATATTCTATCAATAATATATTTATCACTTATTCTTTTTTTATATACTACCCATTTTAATATATTATATCAATAATATATTTATATTCATGGTATTTAAATTTAAATTTTATTATTATTCCTTTTATGCATTTTACGATTACAAGTTACCGATGTTATAAGGGTTAATTTAATTATTTCATCATTATTTGAGACTATTCTTGTATAAGTATCCATCAGGGTAACTATTTGATATTTATATCATTAACACAATATATTATCTTATAATTTGGTTATTTATTACCTTTATCAAGTCATAGTACCATTTTTAGAAATCTTTGATATTTAAGATTACTGAGAAAATTTTTCACAAAAAATTGTACTTTAATTCTCTCATCAATAGAAATTCATCTTTCATATAAATCTATGTCTTATAATATTTTTTATAAAATTAATTTATCCTTTTAAAAATTATTTGTTTATTAGTTTTTTTGATCAATTTTTTTATAATTTTTTTGAAAGGAATCTTTGGTTAATTTTGAAAACAAAGATAGTTTGGATTTTATTAAAAATGTGAAAGTAATATTAGTTTTAAAAGGTATAACATAAATAAAATATTCCACTGTCAAGACCAAAATGTATTTTAAATATTATATTACAAGTCATAAAAGATTATTATTAAAGAAAAATATTTTAAAAATATTTTCTGAACTTATATTTTAAAATTTCTTCCACAGTGAAATGTTTATTTTCTCAAATAATGCTTTAATGAAATTTTTATGGTATATTTATTCCTTAATGACATGAAACCATTATTGTAACTATGAACCAATAGGGATATGCTAAGTTCAAATCATCATTATTGTTTATTTATATGGTCTATGATCACATTAAATGGGGATGTACCATTTTACTATCAGTCACCATATTACTATGGATGAGATGTGATTATGTATATTTGTTTGGGGTAAGAATTATCATTTCATATGTTATTTTATAATACTAATGTTTATATGTATTATTTTTAACCCCTTTCATATAAGTAATTTATTGAAATTAGTATGTAATGGGTGGGGATCAATTATATATCCCATTGATGCAACAACAGGTCTCATAAAACAAATCAGTTTGCCAAATTCGACAAGTATAACCCATATATTTAATCTATCTTGGGAAAGGTCTTGATAGTTTTAGATGTCTGTAATTACGAATTAAATTATCATGAGATCAATTATTGATGTCCATGTGATTATTTTATTAGTTAAAATATCCATGGATATGTTTCAATCCCATGTGATTATATATATGTATTTATTTTATCATCATTTATTTCTGCAAATTACACTCAGTTTATTGATTAAATGGAATGTGTTTAATTTATTTACCTTTACAAACTAATTATTATTATTTTTCATTATAGATTCCACTATATGTTTAAACTTACTAATCATCTTAGTTCACCCCTTTATTATGTTTTATTTTCTATAGGATACCGATATGTGTTTTCTGATTGATATACAGGGATACACTATGAGGAATAAAGTCATTCTCAAAGAAAAAACTCTATTTATTTTATGTTTTCTAATGTATTTGAAATATAAGTAAGCATCTATTTTACCAAGACTAATAAAATATTAAGTACTTTAGGATGAAATACCTTGTATATAGTGCCAATTTAATAAGGTAGACAACAACATTGGGTTACCACAGTCAGAGTTATTATAGTTGGTATCATAGAAACTTTAGTTGAATCCTTGAGAACTATATTTTAGAATGAAGAGATTATGAATCATAACCCTATGATATACATTGAGTATAATTATATAAGATCATATTAAAGATTTCGTAAGGTAGTGATTGTTTGGTTTACATATAAATACATCCCTATCTGGATATTAAAAGTGGGTGTGGTTTTGGAACAGATATAACTAGGGTTAATAACTCAAAAAGAGGAATGTCAGGCTTGACTCATGCAATACTTCATACCCAAAAAATAGGCCATGTTATGCATCTGAATTGATATTACCATGGAATAGGATTTGGATAATTCACATTTTCTTTATACACCATCATAAAGTGTTTGAATATATTATAAAAATGAATGAAATAGGTTACTCATAATGTGTCATATATTGAATAAAAGTTTTCATGATTTAAATATACTATAAATTATTCTTCCTGATTGTGATTTTCCAACTATGATTATTGTTACTCCCACTGTGGTTTTTATTTTTTTTCAATGGATGAAACAAGAAGAATATGGGTTAACATTTAATGTGATATAAAATGTGTTGATGAAGAACCAACAAGGATGATACATGGGGTCAAGGATATTATGATAATGCCTAATCCATTATCAAGATATATGATTAACTACTTTCACATTGATCAACTCTTAGACTCACCAAAGAGGAGAATGATGGATTCCCATAAGAGCATGTATAGTGGAGACCATGGAGGAAATAGGGAGAAATTTATTTCATGTTATAAATGTAGAAGAGGCACCTAGGGGATTATCTTGAATGAATAAGAAACTGTTTTATGTATAGAATAAAATGAAAAAAATAATATAATTTTCAAGGAAAATGAAATGTTCGTTTAACTTAATAGAGGAAAATAATGGTATCCCTTAGTTATTATAGATGGTTGAATGTTATAAATGAGAAAATTTTGGGAATTAAAAAAATTATTTTCATATGGAGAAAGATCATGAAGGTAATCACCAATTTTTTATGAGTAATAGTTATATTTCTGATGATAAAGAGACTAAAAATTACATATGAATGGATAGAGATATTGAATAATAAGATGATGAATCCTAGTTAATAGTTTATGATTATTGTGGAAGGATTAATTTTAATATTTTTTGATTCAAGAATTATGTTATATGAGTATTTAATCAATGAAACTCTTGATATAAGAATTATAAAATTTACAAGTATTATACTCCAGTACTTTTTCTTTGTGTATTTAAGAGAATATGTTGAGTGGTATCGATGACCAAGAAAAGTGATTCAATGGAGAGTTTATATTTTTGTAAAACAAATTATTTAGGGAAGAAAACACTTAATATTTGGTTGATGTTGAGATAATAAAGATAAAGAGGGTATTATGTAATAGTATTGGTTGGAATGAAATTGGTTATTTATTTGTTGGTTTATGTCACCTTTATTTGAGTTTAATACATGTTTGGATTTATGGAATATATTAAACAACATGAGATTTTATCTTTGCAATAATGTATGTTTTTTATAAGGTTTCCAAGAGATAAATGTATTAACATATTTGTTATGTGACATTAAGAGCTACGATATTTTTTTTGGTAGTACTAACTTAAATTTGATTTCATAAATTTAGTGAAATTACTTTTAAATTTTTGGACATCGAATTTGGAAATATCTACTTTGGAAAAGTCTTAAGGTTAACTATTTTTGGAATGGATAATATTGAAGAGTTTGTGTTATTTTATAAATCATGTTAACAATTTTTTTCTTGAAAAATATCTTGATACAGGTGGAACAAATTTTCATTCTTTTATTGAGTTAAAGACAGTTTAAATGTTAATTTTAGTGCTTTAGGAATAAAAATTACAATTAGATATTCATGTATTTAATCACGAGATAAACTAGGAATTGATAAAATAATATCAAAATTATGAAATTATTCCTATTAAATATAAATATAACAAGTCACAATATTTCATTGTGTTCTTAGTTTGAATGATAAATGAATTACTTAACTTTTGGAAATGTATTTTGAAACTATAAATTTATCATATTACCCTCATTTTTTATGAATGAAATGAAATTTTAACTCATCTTATATTTATAAAAAAATTCATTAAACTTCATATATTATTTCACTTTCATGTGATTAATGACCTCTATCACTCTTTATTAATCCTTGGGCATTAGTATTTTCTTCAAGGTCCATATCTTCACTAGCCACCAATGTTCTCATATTTGGAAACATAGTGGGTATTATCCTAGATAGCCATCATACATGCATTCTTATCATATCAAGGGTATTTTTATTAATTATTTTTTCAATGTGGAGTTTTAATAATGGTATTTTAAAATATCAAACTCTTGATTGTCGGGATCAAGAATAAATTGTGAGGAGGCTATTTATTTAATAAGGTTAGAAGGTAACACACCTATATTTTAATAGAGGAACATTATATTAGAGAGAATATACAAAAAAAAAACAATCATAGAAGAGAATGTAACACACTAATACATTACGATATATTTATTTTTAAACAAATTCAAACTATTTATTAGCTTGCAATGCCCACAACACCCGGTTTGAATGAAACATGATACGCTTTTAAAATACTATTATTTAAATAGAACCATTATAAAAAATCCATTTAGTTGGAGGGTTTGAATAGTAATTAAATAATCATGAATATTATTTGATTTTAAAATTTAGGAAATAAATTCAATGGTTTTTTTATTTATTAGAAATAAAATAAGAATTATTCGAAAGAAAAAATGTTTTCTAAAAAACACTATTTTTCTAAAAGGCTATTTATTCACGCTTCTAAAACATAATTTAAAGTTAATCTTTTCCACTTAAGAATATTTAATTTACAAAATAAAAATAATTTTTGAAATCCACATGTCAATATTATCTTTGGGTGAATTTTTGGGATTTCTATAAAAATATTAATTTTTATTAAATATTGAAAAATAATATATTTTTATATATAATTTTAAATTCATTTAAATTATTTACAAAGTTAAATTATATATTAAATTGGTTTTAAAGTGAAATTAGTTCAATTATTTTAATATTAAACTAATTTGAGCCATCAGAATCAATTTCATATTGAATGTTGGTATTAACAGAATCTATACTTATGAGAACTTTCTCTTTGGAAAAGGGCTCTTTCGTCATGTCTTCAGTTTAATATTAAATTGAATTCTACCACTTTTGTGAAATATTTCGATAAAAATGGATTAAATATTTATAATGATAATAATTTATTTTATTTAACAAGATCAAATTAGATTTTGACCATAAATAATAGTGAAATTCGTAAAAATTGTTTACCCTATTCAAGGTAAAAATGAGTTTACCATGGGGGGTTAAATTATGAAGATAAGGGTTAAAATGACCTAAAACTTGTAAAATAACAAATTTATAAAAATATTGAGAACTTATAATATCTATGGATTAATAAGGACCCATTTTTTAGGCTTTTGGCATGGTAAAAAATTGGGTATCACTTTATCTTTTAAAATATCCCATGTTTGTCCTCTCTCCCACTTATAAGAGAAAACCCCCTTCCTATCCTATTTACACTTTAAAATAGCTTATATTAATGAATTAATTACAAAAAACCCTTGTTTAAATATCTAAACATATAATATAGGTCTTTTTTAGATCACAAATTCAATTTAGAAAGGCTTTATGAAAAACCTAATGATATTTCCCATATGAGAGGTAATGTTTTTACCTATGTGTTTTCATTTTACCTTTTCTTATATCTCCTTATAATATTATAAAACAATGAAAAAATTATATCACTAGTACATCCTATCTAATTATATTTTATTATTTTAATTTCAAAACCTATATAGATCTCTACTTCTATCAAATGAGAAATAAAACCATCAATCGTGTGTACGACAGTCTACCACTTCACAAACTGATGTAATTTTTTTCCATCAATGCCTTTTAATGATGGATTTAATGATGGATTTAACATATTAATATTATATTAATGACATTATTATTCTTCTGGTAATATTATTTCACTTACACCATCCCTCTTACCACTATGCGGGGATACGATAATATAGCTCGTGGGTACGGAAGACAACCGCCTTGTGAAACGATGTGATTAATTTTTCTCTTTGGATTTACATAGAATGTATTAAAGAAAGTTTTAATCAATATATGTGATATTTATGACCTAAAAATGCATATGTGAATATAATATCACATCTAACTTCTTACCTTCTAATCTATTAGAATACAATAACGCCACATGTGCATACGTGTGGACTACTGCCTCTATGTAGTGATGTGAAATATTTTTAATTTTATTTTTACATGGATGATAATAAGGATTTATTTTAAGAATATGAATAGTATATAACATAATATTTATTATGAAAAGGTAAATTAACATTTATTTTTATTTCATTCCGTCCATCAAGAAAAATGGAAACAATGGTCATAATTACATTCAATTTACCGTGTCTATGAACAATGTCATCCATTTTCGCCTCTAAATTATATAGATTGATATAAATAAATATATAATAAATTTATATGATATTTACATTAATTTAATAGAACCAAAATTACCAGACCCAAGCATACATGAAAAATGAAATAATTATCACCCGAAACCATAATTTTAAAAATGAATTGTTACCAAAGAGGTGATAAAAGACTATAAGTTAATCATATATGAAATTGGATACATGATTATAGTTTTTTAATATATTAATAACAAATAATTATTTATTACACATTATTTTAATCCATATATTAAGGAATCTAAATAATAGGTAAGGGTTTCTCATCTCAAGTTAACTTTTGTGAGACATACGCCATATTCACCACTAATTCCATTTTGTGGTGTATATAATGACCATTTTAATATTTTATATAATTAATATATTTATATAATATTATTTAAAGTTTAATTTTATTTTTATTTGTTTTTGGGCACTTATGATTCATAATTTACCATAGTTGTAAGGGTTTATTCCCAATCTCATCATTATTTGGGATTTTTTATTTATGTCTCCCTTGGTGAAATAATTTTATATTTCTATATTAAAATCAATATATTATATTTCTTATAATTATTCCTAACCTTTTTCAATTAATATCACCAATTTACACTCATCTTTAACTAAAATAATTGAATACAGTTTTCTACGAAAACATGACTTTATTTCTCTATTTGATCAAAAATCCACATTCATCAAAATCTAGGTCTTATAAAAATGTTTTTTATTTCTTTTTCATTTATAAAATATTTTATTAAATACATTATTACCCATTCAGACTTGGAAATTTTTTTTCTAAATGAATCTTCGTGTTATTTTCAAAATATGGTATGTTTGTATTTTACTGAAAATGCAAAAGGAATACATATTTTAACATGTACGTTATAATTGAGCTTATCATTTTTATGAATTTTTTAGATATTATATTATAATATTTAAAAGGTTTTTTATAAAAAATTTATTTGAAATATATTTTTGAAATTTTAATTTTAAAAATATTTTCAAATAGAAAAGGTTTTTTTTTCAGAAGAATGTTTTGAATGAAAATTTTATGGTATTTATATTAATAAATGGCATAAACAATTTACTATAATTTTGATACAGTGGGGATATATTGTTTTGAAATAATCATTGTTATTTCTTTGGATGGTTTATGATATTTTTTAATAAGTATGTATAATTTTTTTACCATTCAACATATTACTATAGATGGTTTATGATTACGTTTATTTTATTTGAGTAAGTATTAACATTTCATATATTAGTTTTTAATTTTATTGTTTATGTTGATTATGTTTCAACCCATTTATATAATAAATGCATTGTATATAGTAATTTATGGGTGGGTTCCATTTATCGATAGCCCTCGATGCATCGAAAGGTTTCATGGGACAAATTTGTTTCCAAATTAGACATGTTTCTTACCATTGATTTAAACTATCTTGTAAATAGTCTGGACTATTTTAGATTTCTACCATTATTAATTCCCTCATTATGAGACCACCTATTGATTTCAATGTTATTATTTGGTTAGTTAAAATATCTATGTATATGATTCAATATTATATGATTATTTATATGGATTTATTTGATCATAATTTATACTACCATATTATTCCCAGTTTATTGATTCAATGGAATGTGTCTCAGTTATTTACCATGACCTATTGAATATGATTATTTATTGAGGATAAATTACATTGAATTTTTAACCTTACTCGTCATATGAGATCTCCCCTTTGTTATGTTTAATTTTTTTGCAGGATACCAGTAAGTGTTCTGTGATTGATATGTAGGGATTCACTATGAGGAATAATGGATTTCTCAAGGGAAAAAATATGTGTATTTTATGTTTTAAAATGTATGTTAAATTGAAGGATTTATCTATATTACAAATACTGCTATACTATTTGTTACTTTGAGATGTGATACCATGTATCTAGAGCCAAGGTACTAAATTTGACACTAGCTATGGGCTACTAGATTCATTGATGTTACAATATCTATGGGGGAATATAGGAATTGTGTATGAAGTTCAATCCTTAAGAAGGATTCCTAAATATATGTCATATAATAGGAATCAATATCTTTATAGTTCAGTATTCCCTAAACCTTCTTATGGGTAGGGAAATGTAATTAGTACACGTTAGGGTTATTTTGTTAGAGTTTACCAATATGGGAATGCCTTTAAGACTTACATTGCGGTGGTTTCCCATGTATAGAAGAATGTTCAACATGTTATTAAATTAAGCTTATACACTATATTTTCCCAGATTGGAGAGATTTTATGATGCTTGTGATAGGGAAATTTCGAATCCCTAAGACCACATGGGTCATTCTTAGTGTGAGAAAAAAAGGATAACATGTAATCAGTCTCACTTCATATGGATATGGGACATTTGCATTGGGGAGGACCTCATGAGGTGTTTGGTATAAAGAATAATCCTAAAGATGGTTTCCAATAAACACTACTTATATAAGGAATAAAAGTCATCATAGTTCAATTTCCTTCTTGATCCACTCATAGATGATGATGAATGATAGACTTTCAAGGGGCGGGTCTTTTGAAATGTCATATCAGGTACTTGTACTAAAGTGGATTCCCATGTATAAGACTATATACTATCTACTGATAGAAATGGAAGGATGATCGGATATTAGGATATTTTGGGCACCCTATGAAATAATTTTTTTTGATATGGAGGGGTTTAATCCAAGGTGGATTCCCATCGGAAGATATCTGACCCTTACACTCTAATAGATAGAGGGTGGGGACCATGAGTGGCATGAGGATCTCATAATTAATCTATATACCTATCCCATTATGGAAATTTCCCATATGAAGGGGAAATAATCATATAAATATGAATATTTTTGGGTTCACATGGTTTGAGAGAACATACCTGAGTATTTTTGTTGGACAAGGCTGGCATGTCTAGGGTGTCTGGATGACATGTCTAGGGTGTCTGATTGATATATACACAGATCTTCATGTGATTAAATATGAAATTACTAACGGTAGTTGTGCAATCAAGTCGACATGTCTAGAGGAATTTTAATGAACCATATCACATGTCTATAGGACTTCACATGATCTTCGAGACACGGATAGAGGGCATCATGTGACTAGGATAACTTTTATAGAGGCCATCGCTTGATCTAACTACCATGTCTGGAGGACTTTACATGATCTTCTAAATATATCCAGAGGGCATCATGCGACTTAAATGACATTTCCAGAGGCTATCACATGATTTGGTAGACATGTCTAGAGGACTCCTTGTGAGCCAACTAAAATGCTCAGATTACTTCCCATGAATTAGCTAACATGTACAGATGACTTCACATGACCTGGCTGATATGCTTGGAGTACTTTTAATAAACCAGTTAACATGTCCAAGAGTCTATCGTGGGATCTTACTAATGTCTCCAAACGTTTGTTTCATGATTTTACTAATATTTCTATGAACCATCGCTTGAATAATGAATGAGATATGTGAGGCGAATGACCCCATTTTTATGAAAATCAATGTATCTTTCTTCATGTAAGTTTTATTATTCTTTAGCCGATATTTCATAAATTCATCAATATTCATTAGATACTAGCATTTTTAGGACTCAAGAATCCAATTTGACTTGTGGAAACTCCTTCATTTCATCCATCCATCATGCCATAAGTCCTTCACATGAACAATATAGTGATCACACAAGGCATATAAACATAATTCATAATACACTAGGTCATTCCCTAAGCCTACCCAATGGAATAATCTTATAATTACATGGGTCTCCACTCAATGATGACCTCTGTAAAAACTAAATGACCATATTTGTTTATGTTTTTTTCAACACTAGGGGGATTTATAATAATCCTATGCTTAGATATACGTCGCTTCATGTGGTACTTAAATTGAATATATGGGATTGGGTTAGTAGAGGTAGTGTTGCATCACACATTTTACAGAAACCTACCATTTGTCATCCATGATGTCATATTCATGTCACATGATAAAAAAGGATTACATTATCACTCCATCATCTCAATATTTATGGAACCTAATGGTTATCAAGGGGATTTCCCCTAATCAACTCAAAATGTCAAAGGGAATTTGAAATATTAGATTGAAATTTCTAGGGATCATTGCAAGATCAAGTTGGCATATTAGAGGGTCTTCATAGTATTAAGGAAGGTTGATAATGATAATATACCAACACCTCTAAATAAAAAACAACATAACTATACTTCACATAAATGTATCATTACATTTTTTTGACCAAATGATAATTTCTGATGGAAATTGAATTTTCAATTTGGTGGATAGACTAAATTTTAAACCAAGATTCAGAACTATTTTTGAAGAGTAGGAATAATCAAATGGGTTGTTTTTAGACTTTTTATAAGGTTCAAGTGGTATCTCTGGAGTTTTGTTGATTTTCGAGAGTGTTGAACACAGAATCATCAAAAATGGGAGAATCTTGTAGGGTCACAATGTTATTCAGAAACCATGCGGCCCACCATATGAACCCATGTGGCTGATCTAGTTATCCTAGAGGCCTCACATGGTTTGGTCTAACTATGTGAGAGGATCTCCAAGGAAATGTTATTATTATAGATTACTTGATAGATTGGAAGTGAGTGGTTTTCACATGCTATCACAAAATGTGTGAATGTATCATGTGATCCTCCTTCTAAGAAGGGGACAAGAATAGTTGGTGTACATTTTGGCCAAACATGAAACCAAAACTCACACCTCATTAAATGGGGTAGAATTTTCATTTCCCCTGTAACCTTTTTATCATTTCTCCACTATTTTACTTATTTTTCATGCACAAAATCCCACCAAGGGGTCCCTCCCCTCTCCTTAACTAGGAATGGATGAATTTACTTTATGTAATGTCATAATTTAGTGTTTTTGGTTTCATTGTTTAGCCATTTGTAATAGATTCACTCCACTTACTTCTTTTATCATTTCTCACGCTATCATTGATGCTATCATGGTGAGACCTAGTTCACCATACATTTAGGATGTTCATTTATTTATTTTATTTCTCTATAACTAGCATGATTCAAGGATCAATTTTTGATGAGTGGACCGTCCATGGTATATGGTAGGTGGTCTATATCTCTTCCCTCAAGTTAGGTCAAGTTAGAAATTACACCATTGGTTTTGTAAGCTAAATTATACAATAGTTTTCATTTTTATGAAATTATAAATGTAAAACCTAATTCTTTGAAATAAATAAATGTTACCATTGAATTATACCATTGGGGGTTATATGACTCAACATAGACTGCCCACTATGACGTTTTCATGAGATTCATTATAAATTAATCATGTTTTTTCTAATAAAAACACTAATTGTGGTGATATGTCTTATGATATGCAATAGGGTTAATTAAATGGGTTAAATAAAGAAGTTAAAGGGTGTGTTTCACCACTTTGTTTTCTCCTAGTTATTGAACCACCTCCTTAGGGGATTTCACATTCTCTTATTGAATGAACTTATTGATTCATTTGTTGTATGAAATTTGTCATGCCCTATTTTATACGTCTTCCATGTATTGTTTTAACTATTATGTATAGTTCACTTGACCCTTATATTTACGAGGATGGAATGAACCAAATAAAGAAATGAATTTCCTATATTGAAATGTTAAGTGGGAATGACCCTCTATATTTTTGATTGACTTTTGTTATTTAATGTTTATAAACATGGACTCTCTTTTTAATTATAAATGGATTCTATCAGTGGCATAGGAGAAAACATGGATTGTTTTCTAGATTTAAAATACATTATATTGAAAGGATCTAAAACACCTTGGGTGATTCCGGTTCCCTCTTAATGGATCACTAAGATCAATGATCATAGGGAAACTGAATTACCTTATATTTATTAATGACTAAAAGGACCTTAAGCTGGTTCATTGAACCTGATGTTTCAGACCCCATTGGTCAAGGATGCGGGCATAATGTCCACCTCACTTTGGATATTGATAATGATTTTCCATACCAACTTGATTATGAAGTGGGGTATGACCCTCCTTGTTGTATCTATGATAATCAATGTGGAATCCTATATAGATTATGATATTCGTCATGGATGACTATATTGAATTTGATTCCCAGGAATGATAATCCTTATTTGTCATTATGAGATTATTATTACTATTATGAGTATTATTATATATGTATTCTTGAGTTACGCTTTAGGTCCTAGCTCACACTATGTATCCATATATATGGATATAAACCTTACTACATTTATAGTCCATATATATATGTATAAAACTATAAACACACACACACACATATATAGTAATTCATAGAGATATTTCATCTTAGAACGAAGTAGGTATAGTCAACCATGTGTCCCATAAGAACTAAATCTTCCATGATTACTTTTACTTATTTCATTTTATATTTATAATATTTTCACATGAATGTAATTTATATTCCTAAACTGGATCTTGATTTAGGCATTTTTGGTCGTGGAATACTGTGTATATCTCACACCCTGCCTAGGACTCCATTTTATTTGGTTATTCGAGGAGATATCAGGTTTTCAAGTCCATGGATTAGTTCTTGTGTTGTGCATTGTACATGGGAGTTAGGAGAAGATGAGTAATATGCTACTAAGGATTATCAGGGAATAATCCTTTGGACTATTATTCATCTTTTTGCACTATGTTATATTTTATTATTTTTATTCATATATTTTTCATACTTGTACCTTGTAGAATCAACTATATATGCAGGCATATATGTACATTCGATGTTGGAATTTCTTATTCAGTTATTATATTTATCTCATGTAGTTGTTTTTCAAATATATTACTTCCACTATTGATTTATAGATTATTTATCTCCTACAAAAATATGATGATTTTATTATGAGGGTATAGACTACCAACAATACCATTATTTTACCCTTACTTCTACTCAGAAGCCTCTAACTTATGGGGAGGAGCTCATGGGGATATGTAGAGACCATTCCAACTGCTGAATTCATAGTTAGTCGAGTTGGGATGTTACAAATTTGTATCAAAGGAAATTTTAAATTATAAAAATATTTTTTGTTGGTACACATGATACTAGTAATGTGCCATTTCATAGTAAATAGATGGCTTTGGAGTGATAAACCCACACCTAGGGAAAATCCCATGTGGCCAGGGATGGGATTATTGTTCATGATGTTCATTATTACATTTGATTTTAATTTCATCTCGAGTGGTTAGTTTATTTTTCGGTACATAATAATTTATGATAATTTCTGTATTTTACCCTTTTCCTAGTATGGATGTAGCATTACATACATCGTTATAGGCCCATAGAGATTCCCAATCCTTGTATATTCCATTCCATGTAAACTGCATTTTTGGGTTTCTTGAGATTTATTGATGTGCCTTGCGTGTTTACTATCGTGCTTATTATATATAATGTTAGGTATTTTAGGGACATGTTTAGTTATGTAAATTATTAGGTATTCAATTTTCATGATATTTATATAACATGATGTGGGATTTATTTGGCATGTTTTCTTGTACAACAAGCTTATGTGATTATTTGTCCATGTTTAGCACACTCTTGTGTGTACCAAGCTCGAGAGTTTATTTAGAATATACCTTTATATTTACTTATTTTTATAGCCTTATTTTTATAATCTCATTATATGGGGAATTAAAAAAATATCATCATTATCATAAGTGGTATTTTCCTTCATAGAATGATGATGGAATTATAATTTACCCACCAATTTGGACTTGTTTGAACCATGGTCTATTGGTCACATGGGTAGAAACGTTTATGGTTGTGATTAAATGGGGGAACTATAGAAATTTATAAATTATACGTGTGTCTTATAAATTGTGAAGGGTAAACCTTAGAATCAAACCATTATATACTTACTTTTTATATTCATAAATTAAATATAATTACCTGGTTGTGTTTATATGCATTATAATTATTGTTTATAATAGAAAGTACATTTATAACATGGGAATAGAGATTAATAAATCTAAACTTTGGTTCATATATATATATGTATATTAATTGTGAATCTTATCATAAAATATTCACCCATATAAAGGTTTGAAAATTTATCACTTTTCAAGGATGGTCTATATGAATAAATTATTAAATGCACAACTGAGAAAATGTAGGTCAGTTGAGGAAAGTTTCTTATGAGATAACCCACTAAGGATGTATGAAATTTAATTAATAAAAATAATCTGTGGTTGTTTATGGACCTATATTATATTGATGATACCCTTTCAAGTTGCCTAATATCTTATCCTTTCGTGCATAACCCCACAGGGTTTTTCATATCTATATGAGGATGATTATTTAAATTATATAAAAACAACTATATGGGTTTACATATATTAATACAGTTGATTATTACATGATCAGTCTACTTTTTAATTAATAAAAGATATGTTCTCTACTATTGAACTTTATTAATTATGATGTATCTATAAATTAAAATTCTAATTACAACCTAACCTAAATTACACTCTATATATTTGGATTTAAATTATATTTATCTAATCAAACTTTTAAGAACATTATAGAAAAATAAAAAAGTATAAAACATTTAGGTGATAAATTCTCCCATTATGAGAGGATGCTGGATAAATAATTAATTCTTAAAAGGAAGTTTGATATAACTTGCATGTGTCTCATGGGTCATCATCCAAAATAAGTGCCAAGATTTTTTTCATTCAAAAATGGTGAATTTTTTTCATAAAAAATGTAATCCTTAAGATATTTGAAAAAATATATATGAATCATTATGATGGCTTAAAATGGAACCTTATGTGGTGTCCATAGATTATACCTTCATGAAATGGTAGTTTGAGTGTAAACCTAATATCTGACTTAAAACAGGAGCAAGATTGTTACCCATAGGTCTGTTATTTTATATTTTAAAAATATGTGATAGGTGGTAGGTCCTAGATACATTTTTAGTGGGTACTATTTATAGGGCCGACATTTTGATATTTGGTAAGGGGATATAGAGAGGTAGGTAGCACCCTCTGAACTTTAAAACATGGTTAAATGGTTGTGATCAGTTTCAGATGCAATGTTTCATTCAAGCAACATTTTTCCCAAGTAATAATTTTATTTTCTAAATTGAAACCATGGATGGATGAGTGATTGTTTATTATGTGAGTCTTATTAAAGGAAATAACATTGTGTAATTATAGGATTTAGAGAATTAGATGTGCCAAGGGAATGGTCAGCCTCAATGTAGGTCGTGAGACCTTTCTTCTTCATTAGATATGGATGAATAAGTAAATATTAAACCATATTATATTCATATGGGATAGTATGGCTCATGGATGAATATTTTTATGGGCCATTGGATACTGGAATACATAGGGTTGATAAGACTGTAGATAATATCAAGGATGTTCTACTTCTCTCTTGAAATCTTAGGGTAGTACACATCGATACATGTAGTAAACTTTGAGTTGGTGAAATGGTACAAAAACCATATGACTTCAATAGTAATGTTTTAATCTTTAGTTTATTACTATTTAATCATAGGTCATATTTGAGTTAGTGTGACTAGAGCATTAATGAAAACAATACTTGACCCAATGATTGGGTTGATGTCGAAAAAGGATATGTTCTTTTGACACAAAAATATTTTTTTAGATCTTACGCTTAATGATATGGATTCTGAGGGTGTAACTCGGGAAAATTTACACATGTATGTCTAGAGTAAATCTATCCTAGATCACCTTTACATTGATTTTCTATCCTTCCTTTCAGTTTAATTCCTGCTAAAAGTGTGTTGGCCACCTCTAGGACCTATGGTTAGTGGTTGAGGAGTGTTCATTGTGGGATAAGTTCTGTTTTCAGTAAATCCATCATTTATGATACATATATGGTAGGTAGTGTCACTTATACACTGGGTAAAAATTCCTTCCAAGTTGAAGGAACACAACCATGTATTGACATTTGGAAATGATCAGTGTTGCTTTCAAAATTTCTTCAAGGCTGGTGAGTTTCGACTTATGTCGGTGTTTAAAGGAAGCATTATGAATATATGGTTGGATATTTCTACAACATTTTAAAACATTGATATTTAGGATGGAAATTTCTAGTTATGATTGAGTTATCATGGGATACCTCGGGTGGTAAGAGAATCATGGTTCGGTAATAACGATTCCTCAGCTAGTGCAGTTGAGATTTTTTGAAAGTAATCGACCAGTAGTTACTAAAATGAAAATCCTCTTTATAGTTGCATATAATTGGTTTAGATCCATATCAATCATTTTACCATTGATATTACAACTATTTCATGGGTTTTCTCGGTAATTCTTGATATCTTATTAGTGTACTCTTGTTTTAGAAACAGTAATTTCCACTATCTTGACATTTTATTGGGTACACTGAGCGAGTGATTGTTATAAGTTGAGTGAAATTAAAAATTTCGGTATTTTTTTATTGATAGACACCATTATATTTGAGTTCCATAAGAGTGGTTGTTTCTTGGCATGGTTAGTACAGACTGTTACTCGGGTTCCTTGGTCGAAATTCCTTGGATGGAATCACAAATACTAATTAGATTATTGAACCGACTACCTTATTCCTTAGTTAGTTTTCTGGTGCGTGGATGTTTAGTATTTGTAATGATTTCTCATTTGTGAAAATTGGAGTATGGAATAAATTTAATGTAATTATTAATCATATTTTCAGGATTCCAATGTTACCCTAGTATTCTGTCAGGCTCATATGAGATTTTTTATGGGAAATGATCAAAGTATGATGGATTGGGAATACAACCATGTTTGAGATCAGCCATGATAACTAAAATGAGTGTTTCAATAAGGATGCATCACCGGAATTTGGTTACAAGAATCTATGTATGAGATAAGTGTAAAATAAATTTCCCTTGGGATAAGGCATCGTGTTTTGGGATGTGGTATACTGGGCAGCTAAGATTATAATTTTTTAAAATAGTTGATATGGAATGAATATTTCTATTTTGTTCGGTTAATGTGGTCATTGAGGAAATGTTTTTGAAATTTCATTGGTTTGAATTTACTATAGTGTGGTTTGGATGAGGATTTTATGAAAATATGGCTTGACAAGGCTGTTGAGGTTGATTGGAATTTGACCATTTGATCAAGTAAATAATAATTCCATGAGCATCACTAGAATTATATGAGAATGACTATATAGAAAATTATGATGTTAGAGATACCATGACATAAAATTGTGCATTAAATGTTAGAACCATTGTGATAAGTTCCATGGGACTTTAAATTATAAGAGCTGACAAGATGATCATGTATCCAGTTTGAGGGGATAAAGAAAACACTCTCTCAATGATTTACTTCTGAATTGGAGCATTGTATTGACTTTATATGACTCATGTACCATATTCTTATGGGATGCTTGGAATGTTCATTGGGAACTTAGAAATGCAACATTTCCATTTGAGTGAAACAACACAGCACGAGTAGGTTGGGTTTTGATTTTTTTTATTTCTCCAAGGATTTTATGGGATGAGATATTCTATGGTTGGTAGATTGTGGTGTCCCGTGTTTTTGAAATAGATGAAATTATTTGAATCAACAAGAATTTTATTTTTTTGGTTAATGGAGGAAATTATAAAAAAGGATTCATAATGAAATTATGAGAGTCAAAAAAACTCAAATGTGTTGTTTTCAGACATGGTACGTGGTTCAATAGGTGTAACAAGAATTACTCCATGTTTTGGATATGTTATACCCTAAAACATCAAAAATGATAGAATATGGAAGGGGGAATGATTTGTATGAAACCATGTTTCCTACTAGGTGATACCTTGTGGTTGATATAGTATAGTTGGTGGTCTCGCATGGTTTGGTCTAACCATGCGATAGGAGCCACACAACCATGTAGTTGTAGAAGGTTACTTAAAATAAGGAAAGAGTATGGTTTGCAAACAGTTTCCAAAACTATGCACATGAACCATAAAACACCCCTTCCAATGTATTGGTTGAATCATAGTTGGTTCATGGTTTGGAAAATTGTATGGGAAAACCATGAACCTCATTAAATGTGGTGAAATTACCATTTTCCATCGATCCTTTTTATTATTTCTCCACTCTTTTTCTTTTACTCCACCTTTCCCAACATGCGACCGAGGGTTCCATCACATATCCTAACCATCATTTCTTTCATCCAATGTTGAAATCCAGTGTCATTAGTCTCATTAGTCATCCCTCAGTAAGAGATTCACTCATATTGATCTTTTTATCATTTCTATTTCTGTCATTGATGATATAGAGGTGTGACCTAATTCACTCTATTTTAGGGAATTTATACATTTCATTTATTTCTCTCAAATATTATCGATTCATGCTCAATATTAGGTTGTTGGACTATACTTGGTATAAGTTAGGTGTTCTATAGATCTTTCCTCAAGTTTTTATAATTATAAATTATGCCATTTTCCCCCACACTAAATTCTATGGTGTTTCACATTTTTATAATGAAATTAAATATAGAAAACATAATGCATTGAATTAAATATATGATCCCTCTGGATTGTATCATTGGGGGTTATATGCCTCAATATAGGACACCACCTAGGGTGTGTTCCTGATATGACTTATACATTAATCATTTGTTTTCTATTAAAACCACCGGTTGAGGTGTACTATATCTTAAAATGAAATAAAGTTAATTAAATGGATTAAAATTGGAAGTTTAAGGGTTTGCTTCCGCACTCTCTTATCTTCTAGTTACTGAACTTCCGCCTATGGGGTTGGATCCTTATCATATTGAATTTACTTATTTATTCATGTGTGGTATGCAAGTTAGCATAACCTATTTTATACCTCTTTCATGTATGGTGTCAACTATTATGGATTGTTCATTTGGAAATCATATTTATGTTGATGGAATGAACCAAATTATGAAACACATAAACTATATTAAAATGTAATGTTTTCATGATCCTCTTTATTTTTCATTGAATTGCGTTTTGGCATATTTATAAACATGGACATTATTTTTAATTATAAATGGAACGTATGAACTGTATAGATGACCACATGTCATATTTTATAAATGTGAAATGTAATATATTTAAATGATCCACCATACATTGGGTGATGTTGTTTGCCTTTTTATGGAATGTCGGGATAAGGGTTCATAGGGGAAGTGGATTACATTATATTTCTTAATGACAAAATAGACATCGAGTAGTGTCATTTAACATGACGTGTCACACTCGTTGAGTATGAAACTCCTCATGGTATTTAGGATACTCAACAAGGTGTCCAATATTAATTTTAATATTAAGCATGGAAACCGTTATTTATTATGATTCCCAAACATTATTACCTTTAGTTATCTTTATGAGACTATTATTATTATTATTATTATTATTATTATTATTATGAGTAGTATTATGCATGGATTCCTAAGTTAGACCTCAAGTCTTTCATAATTCTACATATCCATATATATCGATAAATATATCACTACACCTATAGTGTATATATATGTATAAAACTCTCTCTATATATATTGTTTTATTAATACATACAGATATTTCACCTTAGGTCAATGTTTGTATAGTCATCTCACTATCCCTCAGAAACTTGACTAGCCTTGATTACTTGTACTTGTTTCCTACTCTATTTCCTATACCAAAACACCTTTTAAATTTATATTCGTAAAATAGATTATTATTTAGACACCATTAGGGGTGTCCTACTAAGTGTATCTCACACCCTGCTCGGGAATCTATTTCATTATGGTACCTGATCAGATATCATGTTCACAAGTCCATGGATTATTGTTTATGTTGTGCATTGTACATGGGATTTAGGATCACATGTTTAAGACAGTTCTCAATATTCTCATCAAATTAGTCTTTTGAATATTATTCATCTAGTTGTATGGTGTTTTATTGTATTGTGATTCCTGCTATATTTTCCCTACTTTTACCTTGTAGCGTCAAATAGACATGCATTCATAGTTTTATATTTGGAATTGGTCATTATTATTCAGTTATTATATTCATTTTCCAATATTTTTATCTCATTTATATTTCATATGTGTTTATTGATAGATTATTTATCTAGTATAAAACCATTCAACTATAATTATGATGGTATAATGTCCCCATTGTACCCTTATTTGAGTCTCACTACTAGTTGCATCCTACAGCATACGGGGATGTGTGCTTGAGGTCATGTGGTGACCAGTTCAATTAATGGATTTATAGTTAATCATGAAGGTATGTCACAATAAGGGTTCCATATTTTTTAGATTTTACTTTATAAAGTTATTGGGTGATTTTTAACAATCTATCGATCAACATGTCACATGATTGGAGGAACACTTATAGTATACTTCACATGATCATCAATGTTTGTCGGGAAGGCTTCAAGATATCAGGAGGTATATTCAAAGGGGATTCACATGATCCAAAATAGATCATGTGAATATAATTAACCATTCACATGATTTACGTAGGGTCACATGATATTTATTTCCTAGGTGACTAATCCTCATGTAGTCATGATTATAATTTATTACCTTTTCATTGAAAATAAAATCTACACTTTTTTAGTTATCTAATCCTAAAAAAAATGATACTTGTTGGGTGATAATAAAAAAATATTCTCTTATAAGTGAGTTCTGTTGGGACAAAGAATCTTATTTGCAGATTTTAAATTCCCACACAATTACCTTGGGTTTCCATTGGTCAGTTTCCCAAGAGTCATTGTTTATTCGGGAGACCATTGGTATTCTCTGAAGTACAATATTAGTAGGGGAGTGGGGATCCATTCATTTCACTAATGATTCATATATACAAATATCATGTTCATTCTTCACTTACATTATCACTTTGAAAGGCCACATCATGAAACTTCATTGTGAGAGCTGTTTGTGTGATACCATTTCATGACTTACTTTTTTGATGACTCATGCAATAATATATGAACTAATAAATTGTAATTTTTTTAGGATATGCTGCATAACCTTTTCTATTGGGATGTATTGTGTATTTCTCACATATGATGGAAGGCCATCTCATGATCACCTAAGCTTTACATGATTCACGTGACCTATATATAGTCACGTGATGGCAAGTTAAAAAAGATACCATGTGATTATGAGGAGTTACATGGGTCACATGATCCTGATTCTTCCTAAGATATGTACTTATTTTACTCCTTTTAGAATGATTCCTTTCCCATATTACATATTCTTCTTGATTCATACACATGGATTCTAGTTCAAAAATTTATTTTGATGAGGAAAATTGGAGACCCCTAATCACCGAGAACCACAATACTAACCCTAAATAGTAGTTATTTTAAAAATGATATTTTAAAGGAGTTTCTTTCCTATGGGATTCAAAACTATCCTCTTTCAAAAAGACTCCCTTTGTACGGATTCATTCTTTTATATGATACTTCCATCCCTTTACTAAACTACAAAATTCCATCCCACTAAATATCATTCCCTCTTGAATGTATTCAAATTATTGTTTATAAGGATAGACAATTAGTTGTGAAACCATTCTAGGGTCTATACTATATGTTAGGTAATTCCCTACTAGGTCAAGATGATTATGATTCTTCTAGTTTACCCATTACTTATAGCCACTGAAACATACTCATCTCCTCTCTATGAGACCCACAATGTTTCTAGAGTTTAAAATGAGATTTTCTCCCTGGTGGTATCTTTTATAATGGAATGTTCATTCTGATTTAGTTAGAGTTTCTAAAAATTCTATGCTCTGTTACATGCTATACATATTTATGAGGTAACACAGACTGGTCAGTTCATCATGTAATATCAATTAGAAATTCCCAAAGAGACGTTTAGTCATTGGAATCCCAAAACTAACCCTTTTCATCTAAACCAGGGATAGGTAGGGACTGAACTATGGGATATTTATTAGCTGATGGGAATAAATCCTCTTGAGGAGATGTACGATGAATTACTTCCTTATATTAATGTTTGGGAAAAACCAAAACAAACCCCAACCATCCATTAGATATTATCACCATTGTGAAAGGTATTTCAAATGAGATGAACCAACACACAATAATGTTTTTCAAATATTGGATAAACTTATTAATTTATCATAGATAGAGTTGTAAACCACCATAAGTCATCATCTATGTGCTTCTTGAGAAGTTTGAAACAACACATGTTCTTATTGGGTCATTCTTGGAGATGGGGATTATGTCTAATTGTTTACTATATGATACTAGAGGTCTCCCCACATCTTTAGTTAGAAAAAAACATGGTCATGTTTTTAAAGTGATTGATTTTCCCATATTAGGATGCATGATTGGGAATTCCAGGTAGCACATTAGAGATAGTCTCATAACTGTAAGAAGGGATACCCCTAACCTTATTCATGCCAACCCATGCATGAGTTTATCAACTCCTTATCTAGGTTCAACAATTTAATTTACCCTACCAGAATAATATCTATTTTCAATTTTATTTGGATGGATAGGGAGATTTATTGGTGTTATAAGTGTGTTAATAATAAAAAATGTCCCCATTACATATTTAAAACTAGCCTTATAAACATTCATGGGTTTTATTTGATGTCATTAGGCCCTTATGAGGTTAGTAATATATTGAGAAAATAAGATTATTTCAATTTCATTCCCTAACCAACACCCACTGGGCTGATTATTACCAACGACTATGGTTCCCTTTCCTAGAGATCATACAAAGTCTCACATAGATATGGGGTTCTTATAGATCATATAGTAGAACTAATAATTTGTTTGACCAATACCCATATCAGTTTTCTTGTCAGTTTTTCACAAGTCAAAGGGTTTCTCATTTTCCATTAACTGTTGTGTGGGGAAAAAAGAATTATTGAATTATCCCCCAATTATGGATTTTATTAACATGCATAAATAAAAATTAAAAAATTCTACTTTTTCCTATCGATACCCTATCTTCATATCTATGGAATATTCCCAATCTTGGGTGGAATATTACCCAGTTGGAATATTGAATTAATTAATTTATCATGATGATAAGTACTATGATTTTCTAATACCCTAGTCCACGATAGTGATGGAGTTGATTCAGGACTTAGGGGATCCACCAATGAAACACTCTCACCATTGTGACTTGTCTAGCATCCATAGGATAGGGATTATTAAGGAAGAAACCCATTTTATTCTAGTGAAAAATGATGCAGCATTTGTTGGAGAAACACAATAGACTCCCCTTGCTTCCTCATCATCTCAGATGATCCCTCGTTCAATGGACATAATATGTTAACATATCCCTCTAGACATTATTCCTTCCAATTCACCCCTCAACCATTCTCTGATATCTCAGTACCACATAGGCTTAATTGGAGTAAAATATATGAATTGATTTCAAATACTCCATTGGAGAACATTCATGACTAAGAGTAATGTGTTATCCATATCTTTCATGATTTGGGTATTGATGGATTTAACTATTAGTAATTTTTTTATATCATGATAAAAATTGTCCTATATTATGAAAAATGGGCCTAAAATAAGATAGCATTATGTAGTTTTGATGATATTACTTCTCTGGTAAAAATAATAATGGAATACTTAGAGGTAATAAAATAGAAACATGATACATAATCTCAAAGACAAGAATAAAATGATGACTTAGATGTGCAGATAGTATAACATGAAGAAATAATAGCTTATCCAAGGTCTAGTATTCCTTTGTCATCACCCTTATTAGATATCTCTCAAAAAGAAGGTGAAAAATTATACTCTTTTATTAAGACTCTTATTCCAAAAGCGGTGGAAGATAAAATGGGTTAGGAAACAATTTAACTATCAAATGACTCCTCTTTCTATATTCTAGTTGATTTTTCAAACTCAACTGACTACATTGTATTGTGATCTGACCATGAATGGAGTTCATTTTTATAGAACCATGGGGGAATCCAGAATGTGCATATTCCTTCGTCCATTTCACAATATCAATGAATAAATCATCCAAATTTAAATACCATGGACATGAATTTTTTCAATAATCATATTTATGGAATTTCATTCACTTGATTTCATATAGATCATCGAAGACATCCATCCTTTTTTCTGATATAAAGTAAAACCAAACACTTTAATTTTAACTGTTGAATCATAAAATACATCTCTTTGTAAATCTACCATTAATTATTATTGACATAATAATTATCTTTGATGTATCTACTATAGTTTTCCTAAGATTAACTATTTTGAAACAATAATTTTGGTAAACATGTATCAAAGGGAAAGTACTTTAATTATCTCCTATGTAAATGGAGTTAGTGAGAAAAAACTCAATTTTTTCTAGGGATTAATAATGATACCTACAATATTTTTATCCTATATTGTATATTTCCATAAAAATTTCCCAAGTTATTGGACTTATTTAGCTTAGATTAATTTTTATTAAGGTCAAAAAGTGATCCCTATAAGATTTTCATCTCTTATTTTTTATATATAAATTAATTTTATCTATGCATTATATGGGGAAATATTAGTGAGCATGGGATTGTATTTTATGAGGCCTCTCTTTATGAGTTTTCAAGAAGAAAAGTTTTATGCATTATCATTTTCACAAGTTCTCAATATTTTCTAGATCACATAAGGTGAATGTCTAGCGAGCACAGAATCAACCTTTGGCTAGGGTTCCCATTATGGTGTTTTAGCCATGCAATCATTGTGTCTCTTTATTTGGGATATTTAAGAACTTATGAATTTTGAAGTAAAATTTTATATAATTTTATGCCAAACAACTTTTATCTTCTGTTGTAGTAGATTTGGGTATTCTATCTAGGACCATTTATTTCTGTAGTTTAGGGAATTTTATCTTATACCATCTATTACTGTAGTTTATGGACATTAAGGTCAAATTTTCAATTGCTGCAGGTTATGGTCTTTTAGCTCAGACCATATATTTATATAGTTTATCATCCCCTAAATCATATTTTATATTAATATAGTTTAGCATATTTTACCCCATACCATCTATTTATTTAGTTTAATCCCTTCTAGCTCTGACCAATTATTACAATAGTTTATTGTCCTTTAGATCAGACCATCTGTTTTTTGTTGAGGATGATGGGTATACATAAAGGGTTTGGGAACACTACCTTTTTAATGGGATTTTGAAGAATTAATATTAATGAATTGTTCTCATACCATACATTATTAATTGAAATTCCATAGAATTAATGTTTATGAATGGTTCTAACACACTGTATTTTTATAGAAAGTATGAAGGATGGGTATCCTTAATGGGTTGGGAAACCATAAATCATTAATAATATCTATATTGATATATCATTTCATAGTATTTAGGAATCCAAATATATTTGGATATTTTGAGTATTTGTTTTGTAAATAAGATTTCTATAATTTTAAATCAGTGAATATAAAATGAGGTAGATATGCTGGTGATGATCACATGAAAATATATGGTGATGAGTTATTCTATGATGTTTTTGGGGCTCTTGAGGACTATAGGTCCTTTCCTACAAGAAGGATACACCTCTAGCTAAAAATTAAAATTACCTTATGCATTTCCCCATAGGTATTACATGAATGGTAGAGCAGAGGGATCCCTACTCATTTATAAGGGATGTTGAATATTTTGAATATTTAAATGTTTGGACGATGAAGTGGGATATGGAGAATTGAGTTATCAAAAAAGGGTTATGGAACTCTAAAATACTTTAGATTATTATAGGTAATATTGGGATCTATATTTCATGTTTTTTATCCATACAATAAGAGCCACCAAAAGGTCCAAAAATAGCATACCACATTCCTTTTTTTAGAATGGGTACAATACATGTTGATGTAACATAGAGGATGTCGAATCCAATTGAATAGTATGGTCATGGGTGTGGTTAATCATGGTCTAGGAATATCTTAGTAAATTTAAAATGGGGGACAATGGATACTGGTTTATGAACAATAATGTTGGAAACCAGTATCACACATAACCATGAAATAATATCATGGATTTAAGTGGGGACTTTCCTCAGGGGATAGATTAACTACTAGGTTCAAGATTTAAGGAATTGAATTATTCACTAATGAATATTAGTTGTGGCCTTTCATAGTAGTCATTATCTTTTACCAGTTTTCTATAAATCATAACCAAAGAAAGTAACTTAAGGCTATGGGGTTTGGGGATAAGTGTATCAACTAAAAGAATTTGTTAGTTTCATCTTAAAATTTGATGATATGAAGGTGTTTGGTTGAAAAATAATATTTAAAAGATTTTGGAGACCATAAAAGTTGTATCACTACATAGTAAATATGTTATCATGGTAAAGATAAGTGATAAATCATTACTCTTAACTTTTTCCTTGACCAGAGGGTGTAGTGATAATGGATTGAATTTTATTAGGACCACCGAACAAACCCTAAGAGCTGTATATATTCTCATTTACACTTTAGATTTTTTCTAAATCTCTAGAGATAATGAGTTTAACATGTGGAGAATTGAATTTTTCTTGGACCTCCATTTTTGGGTTTTCATCCAGAAATATTTTATATATATTTCAAGAGTATTTTAAGGTCTAGTGATTTAGACAATTATAGGCTAAAATATATGTTCATACAACATTGACCAATTTTCATATAGTTTATGGTCATGATGCACATGGAACTGATATGAGGGGAGTGTCACAAAATAGTTTATGTGGGATTCCCAGTGACATAAGTACTCTAACACCTTCTTAATAACTAGAATAGAATATTATAAATTGTAGTTGAAGGTTCTCTAACAATGAATGATGATATAGGATAATCATACTATGTATGATCGTGAATCACTCTATATTAACGAGCCCCACTATGATTATGTTAGGGAACACCAGGTTCATAATCCATTTTTATAATAAAAAAATTTGGCTGATTGTCAGGAGATCATATGCCAAATCTATGTGTGCGGATACAAAGTCAAATACTGGTCTCATTGATGTTAGGTGTCTATTACCAAGAGCCATAAAAGGTTTGTGGAAATTAATGACACTCAAATGTAGAAGTGCTATCTATGGATTGAGGTACTCAAAAAATGATGGAGGCACACCAAACTTTGGTTGACCAGGGTCAAGCTCTTACGATCATTTTTTAAGGAGTGATGATGGATGATGGTAAGCATGGTTTAGTGTCATGCAGTTGGGACATATATTTTTTTCATTTTAAGTGGGGCCTCTCTTATGAGACCAAAAGACCCACTTGGGATATGATCAATAGAATTGTGTTATTCACCATTGAATCCTAGTTATATCCCTTTGGATTAACAAATCCATGTTACCAATTGAAACAATGGGAGTAGCAAGAGTAGGGGATCCCAAGGTCTATGGTGTTACAGGAGAAGAATATAAAATCAAGGAATTTGTCTACATCAACTCAGATATTTAATATAGGGGTCTTATTTATGGATAATATATGATTCAATAAGGGTTAAACAACCCTAATATCTACAACAATTTGTATTTAAAGCATTTTGAGGTGAATAGATTAATCTGCGATTCTTGGGTACACAATCAACAGAGGGAATGATCTATTTAATGTGAACACCTATTTCTATAAAATAAAATGTCATCCTACAATGAGGCTATCAAATATTTTAACATCCTAGTATTAGTATGTATTCCCCATATTTGTAATTAACACACCATGATCATTCTAGTCAGAGTATCTTTATAGGTTCCCTAAGATCACATGACTCATGCTCAGTGTGAGAAACAAGAGATAACATTATATTCGATTAATCTATGTGAGATTTCCTATTAGGGAATATAAAAGAGTATTAAAATTTTTTAATGAGAGGTAATCCTAAAACAAATTTGGTTCTCATCGAGAGGAATAACTATGAGTTGTGGGAACTGATGTGTAGGACTAAAATGGATGATCTAGGATCACAACATATCCCATTATATGGGAATCAAAACATAAATAGTATGATGGTTAAGTGAGCTAGATTGATTATCCAAGGATGCATTTTTTATGATTTCATGGGGGATTTATAGGCCTCTCCACCCCAATTATTCCCCTCGTTGCACAACACCTATCAAAAAAATATATTCGATAGTTAGTGGAGGGCTTGGATATCATGCATCTCATGAAATCATTTGATTTTTCATTCTAGGGGTGTCAAATGATTTTTAGTGATTGTGTGTTGAAGTTTTAAATGCTTCATTTATTGGATTATATCCAATTAATGAGGTCTTTTAAAATCATTAGGTCATTCTGATAGACATCAATAGTTTCAGGATGACATGAATATGAACATTCATGAGACCAGGATGCCTTCTAAAATGATTTCATGTGATCATTTATTCCTTGTATGATATATTATAAGAGAAAAAGGTGGATCACCATGGGGCTTCTAGAATATCATGCCATTAATCTGATGGAATTTTGAAGGTCTTGCAGAGTGAAAAAGTGAACAACATAAAATTTATGACTGTAAGATGCTCCAAAATTTTCTCTATTATTTCCTTAGTTTATTTTCCAAGGAATGGAGAACATTTGATCTTGAACAATTATTGTACTAGAAAACCAATCTCCCCACAGGTGATTCATCATGTAACAAAAAGAGGGTCTTATAGTGATGCTTGGGAATTTTATGAAAAACCGTTTTGTTTTCCTTATGGACCTGAAGGGGGAGAACACATCCTCTTGGAAAATCCCAAATCTCTTTCTGTAGTGAGGGTGACATGCCAACGGGATCACACATGGTGAGGTTTATATTTCATGATGGTATTTTAGTGTCTGGTAAACGGTATGGGGTGAATCACAAGATGTTTATGACACAAACATTCTTCTTCATATTTCAA
Organism: Viscum album; assembly: GCA_963277665.1. Classification (NCBI taxonomy): domain Eukaryota; kingdom Viridiplantae; phylum Streptophyta; class Magnoliopsida; order Santalales; family Viscaceae; genus Viscum; species Viscum album. The sequence goes on from OY728157.1 coordinate 821,402,809, forward strand.
CTTTTTATTTCCTTATTTACTTTAAAAGGGCCCATGGTATTTCCAGAATGATTGAGTGTTGTATAGGATAGTCATTTTCTATATTGGTGATGCATCATGTAATTAAAAAATGGACTTATGGAGATGTGATAGAATTATCACAGACAAAGCTTCCTTATTATTTTTGAAGACAAATGGGTTCTTGAAACTGTCGGGAAATGTCTAAAGCCCTTCACATGACGGGGGTGACATGTAAGGAGGCTATTGCGTGACATGGTAGACATGTCACCGGGGCTTCAATGATGTCTTTCGAGCTACAAAAGTGCATTTTGTGACATTTAAAATAGAAATATTATTATTCCTTTTGGATAATTTTCACCCTATTTTCAATGGTTTTTTGGATGTCTTATTTGGATCCTACAACCTAACAATTCACATGTCTAGGGGGGGATTCTCGTCTGGCATCCACTACATGATCATTGATATTATGGTATTCCTTCATAAGAGAATAAGGTGTTTTCAAAGGGGATCTATGGGATCTCCCATAGGTTACAATATATGCATGGATCCTTCTATTGACCTTATGAAGGTCTATTGATCAAGTGTCTCTTGGAGGTTAATGGGATATGTGAGTTTTTTTCACTATTTCTTCCTTGGTTTTGTTGAAAAAATAATACCCCTATTTAGGTATTTATTCCCTAGTGATTTTTTCAACGCTCATTCAGAAGGCATCCACAAATTCCCTCACACTAAGGTCTGACATCATTAGGGTTAAGGTCTCTCTTTTTAGGAATGTAAATTCTATCAAAATCCTTTGGATTTGTTTCCAATCAGTGTATTGGGGTGACACTTGGCTAGCTGGGCGATGTTTAGAATTTTGAATAATTTCTTATAAATAGGTGAGGAGTGGGTGGTTCGTTCATCATCTACCCCACTTCAAAAATCTATTTTTCCCAACATCCATCACATAATCCTTTTGAAAGACGTTTATGTAAGAACCAATCACAAGATCCATTAGCAAGACCTTCCCTTGTGTATTTCTTCACAATAATTGTTCTTCCAAGGATATTTTTCAAATCAACCATGAATTAAATTTCAGTAATTTCTTGATCCATATTCATAGGGATGAAATACTACCTTGGAAGGTTTTTCCAGAACTTCTAGCTCAATCGTGTGATCCTTTATAATGATTTTGTAGCTCACGTGACCATGTCAAGGTCCCACGATCATGAGTCTTATTATGGGTCAATTGATTTTTCTATGTTCGATGGGTTTATGCGGTCTGTGAGGATTTAATGAGCATTGAGATTTTTGACTCTTTTATGTGATTTGAAAATGACATATAGATTCATGCGATGTGCATGAAGCTGTTGTAACTTTATTTCATTCCTTTGATAAATTTGTGTTTTTATCCACTGAACGTATGCCACTTACTTTCTTTTATATGGATCTTGAGTCCATCATAGTTCTGCTAATACAACTAATAAAAAATATATGATTTCTAGAAACAAAAATTCTAACCCTTGATACCACATGAATTTTGATAATGTGGTTCTAAAATGGATTCTTCTATTCGAGTTGTAAAATAATCTTTTATCACACAAGCATACTATATACGTGTTTGGATTGCTAGATGACATTGTCATCACTTCGTCAAAGTAAAATATCCCATCTTCCTGGGTGTCAACTTCTATTAACTTTATCCTATAAGGATTACTGAGGATGAATGATTGGTTGTAGCTCGATCACATGGGTTGCCTTATATATTGGGAAACTCTCCCTTGGTTATAAATTCATGTGATATCACACACCATCACATCGATCATATAAATTTCAGTATATTAATCTATTCTCTAAATAACCCAGTCAGTGAATGGAGTTCTTAATGGGATCTCTGTCAGGGTGGTAACTGTTTTGATGAATGGGAATGGCCATCCCGTGGTAGGAAAAGTTTCTTAGAGTTTCATGAACAGTAATACACTATTTATCTTTATGAAGTAGTATGAATTTCACAATTTATTTTTTATTATCATTCTGGTCATCTCAGAGAATTGTTAATCCATTATTTACCTAACACCAACTCATTTTAACTATCTCACAGTGAGGTAGGAATCAGTCACTTGGATATCTATCAATATGATGGGATCCCCCCACTTGGAGATATTTATGAAGAATTCCTTCTAGCTCCAGATATCCGGGATGAGAAATCTCAAACTCTAGTCTTGGAGTGGGTAATTATCATCATTTTAAAGGACATGTTATGCAAAGATCTGGTTATTCCTTTACTTATCTATTTCAAAGGTTAGATCAAAATTTTTCTTTACCAGAATGGATCTTGGAAGACTACTATAAGACCCCAATAGTTCCCTTCCCGATAGGTTCGTGATAGTGCCAGTATGTATTGGGATATTTTAAAAGATGGTGATCATACTACATGGGGATACCGATTCAAGATGGAGATTTCACTAAGAGTTAGGCTAGTGGGATTCACAAACACATTCATGAATGGGTGAATTTTAACTATTGGGGATGCTCATTTAGGATGCTAAGTCAGTACACTAGTGATGGAAGCATGACTAGAGTAGGTATGAAACCTTAATCGACTAGTGCTGACCCTTACACGCCTTTACCAAATCTTAGGCCATATTCAATAGGGTATCATCTCTTATAGGGCCAATGGTACTATCTAATTTTTATTTGGATGGACAAGGGATTATTTCAATTGATATGAATACTACAATACCACGAGGATCCCAGGTGCCTTCTCTCATACTATGTTGATGAACAAATCCAATATTGGGGCTATGCCACTATCCTGTAATGCGAATATCAGTTTTTTGAGTTGATCCGTAATATTTGATTCCACCCTTATCCTACACCCATTGGGAAAATAATTGATAATGGTGGAATATCTCTTGATGAAAGGTTATACAAGATCTCCCTTTGTGATGGGGTTTTTGTAGTTAGGTTGGACAAGATGATCATCTACGATCCACATACTCCTTATCTATTTAATCGAGAGTTTAGATACACCAAAAGGGTCTACCATCTTCCATCAGTTGTCATGTGAGGGGAGAGACATCCCTACATCATTGGATTGTTTTGGATGACGTTGGTTCATGAAGACACTAAAACAATGATCAATATTCTATATACAGATGCTCCAACCTTTATTGCTCAATATTATGCCTAGGAAGGGGTAGAAACCTACCCGGGTGGTGTTCTAAGTCGACTAGTTCATCATGTGGAAAAATCAATTGCCTCACCAACCCCTCTATCTGTAACAAAGATTGTGTTTATTTAGGAATTGGATGATATTTCTAGGAAGCACCCTTATCCCGGTGATGACCATCCCGATAGTGGGATAAAATCTATTGGTAAATTTTTTCCTCCGATATAAGCAATGGGAAATTCCTCTGTTGAGGGAAGAATACATGGGAATTCTTCTCCTGCTTCATCAGCTTACACAAAATCAATAACATGATATAGGATAATATAGCTTCATGATCACACCATGATAATTGTAACTCCTATAGAAAAGTTTCTTGACGAAGAAGAATGCCTTCATAATCTATTTAATGACTTGTGGTTGTATGGATTTGATCTACAAACACTGTACTAAATTATGAGAATAATTATCCTTACTCGAAAATATTTTACCACCAATGAGAGGGTCTTGTATGATTTTGAATTCAAGGATCCTCTTTCTGAATAAATAAAGAAGGAGTTAGAAACATTAAAGCAGATTCACTAGTTTATATTTTATTGTCAAGCCTATATGGATGCCTTTACCATATATATATATATAGATGTGAGGAAATCATTTATCACCTAAGGTATGAGATCATAGCCTCATATTCATTATTTGAAACTTCTCAAAAAATATTTGAGTAGATGACTACTTTAGTTGAGACCCTTCTTCAAGGGGATGTAGAAGAAGAGGCAGGGTGAGTGGAACTTTAGTGTTCAATTGATGATTCTCACCAAACTCCTTCCAACATAGCCATCTTAGTCTATAGAATATTATTGTAATTTTATTTTTGGAATGCATTCTATTTTTGATGTGATTCATAGAGACACTCCAAAATGTGGAGACTCCACCAATTTCATGCTATCAATGAATGGATTTTTTAAACCATTCATGTTGTAGTCCTATTTTATTTAATTCATGGTGTGCATGAAATTTATCTTTTCCGATGTTATATGAATTTATAATGATAACCATCATTTTTATAATATCAAGTGAACCTGAATGTCTAGATATGATAATTTAAATAAATAAATATTATTCTCAAGAAGTGATCATGAATTCCCACCAATCTTGAGGTTCCTCATTGATGTATCTGTTCTAGTTATCTTGAGATAACCTTTTAAAAAGGATAATTGGGTAGATTATATGTCTCTAAGGTAGAGTGATTTTTTTAAGGTGATAGTTTTGGAGTTAAATGATTGATTTTTTATAAGGCAATATGGTGGGACTTCAGATATTTTACATTGATATGGAATAAATTTCTATTTTCTTATAGTTTAGTATCTTTTAGCTTAGACATTCTACTATTTTTGTTTAAGTTCTTTAACTCGAAACTTATATCTATTTAGTTTAGGGTATTTTATCTCATAAATTCTACATATTTTTTGGGAATTTTAGCTCTGACCATCTATCAATGTAGTTTGGGGTCTTTTAGCTCATAACTTCTATAACTACAGTTTAGGGAATTTTAGCTCGGGCCTTCTAACATTGTAGTTTAGGGAATTCTATCTCAGAACTTAGGATTCCAAATAGTTTAGTTTTGTACATCTATGACTTGATCGATGATCCTGGAATATGGTGCAGGCATGTTATGAATGACCCATAAAACACTAGGATAACATGTTAGAACATGGTGTTTCTTAATGCGTTGTTGTGACACATCAAAAAGATTATGTTTTTAATTGTTATTTATAGCATAGGGAATATCCTAGGGAATCTCTCAAATAGAATTTGAGGTTTTCAGTGTGTATTTTTAATAAAAATGTATAAATGAGGGGGTGGTATTGAATTTTTTTTAAAATACTTAACTTAAATATTTTAATAGTAAAAAAACAAGTGGATTTTAAAAAATATGAGAAAAATGTTTGTTTGTGAGTTCACTATACACATTTAATCGTTATCATTATTAAACATTGATTAATTTTTTAAGTATGTTATTGGTTGAAATTAAACAAAATACTAATTACATTCCATGATTTTATATCAATGAATTTTGATCAAAACAATGGCATAAAAATCATATATTCAAGGTAAATATATTATTCATGGTATAATAACTGAAAAATAGAATTGAAATATCAATTAAGTGGGGTATAAAATGATTCTTTTCATGTCCAATCTGAGAATAACAATTCCCACACTCAAATATCCACACCGATCAGTTAAATGTAAAGAGAATTCAATTCAGTTTAATCAAAAATAGCATTGAAACATGAATCAAAGTTAGATAATACTGAATGAAATATTTTCAAACCAAAAATACATCAAACCTATAGAATCAAATGTGATAGAACCCCCTTTATGATATGTGTAGCTCTCTTATAATGAACACCCACCAATTAACCCACCATCAAGTGGAGGAGGAAGCTTGAGTGGATATCCTTCTTCATATCATCCACCCTATGAGGATACAGAGATCCAAAACCTCAATGGGGGTGAGAGGACTCATATGGAACTCAGAAATGGCCACACATTACTCCTCGGTCAAACATTCAATTGAGGTTCCAAAGGTTTTATTTTAAATTCAAAATGGGAGGTGGTTTTTGGAATCCATATTTGAATATACAACTTGTATCTTAGTTTGGTATTGGTTAATGAACATATATTGACATGGAAAAAAGAGGAGATTAATTGAACATCCTATTGAATATCTTAATGTCAAATTTTTTTGAAATTGGACATCAATAATGGGATATATTTCCAAAATACTGAACCTAACATTTGACATTATACAGATTTGGTTCCTTAGATAGATCAGTTTGGATGGGAAAGTAGTTGGATATATTGGTTTTGTTTTTCGTGATATTAGTTAAAAACCACTACTTTATTATCATACCAAAAATATTCAAAACATTTTTATGCACAAATATTTTCAAATAGAAAAAATAATGGATAAGTGTTCATGGGATTCCATGCGGTTTGGCCCATTTTTCTTTAACTGTATTCTGGATCCTACAAATCACCTCCTCCTACAATGAAATCATAAAAAGAAGTAAAATTAAAATTTTAACATTGATTATAATAATGTATTTGAATAAATAATTAAATTAAATTTGTTAGAAAAATTTTAATTTATAAAAAAAACTAGTTTAACACTATGGTATAATGGTTGAAATGAATAGTGAATTGATATATGATCACACCCCCACACCTAATCATTTTCACTCCCAGGGAAAGTCACTTTTCCAAAACTTATGCATGGATGTATTCCAAAAATTATGAAAATTTAATATTAAACGAAAGTTTAATCCTTGATAGGAATGTGATCAAATAAAAAATCACACTATGGAGTTATTCTCAGTGATTATAGAAAATTATGTCCCATAAATAGTATCAAAATGAAATTATAAGAGATTAATGTTACCAATATGAGAAAATAATTCAAAATTAAACCATGTAAATAATTTTAAATATGTGTATGTGACAACTATTTCAAGATACTCTTCCAACTTTATATCCAGTAAATAAAGATTAGTTTAAATTTTTTCTACTTAACTGATTCCTTCCAACAAACCTATCTTGGATCCTTTGCATTCAAGTTTCAAGACCCAATCAATTAGTAATTACCAAAAGAAAAAGCATATTATCCCAACCTAGATATTCCAATGTATTATACATTTCATCAATCCCCTAATTTATTATTATCATTGTTATTTTTTCAAAAATATCACCTGGAATAAAACCCACACTCATCTATCAACCTTTGTTTGATATCCTCATTATGATAATGGTAATAGTTCTAAAAAGATTGAAGGTTGAGGAAGAGTGGTTTTTTATTTTCCTAATACACAACCTGAATTTTTCTATTAATGTTTTTTTCATTGTAGATTTTTAGTTATTTAGGGTGTATAGTAGTTGGGTAACATATACACATTCATAGGTCAATATGATATAGTAATGAAAAATATTATATAATGAACAAATGTATGGGAAAATCATTTTGGAATGCTAATAAATATTAACCTATCTTATATTTATGTTCTATTAAGTAAGAAAAAATTGACCCTTTAAGGTTGGGTGAAAAGATGTGTGGAGATATTAAGTGAACTAATATTCCCATTAACCATTCACACAAAGGTAACATTATTTACAAAGGTTTCCTATATATTCAACCATTTATATGATTGAAAAACCCAATATTCTTAAAAAATCACACCTCAAATTTAAAATCATTCTAAAACACACATTCTATCATTGATTTTTTAAAATGGTAAAAAATGAAATACGAAAAGTCCTCATGCATTAGAATAATCTCCATCGTTAAGTGGGAATAAAAAAATGACCATTCTTATATAAAAGTTGGGGTGAGGGGGGAGGTAAGAATACTATTATGCAAGATAAAAAAAATAAGAAAGTTGATAAAAATTCCTAACTAACCTAGGAATATACCAATCATCCAAACCTAGAGTATATAGTTTCCTCACTATAATAAAAGAGAATATGGAAAAGAATACTAAATCCTCATGAGTGTCATTCATTAGTTGCTTCGTGAACATTGAGTTCCTCTACCGCGGACTCTGATAGGGTTTTATGAAAGTTCTTCATCCACTTCCCTTTGAGTGTGATGATTTTTTATCATTTATAATAAACAAGACACCAAATGGATAAAAATTAGTAATTGTGTATGTTCTAAAACCTCGGGAACAAAGATTTCCCAGATGAAAATTCATCCTTGAATTGAAAAGGAAGACCTTCTTTCCAATGTAGAATTGATGATGAAGGATGAGGCAGTCATGGGTAGCCTTGGTTCTCTCCTTATGGAACCTATAGTTCCCATTTTAATATCTATGTATTTCCTTCAGCTCTTTAATCTACATATTCCTTTGTGAACTTGCAATAAAAATATTAGAATTGCATTTCATAATGGGCGAGTCATCCTGGTGCTCTATCACAGTAGGTAGGTGACAAGATATTCCAAAAATAATATGATAATGTGACATCTAATTGGAGTACTAAAAGATGTTCGCTAATCCAATAATGAATCATTGAGTATAAGACTATAATATTCTCTATTGGTTTGAGCTATTTTTTTAAAGAATTTTTGTTACCTCTCTATTTAAAACATCTTCTAGACCATTAGTCTATGGGTGATATGTAATAGAAAATCAATTCCCAACCCCAGACAAAAAAAAGAGTGATTTCATTATTTGGTTTCTAAAATGAAAACCTTGGAAACTAATGAAGAACCTAGGTAGTCTAAACATACAAAAATTGGGGGTCCTAAAAATTCCACAATTATCATGGAATCATCTGTTCTAGTGGATTTTTCATCTACCCATTTTTACACATAATCAATTACCAGAAGAATGTACATGTTTCAAAATGAATTAGGAAATGAACCTATGAATTAAATGACCCAAATATCAAAAATTTCATGAAAGAGAAATAGTTTTTGTGGAAATTCAATTATTTTAGATACAATAACCATTCTTTTAGAGTGGGGAAAATCATTATAGAAATAATGGAAATCGTAAAATAGTGTTTCCCAAAAGAGACCAGAATCGAGGGTCTTGTGAAATGTCTATTGGGGACCAAAGTGTCCCCCTCAAACAAGAGTGAGGCATAACCTATGTATATTATAAAAATAGCTATCCGGAACACAAACCCTAAATAATTGATCACTACATGTGAAAAAAAGTATGTGTCATTACAAATGAACCAACAAGACTAATTTTTTAGTCAATTAGCTTGATTTTTTGTGAAATAAGCATGAATGGAATATTCGACCAAATAATTTCCAATTTTAGCATAATAAGAAATATAATATGGCCAGTGGTATAATTTATCATTAGGAATCATGTCATTTATTAGAATACAATTAGAGGGTTCAATGTATGAGGATGGGAGGTTCCTATTAATATGGTCATCCGCCACATTATTTTATCCTTTTTATCATTAATTTCAAGATTAAATTCCTAAAGTAGGAGCATCCAATGAATGAGATCTGGTTTGGCTTCTAGTTACATAAATAGATACTAGAGGGATGAATGATATGATAACCCAATTAATCTGGACCCTAAAAGTAATGACATAAATTTATACAAGTAAAAAACAATGGAAACAAATTATTTTTTAGTTGTGGTGTATTGTTCTTAGTAATGGTCTAGTATGCGTAAGGCCTAAAATATGACATGTGGATAATGATGAACCAATTTTAATAAGACAACCCTAACTATATAGTTAGAGGGATCACACATAATCTAAAATGGTAAATCAATTTAATGTGGTTGCATTACTAGTGGTGATGTGAGACTCCATTTTAATTTATTAAATCCTTCTTCACATTCTTTATCAAACAAAAATTCTTTTTATTTTAAGAGTAATTTGGAGAGGGATGTGAAATCATACTAATGTAATAAATGATACATCGATAAAAACCATCATGACCAAATAAACACCAAACATCCCATAAGTTTTTTTGGGAATGGTAGGGGAGAAATTACATCTAAACTTCATTTATCTACTTGGATACAATCCCCATTATTGAAACTCCCATGTACTATACCTTGTTTCACCATAAAATTAAATTTATTTTAATTTAATAAAACATTATTTTCAATACAACAATGTAGGACAGAACTAATAATACTCAAACATTCATAAAAAGATGAGACTTAAATAGTGAAATTATCCTGGAATACTTCTAGTAAGTCCTCCAGGTAATCCAAAAAATATAAAAACTACATATATTGAAAGTACTTAGACGGTTACATAGACCAAATTGCATCCTCATGTAAGAAAATGTGCCAAATGGGCAAGTAAAGGTTGTATTTTCTTGATCCTAAGGGAAAATATGAAGTTGGATGTATCCAGAATAACCATAAAGGATACTGTAGTGAGACTTCCCCTCTAGCCTCTGTAAGATCTGGTAAATGAATGGAATTAGGAAATTGTACGTCCTAGTGTTTTGGTTTAGTCAGAAATAGTCTATATATAACTGATAATTATTATGCACACATGTTGGAACCAATTAATTAGTTTCATTTTTAATTATAGTAAGACTAGTTTTCATGGGAAATACCTACACTGGACTAACCGATTGGATGTCAAAGATGGAGAAAAGTATTCTAGTAGCCAATAATTTTTTACCTCATTTTTAACAATATCTTGAAGGTTTGGGTTCAGTCGATGTTATGCCTGCCTCACTAGTTTATCCTTATAATTTAACAATATATGATGCATGAAATTTGATGGGATAATAATATGAATTTCTGCAAGATTCTATCCCAAATATTGTTTATACTCACTCAAAAGGTCAAGCAGTAGTAATTTTTTCTCTAGAGGAATAAAACCATCGATGATGATGGGAATATTGTTTCCATTTTAAAGATATGAATATTACCAATTTTAAGGCAGTGGTTTAAGGTCCAATTCATAGATATTTTTTATTGCTGGGAGTGAATGTAAAAGTGAGAGTTAATTATATCATCAAATTACTCAATAGTAACATCCACTATTTAGGAATGATCTTTTACAATATTTACAGTATAGTTAATGGTCATTAGATACTAAGTTCTCAAGAAATTTTCAATTAAAAAAACATTAATGACATTTTTCTTTCCCACTAAAACAATCAAGGCATGAATAATTACATAGGATTTATATCAATTATTAAAACACTAAAATGGGATCATAGAAAAGAAAAAAGTTTTTTTAGGTAAAGGGATTACATCAATAGAATTAACCAAAAGTAAGGAATTTTCTTATAAGGGGTGCCTCAGGGAACCAAGGATATTAAAGTGGAAAATATGACCACTAAACACCATAGATAATGTACCATTATGGAAATTAATTATGGTTTTGGAAATTTTCAAGGGATTCCTCCCCAATATAATTGGGGAATATCCATTCATCCTCTGACCTTTCATTTTAATGACATGAAATCAAAATAAAAAATTAAAATTTTTACCCTCATAAGAACATTCTCGAATATAGTAGCAGGATGTGTAGAACCTTACTTTTCCATTTGAACAAAAATTCTTGTGGTATTTAATTCCCCAACCTACAATGAAGAGAAAATAGAGTGAGGCATCATATTTATATAAACAAAAAAATATAACACTAGAAAATAAATACTCCCCAACGGTACATGGAATTGATAATGTTATGGTATTGTCACATTTGGTGTGAAGTGATGAATCAATTAGTGCTCAGAAATTCCTCCCTCATCTCATGTTTTCTTCACCATGAAGTCTCCTTCACTATGTACATGCATCCTTTAGAAACATCACGTATCATGGAATTTTCATTACAAAATCAATCAAGTGGATGTTAACCTGCACTTTTTTTAATGTTTTAAATATTTAATTACCAATTTTAGTTTCTTTTTTCCTTGTATTGGTGAACATTTGGGTAAATGGAAGAGGAATGGTTATCTTGATTTTTTTATCAAAATAAACTCTCTTTCCTTGGGTAGGGAATCTATCTAGAGAAGGTTTCTCCTCTCTTGGAGCAATATTAGTTGGTGGGATAGAAGTTTCCTCCAGAGGGGATGACTTTAATTGATGTTTTATTTGGATAATAAGATCTATTCCACTCTAAAGGGTGATGGTACTGAAATTTCTCTTATCCCAAGGGTTGATTATTAGTAGAGAGGGTAGTTTTCCTGACTGATGAATTTGGTTTTCCCCATCAAATTAGGTTGTTAGACAAATTTTTTAGGACATTTATGGATTCTTTGGTGGTTTTTTCAAATTAGAATATAGTTTTTATCCATTTGATTCATCATGTCCCTTAAAAACGTTTTGTATTTTGTAGGGGTTTTCTAGAAAGACCTTTGTGGTGGTTGATGATTTTGGGTGGTGGTGGTGGATGAATAATATACCCCAATTGGTTCCATGGTTACTGAGGTTTATTTGAATACCCCTTTCCAATAATATTGGATGTATTTCCACCAATATTTTGATGGATAATATGGATCTTTCCTAATGGGTTAGTTATAGGGGCGACTTGATAGGATTTCCTCACAACTCTAAAAATATCATCTTAATTGAGGGAATTTGTTAGACTAGGGGGAGTTAGAAACCAGATACCATAATGGATAGGAGGATTAGGTTGATATTTCTCTTGGGAAAGAAATTGTTTTCAGAAAAGGGTACTTACGTTTTCAAACATCATGTCCATATTCTTCTCAATCACAAAAAGGTGCACATAATCGACACATTGAATGGGTACACTAGACCTTGAATTGAATTGTTGAGTGTTTAGTTCCTTATTATCAATTAGTATCCTTGTTTAAATTAGTTTTTCATCATCTATAAATCCACTTGAAACAATATCAATCATATTCTGATCAATAGGAATTAAACCTTCATAAAAATATAATATTAAAAGTTGATCAATTATTTGATGGTGTGGGCAACATAAAAAAAGCTTTAAAATCTATCCCAATATTCAAGAAGTGTTTCTCTTGGGGATTTACATATCCCACAAATTTTATTCCTTATGGCTATAGTTCGAGATGTTGGGAAGTATTTATCAAGAAAAAGGAATTACATGTTCTCCTAACCTCTAATTGGGAAATTAACCTAATATAACCAATATAATGTAGTTTCTTATAAATAAAATGTGAATTACCTAGGATTAACTATTTCTTCATCTATATTAGCTGGTTTTACTATTGAATACACAATATTAAATTCCTTTAAATGCTTTTTTGATCTTCTCCATCTAGTCCCTAGAATCTTGGTAAAAAGTGAATTAAACAAGATTCATGTTCAAAATTAGGTTCTTTTCCTAGTATTTGAATGTTTGTGGTATGGATATATACATAATGAGAGGTCAGTTATTTTAGTTTTTAGTGATTTTCATCCATGTTATACATTTTATTAGTTTAATATTTGGTTCAAGAAGAATATGGGTTTATAAAAGACTCAAGATGTACTGTGTCCTCCTTCCAAGGGTTCTCTTGTGTGTCTCAATGTTGCTAATGTAGGATCCTCTCTGGTTCATGATATAAATGAGGTAACTATCCCATAGTAAAATGCATCATGAATATAACCTATAAAATATTGACAAACTAGAACACAGAAAAATAATTAAATGTATAAGATAAAAAAATATTCATTTTTAAATTATTTTTTCTAAAAACATGTACTAAAAAAGTGATCCCCATAAATAGAACCAAATATGAATTTTTTTCATTAAACATAAAATTGATTATGTTTTTAAAGAATAATTGTAGAATAGGGAGGATCCAAGGATCTCTCTCGAGATTAATCATAGGTTTGATGTGGGTATTTTTTTATAAAAAGGACCAAAAGAGGGGGTGGGTTTAAAAATAGTTTTAAAAATAAAATAACATAATTTAAAGAGTTTAATAGTTTATAAAAAATTGGATTTTGAAAAATATGAGAAAAGGGGTTCACTAGGCGTACACTATGAACATTTAAAGTTTATCATTCTTAAATATTAATTTATGTTTGAAGTAAGTATTTGGTTGAAATTAATTAGAATCTGGATTACTTTACATGATTTTATGTAAATTTATGATGAAATAAAACTCAACATAACTATCATATAATCAAGTTACAGATATTTTGAATGGTATAATATCATCAAGATAAAATTTAAATCTCAATTAATTGGGTATGGAAAGGATTCTTTGCTGTCCAATCAGAGCAACACAAGTCACACACTCAAAACATCTCACTAAATAGTTAAAAGTAAAGAGAATTCCATTCTGTTTAATCAAAAAAATCTTTAAAACATGACAAAATGTATGATAATAAAGATTTAAATATTTTCAAACACAATATAAATTAAACCAATTGTATTAGAAGTGGAAGAACACCCTTTAAAAATTATGTATCTCTCTCAATATGAATGCCCACCATTTATCCCACCATAAAGAGGAGGATGAACCTATGGTGGATATGATTCTTCATTTAATCTCTCCCTATGAGGATAGGGAGATCTAGAACCTCCAAGGGGATGATAAGACACCTATGTGACTCAAAACTGGAAGCACTTTACTTCTAGTTCTAATTTTAAAATGAAGTTACCAAGGATACATTTTATAAAAAAAATGAGATTTGGGTTTCAGAACCTAGATTATGATATACCAATTGTATCACATTTTTTGAATAGTAAAAGGCCATATCTCAACATGGAAAAAAGATAAGAGTTTTTGTTTGGCCTCTTTACTATCTCCATTTCAAACTTTGAGGCCATTAGACATATTTAATTTGAGGTATTATCAAAATACCTAACATACCTTTTGACTTTGTGTAGATTCCGTTCCCTGGATAGATCTGTTATGATGGAAAAATGATAGATGAATTGGGCATTGTTGTCTTGTTACTAGTTGTATCATGATTTATTTTGGACTATCACACAAAATTTCAGCACATTTGGATTCCCTAATTTTGAGTAACATGAATAATTTTGGACAATTGTTCAGGGGATTCCATGCAGTTTGGCCCATTATTCTTCAACATCATTCTGGATCCTTCAAATCACTTCCTTCTACAATAAAATTATCAAAAAAGTAAAATTTATTTTTTTGATACTGATAAAAATAAAAAACATTAATCAAACATGAATTCAAATTTGATATTCATTTTTTAATTTATGATACAAAATTAGATTAATATGATGGTATAGGGGTGAACATGAATAGTTAATTTCTACATGATAAATTGTCGATGCTCATGAGGATTAGAGATCCTTTCAAACATGGAAGAGATGCCTCTGATTGGTAGTTAAAATCCCATACTATTTTGTAGCATTGTCAAAAATGGTTTCTCCAATCTGATACATGGATCATGGAATATTTATGGGGGTAATATTGGTAAGGAAGAAAAATAAGGGAAGCCATTCCCACCTGGATAGTTGGATCATGGGTGATGTAGGTCATAAAGCAAAAGTTTGAGCTAATGAATAAGGGATGGGCCATAAATCCTATGGAAAGAAATAACTTCATCGGGTTCTAGGTTCCCTGGTGTTACTGGGGCTAATAGGTATTGTTCCACCTTTTCAACAAGGAAGAGATACCTTTAGTTGGTTGTTCAAAGACAATATGTGTCGATAAAATGGTCAATAAAAGATGATTTACACAACTTTTCAAGGGACATGAAATATTTATGAAGACACAAATGACTGGATGATGAGGATGTGTATAGAATGAAAGGCTATCATGGAGAGGTCATTATACCCTAGGGGATTTCATCTCTTTAATTATAGATATTGAGCCCTATGCCCCTTGGTTTTGAATGATGATGTGTGGGACATAAAAAGGTTGGGGAATAGAGTGTTGCATCCCTTATTTGAGAAGGGTATGAAACAAAGTGGCGTAACATCAATGATATTCAACACACATGGATAGTCTGGTATAGGGATAGTAAATCATGTTCTAAAATGCTCATTCAAGAAGATGATATGGGACAATCTTACAGGGAATAACCCATAGCTCACTGAGGTGATGAGTTCTATCATGGTGACATTAGAGCTCATAGGGATTAAAAACCCTTTTTTACAAAGTGATAGTTTTTTTTATGAACATTAGTGAATATGCATGAGCTATATGCATACATTCAGAGTACAAAAATGGGTTCCTTGAAGCAAGATATCCTTTTCCAAGGGCCATGAATTGTTTATGATGATCCGAGGATCTCAAAACATGAATTCTAATTTGGGAAAAGTGTAATACCCAAGAAATGATTAAGCACCAAAAATTATGGGTCATGTCCTAGAGAGTGTATTATTTAGGTGAGAAGATATGAAAAATAATTACTGAAAGTTTTTTTGAAGCAGCGGGTCTATCAAGCATTGATTAATCTTTTAATAGGGATATAAAGAAGAACCTATGAGATTTATTCCTTATCTATTTTAACCATAATATTTCCAAAAACCTGGATATGATTTTTTTCATTGAGAAAGTACATGAATTATTTTCAGTAAACCCTTTGTAGGTTTCAACCCTCGATATTTTGTGTCTCTTTTATTAGAAATTTAAGGATTAGTAATTTCAATTCTTATAGGGTATAATTTTGTGGTCATAAAACTTTTACCAAAGTTAAGGGACTATAAGGTTGTGCTAAAAATGGAATTAATATGAGGGGATGTTACAAAATATCATAATTGGGACACCTATGGTCAAGAGAACTCTAACATCCTTCTGAGCGGGATATGAAAATGTTGTATATCATAGGTCAGGGTTTTATGGTCATGAGTACTGATATGGGACAACTATATCTGGGATGTCCCAGAATAATCTAAGGTTTTATGTTCTACCATGGTGATGTCAGGCTCACAAGTATTAGATAACCCTCCTTACAGAGCCATTATTTCCCTTGTTGGTCGGTCTAAGACCATATGCATTGATAAATTTTTCAAGTAAATAGATCCCTTTTCCTTTCCATGGTCCAAGAAAGGTTTGTGCCTATATGAGGTGCTCAAGACACGAAGTCAGATTTATGAATTAGGTTTCTTAAAAGATGGAGGAAGCACCTAGTACTATGTTTTAATGAGGTATGTATATCTTTATCCTTTGATAAGGGATGATAATGGATGATGGTTGGAATAGTTTAACATCATGTCATAGGGGAATATATTTTATTTCACCATTTAAATTTATATAATAAGGATATTATCATTACAGTTTAATGCCATGTGTTAATCATGTGGGAACCGATGTGAAAAATTGTGCAAGATATATTACATGCTCAATAAGGTTGCACATAGATCTAACTCGTATGTCGGAAAACATTCCTTTTATAGATCAACCCCTATGAATTTATGGGGAATTTTTTATTTTTTTGTATATGGTCCTAGGATTGGTGATTCAGGTGTCACTACATATCCTCTGATGAAAGGAATCAAGACACACATAGTTCATGAGTGGTAAAAATCTCTACATAGTTCTGACCTATATGTAGTAGTGGGAATTATTTTCATGGATTATTGTATCTAGGCCTAGGATTGGAGATCCAAGCTTCACTACATATACTATTATTATAGGAATAAATCCACACATAGTTCTTGAGGAATCTTGTAGTTTAACATCGTACAACAAGATCATAGACTTCCCTAATTTAAATGGGGTATTTTAGCTAGACCTATGTAAGGAAATATGGGAATCACTATGTATAATATGATAATAGTAATCAGTACAAATTTAGTTCTTGAGGATGGAGTTTACTAAGCTTGTCATCGCTATATACAAAGAGGGGGAACTATAATGATTATTTGTTGTGACTATACCCCAGGTTGGAGATTCAAACATCACTATGTATCCCATGATATCAGGAATCATGTAACACATAGTTTTTGAATGAAGGTGCGGTAGGGTTCCAATCACCAACAATAGAGGTCCTCTTAGGTGACGTCCAATGTAATATGAAATTTTAGGTCATGAAATGGATATCAACCTTGTAGTTTAACAACATACGACAAGGACTAATGGTATTCTTTTATGGTATTGGATTTAAGACCATGGTGAACATTTCTATAGCTATTATAAAATTTTCATGAGGGTAAGATCTTACTAAAATTCATATGATCACATGATATATTCTTTGTGTGACAAATAAGGAATGTAAAGGGTTCCTCTCATTATAAAAAGGTGATTATGGATAACCTAAGGGATTTTTTAATTATTTTATGGATAGAAAAAGATATAACATCAAGGCATCCCTACCTATCTCATTTATATAGTAATTAAGAATGACATAGTTCTAGAAACTCATGAATTTCAATGTCATGCAACAAGGACATAGACAACGTAGTTTAATGTCTTGTGGTAAGGACGTCAGTGACATGACATGAAAGAGGAGAAATATTGTGTATGGACTCCAGAATTAAGGTCTAAGTGTCATAAGGTATATTTTAATGGTAGTAATAAACCCAAAAATAGTTCCTGGGAATAGTGTAGATTAGTATCATGCAAAGAGGACATAATCCATTCATTTTAATGTCTAGTGTTTAGGAAAAGGGTCATGTGACATGAAAGTTAAGTAACACTATGGAAGGGACCAAAAATAGAAGTCCAAGTGGAACTACATATCCAATGATATTAGGAATTAATATAAACATAGTTATTAGAGTAATATATTCCCTATGTGGAGTTAACTCTCACATGGGGACAGGTGAATTTCATACCACTTTTGAACAGATCTTGCTCATGAGCAGTGAGTCGTTAGTGATAAGTTTATTCCTTTATAATTAAACATCATGTGGGGAGAAAGTATTCTGTGTAGTTAAATGATGAGTAGTAATAACTAGTTCCATAAATATTAACATCATGTGGTTAGAATGTGACATATTGTGTAATTTAAATTCTTATTGCCAGGTCTTGGGTCGACTGATATGATTGAATTCAAACCATTGGTGTATCCGTATAGTTTTAACATCATGTAGTGAGAATTTTCTCCATATAGTTAAACATATTGTGTTCAAGACATGCATTCATAGTTTAACATCATATAACAAGGTTTCCTTTTTAATGTTTAACATCATACATCTAGGAAAACTCTGAACAATTTAACATCATGTGGTTAGGGTGTGAGGTATTGTGTAGTTTAATGTATTTATGCTAGAAATTTATTCTTTGTAATAGATATACAATGTATTTATTGAGAAAACTCACATTGGTTATAGGTGACACACTCTACACCCATTTTTTCCAATGAGTAGGATCATGTGTGATATAACTTTTGTATGATATAATTCCAATCCAATTAGGTATCTGTATTTGGAGGATTCATCCATTGTATCAATAGGGTAATGAGAACCAACACCAATTCTCATTTGAGGAATGAATGAAGGTGGATATTTTTATTAAATACCCATGTGATCCAATTTTGATGGAAAACAAGGTTATGTAATGTACACAACCTATTCTCATTGATCCATTTTAGCTCATCCCATAACTTTTGTGATTGATCATCATTAGAGAGTTGTCCAAAATTGACTATTTGAAGTCAGGGAAATTTGAATTCTATGGGAATAAATCCTTAGTCATGTACACCAATGAGTATGAAGTTTCTTTTATAGAAGTATGTGTGATGTCACAATTGGGCCAAAATGCATGGATGAGTTCATATGGCCCTAACTTCTTGTCTTTATTCACCATATTCTGATGTATGATGGAAAAGGTATTGTTGATGACCTATATTTTCCCATTTTCCACTATATGGTATCAGGATGAGTGATTGGACTCCATGTTGTACTCCTGGTACAATTCATTGAATTCCCCAGAAATGAATTTGGTTTAATTATCTATCAATATTGTGTGAGGATCCTCGAACATGATGATGATATGGGACATTATGAAGATGATGGAATTCTTTATCCAAACATCCTTGTGGGTTATTTCCTTAGCCCATTTGGAGAATAATTTTGTTTCCGTAAGGATTTACTTTAACTGCTTAGCTGTGGATAGGGGATATGAACCCAGAAAATCCATTCCCCAAATAGAAAAGTTAAGGAATATTTATATGTATCTACAAATTAAAAAGGTTTATAAAAGAAGTTTCCATGGATCTGGTAAGCCTGAAATTTCTGAGTGAATTCAACAGAGTCCAATATCATGGATTTCTATTAATAACCCAGCCTTCAGATTTAGTATGAGAGCCTATTCCTTGACTAAAGTGCACTGTATGAGTATACATGGACTTATTCCATGATGGAAATAATCTCACTTCCTATTATTCACCTAAGGAGGATTCTATCAAATCCTTTATTTTAATGTTATTTTTGTTCAATTGGTCCATACCGCATGGTAATGTTCACTGCATAGAATTGGCATTTTCCCTTCTGGATTGATCAAAAGGAAGAGTTCATTTCTTTAGATAACAATTTTTGGGTTCCATCCATCAATGGGTGGATATTAGTTCATCATTATCTGGGTCAGTGTTGACCTAATTGATTTCTTCCCTATTGTAGAAGACAATCAATTAATCCAAACATTGGACCGTGATACAAAAGATTTATTCCTCCTATTCTGAGTTGTCTAAGATAGTGGATGTATACGAATTACATTGGTGGGAGAATTCATTGATCAAGGAACAAGATGAAACATAGGATAAAAAAGTAAATCTTCCATTACTCCCCAGACGTAGCCAGTGAGAGTGTCCAATTCTTTTGTTTTAATGGAATATTATCCATTTATATGATTAATCAAAATCTATAAATACCCATTTATATTTAGTAAGGATATCCTCAACTGTAGGGATATTTCCAATCCTTTCATGAGGTCTTGGTATTCTACCTCATTATTTTTGCATCCTGCATATAGTGACAAAGATTATTGAAAGTTTTATTGTCTATAGAAACAAATATAATCCATAATCCAACTTAATTGAGTTTTTGATTTTCAATCCTGTTGATGATAGGACCTCGAGAGGTGCCCTCAAAATACATCTCCCATGTATCGGGAGTGTCACAAGAATAGCAAACATCCTCATAAGGTGTACTTTTCATGGAGGAATGTTCCACAAGTAAATCATAGAGGTATTTCACTTTCACCACTTTCTGTGACACAAACTATATGTTATATTTTTTGTATAATAACTTCCCCCCTTGGGATAACATCCAGTTATCATGGGGTGGTGTGGGATGTATTTGAGTAGATAAATATAAGACACCAGATGGTCTTTCTGTGGATTCAAGTAATTTCACATATTCTATAGTGAAAATTTGAGTGAGTGGAAACCGTTATCGTCATCAGAGTGTCAGGACTCAATACCTATCATTGTTTGAATGAGGTTATATAGACTATTCTCACTCCCCACATAATACTTATTTGCATAGAAGGAACGAAGTGATCTTTCCATTCTATCCACATATAAGATGATTGGATTTACCTATAGTGGTAGCACTAGGACTGGGGGGGGGGGTGCATTAGACACTGCTTGATAATTTCAAATGATTCTTTCCAATCCCTTTACCATTGCTAAGTGATTTCCTTTTTCATTATCCTAGTGAAAGGAAGATATTTTCAATGCTATTTAGCTATGAAACATTGAACGTAAGTGAGGTTCTCTTAGAGTCCCATCAGTTCATTGATACTTCTAGTGAGTGAGATTTTCAAAATAGCACCATTCCTTTCTAGGTTGAAGTCAATTCCATGGATGAATTCCATAAATCTATGGAGCTTCATTGATGTTACTTCAAAAGAAAATTTCTGTGGATTCATCTTTATAATACATTGTCAAAACTTTTCGAATATCCTCTGAAGATCTAGGAAGTGTTCACATCACCATTAAGATTTTACAACTAGGTCATAAACATAACAATAATCTATTCTTCATAAGAATAGATTAATTATTTTATTCTATCCTCATTGATATATGGTGCTAGCATTCATTAATCCAACAGGCTTGACCTGATAGAAATGTATCCCTTGGGATGTTTTGAAGGAAGTAGATTCTTCATCTTCAAAGTACATACTTATCTAATTGTACCTTGAAACCCCATACATGAATAAAAGGGATTGTAATATATTGTTTTCATGAATCAAGGGTTCTATGATCGGTAATGAGAATTTATCCTTTGGGAAATATCGACTAATGTCTCTAAAACCAATGAATACCTTAATCAACCCATTATATTTCTTGATGGGGAAATATTTGAAATCCAACTTGGTTATTACACATCATAGAAAAAGTTAGATTGGATCAATTTTTTAATATCTACTTCTATATTGGTATCATGAGAGGGGTTCATCCTCCAGGACACCATCTTGAATCCTTGATGGTATTAAAGTAATTTGAGATGGTGTGTAACCACATCTGGATTATTTTATCGAATTTATATATAGTTATAAGAGAACAAATATTGGGTTTTATTTAGAAATACGATGTGCATATATTTCTCTTCGAGGGGGATGGAAACACTAATTAGTGTGGGCCACAAGTCTTATTCTCCTCCCAAATTTACCTGCATGTGCTCATAAATTATGGTGGAGACACCTTCCTCAAATTCAAGAGGGGGAGTTCCCAATGTCATCCTCTTCTTCTTCCACCCCTAAGTATATGGAGTCATTGTTAGATGGTGATAGAAATTTGGGGGCATACCTATCTCTTTTGAGGCGAGAGTGGCCTTGAGAAAAGGCATTATCATCCCCAACTACCAGACTCATTATAGAGAGATCCGTGATCTAATTTTCTTTTACACTATCTCTAAGGATATATGGTTCTTGGACCTCTAGGACCATATATATTACTTCAAATTGATTTATGGGGAGAACATAGACACTGTTGATCACACTATAGGGATTTTAGGGGTAGTCCTCTAGTCGTTGTGGGTTTAAATATGTATATAATAATCCAACATTGGATGTTCTCCATACCTTTTTTAGAAACCTTTTTATAATATATGGCTTCACAATTCTCAAATGGGGCACTGTCAACATATAGTCTGCTGAAAATTCTGTTAATGGGGTATTTCATACATTGATGTAATGTTTAAGGTACTTCCATGTGACTATAAAGCTAGGGAATTAGGAGAAGGACATTGTATATGGTGTCTTATTAGATATCCCTAAAATCGGTGTCATATGTGAGATCCCCTAAAAGAGATTTGAGTTTGATCATTCTAATAGGTATTTTCTCAAAATTATTATACCCTTGAATGGTCAACTTTGTGGGAGAAAAATCCCATTCATTGTGACCCAAACATCGGAGTGTTCTAATAGGTATGTGATTATTCCCAAAACCATTTTCAATCATATAACTTTATATATCGACATGATCATGTCTACCCAAAACATGAATGGGTATGATGTGTCTCTAGATGACCTCTTACTGATCTTGTTCTATAACAAGATAACAACATGGAATTCTACAGATGTAGTCTCCCTTCGATAGACCACAACTCCAAAACCTTTTTATTATAGATTTATAGTGGGATCTAGAAGACTTAAACAAGTTCTTCTCTACGATATTTGTAAATCTGAACCACATAAAGGATTGAGAACTTGTATGGGACAACAACCATCTATTTTAGAATTTCTTACTTTTGTGCTATAGTTTGGAACTTCCTGAGGTGGGGTTTTTTCATGATCTGTGGATTAGAAGATAGGGAATTTGTGAGGGAAAAACTTGGTTATTATGAAGAGGTTTAGGAAAAATATTCTACTTGTGGAATGTGTCATGATGGCCTTCCCCATTTCCTAGACTAGCCAGGTAATCACACCCCCACTAGGCCGTTATGTAAGACAACATGACACAGATGACCATTGGAGGTTTATAAGATGAATATATATCTCTATTCTGTTTTCCAGAGTTCTTGAACATGGTTCTTAACTATATATATGTGCTCTATGGGTACATGACTCAAATATTGGGTCTGACCATGCATGTGTTGCCTTTGTATCCTCAGTTTCTTCACATGTGGCATTCTATTCAACAATTAGGTGTAGGGAAATCATACATGGAGGAATACTCATCATCATAAATGATGTTGTCCCATAAGTGTAACACATTAACAAAACATAATAGGATCTCTTTATCTGATGCGGGTTCCATTTGGTGGGGAAAAACCCATGTTTCATATATTAGAGGGAATGAATCTAAAAATGTTAGAGATTGTCTTGGAGATGGATGTGACTATCTATATTAAGTATCTTACTATATCTAATTATTGCATCCACCTTTGAGAGAAATATTTGATGTCTCCTTCTTTAGTGGTGGGGGTGGGGTTGGGTATGTGAAACTATGCTATCAAGGTGGAAGGAGGTCAGTCACCTTTTTTTGAGTCATATAGTCATTGAACATTTGTCTACTATTTTTCAAAACTTTATTCCAATCAACCACTTTTTATGAATCAAAAATATTTATGTAGGAATCATTCTCTAAGGTCTTATCTAACACCACCTTATTTTAATCTAGCATACTTTGAAGGATTTCATTGAAGATGAATCGGTCCTAGATATTATGACACAACATTCAATATAAATGAATGTAGTTGGGAAATTTGGTGTGGTTGACCTCATTGGTATTCTTGGGTTGTGGTAGCTTGGGAAGGTTATTGTCCATGAATATATAGAAACAAACTTGGAAATGTTCATTTCTAAGAGTTTAGTCTTTATTCATCCATTCCTAAAATCCATGGCGACACTAATTTCAGTGTACCAATAGCCAGGGGATATTTTTAGCTGTTGCTCTTCAACATGAGCCACTTGGAGGTTTGGGACTAGCTTTGGCGCTTGAATGGATAATGCCGATGGGTTTAGGGTAACATCGAAATCTTATTCTATCCAGCTTCTTTTCCAATATATTTAATGAATGAGGTGAGATTTATCTTGGTTTTTTTGAATGGAGTCTTCCTAATAGACGACCATTTCTTCAAACTCATAGAAACCACCGTGATACATTATTTTGATCCAATGTGTCTACACCTCATCCAGGAGATTCTTATCATAAATTTTCAGTAATTTTTCATAAAATAGAGTGAATTTTGTTGATTAGGTTAAAAAGTTTCATATAGAAATAAAAGCATACACCCTCTTGTTTATTTGTTTCTAGTAGTTTTTAGGTTTAAAATTGTATTCTTTCTATGGGTGGAGTCGAACTGGTAATGGATTTGAGGATGAATGTCTTCCCATTCTACATCATATCCTTATGGAAGGTTATTGTACCAAAAAATAGATATCCCTATTGAAGTTTTTACCAAACACATAAGTCTTTAAAAGGTGTTATTGTGGGCGCTCTCAAATGAAGTGTGATTTTTGGATACTCAGGCACAATAGAGTGGATGACCAAGGTTGTCTCTCAATGGAGGAAGCAATTTAAATTTTTTTAATGGTAATTGAAAAAAAATAAAAAGGAAAAAACAAACACAGAAGGATGGTGGGGGTGATTTTTATAAAATAAGAAGAATAAGTTCACTGTTAGAAGATTGTATTTTTTATTCTTCCTTTTGAAATGAAATTTGATTAATAAAAGACAATGAGAAGATTTATTTTAGAAAACTATTTTAAAAAGCATAACCGATATGAATATACCTATTCACTTATTTCTATTCATTATCATTTATAGTAATCTCATATTAATTATGATACCATAGTTTTCTAACCCTCAAACCCTAAGAGAGTTAACTTAACCATAATGATGAAATGAATTGAACCCTAGGCAAGCATTAGAACATGCCATCATAGAACACTATATTGATTGTCATTACAATAATAGATTATGGTCAGTGGTGAATTAGGGAACATATCCATTCTATAAATGTGTATTAATTGAGTTTAATGATTATATTTTAGCTCAAAAAATTTATCCTGTGTGGTTTTTTTTATTGATTATGTTTTCACTCTCAGAAGTTACAGAAATATTGCCCCCCCCCCCCCCCATGTATTTGTGTTAATTGGTGAATTTTGTGCTTAGTTTCTTCTATTTTAAAAACCAAATTCATAGAACATATTATTTGAATTATAGAGTCTCATTTATTTGAAATAAATTAATGAATAAGGTAAGAGGTACATTGCTTACTAAAAAAAACTACTCTTCCATGGGTGGTGTAGTCATTGTAGAAATGAGTTCTATTCGCAATAGTTTAGAATAGGTATAACCCAATATTGTTTGTAATATTTATTTCCATAACAAAATATAAGATTATAAAATCATATAATAAAATAATAACATAAAGAAAAATAAATAATTGAGGAACTAAGATGTTTATTATGCCAACAAAAACATTACTACGCAAAGAAGGAGATGGCTTTGTTGAAGTGATCCATGTTTCAAGAGATACCCTTATTGAAATGATTGGATAATTGGAGTGGTACCAATTATCCTCTTCCTTAAACATCCTAATTCACGTCCCATACCATACAAATAAAAAAAATTAATATTTATAGAGTGGATGGGAGACTAGGTTACAAGTGGTTTCAAGTGTGAATGGGGAAATTTAGCCAAATATTTGAAGCCAATTTTCACCACCTGTTTTATATAAAAAACCCATGAACCATCTATCCTTATAAAATAATTAATTATATAAATTTTCTTCCTTGATATCCTCTTAAAATTTAGGCCCAATCCATGCACTAATGTAGACGTTATCCCCCAAATACAGAAGTGGTGTCCAATCAGGTGAGTCTTGTCCAAATATGTCTTTATGGACCATTATGTCCAATAAAATGCACAATTTAACTCTTATGTCATAAATGAATGTTGTATACCATTATTTCTGTAACAACATTCAAAAATTTTAATATTGAATAATTCAAATTAAATATTTATGTTTGAATTACTACAACACACTCTAAAGTGTAAATCTAGAATTTTCATGGAATTTTAAAATGAATGACCTAATCATATATATTTAGTAAATAAACATATTAAACAAAATTTTATGATGTTATATTATTTATTATTTTAAAAGCAATCAATAAAATTAGGTTTTTTCAACTCCCCCACACTTACAATTTTTCAATCTTGGGAAAAGTCAAATATCATGTATTCCCAAAAAATTGTGACAAGATATGCATGTTCATATTCATCAATTCATAGTGGAAAAATAGGAAATGTAATAATCCCATCAATATTCAATATCAATATTTTTTAAATTCATTATCTCATAATTTTTTTAAAAAAATCCAGTAAGATTAATAACATCAATCGGAGAGAAAAATGTCATGGGTATACCATGCCATTAATCCCTCACATGTGTGTTCCAATCATTTCAAGCTTGTCTCTAAAAACATTATATAGTATATTCAGGTCAAAAAACATTTCTTCTTACATTATTCTATTCCAATGAGCCTATTCAACATCTTTTATAATAAAATTCCAAAACCCACTCAATTAAGCATTCCCAGAAGTCAAACCATGTGCACATGACCTAAATATCCCCACATGATATATATTTCTTCACTCACCACATTATTGATTATTTGTTAATTTTTTTTTATTTTTTTTATTTTTAGAGAGTAAAAGAGTCATATATTAGTTTCACATGTATAGGTTAATCTAGTATAGTGATGAAAATGATTGTAAGATATATGAATGTATGAAAAGACCATGTTATAAGCTAAAAAGAATTACTTACCTTTAATATACATTCAATTGGGTAAGAGAAACTCACAATTCATTATTATGTGAAAAGTTGTGAGGAGAAATCAAAAACAATATTTTCCATCAACACAAATCACAATCAATTTTATCAACATAAAAATGTTTTTATTATGACACAACCAATCATATTGTCGAAGATATCAATTTTTATAAAAATTAACCATGGATAATGAAATCTTGCTCAATTTTATCATGGCACCAATGAACTGTGAAAACATTCATTTTCCATATATTCCATATCTAAATGCGCATGTTACATGAATTTATTTATTTTTCTTCATTTTTTTCATTTTTTTTAAAACAATTAACATAAAACTTAACATAAAACTCAACAAAAACACACAAAATAAAATCCCAAATATCTACCCCAAAATTTTGTCCCCTCCCACACACTTAAAATGTTGTGTTGTCCTTAGTTTGAACCGATGAGATGATGTGTGAATACAAAATGTATAATTTTAAATAGGAAAAATAATATGAAAGTGAAATGGTTAGGAAAAGCCTGATATTCTCAAGTGATTATGGGGTCATGCAGTATGATGAAATCAACTTCATCAGTTGAGAGTCCCACAATGTATTGCCTCAAAAGTTTCCTATTTACTATAAAGCTTCTTACAATTTCCTTTTATTTCATATCTACTTCACTATAAGGAAAAACACTAGACAAAACATAAGGTCCTAACCATCTAGAATTCAACTCACCAGGAATCAACTTCCGTCAAGAACTATAGTGTAGAAATTTATATCCTGCAAGAAGGTCCCTTTTTGTATCATTCTGTCATGAGATTCTTTTGATATTTCCTTGTAGATCCTTGAGTTCTCATATGATGAAAATAAAATCTCCTAATGCTCTTGAATTTGTATCTTTCTTTGTATTCTATCTTGTTCTAAGTCTATGTTACATTTCTTTATAGCCCAATAAGACCAATGAATAACTCCCATGGGTAGATTACACGCTTTCCCAAAAAATAATCCAAAATGGGGAAATCTTGATGTGGGTCCTATATTCTATCCTATAATCCCACAATGCATTATCGATGTGATTTCTCCAATCCTTCCTAGTTGGATGCACATTTTTTTCCGATGTATGTTTTGAATGACAGTTTGAAACCTCGGCCTAACCATTTGTTTGGGGGTGGTATGGTGTTTATGTGTTTTGTGTCACCAAATACTTCAGAAGGAGGGAAGCCATTTTATGATTATAGAAGTGTGTCCCATGATAAATGATGATGTAATTCTATAATCCAAACATGAAAAAAATTTGTCCCATGAAAAAGTACAGTACAGAAAGAGAATCATAAGTCATAATGGCCTTATCATTACCCCATTTTCTCACATAATCAATAGAGAAAAAACTGAACAAAAAAATGAACTTGGAAAAGGACCCACAAAATCAATACCCCAAACATTAAAAATCTCACAAAATAATATGTGTTTTCAGTGTATCTTGTGTCTCCTAGAAATATTCCCATTATGTTGGCAATGTGAAAATGATTTAGAAAACAAATGATCATAATGAAATAATCTAGGAAATCGATATATAGAGTCTAAGAATTTCCTAGCTATTCATTGGTGTCCAAATATTCCTCTACATGAATGTTTATGGAAGAAATGAATAAGAGAATAAAATTCATGATCATGAATACACCATCTAATAACTTCATCACTACATGTGCACCAGAGTCAGGGATCATACCAAACATAAAATCATGAGTCACTCATTAACTTTAGGGCTTGATGTTTTTTTAAATTTTCATGAATTTCAGAGGCAACAGGGTAGTCAACTAAATCAGTTTACCAAAGATGTGTTCGTGATATGGAATAATGATGATCATCTGGGAAAGTGTCTAGATGTGGTACTTGATTCTAGGTGTTATACTATAATGTGTGAGTAATCATACTCATGTGGTCCACCACTAAGTTCTCTATTCCCTTCTTTCCCTTTATCTCAATATTGAATTCCTGATGAAGGAACACCCATCAGATGAGTCTGGGAATTGCATATAGATTCTTCAAGAGGTACCTTAGAGCTACATGGACATAAAAAAGAAAAAAATTAGAGCCTAATATATATGAACATAATTTATCAAATGAAAATATGATAGAAAAAACCCTTTTCTGGGTTTTTGTAGTTTGATTGGGCTTAATCCAATGTCCTTGATGAATAGTAAATCACATGTGAACGTCCCTCCACCATCTTAGACAAGAAAAATCCAACCGAGAAGTTAGAGGCATCACACATACGCTCAAAATGATGCCCCACTACTGAGGATATATGATCGGTGGAGTGGTTAGACACTTATTTAGCTCATCAATAGTACTCCAACAAGAATCATCAAACACAAAATTAGAATCCTTTTGATGTAATCATGTCATAGAAAGAGAAATATTACTAAAATATTTGATGTAGAACCGATAAAATCATTCATGACCTAGGAATGATCTAACATCACACACACATAAAGTATAGGGTAAGGATGAAATAATTTATACTTCAGATCTACCAACATATATCCCATGTTTTTATAATACATACCCTAATACAATGCCATTCTCGACCATGAATGACACTTATCAATGATCATGACTAAATTATTTTCAATATAATGATTCAAAAACATTCCCAAACTAAAGATAGATTTATCAAATGAGGATCCATATAATATAAATTCATCCATAAATACCTCCATGTAGGTCTCATTGATATCTGATAAAAATACTCACCAAGTATCTCTAGAAGGTACTTGGTGAATTTTAATGTAAAAATGGCATCTTCTTATAGTTAAATGTGCAAAATGGGAAAGTGACTGTTGTATTATCTTGTTCATCCAGGACTATATGAACCTAAAAATATCCATAAAATCAATCCATGAAAAAATAGTGTGTCTTCCCATATAGTCTCTCAAGCATTTGATTAATTAATGGGTGGGAGAAATGGTCCTTGGGAGTGGATTGATTTTGTTTCCTATAATCAATACAGACTCGCCAAATATTTTTTTACCCCCATTAGAACTAACTCATCACTATCATTCCTAAAAATAGTAACAAAACTTTTCTTAGGCACAACTTGAATAAGACTTACCCACTAGGAATCTGAAATGGGATAAATTATACCTACCTTGAGAAAATTTTCAACATCATTTTTATCAACATCCAAAAGAGTTGGATCCAGTATCCTTTTTGGTTACCTAACTTATTTATCTCAATCTTCCTAAATAATCCTATGCATGAAAATAGAGGTTCTAATACCTGATATTTCAGCCATGGTCCACCCAATTTCCCTGATGTTCCCCACAAAATATTCAAATTGTTTTATTTTTATTTAAATAGAAGATTGTTAGAAAGGAAAAAATATAATTTCTGACCACTTAACAAGTATGAGTATTTGAGATTTGGTGACAATGGATTGAGTCCCAATGAAGGGGGTTCAGTATAGATGGAGACATTGAAGGAATAGAAATATGTGAACAAATAATATTAGCATCGGAATAGTCATCATCAAAATCATATAATTGTGCATCTTATCAATTATCATACTCAACGGTCTTGTCATAATCAGAGTGACCATGATTAGAAAATGAATAAATTTCAAAATCAAATCTAATATAGGTTTGTGCATTAGAAATATGTGTGGAAGTGCTCTTAGACATCAAACTAGAACTAATAATCACAATCTCTCTTAGCACAGGACAATCAAAATCCAGGAGGTTTTTACTTGGTGGTTCGAAATGGGAGATAAAAAAATAGAATGGTTCAATGAGGGGTACTTATTAGATTCCATAACATTAAATATTACATCTTTATATCCAAAACTCCATAGAGAGTGTGACCTCATGAACAAGTATTATTGCCTTTGCAGTTTTGAGGAAGGGCCTACTTATGACAATGGGAGCATGTGAACTTACCTGATCATCATTCATGTGGAGCACGTAAACATTTACTGGGATGTTCATGTATCTTACCTAAACAAGTACATCCTCAAGGATTCCCACGGGATATTTTGTAGCTCTATTCGCCAATGGCACTACTACTCTCATCAACTTCAACTCACAAACATGTAAATAATATAATGAAGAGTTAGGAATATCATTTATGGATGATCCTAAATAATATAATGAATCATAAATGTGTAGCTTCCATATGGTCCATGGGGTGGTTAATGTCCTCAAGTCCTTTCAATTTTTTTCGAATTTCTTGAGTTGGTGTCATGAGTGATGAAATCTTCCTTCCACGATTTATCCTTTCATTACCTTGATCCCTCTTAGATTGGTACAACATTATTCAATGAATTTATAATACCATATTATTTCCATAATATTTTAAATAATGGGGAAGTTTACCTACACACACTTGAATGTTTTAAAAACCTTTTTTTGCATCACCACCTCATCCATATTCTTGGTTTTAAAAACCCTGTTTGGGAAAAGAAGAGGTTTAATATAAACATCATCAATATTTATCTTACCTTTATCTTTATCCTTATGTTTCAAATAAGTTGGTATGGAATGGGGATTATCTAGGTTTGAGGTGACCTCAGTGGAATGATAGGTGTAGATATAACAATTATTTTCTTCACACTTCTCAATGTGATGGCACTAACATTTCCCATGAGATTTGGAGTAGGTTGGGAAGGAATATTTCCAGATTTCTTAAATACTAGTTCATGGAGGGCAGTGGCAATCTGGATCATTTGAGTCTTCAAATACCTTAACTCCAAACCATGAATCTTTAGCTCATTATATTTATTATGATGAATTTTTTTCAAAAGGCCATCACTGTTAGAATCTACCTTTGTTTGGGGATTCCCTTTATGTGGGATTTTTGATTCTTGAGATTCTAATCACATTTTTGGTTTTCGGAAACACCATTGGTAAGGCGGAGGCTGCTGTAATGTTTTTTCAAAAGGGGGCCTTTGTTGTCATCTAGAGCCATACCTCATGCATGATTAATACTTCCACCCTTGTTTGTATGTTAGAGAAAAGGAATCATTATTCTCATAGAGATGTGGTTGTTTCTACTTGTGATATATCCTCCCATGTAATTCTCCTACACAATCTTCCATCTATTTTAATTATGGGAAACAATCAGTCGGGTGGTCTATTTCAGTGAAAATACCTCAAGGAATTGTAGGAGAGGGTTGGGATGTCTTTTGATCCAAAGAAACATGTCACACCATAGGGATCAATTCATCCAACTTGGTATCAATTAAATGATTTTAAGATAAGGACTTACCTGATGTACACCACTAACATGTGGCACACCACGATCACAAAATTGTAGGGAGTTTTGTGCCATATTGTCAATCAATTCAAGTGAAACTATTGGTGTTTTGTTGACCAATTCCCCTCCAAAAGTGGAATCCACCATTATTCTTTCTATAGGAATGAGGCCTTTGTAGAAGTACTAGATGAGAAGTTTCTCACTAATTTGGTGATGTGGACAGCTTGCACACAACTTATTAAATTACTCCTAGTACACATACATTGACTCCTCTGAGGCAGGATGGATTCCTAAGAACTATTTGTGAATAGAAATGGTCCTTGATTATGGAAAAATATCTATTATAAAATATGTTTCAAATAATTCAAACAAGTAATATCTTCAGGTTGTAAGTAATACATTCAGTCTTTTGTAGTTCCATCATGTGGGAATGGGGATTCTCTTAGTTTGATTTTATCTTTAGATAAATTTCTTTGATTAAGCGTTAAAAAAATTATAATTTTTAAATATTTATCAGGGTCATCACGAGATAATCCATGAAATTTTGATAGAAGGTGAATTAACCCATATAGTTGTTCAAAGTCTGATTCGAGATTTGGGAATGCAATACAATTTGGTTGATAGCTAATGTTGGGTTCAGAATATTCTAAAATGGTTCTATTAATTATATTGTAATTGGGTTCATCCATTGGTTCTTGTTTTATATTTTAATTATAAGTGCATCCAATTTAAATGCTACCAGAAAGGAGGAATTCCCCAACAAGATGAATGTTCAAACTTCTCATAGATTAAGACTGTCGAATTCAATCCATAAGGCTATGTTCAATCTTAGGGTCATGATATAAGAGTTCCTCCTGATTAGTTTTTTCATAAATAAATGAAATATAAAATTTAAATGATGAAATTTGGACCATAATAAAATTTTAAGAAGTTTGAGTTGATGGTCCCAATAAATGAAGAAAAGGGAAAACAAAAAAGAAAATTAAAGAAATGGGGAAGAAGACTTGAGGAATAGAAAAAATGATAAAATAAATGTTAAATAATTTCCTATAATTAGATGAATAAAATAATTGAAACCCTGGAAACTGTTCCAATTTGAATGGCGCTTTCATGGGTGCTCTCAAATGAAGTGTGATTTTTGGGTACTTAGGTGAAGTATATTGGATGAATAAGGTCGTCTCTCAAAATAATATGTACTTCAAAAATATATTAATGTTATTCTGAAAATAAAATAAAAAGGTAGAAACAAACTTATAAGCAGGGGGTTATGTTTATAAAATAAGAATAATAAGTTTTCTGAAAGAAGAGTTTATTTTTTTGTTCTTGTGTTTGAAATGAAATTTGATTAATAAAACACAACAAGAAGATGTTTTTTTAAAAAAATATTTTAAAAAGTGTAACTGATCTAACTCTAACTATTAAATTACATATTAATCAGTATAATTTATATTAATCTATAATTAATGAGGATCCCATAATTTTCTATCCCTCAAACCCTATAGGAGTTAACATAACCATAATGATGTAATTAACTGACCCCGAGGATAGATTCAGAACATGCAATCATAACACCCTGCATTGGTTGTAGTTACAATACTAGTTTATGGTAAATGGTAAATTAGGTAACATATCCATTCTAGGAATGAAGATAAACTGAGTTTAGGTATTATATATTACCTCTATAAATTCAACCTTTTTGGTTTTTTACAGATTATGTTTTCCCCCTCATAATTTACACAAATCTCAACCTCGCATGTTTATGTGTTAATTATTAAATTTATTTCATAGTTTCATATATTTTAAAAACTCAATTAATTGATTATATTATGTGAATTAATGTATATAGTTCATTCAAAAAATGAATGAATAAGGTAATAGGTAGATCAATTACTAAAAAACTACCCTTCCATGGGTGGTGTAGTTAGCATAAAAACGAATTGCATTCATAATAGTTTAGAATGGGTATAACACAATCTCATTTATAATCTTTATTTACATACTAAATAGGATTATTATAGAAGAATATAATTGAAAAAAATCAAAGAAAATAAAATATATAAAAGAGGAACCAAAATGTCTATTATGAAAACAGAAAGATTACAATGCAAAGAAGAAGAAGAAGGCTTCGATAAAAGGATCATTGCATCAAGTGATACACATATTGAAATGATTCTTGAATTGGAGTGAATTAACTTATCATACTCCATATACAACCTAATTCACGTCCCTACCCCTAAATATGACAAAAAATTATATTTATAGGGTGGAGGGGAGGCTAGGTTACAAGTGGTTTCATGTGTGAATGAGGAAATTCAGCCAAATATTTTAATCCAACATTCACTACCTATTTGACATCCAAAACGCATGTAATAGTTTTCCTTCCAAAAGAATTATTTTTTTATAAATTTGTACATCTATATCCTCTCCAAATTTAGGTCCAATATATGAATTTATGAACATGTTATCTCCCAAAAACTGATGTAGTTTCCAATCAAGATATTCCACTCTAACTTGGACTTCATGGTCCATTAAGTACAATTAAATGCATGATTTAGATCACATGTAATGAATGATTGAATTCCAAATATTTCCATCCAATTTTCAAATGAATGATCGAATTCCAAATATTTAATAAATAATAAAATTTATCATAATGTGAGGAAGTTATATTATTTAGTATCAATAAAATACTGAATATTTTTTTTATTAGCTTGGACAGATCCTAATATCCCCAAGGTCCCATCATTGGACCACATTAGGATACGAAGTGAGTGAGACAATGTTCAAGTTCTCCTACACCATCAAAGGTATAGAGAGTAGGATTGCTAAAATTGGTTATAGGAAAAGTAACATCCACCAATATGGGATATATATTCTTTTCAGGATTCATAGGTGGGTGTGTACCCTCCTTGGATTCTATTTGTGTAGATATTCACTCGATGATGTCGATAAATTAGAGAGTCAACGAAGTTTGAGTGGTCTCCCATATACAAGGAGCAGGTAAGACCTGATGAGGTTGACATATTTTCACCTTATGTAGATTCTAAATTCATTAAAATACTGAATTATTTCCCTAGTGATGGATAGTATTTCTCTGTATTATAGGGAATTCATGATCATTTTCAACTTCCTCATTCATGTAGACCATCTTCCTATATGGGGAGCTTACATAATGCTCGAATATAACTTTTGAAGGATGATCATCAATGTGAAGAAAACTATTTTTTATACCGGAAGATGAAACAGAATAAGAATATTTTACCTCAATAGAACCTCATTGTGTTGTCTAAGATTTTATATTTATTCTCATATTGTGACAGAAGGTACTACATGGAAGGATCCTCAAATCTGTTGGGTGGTGATTAGGATGTAGCCACACCTTTCCCTAATTTTTTCTAGTGTTCCACTAGAGAGGTGGAATCTAGATTTATATAGGTTCCATATTTTGAAGCCTTCTCTAATTCTAGATGTTTTCAACCTTTTTTTGTGCATCCACATCACCTTGATCACTGGGTAAATTTTTTATGTTTTTTCAATCTATATATGTGTCTTGATCTAAATATCTAATGTGTTGATGGCGAAGAAATTTATAGAAGTATATTTGGAGATGGTGGGTTTTTCATTACATTCAATGCAACAGGATGATTATGCACAATATGCATTTGAGTAATGTCTAAAACCCTAGGGAAAATTGGAATTTTTGTCTTGCGACCCTATTGGGGTTTGATTTCCTTCACCATACACTCCCCCTATATCGAAAACTGAGTAATAACCATGTGGGAGTTTGTGGTATTTTTTTCAAACGCTCACCAAATAATATAGGATTGTTTTGTTATTGGAGGAATAGATGGAATGTCTACCTTCATTATTTACCTCATATCATGGAAAAAAATAATTCCCTATATGGTTATGGTGATGATGAAAATCATCCCATCCCTATGGGCTAGGGACTATTCAAGACCATAGTTGGAACTGACTGATCCTGTTGCTGAGGATCTATTTAATCGAATCAAAGATTTTTGGCTCCTAGGACGGAAATTTAGAAATAAATGTCCTAACCTAGTTAGATAGGGTTTATCTAGAACCTTCATTGACATCCCCAAGAACCTCTCCGGAGATAATGAACCTAATGATGTAGATTGAGATATAAATGCCCCTAGCCCAGTGGGATGTTTTTTTTTCAACTACTACAGTTATATCCTGAACCCTCTCATGAATTAATGATCCTAGAGGTGGAGGTAGTTCTAGATATTCCCTTAACATGATAGGATGGATTTTCTGATTGAAAGTAGATATGATAGCTGATACCATGGCTTATTTGATGCAGTGTAGTTTTTCTCGTGAAGGAGTTGGGTCTAATGGAATCACATGATGGGAGTAAGTTCTTATAGGATGTTTCCAGGCTGATTGAAACCTCAAATTCTAATTTTTAAATTCATTTAAATTTCATTTTGTAGTCTATTTCCAAGGCTTGTTTTCTGTTAACTTCTCCCATTCATGATGTCCTAGCTTTAGAGAAGATGTAGTGTTTCATTGTAGTGAAAAACTGGCATGAGTATTGCCTAGTCCCTTGATTTCTAACAGGATATGAACTTATAGGGCACTATATCTGAGTGTTACTATTTGTGGGACATGGTTAAGTGTAATGATCCAAGCATTCCCCAGGCTTAAATGTGGATACATGAAATCACTTCAACTTTAATTTGTGAATGATATGTGATGTTAATGGAGGCAAGAATGTTGCAGATTTGTGCTATGATT
Organism: Viscum album; assembly: GCA_963277665.1. Taxonomy (NCBI): domain Eukaryota; kingdom Viridiplantae; phylum Streptophyta; class Magnoliopsida; order Santalales; family Viscaceae; genus Viscum; species Viscum album. The sequence continues at coordinate 821,440,036 of OY728157.1, forward strand.
TTTTGGGTTTCAATCCTATTCAATAGGGATAAGATATATATCTAGATGAAAATAGAGTATCTTCATGGTATAAAGGTGAACATGGTATCTTGAAAAATGGAGGTTTCTATTATTCGACCACTAATGATTTTTCCATAAATTTTGGAATAGATAAGGCCTGAAATCCTATTCCGGATCATCTAAGATATCACTGTCAGAAGTGAAAAGAGGCATGAACATGATGGGGAGGTTATTCAGAGATAAATATCCCTATATATCAATGTTTTATTCCACTTCATCATACATACCCACCTCCGTATGATACAACCATAGAAGGTTCTTATTGGGTCGCCTGCTTTCCAGCGTGGAGTGCTACTGGAAGTTGATGGTGAACTATGTATTGTTGACACCTTATGTTTTGAAATCCTTTATATATGAAGCTGAATAAGTTTTTAATATCACTATATATAAGGTTGTCTAAGAAAGGGGAGTATTTCTTTGTCTATAGGAGGTATCACCATGGAATGTTGACCATAACATATTTCAAGAGTAGAGATCTTATGATCCATATGCCCACTACCATCAAGAGGAATATCTTATTATTGATTTTACTCAAATTTGGTTGAAGTGTTGACAGAACCTTAGGGTGTTGATAATGTGTATTAAACAACCTCAAGGGAACTAGAAAAGATAATATTAAGCATATTATCTTTATTCTACGTCATGGATGGAATATGCCAACCTACCTTCTAGAATTGTGTAGGGATATACACCTTTTTTATAATGGTTAATAGAAAATTTTAATTATTGTCTGGTTTTGTAAAAATATGAGCCCACTACTAAAGGTATTTTGTAATTTTTTAATGATCTTCTTCAATATTGTAAGGAATGTGATCCTTTCTCGAGGAATGTTTTATTATCACATTGTGAGCCTCAGTTAGAACGAGAGTTTGATCACAATAATAGGTTTTTTGAATACATTTATTTTCTCTTATGGAAATTATGTGAGCCTGTAGAAAGGTGTTTGATGATCTCACTTGGTGAGACCTATTAGGATCATGAAAATGAAGTCGATAAAAATATCCATACCCTTCCATAATATGATGATAGACCTCCAGAATGGGAGAATAGATTTTAGCCTCCTACAGTGTTTCCTCAACAAGATGATGGTGAATTCATTCATCAGACGATGTATGAATATGAACATGAAATCCATGATTTGATAAAATATTCTAGGAATATTCACTAACATGAAGATAAGTGTATCCCTAGGCATGTTCTATTATCACCCGGTAAACCCCAATCATAATTTTGATGTGACCCCAATCTAGGGCCTTTGAGGAATTCCATTAGTCTTCTTTGATAGGAGTATGAGCCTATCCCAAGGTATGTGATTTTCTAACTTAGTGAGACCAAGCTTGAATAGGGATATGATCTCAATACTGGGAATTTAAAATATTACACTGAACATTTATTATTAGGATATGAGCCTATCCTGAGGCACGTGACACTCTCATATGATAATACCTATATATATCATGGATATGATCCCGATATGGTTCCTCATACTCAAAATATTCCAATAATACTCTTATATGGGAGTTAAAATATGTTATTTCTCTAGAGAAACCAATTGTTCATAATGACCTGAGTGTTGCGTTTCCCTGGATGAAGGGATTTAGAATAAGAACATGTCCCTATATCAGAACGAGTTTCAGGATATGACAGAGGAGTTCGTCGGCTATTTCTTAGATGTAATGGTATTTTAGAAAAGTGTGTATGGGGATATAAGAAAAAAAAATTTATCTCTCAACAATATATTGGTTTATATATTTGATTTAATAAATGATATGAGACAACATTTCCCCCCCTTGTTCACTTGGAATATTCCGATGGACATAATGCATGGTAATAGAGATATGTGACTCCCCCATGCATGTTGTAGGAATATGACCCCATACTTGTTCCATGTTATCAAGGATATGAACTTTATCACTAGAAATTGTCCAAATATGCCAATTGAGATCATTGGAGGGAGTGAGGATATTTGCCCACTCATGATTATCTTGGACCTTCTATGCCTGATGTATCATCCATGTTTCCTGTGAATGTGTGTCAAAGGTGGCTGTGTGTTGGTTGGTACCCTCAGTAGGTGACTAAAGGGAACCTTTGTGATGGATATAGTGATGAAAATTGACAACATACCTCCTAATTGGCCCCTAAAATAGAATGGATCCATAATTGTCTCCTTTATCCACCTTCAACATATACTGATGGTGGTGGTTGTTCTTGTCTAGGGATAAAATACTAAAGCAGATGGCTATGAAATGTGGGCCACTTGGTTTTATATAGATTTCTATGGATAATAAAAACTTTTTAGTTTCAGTACATGAAGACACTCATGGGTAACATTGATGGTCAGGATCATACCATGTTTATGTATTCAAAGACCATTTCATTATCCACCATAAACTAAAGATTTTGGGTGAGTGTGGTCATTTTGAGGCCCACTAGGGTTATAGTTAAAGCTAATTTTCCCAAACAATAGCTTGGTGAGGACATGCCATATCTTGGTTTTGTCGAAAAGGGTAATTTCTTTATACATGAATACAATAAGGTAAAAATTCACTGATAAGTTCAACATAGTAGACATGATATGTATTCAATCAGATATTCATGCGTAACACAATTTTCCTTTTATTCATGATCCATGAATTCTTCTCTTGTGGACTTGTCAATGTGTGGATATAAATATTTCATGAGAACCCAAAATACATAGGATTATCCATCTTATCTATTTCATGGTTAACTGATAATCTTTCTATTTTATATTTTCATGTCAGGTTCAAAAATTTTTCTTTCATAGTAAATGAAAACAAAATGTCCTGACTGATAATAACCCAATAAATTTATTTTTTGAGTGATTCATGTCATTTTCACCATTTTTGTTTGTCATGGGGTTTTAGGTACAATGAACCTCTCATGAAAGGGGAAATAAATGGTCCTATGATAACTAGTTAGTCTATCCTATTTGCCTTGTATAAGAGATTCCATTGTTAAATGATTTATCATATGCTTCACCACTTTTGTTTTTTTGGAATGATGTGGTTGGCCTAACCCAAAGGGTTGATTATAGTGGGAGTATAATGACTTTTTACATTCACTCAAGTATTTATTTCCATTTTTTATAACTAATAGAAACTCCAAATGGATCCCATATGCCTAACTAGGTATAAACCATATTTCAAAAGGTAGGTGGTCCTTTAGGGTTTCAAACCTAATGATGCTTAAAAACTCATATTTTTCAAGAGGATGGGAGGTCAAGATCATCACACACTTTTTGTGGGAGTTGTTTCATACTTTGAGACTCTCATAAGAGTTAGTATATTTTTGAGAAACTCTTTTTAATCTCTATATGAGATTTGTGAACCTAAAAAATAACCATAGGTTAAGTATATTTATATAAAAAGAGAGGGGGTTTTGTTTGGTGAGTCCACCTGTTTGTATCTGACCTTCTTCATCAATTTCCCTTTGGTGTCTAGGTACTTATATGATGAACCCTTATAACTAGGAACCCAATTGTTTATTGTTATCTAGGGAGGAGGTTAATATTTTGATGATGGTATTGAGTCATTATGAGGTGTCCTACATATCCAATTTTATAACCGAAATAAAAACCTATGTAGTTTAGTAAACCCATGTAGTTTAAGGTCATACATAAAGGATATAGATAGGGGAATTGGATATTTGAGCTCGAACCTGGAAGATGTGTCCTAGGTATCATGGTAATAGTAAGAGTCAGAGTAACCGTAGTTCTTTTAAACCATTGGTTCTTTCCCCTTGGTAGATACCCTTTTATGGTAGTTACATACATTGTTTCATCGATCTAAGCTTAGAAAATTAGGTTTCCCTAGAAAGTGGATATTCAAGATTCCAATAACGTGATCATTTCAACTTCAAAATACCACATGATCTATGATCAGTGTGGGAAATAATTTAAGAAAAGTAATCATCCTCATTAAATATGGATCTCAGGCGTACATTTTGGGACAACCTGTCAGATGATTAATTAAGGGATCAGGCCTCTGTAGGTCATCCTACGTATCCTGATTATGTATTGAACATCTATCATCATAGTTATGTGATTTCTCAATCTATTGGTGGATAAGGACATGTCGTTATACCATTGGAGAGAATGGGTCATGATGGTGGGAATGTCATATACAAGGCATGAATTACACCGAAGTAGATTCCCATTTTATCTTGAGACTTAGGAAGGCATCCAACATATCCTGGTTATTGTACAAATCGGTGTCATTGTATTTCATTAGGCCAGGGCTTACACATGGTGGTTTCCCTTATATGCAGGACACACCATATTATAGCATTGATCTAGGATTTCACGCTGAATATCCATTTGGAGGATTAATATGGAGCTCATGCCTTAGTAAGGAATTCTACATATCTTTCTTACAAAGTAGGAATTAGATTCCTCATATTTTTATCGAACTAGAAATTACAAACTGATATTGACCCTTATGAAGGCTGGATAAGTTCATCAAGTCTTGAGATACCAACTTGGCCAAGAATTCTGGTACGAGTGTCATACATTGATTGTATACTTTACATGACTTGATTTTCGTGTGGACGTGTCAGTGTAGGTCTTCCTAACATGCCCAAAGAAAATTGCATGATCCAGTTTACTTGTCTAAGAGAAATTGAATAATCTAGATGGTATTTATGTAGACTGTCACATGACCAAGCCTAACTTGTTTGGAGGACATTTTCAAGACCTATATTTTTATATTGGATTCCATCACATGACATCTAATAACATGCTTGGGGGGAATTTCATGATCCAGCTGACATGAACTGGTGTCATTTCAAAAGATGGATGACACTTTTGGAGTGTGTTTCATGATATAAATGACTTTCCCTGGTGTCATCATGATATCTAGATGAAATTCTTATAGGGAATTTGAAGAGTCATGTGAAATGTCTAGAGGGTGCTCTAAGTATTGGATGACTTTTCTGGGTGTCATCACGAATGGTGGTTGACATATCTGGGAGACATTCCAAGAGTCAGTTGACATATTCGAAGGGTATCATGAGATATAGATGGGTTTTCAAGAGTACATCATGATATCCAATTGAGATGAACTGGTTCTATTATGAGACTTAGATGATAGATACTATTTCCACCATATGATCTTGGTGACATGTATAAAGAACATTATAAGGTCTTGCTGGCGATCCTGGAGGGTCTCATATGACTCGGGTGGCATTACCAAGGGGAACCAAGTGACCCACTTTGACATACCAAAGGGACTTTTAATGATAATAATATTATTCCAAAATAGCATAATGTGATATGGGTTACATGTCCTAGTGATGTCACATGACCTAGGTGGTTCGTTGGAAACACAAGAGGATCAACGTATATGTAATTGTATAATCCTCCCATATTTTTTTTTGTCTTGGTTGCATATTTTTATTGCATGTGCCTTATATTTTTTTAGTGTTTGATTGGATAGGTCTAATTTGATTCAATTGATATACAATATGTTCTTGAAATAACACATGAGAAGTTAATCATGTGATCCAAGAGTGATCACATGAAGTTAATATGCGTGTCACAATATCACTTAGGTGGTTCCCTAGAATGTACATAATATAAAACCTTTCTGATCACTAGAGCCTTTGCTATAAGAAACCCTCTATGATTCCTATGTGCATTGGTGCATGGATCTAAGGATATATATTTTTATTATATTGTGGGGGATTCAAAGGACTCACCACCCCAGTTATTCAACACTTTGCATAATCCATATCGCACAAATCCAGGATGGAGTCGGTGGAGGGCATTAATGTCATGCATTTCAAGAGATCCTGATTCTAGTTATTTCATAGGTGTTTCATGAATTTCAATGACTATGATATCATACCATAAATACACCATTATTATATTATATCTAATTAACGAGGTAATTTCAAATCATGTGGACATGCCCTGTGACATCGATATTATTGGGCCAACATATCTAAGGACTTTTATGAGAACATGATGCCCACTAAAAGGATTTAATGGGATCTTCAATGAATTTTCTATGATATTACTTGAGGAAATGGTGGCTCTTTAGGGGGATTATTCATTATCATGCCATCATGGTGAACATATTTTTCAAGGTCTTTCGAAGCACATGATCTTTTCACATGATGTTTATGACTTCTAGGGGCTCCCTCTTTGTTTTCATTAATTCCATTCATTTAATTTCTAAATTATTGGTGTTCTTGGGAGCATAAATGGGTGTTTTCAAAGAACATAAATCTACCCACTAGTTATAAATTGTGTGAAAAAAGGGTCATGTTTTGATGCATGATCAATTCATGGAAAAATACTTTTGTTTTGCTTATGGAGTCTAAGGGGTAGTATAGGACCTATTGGATATATATGAAGCCCTTCTCGTGGCATGGGTGACATACTAGAAGGCTCTTTCAAAGAGTGGTGGTGATGTCTCTATGGGATAGTAGTGTTTGGAAAACCATACAAAGAATATCACAAGATTTTTATGAACATAAGTGGATCCCACATTTTCCCTATTCATTTCCTTGTTTATTATAAAAGGGACTAGGGTCTTGTGAGTTTCTTTGAGTATTGCAGAGGAAAATCTTTCTCCCCATTCGTGATATATCGTGTGATAAAAAAATGATATGGCCATCCATGAGAATTGTCATGGAAAAAACATTCCTTCATTCTTTTGGAGTCAGAGGGGGAGTGTGAGACCGCATGGGCATGTTTTAATCCCTTATTACGATAGGGGTGATATGATAGTAGCCTATTACATGATCATGTGGACATTTCACTAGAGTTTTAGCAATGCATCATGAGCATTATGGGTGTGTCACATGATTTTTATGGCTCCAGGAGGATCCTGAATTTTGGATATTTCTCATCCTATTTTCCAAGAATTATTGGAAGTCTTGTAAGGTATCTGCTACATGAAAATTTTCATTTCTTGGGGGTGCTCGTCTAGAAACCACCTCAAGTTCAATGATTGTCTAGGATGCCTTTTCAAGAATATAATTTCATTTATTAGGGGATACACATGATTTATCATGTGTTATGTGTTGCACATTGATCCTTCACGCGACCTTCTAAATGTATCACAAACAAGTGTCTCTTGGAGGTTAATGTGATACATGAGTAATGGATAACTTTTCTTCAATTATTTTAAAGAGAAATTAATACACATATTCTGGGATTTCATACCTTTTGAGTTTTCCTATTCTCATTTAGTGGTCATCAATAAATATTTTTTTTCATTAATAATTTTTTTGTATAAATACTAAGTGTAGTTTGGAAAACATATTAGAGGGACAATTTTTATTATAAATTTTTGGATTTTGATATAATTAATGTCATTTTAGGAAAGTTTTTACTGGGTGGTGATATATATAGCCTTTAGGTTTAATGTAACTGATTATTTAGGATGAATTAATATTTTTTGGAGATTTGTGATAAAGTTTATGAGATTACCGTTATGGTTAAAACCTTCTTTGATTGGAAGTAAAATTTTTATTCAAAATAACTTTATAGGAAAAAGTGGAAAACCCAGAAAGTCCAAATCCAAAGGCCAACCAACACAAAAGGAAATCATAAAATAATTTTAAACAAGTCTAGAATTGTTATAATCATTTAACCAATATAGTACCCATTGGAGTGTTTCTATCTTTATTGTCAGGTATCCCTTGATAAATTCTTCAAGATGAGTGGTAGCTTGTCCTGAGTATTGATTTAATTCTTTACATTGATGACTATCCTACTTCTTATTCATGAACCAGACCATCCTCCACCAAACCTTCAAAATAATTTTTCTACCTAATGGTTTTTAATCAGTTTTAAACATGGTCTTGGTCACAATAATCACATTATACATTGTAACGTGTGTCTTATTATAACATATTGGACCTCTCCAACTTGCTGGATTAGAATCACCTATGTGATTAGGGACCTGACCATGGTGTACTAGAACATCCTACTTTCCAATAGATCCTTCCTCTTGGATTCATGTTGCATTCTAGTCTATAACCACTAGAAATGATGAAGAGGGATTAACACTAAAGGCACATTAACAACTTCCTTGAAACTAGAAACATGGGAATACTAATTCCCATTGTACAACCCTCTATTTTTCATAGTCTTAGAATAAAAAGGTGGAACCAAAGAACTAGTCAGATGTCACTCATCCAGAATCATTTCTGTTAGTTTTATGACACCCAAATCATGCTTCACGATTTCAAAAAAAATTTGAACCATTCAGATCATCTGGATCATTTTCTTATAGAAGATAACAGACTGTCAATGAATCCTTGAATCTATGGTTGTAAATATAATGATCCATAGGAGAGGCCGAGTCCCTCCATAGAATATCATTCACCACCCCAAGGTGAACTTAATGAACACACTGATAAATAGTGGACAAGAACCCCAATTCATGACACAAAGTGTATAATGATGTCCAAGATTCATAAAATAGCAGTTGATTGCACTAGAATTCCTCCCTAACCCTGATCAAAATAAATTCAATAGGAGGTTTGGAATCATTTACCTCAACATAGATGTATGGGGAGATGGGGTGACACACTGACTACATTCTACTATCCAAACAAAGAAATCATATGATGATATTACCAAGAATATAGATAATCACCTTGTTTGGTCAAAAAGGGGTCTACATACCCTGAGGGGGGGGATTAGGGTATGGATATTCTTTTGAAACTTCTTTTTTCCACAGTAGATCTTGAACTCTTTATTAAAAGGGCCACGTATTCTGCTCTTTAATGTCAATGTGTATCATGTCCTATCAAATTTTATCTAATGATATTACACTGAATGCAAAGAAATAAATCAATCATAAGGACACATAGATTTTTATTTGGTTCAACCTCACTAGGATACATAAAAGGAGAATATTATAAAGATGTGCCGATTGTACCAAATTCACTAAGGGTCACTACATTTTCATGGTTTTGGGTCTTCTTACTACATTCCCAAGGGTTAATCCAAATGTCTCTTCTCCTATCTCACTTACGGGGGAAGGATCACCATCTTTCTCTTACTTCGCTCACTAATAATGGAAGGGATCCACACACAACTTATGGAATTGTAGGTCTCACATAGTTTATTAACATGTAGGTCTATTAATTATCTCTAATGAATGCATCCTCAACTATAGTTAGATGCTATGTTGAAGATCCTTTGGGGATGATCCCTCACTTCAATGAAAATTCTTGGATGCAACACTTCCACATTCCAGAATATAGGAATAGACTTCTCTTTAATATAGACACCAAAATCACCTCTTATTTGGAAAAATGTTCATATGATTCCATGTGTCCCTTTCCCAACTTTGAACGTAGCAGTGAATAACCTCCTTCTGCTCGTATTTTTTGATGTTTCATATCTTCTGTATTATTCTTAAAATTCAAAAATTAGATGTGACAATGATACTATTCATAGGGCTATTTAATCACGTATCTTGATGCGCAATATTCTAGCATGATACCCTTATATGAGCCATTAGAGCATAAATACTTGTGCAAGATCCTGGTGCTAACCCCAATCACCTTACGTGAACCCCAAACACCATTGGAGAACCCCATGAACCTTTGCGTGAACCCCTAACACCTAGTGTGAACCTATAGTAACCTTTTTCGAACCGATACCACCTAGTGAGAACTTCTGGTCACCCTGTACGAACCTATAGTACCTTGAGTGAACCTCTAGTCACCTTTTATGAACCTATGACACCATATGTGAACCTCTTATAACCTTGTATGAACCTTCAGTCAACTTTGGAGAACCTGTGGAACATTTTGTAAACCTCTAGTGCGAACCCTTATTTTCACATTGAAAAAATCCCACTCTACCCATTCCTGTTATCAAGAGTCCTCTTTCTTGAGTCCATGTTGTCCATTTTTTCATGACCTTGTATAGATAATGTGCAAGACTTCTGTGATATCAATCATTTATAATCCCTCTCTACAAGCTCCTATCGCGTGATCTCATAGTTAGTCTCTTATCCGGAAGATCATTATATCAATATTTTTAAGGAAAATGCCATCAATCATTATGTACAGGTGTAAGGGTATTTATAGGTGAGTGTCCCCCACCTTAATTCCAAAAATTGCAAGAAAAAATTCACCTTTTTGTGATCACGTGATCCTTAAGATCTTTCTATGTGATTTTCTCATACTTCACATGAGATCTGAGCATAAGTCCTATTTCATCATTCGCTCTTTGCATGATTCCTCAATGATCCTTTCTACACATAAGTCCTCAAGATTTTCCAAACACCTCTGTATTGATCTAGGTATAAAATTATAGATTTTTCATGGTATGTTTCAACCCTCTCAATATGGCCCATATTGATCATGCACTACATCATCAAAAAATGTATAAATCCTAGATATCTCTTATCCGAAGTCACATGATCTCTGACCTCCAAAAAATAACACAACAACCAAAACAATGGATGAGGTGAGTGGTGTTCATAGTCACGGTAAGTCATGTGACACACACCCCTAAAATCCCTCTTGGTACTGCGAGTCCCAGGAAACATTACATCATGTGGAGTCCCTTGTATTGTAATAATTCTCACTTTGTGAACCTTCATTATGCATTATCCATCAAGAATGATTCTTATTAACTCTTTGTGAAAGATCTGGGAATGATCTCCAGAGAAAATAAAGAGTACAGCGCAAGACCCCTCTACGAGCTCTATAGACTGTCATGAGTGTTGCACAAGACCCCTCTGTGAGCATGAAAGACAATCTTGTGGGATTCGTGAGATCTTACCACATGACCCAAATTCAATCACACACTATTATGGTATATTCAATGTTATTGTCTTCCAATACGTTTTATGACCCATCATGCATTTCAAATACAACTATGTGTGTCACACATGATCAAATTTTATAATCACCTCATCCCTCCTGACATCTCCTTTATTCTAAAATTCAATCATTCCCAATCATTTTATTTTCAATGTTATTGTCTTCCAGTGATTTTTGTTTGTCATCACTAGTTCCAACATAAGCTATGAGTGTTTTGCTAACTCATCATGCCTTATTTGAAAACCATCCTCTATCAACACCTAAAAAACTTATCAATAAACAAAATCAACCCAAAAGCACCATCAAGACTGATTTTTGGCTAACACACATGAATTTATAAGGGAAGAGAGAGTCCAAGAAAACTAACCCATATTTGTTTTCAGTATTGTCTTACTTTGTTCAAACCATTTTGTTTTTAACAAAGATAGTAAGAATCGAGTGGTTCTATTTTTTGAATCTTATAATTTGTTGAATGTTAATTTTATTACTTTAGTCATACAAAATTAAAATATAATATTTATTCCTTTGAGTAATAGTTGTAGTGGAAGTTGATTATATCACAATGAAAGGATGAAATTGTGTTTATGAAATAAAAATATGCCAAGTAAGTATATTTTATGGTGGTTTCTTTATTGATATTAAAATAATACATCAAATTTAGGAAAATGATCTTGAAAGAAATATATCCTTTTACCATCATATATGAAGAGTCAATGTTCATTTAACTAATCACAAATTTATAGTTTTAGGTGTGCTAAATTTCTATTTAACATTAAATTTATTTTTATCAGTGATTTCTATCAAAATCCATAATTATTTAGACTATTAATATATATTTTCACTTCCCACCAACGTTCTCATATGTGTAAATCTTGTTATGTTATGAACATTATATTTACTTTTCCCTAATTTTAATTGGAGGTTTTATTAACCAATTTTAGAATGTCCATTTTCCAGAAACAAATTTTAAAATATCAAACCCTTGATTGCTGAGAAAAATTTAAAAAATTTAGGTGGAAATTTAAATAATTTGGTCGAATTTAATACACCTAGATTTTAAAAATAACAATATTTTCATTATAGTATTCAATATGAAACACCAAGTACAAATAAACCATGTCGTATTATTAATATATCATTATCTAAATATGATCATTTCAACCTAACAATTAAAATAGTTGGTATTGATAGAATTCACTAATTTATGAAATATATATAATGTTACTACTCAATATAAATTTATTTATAAATTCTTATTAACTAATCATTCAATTTTATGCAAAGTAAATTTATTCATTGAAAATACAATTTCTTCAAAAAGTGATTTCTATGAGAAAATAATGTTATTTTTTTACATTTCAAAAATATATTTGAAATAATTTAAATAATTTTTTAATCATAATATCAATTTTTACACGGGGTTTTATTTGCTATTTTTTTTGAAAGTATTGATTTTCAATGAATAGTGAAAATAATGATTTTTATTTAACATTTATTTATTTTAATAAATATAGTAATTTAATAGTACCATTATTATTTAAATTAAATTTAATATTAATATAAGTATTATTTAGTTATATTTTATAAAATTAGTTAATTTTTAATCATATTTATATTATATTTTAATATATGTTTATTCTTAAGGTTAAAAATGAATTTATCTAAAAACTGTTTGAAAGTGCTTACTATTTCTTTATTTTATAAAATTAATATAACCCCAAAAGTGAAAAAATATAAATTAAATTTATATATTTTATATATCCTAATATTATTTAAAATTAAGTTAGTTTCTATTACCAGTTATATATTTTTTATAATATCATCTTATGCTTCAAAAAGGAATTTATTGGAAAACTTTATTTTCGACACTTCTGTGAGATTAATATTAAATTAATTTATATAATTTATATAAATTGAATTATAAAGAATGTATTCAATATTTTTAGTCATCAAAATTTATATTATCAAATAAGGTCAATCTAATTTTACACCACAATTAATAACAGAAACAATAAAAACTATTTACTGTGGTTAAGGTAAAAATTTGGTCATTAACGGGTTAAACTAAAAATATAAAGTCTAAAATGATCAATAAATTGAGAAATAACTATTATCTAGTAAAATGTACACCTTATATCATCAATGGATCTAATTTGATAATTTTAATATCCTTTATTCATGAGAAAAATATGTGTGTAATTATTTCTTTTCTAAAATTATAAATGTCTCCCCTCCCCCACTTATAAAAGGCGACCCCTCTCCAATCCATTACACACATAAAAAATAAATTGGTTTTGAAAATACAAAAATATATATGTTACTTAATTATATACAAACATACTATATTTTTTTTATTATAAATAAATATTCGGAAGGCTTTTGGTGTAATCCAAATAAAGTTGTCCGAAGAATATGCAACTTTCTAAACCAAGTGTTTTTTTATTTATCATTCCATCTTTTTAAAATAATATTAAATTGTGATGATATAATAAAATCTGTATGTTACATATAATTATATGTTTTTATATTGTTTTCAGTTCCAAAAATCCATCTCGTCCTCAATCAAATGCGAAATAAAACCATAAATAGTGTGTATGTAGGATTTCCAACCCGTGAAACAACGTAATTAATTTTACATAAATGATTTTCATGGATGTATAAATGAATTATTTAATGTTTATATGTGATAATTTGTATATAATAATACATTTTTAATTAAAATATCATATTTAACTTTATTATTTTACATTCCATACATAATAAGTCAACATCACTCGTGTGTACGACAGACCGCCATCTCTTGAAGCGATATGATTTGTTTTTAACATAAACTTTTAATTTAAGGTAATATGGATTTATTTGATGTTTATATATGATATTAATTAGGTAATAATAGTTCTAGAAAACAAATATATCATATAATTTCTTACCTTGCTATCCATTTACTAAATGATAACATCATTCGTGTGTACGACATACTACTCCTCACAAAGCGATATGATATATTTTTATTAACATATAAGATGTATGGTATATGTATGTGTATTTAAAGAAATAAAATAATATATATTATATTATCAAATTTATGGAAATTTAAAATAAAACATTCATTCTTTGAATCATGATCATTGACAAATTGAAACATTATACATGTTTAGATATGTCCCACCATCTCAATGATTGTAACTTCATTTTTCATAAACATATTTTCTTGTTGATTTTAAATATATAATTGAATAAATACAATTATAATTATTTCATGATTATTATTCCAAAGATTATGGAATAATTTCCTCATTGACCATACTCAACCAACATATGTTGTTTTGAATTTATGAACCAAGATTTCTAAAAAAACCAAACGTGGAAATAATTAAATAAGTGATTAAATAAGTAATTAAAATAAAGTAAACCATTTTAGTACATGGGATTAATCATATATAATTTTATTTTGAAAAAAATATTTTATATATGTTTATTAAATAGGGGATAAAATACATACATGACAATGTATGGACTTGAGGTAAGGGTTTCAGTCTCAAAACATCCTTAATTTAGACACATGTTCTATTATAGACATAATTTATTTTATATAGTGTATATAATTAACCATTAAAAATTATGTCATGAATCCTTAAAAATTCATTTTATTTTAAGGTATAATTCATTTACCTCATTCATGGGTTTTATGATTAATAATTTACCAATGTTCAAGGGTTTATAGATCAACCACATTTTAGTTGGGATCATTTATGATTGAATTTAAATAGATGGAAATTATTATGTTATTGTATAAAAAAAATTAATTTTATTAGAATATAGTAATTTATAAAATCTGAATGTAATAATATCATTTTCCTCTCTTAGGTACCTATAATAAATTTGAAAATGTTTGTACTAAAATACCCCTAAATTTCTATCTTCGGTTAAAAATACATTTCCTCTCATATCCATGTTTTCAAAAAAAATTGTTTTAAAAATGTTTTTAATATTTTCGTATTATATTTCAAATTAATTTTTAACTAAGATTAAATTTTTATAAAATGGTTTAGAAGGAATATTCATATCTCTTTCTAAAAAAGCTAATTTGTTTTTATTTACAAAAAATATAAAAGGGACATTTGTTTTAATTTTCACTACATGAATGATATTTTCTACCATCATGAATATTAATTTACTTAATGATTCCTTTAAATGTTTCCAAATATATTTTGAATGAAAAAAATCTTCCGAATTCCCTATAAATTCTGTTTTTCTTTTCATTTTTTTAAAAGTGGAAGGGTTATTTTTCCTAAGAACGAATTTAATTTTTTTAATGGGATTTCTATTCATCATAAAATAGAACCATTATTGCTATGTAATGATTATAAATTTTTTAAATGTCCCCCACATGTATTACTGGCTTAAATTCCTATCCCTTTATGAGGGTAATACATGTCTAATAACCATTTCTCAAATACATTAATTATGAAATTTACATTGATTATGATATGTAGATATATTATGAAACCTATTTTATTTCCTTGGATAATTATTATGTAATTACTTATGATTTATTCCATTTATGTGAAATACATATATCATGAACAATTTATGATGGGTTCAGCATGATAGTTGTCTAAGGAATTTGTTAAAACATTAGTCTCATGAAGAATAACATATTAGATTATGGAGTAAACCGAATCCATTATGATAATTTTTATATCTTGATAAAAAAGAACCCATAAACTCTTGGAAAATTATCTCAAGACAAAAATGTCATCCTTTTACCATTATATCCAATAAATCAATGGTCTTTTAACTCATCATAGATTTATGGTTTTGTTGTCACTAACTTTATCTGGATCGATCACATTATTATAATAAATGATAACTATCAATTTACCTAATTATTTATGATTTTATTTCATGTAAATATTCTCACATCCCCCTAATGTTTTCAAACCTTAAAACCTATTTTTGTGTTATTCTAGATGAACTTTGTATTTACTTTTCCCTTATTTTATGTGGATGTTTAATTGACCATTCTTTAGGTGGGTTTTTATATAAATAAATTCCCAAATGTTAGACCATTGATTAGAAGGAAAAAATTAATTTACATGGGGTATAATCTAAAACACCATTATTTTAAAATAAAATAATTCTCGACAGTATATTCAAGATGAAACACTACGTTTAAATGAACTATGACATATTATTAAAATACTATTATTTAAATATATTCATTTTAACCTAGAAATTAAATTTTAAGGGATTAAAATTATTAAATACATTATAATATTTATGTAAAGGATATAATATATATAAATATATACATAAATTCTCATTAACTAATCACTCAATTTTATTCAATTATTTTATTAATCGAAAATAATTTTTTTTCAAAAAATTATTCTTATAAGAAAATAATATAATGACTATATTCTATTTAATGGAATATGTATTTGAAAAATGGAATTAATTTTCTAAATTATTATAAAAAAATACACATTGGGTGAAATTTTGGGATATTTTGGAAAATATTGATTTTTCAGTATATAATGAAAAATACCAATTTTTTATATTATCATTTTGTTTAATAAATTACATAACTTGAAATTCACATTATTCAGTATATTTTATTTCAATGTAATAATAATATTATTTAGTTATATTTAATCCAATTAAATTCTTTTGAATAATTTTTACACTAGATTATAGTGTAAGTTTATTCTTATGTTTAAAAACATATTGTTCTGAAAACTACTCTAAAGTGCATAATGTTTCTCGTTTTTTACTAATTAACATAACCCATAATGAGAAATTAATGAAATTAAATTTATTTAATATATATATATATATATATAAATTTAATTTTAATTAATTCATTTATTATTAAGTTTCTTATAGTTTTTATAAGATCATCTTATGCTTGAAAAATTCATTTATTGAATTTTTTTTGAAACATATGCATGTATAAAATTATATTAACCTATGAAAATTATAATATATGGATTTGAAAAAATAGATTAAATATTTTTTTATCAAAAAATCATATATTATCTAAAATATTCCACATAATTGTTTCCATAATTAATAGTGAAATATACATAAACTATTTACTGTGTTTTAGTTAAAAATAATTTTACTAGGGGTTATACAAAAATCATAAGTGTAAAAAATAAAAAATCATTTATAATTATAATTTTATGGTTACATTTAGACCTTAAAAATTGTAAGGTTCTAAAATTATCATGTTTGGATCCTTGATTCATAAGAAAAATTGGGTCTTAATTCTTCATTTTAAAATATTACAAATGTCTCCTCTCCCCCACTTATAAAAGGACACCCCTATCCTATCCTTTAAACATATAATAAAGCATTGGTTCTGACAATAAATGGGAAAATAACTTCCTAAATTATGTCCTCACATAATAGAGGCCTTTTATTATCATAAATCCACCATAGGAAGGATTTTGTTAGAAACCAAAAGAAGTTGTCCAAAAAAGTGGTTAATCGAGAATTTGTTTTATTTATTCATACACATACATAAATTTGTATTAAATTATTATGATATATTAACCTTGTTATATTTCATATAATGAGATGTTTTTATTTAATTAAATGACCTACATCCAATTCCTCCTCCCTCAAATGGGAAATGAAACTGTTGATCGTGTGTATGGAGGACTACCACCTCGTAAACCATCATAATTTTTTTAAATAAATACTACTCAAGAATGGATTT
This sequence comes from Viscum album, assembly GCA_963277665.1. NCBI lineage: Eukaryota > Viridiplantae > Streptophyta > Magnoliopsida > Santalales > Viscaceae > Viscum > Viscum album. Next base: position 821,457,641 of record OY728157.1, read on the forward strand.
AATAATGTATTTACATTTTATGTGTTATATTTATGAAATAATTATATTTTTATAATTTTAATATGACACAGTCTTTTTTTTACTTTCTATTCCATTAGGAATCCGACAACTTAGCTCGTGTGTCTGGAAGACTATTACCTCCCCTAGTGATGTGATTAATTTTTCAATAAAAATATAATGGATTGAAATAATGATTAATTTTATGTTTATATATGGTATTAATAAAATAATAATAATTATAAAATATAAATATGTCATATAATTTCTTACCTTACCGTCCATTGAATAAATGATAATGTTGTTTGTGTGTAAGGTGGACTACCACCTCAAAAAGTGATGTGATTTGTTTTTATTACCACAATAAATGGATGAAATATTTAAGTATAATTAAATAAATAATGACATATTTGTGATATTATTATCATTATGTAATTCTGAAAAAACACTAAACTTTTTTTCATCATGATCATTTTAGAATGGAAACGTTACACATTCATACGTACGACCCACTATCTCCAAGATTGCGTCATCGTTCATTTTTTATAACCATATGTCATGGATTGGTTTAAAAGTTTAATTGATGAATAAAATATATAATTATTTAATAATTAGTATTATGTATATAATGGAACAATGACCCATTTACCAAGGTCAACACACCAATTTCATTTTGTAATAATGAACCAAATATTCAAAAAACACTCACATGAAAATGATTAAATAAGTAATTGAACATGTCATTAAAATAAAGGAATTAAATAGATTAAGTATAAGGGATTAATAATATAAATGGTTCATAATAAAAAAATATTTTACATAATTTAATTACATAGGATATAAAATACACTGACGACATTTTATAGACTCGACAAAAAGATTTATGTCTCAAAAAATCATTTTTAAGAGTCATTTTCTTCAAAAAAAACCATTTTCATTTATATGATGTGTATACTGAACCTTTACATATTTTATGAAGAATAATTAATACATAATGGTATTTCAAGTTACAATTCACTAACTACATTCATGGGGTTTATTATTCGAAATTTAAAAAAGTAAAATGGGTTCATGCATCAATATGATTTTTATTAGGATTGTTTATGCATGGATCTCCATTAAAAGAAATTATTTGATCATTTTCTAATAAACATATTATATTTTATTTTAATAATGTTATATATTAAATATCCAATTAATAGTACTAGTTTACACTATTTGGTACATAAAAGGATTGGTAGAATGTTTTTAAGAAAACCCAACTTCATTTCCCTCATCGGTCAAAAATCCATTTTCTACCATATCTATGTTTTCTAAAAATGTTTTCAAAAATGTTTTTAATATTATAAAAATATTTTTTAAATGATTTTTTACCTTTTTTTTATTAGTTTAAACACCATTTAAATGAAATCTTATTATAATTTTCTAAACATGGTAGTTTTTAACTTTCACAGAAAATATGACATGAATATTTATTTTAATGTGTGTGACATAAATGTCATTTTCTGACCAAATTGATCACTATTTTAAATTAACATCCCATTATATTTTACCAAGTAAGTTTTAAATGAAAATTATTTTCAAAAATATTTGGTGAATTTTAGTTTATTTTAAAAGTTATTTTCAAATTGAAATGATTATTTTCCTCAAGAATGGTTTTAATATTTTTAAGGGAATATATATTCATTAATAACAATTGTTAATGTTTTGGAATTCTTATAAACTCGATATATATTTCTGACATAAGTATACCTATATTACTTTATCTTCTTTTGATGGGTAATACTTGTGTTATGATTATTTCTCAAATTTGTTCATTACGAAATTTACTTTGATTATGATACGAAGAAAAAGTATGAAACACATTTTATTTCAATGGTAAATTTTTATTTTATAAATTATTATTAATTTAATTTATGTGAAACACATATATTATAAAAATGTTATAATGGGAGCACCCAAATGTCACTTTAATTCTTTTGGTAATACTTTAGTCTCATGAGGTGTAATGTTTGTGATTAAGAAGTAAAGATGATCTGTTATCTGAATTTCTATATAATGATAGAAAAAGAATAACTAAACTCTAGGAAAATTATTTTTTAAATTTTATCCTATTAACTTCATATCAAATGAGTCAATGAGATTTTAACTCATTATATACTTACAGTTTTCTGATTGTAATATTTCTCTTGATAATTTACACTCCTATGATCAAGGATCTCAATCACTCTCTATAATTATATACTCCTTCCATGTCTATATCTTCACATAACAAAAATTTTATGAAACATGGGACCCTATTCATTGGTTATTCTATATGAACATCATATTTTGGTATCAATCATTTTTATTTGGATGTTTTATTAAACCTTTTTTTGATGTATGGTTCTCCACATATAAATTTTCAAATGTAAAAGCTTTGATTACTAAGAACAAGTTAAAATTATGAGCATAAAATTTATTTAAGATTGAATAATGTAATAAAACATTATTTTAAAATTACAAAATGTTTAATAGATTATTAAACACAAAACACTATGTTTAAACAAACCCCAACATATTATCAAAATTTTATCATTTAAATATGATGATTTTAAACTATCTAATAAATTGGCAAATATGAATTGGATTTAATATTTTATAAAATTTAAATAAGGGTAATCGTAAATAAAATTTGATTTATAATTTCTTATTAACTAATTACTTAATTTCAAGTAGACTTTTTCTTTAATGAAAATATTTTTTCCTCAAAAAAATATTTCTATGAGAAAATAAAATATATATAGATATATATCTGTTAGATTTTATGAAATTTACCTAATAAAATGGAATTAGTTTTCTAAATAAAAATATAGAAATTAAATTATAGCAAGATTTATCTATTTTTGAAACAATATTGATTTATCCGTGAATAGTAAAAACTACCAATTTTTGTTAAACCATCATTTATATTAATAAATTAAGAAATTTAAACATCCCATTATAATTTAAATTTAATTTCAAAGTATAATATGTATTGTTTATTTATTTTTAATTAAATTAAATACTATTAAATCTTTATTAATGTATATTTTAATATAATTTTATTCTTAGGATTAAAAAATATTTTTCTGAAAAATGTTTAAATGCTATTTAGGTTACTCTATTTTAATGAATTAAAATATCATATAACATAGAATAATTTCAATGATATTAATATATTAAATATATATAAATATTAATTGAAATTATTTAATTAATGACTACTTTTCATATAGTGGTTACTAAATCATATTATACTTGAAAAATGTATTTCATGAAAACACATTTTTCAAAACCTCTAAGGGTTTAATATTATATTAAATTATTCAAATTATATTAGTTTAATTTGTAAAATTTATTCCATATATGTGATCATAATCTTTTATATTTTATAATATTGTAACGTTAATCATTGATGATAATGAATAGTAAATATAATAAAAAATTACTATAGTTAAGGTAAAAACGATTTTACCAGGGTGTTAAATGAAAATGATAAGGGTTAAAAGTCATCAGAAACATATATAAGTAATATTTTAGGGAAATATTTAGAACTTATATCTTATAAGGAAAAATAATAATCGGTATTTTTTTTGTTTTTCATGGGGGAAATTTTGTTGTAAATCATTCATTTCAAAAAATTCCAAACCTGTCTTCTCCCCCACTTATAAAAGACCACCCAATCTCTTCTCATATCAACACTTCCAAAAAAAATTGGATCAGAAAAAACCTACAAAAATAAATTATTTAATTATTTAAAAACATCATACATTATTTTTTCAAAATAATTACAGCCTAGTAATGGATTTTTTAAAAATCTAAATAAGTTGTACGGAGAAGAGGTATCATTGCTAACTTAGAATTTTGTTTTAATTATTATTCCACCTCTAGGAAATATTATTAAATAATGAAGAAATATTAAAATATGTATATCCTATATAGTTAGATATTGTTATGATAAGTAAACTACCAATATCCATATTCTCCTCCCTCAAATGGGAAATGAAATCATTGATCGTGTGTATGATGAACAATCTCTTAATGAAAAGATGAAATTAATTTTCAATAACTACTTTTAACAGTTGGATATAAAGTTGTATTTAATGTTTTTATATTATTTAATTATACTTTTATAATCAGAATAGCCATATTCAATTTTCAATTTCCATTAAATAGTGAATATGATAACTTCAATCTTGGGTACGACGTACTACCGCCTCGTGGAGCGATGTAATTCTTTATTCAGAGAGACATTACATAAGAGGAAATAATGAAGAAATTTTTATGGTTAGATATAATATTAATGAATTTATAATCAGGGTAGAAAATTAATATATCATTTAATTTCTTATCATATTATTAATTTAATAAATTACATTGTTGTTCTTGTTTATGGAGGACTATCACCTAGTTTTTTTGAAATGTTGAGGGATAGTACCCCTTAAATTAAACAAAAAAAGATCTCCTTTTAAAAACTGTGAAAATAAGGAACCAATTACAGTGACCAAATTAGAATAAGAAAAACCAACATGTTAAAAGGACATACATATAATCAAACTCCAAAAACGAAACAAACACCAAAATAAGAACCATCCAAGAGTCTTTTCTCCCCTGTCACAACCTGCAACAACGAAATCAGTCAAGGATGATGCGATGTTGGTTTTTGTATAACAAAGATGGTATATGTATGTCTATTTAATGAAATAATATAATATTTATGATATTAAAATTATTATTGTAATATAAATAAACACTTACCTTATTTCCATTATGATCATTAAAAAATCAGAACGTTAACATGCATACGTATAACTTACTATCTGCATGGTTCTAACGTAGTTAATTATTCATTACCATATTTTATAGTGATTTTTAGATGTAAAATTGATGAATAAAAATTATAATTATGAAATTATAATTATTATTTAGATTATTGAAAAATTACCCCATTGAGTGCTTTTGACACCACATTGTAATTTTGGAATTACCATCCAAATGTCGTAAAAACACCTGATGAGGATATAAATGAATATTTAATTAAATATATATTTAAAATAAATTAATTAAATAGTTAAATTATAAATTATTAAAACAATAAATGTTTTTTAAGAAAAACAATTATTGATAAATGTTTTTATGCACAAGTTAAATGATATACACAACAATGTATTGACTAAATGTAGGGGTTTACGTCTCACAAATTCCATTTTTGAGATAGATGTTTATTTATAAAAAAAATTATTTTAAGTGTTTTACATACTGAAAAATAAATATTATGCAATTAATCATGTTTAATTCATTTAATTTTATGTAAAAATTAATATACATCATTATTGGGGGTTATGATTATAAATTTTCCAAAGTGGCATGTGTTTATTCTTCAATCTTATTGTTATTAGATTTATTTATCCATTAATATAAATTATTGTAAATTATTTCATTGTTTCCAAATAAACCCCTTTAAATATATTCTCTTGTTTTTATTAGTTAAACTTAAATGAAATTTTATCATTTTACTCTCTTAAGTACTTAAGATTACTCATGAGATGTTTTTATGAAAAATTAACTTTAGATCTATCTTCTGTAAAAATTCCTTTTTCCATCCATATTAATATTTTCTATAAATTATTTAAATAATATTTTTAATATTCTAAAATTTTTTATTAAATAAATTTTGATACATGGTTTACAAAAAAAGGTCGAATGGAATATTCCCTTCATTTTTTGAATGATAAAATTTTTTACATTTTTATATCAAATGTGAAATGAATGTTTTTATCTTATTTAAAATGTAGAAAATTAACCAACTGGATTTGATTTTAATTTTAATTTATATGTTTCCTAGTATATTTTTGAATAAAAGGATTACTACAATATTTAGGAATTTTAGATTTTCAATAGTGGTTTTCAAATTCTCAAGGTTATTTCCCACAATATTGTTTCTTTCATTATAAAATTATTTCTAGTCATCAACCATAACATCCTTTAATGTTATGTAATGGTTAATATATATATATATATCTTATATATTTAAAATTTTTATCCCCCATTAGTTGGATGAGGTAATACATGCTTTATGATAATTACTAAAATTCCTCTATTATGAAATTTTCATAGATTATGATATGAGGAGATATTATGTATCCTATTTTCTTTTGATGGAGAATTATTTTTTATTCCTTATGGCTGATTTCCTTTTGTGGAACACATACAAGAACATTAAATGAATATGATGGATTGGAATAGAATTATATAACCCTCTAATACATTGGGTAACATTGTAGTCTCTTGAGACGTCATGTATGAGATCAGGGAGTTAACCTAATCCATTATTGGACTTTGTCCACCATATAATTATTTCATGGAAAATACCCTTAACTAATATTTATGTCATGTTTTATGTTACTGCCAAATTTCCTATGATTCCATGTTCTTATGATACAATGATCATTATGTTATGATTCCATGTGATTTCTAATGTTCATACTCTTTTATGATATCAGGTAATATCTTTGACTCACAAACTTTGTTTTTTTATAATGATTATTCCATTAAATAGAAGTATAGATCACCCATTTCATTTATGTAATTATGAGGTTATAATATGTATTTTTTGGAGCCAAAATTTATTTAGAATCATATTAAGGAAATTAATTAAAGGATTCCATGTTTTAATTTCCTTTAATGTATTATGACGATAGTATTCCAAAAATAGTAGGCATAATGATCATTGGATTGTAATTAATGGATGTTAATGTTAAAAATAATTTATTAATATTTTCGATTTTTTTAATTTACGTATTGTATTCAAATTACTTTGTTTTCTTGATATTTTTAATGTCAATTTTTTAGAATTTTCCCAAAAGATTAGTTTAAATGACAATTAATAATTAAACATTATTTTTAAATAACTATAAAATCAATAATAAACTATTATAAATAAATGATTTGTGAAATTTTTGATATAATCATGCATGATTCATTTATGTGTCACTTGGAATATTTTAAATTTCATTCATGACCCTTAGTGATTGAGAACTATAAAACTATAATTGATTTATTCCTATAGAAATGATCTCACTTCATTAATTTAAATACCCAAATTATGTTATTTTTTAAATGAACCATATTCTAAAATACCCTTATAAACTCCCATTACCACATCCCTAATTCCAAGTACTATTTATAAATAATTCCTTCAAAGTCCTAAAGCTCAATCAAAATTAGGATATAAAAAGAGGTTGCCTAAGTCATAATTGATTGCTTCTATGATTATTTATTATTATACCCCCTTAAATAATATCATAAAAAATATTATGTATCAAAAATATCTCCACTATAATTAATTTTTATTATTTTTTTGGTAAAAAATTCTTCCATCACCTTTAATGTCTAATGGAAAATGAACACTTCAGTCTTGTGTACATGTGTACTACCACCACCATGAAAAAATGTGTTTTTTCATCATTAGATCATATGGCTGGAAAAAATGATGAAATAACAAGCATATATAATATTTGTCAATTTTTTTTTCTTTGATAAAAAATATTATCTACTATATTTATTTTCTACTGAGTATATAAATGAAAATTTCATTCCTATACACATATGTACCACTATCACTATGGGTTAATATGATTCATTGTTTTTATGAAAACATTACATTGATGGCTAAGAAAATATTTTTTATGTATAAAATTTTTTCTTATAAAATGTTTATGATTATTGAGATGATGGAATATTGACTCATTTGACCATGGTCAACACATTAAAGTTATTTTGGGGATATGAACCATACGACCTAAAAATACATGACATAAACATAAATAATTTTGTAATTGAATAATTCATGGTAAAAAATTTAATAAAATAAACATTTATAATGAAATGTATATGCAAAAAATTATTAATGAAGTGGAAAAATAATATTTTTTAGTATTTATAGAATATACAAAATGAGTAAGCAATCAAGGTAATAGATATCTCATCTCAATTTCACAAAATTTAATGTAATTACATTTTATTAATATGTTTTATTTTTTTCGATGTATAAAATATGATATATTTTTATTTTATCATTAAATTAATGAAATTCAAGAGGATCACAAATAATTTTAATCTAGTCTTCTTTAGTGTCTTTCTTATTTAATAGTTTTTAAAGAGAAAAATGATTTCCTTTAAAACATTTTTTCAAATTATCCTACCGAAATATTGCTATAACATATCTAAATTATTTAAAATGATTCAAGATTATTAATAAAATATTTTAAAATTAAAAATTTACCATTTCCTAACTCATTAAAATGGTTTTAAATAAGAATATTTTAAACATTTTCCATGTGGGTAACCACTGAGTCTTTTCAACCAATGTGAAAAAGAATGTTTTTAAATTTATACTAAATAAGAATATTTTCCAATGGTGATATGTTTTATTTTTTATCATGATATCACTACAATTTTACATGGATTTATCAAAGAGGATAATTTTCTCATTGGTCCAAGGTTTTTTATTTTTTTAAGGATTTTAAAAGAAATGGACATTTTTCCCATTATTGAGAGATAATTGAATTTTTTTTATTATGGGATGAAATATAAAATTCCAGGTTTTTATGATGAAAAGTTAAAGTTATAATATTCTTTTATTTAAATAATTGAAATATTAAATTTATAGATGAAAGTGGAAATGAGTAGTGAACCTAAACCCGTATGGGACTACATCCACTATGTAATGATTAGATCCATTAAATCTTTATAATTTATTGGGTAAATAAACAAAGTTAACATTTTTACTTTTCTCCTACGATAATTCATACAAATTTAATTACTCATATGATGTTACAAGGTAAACTATTTTATGTTATTTCAAAGATAATTTTAATTGAGTTACCAAATTTAATGAAGAGACAAAGTAAACTTATAATATTTAGTGATAAAAGAATATTAAAATTCTAATTTTAGGTGATTCATATATTATTGTATGGTACCACAAGTTTCCTACATTTTTCTTTATTATTACAAATGTTTTTAATTGAAATATTTTAATTTCCAAAGGAAAACTAGTATTTTTTGATATAATGTAATATTTATGATCTAATAATGGCAAAGTGTTTTTTTCATGGTAATGTTTTCATGAAATATAATTTTCTATTTATTCTCTATTATAAATTGTTTTATGAAATCTATAGTATTTTATTTTTGTTTAATGGGTATTTAAATGATTATTTTGTGAAATAAAATTTATGTAGTAAAAGAAAATATTACTTATGTGTTTTAATGAATTTCAAATGGATTATCTTGTTTTATTTATTTTTTATCTCTTACTAAGATTTTTTTTCTTATATTATATTTTAATATGTTTTTTACATGGCTCAATGTTATGTAGGTATTATTATAACATCAATGGTGACATGTATTTAATGTTTCCAATGTATCATTAATGATACATGACTAAAAACATAAGAACTTATTTTTACATAAATAATGGGCATTGATTGGAAGTTTTTATATTTTATAGTATGGTTTTGACATACATGTGTTTTTATTAATTCTATAAAACTCTAATAAAAAAAGATCCAAGAAATTTATGATAGTGAAAACCATTTTATAAACCATGTAATTATGGGTTGTTTAGTGAACACACTCTTTGAAATTCTATCCATAAAATGAATGAGAACATGATACTAATTCAAGTTTCTCTTTTTTAGGGAAGTTCATGTAGATTTTTTTGGAATTTGTAAACAACACTCAAATCAACCAAACCATAAAAAATATTCAAGTGGAAATTATTTTCTACCCCTATACAGATACATTAAAACTTATCAAACACTCCAAATTTATTAAATAGATTTTAATTAATTGGAATATTGGGAAAGTGTGTTTATTAGTCTTAATTTTTAAATTTTTAGAGATATAATATTCATCTAAAATGATTATATAATTTCTTCTCAACTATACTTAACCTCAAGTGAAACAATTCATTAATACATATCATGTATTATATTCTTTAAAATTAACTCCAATAATATATTTCTGATACAACTTGAAATATTCCAATTATATATCATGATATCAGTTATATTAATCCCTAAATGATAACACTTTATGCTATTATACTTATAGAACATTCCTATTCTCCCAATACATGAATCATAATTAAATTATTAATTGAATTCAAAAAATAACAAATGGAGAAGTTGATTAATCCATATCTTCTTAGTGGGATAAAAAGGAATGAGATTTACTTCTCAATCCATAAAATCATTTAATATATGCTCTAGTTTGGTAAGAACTATTTGTTATTTATAATTTTTTAAATATATAGATCTGATCCACCTTTGGAATAATGGGATTCTTTGTTTATTTACCTTCATTCATATGTTTAATTGGGTTTTTATCTTAGGTATAAAAAAACATATGTTCTTTCATGCTTCATCTATCATCATTTCATTTTCTAAATATAATGGCTATATGATAAAGAATTCATTAGTATCATAAACTACATTATCATTATGTGGTATATCCTTTTTACTGAATCCTTTTGTCTTCCATATTATTCCTCAAAATCCTTCAAGATTCCCCTCTTTGAAAAAATTTCAACATCATTTTTTTAGATATCATCCACCAAACCAATCTTCTTTTTTCTTAGATAAATATTTATTTATTTATATCTTTGTTCATTTAACATTAATTTTTAGGAATTACTATAAATGTTCAATTATGTGAAATTTTCTTTTATTTCAGAAGCACCTCATCTTTCTTAGCATTACTTCCTTCTTAAAATTTTTCTCGGGTTCACTTTTCTCAGAAATTATTAGTTGTTTATACTTTAATGACCACTCACATTATCATTATTTTCTTATCATTACATTTGAATTATTCCTTAAAAAATAATTTATACTTGGTAAATTTATAACAACACTCATTATCATAGTAACCAAAAATATTAAAATTTAAATATATTCTCTTTAGAAACTAAAAACTATTTTGGAGAAAACATTTATCTTTTTCTATGATATTTTCATATATTCAGATTTAACCTACTTGATGCATGAATTTTATAATACAAATGAATGTAAATTTTATTCCAATAATAAATTACAATATTCCAAAATCATCTATAATAGTAATAGTGAATAGTGAAAATTTATTATTTTATTTGAACCGTCATCTGGATAATAGTTTTTTTATTTTTTTTGGTAAAAATAACTTCCTTTTGAGATATTCTTTAGGTGATAATATTATTTCACATGATCTCCTCTATAATTTATGTTATGGTGGATTTATTATCATATCTTCACCCATATTTATCCTGATATTGATTTTTTAATTTTAAATGAAAATGGTACAACCAAAATAAAAATATAAATTTCAATGATAAGTGTTACCACATTATTTGATAATACATTACATGTATACTTAGTTTATTCTAAGATCTTATTTTCACTAGAGTGGGTACTTCAAAATTATAGTATCTTATTTGAATAATTCATAGGAGATCTTATTTTCTCAGCTTCATGTGAAGGTTCTTCTTGGGTGATTTCTATATTTCACAAATTAACCTCCTACACAAAATAGGTCAAATTTAGATTATTTCTTTCTCTTTATGATATTTTAATCTTTCATCACATCCCTTTTATATCATCATAAATTGTATTTCAGGAAACATACACCTTTATTATAGGTTATTATTATGTTCTTTTATCCCTTTATCCTTGATTTCCAACTGAATATATTTGGCACCAATGACTCCATTAATAAATGAGGTATTTATTTTTTGTTTTTTTTAATCTCAAAATTTTCACCAAATTATTTTTAAAACAATTCTACAAACATGGAAGATATATATTTTAAAAATAATAATGTTTGTTCATTGTCGTCAACATATTGACTAAGAGTATCACAGTGTGACATTTGTTTCATACATTATCTCTTTATAGCTTTAATCCAATTATATATATATATTTTTTAAATGTAATTCCTTAATAAAATCAAATACAAAAGAGGATACTTCAATTATAATATTATTTTAATCATCATTAACTTTTGAGAACTGGTCTCAAATTAACTAAATATACTCAGACTACTCAAAACCCAAACATGATTTTTCAAGAGGATCATCCTTAATCGATGTAACTAAATAATTAAATCATTAATTAACATCAATTAGTGGTGGATATTTTTTATTCTTTGAGATATATCATAACTTCTATACTTATTTATTCATATTATTCATTATGGTCTTAAAAACGCTATATGTTTTAATTTATAGGGAAGGAAAATGATTTCTTCACCAAGGATACACGTAATATTATTCAAATATCCACAACATATACAAATGATAAAAATAAATATGAAAGAAAAAATATAAAATTAAAGGAAACATATATAAATATTGACAAAACAATAAATAAGATTAGGAGGATTTGAATGATACCTAATAGAGCACTTAATGAAAAAAAATTTGTTCCTGAGGAAATCATAGAGGAAGTTCAACATCCATATACCTAAAAAAACCATGGAAGTTTCATCCTCTTAAATTCATATGTGAAATTATTAATCCCATGGTTACAGAGCCATTATTTTCCTCACATTCACATGTGATTATTCTTATGTAATGAACACCCTAACCTTTTCTTAGATACACCTTCAAAAGCCTTAGTTTGATCATATAACCATGATTAGAGTTTGGGTGAATCAGTGTAAACCAACATTACTAAATTATTTTAAAATTTTAATTTACCATGTTAATATTCTCACTATTTCTGTTGTTATAATGAGAGGATATATTAATGAATAATTATAACATGACACCACCTGAAAAGGAAGTAAATAAATAATGAATCAAACACACTGTTTTTACAAGTTTTTATACAAGTGATGGAATTTATTCCTTACTATGTATTAATATATTGTGTGAAATATATGTTTCATTAATTTTTTTTATTGATTATAAAATTTGAGAAGGTATCATCTATAAGTCCACACTTACAAGGGGTAGAAATGTGCCATATTTGAATCAATGCTGTCATATGAAATTAGTAATCCTCTTACAACTCAATTGTATCCAAATTATATGGATAATATTATAATATATACTTACAATATTCAATTTTATTATAACTTACCTCCCAAATTTATATATTTATTATTCTTTTGGATATCTCTGCATCATAAATGAAAGATATTCTCCCTTAGGAATAGATGTTTGACATCCAGTCTATCTTATGCATACATATCATATACATCATACTTATTCTTCTCAACTCATTGTCAAAATGATCTAAACACGTTTGAATTTTGTTTAAACATATATTTTTCTTCCTAATTATACTTTAAAAACTTTTATGCGTAGAACATATATTGATGCAACAATAATTTCATCCTTACACAACTCACTTATTTTTCTTGAACCTTGGTTTATAGGATATAGACATATGGTAGGGAAGGAATTTAATATTACTTCCCACTATTCATATCTTTTATCTTCTAACCTTGATGAAAATAAGTTATACATTAGAACCACCTCAAAAACCTCATTCTTCAGCTCATATTCTTTTTCTTCCTTTATATATAAGAAGTTCCAAAAAAGTAATTAATCATTTATTTCCCTCCATCATTTATCATGGCCACATACTATTCTTATATACATGTATATTAATGGAAATCATGTGAATATGATTTATATATTATGAATATATAAATTCCATGATAATTATAAATATGAAACTCTCAATATTATCTATTTTTTAATCTCATTCAATCATAGTCAAAGATATATTCTTTTAATCTTCTAAGAGCATCAATATTTTTATCAATCAATTTTTTTGGCCAAGATAAATTATTTATGCATTTTATTCTATAATTAAATATTATAATACCAATAAATTTATATTTTATGTTTAATTATCACATTGTTTTATAAATTTAGCTGAATTATGAAAATAAAAAAATTATTGATTTTGAAGTGATTTTGTATAATTTTTAGTATTTCTATAAAAAATTTATATACTATTAAAAACTATGTAATTGATTTTTGTTATATTTTATATTTAGTGAGATTCATTTAAATAATCCAAATTTAAATCTAAATATTACAAGGGATGGCCCAATTAAGGCATCCAATTGGGCCCTTGAAATACATGCATGGTTTGGATGTTTTTTAAATAATAGACCATATCTCAAATAGTACTAGGCCAAATAAACTAAATTTTTTTTATAATGTAGATAATATTTCATATTATAATTATTTTAAATATTAATGATCAATATTTATCCTCTTTCAAGGTTATAAATTCATTAGAATTAGAACCATAGGAAATAAAATTTTCCACCAGGGCAGATATGTTTTATGGTGTAATATTGTTATTAATTTGGTTAAATATGTCCAATGGAGTTCACAATATGTGATTAGACAACCATGAAATAAGAAAAAAATCCAATTATGACCACTGTCTAATATTGGGACAATTATTAGAAGAAAACACACTATCTATTTCAAGAAAAATTTGGAACCAAAATGAGACACCCCTCAACCTTATAAATACATACCTCCACTTATTTTATGAGGATCTAACCATTTCAGTGGTTAAATAGAGGTTAATTTTTATTTTTAAATCTTATAAAATTATATTATATATCAGTACCTCTTTCTCTTTATTTTCCCTTTAATTTTGTCTATTGTTTTTTCCAACCATGAATTTCATCATTATAGAATTGTATAACTAAATTCGATGATTGTTCAATGGGTGAGAGAATATTTATGTTTAAGTTATTTATTATTTAGTTATTCTTCTTATTTAATTATATTATTTTTGAACTTATTAAAGAGATTAACTTATGCAATCTTATACATTTCCCTGCTGCTGACTTTTTCTTGTTATTCCTCATTATTTCTCTCTTTCATCATTATAATATAACCTTTGATGAAGTATAATTATGATGATGATGTGTGGAAAATAGGTCTCACAGTAGTAATTTGAGAGATTATTATTCCATATAAATTGGTATCAATGTGTGGTAAAATAATTTCTAATAAGATGTAATAGTGTGACTAGCCATGATAAATATATTTAATTTAATATTGAGAATAGTTTTATTAAAATTGATGGTGTTACTGTGAACTCCTTAGAATAAAATTTTCTTCATTAAAAACCTCTTAAGGTATTATTTTTAATTTCTCAATATTTTTATATTAATATATTCTTATATAATTATCATTTTAGGCCCACGTTATATTAGTCTATCTCTTACAAAAATATTTTTGTTATGAATATCAATATTAGAAGAAAAATATTGTCAAAGAGGTATCCTTAAGAGATCGAACCAAGGTATTACACAATATTGAATTATTATGTAAATAAGAAAAAAATTAGACATGTTCTATGGAAAATCCCCATGCATAAATTATGAATTATTTTATGGAGTTTAATATCATGTATACAATGTTTTTCATAAAGACATTAAAATATATAAAATTACCAATAACTAAAATTATAGAACATATTTTCAAATAATTATTTTATTAGGGAAATAATTTCTTTTATTGGGACTTTTCATATACATGAACTATTAAATATTTATAATAATCTATTAGGGATAAGTGTTTTATGATTCAAATGGAGAATTTTTTATTGAATTATTGAAGATGTCTGTAGGAAAATAAACATACTTTACACTTCTATTGAGAAGATCAAATTTTAATGATGGGAGTAACAGAAACTTTTTGAAGAAAAAGTGAATCTGGTTCAACCTACTTTTATATTTGAATATCCTAAGGAGAAATGTAGAGAACAACTTAATGATATATCATCCAATTCCATGACCCGTCCTAGTGGGGATCGTGCTACGACTCCCCAAGCCTACCTCCAATAGTACAGGGTTTTATAAAGGAGTCACAGGCCTTGTCTGTTCATCTGGGGTCTTCTTGGGTGCTGTCGCTATGTTCCAGTACACGGTGTCAGCTTGTGTACCAGTACACAAGGTAGCCCATGTACTTTCTCCTGGTCGTGTGGTGTGGGGGGGGGGAGAGGTACAAACCATGTGGACAACCCATGTACTCTACCCCATGTCAATTTGCATCCAAGGTACAATTTGAGTTACCTAAGAGAGGTCACATGCCATGTGAAGTGGTCACACGCCGTGTGATCCTTAAATTTTGCCTGAAACCCTAGCCACTGTAAGGGCCACCCACATTTCATGTAATTCTAGATTAAACGCTATGTTGTTCGTGATTTTAGAGAATCAATAGAGCTCCTCCCACATGCTTCAAGAACTAATGACCTTCCATTCCATAATTGATTCACCATGAAACAGGAGATCCAATCTCATGGAGTCAATACATTTCCAAAACAACACGTTTCCTGTTTTGATCTGGTCACAAAACGAATTAAATAATAATTCTTCATTCTGCACTAAAGAAAATTAAAGAAAATGGATTCAGTGATCCTCAGTCATTTTAATATCTTTTTGTCTATTTTATCTCCTCCATTGGGACATACCTATCCCATGTCTTTGATATCTGATCGTCGTACCAAGAATCATGTGCGTAACAATTGATTGATCGGGATGTGTCGAGTCATGGGCGAAGAAAAGAATTCCCATGATGAAAGATGAATGGAATAGAAAAGAAAAATAATTAAGGAGAAGATGAAATTTAATTGATGTTCACATTAATATCAATCCTTCACCTATAGAATGACAATTAAATAAGTAAAATTATCATAATTTTAATCTCCCATCAAATTACATAAATATTTATCCCATCCCATAAGTATGATAGATCCATGGTATATTCTGTTAATGGATTTGTTTGTATTCATCATAATAATCAAAAATGAGAATGGGGAATTGAAATAATGCATCAAACCTATATTTGGATCACTTGGTGATGAAGATCGATCACATCATCGTTGATGTTGGCAAGATCTGCCAAGATTGGTGTTTTCCGATATTTGATTTGAGGTTCTGTCATCACCTGCTCGAGATGATTCTATAGAGGTTCCTCCCAACATATCTAGAGAATTATTGTGTTATAAGACTAACCCTATATCTCATACAAATTAATTATTTAAAATCACTTATTTTGTAGTGTCACATATTTGATGAAACAAAATAAAATTAAAATTTCTAATTTATTTTATTCATTTAAAAACACCATGATGAATTTACACAACATACCAATTCCAACCAATGTAAGTTCATTCCTAGGGTAAAGATATTATTATGAATGTATAAGTGACCTCAAATTTATTATTTGGGACATGTTTATTAGTTTTTTAACTTTTTCAGGAAAACTATATGAACATGCTATTTAATAATATAATATATTTTAAAAATATATTCCGGGAACACCAGACATCCGAATCACATGCCATCATAGTTCATGGTCGTGAATTTAATCCATAAATTGTTTAAAAACAATAAATTAAAAAACCTAGACATTACATTCTCTTCACCTAGGATATTGACGTCCCTAAAAATCAAATATTAAGGCCACTCAAAAATTTGAGGGTACTGAACATGAATCCGAGCCTCCCAATCCCATGTTCTTTCATAGAGATTCTCATGTTGGCACCACACATATACAAAGGGAATCGATCAACCAAGAAGGATCTACTACTACCAATCCTTGATCTCCCCTGGGTAGTCAGAAAAAGTCTATCAATCGTCGATGTCCATCACTCCCCCGTTGATGACATTTGATGGGTCATTTAATTACCTTATCTGCTGTGACATGTGGAATAAATTATGTGCCTGGTTGGGCTATAGAGCTAGAGATAAGTGGTATTCTGCCTTTCTAAATCTACAATGTGTCTAAAAATGGCCAGTAAACCTCAAAGAGAGCTTATCGACCTGGCCAAATCTCTATGATCAATGTCAAAGACAAACCCAAAGAAACACATGATCTGCTACCTCAAACTCCAAATACTCTATCTCCTATTATAATATGGCTTCTGACGGATCTGTGTAGTCCTCATATACTCCTATATGATTTGAAACTTCTTGGTTATAGTTATCACTAACTTTGGGCACACGAGTGTTGACTCTCCTAGATCATTCCTGCAAAGTGTTTACCTGTAGGGTCACCAGTAGAAATCCTTGAATGGTGCTATACCAATGGTGGAATGGTATCTGTTATTGTATAAAAACTCCACCAGTGGTAGGTGATCCTTCCAATTATGGTCAAAGTCTAACATTCATTCTCATAGTATGTCCTCTAAAACATTAATGATATTCTCTTTATAGACATTTTTTGTTGGTGAAATGCTATTCTCAAGGGTAACTAGATCCCAAAAGTCCTCCTCTAATCCCGACCTCAATCAGGATGTAAAACGAGCATCTCAATCTGAAACAATCATCAATGGAACTCCTTAGAATCAAATTATCTCATGCATGTAATTAAATCCCAATCTCTATACTAAACTATACTCTCTAATACATAGGAAGTTTGATGTCTTGGCGAGTCGCTCAAAGATCACCTATATGGAATCGTGCCCCTTAGACATATGTGGGGACATGATCATGAAGTCCATCAATATCCCATCCCACTTATATTTTTTCACCTAAAGGGGTTGATCTAAACTCACTAGAACCTAGAGCTCATCCATCACTTTCTAACAAGTAAGGAATTGATAAACAAACTCTGCCATTTTCTTCTTCATCCCTAGCCTCCAAAACTAACACTGGAGGTCCTAGTACATCATCACCGTAGTATGATGTATTGCTAAGTGGGGCATATAAAACTCCCTTCGAACCACCTCCCACAACATCACTGGTACTATTGTACATCCTCTGAAGAGAATGAAATTCTCCCCACCTTTTGAATATCTGTTAGGAGTGTGACCTATGGATATCAGATAATGTAGGGTATCAAAATATGTATCCATAATCTATGACTCCCTGAATCACTATAAGTGTAGAGGATTAACAACCATCAAATTTAGGTAAGGTTCCCCATCTCTATCCACAAGGGATAACTGCAATAAGGAAAACTGCTCTGACACATCGTTCAATAACTGTGTACTAGATATCCTTCTTAGAGCATCTTCCACCATTTTCCCCTTTCTAGGAGTATAGGAAATCTCATAGTCATAGTCTTGGAGTAACACTAGACATAAACATCATCTCATGTTTAGATCCTTCTTATATGAGATATAATTTAAAATCTTATGATTAGAGTAGATGATAAACCACTCTCCCATCAAGTAGTTTTTCCAAATCTTCAAGGCTAATACTACCATTTCAAACTAAAAAGCATGGGTCAAATAGTTCTACTCATGTATTTTCAACTAGAGAGAACCATAGGCAATCACTACATGCCTCTACTTCAGAACACAACCAAGCCCATTTCCTTATGCATCACATAACAATACATTCTTGACACCCTCCTATAATAGTCTCATGATCAGAGCAATAATCAAACACTTCCTTAGGTGCTGAAAATCCAGATGTCACATCATTCTCTATATGAAAGGGTACTCCTTTCAGATCAAGGCTATCATTTTTTTTTGACATCCTTGAGAAATGTGATATGAATTTCTGATAATATAATATTATTCCAAATAATCTACATACCTCCATCATGTTCTTAGGTCGATATCATTATAACACTACGTCGACCTTGGCTGGGTCCACTGCCAATATATGTATTGAGATAACGTTTCCCATAATGTTAACAACCAGAATACAGAACTAGCAATTCACGTGCTTTTTGAATAGCATGTTCTCTTAGAGTATCTCTGGAACTATCCTTTAGTGTCTCACATGCTCCTCTTTAGATGCTGAGTACATAGAGATAACATCAATTATAACTACCACAAACCTATCTATGTAAGGATTAAAGATCTAATTCATTTGTACAATGAACACTGATGGAGAATTCGTCAAACCAAAGGACATATCCAAGTACTAATAATGAACATAATAAAATTTTAAGGTTGTCATCAGTATATCCACATCATGTACTCATAGCTAGTGATATCCTGATTTGAGGTCAAACATTGAGAATAATCATATCCCTTTCAACTAATCAAATAAGCCATCAATCCTCAAGAGTGGATACATGATCTTTATGGTCACCTAGATCAAACACCGATATTTCACACACATCCTCAAGCTCCCATCAGAATATTTAGAAAAAAAATTGGGGGAACCCATAGTGAAACTATGGGTCTCACGAAGCCCTACCTCTACAAGTCCTCCAGCCACACCCTGAGCAAACAAAGTTCTATGGGATCCATCTGATACACTGGTGTAGATATCGATGTAATCCTAGGATGTAAATTAATGCAAAAGTCTATCTCCCGATGAAGATGTAATCCTTGAACATCTTCAAGAAATATGTCCTCGTACTCCACTAACATTGCTAGAAACCAGAAGCTTATAACATCTACTACTCCAAGGGCCAGGCTCACTAACTAATGAGTAATTGGTTGTACCCTCCTATTAATGAGTCCATCCTATGTTTACTAGGTTTCCTTTTCACAAGAAATAGTAAACCTTATTCCATCACTATAGAGACACCACACCCCTTCCCTTAGAAAATCAATTTGGGTGTGGACAATAGATAGATAATTAATTACAATAATGATGTCATAAGGCCCTAATTCCACCACTAAGAAGTTCCACCTAAAACTCTCACATCCATGGGTCATGTCACATTGTCGTCACACATTTTTGATCACCAAGTCTTGTCCAGTTTGTTTCTCCATGTATAATTGTTGAGTTAATGGTTCAATTAGAATCTATAGGTCTTGAACAAGATACATGTAGTTAAAGGAATTACTAGAACCTATGTCTATTAGTACAATATATAATGTATAAAAGGTAGATATCCTACATAAAATCATTCTGGGAGACCCTGGATCCTATGCCTCGACCTCATGCATATGTCCCCACCCATGTTCTGCAGCTCCAAAAGCTTGGCATGGACAACCTCACAGTGGTTGTAGAAGTATGTCGAAACATCGACCACCTCCTACTGCTCCCCCAGCTCTGCCAAATCTACCCCTGCAGATCTGCCTGCTACAATAGATGTATCTTCCTTGGTGGTCCATCCATAGTCTCCCTATCGATAGTATGGTGGGTTGGAATATATCAAGCGAGATCTCCCCTATCATCACATGAATAGAACCACCTATCACTAGGTTTAATGTACCCACCATATGAGCCTTGAACTATAGATCCTCTATCTAGGAACCTCTTCATGAAACACATCCCATGTCTAGGTCCATGGGAATGAAATATACTCTATATTAGTGAGGTCTCTGTTCCTTCTCATCCACTCCTGACTATCACCAACTTTAACTCCTCACCCAAGAATATTTTAACCACCAAATCCCATTCAGGCACCCCAACATAAGTTGTAATGAAAATAAAGATAATTCAATCTCAGATGACTCTACACAGACCACACATGACGTTTTGAACATGAAATTACTGATCTCTAAAGAAATCCATCATGTAACTAGAATGGTTGGCATACATCAATGAATAATCACCCACTTTCATGCTTCCCTGCTGGAGATGAAGAAGCTCCTAAATAAGCACAAATATCAGTTTAATCGGTGATAAAAACTCTTGGAAGAGGAGCTCAAACTCTTTCTATAAAAGAGTCTCCTTGTCATGAGTATGGATTGCCAAATTTCACCATCTTCTTACTAATCCATGTAGATAGCTTGCCTATAGGGCCACCATCTGATCTTATAGTGTCCTAACTAGATGGATAACTCAGGTCACCACCTCAATCTAGTCTTCATCCTCTTGTGGGTCGGGCTAGGCTCAGAACCTTATTGGTCTCTGTATCTTAAACTCTTAAAGTGTGGTCATCTTGTTCTCCTCATCCAGTGGTACTACGGGTACCACATGCTACTCTACAGGTGGTAGTATAACTGGTGAACCACATGAAGGTGACATCTACGAAACTTCTCCTAGTATCGAAGCATCATCATTGAAGGGGACATCCTCACGATCAAGCTATGATATCCTTGCTAGTATGAATCCTAGAGGCATCCTGTATGAAAATAAGATGTAACATAGTCAATGAGTATATCTAGAGAGATGACTCAATATGTACATAAAAACCATAACCCATTCTTATATGATGCATGCACCATTATGTTTCCATACAACCTATGTTCTCATGTACCGAGTCGAAAAATAGGTTATTAGTGTCTTGGTGTATGGATACATCGACTGTCGCACCCAAACTGGAGACCCTGGCCTGAAATCTAATCTCGAAACATTTAACTCTTTCACCCCAAACCAATCTCATAGACTTTCAGTCCTAAATAAAAATTGAACACCATAGATTCCACTATTTCATGACCCATACCAGTGGGACCCTTGCATTGACTCTCCAAGCCCTCCTCCAATAGGACAGGGGATGGTGACTAGCACCGATTAGGTATAAGACTAACAAAGGAGTCATTTTCTATGTACCTGTATGCACACACACATATCCAAGACCACAAAATGATGAAATATAAAAACCACTATGTAAAAAATACATGCATACAACCATATCCCACAACCAGATTACCAAAAAAATAAAAGTAAATTAAATAGGGATATAATATAAGTTCACAAAAAAAGATTTTATAACCACAAGTCCAAACTGTAAGAAAAATGTATTGGGACAGTGGTATATAGTTATAGTAAGTCACCACGGTCTGTCCGGTCTCACAGGGAACCTTCTTGTACTGGTTTACCTTGGACTCCATCAAAAGTTCAATCATCTACACAAGACATGAAACATGTGGGAAAATACCATTCATGGGTGAGTATAAAAATAATTAGTAGGACACCTAGAAACTACAAAGAAATAAAAAAAGAAATATACAGTTGAGTCTACATAGGTATATGTCAACAACATATATAATAATAATATCTATATAAACTCAACCTAGACACATAATATATATATAATTCAAAACCACTACATAAAAATCCTAGGAATTTAGATCTATGATTCCATGAAGCACTCATCTTGGAGAACACACTCATGAGTTCGATATTACTGACGACGTCCGTCCAAGAGGTACTTCTCATCGGGTCTCCCCATGAGAGAGATAAAATGTTAGATCTGAAGAGAATATAATACAATAAAATAGATGAGGATCACATCAGTTAAATGGGTGTGATACCAACAACTCAATTAGGATTAACCCACTAAGTAGAGGATTAGTTCTGATATAGTGTTAGTCACACTAATACTGAGAGATACACATAGGGCATGGAAAAAAGAATAGAGAATCCAGCTCTAGGCCTCTTGGGGGATTCCTATAATTCTATACAATAATTACTACTAAAGGGATCATATTCCAATGAAAAGAAAAATATTTTTACCTACCATTATTGAAATGTTACAGGGAATGGACCCTAATTTAAACTATTCTTGATACGAAGGAAAAAAGGATCAATCCATGTAGAAATGTGTATAAAACATGTAGTAGGGTCACAAACTATATATGTTGACCTTGATTACTACATGTGTACAATGACATGTGTAATTATAAACTATGTCTTGAATATGATGGGTACACAATTGATAGAAGGAGTCACATACTGTTTCTATCCATCTGGGGTCCACCCATGTGCTAAGTCCATGTTCTAGAACACTGTGTCTTCTCATATACTAGTACATGGAGTATCCTGTGTTCTTGGTCCATGTTGTGTCATGTGGGAGGGGGGGGGGGTACATGCTATGTAGGAAACCTGTGTACTTCACCGTATGTTTGTTTATACCCAATGTACAAACCATGTTACCTAGGAGAGTTCACATGCCGTGTGATGGGGTCACACACCACATGATAAATAGCTTTGTAATGTAACCCTAGCCACCATAAGGGGCCCCATACATCATGTAATCTCATATTACACATCATGTGGTCCATGAATTTAAATAATTGTAAGAGCTTCCCCTACGTGCTTTCTCTTCTACCGAACATGGATCCAATGATCGATTCACCAAAAAATGGGGATCAAAGCATGTTGGGCATGACATATCCAAAATAGATTGTTTCCTCTTCTGATCTGATCAAAAAACAAATTAAATCAGCATTCTTACGTCTACACCAAATACGACAAAAAAATAATAGAATTTGGGATCCTCCATCATTCGAATTGCTCTGTGTCTGTCATCACACATCTTTAATGCCATTATGATCCAATATCTATAATATTGGGTTATTGCACAAAGAATCAGTAGTGCCAAAATAGATTAACCGTGATTTGTCAAGTCAGAGGCCATGTGAAGAATGTCTGTGAAAAATAATGAACAGGGGGAAAAGAAAAATAATTAAGGAGAAGAATAAACCTCAATAGATGTTTTGTGTCAATCTTGATCCATCTCCATTAGGAAAAAAATGTAATAAATAAAATTATCACAAAATCATTTTCCAATAGAACATGTAAATTATTATCCCATCACTCAAGTATGATTGATTAATGGGATAATCGGTTCATGGATTAGTCCGAGTTTGATGTAGGAATCAAGAAAGTAAAATAAATATATAAATAACACATCCTAACATGATTTAGATATCTCACTAACAATGATTGGTCACTACGTCATCGATGTTGGATACATATTCTAAGATCAGTGTTTGTTGATCTTTGTTTTGAGGTTCTGTTGTCTCCTACTGGAGAGGTTTCTCCAAAGGTTCCTACCAACATCCTAGAGAATTCTAGGGCTATACGACTAACCTTGGATCTATATCAAAGGGATTATTTTAAAGAACCCATGTCATGGTGTCAACTAAATATTTTGAAATAAAAAATTTTAATTTAATTTATTCAATTAAAATTATCGTGATA
This sequence comes from Viscum album, assembly GCA_963277665.1. Lineage (NCBI taxonomy): Eukaryota > Viridiplantae > Streptophyta > Magnoliopsida > Santalales > Viscaceae > Viscum > Viscum album. Next base: position 821,482,472 of record OY728157.1, read on the forward strand.
AATATAAAAAATCGACCTGTTCCGACCAATGTTAGGTCATACCAAGGTTAATTCAGCTGTTATGAATGTAATTGTGCCCTCAAATTTATGATCCAAGAAAATGTTTAGATGTTATTCCACTCTTTCAGAAAAAATGAACATGAAAACTATATAATATTTTAATATATTTCAAACAATTATTCTGGCACCAATAGGTTTTAGAATCTCATGTCGTCTTAGTGCCTGGTCTTAAGTTTAATTCATTTAATATTTTAAAATAATACGCAAAAAATCCAAGAAATTACATCGAAACCCTATTAACTAATTCTAAAATAGGGTTTTCAATTAGAATTACTAGATGATGTACATGTGGTTGATCAATAATGGTTGGATGAGTATTGGAGTAGACATTATAAAACATAAAAAAGTTAGTGATTCTATCAATATATACAATTTAAATTCATAACTTCGATACCTCTCTCTAAATAAGAATAAGAAAACAATGAATTGGTGGAATTTGGAGAGAAAATAGGGTATATTGACTCCCTAACTTCAATTATGAAAAACCAACTCTAAGAGGAACTATGGATATAAAAAGAATTAATATTTTTATATAAGGAAGATATTTATTTCTTGAACTCAATATTTTTTATTTTAATGAAAATTAATTGAATATTACATGCCACTGTTTTGATGTGTTATTTCACAAAAATACTTGATTTTCATTATAGGATGATGAATATGGTGAATAAGTGGTGTATACTGAGGAGATACAAAAGTGTATAGTTGATTTGTAAAATGGTTCATATATGGATGATAGAATATAGTTAATTGTTATTGCAGAATCAATTATCGAGCCTAAACTAGAATATAATCCACATAATTTCCTAACATCTACACCACTAGTGGACACCAATTATAAAAAAAAAGAGAGAGAACCCCATCATTCTTTTCCATACCTCCTTATATCTCTATTATTTATAAATTCAAAGGGATATGATTCTAGTCTATTCATTTTTGGGTAATCATTCTTAGTTTCTATATAATGGTTGTAGGAAATGTCATAAGTGGGGGTTCATATCAATAAAAAACTATATGATAAAATTATAAATAAATTTCTGAATTTTCCAGACTAGGGTATCTAAGAACATAGAACCATGTTTGGGGTGAACAAAATAAGAATATTTTACAAAATTTCAATTTTTTAATTTTTATTTTAATAATTTTTTTGTCTTTATTGCATATTTAAATTATGGTGGCACTAGTAAGGAGATTAACTCATAACTAACTATGAAAATTAAATATTGGTTATATATTTCCTCCCCTTTTAAATTGTTTCCCGTTTATTTAAATTTTTTATAGGTATAAATAAATATAAATTTGATATTAAGAATGCGGAGGGAGATTTTAATCGATTTTACGAGTTTTTTGTATCATTCTTTTTTTATTTTTCTAAAATATTTTAGGTTATAGATTTTATAATTTTTCCCTATTAGTTTTAGAGTGTTTCTAAGATCTTGAGATATATTTATTACATTGGAAAATCCAAACCACCATGTTGTTTTTTCTCTATTTCTAATTTTATATATTTTTTTATTCATATTTTTACTGATTTGATTTTTGTTTCGTAATTTCCCATCTATCCATTTTAGTATGTTTGATGCATTATGAAAATAAATTTACCCAGTACTTTAAAAAATAAATATACTATAACAAATCAAAAGTTTCAAAAATATTTTTTATCTTCTATAGTTTTTTCTTTTCTTCGTGTTGACTGATCCAGAACAAGTGGTTGTTTCTCTTCCTATTATTTTGAATTCAAATTGTTTTTAAAAAATTTATAGTTTTTCATCTCACAAAATCATTAACTTAAGACATAAATCAAAATATACCATTGACATCAAATAAATCCATGGCTTTACTTATAGTATTATTCTACATCCTAGGATTATTTGTCATTACCTTGCATGACTCTTAATGTTTTGGAATAAAAATTACAGGATTGAGTGTGGGGTAAGGGCCTTTCATTTTTGTTATTTGGGATGCATCACATTTTTGTGTGTGTGTGGTGTGTATCCCTATTCTATTTATTGGATAAATAAAAACATGAATGAGTCAATATTGGCATTTTTCTTCATTTTTATCAACCCTTTCTAATGAAAAGAAAAAAATAAAAGAAGAGAAAAATTTAATAATGAAAAAATGGTTCTAAAAATGAATTATTTACTGTTATTACTTATATAATCCTTTATTAATTAATTAACTTTTTTTTCATCTCATCCCACATAAAAAACAAATAAAATAAAGATAATTGGAAAAAATTGAAAATGGTAGAATTCAGATAAAATCCTTCATATATTCGTTGTTTAAATCACTTCATATGTCAGGAAAGGGGTTCGGGGTAAATATTTTAAGGGAAACTGTGTGAGTTATTTCATGAATTTTTAATCAAATAATTATGTATTATACAAAATATTTCAACCATATGTTTTCATCCAATGAATTTTTAAATGATTTACTAACCATCCCCATAGAAACAAAATCCCCATGAAAATACCTCCTGATTAAAAACATCTTTACATATCATAGTATCGAGAGTCAATAATTTTAAAAGTCTTATAAATATCTCACATGTTCTTGAGAATGATAAAATCATGATTTCAAATCATTGAGTGTGAGAAAAATAGATTTTTCTAGGAGGTATGTGTGACATTCACATGGGGATTAACATAAGAATAAATGAAATTTTATGAATGTATTTGAGAGTTAGGGAATTTATTTCCATATATTAGATTAATTTTTTCCTTACTTGTGATAATTCAATGGTGTTACCAATTATACCTTATGACGTTTTTTTAGTTATAATATTATTGATTTCCTAGGAGTGTGATGTTTTAGTATAAGGGATCGAGGAATCTCACATTTTCATAAATTTAATTATATAAATTAATATCTGAATCCCGAATTATATTTTAATCATAGTTTTTACATTATTATTATTTTTGGAATAAATTAAGATTAATTTTGAAAATGTCATAATTATGTATGTTAAGTGATTTTTAGAATTTTCATATTTCTATAATCAAATTTTCTAGACCAATTAAAATTTTGAAATTAAAATTTTTATGATTTTATATTCATTGAGGATAATTTTATATTACTATAACTAAAACTAAATCCAACCATATAATTTTCAAATGATGTATGAAAATGGGTCCTCAAAATATGTGAACATTTTGGATGAATTATAAATTTAGGCTCGTGTAACATTAATTACTATGATAAATAATTTAATATTAAATGAAGATAGATAAGAGAAAAATGAAAAAATTAATATATATATATATATATTACTATGGTTAATATGCTTTCATGGTCATAAATACATGGAACGTAGAAGCATGATAATTTTAACAGTTATCAATGTGTAAAAGTGTTCTCGAGTAATACAATTATAACTCTAGAAACACACAAAAAAAGATCAAGTTTTGTGAGAAAATTGGAAATACATTGGAAAATAACATCATTTAATAAAACATACTAATATTTATCCATTTTTAGACAAATAAACTATATATTTTAGAAGATATATATTGGAATCCAAAATGAACCACCACTCTCCATTATAAATGTTCACCTACACTTCATCTGAAATAATTTATCTGTTTTTGTAGTTGGGGGGGGGGTTCTTTTGAGGTTGTAATATTATAAATTTTAAATATATATTATTTTCAATTTCAATTTATTTTATATTTAATTTTATATTTAATTTTATATTTAATTTTATATTTTGTTATCTCCTTCATCGAATCACATCTCCATGAAAATGGAGAATAAAATTTGACTATTGTTTAATGGGAATTAACAATGGTATGTTTGGATTATTTTTTAATCTATGATTCTTTTAAATTTATTCCTAGATTCTATTCAGTAGTTTAAATGATTAGGGTATGTGGTTTTCACCTTTTACCCAACATAAATATCATTTTTTTAAATTATCTTAATTCCTATCCTTTCTCATTATAATGATGCATACAATGGAGTAACATTATGTTGAGGATGTGAGGTGAAGATGATCTGCACACGTAGTTTGAGAGAGTATTATCCCACATGTTGATGTCTCAGTATGAGGTATAAAAATTTCAAATGAGAGGGTGTAGTGTGGCAGGTCTTGATCACTATATTGAATTTAATATTGAGAATATTTTTAATAATAATATTCTCATCTCCATGAACTCCTCAAAAAATTATTTTTTATTCACTAACATATTTGTGTATTCTTTTAAATTTTGACACACTTATATATATATATATACATATTTCTATATAAGATGTATCATTTAAACCCCATTTATATCAGTTTATAATTTACTAATATATTTTAGTTATAAATAGTGGTAATAAAAAAATATTCTTCTGTGAGTGGCCTTCTCGATAGATTGGATTGAGGTATTGAACTATGGATAATTTTTATCTAAGTCAAAAAAATATTAACTAGAGTCCCATGGAAAAACCTCATGTATAAAATTCGTGAAATTATTGTTGAATTTAATCCATACTGGCATGGTTTTTTTCATACAGTAATATAATTATAGTGTGACACCTCTCTTAAAAATGTAAGCTATACCTTATGCTTCCCTTTTTGTTGATTGATTATGGTGTGAAACCCCTTTGTAGTGTGGAAACCCAAATTACATCATAACACTCTTATTAAATTATCAATTATATTATCCTTGGATAGAATCATATCTATTCTATGCATCATGGTTTCTATAACTTAAATATCAACAAATAATTATACTCATTCAATATCTAGAATCCTCATATTTTTAAAAACTCAAAAAAATTTACACAAGATATATAATATCATTGAAACACATCAGTGAGATTAAATTTCTTATGTATCAAAATGGGTTAGATAATTGTATAAATTTTAAATATATAATATATTTTGTACCAAATTTTATATATTCTATATGTTATAATTATCTAATGTATTTTTATATGTGATTTGTATTTTCCTCATTCCAACAAACACTCTGAAATGTCAACATGTATAAATGTAAGGATTTTTCATTTTCTATATTTTTATATGACATTTTAAAATGATATAATATAATATTATAATAAATTATATATAATTATAATGTTTTACAATTTTATACATTTCAGTATGAATTTAACACACTATGATTTAAACAATTAGTACATTCGATAGTTTATATGACACAAAAATAATGAGCTTAAACAAACATTGAAACATTAAAATTTAAATATGACCATTATAAACAAGACTTTTAATTGGGGGTGGGGTATATATGAATAAAGTTTTTTGATATATATATATATATCCTATTGAATAAATATTTATGGATGATTTATTAGGAAATAAACATTCAATTTTTAGAAATAATTATTTTATACATCAAAAATATGTTTTCTTCAAAAATAATTTTCATTTATTTATTGAGAAAGAAAATTATATATAATTTTAAAATAATTTAGAAATTATATTTTATAAATGGATATTATATTTTAAATCAATAAATCAAGGTTTTCTTGGGTTTAAATATTGCGATTTTTATGAAAAGATTAATTTTTTAATGAATAGTGAAATATAATAATTTTTTGCTGAAAAATAAAATTTATTTTCTATATTTACAAGGTAATTTCCTATTTTGAATTTGTTTTAAAATTATACAATTAATTTTGATAAAAAAATTCAAATATATTTCATTTTAATAAACATTATATTTTAATTTTGTATGAAAACATTTTTATACTTAAGAAGACATTTCTTTGGAAAACCACTATTCTTCACGTTTTACAGGTTTAATTTTAAATTGAAAATTTCTAATTTGGTGAATTTATTGTGATAAAATGGAATTCATACTGGGGATAATAATAATCCATATCATTTTTGGGGTCAAATAAACTATTTTCCCATAACGAATAGTAAAAATGGTAAGAATCTGTTGCAGTAGTTAAGGTTAAAATAGATTTATTTGGGTGTTAAACTAAAGAGACAGGTGTTAAAATTAACAAAAAAATTCATTATGTATATTTGATGTGTATTTTTCATCAAAATTTATATACATGGAGTTAAATAACGTATCTTAATACATTATTTTCAATTTTGGAAAGAAATTTTTCTTTTGAGAAGATATGTTTTATTTTATTCAAATTTATAACTATTTTTGGTCTTTTAATTTAATTCAATTTATGGAAAGTGAAATTTTGGGAAGGCTTGGACCAATAGTATAAAAACATTATTTGTTTTATTATTTGATATAAAAAATCATCTAAACTAATTTATTATTTTATTTCAAGGTAAAAAAAATTTACCCAAAAATCATGTATTTTCCTAAAAACTAATTTCATGTATTTTGTTATCTTATTATCATAGAAATTTATTACACCTATATAATTTGAATGTAATAAAATTGATTAAAAATTTATAATAATCGTATAATTTTTTATATATATATACCATTTTATTTTTTTAATTATAATTATATTGTCAGGTGAAATTTTTTAGATGTTATTATTAAGGTTAAAATGAGTTAAATATGGCTTAACGAGGAGACAAGGCTTAAAATTCAAACAAAGATTCCCAAAAATGTTATAAATTTAGTTTATTTATGACCTATAATAACTTATATTTGAATTTAGTTCTCCTTGGTTATATTTTTGGATATTAATAATTAAATATATAATTTATTCATTTAAGAAATTCCAAGAATGTTCCCCATCACTAATAATAGATAACCTCCAATACTCCCATCCTCACACCATTTCAGCACTCTATTTTATTGAATACTTATACAAATAACCCTATAATATCCATCTAAAAAGCATACAACTATTATTTAGGGAATAATACCTACCTTAGAAGGATAAAGGTTAAAAGAAAAGGAGGTTGCCTAAATTAGAGGTATTTATTTTAATTGACAGTTTTTGTTTTATTTATTCATAAATATCCTTGAATGTTTCTCAAATAATTCTCAAAAAACGAAACAAATATAATAAATATACTTATTTATGTAAATAGAATAACCTATTTCTATCTCATCTTCTATCAAATGGGAAATGATAAAATAACTTATCTATATGGCGGACTATCACCTCACAAACCGATGTAATTTTTTTCCATCACTACCTCCAATAGGTGGTTATAATTATATTTTTAGTGTTTATATATATATAAATATATATGATATTCATGACATATTTATCATTCTGGAATGATAATATATCATCAACATTCATATCATTCCATCCATTGGAAAATGCTAACGTCGTTCATGCGTATGTGTGAATTGCAACCTTCATGAAGAGATGTGATTAATTTTACATGAACACATAACATAAACACTACATATATGTTTTTATTTAAAATAATAATATATGTATGAATTAATTATAATTATATTGAGTTAAAATAATACTTACCTTTTTCCATCTTTCTCCTACAAAAAATGAATAGGATACTCATGGGTACGTACTGCCAACCATCTTTATGATTTTTACATAATTTATTTTTCATAACGATATTACGTGGTTGGTTATAAAAATATTATTTGTTTATAAAAATTATAATTATGTCATGATTATTATTCTATATATGATGGAATAATTATCTCTTTTACCCTAGTAAAAATACCATTGTTCTCTTGGACATATGAGGTGAATATCATGTAAACATTAAATGTGAATTTAATTGATTAAGTAATATTTTATAACATAGTTATTTTTAAAATAAATGAAAAAATAGATATAAAAATTTTACCTCATAATGTAAATAAATAAAATAATTTTATTACTCATTTTGATAAGGAATGTATGTGATGATTTATACTAGTGGTAATATATTATTTACCTTAAAAACCACATTTTATATATTTTAAAGATTCATTTTCTAAATATTTTTTTTATATTTCCATATTATTAAATTTATTATGGGGATATAAATATATGGAAATAAAAAAAACATTATTTGAAATTTTATATCACTTTTGAATTTCTTTCAATGATATTGAAAACAATTTTTTTATATATTTTATAAGGGATGTTTTGAGAAAAATAACACAAAGAATGTTTTATTTTAGAAAATATGATATCAATATATTTTCCCACTTCGAAATATTTTATTTAATTATAGAATAAATTTATATTATTTCATGTTTTATTAAAATAAAATTAGTCATTACTTTTTAAGTATTTTCAAAAAGGTGTTTAAATACAAAGTATATTTCGATATCCGAAAAGGTTTTCTTATGGGGGAAAAAATTTATACAATATTTAATGTTTTATGATTATATTATGGATATTAGGAATTATTTATGGTGATGGTTGCTTACATTATGAACCCATTATGGGTGGTTTCATAATAATCCAAGAATTTGTGGTATTAGTCCCCAACCTTCAACATTAAATAATCTCGCGTTAAGTTATCAATTTAATTTTTATTCACATTAAGTATCTTTTTTAGTTTATATATTTAGTGAATTGGGACATAACTCATATATAAAAACTCAAATATTAAAAAATTTAGACATCTACTCACAATAATATTTTCATAAAACAATTTTTTTTAAAAACATGGTTTCATTTCATATTTAAACTTCATAACTTTTCCATGATCCCATCCATGACTCTATTCTTCTCTAAATACCATGAAAAACATTTCAAAACATGGGATGATAATAAAAAATCTCAGTAATGGAATCATAAATAAGTTAAACTATTAGTCTTGTGAAAACATGTAAACCGTGATTACTTTATCATAATGTAATACTTTTCACATTTAAAAACTAGTAAATACACTTCACATAATATAATCTCATTTCATAACCTTTTTTAAACAAAATATTTACTTAAATGTTGTAAAAAGACAAATATATCATATAAATTATACTTGGTAAATAATAAAATGTATATGGAATATCCATATTGTCAACTTCCATATATATCACTAAATTGAATAGCCATACATATAACAACCCTGCTCTTTATTTCACACTGAAAAATAATTTATTACATAAATTTTCACTTGAGACAACATAGAAGATTGAGAGGCCTATTGTCTTTTGGGATTAGGAAAATTATATAACAACTTAAAACATGAAACACGTCTTTATTGAAAACATCTTTACATGACCACAACATTCTTTCATACATATAATTGAATGGGATATCATGAGGACATTCATAAGAAAAGGGTGAGCTATAAAGCACAGTATGGGGGTAAACAAAGAATAACATGAAGAATACAGTACATGTTATTCAATAGGAATATCAATGGAGAATAATTTAAAAATCAACATAAAGCCATGATATAGCATGATTATTATAACATGTAAATGTGTCAACAACATTTAACATGATATTTTCATGATCCAAGGCTCGTTGCACATGAAGGATGCATAAATCCTCATTGCAATTTAATTGGAATGAGTAAACCCTAATTGCACTTGAATTAGAATGAGAAAACCCCTATTTCACATGGAATATCATGATACTATTCTATATCCAATGTATTAGAGCACTATCATGGCACAACCTTTATAAACATTTCATTACATGCATAAGTGTGCCACATAGATCATACAACATGTATTCATTAAACCTCATAATTTATTCAGAGAATATAAGATGTGGAATAATTAAATTCATGGCCTCAATCAATATGTACATGTTCATAAAGGTTAATACCCTTTATAGAGATATGGGTATGGTATTCACTTACATGATTATCTTGGAATGTGAATTTTGGTGTAACTTCAGTAGCATAATGACATCAAATATAAATCGTAAAATAGGATGATGAGAGATAATGGAGTATCTCAAAATTTATACAAGAAATGTACAGTAAGGGGTCATGTAACATAATCTCCCTATATATGTAATGGAATTTAGAATAATAATATAAAAGAATAACTTAAATGTAAATTAAGAGAGAGAGATTTCCTACGAAATTACGACATAGTAATAAGTGTAAATGGGAGGAATTAATGAGCGATAAAGAGTTATCTCATTATTCAAGAATAAGGAGGGTAGTATGGAGGAGGTTTAAAATCATACCCCTACATTTATTATTTAAAATACAAGGTGATAACATTAAAAAAGAAACTTGGACAAAAACGAGAAAGAATGAAATCCCTTACTTGGAAGTGTGATACCAAAGGCTTGGGAGAGGATTTAGAGAGGCTTAAAGGGAGATTAGGGAGAATTTTGAGGATTATGCAGAATATAGGGTAGAGTTTGGTCGGGCTACAACAGTTTTAGTGAATAGTATTGGGAGATTGAGTGGGTTTATATAGAAAAGGAGATAGAATTCTTTATTATTTAGGTTTTGGACTCTACATATTAAACTAATCAAAACCACAAACTTCCCAATGGTTTTTTCCCATTTGTTTTGCCAAATGGATGTGGAAAAATTATTTTATATTGAAAATGGATGAAATTATTAAAATATTATTCTTTCTTATGTGAAGGTGTGTCACACTCTCAAGGAAATCATTTTAAAAAGTTAAAATGTTTTATAAGTCTTGGAGGGTTTACTAAGGCACCATATAATAATTGAAAAAAATATAAAATCACATTATAATAAAGGTAAAACCAATATTATATGAACATACCATTAATGTTTTGTATTACACCACTATTGGGTCATTATTATGTCATAAAACAAATTATATATTAAAGACTATTCAATTTTAACAAAAAAAAATAGATTGTCTCGGAAAATTATGAAAAATTAATTGCGAGATAATTTTGATGTCTTGAATCAGAAAATGATAGTAATTTCATCTATAAAATTTTCTTAATATGTCAATTTTACTTTTAAAATAAAACCTGACAATTATAAAAAATTCAAGGGTTTTGAAAAAAAAATTCGAACATTAATAAAAATTTCAATTGTATTCATAAAAAATTATACATTCATTTATATTTAATAAATAATTAATTAAGTGATAATGTTTTATTAAAATATTATTTAATTAAAAAATCTATTAATTCATCAAAATATATTTTATAATTGAATATTAACAAAAATGGTATTTGTGCTTTAAAATCCATTTAAAAGGAAACAATAATAAAATGAATTTATATTATTTATTATATACAAACATAATGCACATAGTCAGAGTCATATGGTATTTTTACATAACCTCATATAACACCCGTATAATACCTAAGGGTAAGGTGTGAGATGGTGAAAAACTCTTGGGGTGGTTCCGATAACATCTCTCTAGTGGTAATATCTATTAACTTACACTTCTCCCATAGGTGGTTCTATTCATGATTAATGTGTTGAAGCTCAGATTGGGCTTGGTAAAGAGTGAATCCCAGTGATGCTACCTCCTTTACAGGATTCTATAAATGGGCTTTGTATGGAGAAATTCTACTAGATGAGACCATCGCTTCCTTTGTGTGTGAAAATTGTATTTATTAAAGCCCAATATTTATACTAATATTGTGATTACTGTTCAAAGATATATTTGCAATGGTAACATTTATTAATTGTATTTTTAAATCAAAAAATCATAAAAACAGGAAATTTCATATGTTTTATATATCCATTTTACACAATGAGATATTTAATTATATCAAGAGAAATTTTCATTAAATGTTTTTTGGGTCATTACAATACGACTAACATCCATACCCAATGCATTGAAGGTTATAAGATAACTACCAATCCAGGGTTTATCATGGAACCACCAATATTTGGAATACCACATAACCACCCAGATTTGGTTTATCATATAACCACCATTCAAATGATGATGTACCGTTATATAATCCTAACACATAAAAGATTGCAGCTATCAACATTTCACTCAAAAAAATTCATTTGCAATAACCAAAAATTATTTCAAGATATTGAAATTTTCAATATACATTAAATACTATTTTCAATACCAAAACACACAAAAAAGGTAATAGGGGATTTCATTTTCTTTTTAAAACCATTAAATCTTAGAGTGGAACACTAATATCAAATAACAGTTATGGTAGTAGAGAAGTCATTTTCACCGTATACACTTAAAAAAGATTCATTTTATCATTTAGCAATGAAAGAAAAACATTTTATATGAAAACATTCATTTTTAAACCCTTTTAATTAATTAAAAATAGAATGGTTTTATTACACACCTTATAAAAGAAGGTGGTGTATAACATCAAAATATGCCTCAAAGAATGGAGATTGAGACGAAGTCCCTTAGCACAAGTTTGAAGCGTCATGTATGTTAATAGTTATTCCTGAATAATAAAATTAGGATAATTTATATTTTCATGAGAAAATTTTTAATGTTTATTATTAAATTTATATCAATTCTTTATATGTTTAAACAGTTAGTTAATTAATTAAGTTCATGTCGGATGTCGTGTGGATATTCTGTACTTGAGTCAAAAATGAACATGGATGATGTCTCTAGTCCATGTGATGAAAATTACATCATATTTAGAATAATTATTATGAAATTATTATCATTTTTATAGATAAATTATTATTTTAAATCAATCCATTACGTATGGTTATAAAAAATTAACAACATTATAATAATCGAGATGGTAAATCGTACGTACACATGAGTATCATTTTCCATTTTTAATTGATCATTATTAAAAGAAGTTACGTATTATATTATCATTATAGAATGATAATATTATAATTAATATTATATTAAAATTTTTTATATACTTATATATATCACACAATTAATGTAATGATGAAAAATGAGTCACATCGCTTCGTAGAGGTGATAGTTCACACGTACATATGAACGATGTTGTCATTTTTATGAACATAAAATGTACGAACATAATCGATATCTTATTAAAGTATAAGGATTAATATTTCATTTATATTACATATGATCTTTAATTCCATTATTATAACTAGTCATGAGAGACGGTTATGGAAAAAAAATTAGAATAGTTCGTGGAGGAGATAGTTCATACATAGACACGAATAATTAATTCATTTTACATTTAATTGAAGTGGAGTTGGATTTAGGTGATTATAATAATAAAATAAAAACTCATTAAATTGATGATATTTGAGTATTTATTTCATCAAGTATCAATAATATTTGAAGAAAATGGAAGAATAAATAAAATTGAAATACTTAAACAAAAACATCACTTTTCCTTCAAATGAGCACCTATTGTAACACATTAACCCCTATCGAAATGGTGTGATGCCAATAAAGCCTAAAGAATATGGGGAGGTAATATAGGTATTGGTTTGGGATGATATGGGAAGAACCAAAAGGTTTTGGTAGTATGAGTGATAGAGAGGAATTAGTGTCTTTTTATATGAGAGGAGAGAGTCACCTTAAGAATTATTAAAATAATTTAATTAATATAAATTAAATTTACATTTAAAATGTGTCCATGTTTATATATATAATATATATGATGAGTATAGTTTTAAATCCCCTCATACCATAATTTTTAGACATGTATTGATTTTATTTTAAACCTTATCTTTTCGGTTTACCCTTAAATCTTCACTTTTAATTTTGACAGTGGTAACAACATGTTAAATATTAACAAGTTATAATATTTACTTATATGCATTGAATATCTAATAATTGAGGAATTGATGAATTTTTAGACCTTATTATTGACACTTTTCAATTTTAAGATATATTTTTTGATTTCTAATTAATTTAATAAATTATTTTTTTATATAATATGAATTATGTCATTTTTGACACTATTAACTTTATTTAATTTAAATAAAATAAAAAACGAGATATAACATCGAAAAAAATCATTCAATATAATTATAACATACACTAGTCTCGTAGAAAATTATATATGGCTTAAATTATGTCAAAATTATTTATTTTAATATTTATAACATCATTTATTTTATTCTTTCATTAATAAAGAAATCACTACCTCATTATTATTCCATAATTAAATTTAATTATTTAACTTCTAAAAATTATAAATAAAATAAAATCATTTAGGTAATCTTTTTAAATTCTTAATGACTATTTATAGTTAGGTATATCACTTATATCACCCCATATGAAAATTGTTTTAGTAATAAGAGACATGTGTATGATGTTTTTGCCTTTACTTTAATTTAAATGTTTTAAATCACATAATCACACCCAAGTGGATTCAAAAGGAAAAAATTTCCACCCCAGGATTGTCTAGGTTGTCCATAAATCAACCAATAATATTTATATAATTGTTAATATAGTATTATATTATTCTTATATTATTTTTACCCTTAATTACCAGATTTACCTTTTAACCATTGTAAAGAATAATAAAGATACAATTCACAAAAAAATATTTTTAGCCTATTAAACCCTCATTTTAAAACAGAATAAAAACATCTACATTATTTTTTTTATAATTAAATATAGAGATGATGAGAAATTAAATTTAAAATTAATCTCGTTGTCAGAATGAGAAAACTTGTTTTTTAGGTAAAATATTCAAAAGTTCACGTAGTTTTTATATTCCACTTCAAAGTGAAATTGCTTCCAATGAACTCAATTGGATTAAAATAAAACAACTTAATATAATTCAACATTAAAACCAACTAAAATAATAGTCTAATTATTTAAATAAATTAAATTAAAAATAAGTTTTGAATTAAAATGCAGTATTTCTCACTCTTCATTAAAAAATGAATTTGTCTGAAAAATACCAAAATTCAACCATAATTAAATTTTGATTTCCCACCTCCAAATAATAAGTTTATTTAATGGAATATGATTTATAAAAGTGTCAAAAATTAAATTTAAAAAGTTTTCTCTTTCAAGAGATGGTAAAACTAATTTTAAAAATATTAGAGTATTTTATCCAAAACGTTGGATTTTCTTGGGTTTTAAGCCTCTAAAATTCATTAGAAGAAAATATAAAATTTAAATAAACATGTGTAAATATGATATAGTTAGTTATATTTATTATCACCAATTCAACAGTTTGACAATTACTACTATTTAAAACAATGAAATTAATAATGTATTATTTTTTGGTATATCTCAGTCTTGTGTGGAACATTGGATTTCAGAGAAAACCATTGTTTCATGTCAGGTACTCAATTTTTCACAGTTTCCAATTTTAAAAAAAATAATATTTAATTCATAAATATTAATAGATATGAAAATTTATTATTTTTAATTACCTGGGATATTACTTCCCCCCTTGAAATTTTATTTACTTATCAAAAAAGTGGTGGTATTTATACCTCCTAGAATTTTCATATTCCCATGATGACTATCCAATATATGGGTTTTCCATAAAACCTTAACATGATGAATCACCGTATTTTGCAACACTTTCTCTCTATCGTCAAGTATCTGGACTGGTTTTTCCTCATATAAAATATTCTCTTCCAACAGAACTACTTATAGACTCAAAACATGAGATGGTTTAGGCATATACTTTCCTAACATTGGAACCTAAAAAAAATTTATATACCTAGGATATAACTAAAGGTAAATCCACATGTTATTAAACTTATCCAACATTATACATGATTTCATAGGGTCTAATGAACTTCAGACTCACCTTCTACTTCTTACCAAAATGCATCACACTTTTCCCTAATGAAACATGAGAAATACATGATCAACTACCTCGATAGAAATTTCTTTCATCTAGTTATCTGTATACATTTTCTTCCATCTCTAAGCTATCCTCAGGTTCTTTTGAATCAACTGAACTTTTTCTGTAATCTCTTCTACTAATTCTGGTCCTACATCATCCCAAAAACCTGTAGTTCGACACTGATTTCCATATAATAACAAAAATGGTTCTATATGTATAATGGAATGAAAAAATTTATTATAATAAAACTCAACCAAGAAATATATTGACCCCGTCAACCCTGTAAATCCATTGATTTTTCACATAGAATGTCGTTAAACGTCTGATTTTTTCTTTTTGAGTGCCCATCAGATTAAGGATGAAAGATGTATGGGAATTTAACTCCATACCCAATGACTTATAAAGTATTTTCCAAAAGTTTTAAGTGAAACTAGGATCATGATCGAGTATAATAGAGACATGAAATCCATATAAACTGGCTATCTATTTAATATAAAACTAAGAATGTTTATCAAGATACAAATTATCACGATTATGAAGAAAATGTGAATATTTTTTCAATCGATGGATAATATCTGAGATCACATTGTTACCTCAAGATGTATTTAGAAATACCACAAAAATATACATGGATATATATTCCCATTTCAACTCTGGCACAATAAAATTTGGAAGAATCACTTTTTGTAACTTGTGAACTACTTTAACCTGCTGGAAAATCAAACATATCAAGGTAAAATCAGCAATATATCTTTTCATTCCATCCAACTAGTAATACATCTGAAAGTCCTTGTACATATTATTGCTACTCAAATGAACTGAAAATGGTGAACTACGAGATTCACATAACAAATATTTCGTCAAAATTTAATCAAAAGGTTTACATAATTTATTTCTAAACCTCAAAAAACAATCTTTATTAATGTTAAATTAAGGTAACTTACCCTTCTGAACCTATTACAAAATTTTCTACAACACCATGTCTTACTTATGTTATTGCTTAATTATTTCTAATACAAATTATTTCACAGCCACCTAAAAAAAATCAAGGAATTTCTCGCACCAACAACTTCCATACCAAAATTCATCAAATCATTAACCAAAGGATCTCATTCAAATAGTGTCATTATTTATGTAGCATTTCGTTTTTGACTCAAATCTTTATCCAATTTATTTTATTTTCATGGATGGTAATGAATTGTGCAATTATAATACTTTATTAATTCTATTCATATCCTTTTTCTCATGATAAATTATTTTCTACTAAATATACCCTTCAAACATTTGTAATAAATATTTATTTCAAACATTATACCATATAAGGAATGCCTCCAAATTTTAAAATAAAAAACAACATGTGATAATTCCAAATCATGTCTAGGGTTATAGAGGATGCAACTGACGTGAAACACAAACAATTACATGATCATTCATCATTAGGGAATAACCAAGTCCTTTCAAAGAAGTATAATGATAGATATTAAATTCACCATTCCTATATGGTAGGGCCGCAACTAGAGAATTTACGAATATTATTTTTTGTTTCTGAAAAAAACATCACATTCATTTATCCATATAAAATTAACTCCCATACGTGTTAACTTAGTAAGTGGGATAGATAACTGAGAAATATTTTCAAACAACCTTCAGTAATAACCTAATTATCCAAGAAAACTACAAATCTATGTGATATTAGTAGGTCTTGTACATTCTCGAAAACTTTTTTTTAGAAGGTTAAAAAACTATTCCATCTTTAGAAACAATATGGGAAAGTATTGAATTATTTTAAAACCAAAATTCACTCTCAATAATCATTCCATATAATATCATTTAATTTAATGTCTGAAAAATAATCATTAAGAGACATTCATTTACCTCATAACATTTTTTGTATACCAAAATATTATTTACAAACATAACAACAAACTCATACAATAATTGATGAAGGACTACATTCATGATATTCATAAATATAGTAGGTGCATTAAAATAACCCATAAGACATATCTATAAACTCATAATTCTCATATCTCATTCGTAGCACTGTATTTCGAGTGTCATCCTCCTGTACCTTCAGCGGATGGTAGTTAGACCTCCAATCAATTTTCTAAAAACACAAAGCTCCCTAGAGCTGATCAAACAAATCATCAATATTTGGAAATGGATACTTGTTCTTAATAGTGATTTTTTTCAGGCATCTGTAATCAATACCAATCTTATAGAACTATCATTCATTTTTACATATAAAATTGGAGCACCCAAGGTGAAGTTCTTGGTCAAATGAAATCACTATCAAGAAATTCTTTCAATTTTAATATCATTTCCACCCATTATACATGAACCCATTCGATAAGGGTGTTTAGAAATATGTTTAGCAGTAAGAGATAAACCAATAGTAAATTCAACCTCCCGATTAGGAACAATACCAGGAATTACATTAGGAAAACATATTTAAATTCATTCACTACTGGGATTTAAATAATAAAAATTATTACTTTATTTTCAAAAACATTATATAGATAACATTCACTACCATCTTTAATCAATCTGTCATCTTGGTGACATGTTATCAAAGGTATGAAATCATTGAATTCAACATTATTGGTTTTTAAATCTATTTGAGCATGATAAACTAAAATCTAATCTATAAACAAAATTATATCAAATTAAACAATGGTAAGTTGAACAACATTTTTAGGAAAAACCGTCCTACTAATGATAATAAGAAGATTCCCATAAATCACGGTTACTTTAATACTTACTCATAGAGATTTTACTAAATCATATACATCACATTCATGAGGTAATTTTTCCAATTTACATGAAAATATCTCAAAGATGAATGAATGTGAATATCTAGAGTCAAACAGAGTATTGAAATATTTTCAAAAAAACTCATAACATAACTCTCACCACTTCATTTGATGGACCCGCATAAAACATAGAAGTAGAAAATGATTTTACCACTCCCTTATACTTTCAATCATGCTGTTTTACACCTTGGGAAATCAACCATGGACACACATTTGAATAATTCCTTCACTCAT
Organism: Viscum album; assembly: GCA_963277665.1. Lineage (NCBI taxonomy): Eukaryota > Viridiplantae > Streptophyta > Magnoliopsida > Santalales > Viscaceae > Viscum > Viscum album. Next base: position 821,501,089 of record OY728157.1, read on the forward strand.
TGAAACAAAAAAATAATACCACCAATTTTACATTGCTTGTCGGATCATCTCCCTTGCATTCATGAGAAATTTGATCAGTCTTACCATATCAGAACTACTTCTTAGACAATGAGATACATTCTATAGGATACATTTTACCACACTTCTCATAAGATAGTAATTTATTTTTCTTACCTCAAAAAATCTTTGATGAATGCTTTCCCATTTCACGCCAAATAGTTCGCTTCTTTTGTTGGCTCTTATAAAATGCAAGATCATTAGAAAACTCCATTTCTAACATCTCAGCATATGAAGAAGTTTCTCATATATTTTGAACTTATGAGAATTTGGTTCCCTTCAATATTTCAACTTCAATCCTGAGTAATGATGATTAATGTTACTATCAATATCCCAAATAAAATTTGAGGCGTACCTAGAAAAATAGGTGAAATTTTCTTCATATACAGTCATGATATCATCCTCCTTTTTTTCTTAGCTCTAGGAATTTATTTTCCATCCTAAGTTGAACATCCTTATAAACATATTTTTTTAAGGATTACATTCTTAAATTCAACCCATTCTATTGTATCAATTTATTAACTTGCTCTGATATTTTTAACCATTGACCACCCCTGATCAGCATCACTGTAAAAATGATAAACAAAAAGCCTAACCTTTGATTATCTGAACACCCTATTGAATTAAAAATATTTTCTAGTTCTTTAATCCGCCCATCCACTTGAACAGGTTTAGACGGTCCTTTGAATGATGAGGGACATTGCCATATGAAATGATCCACTACTAACATATTCCACTATGGTTCATTTGCTTGATCTCATTCATGGAAAATTCCACCATTTATCCCCCAATTCAACTGATCCATCAGTTAAAAAAACTATTTAGTTTCGATTCCGACCATATCAAGATGCTTATTTGGAAGGCTATTTTCCTATGTATGTTGTCCCATCATAACTAATCTATTTACTCTGTGGAAAACCCTTCTAAAAATACATATATTAGATTAAGAAACAAGGTAATATTAAAATTCTATATCATTTCAATTTTAACAAAAAAGAAAAATTCATTTATGAAAATTCTATTAACAATATACTAACGCCTAAAGTTATCTGAACAAACCTCTTATGACTACAATAAGGCCTTGTCATTTAACATTAATTAATCTTGAGTATAGTCAAAAATTTAATTTTATTCACATCGAGGATCTTTTTATACTTAGATATTTAGTGAATTACGTCATAACTCATACATAACAACTCAAATATTACAAAGTAGCCACTTCTACTCACAATCCTTTTTTTATAAAACAAAAAAAAGTTTTAAAAAATGTTGTTTCATCTCATGTTTAAAATTCATAACTTCTCATTGATCCCATCATTGACATTATTCTTATGTAATATTGTGAAAAAAATTCAGAACATGGGTTGATAATAAATATATTAGTAAGGGATACATGAAGAAGTAAAATCGTTAGTCTTGGGAAAACATGTAAACATTGAATACATTATCATAAATTAGTAATTTTCACCTTTAAGAATTAATAAATACGCTTCATAGAATATAATAAAATTTATTACACTTTTTAATCAAAATATTACCTTAAAACCCATAGAAATCAACATATAACATATAAATGTAACTCAGGATATAATCATACTTAAGTATAATTTCTATATGGTTGACTTCCACACATATCACTAAATGGAATATCCATATGGATAACTTTAATACCCAATTCATTAGAGGTTATTACATAACCACTCATCATTCGTTTATTATGGAACCACCAATAATTGGTTTATCAAATAACCACCCTTTTTTATTTTAACTCTTGACCACCTGTCAAATTTCTAAGTATCATTATATAATCATAGCACAAAAAGATTGCAATTATCAACGTTTCACTCATAAAATATCATTTGATATCAAAAAAATAATTTCATGATATTTAAATAGTAAATCCACATTCAAAACGTTTTTCAACACCAAAACACCCAAAAAATGGAATTGGGGATTCATTTTTCTTTTTAAAAACAATAAGTCTTATAGAGGAATCCAAATATCAAATAACAGTTACGGTGGTAGAAAAGTCATTGTTAGTGCATACGTTAAAAAACATTCGTTTTGTAATTTTGAAAAGAAAGAAAAAACTTAATATAAAAATATTACTTTTGATACAATTGGAATGAATTAAACTTATAATATGTTGATTATAAACCATATAAAATAAGGTGGTGTATAATAGTATAAAATGACTCAATGAAATGAGATTTAGACGAAGTCCCTTATCGTGAGTCTAAATCATCACATATATCCATTGTTCTTCCTAAATAATAAAATTAATTTAATTTCTACTTTATTGAGAACATTTTTCAATTATATTATTCCTTCTATATCACTTATTACCATGTTTTATCAATTATTTATTTATTTGAGTTAGGGTCAGACGTTTTGTCGATATTTGGTATTTGAGTAGAAAATGAACATGGTTTGATGTTTCCAGTAAATTTAGTCACAAGTCCATCATATTCAAAATAATAATCATGAAATAATTATTATTTTTATAAAAAAAATTTACTTTAAATCAATCCATTAGTTATGATTATGAAAAATGAACAATATTATAATCATGGAAAGGGTAAGCCATATGTCTGCATGAGTAATATTTTCCATTTTTAATTGTTCCTTATAGAAAGAAGTTAAGTATTATTTTAAATTTAAATAATTATAATAAAATCCTTAATATCATATTAATATTTTAAATATAATTATATATATTATAAAAATGATTTTATTAATAAAAACATGTCACATCACTTCGTGGAGGAGATAGTTCACACATACACATGAACGCCATTATCATTTTTATGTCCAAGGAATGTATGAACATAATTGAAATATTATAATTATATAAAGATTAACATGTCATGAATATCACATATGAACATTAATTCCATTATTATGACAGGTCCTGAGAGATGGTTATGGAAAATGAATTAGATCAGTTCATGGAGGTGATAGTTCTCTCGTACGCACAAACAATCAATTATTTTCCTAATTAATGGAAGTGGGGATGGAATTAGGTTGTGATATTAACATAATAAAATCTATGTATATTTAGGATATTTGAGTTATTATTTAATCAAGGATGAAGAATATTTGAAGAAAATAGAAGAATAAATAAAACAGAAATATTTTAACTTAAATATTAATTTTTCTACGGATGAGCACAGTTCTCAGCACCTTAAAACCTATAAGAGTGGTGTTATCAAAAAACTAAGGCCTCAAGAATTTTAGGAGGTATTCTAGGATTTTATTGGGGAATATATTTTCCAATCAAAATAGTTTTGGGAGTGTGATTAATAGACTGGAATTGGTGATTTTTATAGGAGTTGGGAATGGCACCTCTTATAATTTTTAACAGTAATAAATTAATATAAATTAAATTTTGATTCCAAATGGGTTTTAGTTGATTTAGTTAAAATATAGAATTATTATATTTCTAAATCCTATCATCCAATAATTTACAGAAATGTATTGAATTTATTTTAAACCATATCTTTTCGATTTACCCTTAATTATTCTCTCTTAACTTTAATTATGGCAACAACATTTTAAATATTAAGATGTAACATCCCAGGTAATTAAAGAATAAAGAATTTTCATATTTATTAATATTTACGAATTAAATATTAATTTTAATTAAAAGGGGTTTCTACGTTCGAAAGCGTACTCGATACGCAACGATGAGTTTCTTTGAAAAATTACGTTGCACACAAGTAATAAAATAATATTATTTTAAATGTTAGTTAACAAGTAGCCGTTGTACTGGCGGGAATGGATAGAAATAACTAAAATATGATTATATATGTTTTTAAATGTTTTTAAATTTACCCAATAAAAGATAAAGGCTTAAAATACGGAAAGAGTTCAATTTTAGGCATTTATACCCTAATTTTCACTAAGGGTTCACTTATCACCTTTTGACGGCAAACCATCATTAAATATAGTTTTGATCAATCTTATAAATTCTATTGGACCAAAAATAACACTTCTTTAGAATCGGGACATCAAAATTTACCTTGTGTAAATTTTTGGTACCTTTCCGATAAAGTTCATTTTTTTAATGAATAGTGTAAAATGTTGTATTTTAATTCAAAATCTCTTTTTAATCTAATTTATTTATATGATTAGATTATCTTTTGAATTGGTTTTAAAGTGAAATTAGAAAATATTTTTACCATTAAATCCAATAGTGGTCTTTGGAATTAATTTCACTTTGAAATCGGACCTAAACTAGTGTCAATCTTTTGATACTTATTGTTTCATAAAAACACGCTATTTGCTCTGATAGCGGGATTAATTATTAAATTAATTAATGTGACTTATATATTTTGAATTTTTTAAAATAGACTTCATTTTTGAATTCGTAATATCAAATATAGCTTAGGGTGAATTTTTTGTAATTTTCTGAAAAACTTCAATTTTTGATGAATAGTGAAACCACTAAGTGGTACTTATAAAAACTGATTTTTCCGTTTAAATGAAATTTTGCTATCTTTGTGTTTTGATTTTCAAAAATCCGACATACATGGTTGTCATTAAGAAGTAAAATGTGGTTCAATGAGATTAAAATAATTTTTTGGTGAATAGTAACTTATTAAGTTTTTAATCGCGATTAGTGGTAATTAGTGTAGTTTACGGTAAAAATAATATTTTAATAATATGATATGACCTAGAAACATGTCCTACCCTCATTGGATGTGTCATGGCCGACCAAGAAAAGCCATGGGTCGACTTGGGGACCCCATGGAGCCACTTTGGTTGGAAAATGACATAAATACCTTTTATTTAATGTTAATGTAAAAAATGGCACAAACATGATATGTTTTACTAAAATAATTTTTAAATGGGGTTATACAAGTCAGATTTTTGATTATAAATAGTCATTGGAAAGCTAAAACGATTTCATACATCATAGTTTTTTTTATAATTTTTATACATTAAATAAATTAAATTATTTATGACATAATAATGATGAAGCGATGACATCATTATTTGACGATTTAAATAAAATGGAAGGATAACGTAAAATATATGAACTAAACATGTCCAAATCTTATTGGATGTGTGGATTTCTAACCCTTATCACCTTATCCACGAATTATATCAATGTGGGACTTTTTAAAACCGAAACACATTTTCAAATAAAGTAATATTTCTTTACTTTCCAAAAGTGCCCCTCCTCTCCTCTTATAAAAGGCCCCCACCTCTACCACCTTACACACACTCCTAAAGCCTTTGGATCAGCCAACCCCTGCCCATTTACTCTCTCCACATCCCTCTCCTCATCCTATAGGATTCCCTTTGGGCAGAATCCTTTCAAAGGAAGCCTTTAGGCTCAAATCAAAAGGAGTTACACTTTTAAAGGTAATTCATTCTCTCTTGTTCATTTGTTTTATTTTGATTCTCCAACCCCCTCAACTATTTTTATTTACTTCTTTTATAAAAACACCAGTATCTTAAATATTCTAGGATATTGTTATAAGATTTATTTGAGCTACACTCTCACACAACTACATCAAATGGTTAATGAACATACGGTTTCCGTGGATGGCGAAATTCTGCCTCCCGAAACGATTATTGTTCAATACTCATTTAACACCTTCAAAGGTGGCCATTATGATGTCACTATTTTTATATATGATATGTAATATGTCTATTCTTTCCTTAAGCTTCTGTATTTTTTATTTATGGCATACCATTATTGTTTCCATTATGGGTAAACACGATATCTTCATTTTAGAAAGTGCGGACTACCTCCCCCTAAAAGTGATTTGATTCGTTAATACCATATGTGGGATGTGTAAAGGATAAAGTTAATGATATTATATATGTTATTATACGGGAATTATAATATACTCTTATATCATTATGATTCCATTCTATAAAATACGAAATAGAAATGAAAGTAGCGTTCATGCGTACGTACAGATTACCGTCTCCAATAATGGTGCATTTCATTTCTTACCTCTAAATGATTATGTAATATTATAAATACATGTATATTCTGGATATATATGATATATATGATATACAAATCAGGAATGTAATTTTGGATATAATGAACCTTTGACCACACGAACAACATGTAATTGTAAGAAGTCCACTTTCGACTTAAGAACCAAATATTGACAAAACAAACATTATTAACTTAAATGGTTACATAATGTTTATAACATGGAAATAAGTGATATAAAAGGAATAATGAACTTTAAAAAGTTTCTTAATCAAGTATAAATTAACTCAAGTTTATTATTCAGGACGTTAAAGAACGATCAAGTCAGGTCGGACCCGAGGTAAAGGACTTCGCCTCAATCTCCTTTCATTGAGGCATATTTCGTTTTATACACAACTTTCTTTTATATGGTGTATAAACCCCTTTTACTTTTACTTTTATACAAAAGGAATATCTTTCTACGAAGCGTTTTACTAAATGACAAAAAGGAATGTTTTTTTAACATACGCTGTGACAACAACCTTTTCTGCCGCCGCGAGTATTATTTCATCTTTGGCTTCCTCAATAAGCCGTAATGTTTTTAAAATGAAATAAATACCATATAATCTTTTATGTATTTTGGTATTGAAAATGGTTTTGATAAAGGATTCTATTATGATATATTGTGTTGTGGAAATGTTATCATTCCTTTATATTGGTTTTATGTTTTATGATTTTGTATTGGTACTTGGACATTTTAACGGGTGGTTACGTTATAAACCATATGACGGGTGGTGCCATGAATACCAGGATGGGTGGTTACGTTATAACCTCCAATGCATTGGTTATGGAAGTCGGTCGTATGGCTATTCCATTAAGTATGTATGGAAATTGGCCGTATGGCTATTCCATTTAAGTGATATGTGTGGAAGTCGACCGTATGGTTATTCCACTTAAGTATGTTTATGTCCCAAGTTACCTATATATATGTTATGTGTTCTTTATATGGGTTTTATGGTAATCCTTTGGTTACAAAAAGGTAAGTAATCATACTTCATTCAGTGAAGAGTTTTTACTACTTCATGAAGGTGAATGTATTACTTTGATAGAGTATACATGGTTTACTTGATGTTTGAAAAACTAACATTTTTCATTCTTTGTGTATCCCTTACTGAGCTTTTTATGCTCACCCCAAGTTTTCTTGAAATGTTTTTCACAGGACTTAATGTGGAATAAGGTCAAGGATGGGATCAAGGGAATGTCATGCTATATAAAACATGGAAGTAGACATGTTTCTTTTAAGAGTATTTTTTAATTATACAAACTTAGTAGAAGTGACTACTTTGTAATCTTTTGAGATGTAATAGTTATGTTCTAATTCTCTAAAACTCTAAACCTGAAAAGATCTTCAACGTGAATTATTCATTTAATTCAATATTAAGTAAGGTTTAAGGTTGGGGCCTTATAGTTGGTATCAGAGGTCGGTTTAGACAACTTTAGGAGTTAGAAAAATGTTAAATTATAAGTTAATTTATGATATGATTGAAATGATATAGCATTTACAGATTACCATGTTGCTTCACCTAAGAAATTTCTATGTTCAGAATGGTCTTCCACAGAGGAAACAAAGCAGCTATATTGGGATGACATCAGGAGGAAGACAACCTTCCAAATCAGCAACCTGAGATGGTCAGAATCTGAACTGAATAGTTTTTTGCAGTGATGGCACAGTTGACTCAGGCTATAAATGGTGGTGGTATCCATGCACGAGATCAGCCAGATCAACCACAGAGGAACATGTCAGTGGTGGAACACTTCATGAGGCAACATCCCCCATCATTCAGAGGATCATCTGACCCTGTGCTAGCTGAAGGGTGGATTAAAGCACTGAAGAAGATTTTCGATGTCATGGGGTGTTCATACAATCAAAAGGTTAGTCTTCATATTTACCGTTTGGAGGGTGAAGCAGATCAGTGGTGGTCGATGGTTAAAAATATCAGGGACGCTGATGAGATTGATGCTCTCGACTGGGATGAATTCAAAGGTATGTTTCTTGAGAGGTATTTTCCTAAGGCTGTTCGATATTGGATGGAAAATCAATTCTTGTAATTGAGGCAAGAGGAAGACTCAGTGGCTGCCTAAGAAGAAAGGTTCACTCGATTGGCAGGGTATGCTCCAAATTTCATTCGATACCTTGATAGTAAAATCAATCGTTTTTACTCAGGATTAAAGCCAAAATATCGAAGGGCATTAGCTTCTTGTGAGTTTAATAGTTATGAAAAGCTTGTTCGATGTACTGAGAAGGTGGAAATGGAGTTTTCTGATGATCAAGTGTTCTATAACAACCAAGAGAAGAAGAGTCCGAGGTGGCAGGAGAAAGGTAAGAATTCTTCAAAAAAGTCTGATGGTAAGAAAACTAAGTTTCCAGTTTGTGATGAATGTGGAAAAAGGCATGCTAGGGAATGTCTTCTGAATTCTGGAAAGTGCTAAAGATGTGGTAAGATGGGACATAAGGCTCGTGATTGCACTGAAAAGGATCAAGGTGAAGGTAAGACCAAATTCGATTTACAGTTAGTGAAATGTTTTAAGTGAAATGAGATTGGTCACTATGCAAATGAGTGTCCGAAAAAGAGCTTGAGTGATGGGAAGCAGTTAGACTTCAAGCAGAAAGGGGTGGTGAAATCCTTTGCAACTACTTCAGCAGATGTCAGGCCATCAAATGAAGTTGTATCAGGTACTTTGTTTGATTTTAGGAGTTGAAGAGAAGATTGGTGAATGCTCTAGTTTTGGAACTTCCTTCCAGGAATGGTGATTTTGTTATATACAGTGATGCTTCATTGAAAGGACTTGGTTGCATCCTAATGCAGAATGATCAGGTAATTGCTTATGCTTCACATCAGTTGAAAACTCATGAGGTAAATTACCCTACACATGATTTGGAATTAGCTGATGTTGTATTTGCTTTAAAAATTTGGAGGCATAATTTGTATGGAGTAAAGTGTAAAATATATACCGATCACAAAAGTTTAATGTATATATTAACTCAGAAAGAATTGAACACGAGACAAAGGAGATGGCTAGAATTAATCAAGGATTATGATTGTACAATTCATTACCATCCGGGAAAAGCAAATAAAGTGGTTGATGCTTTGAGTTGAAAAAGTAATGCTTCATTAGCAATGTTGCGTTTGGAACGTGATCCTTTGGTTAAGGATTTGATGAACTTTGGAATAGAAGTTGTTAGTACAGGATGTTCTTCTGTTTTGTTTCAGGTATCAGTGAAATCTTCTCTATTAGACAGAATCAAGCAAGCACAGAAGCGAGACAGTGAGTTGAAGAAAAAGGTAGAGCTGGTTCAGAAAGGTAAGTTTCCTGAATTCAACATTGATAATGATTGTGTTCTGAGGTTTGGGAAGAGATTATGTGTGCCTTGTGATTCACAGTTGAAGAATGAGTTGTTATGTGAGGCTCATAGTTCTCCATTTTCAGTTCATCCTAGCAGTACTAAGATGTACAGAGATATGCGGGAGTATTACTGGTGGGATGGAATGAAAAGAGATATTACTGATTTTACTGTGAAGTGTTTGACTTGTTAGCAGGTTAAAGCAGAGCAGTAGTTACCTAAAGGGATGCTTCAGCCTTTACCAATGCCAGAGTGGAAATGGGAAAACATATCCATGGACTTTGTTGTGGGATTACCGAGGACATCTTGAGGTAATAATGCAATCTGGGTTATTGTTGATCGCTTGACTAAATCTGCTCATTTCCTTGCTATACGAGATACTTTTTCAGTAGATCAACTTTCCCGTTTGTATCTTAAAGAGATAGTCAGGTTACATGGAGTTCCCCTCTCCATTGTATCTGATCGTGATCCCAGGTTCACATCTAACTTTTGGAAAGGCCTTCAGAAGTCGTTGGGTACTGAATTAAATTTTAGTACAGCTTTTCATCCTCAATCAGATGGGCAGTTAGAACGAACAATACAAACCTTGGAGGATATGCTACGAGCTTGTTATATGGACTATCAGGGAAGTTGGGACCAACATCTTTCGTTGGTTGAGTTTTCTTATAATAACATTTTTCATTCGAGTATACAGATGGCACCATTTGAGGCATTATATGGGAAGTGGTGTCGAACTCCAGCTTTCTGGGATGAAGTGGGTGAAAGGAAGTTGATGGGACCAGAATTGGTAGAAGAGATGGCAGAAAAGGTTCAGTTGATTCAGAAACACATGAGAACAGCTCAGAGCAGGCAGAAGAGTTATGCAGATAACCAGAGGAAGGATCTATCTTTCGAGGTAGGTGATCATGTTTTTCTCAAGGTTTCTCCATGGAAAAGTGTGATGAGATTTGGTAAGAAAGGAAATCTAAGTCCAAGGTTCATTGTACCATATGAAATTCTGGAGAAATTTGGATCAGTTGCTTACCGAGTGGCTTTACCCCTGTGTTTATCTCAGGTACACAATGTTTTTCATGTTTCAATGTTGAGGAAGTATATACCAGATCCATCTCATGTTTTGAGTCCAGAGGTAGTTCAGCTGGAAGAGAACTTATATTATGAAGAACAACTAGTCCAGATTCATGACCATAGGGAGCAGGTGTTACGGAATAAGGTGATTCATCAGGTAAAGGTTTTGTGAAAAACAATGTGATTGAAGAGGCAACGTGGGAATCTGAAAATTCTATGAGGGATAAATACCCCCACTTATTTTGATAAGTGAATAAAATTGCGAGGACACAATTTCCAAAAGGGGGGAAGGATGTAACATCCCAGGTAATTAAAGAATAAATAATTTTCATATTTATTAATATTTACGAATTAAATATTAATTTTAATTAAAAGGGGTTTCTACGTTCGATAGCGTACTCGATACACAACGATGAGTTTCTTTGAAAACTTACGTTGCACACAAGTAATAAAATAATATTATTTTAAATGTTAGTTAACAAGTAGCCATTTTACTGGCGGGAATGGATAGAAATAACTAAAATATGATTATATATGTTTTTAAATGTTTTTACATTTACCCAATAAAAGATAAAGTCTTAAAATACGGAAAGAGTTCAATTTTAGGCATTTATACCCTAATTTTCACTAAGGGTTCACTTATCACCTTTTGACGGCGAACCGTCATTAAATATAGTTTTGATCAATCTTATAAATTCTATTAGACCAAAAATAACTCTTCTTTAGAATCGGGACATCAAAATTTACCTTGTGTAAATTTTTTGTACCTTTCCGATAAAGTTCATTTTTTAATGAATAGTGTAAAATGTTGTATTTTAATTCAAAACCTCTTTTTAATCTAATTTATTTATATGATTAGATTATCTTTTGAATTTTTTTTAAAGTTAAATTAGAAAATATTTTTACCATTAAATCCAATAGTGGTCGTTGGAATTAATTTCACTTTGAAATCGGACTTAAACTAGTGTCAATCTTTTGATACTTATTGTTTCATAAAAACACGCTATTTGCTATGACAGCGGGAATTAATTATTAAATTATTTAATGTGACTTATATATTGTGAATTTTTTAAAATAGACTTCATTTTTGAATTCGTAATATCAAATATAGCTTAGGGTGAATTTTTGGTAATTTTCTGAAAAACTTCAATTTTTGATGAATAGTGAAACCAGTAAGTGGTACTTATAAAAACTGATTTTTCCGTTTAAATTAAATTTTTCCATCTTTGTGTTTTGATTTTCAAAAATCTGACATACATGGTTTTAATTAAGAATTAAATGTGGTTCAATGAGATTAAATTAATTTTTTGGTGAATAGTAACTTCTTAAGTTTTTAATCGCGATTAGTGGTAATTAGTGTAGTTTAAGGTAAAAATAATATTTTAATAATATGAGATGACCTAGACGCATGTCCTACCCTCATTGGATGTGTCACGGACGACCAAGACAATCCATGGGTCAACTTGGGGACCCCATGGAGTTACTTTGGTTGGAAAATGACATAAATACCTTTTATTTAATGTTAATGTAAAAAATGGCACAAACATGATATGTTTTACAAAATCAATTTTTAAATGGGGTTATACAAGTCCGATTTTTGATTATAAATAGTCATTGGAAAGATAAAAAGATTTCCTACATCATAGTAGTTTTTTTATAATTTTTAGACATTAAATAATTTAAATTATTTATGACATAATAATGATGCAGCGATGACATCATTATTTGACGATTTAAATAAAATGGAAAGATAATGTACAATCTATGAACTAAACATGTCCAAAACTTATTGGATTGGTGGGTTTAGAACCATTATCACCTTATACACAAATTATATCAATTTGGGACCTTTTAAAATCGAAAAGACTTTTCAAATAAAGTAATATTTCTTTACTTTCCAAAAGTGCCCCTCCTATCCTCTTATAAAAGGCCCCCACCTTTACCACCTTACACACACTCCTGAAGCCTTTGGCTCGGCCAAAACCTGCCCATTTACTCTCTCCACATCCCTCTCCTAATCCTAGATGATTCCATTTGGGCAGAATCCTTTCAAAGGAAGCCTTTAGGCTCAAATCAAAAGGAGTTACACTTTTAAAGGTAATTCATTCTCCCTTGTTCATTTGTTTTATTTTGCTTCTCCAACCCCCTAAACTATTTTTATTTACTTATTTTGTAAAAACACCAGTATCTAAAATATACTAGTATGTTGTTATAAGTTTTATTCGAGCTACACTCTCACACAACTACATCAAATGGTTAAAGAACATACGGTTTCCGTGGATGGCGAAATTCTGCCTCCCGAAACGATGATTGTTCAATACTCATTTAACACCTTCAAAGGTGGCCATTATGATGTCACTATTTTTATATATGATATTTAATATGTTTATTCTTTCCTTAAGCTTCTGTATTTTTAATTTATGGCATACCATTATTGTTTCCATTATGGGTAAACACGATATCTTCATTTTAGGAAGTGCGGACTACCGCCCCCTGAAAGTGATTTGATTCGTTAATACCATATGTGGGATGTGTAAAGGATAAAGTTAATGATATTATATATGTTATTATACTGGAATTATTATATACTCTTATATAATTATGATTCCATTCTATAAAATATGAAATAGAAATGAAAGTAGCGTTCATGCGTACGTACGGCTTACCGTCTCCATGAACGGTGCATTTCATTTTTTACCTCTAAATGATTATGTAATATTATAAATACATGTATATTCTGGATATATATGATATCCAAATCAGGAATGTCATTCTGGATATAAATAACCTTTGACCACACGAACAACATGTAATTGTAAGAAGTCCACTTTCGACTTAAGAACCAAATATTGACAAAACAAACATTATTAACTTAAATGGTTACATAATGTTTATAACATGGCAATAAGTGATATAAAAGTAATAATGAACTTTAAAAAGGTTCTTAATCAAGTATAAATTTACTCAAGTTTATTATTCAGGATGTAAAAGAACGATCGAGTCAAGTCGGACCCGAGGTAAGGGACTTCGTCTCAATCTCCTTTCATTGAGGCATATTTCGTTTTATACACAACTTTCTTTTATACGGTGTATAAACCCCTTTGACTTTTACTTTTATACAAAAGGAATATCTTTCTACGAATCATTTTACTAAACGACAAAAATGAATGTTTTTTTAACGTACGCGGTGACAATGACCTTTTCTGCCGTCGCGAGTATTATTTGGTTTTTGGCTTCCTCAACAAGCCGTAATGTTTTTAAAATGAAATAAATACCATATACTCTTTTATGTATTTTGGTATTTAAAATGGTTTTGATAAAGGATTCTATTATGATATATTGTGATGTGGAAATGTTATCATTCCTTTATATTGGTTTTATGTTTTATGATTTTATATTGGTACTTGGACATTTTAACTGGTGGTTACGTTATAAACCATATTAAGGGTGGTGCTGTGAATACTAGGATGGGTGGTTATGTTATAACCTCCAATACATTGGGTATGATAGTCGGCTATTTGGCTATTCCATTAAGTATGTATGGAAATTGGCCGTATGGCTATTCCATTTAAGTGATATGTTTGGAAGTCGACCGTATGGTTATTCCACTTAAGTATGTTTATGTCCCAAGTTAACTTTATATATGTTATGTGTTCTTTATATGGGTTTTATGGTAATCCTTTGGTTACAAAAAGGTAAGTAATGATACTTTATTCAGTGAAGATTTTTTACTACTTCATGAAGGTGAAGGTATTACTTTGATAGAGTATACATGGTTTACTTGATGTTTGGAAAACTAACAGTTTTCATTCTTTGTGAATCCCTTACTGAGTTTTTTATGCTCACCCCAAGTTTTTTTGAAATGTTTTTCACAGGACTTAATGTGGAATAAGTTCAAGGATGGGATCAAGGGAATGTCATGCTATATAAAACATGGAGCTAGACATGTTTCTTTTAAGAGTTTTTTTTATTATGGAAACTTAGTAGAAGTGACTACTTTGTAATCTTTTGAGATGTAATAATTATGTTCTAATTCTCTAAAACTCTAAACCTGAAAAGATCCACAACGTGAATTATTCATTTAATTCAATATTAAGTGAGGTTTAAGGCTGGGACCTCATATAAGAGGCTATAAATTTTACTTATATGGAGTAAATTTCCCATAATTGGACACTTTATGAACATGTAGACCTTATTATATCATCATTTTAATTTTAAAATATTCTTAGTATTTTTAAATAATTTAATAAATTTTATTTTTTAAAAATATAAATTATGTCAATTTTGAACCTATTCACTTTATTGAATTAAAATAAAATCAAAATAGAGTGATAAATTAAAATAATTTTAAAAAATATTACACGTCACAATCAACTATAAAATTAGTGAATGGCATAAATTATGTAAAATAATATTTATTTTAATATTTATAATATCATTTATTAGATTATTTCATTAATAAAGAAACAACTTCATCATTATTGTGTCTTAATTAAATTTAATTATTTAATATCTAAAAAATAAAAATATAATGACATTATGTTGGTAATAATTTTATATTTATAATTACTATTCATAGGTGAGGATATTACATATATAATCCCATATAAAAATAGTTTTAGTAATAAGAGTTATGTTTTTGTAATTTTTTCCATTACAATAAATTAAATCTTATACATGTCATAATCACACCCAAGTGGCTTCAAGGAAAAAAAAATCAACCCAAGGCTTTTATTGGCTAAGAATAATTCATCAAATATTATTTGGAAAAGTTTTAGGGTAGTTTTACTTTTTTATAATATTATTTTTACCCTTATTTACCTGATGCACCTTTTAACCTAGGTAAAAAATACTAAAGTTACTATTCACCAAAGATTATTTTTATTCTATTAAGCATAATTAATAATAATTATTATAACCATGTATTTTAGTTACTGAAAATTTAATTCATGGTAGTAGAAAAATTAAATTTAGAATTAATTTCATTGTCAGAAAGATAAAATGGGGATTTTTTGAGTAAAATGTTCAAAAGTTTACATAGTTTTTATATTTAATTTCAAAATAAAATTACTTCCAATAAACTCCATGGGATTAACTGATAATAAATTAATATAATTAATCTTTAAAAAAATTAATACGACAATATAACCATGTAAATAAAGTAGATTAAAAAGAATTTTTTGATTAAAATGAATTATTTTTCGTTATTCATTAAAAAATGAATTATATCAAAAAAATACCAAAATTCAGCCAAAGTAAATTTTGATGTACCACATTTAAAGATTAATTTTATTTTGGAAAATATTACTTATAAGTTTCAAACAATATATTAAAAATGGTTACACCATCAAAAGATGGTAAACTACCTTTTAAAAATATTAGAGTATTTTTTGGTTAAAATTTGATTTATTCTAGTTTAAGCCCCAAACATTTATTAGAAGAAAGTAAAACCATTTAATAAACATGTGTAAAAGTGATATAGTTAATTATATTCATTCATACCAAAATAATTACTAGGAGAAAACCACCATATAAAATAAAATTTTTAATAATGTATTATTTTTCGGTATATCTCAATCTTTTGTAAAGAATATGATTTCAGAGAAACCCATTATTGTATTTTAGGTAAAAAATTAGTAATAAAACCCCCTTTTAAGTAAAATTAATATCTAATTCATAAATATTAATAGATATGAAAATTTCTTATTATACAATTACCTGTTATATTATAGGTGGTTCTCTTATAAATCATGAATAGGTGAGGAGGATATAACTCTCCATTGGGTATTTGTAAGAGTGGTTGTAAGAGTGATATGACAAGAAATGACACTTGCAAAATATATGATTTATCTATTTTTCATTGGGGTTTATGGAAATATTATGGTTTTAGAATATAAGATATTAAGTTTATGTTGAAGAGAATGTATATCTACTTTATAAGGGTGAAATGTATAACTTTTTGAAAAATATTTCATGAGTTTTTATGATTGCAAAGAAAAACTTATTGGTTTTATTTTCCCATTACAAATTATTATGAAATTTTTTATGAAACTATTTGGACTGAGAAATTGATTTAATGGGTAAGAAATTTTTTATTTTACACTCAGTAATCATTATGAAAAATGAAAATTATTAAGATTTGTCATGAAATAATAAAGTTAATTGTTTTTTTAAATGTCCCTTTCTAATATTTTTGTGATCATCCCACATTTTCAAATGTTTTTTATTAGGTTTTATGATTTATTAAAAACACAGATGATGTCATGATGAAAATTGTAAAGATATGTTATGAAAATAAATCTTGTTACACATTTAATGTTTTATATTGTGGAAAAGGTAGATACTCTGTGGAAGTCAAAAATTTGCGATATAATATTTATTTTTTTAGAGTTATGACCAAATACAATAATAATATCAACCTAAAAAATAGTTGGGAATTAAAGAAATTAATTGTTGTTTAAATATTTAATTTATGTACTGTTTATTTTTTGGTCCAGATTATTTGTATCATAGTAAATGTTTAGATGACTTTTTATATTAGGATGTATTAAAGTGTGTTTAAATTAATATTTATGGATACTATCATGGGTTTATAAGGTTAAATTTGATCATAAGTTAAATGTTTTAAAACGCCTTTTTAGGTTTTATTTGATTGTATATTATGGTGATTAATGATATTTTGGGTGATTTTTTTGTTTAGATGAGGCATTCACAACCATTAAATTTATCATGGGATATAGTTATTTGAATAATAATGACTTTAAATTTTGTGAAAAACTGTATAAACATATTGTTAACATTTACAATTTATATGATCATTAACATATATTTTATTATTGGTAATTAAAATTTTGGAACATATGTTTTACTGATTAGATAAAAAAGTGATTAAAATATTATTTGGGGAAGAACTTATTAATTTTAATTTAGAAAAATTTCACTATTTTGGGAATTTTATATGATTATGGTAAATGGAACTTTTTTGGATAATATGGGAATTTATTTGATAAATAAAGGATGGATTATCATTTGGTAGAATATGTGATTTTTTGGGGATTTATAGTGATTTAGGTTATTTATGAAAATGGATAATTTATATTAATTATTATATGATTAGGTTACATTAATATTTATTATGAGACTTCAAGAATGATTGATGTTATTCAGAGATATTTTTTATATTTTTTATGGAACAATATTGGATAACTAATTGTAATATTGGTGTTTAAATATTGGCCAAGGATATTTTGGATAATTTTTATGATAATTAGTTATGAATGATTAGTCTTATCTTTGGGTATTACTATTGGATTTTAGAAGTTGGAATACTATTTATTTGTATAATGGTTTATTCATTTTTCATTTTATACTACCTTGAGATAACCATTTTTGTTTTGAATTAATATCTAAAGATATGAGGAATATATTTTTATTCTTTTGGGGATTATTTTATGAATTTAAATATTATTTATGTGCATCAGGCATGAAAAATTCATATTTAATAATCATCATTTGGTTAAAAATGACATTGTGGTGTACATTTATTAAAGGATGAAAAGAAATATTCAAATTAAGTGTATTTAATTAAGTAATTATTCTACATAGAGAAAAATTATTCAAATATTGGAAAAGGATATAGAAAGAAAAATTATATCACATTATCTTCATTTAAACTAAATTGATGGTCCTCTTAATCCCTAATCGATTTATGGTTTTTTTCCATTAAAATTTTTATAACCACATTCACGGTGACATTCCATTATTTTTACATTTCATTTTATTCCACGTCCATATGTTAAATTACCTAAAATTTTATCCTATTTAGAAACCATGATTTCTATTATTCGGTATCGCAATCATATTTTCCCCCTTCCCTCTTTTTATGAGGAAGTTTTATTAACTGAATTTATAATATGGGGTTTTAGAAAATATATTTTCAAATTTAAAACACTTGATTACCATGATCTAGTTTAAATTTATATAGTGAAATTTTTTAAATATGGGAGGGGGGAATGTAGAAAACCATGATTAAAATAGAACTATGTTCAATAGAGTATACAATAACAAATACTGAACACAAACAAACAAAAAATATAATTTCTTTAATATGAATTTTATAAACTAGCGATTTATTTTTTATAAATAAATTAGAATAAACAAATTAAAAAAGATATATAAATTTCATACTTAATAAAAATTTATTTTTTAATATTTCATAAAGAATAAAACAATTTTCAGTAATGTTATTTAATGCTTCAAAAATAATTTTTCATCAAAAATTATTTTATATTATTTTTGTGAGAAAAAACTATAATTAATTTCTGGAAATTTTAAAATTATTTTGGAAAAAAGGATATCACTTTTGAAATAGACATTTAGAAATTATGTTATGGTAATTTTTTTGTTTTTTCATAAAAATGTTTATTTTTCAATAAATTGTGATGAATACATATTTTTGAATAAATAATGAAGAATATAGATTTTTCATTAAAAAATATCTTTTCTATTAAAGTATTCATAAAGGGAGAAATATATTTATAATAAATTTAAAAATATAATTAGTTAATTTTGATTACAAAAACCAATAATTAACATTGAAATGAGATTTTGTGTAATAAATTTTGTATTCTTATAAATTATTTTTTACGGACAACCAATGATTTTCATATTTTATGAGTTTAGTTTTAAAATAAATTTATCTAAAAAGGTGAATTGAATTTGATAATGTTGTATCCATATTTTTAATCAGAATAATTAATATAATTTTTTACATTCAACATAATTTTAATTCATTATCAATTGTAAAGACATAAAAATATATTACTATAGTTAATTAAAAAAAATTTACTTGGGGGTTCAACTAAGAAGATTATGTTTAAAATTTTATAAACTTTAAAATTTATCATATTTCATTTTTTAACCATTTTTCAATTTATGTGATGAAATATTGTGTTTTAAAAAATAATTTTGATTTTTTAAAATCAAGCATGACTTTTAAGAAGATAAGTTATATTTTGCTAAAAAATAAATAATTTTGGATCATTTTTTTAATAGAATTTTTGTAAGATAAAATAAGGTTTTGCCTTTCCCCAAAAGACTAAAAAAATAATTTTTATTATTTAATAAAATAATTCAAGGAATCCAATTTATTACATTATATCAAGGTAAAATTATTTTAACAAAAAAATCACATATTTTATGAAATAATATTTTTTCGGTGTTTCATGTTCTCATATTAAAAAAAATTACTTACACATAAAATTTTAACATGATAAAATTTATTAATAATGTTTAATCATCAGTTTTAATTTTATTCAGAAGGCTCGTCTAATTTTTTTCATATAGTTTTGTTATCATGAAAAATGTTTGTTGATAACATACTAGGTTAAAATTTGTTTAAGTTGTTTAACTAGGATATCATGATTAAAATATTACAAAAACTAGTCTAAAAGTGAATTTTTTTCCAGTTTAATTAAACCCTATCACACCGTATCTTCCAATTTTGGGTGACTTGGTTCCAAATGACATGATTATGATATATATATATATATATATATATATATAAGTTAATAATTTATGAAATTCCAAGGATTCCCTTCCCCTCACATATAAAAGTGAACTTCTTATCCTATCTTAGTCACTCTATTTGATCAAAATATATTGGAAAATACCTAACAAAATCACATCATAAAACACCTCACCAAATTATAGGGGACTTATTTTTGGTAGAATAAAAACCTTAGAGGTCATAAAATGAAAATAAAAAGAGATGTTCTGAAGAATATGTATAACCTTTAACATAATGTTTTAGTTTTATATCATTATACAGATATGTTAAATTTAATTTTTACATGAAAATTTATTTAAAATTGTGTATTAAATATACTTATTTTTTTTAGTGGATTACCATTTAATTATTTTATATTATATCAAATGTGAAATAAAACTGTCATTCGTGTGTATAGTGGACTACCGCATCACGAACCGATGTAATTCATTTTCTATCACAGCCTCTTGCAGCTGATTATAATGATGTAATTTTGTTTATATGTATATTATATTCATAAAATATTTATAATTATATATATATATATAATATATAAAATACTTTCATAGATTTCTATACATCGTAAAATGATACCATCATTCACAAACACATTTGGATTACCACCACAACAAAGCGATGCAATTAATTTATCATAATCAAATAATATAGAATTTATATATACATGTACTTAAATTAAGAAAAATATATTAATAATATATTAATAATTATATAATTACAAAATAATAGTGACCTTTTTTCCTTCATGATCGTTGAAAAATGAAAATATTACTCTATTGTACATATGACCTACTGTCACCATGATTGTATGGTAGTTTATTTTTCATAACTATATATATAATATTGTTTTAAAAGTATAATTAATATATAAAAATTATAATTATTTCATGATTATTAATCTATATAATGTGTAATAATGAACAATTTTACCATTTTCAAACTACCAAAGTCATTTTTGACATATGAGCCAAATATCATCAAAATATATGATGAGAACATAATTTATTATGTAATTGTAAAAACATGGTAATAAATAAATTAAAGAGAATAATATAGATGAATATTTTTAGGAATTTAAATAATTAACATAAGTTTATATTTTTTAAATATAAGGAGAAAATGTGAAAATTCAGAAATAAGGTAAGAGACATCTTACCTTTAAAACCAAATTTTAAATGTTTTTGATGATTTATTTTTAAAATTATTTTATTCTTTGTCCATATTTTTAATATTATATTACGGTTGCATTTATATAGAAATGAAATAATTATACAGTAAATTTTATATCCATTTTTAATTATTTAAATGGTTTTCAAAAGTAATCTTATTACATATTTTATACAATACATTTTGAGAAAAATGAAAATGGAATGTTATACATTAATGTATAAGATATAAAAATGTTTTACAACTATCACAATAATTAGTTGGTGATTGGATTGCATTAAATGAATCCATTTTTAATGAAATAAAAACTTTATTTCCATTTCTTTTAGTATTTTCAAGTAATAGATTTAAATGCACCGAGATATTTCAATATTCAAAAATTTTCTTTTTAGGGGTCAAAAGAATATTTTTATACAATATTTCACATGTTATGATTATGTTGTAGTTATTGGGTATTTTTTATTATAATATGTGGTTTTTTTATAAGTTGATGATGGTGTGTTCTATTATAATCCAAATATGGGGTGTTCTGTTATAAACTACGAATGGCTGATCCAGATATAGCTCTCTAATAAATTGCGTATTTTCAGATTAATTGAAAGTGTATTTGTAATAGTTATATAAAAATGATTTCCCAGGATAGCTATATTATTTAAAAATTCTTTTTATTTTTTAAAATAATATAATTTAACATTGTATTATATTGTGTTTATGTTTAGAATAAATAATATGCTACTTATTTAGAGTGAAATGTATAACATTTGGAAAAAGTTTTTAAGTGTTTTTAAGATTGTAAAGAAAACTTTATGATTTTTACTTTTACTTGAATATTTCTTATGAAATGTTTTATGAAATTAATAGGTCCAATAATTTGATTTCCTAGGAAAAAAATGTTTATTTTTGGCTCAATGTTTATTTTGATTAAGGAAATCTCTTATGAGTTTTCATGAACGAATGGGATTATTTTTTATATATGTACCTTAAATTGTATTATATTCTCATACCACAATTTTAATTTTTTTTCACATTTCCGAAGATTATGTTGATACAATGATGAGTATAGGATGATAATTTTGAATATAATACATTAAAAGAAAATGTCTTATTTATTAAATTTTTTGTATTTTGTAAACATAGATACTTATTGGAAGTGTTCACATTTTAAGTTAATATTTATTTTTGTAATATTGATATCCTACTTATCTAATAATATAACCCTAAATGATATTTGGGGATTAATTGATTGAATTATTTTCTAAATATACAATTTATGGATTGTTTGTGGTTAGATCATTATAGTTGGTATTAGTGTAAAAATTTAGATAAATTTTGAGATTAAGATGTTTCCCAAATAGGATAACTTATTATTTATGGATACCATCATTGGATTTTAATTGTAAGGTTGATCATAAGTTAAATGCCTTAGAAACCTTATTTGAGGTTATAATAAATGGGATTTTAAAGTGATTAATTGTGTTTTTGGGAGAAGTCTCATTGGGATGAAGTATATGTAACAATTATGTTTAACATGAGAAAAATTTATATAAAGAATAATGCCTTAAAACTTTGTAATTTTTGTTAAAGGTATTGGTAACCTTTAATGATTATATGATATTTTATTTTGAAGTAATTATGGCTTATTAAAATTTTGGAAGATATATTTTATCATATAGATATCCATTTTATTTAAATGTGAACTAGTTATAAAAGGTTTAATGTTATATAGGAAGATGTTCACTATTTTGGAAACCTTATACGATTAAGATTAATGGAATTATTTTTCGATAAGATAGTTGTTTTTACTAATAAATGTTACATTATATTTTGTAATTATATACTATTTTAATTTGGATTTAAGACGATTCTTGTTATTTATGGAACCTATTATTATATCTTAGAGACTATATGGTCATTTAAAATATTTTTTATGAGACATTAACAAAGATCAATGTTATATGGAGATAAATTCATAATTTACCTTGGGGAATTTTGTGATAAAATCATTCTAATAATTGGATTTTTATATTAGTTAAAATTATTTTGAAGAATACTTAGGTCTATTATTAAGGAATGATTAGTATTAAAATTTGTAATTATTATTGAATTTTGGATGTTAATGTATTTTTTTCATATGATGGTTTATAATTTTGGATATTATCATACATTATGCTAAAAATTCCTATTTTTCTTATAATATAAATATTAGAAGAATATTTTTTTATCCGTTTATGGACTAAGTGATCCATTAAATGTTTATTTTAGTACTAAAAGTATGAGCGATGATTCTTCAATACACATCGTTGGGAGAAAAAGATGAGATTGTGGTAAAAAATGACTAAATTATAAAATTATAATTTTGAATTAAGTATATTTATTTATGTTCTTATTATAGATGGTATAAAACTTCCTCCACTATAGAAAAAGGTTCTAAAAAACAAAAACTTTATCACATTATCTTTATTACCAATGAATTGATGGTCTTATTAATCCCAAATTGGTTTATGGTTTTGTGGTCATTAAATTTCCGATGGACACATTCTTTGTCACTTCCTATCCTTTATAATTTACTATTTCTTCCATTTACAATTTTTTATTGCTCACTAATGTTCTCTTATTCGGAAGCCTAGTTATGTGTTATTCAAGATGACCTTCGTATTTGTCCCTTTTACTATTTTTAATTAAAGTTTTATTAAACCATTTTATGATGTGGAATTTAAACAATTGGTATTTTATATTTTTAAAACCATGTTTACCGCGATAATGTTCAAAATAGAGGGATGAAATTTTTTAAAGGTGTGAATAATTTTACAATGTGAGACAAAAAATAAAATATTATCGATAGCATATACGACATGAAACATTGAGAGTAAATGATCCATGAAATATAATTATTTATATATTATTGTTATAAAAAATCATTGAATTAGTGGGTAAGAATATAAAAAAAACATTGTGAAATATATATAAATCTCAACCTAAAGACAAATTTATTAACTAATTGTATGGGAATAATCACTCAAGTTTCATAAAAATTATTTTTTGCTTCAAAAATTTATCTTTTAATATTTTATTTATTTTTTCGAGATAACACAATAATTAATTTCTCAAAATTCTATAAATTATAATTTATAAGAAGGGAATAGTTTTTGAAATTAGAATATGAACATCATATAAGGGTAAAATTTTGGTATTTTCTGGAAAAGATTAATTATTAAATAAATATTGGAAATATAGTTTTTTAAACTATCTTTTCCTATCGTATATTTATGGGGAAAACTTATATTTTGGATTACCCTTATTTATTTTTCGTTTTGAATAATAATAATTGAACATATTTCATTGTAATCAATATTATAATTGAATTGGGTATAATTTGTTTAATACTTTAAAAGTATTTTCTCAAGAAAACCTACATTTATCAAATTTTAGGGATTTAATTTTTAATTAAAATTTTCATTTTTTGTGAATTCAATTCAAAAAAAATATTAAATATTTGGATTCAGAATAATTAATAAAATTTAAATTTTTTAACTTATTTTTTAATTTCTAAATGAATAATAAAAATTTAAATGTCTATAATCATAGTTAATGTTAAAACATGTATACAAAGGGTTAATATGAATAAATAAGGTTTGGAAATAACCGTATTTTTTTCTTCATACAATTGCATGTGTGTTTTATTTGAAAAAATTGTTATTCATAACATTAAATAATATATCCTGAAAAATAATTTTGTATTTTGGAACCAAATTTTGAATTAATAGATGATAAGTAATATTATATAAAAATTTAAAACCTTTTTGGGGTATTTTCATTAAGTGGAATGGTTAATAGATGCTGTATGGTATTTGGTTTCAAAAAAGTATAAAAACATTAATTTTTTAAATTAAGATATAAAATTATTCATACCAATTTATTTCTTGTTTTGAAGGTCTAATTATTTTTATATATCAAAAGAGTATTTTCATAAAAATTGTTTTCAGGTTTTTTATTTTTTTATATTAACTGTAATTTACTACTCCCATTGAATTCAAACACTATAAAATTTATTAAAAATTTAAAATCATCAAGTTAATTTTTTAGAAGAAACATTTTATATTTGGTCATATAATTATGTTATTATGGTTAAAATTTATGTTATAATGGATAAGGTCAAAATATGTTTAATGTGATATAACTTAGAGATAAGGCATAAAATGTTACCAAAACATGTAAAAATGTGATTTGTTTCATTTATTCCAACCATATCACAAATTATATTAAAATAATGGCTCCCTTGGTCCTATTTTACATAATTATAATATATATATTCACAATTTTATCTTTTAAGAAACTCCAAGAATACCCCTCTAATAAATTATAAAAGAGAAGCTACCATCCCTTATTACTCACAACATTTAAGAAATATATATCGATCAATCCATTTAAAACCTATTATAATATACATCAACTATAACAACCCTATTCTTTATTACATACTTAAACATGATTTATTACATAAAACCTTCACTTGATACAATATAGAAGATCTAGGGGACTAGTGTCATTGGGGATAAGAAACATTACATAAAAACATAAATCATATACTCCAACATCTTATTGAAATATTTCTTTACATGACCACTACATTCCCCGTACTTAGCATTGCATAGGATAACCTGAGGACATGAATTAGAAAAAGGTGAACTATAAATCCCAGTAAGGGAATAAACCTGAAATAATAAGAGGAATATAATACATGTTATACAATTCTCATATCAATGGAGCATAAGAGAAACATGAACATAAAGGTATGATAAAGCATGATAATCATAACATGGACATGTGTCAACAACACTTAACATGGAATTAGTATGAGCCAAGGGTCATTACACGTGGAGTATGAGTAAACCCCCATTGCACATGAAGCATGAGTAAACACTCATTTCACTTTAATTAGAATAAATACACACTCTTTGCACAAGACATATCATGATAAAATACTTTACCAATTTCATTGGAGTGTAATCAGGGTGCACCCTTCTTAAACATGTCATTTCATGCATAAGTGTGCCACAAGATCATAGAACATGAATTTATAAAACATCATAATTTATTCCACAATTAAGGAATGTGGAATTCATACATGAAAATCTTATATAAATATATAAATTTTCATCATGGTGAATACCCTTGATAGAGAAATGTGAATGGTATTCACTACAGAATGATTTTGGCTTGGAAAAATGCAATGCAATTTCGACAGCATAAAAACATGACATAGGCTTTATAAAAATCGTTTATGAGAGAGAAAAGGGTGTATCATCATATTTAAATGAAATGTACAATAAGGGGAGTCATATAGACACATGTTCAAACATATTTAATGGAATTTATATTCATAATACAAAATAATTGATTGAATGTAAATGGGGAGTGAGAAATTCTTTACAGAATTTTGGCCTGGTAACGGGTATATATGGGGGGAACCGATGATAGAGAAAGGGGTATATCATCATTGAAAAATAAAAAGGACTATATAGGTGTGTTTATAAATAATACCCCAACATTTATAATTGAAAATAAAAGGTCATAAAAACATTAAGAAACATGGATAAAATGAGAAAGGAAGGAATCCCTTACTTGGATGTGTGATACCAAAGGCTTGGGAGGGGCTTGAGAGAGTCTTATTGGGAGATTTGGGCACCTTTGAAGGATTATATATATAGGAAGGAAGATTTTGGAATAAATACAAAGTCTTTGAGTGAAGAGGAAGTGGGAGCTTGTGTGGGTTTATATAGGAAATGAGAGGGAATTCTTTATTATTTTGGTTTGGGACACCACACATTAAACTAATAAAAACCACAAACCAAACCATGGTTTTTTACCATGGGTTTTTCCAAATGGGATTGGAATGAAATATTTTATAAGTAAAATTGATGAAATTCTTAGAATAATTGGGTTTCTTATGTGAAGGTGAGCCACACTCTCAAGGAAAACAATTTAAAAAAAAATATTTTATAAGCCTTTATGTGTCCACTAAAGCATTGTAAAATAAATAAAACTAACCCAAAATCAAATTTATTTAAATTTATAACATATATTTTCCAAAAATAATGTTTATAGTGTTTTATTCCATCACTATTGGGTCATTATGAGGTCATAAAACACATTCTATATTTAAACAATATTTTATTTTTAACCAAAAATTTGATTGTCTTAAAAAATTATGAAAAATTCACCGATGGATAATTTTTATGTATTGATGCCAAAAATAAAATTCCGTTCATCTAAATAATTTTATAAATAAGTGAATTTTTACTTTTAAAAATAAAAAATGACATTTATAAATAATTCATGGGTTTTGAAAAAAACAGCTTTCAAACCATAATAAAAATTACAGTTTTAATCATAATAAAATGAATGTATACTCTTTATACAAGAAATAATGTACATAATCATAATTCTTGGGTCTTGTTACATTACCCCTTAAAACACCTTCATAAGACCTTAGGGTAAGGTGTTAGATGGTAACAGACTCTTGGTTTGGCTGAGATAACATCTCTCGAGTGGTAATCTCTATCAACTTCAAATTCTCCCATAGGCAGTTCCACTCAAGAATAATGTATCATGATTATCATGGGCTTGGTCAAGGGAGAATCCCAATGAAACCACCTCCTTTCCGAGCTCCATCAAATGTGATTTGTTTGGGGAACGTCTACTGGATGAGGCTATCACTTCTATTGTTTGAATAAATTCAATTTTTAAAGCCCTATATTTATACTAACCATGTGATCATTTTTCAACGGCAATATTTGCAACGGTCACAATTCTTAACCGTATTTTAGAATACAAAACATAAAACCAAATAAGTGCATATGTTTTACATATACATAAGAAGACATTTAAATAGACCAAGAAGAATTATCATTAGTGAATCTTTGGGTCGTTACAATCTTCCCCCCTTAAGAAATTTCTCCCTTGAAATTTATTTTTCCCACTCTAAAATAGATGTGGGTAACTTTGTTTCATCACTATTTCTGATTCCCAGGTCACTTCTTCAAACTTTTGGTTTTCCCACTACACATTGATGAGGGACATTGTCTTATTTTGTAGAACTTTCTATCTATGATCTATGATCTTTACTAGTTTCTCCTCATAATAAATATCATCCTCTAATTGTACTAACAATAAAGAGATTACATGTGAATGGTCTGGTATGTACTTCCTTGATAGGGATACATGAAATATGTCATGTACTTTTTCCATGTTAGGTGGAAGTGCTTGTCGATAGGAAACAACCCCAACACGATCAATGATCTCGAAGGGGCCAATGTATGTAGGACATAACTTCCACTTATTTCTAAACCATACAACCTTATTCCATGGATATATGCATAGAAATACCATGAATCCAATTTTAATCTCAAGGTCTCATCGACATTTATTTTGATAACTCTTCTATCAACCCTAGACTACCTTGATATGTTGCTGAATGGTTCTCACATTCTCCAATATTTCTTCGACTATTTCTTGTCTTAGTAGCTTACACTCACTAACTTCATCCCAAAATGCCGGAGTTCTTCACCTCTTCCCATGTAGAGATTCATAAGGTGTGATTTGTATTCTTGACTGGAAATTATTATTATAGGAGAATTAAACCAAAGGAAGATGTTGAACTCATCCTCTTTTAGAGTCCATTTAACATGATCTTAACATATCTTCTAGTGCCTGAATAGTTCACTTAGATTGGATATCTGTTTGAGGATGATAAGCAGTACTACAGTTTAGTTTAGTATCTAGAGAATGTTGAAGACTCTTCCAAAACATAGTGGTGAACATTGGATATCGATTAGATACAATAAATAGTAGTACTCCATGCAGTTGTACCACCTCCCTGATATATATCAATTCCAGTGGATCTAAAGAGAAATCATCCCAAATTTCAATGAAGTGTGCATAATTTTTAAGATGATCCACAACAACAGAGATTTCAATGTTTCCTTTGGATGTATTCGGAAGTCTGATGACAAGGTATATGGTGATGTTCTCCCATTTCCATGCTGGCATTGGCAATGGTGCATCATCCCCTTAGACTTATGCCTCTTTTCTTTCACTTGATGATAGGCTAGGATCTTTGATGTGTACTCAGCGATGCCCTTGTTCATATTATCTAACCAGTAATTCTATCAGAGATGTCAATATATCATTGTTTTTCCTGGGTGAATAGAGAAATTTTCACTATGTGCATCATCCTAAAGTTCCTTCTTTAGCTCTGGACATGATGGAACACATAGTATTTTCCCAAATATCACAATTCCTTCTTCATTAGCATTGAACTCCATGTATTTCCCTTTTCTAATAGCTTCCACTTTCTTCTGAGTTCCTATATCATCCTTTTGAGAACCCCTTAACCATTTCAAAAGAGACGGTTGAGAAATCATTCATGAAAGGAATGATTAGGTTCCATTTAATATGATTCCCATGTCCATATTCATCAAATCTATGAATATTGGATCTTTCTCAATTCTTATCAATGATATAGTCAATGGGTCCTTTCTACTTAGAGAATCCACCGCC
Organism: Viscum album; assembly: GCA_963277665.1. NCBI lineage: Eukaryota > Viridiplantae > Streptophyta > Magnoliopsida > Santalales > Viscaceae > Viscum > Viscum album. The sequence continues at coordinate 821,530,843 of OY728157.1, forward strand.
TTGTTCACTTTCCTAGGGTGGAAATTGATTGATCAGTCATAATCATTGATCTTCTCTAACCATCTTCATTGGTTCATGTTCAAATGTTTCTATGTAAATGTATACATGAGGATTTATGGTCTGTATATATTTCACAGTTCTCCCCAAAGAGATAATGCTGCCAAAATTTTAAATCGAAGATCATCGAAGCCAACTCCAGATCATGTATTGGTTAATTTTGTCCATGAACATTCAATTTATTTGAATCATAGGCAATGAATTTTTCATTTTGCATCAACACACAGTCCATTCCCTTCTTTGAAGCATCAATGAATACAACAAAATATTCTCCACTTGTTGTTAAAGTGAGCACGGGCGTAGTGATAAGCCTACTTTTCAACTCTTTGATTCTTTATTCGCATTCATCACTCAAAAAAAACTTTACTCCCTTTAGATTTATATTGGTAAGAGGGGTGGACAATCGTGATAAATTTCTCACAAACTATTGATAATATCAAGCTAACCCGCAAAAGCTATGGATGTCTATTATAGATGTTTTCCTTAACCATCCATCTATTGCAGCTATCTTAGAGTGATCCATAGATATCCCATTTCTTGTAATGATATGGCCCATGAATGAGACATCCTTCAACCAGAACTCACACTTCCTATACTTTTCATAGAGATACTCCTTTTATAAGGCATTTAGTACAGCTCTTATATAATCCTCATAATCCTCCTTGGTTTTGGAGTATATTAGAATATCATATATAAAGACTACTAAAAATTTGTAAAGGTAATATCTAAATACTCTATTCATCATGCCCAAAGAGATTTCTAGAGAATTAGTGAGTTGGAAAGGCATTACTATGAATTCATAGTGCCTATATCTTGTATGAAAAGTAGTCTTGGGGATATTTTCTTTCATCACACTTGATAATATTTTGAATGAAAATCTACCATGGATAAGTATTGTTCTCCACACAGCTGATAGAACAAGTCATCAATTCATGGGAGAGGATACAAGTTCTTTATCGTGAATTTGTTAAGCTCACGATAATAGATGGAAAGGCACATTGACCCATCCATCTTCTTGATGATGTGGACTGGTGCACCCCATGGTGAAGAACTTGGGCTATAAACCCTTTATCCAGATTCTCCCATAGTTGTTTCTTCAGATCCTCAAGATCCCCAACATCCATTCAATATGGAGTCTTGTACAGTGGTAACACCCCATGTATAAGATCAATTGATAATTCAACATATCATCTAGGAGGAAGACCAGGCAATTTGTCGGGAAACACTTCAGAAAATTCCCTCACAATAGGCATGTATTCAAGGATGGTTTCCTCATTAGAGTCAGTCATCATTTCCAGATACGCATTCTCATAAGGTAGTAATATCCCTGCTTGATATGACAGTGCTAAATAAGATTATTATTCATCCTTGAACTTGTATAGAATCGGGGTTCGATTCTCGACATGGAGAGTGATTTCCCTCTCCTGACAATTTATGCTGGCTCTATATAGGGAAATCCAATCCATTCCTAGAATTGCATCAAGTTTGAACAGAGGGAGTATGATGAGTTTTGTAGGGATTTTAAATCCACCGATTATAAGAGTGGAGGAGTTATATTCATGGGATGTAATGATTTCCCCATTTCCCGTACTCACCTTCATCATTAATTCCATGATTTGTGGTGGGGTTAGGATTGTTTGACTAAACTTTCATGATATAAAATAATGTGTAGAACCTAAATCAAAAATAATGTTCTCTATTATTTAATGAATAACTAGAATACATATCACCACTTCATTTTTGGGGTTCACTTCGGTGGTAGTGATCTAAAAAGCACACCTTGTTTTGTTAGAGGTTGTTGGTTGTCTCCGTAAATCCTTGTCTTAGGGAACTAATTATCATGATTCCCCGGTTCTTTTTAGTGGGAACAGAGCATTACTATCCTCCTCCATAGCTGTGGGTTTTTCTTGTTAGCAGTTAACAACTTGGTGTCCTTCTCTTCTACACCTAAAGCATTTTCTCGTCCCATTCAAGTAATTTACTAGGTGCTACTTTCCACACCATTGGAAAGTGGAGTGCTAGATCTTCTTAGCATCATTGGATTTATCCATCGTACTACCAGAATTGAAATATAGGCTACAAATATTATCCCCATGATACCCCTAAGATATTCTGATCTCTATTTTGACATTGAGGGCACATTAGACAATTTCCTCATAGGTGTCGAAGTCATTGATTTCCAGGGCATTCCACAGGCTAGGTTTCAGCCCACCAAAGAAGCGGTCAACCTTTAATTCGGGGGTAATGACCAAGAAAGAGGCATATGGTGCCAGAATTTTGAAGTTTTCCTCGTATGCTCTGATGGATTAGACATCTTTTTTTCTTGAGAGAAAGGAAGTCCCATTCAATCTTTAGTAATAGGGTGTGAAAAAAATATTTATCAAAAAAACATCTTTTGGAAATCCTTCCATTCCAACACCTCAATATCCTCCTCAAGCTTCATATTTTTTATTAATGTCCCCCATTGATATTCTTTACCCTCCATATGATAAGAAGCTAGTATAAACTTTTCTTGTTCGTAACATTGAAGGATGGAGAAGATATTTTTAATGGAGTTGATCCATTATTCGTCGATTGAGGGATCAAATGATCCATTAAATGTAGGATGATTTTTTCTTAGGAAGCTTTCAATGGTGACTTGTTATTTATTAGGGAGGGGGGTTGAACATTCTTGTTGACCCATGTATCTATTCAAATCATGAGTTAACTGAGAGAGAATCATGAAAAAATTCATGATTCCCACTCCCATCAGATTAGGAATCTCATTAAAGGAGTCATCGCATTGATATTCACATCAGTTGTTAGCCTGAGTCCTCCTATTACAGGCTATTGGCTAGAATGAAAGGAAATTTAGTGTTATGACCCAAAGATTCATTAATGGAAAATCCCTCTTGATCCAGATAAATGTTTCTTTATGAAAAATGTTTTTATAAGATGTCAACTTCTTTAGTTTTACGTTAAGATTTGTGACCGTTACTTTTATAGCCGTTGAACAGTGATCATCTGAGTAGTATAAATATAAGGCTTTAACGAACCCATTTCTACTCAGGCAAAGGAAGTGATGGCCTCATACAGTAGAATTTCCCCTTATGAAGCCCATTTGTCGGAGCTCGGAAAAGAGGTGGCGTCTTTGGGATTTTCCCTAGACCAAGCCCAAGCTGAGATTCATCAAGTCTTGCTCAAACGTGATCATCTATGGGAAAAGTGGAAGTTGATTGAAATTACAACTCGAGCGATGTTATCTGAGCCACCCCAAGAGTCTGTCACCATCGCACACCTTACCCTTAGGTCTTATGCGGCTATTTTAAAGGGTTATGTAATAAATAAGTAGCACCATGTTCATGTACATTATTTCTGTATATAATACTGAATATAATTTCTAGTCATTTTTGATACATTGTAATTAGTATTTAAATTACAAATGGTGTTTTTAGTTATTATTTAATTAAGAATTATATTTTATTAAATTAAAGGATTTTTTAATTAAATAATATTTTAATAAAATGTTATTATTAAATTAATTTTTATCAAATATAAATGATCTCATAATTTTATGAATGCAATTAAAAATTTTATTATGGTTTGAAAGCCATTTCTGTCAAAACCCGTGATTTTTTTATAAATGTAGGTTTTCATTTTAAAGGTGAAAATTCACATATTTAGAAAATTATTTAGATAAAATAAATATTAATTTTGGAATCAGGATGTCGAAATTATCCAACGGTGAATTTTTCATAATTTTCTGAGACAGTCAAATTTTTGGGTAAAAATTAAATTCCATTTAAATATATATTGTGTTTTATGACATCATAATGACCCAATGGTGATGTAATAAAATACCATAATCCTTATATTCGGCCAATATGTGCTTTATCATTAAAATAATGAGGTTTTGGGTTGGTTTGACTTACTTTTCAAAGCATTAATGGAGCCCTCAAGACTTATTCAACACTTTGCCTTTTTAAATTAATTTCCATGGGAGTGTGACTCACCTCCACATAAGCAACCCTAATTTTTTAATACCTTAGGACCTTGGCCTTGTAAAATATTGTTTTCCTATTTCCTTTTCCAGAAACCATGGGCAAATACCATGGGATGGTTTGTGGTTTGGATTTTTTTAATATAAGGGGTCCCAAACCTAAATAATAAAGAATTCCCTCACCTTTCTTATATAAACCCACCCAAGCTCCCACTTCCTCCTCAATCAAAGCCCTTGTAGTTCGTCCAACCTCTGCCCTACTCACTCTATAATCCTCTCAAGGTGCCCCAAGCTCCCAATAATCCTCTCACAAGCCTCTCTCTAGCCTTTGGAAGCACACATCCAAGTAAGGGTTTTTTCTTCCTTTCTCATTTTTGTCAATTTTCTTTAAGTTGTATTGCCATTTTAATTTCAATTATGAATGTTGGGGTATGGTTTCACACCTCTCCCATACTTCCCTCTTATTGTTTTAATGATTAGAGACCCCTTTCTCTCTCATTAAATGCCTCCCATGTACACCCGTTACTATGCCGAAATTCCAAAAGGAACCTTTTTCTCCCCTTCTATATTCAAGCAATAATTTTGTATCATGAATCTAAATTCCTTTTCAATTGTTGGGACATGTATCTATATGACATCCTTACTTTTCATTACATGTAAATATGATGAGTAACCCCTTTGTCTCTCATCAACCATTTTTTATGAATTCTTATGTCACGCCGTTACGCTACCGAAATCACACCGATTTTCTATGCCAATATCATTGTGTAGTGAATACCATGCCCATTTCTCCATCAAGGGTATTCACCTTTATGCACATTTACTTATTTATTATAATGTTTCATGTATGAATTCCACATTCCTTTATCATGGAATAAATGATTATGTTTTATGAATCCATGTTTTATGATCCATGTGGCACACTTATGCATGAAATGAAATGTTTAAGAAGGGTGCGCCCTTTATAGCGCTCTAATGCATTGGGTAAAGTATAGTATCATGATACGTTATGTGAAATGAGTGTTGAATCATTATAATTCAAGTGCAATGAGGGTTTACTCGTGCTTCAAGTGTAATGAGGGTTTACTCATGCTCCATGTGCAATGAGCCTTGGCTCATGCTAATTCAATGTTAAGTGTTGTTGCCACATTTCCATGTTATGATTATCATGCTTTATCATGCCATTATGTTCATATTACTCTTATGCTCTATTGATGTTCCTATTGCCTATCATGTATTGTACTCATCATGTTATTCATTGTGTACTCCCTTACTGGGCTTTATAGCTCACCCTTTTCTTATGCATGTCCTCAGGTTATCCCATGCAATGCTAAGTACGAAGGAATGTAGTGGTCATGTAAAGGATGTTTTCAATAAAGATGATGTATTTCAAGATTAAAGTTTTTATGTAATGATCCTAATCCTCAAATACACTAAACCTCTCAATCTTCTTTGTTGTATCAAGTGAAGTTTTATGTAATAAAGCATGCTTAAGTTGTAATAAAAAACAGGGTTGTCATAGTTGGTATCAAAGGATAGGTTTAGTTATTTTTGGGATTAGGAAACCCTATTAAATCCTTAGATACAAGACGATGTATAATAAAAACATCCCTAAGTTTTGGTAAATACTACGTAATTGGTTTATCAAACAAATACATCCTTGTCTGGATACGAGCAGGTAGAGGGGGCTCTGGCACAGATGTATCCTAGGGGTAAAACCCGAAAACACCGCTTTGAGCTAGACTCGAACAGGAACTGGTGCAGGACAACGGGCCTTGATGCACTCTTGGATACGACACTCCCGGGGGATATGTTTTGATAAATTCTCAATCTTAGTATGAACCCTTATTAAGGAAAAAAATTCCCCTAAGAATATATGTTAGAAGGAAGATCATGAAAAGCCTGGATTGAATCCTATAGACTCATGAGTTAAAGAGATTAAAGTTTATTTATAAGTCATCAACTTTTGTCTTTGGATTACCCTTTATGTGTTACCCCTAACTTTTCTTTTATTCCAGCCAATGGCCGATAATAGGAGAACTCGGGATAACAACCGTTGTGAAGATCAGTGTGATGATTGTACTTATGAGATGCCCAATCCAATGGGAGCGGGAATCGCAAACTTTGTCATGCTTCTCTCTCAGCTAACTCATGTTTTGAATAGAAAAACTGCTCAAGAGGAATGTTCAACCCCCCCTAAGAAAGAACAAGTCGCTATCAAGAGCTTCATGAGACAAAGGCCTCCTACTTTTAGTGGATCATCCGATTCCACGATCGCTGAACAATGGATCAACTCCATTGAAAAGATATTCTCCATCCTTGAATGATCTGAAAAAGAGAAGGTTCTCCTGGCGGCTTATCATATGGAGGGTGAAGCTGATCAATGGTGGACGTTGATCAAAAATACGAAGCCTGAGGAGGTGATCAAGGCTTTGGAATGGAAGGAATTCCGGAAGATGTTTTTCGATAAATATTTTCCACGCACCCTCCGTCTTAAGATGGAAAGGGACTTCCTTTCCCTAAAACAGAAGGATGAAGAATCTGTGGGAGCGTACGAGGAAAACTTCACAAGGCTTGCATGATACACTTCCGACTTTGTCGTTACCCCCGAATGCAAGGTTGACCGCTTCTTTGGTGGGCTGAAGCCTAGCTTGCGGAAAGCATTAGCGATCCGTGACTTCGACAGCTATGAGGAAATTGTCTGATGTGCCCTCAAGGTTGAAATGGATATCGGAGAATCACAGGGGTATCATGGGGACAAGAAACGTAAGGTGGACTTCAATTCTGGTGGTCCGATGGATAAATCCAACAGTGCTAAGACGTTTCAGCACCCCACTTGCCAAAAGTGTGGAAAGAAGCACCCTGGAAATTGCCTTAGGGGGACAAGAAAATGCTTCAAGTGTGGAAGAGAAGGGAACCTAGCTGTTAACTTTCAGGAAGAAGGACCCGCGACTACGATAGAGGAGAGTAATGCTCAGTTCGAACCTCAACGCGTTGTTCAATGCTACAAATGCAATGAACCGGGTCATTTTTCAAATCAGTGCCCTAATCTAAGGGTTATCGGAGGCAACCAGCAACCTCCAAGACAGCAAGGAAGAACTTTTTCCATCACTTCTGCAGAAGTGAACCCTAAAAACAAAGTGGTGACAGGTACTCTAGTTATTTATTCAAGAATAGCGAACGCACTTTTTGATTCAGGTTCTACACATTCTTTTATATCTCAAATGTTTAGTAGAACAATCCCTGCACCACCACAAATCATGGAAGTAAAGATGTCAGGGAGTACGACAAATGGGGCAATCATTGCATACCATGAGTATAAATCCTCCCCTGTTATAATCTATGGATTGAATTTCCCGGAGAACCTCATCATACTCCCTCTGGTGAAATTTGATGCAATTCTTGGCATGGATTGACTTTCCTTATATAGAGCCAACATAAATTGTCGGGAGAGGGAAATCACACTCCATATGGAGAATCGACCCCCGATTCATTACAAGTGTCAGGAGGAAGATGAATCTCCTTTAGATCCATCATCTCAAGCATGGATATTACTGCCTTATGAGCACGCATATCTGGCTCAGATGATTGAGTCTAAGGAAGAAACCACCCTTGAAGAAATTCCTATTGTGAGGGAATTCACTGAAGTATTTCCCGAGGAACTTCCCGGTCTCCCTCCAAGAAGAGATGTTGAGTTCTCAATTGAACTTATACATGGGGCGCTACCAATATCCAAGACTCCATATAGAATGGCTGTTGTTGAGCTTGAAGAGCTGAAGAAACAATTACAGGAGAATCTGGATATAGGGTTTATACGCCCAAGTGCATCACCATGGGGTGCACCAGTCCTCTTCATCAAGAGGAAGGATGGGTCAATGCGGCTTTGCATCGATTATCGTGAACTTAGCAAAATCACGATAAAGAAAAAGTATCCTCTCCCAAGAATCGATGACTTGTTTGATCATCTGCGTGGAGAACAATACTTCTCCAAGGTGGATTTGCGGTCGGGATATTATCAAGTAAGGGTGAAGAAGGAAGATATCCCCAAGACTGCTTTTCGTACAAGGTACAGGCACTATGAATTCATAGTAATGCCTTTCGGACTCACCAATGCTCCAGAAATATTCATGGACTTGATGAATAGAGTCTTTAGATATTACCTAGACAAATTTGTGGTAATCTTTATAGATGATATTCTAATATACTCCAAAACCAAGGAGGACCATGAGGAGAATTTAAGAACTGTACTGGAGACTTTGCGCAAGGAGAAGCTCTATGCCAAGTACAAGAAGTGTGAGTTCTGGTTGAAGGAGGTCTCATTCTTGGGCCATATCATAACAAGCAATGGGATATCTGTGGACCCCTCCAAAACAGATGCAATTGAGGGATGGTCGAGGCCAACATCGGTAACTGATATCCGTAGCTTCTTGGGGTTAGCTGGATATTATCGATGATTTGTGAGAAATTTCTCATGATTGTACAACCCTCTTACCAGGATAACTCAAAAGGGAGTAAAGTTTTCTTGGAGTGATGAATGCGAAGAAAGATTCAAGGAGTTGAAAAGGAGGCTTATCACTGCACCCGTGCTCACTTTACCCACAAGTGGGGAGCTTTTTGTGGTATTCAGTGATGCTTCGAAGAAGGGCTTAGGATGTGTGCTGATGCAGAATGATAAAGTGATATCCTATGCCTCAAGGCAGTTGAAAATCCATGAGCGAAACTATCCAACGCATGATCTGGAGTTGGCGGCGGTGATCTTTTCCTTGAAAATCCGGCGGCATTATCTCTATGGAGAGAAATGTGAGATATATACTGACCACAACAGTCTAAAATATATATTCACACAGAAAGATATTAATATGCGCCAGAGAAGATGGATAGAGCTCATCAAGGATTATGACTGTTCAATACATTACCACCCTAGGAAAGCGAACAAGGTGGCAGATGCCCTAAGTAGAAAGGATCTAGAAATTCTATCAATGATGAGTATTGAGAGGGATCCAATCTTCTTAGACTTAATGAAGATGGATCTGGGAATCATAAATAAGGGAACATCATCAATCCTTTCACAAATGATTGCTCAACCATCTCTTTTGGAAAGGTTAAAGGATTCTCAAAAGGATGATGCAGGAATCCAAGAAAAAGTGGAAGCTATCAAAAAGGGAAAATCCTCAGAGTTTAATGTTAATGAAGAAGGAATTGTGCGGTTTGGGAAAAGACTATGTGTTCCATCATGTTCAGAGCTGAAGAAGGAACTTTTGGATGATGCACATAGTTCAAAAATCTCTATTCACCCAGGGAGCACAAAGATGTATCGAGATCTCCGAGAAAACTTTTGGTGGGATAATATGAAGAAGGAGATCGCTGTATATACATCAATGTGCCTGGTGTGTCAGCAAGTTATGGTAGAGAGGTAGAAGTCTAAGGGGATGATGCAACCATTTCCCATACCAGAATGGAAATGGGAGAACATCACCACGGACTTTGTCACCGAACTTCCAAGGACATCCAAAGGCAACAATGCAATCTGGGTTGTTGTGGATCGTCTTATAAAGACTGCACACTTCATTACTATTGGGGAGGATTTCTCTTTGGATCATCTGGCATGGATATATATCAGGGATGTGGTACGGTTGCATGGAGTACCACTATCTATTGTTTCTGACCGAGATCCAAGATTTACCTCTAAGTTTTTGAAGAGTCTTCAACATGCTCTGAATACTGAACTGAACTTCAGTACGGCCTATCATCCTCAAACTGATGGCCAATCCGAGTGGACTATCCAAACACTTGAGGATATGTTGAGAGCGTACTCAATGGACTTTAAAGGAGGATGGGATCAACATCTTCCACTAGTTGAGTTCTCTTATAATAATAGTTTCCACTCGAGCATCCAAATGGAACCATATGAAGCCCTGTATGGGAAAAGGTGTAGAACACCGGCATGTTGGGATGAGGTCGGTGAACGTAAGCTGCTTGGACCAGAAATGGTCAAAGAAATGGTGGAGAAGGTGAAAACCATTCAGCAGCATATCAAGGCAGCCCAAAGTCGACAGAAGAGTTATCCAGATAATCTTCGACAAGACCTTGAGTTTAAAGATGGAGACATGGTGTTTTTATGCATATCTCCGTGGAATAAGGTCAGGAGGTTTGGAAAGAAAGGGAAGTTAAGTCCAAGGTACATCGGCCCCATCGAGATTATTTATCGTGTTGGGGCTGTGGCCTATCGACTAACACTTCCACCTACTATGGCCAAGGTGCATGATGTATTTCATGTATCCCTCTTAAGGAAGTACATACCAGACCCTTCACATGTACTATCTTATGAGGTGGTAAAATTGGAAGATGATATTTCTTATGAGGAGCAACCAGTGAAGATCTTAGATCGTAGAGAAAAAGTTCTACGAAATAAGACAATGACCCTCGTCAAGGTGTTGTGGAGAAACCACAAGTTTGAAGAAGCAACTTGGGAGTCGGAGGATATGATGAAGCTGAGTTACCCACATTTGTTTTAGTGTGGGAAAAGGAAAATTTCGAGGGCGAAATTTCTTAAGGGGGGAATATTGTAACGACCCAAAGTTTCATTAATGGAAAATCCCTCTTGATCCAGTTAAATGTTTCTTTATGAAAAACATTTTTATAAGATGTCAACTTCCTTAGTTTTATGTTATGATTTGTGACCGTTACTTTTATAGCCGTTGAACAGTGATCATCTGAGTAGTATAAATATATGGCTTTAACGAACCCATTTCTACTCAGACAATGGAATCGATGGCCTCATCCAGTAGAATTGCCCCTTACGAAGCCCATTTGTCGGAGCTCGGAAAAGTGGTGGCGTCTTTGGGATTTCCCTAGACCAAGCCCAAGCTGAGCTTCATCAAGTCAAGCTTGAACGTGATCGTCTACGGGAAAAGTGTAAGTTGATTGAAATTACAACTCGAGAGATGTTATCCGAGCCACCCAAAGAGTCTGTCACCATCGCACACCTTACCCTTAGGTCTTATGCAGCTATTTTAATGGGTTATGTAACAAATAAGGAGCACCATGTTCATGTACATTATTTCTGTATATAATAATGAATATAATTTCTAGTCATTTTTGATACATTGTAATTAGTTTTTAAAGTACAAATGGGGTTTTTAGTTATTATTTAATTAAGAATTATATTTTATTAAATTAAAGGATTTTTGAATTAAATAATATTTTAATAAAATATTATTATTAAATTAATTTTTATTAAATATAAATGATCTTATAATTTTATGAATGCAATTAAATATTTTATTAAGGTTTGAAAGCCATTTCTGTCAAAACCCGTGAATTTTTTATAAATATCGGTTTTTATTTTAAAAGTGAAAATTCACATATTTAGAAAATTATTTAGATAAAATAAATATTATTTTTGGAATCAGGACGTCGAATTTATCCAATGGTGAATTTTTCATAATTTTCTGAGACAGTCAAATTTTTGGGTAAAAATTAAATTCCATTTAAATATATAATATGTTTTATGACATCATAATGACCCAATGGTGATGTAATAAAATACCATAATCCTTATGTTCTGCCAATATGAGTTTTATCATTAAAATAATGAGGTTTTGGGTTTGTTTGACTTACTTTTCAAAGCATTAATGGAGCCCTCAAGACTTATTCAACACTTTGCCTTTTTAAATTAATTTCCATGGGAGTGTGACTCACCTCCACATAAGAAACCCTAATTTTTTAATAAGTTCGGACCTTGGCCTTGTAAAATATTGTTTTCCTCTTTCCTTTCCCAGAATCCATGGGCAAATACCATGGGATGGTTTGTGGTTTGGATTATTTTAATATAAGGGGTCCCAAACCTAAATAATAAAGAATTTCCTCACCTTTCCTATATAAACCCACCCAAGATCCCACTTCCTCCTCAATCAAAGCCCTTGGAGTTCGTCCAACCTCTGCCCTAGTCACTCTGGAATCCTCTCAAGGTGCCCCAAACTCCCAAGAAGCCTCTCAAAAGCCTCTCTCTAGCCTTTGGAAGCACACTTCCAAGTAAGGGTTTTTTCTTCCTTTCTCATTTTTGTCAATTTTCTTTAAGTTGTATTGCCCTTTTAATTTCAATTATGAATGTTGGGGTATGGTTTCTCACCTCTCCCATACTGCCCTCTTATTGTTTGAATGATGAGATACCCCTTTCTCTCTCATTAAATGCCTCCCATGTACACCTGTTACTATGTCTAAATTCCGAAAGGAACCTTTTTCTCCCCTTCTATATTCAAGCAATACTTTTGTATCATGAATCTAAATTCCTTTCAATTGCTGGGACATGTATCTATATGAAATCCTTACTATCCATTACATATAAATATGATGAGGAACCCCTTTCTCTCTCATCAACCATTTTTTATGAATTCTTATGTCACGCCGTTACGCTGCCGAAATCACTTCGATTTTCTAAGCCAATATCATTGTGTAGTGAATACCATGCCCATTTCTCCATCAAGGGTATTCACCTTTATGCACATTTACTTATTGATTATAATGTTTCATGTATGAATTCCACATTCCTTTATTGTGGAATAAATGATTATGTTTTTTGAATCCATGTTTTATGATCCATGTGGCACACTTATGCATGAAATGAAATGTTTAAGAAGGGTACACCCTTTATAGTGCTCCAATGCATTGGGTAAAGTATAGTATCATGATACGTTATGTGCAATGATTGTTGACTCATGCTAATTCAAGTGGAATGAGGGTTTACTCGTGCTTCAAGTGCAATGAGGGTTTACTCATGCTCCATGTGCAATGAGCCTTGGCTCATGCTAATTCAATGTTAAGTGTTGTTGCCACATTTCCATGTTATGATTATCATGATTTATCATGCCTTTATGTTCATGTTACTCTTATGCTCTATTGATGTTCCTATTTCCTAACATGTATTGTACTCCTCATGTTATTCATTGTGTACTCCCTTACTGGGATTTATAGCTCACCCTTTTCTTATGCATGTCCTCAGGTTATCCCACGCAATGCTAAGTACGAAGGAATGTAGTGGTCATGTAAAGGAGGTTTTCAATAAAGATGATGTATTTCAAGTTTAAAGTTTTTATGTAATGATCCTAAGACCCAAAGACACTAAACCTCTCCATCTTCTTTGTTGTATCAAGTGATGTTTTATGTAATAAAGCATGCTTAAGTTGTAATAAAAAGCAGGGTTGTCATATTTAGGGGTAACACATAAATGGTAATCAAAGGACAAAACCTATGAATTATAATTATATTTTATTTCCTTAACTTATGATTCTATAGGCTTTAATATTTGTTATTCGTGATCTACATTCTCACATATATTCTCAGGGGATTTTTTTAATTCTTATAATAATTCTTCATACTACGCCTGTGAATTTACCAATTCATATCCCATGGGAGTGTTGTAACCAAGACTACAACAAGGCCCGTTGTCATGTACTAGGATACCCTGGTATATGCCTGAAAATCCTTGTCAGGGTTTTCACCCCTAGGTACACTTGTTTACTGAGCCGCCCTTACCTACTCGTATCTAGACAGGGATTTATTTTCTTGATAAACCACTTAAAAAATACCCATGAAAACTTAGGCATGTTTTTATTATACATATTATTATCTCAAAGTCTTCACTATGGGTTTCTAATCCTAATCCCAAAAATAACTAAACTTATCCTCTAATACAAACATTAACAACCCTGTTCTTTATTACATACTTAAATAGGATTTATTACATAAAACCTTCTCTTGATACAACATAGAAGATCAATAGGTCTAGTGTTTTTGGGGAACATTACATAAAAACTGAAATCATAGAACACAACATCTTATTAAAAACATAATTTACATGACCACTACATTCCCTCATACATAGCACTGCATAGGATAACATGAGGAGATGAATATGAAAATGGTGAGCTATAAAGCATATTAAGGTAATAAAATGGAATAATATTAAGAATAAATTACATGTTAGACATTAGGAATATCAATGGACTATAAGAGAAACATGAACATAAAGGCATGATAAAGAATGATAATCATTACATGGAAATGTAGAAACTACACATAACATAGAATTAGCATGAGCCAGGGCTCATTTCCCATGGATCATGAGTAAACCCCCATTACATATAAAAAATGAGTAAACCATAGTTGTACTTGAATTAGCACGAGTCACCCATAATTTCAGATGATGTATCATGATGTTATACTTTACCCAATGCATTGGGTGCTCTCTGGGTGCACCCTTCTTAAACAATTCATTTCATGCATAAGTGTGCCACAAGATCATAGAACATGAATGTATAAAACATCCTAATTTATTGCATGATTAAGGAATGTGGAATTCATACTTGAGACTCTTACATCAATATGTAAAGTTTCATAAAGGTGAATACCCTTGATAAAGATATGGGCATGGTATTCACTACATAATGATTTTGTCTGGGAAAATTGCTGTGAAATTTCAGCAGCATAACGGCGTGACATAGACATCAAAAAAATGTTTGACGAGAGAGAAAGGGGAATCCCATCATATGTACATGAAATTGATAGTAAGGAGAGTCACGTAGATACATTTCCTAACATAGGTAATGGAATTTAGATTCAAAATGAAAAATAATTTCTTGAATGTAAATGAGGATAGAGAAATACCTTATGAAATTTGAACATGGTAAGAGGTATATATAGAAGGAACCGATGAGAGAGAAAGGGGTATCTCATTATTCAAACATAAAGAGGACAATATAGGTGTGTTTTGAAATCATACACCAACATTTACAACTGAATATAAAAGGGAATAAATTTTTTTAGAAACATGGATTAAATGATAAAGGAAGGAATCCCTTACTTGGAAGTGTGATCCCAAAGGCTCTAGATGGGCTTGAGAGAAGATTATTGGGAGATTAGGGCACCTATAAACGATTATAGAGAGAGTAGGGTAGAGGTTGGATGAACTCCAAAGGATTTTAGTGAAGAAGAAGTGGGAGCTTGGGTTGGTTTATATAGGAATGGAGAATGAATTCTTTATTATTTAGGTTTGGGACACCACACATTAAACTAATCAAAACCACAAATAGCCCATGGTTTTTCCCATGGTTTTTTCCAAAGTGGAGTGGAAAGGAATATTTTATAAGTCCAATGGACTAACTTCTAAAAATAATAGGCTTTATTATGTGGAGGTGAGTCACACTATCAAGGAAAACAATTTAACACGACAAAATATTTTATCATCCTTTAAGGGTCCACTAAAGCTTTGAAAAAAAATCAAACAAATCCAAAATCAAATTATTTTAATGGAAAAACATATATCAGAAGAACATAATGTTTATATTATTTTTTTACATAACTATTGGGTCATTATGATGTCATAAAACACATTATATATTTAAACGATATTTAATTTTTACCGAAACATTCGACCATCTTAGAAAATTATGAAAAATTCACCGTTGGATAATTTTGATGTCCGGATTCCACAAATAATATTCATTTTATCTAAATAATTTTTCAAAATATGTGAATATTTAATTTTAAAAATGAAAACCCACATTTATAAAAAAATTCATGGGTTTTGACAAAAACAGCTTTCAATCCTTAATAAAAATTATAATACCATTCATAATGTTATACAATCATTTATATTTAATAAAAATTAATTTAATAATAATAATAATATTTTATTAAAATGTTTTTTAATTAAAAAATCCATTATTTCATCAAAATAGATTTCCTAGCTTAATTTTAATTAAAAATACTATTTGTTCTTTAAAAATTAACTACAAAGTAAAAATAATAAAATGAATGTTTAATCTTTATACAAAAAAAAATGTACATAATCATAATACTAGGTTCTTTTACATATGCCCTTAAAACACCCGCTTAAGACCTTAGGGTAAGGTGCACGATGTTTACTGACTCTTGTGGTGGCTCAGATAACATCGCTCAAGTGGTAATATTTATCAACTTCCACTTCTCCTATAGGTAGTTCCACTTAAGATTAACCTATTCAAGATCAGCTTGGGCTTGGTCAATAGCAAATACCAATGACACCACCTCTTTTACGAGCTCTGAAAAATGGGCTTCGTATGGGTAAAGTCTACAGAATGAGGCCATCACTTTCATTCTCTGAGTAAATTTGATTTTTTAATGCCCTATATTTAAACTAATCATGTGATCACTTTTCTATGAATAAATTAGCAGTGGTCACAATTCTAAGTGTTATTTTAAAATCCAAAACATAAAACCAAATAAATGCATATGTTTTACATAACCATTAGAATACATTTAAATAGACCATGAGGAATTATCATTAATGAATCTTTGGGTCATTACATAAAAACATTCTAGAATAATGGTTTTGACTAATACCAAATATATATATAGATTAAGGTGTATGGAAAATGTGGTTTTATGAACAAGAGGTATAAATGTTAACTGAATATTTTAGTTTTATTTCTTCGTCTTTCTCCTTAAAATTTTATTTAATAATTTTCTAATAATTAAAAAAATATTAAATATTATGAGGTGTTTTTATGTTACTGAGAAAACCTATATACATCTCATATTCTATCAAATGGGAAATGAAACCATTTTTTGTGTGTACATCATACAACTGCCTCACAAACCAATGTAATTAATTTCCATCATTGCCCCCCACAACTAGTTAAAAATATTTATTTTGAGTGTATTTGTGAAATTATTGACATATTTATCATTATTTAATGATAATATATCTTTTAAATTATTACCATTCCTTATATTGGAAAATGATAATGTCATTCATGCATAAATGTGGATTACCACCTCTAAAAGGGTATGTGGTTCATTTTTCATGACTAGATCACATGGATTATTTATCTATGTATATCTAAAAAACAACACGATTTTTATCAAATGATATTTATTCTGTAAATAAAACTAAATATTTACATTTTTTCCTCTTTCTCCTCGAAAAAAATGGAACACATGAGTACCTACGACCTACCATCTCTATGATTGTAATAATATATTTTTCATATAGATAAATAATGGTTGTTTAGGAAAGTATAATTAATATATAAGAATTAAAATTAATAAATTATAATTATTTTTTAAATTTTTTAATAATGAAATCTTGTACCATAGTCAATCTACCAAAGTCACTTTGGACATTTGATTCAAATATCATCCAAACATTAGAAATGAACTTAATTGATCAATTAATTATATATAACACATTCATAATTAGAATAAGGGTAATAATAAATCTGATAATGCATCTTAATAAAGTAATCAATTAAAAAAATTATATATGAAGATTAGGAGCGTACATTATGTTCTAGACTCAATTTAAGCGACACTATACCTTAAAACCTGATTTTTAATGTTTTAAATAATTATTTTTTAAATATTTTTCATTTAATTATTATTTTTATAATTATTTTATGGATATTTTAATAAGGACTTAAATTAATAGAAAATGATATTTATTTCACTTTTTTAACATTCTTTCAATGTTTATAAAAATTAGTTTTTTTACATATTTTATACAAAAACTTATTACAAAAAGATAAAAGGAATGTTATTTATTAATAAACAAGTTTCAGTATGTTTTTCCAGATAATGAAACTGTTTTTTTGTTTACATTCATTTTATATATTTCTTATTTTATTGAATGAAAAACCATCTTTCCCTTTTTTAATTTTTTTTCAAAATGATTTTAAATTGAATGGATATTTTAATATCTAAAAATGCTTTTCTTAGGGGAGTAAAGACTATATATCTACAAGAATTCATGTGTTATGATTATGCTATTATTTTTGGGAATTATTTTTGCGGATGGATGGTTCCATTTTAAACAAAGTAAAATTGGTTTTGTTATCAGCCAAGAATGGATGAGCCTGATAGAGCTCTCCAATTCCTTAGGACATTGACTGTGAGTGCTTCCTCATAGAGTCCTTATGAATTCTTATTACAGAACCAGACTGGTTAGGCTGAGTGTACTTCCCAGAGGGTTGGTCGTACTTGTTCAGTGGGACTAGAGGGGATGAATGTGAGTACTTCCCAGAGGGTTACCTGTTTGTGTTTAGTTGTTGCTTGATACTGAAATTGTGGTTTGTTGACTACTGAGTACGTTCTTGTTT
The DNA here is from genome assembly GCA_963277665.1 of Viscum album. Taxonomy (NCBI): domain Eukaryota; kingdom Viridiplantae; phylum Streptophyta; class Magnoliopsida; order Santalales; family Viscaceae; genus Viscum; species Viscum album. The sequence goes on from OY728157.1 coordinate 821,549,014, forward strand.
ACTAATTTATGTACTTTTACCATCCATATATTCAATGACTGTTAGGCACATATCTTTGAGTTGTTGCCTACTGGGATTTAATATCACACCCTATTTGGGCCAGGCTTTTGGGCCCAAATAGATTATATTGCTGCAGGTATAGATAAGGGCAAGCACCCTTCATCATCTGGTACTTGACTTACTGTGGAGGTGGAGACCATGGGACCAAGATTTGGCTTGCGATTCCGAGGATCTGTTTATTCATTTCCTTTGTACTTTGGTTTAGTACTATTTTTTATTCCATTAATGTGATCTATTTGGTTTCTTTTCTGGACATATGTGTCATGCATTATTTATATATATGTGATCTAGTTGTTTCTTAGTTTTAGTCTTCCGCTGATTGCTTTTGTATGAATTGTTACTGCTTCCACTATTGTATATTGATTATCTTTCGATGTGTACTCTTCCAATGAGGTCATAATTTCCCCACTATCACACCGAACGCCCTCGTTGCTAGTCCATAGCCTCTGGCGATCAAGGAAATGCGGTTGAGGCCATGTGACCAACCGGGTACTGGGCGCCTCTAGGTGGCTTCCAGAACCGAGACATTATAAAGTGGTATTAGAGGATTATTTTCTCTTGACATACAGTTTGGAGCCTATAGTCAGTGATAGGACAGAATAGGTACTTGGTAATAAGCTCTGCTCGGGAGTATCTAACCCATGTATAGGGAAAAGCCAATTTACCACATTAATGCAATTTTATGATTTTGCAATTTTATATTTGATTGATTTTCACCATTGGGTGACTAACATTCTTTGAGCTATTAATGTTGATGTTATTAGGGTTCTATTTCTGTCGCAACCCGATAATATTAGGGTATGCCATCTCATTCATCATATAAGAATTTTCTAGATATCTCATGTCATGCATTCTTTCCATTCCATTAAGGTGAATTAGTAATTTCATGTTTTTGTGAATGATTTTGTGTAGAATATCCATGATTTCAGGATAGATTCCCTGATAGAATAATTTCATTGATATGCATTGCTTTGTGTAAGGCTTTGTTTGGATGAATGCCAAATTTTGGTTCTTGAGGTGTTATGGGCCCTCATGAATCGTAAGTTGGTGGTTTATTAACTTGTCTTTGCTTGTTTATGACATGTATAAGATGCCAAGATTTGATTTGTGGGGAGTATGGGCCCTCACAGAATGGATATTTGTCACCATAAAGCACATTTTAAATGTTTTCTAGGCATCGAAGCAGTTTCTGAGGTTACTATTTGGAAAAACCCAAAATACATGGCATGTACCTTTTGAATACACGCTGTGTAGTCTATAATCATGTCACTGACTGTGTGGGTAGGGACATGGGGTTGTGAAAATCATGCAGGAACACACCGTGTATATGATGTACATGCCATGTTGTGGTGACCATGAGTCTACCCGTGTGACTAGAGACATGAATTGGGGAAACTTGAGATACACACATCGTGTCCGGTTTGAACACGACATGTCATAGAACCTAATTATCTAACCGTGTAATGAACATCACAGATGGATAAACTTTAAGCCTATACACGCTAGGTCGACTTTGAACATGCCGTGCAGTCTGAACTAGGTAACCGGCCATGTCACAAACAACACAGCTCAGTGTTATCCTTTCTTGTATAGGTCGTTTCCTCCTTGAGCACGTCATGTAGAGTGAACAATGTAGCCCATCATGTAACTAACAACACAGGTCATTGAAACTTGTCTAGTACACGTCTTCTCTTTCGTGAACATGCCATGTACTCTAGGAGTATGAGGACTGTGGGGGTTTTTTGTGTAAGGAGACTCAGGTAGGGGAATAGAGATCAAGTATAGACCATGTGTAGGGACAACATGTTGCGTGGTTGGGGTGTACATGACAAGTTGGGGAAGAAGTACATGCCCATGTGAATGGCTTATGAGAACACACTGTGTAGTGTTTATACACGTCGTGTAGTCTTGTTTTGTAAAACATGATTGTTTTCTTTCTCTTGTTCTATTCTTGTACACTTATGTTTTCAGTCCTTGATAATCCAGATCTAAGGTATGTGTTTGTCCTTTCATAAATTATGCCATCGAGACATCCTCTGGTTGTATGCCAGTTGCTAGATAGTGATCAGACACTGGATATGGATGATCAGGGAGTTCCAACAGATATTCCTATTGTACCAGCCTTGGAACCAACCGTTATACCTGGCACAGTTCCTGATTCACATTTCACGGAAGGCTTTATGGGGCTGATGCAGAATTTTTAGGGAGCACTGTCTCCTTCCCTGTCAATTGAAAAATTGACGTGGGTCTTTCACCAGCAGCATCCTCCGACTTTCTCAGGGGATAGAGGACCCCAGGCTATAGAGTCATGTATAGAGGACACAATTATCATTTCTGAGCATCTAGAGATACCTCTAGAGAAGAGGGTGAATATCTCTACCAATATGCTCTGAAACTACGCCAAAAGGTGGTGGGAGGTGATCTCATAGTCAGGACGCTAGGGGAGTATGAATTGGGATGAGTTTTGGTTTATCTTCTACGATTAATTCTTCCCGGAGACCTTGAGGGTCGTTCGAGCCCAATAGTTTATGATTCTAGAGCAGGTTACTCTTTTTTTATGGAGTACTTGTCTTACTTTATTGAGATGCGGTGTTTCACACCTATTCTAGGAGGCAATGAGTTGTTCCTTGCATGGAATTTAGAGGATGGTCTAAGGCACGACATCTGATTGCAGTTGAAAATCATCATGTTGACTTTGATATCCTTTATCGTCAACCATGTGCTGATCACTGAGCGCAATATGAGGGATTCTGGAGTAGTGAGCTAGGGAAGTTTGACATTTAGAGTTAGTGTTCCTCCTACTGATAGCATGAAGTGCTGCAGGGAATCTGCATGAGGAGATTAGAGTAAGAACGATGCATCTTCTGGTAGCCAGGTGGTGTGCGACCTGTGCGGAAAGAAATGAAATAATAGGCCTCAGTGCCAGAGAGACCTGATGGAGTGCCGATCTTGTGGCATGATGGGCCATCTCCAGCATTTTTGTCAGATCCTTTCACCAGAATCGGGTGATAGGGGATATTCAATGACACCGCGTTCAGGAGCAGTATCACCAGTTTCTCTCCAGTCTGGGAACTGGAGTTCTTTCGGGCGTTCATGCTAAGGTAGAGGTTGCGACCGTGGTGGTCATTCGCCAGGTTATCAGTGACAACATATTGGATCGACTCAGAGTGGTTAGGTAGGGTCACAAGGACATGGAGTAGGCCATGCCTTTGCAGTTGAGAAGAATCAGTAGGATCAGGATCCCAGACCCTCAACAGTTAAAGGTACAATCCTAGTTGCCTCAGTATTATCTTTAGATCTTTTTGATACAGTGGTTTCCCATAACTTTATATCTGTTGCTGTTGTGAAGATCCTTGGTATCTGCATCTTTTCTTCAGCCGATTTCTGGATGCCAGACTCACCATTTGAGACAAGGACAACTAGTGTACATCGGTGAAAGGAGTTCCCTCTAGAGTTTGGCAGGTGTCAGTTTTTATGGGGCCTCCATGTCCTAGAAATTACAGGCTATGATGTCATTCTCGGGATTGACTGGTTAGTTCCCTTCCAAGAATGTTTTGATTTCTATCACCATAGGGTGAGTTTCACATCACCAGAGGGTGGATCTTTTCTTCATAAGGGATAATGGGATGTCCAAGCTAGTAGAGTGGGTCCCAAGAATCATGGGTTAGGAGGAGTTATAGCCCAGATTTCCAGTCTATATCTGGATGACCATGGGACTTCATAGATGTTATTTCCCCCACTGGAGGAATTCTTCATGGATGTCTTTCAGGAGGACTTTTTAGGTTTTCCTCTGAAGCAAGAGATGGAATTTTCGATTGAGCTTGTGTTGGGAGTGGCACTGGTGTCCATTCCTCCTTATAGGATGACTACACTTGAGTTTCAGGGGCTCAAGAATCAGTTGGAGGAGTTGTAGGAAAAGGGTTTCCTCCAACCCAATACTTCTTCATGGGGTTTTCCTGTTCTGTTTGTAGAGAAGGTAGACGGTACCCTCCGGATTTTTGTGGATTATCGGAAGTTGAACAAGTTGACAGTCAAGAACCAATATCCCTTGCCCATGATTGATGATCTCTTTGATCAGCTTCAAGGATCCAGGGTGTTCTCAAAGATTTACCTGATGTCCGATTATCATCAGTTTCATGTTAGACTATCGGATATACTTCTTACAGCCTTCCAGAGTAGGTATGGTCTATACTAGTATATGTTTATTCCATTCGATCTCATGAAGGTGCCTTCAGTTTTCATGGCACTGATGAATTGAGTGTTCCATACATACATGTATTCCTTCATGGTTGCTTCCATGGACAATATATTGGTGTAATATCACACTCGACCCGACTATTCCACACATCTCGAGATCATTCTGAGTACACTGAAATAGTATCAGTTATATGATAAGCAGTCAAAATTCCAGTTTTGGATGGACAAGATTCACTTTTTGGGTCATGTTATCTTAGAGACAAGAGTATCAGTAGACCCTGAGAAAGTTAGAGTGAAAGTTTCCTGGGAGTAGTCGTGGAATTTCTTTGAGGTGTGGAGTTTTATAGGACTGGCTGGTTTCTACAGATGCCTCATACATGACTTTTCGCGCTTATCAGCACCACTGACAAGACAGACTAAGAAAGGTGCAAAGTTATTATGGTCAGATTCTTGTGAGTCAGCCTTTCAGAAGCTGAAAGAGATGTTGACTTCATCACCTATACTAGTCTTTCCAGAGAAAATCAATAGCTAAATCGTTTATTGTGATGCTTTAGGTAACTGGTTAGGAGATATTATTATGCAGGGTGATGAAGTCATTGCGTACGGGTCTTGGAAATTGAGGCAACATGAGAATAATTACCTGACGCATGATCTATAGTTAGCAGCTATTGATTAGGCCTTACGTTGTTGGAGACATTATCTTATGGGAGAGCATTTTGTGGTCTTCACTGACCGAAAATGTCTCAAGTACATTTTAACTTAGCGTGACCTAAATCTGAGGCAGAGAAGGTGGGTTGAGTACCTGCAGTCCTTTGACATTGAGCTTGCCTATACACCTGGAAAAGGCAATGCAGTGGCCGATGCACTGAGCAGGAGGACACAGATACATGAACTTCAGGAGGCCAGTAGTGAGTGGTAGCTTATGACCCTGATCAATGAGATGCATTTTGAGGTGCACGAAAGATAGGAAAAGACTTTGCTTTCTTCTATAGCTGTTACTTCTATGCTTGTTAATCTGGTTCGAATAAGGAAGCTATCAGTTTCTGAATGCCTAGTCCTATGAGAGAGTGTGTCAAGAGAGGACCATTTTCCCTGATAGACACTAGGTGAGGGTGATATCTTTCATTTACAGGGGCATATATGGGTACCAGTAGACATACATGAAGAGTAAAAGAGGGATTTTCATTCCTCTATTTGGGAATTTCATCATGGTGTCACCAGGATGTATCATGATATACACCACTAGTATTGGTGGCCAGGTATGATGAATGATGTTGCAGGTTTTTTCATAAGGTGTTCCACCTGTCAGCAGGTGAAGGCAGAGCATCAGCAACCAGCAGGGCTTCTATAGAAGTTACCCATTCCCGAGTGGCTATGGGATAATTTCACGATGGATGTTGTGACTAGTTTTCCGAGGTCACTGTGAGGGAATGATGCGGTGGGTTGTCATTGACAGATTCATAAAGGTTTCTCACTTCTTTCCAATCAAGGAGAACTTCAGAGTTGATATGTTGGGACATTTTTACATCCAAGAGATTCTACTTCTACATGTGGTTCCCCACTCCATTGTCTCAGATAGGGATTCATGTGTTACTTCTCAGTTATGGGAGGGGCTTCAGAAGGATTTGGGTACATAGCTACTTTTGAGTAGAACATAGCATCCCTAGACATATGTCCAGTCCGAGCATACAATTCAGGTTCTTGAGGACATGCTTCGAGCATGAATTGTGGATTTTGGAGTTTCTTGGGAGAAGCATATACCTCTTATAGAGTTTTCCTACAATAATAGTTTTCAAGCAACTATTTAGATGGACCCTTACGAGGATTTGTATGGTAGGCCATGCCGATCACCCCTGTGTTGGCTGGAGGTAATAGAGGTAGATATGTAGGGACCTCTTCTTGTTTAGGAGACCAAAACACAGATATAATTGATTCAAAAGAGGACAGATACTGTGTAGTCTCATCAGAAGTTTTATGCTGATCAGCGGAGACGACCTGTAGAGTTCGAGTTCGGGGATAAAGTTTTCCTGCATGTCACATCGAGGTTGGGACACAAGAGGATTAGGAAACAAGGTAATCCTTCACCGAGATACGTTAGACAGTTTGAGGTGTTGGAGAGAGTTGGTATAATTGCCTATCAGTTGCAGTCACCTCTGAGGTACCGGGCTATGCACGAAATCCTCCATGTTTCTTAGCTTTGATGTTACTTATCAGACCTGTCTCATGTCATTCAACTTGAGTAGTTTGAGCTCGAAGCAGATGCATCGTTTGTGGAGCATCCTATCTAGATTTTCGATCGTAGTACAAAGGTTCTCCATGGCTAGTCTATTCCTCTGGTATGGGTGCTATGACAACACAGGCAGGTACAGGACGAGACTTGGGAGAGGGAGGCCGATGTATGGGCACAGTGGCTTGATCTATTTTTGGTTTCTTATTTTACACCGCTCTAGGGAAATTCTGGGACAAATTTCTTTAGTGGGGGAAGTTTGTAAAACCCAAATCTTCCTTTCTATTATTTTTTTTCCTTTTATGGTTTTTTTTCAAAAAAGAGGAAATTCTGCAATTTTATGAAGTACACACCGTGTACTTCCTTGCCATAGGAGACCGTGTGTTGGCCGTGTCCTGGTCACACACACAGCCATGTGGGGGTGACATGGAGGCCGCCTAAAGAAGAGTACAGAAAAGACGATTACATGTCATGTAATTCAAAAGTAAACACAGTGTATTTTGTTTTTACCATTAAATGGACCGGGGTCGCGTCTAACCCCCAGAAGTGTCTTCTTCTAGGTCCCATTCGGCCGAGAGAAACTATATGGAACTAAAACGTCTCCGAGACCATGAACCTCCATCCATTATCAAAATCGACCGCCGTCGATTACGTTGGAACCGTAGTGGTAGGCTCTTACTTTTTCTTGAGTTTCATTTGATGATTTATCCTCTTTATCAAGTTATCGTGGGTTGAGAATTTTAGACATTTTTGTAGATTTTGGGCATTCTATGATGAGACCAGATTCGAGGTTCACATATAGATATCTCCTAATTCCAAGGTAGGTGGTTTGTGCCTTTGCGTTGAAAATATTTGAGTATTATGTGCAATAGTGCACAATACCCTTGAACGGGGATTTGTGTGTTTACTATTTTACCCCTGTGCTTTGCTTTCCCTGCTTGTATGCTTGTGTAGAGGTTATTTTGTTATGAATAGTGTTGTATTACTATGCCTTGGATGTTTTGCACATGCTTTGTTCTGTTTACAACCGTTGGTCCTGTTTAGCCAATTGGCCATTTACCTGTTTTCCATGCCTTGTGGTCGTAGGATGGAGTGTTGTTTTTTGACATGCTTGAGATGTTGTACACTAGTTAGCCAAGTATTTATACAGGTTTACATTGGCCTTATAGCATTACTATGTGTTGACTTACATGGGCCCATGAGAACCTGGTGTATTAGAATAAAAGGTGATAGACCAAGTGAGCTTCCTCATAGAGTCGTTTGACATTATAGACTATAGGGGGATAGATGGAGTGAGCTTCCTCAGAGAGTCTTTGAGCTTTATATAATATTAGGGGATAGACCGAGTGAGCTTCCTCAGAGAGTCTTTGTTTTACATTGAATTTCCTTGAACCACTCCAGGCTATAAGGGGAATTGACTGGGTGAGCTTCCTCAGAGAGTCTGTGAACGACCTGGGGCTATAAGAGGAATTGACTGGGTGAGATTCCTTAGAGAGTCTCTTGACCTTAGGTTTATAAGGGGAATTGACCTAGTGTGCTTCCTCATAGATTCCTTGACTACCATAGAATATAAAAAGAATTGACCATGAGTTCTTCCATAGAGAGTATTTATAAATTCTTATGATAGAACCAGAGGGATTAGGCTGAGTGTACTGCCCCGAGTGTTTCTCATACTTGTTCGGTGGGACCAGAGGGAATGGCTGTGAGTACTTCCTAGAGGGTTACCTGTTTGTGTTTAGCTGTTTCTTGATACTGATACTGTGGTTTGTTTATGGATGAGTACATTCCTATTTACCTCTTTCTGTACTTTTACCTACCATATATTAACTGACTGTTACGCACATATCTTCGGGTGGTTTCCTACTAAGATTTAGTCTCACACCCTGTTTGGGCCATGATTTTTTTCCCAAATAGATTATATTGATGCAGGTATAGAAAAGGGAAAGCTCCCTTTTACTTTAGGTACATGAATTGCTGTGGAGCTGGAGAGCATGAGACCAAGCATTGGCTTGCAATGCTGAGGAGCTATTTATCTGTTTCTTTTGTACTTTGGTTCAGTACTATTTTGTATTCAAGAATTGTGATCTATTTGGTTTCTTTTCTAGACATATGTGTCATGCATCATTTATATATATGTGCTATAGTTGTTTCTTACTTTTAGTCTTTCACTGATTTCTTTTGTATGGATTATTACTACTTCTGCTTTTGTATATTGATTCATTTCCTCTGTGTACTCTGCCAATGAGGGCATTGTTTCCCCACTATCACATCCAGGGCCCTTGCTACTAGTCAGAAGCCACTTCTATTAGGGGAAATGCAGTTGAGGCCATGTGACCAACTAGGTACGGGGTACCTCTGGGTGGCTTAAGTAACTGGGCAGTTACAAAGTGGTATCAGAGTGATCTTTTCTCTTGACTTTCATTTTGGAGCCTATAGTCATGGATATGACGGAATAGGTACTTGGTAATTAGCTGTTCCTGAGAGTAGCAAACATGTGTACAGGGAAATGCCTATTTACCTCGTTAATGAAATTTTCAGATTTTTTAATTTTACAGTTGATCGATTTTCTCCATTGGGTGACTCACATGCTATGAGCTATTACTGTTGATGTTATTGGGGTTCTTTTTCTGTCGCAACCCGATGAGATGAGGGTATGCCATCTCGTGCATCATATAGGCACTTGCTAGAGAATACATGTCATGCATTATTTTCATGCCATTAGGGTGCATTGGTAATTGCATGTTGTTGTGATAGATGTTGTGTATAATATATGGGCTGTTGTGATATATGCTGAGATAGAATACATTCATTGATAAGTATTGCTTTGTGTAAGGATTTTTTTGGATGAACTCCAAATTTTGGTTCTTGAGGTATTATGGGCACTCATGAATCATAATTTTGTGGGTCATTAGCATGTCTTGGATTGTTTATGACATGTATATTATGCCAAGATTTGATTCGAGGGGATTATGGGCCCCCACAGATCAGAAATTTGGCACCCTAACACATGTTTTCTGTGTTTTCTCGGCTTTAGAGCAATTTCTAAGGCTACTGTCCAGAGAAACCCAGAATACAATGCATGTAAATTATGAATACATGTCGTGTAGTCTATAACCATGTAACTAACTATGTGGACATGGACATGGGGTTGGGAAAATTTTATAGGAACACGCCCTGTATAGGATGTACACACCATCTTGTAGTGACCGTGTGTCTACCCGTGTGACTAAGGACACAGATGGGGGAAACATGAGATATAGAAGTCATGTTAGGTTTGAAGACGTCATGTCATAGAACCTAAGTATCCAGTCATGTAATGAACAACAGGGACAGATAAACTGTAAGCCTATACACGCCATGTCAAATTTTAACACACCGTGTAGTCATTATTAGGTACCCGACTGTGTCACAAACAACATGGTTCAGTGTTATTATTTCTTGTACACGTCATGTCCACCTGGAGCATGCTGTGTAGAGTGAACCGTGTAGTCAGCCATGTAATTAACAACACATGTCCTTGAAACTTCTCTTGTACACATTGTGTCTGTCATACACACACCGTTTAGTCTAGGATTAAGTGGACCGTTCGTGTTATCCATGTAAGGAGACTCAGACATGGGAATAGATTTCAAGTAAATGCCATGTGTAGGGACAACATGTCATGTGGGTGGGGGTGTACATGACCAGTTTTGGCAGAAGTACACGCCCATGTTAATGGATTTTGAGAACACACCGTGTAGTCAAGATTTGTAAAACCTGAATGTTTTCTTTCTCTTATTCATATCTTGTACTCTTATGATTTTAGTCCTTGATAATCCTGATCTAAGGTGTGAATTTGACCTTTCAGAAATTATGCCACCGAGACATCCTCTGGTTATATGCCAGTTGCGAAACGGTGATCAGACACCAGATATTCCTGATCAGGGACTTCCAGCAGTTCCTCTTATTGTGTTAGCCTTGGCACCATCCGTTATACCTGGTATAGGTGCTGATGTATAGTTCATGGAAGGCTTTATAAGGATGATGAAAACTTTTCAGGGAGCGTCGTCTCCTGCCCCATCGATTGAATAATTGATGTGGGTCTTTCAGCAGCAGCATCCTCATACTTTCGGAGGGGATGGAGGACCCTAGGAAACAATGTCATGGCAAGAGGCAACACTGTTGATTATTGAGCATCTGGAGATACCTCTAGAGAAGAGGGTGAATATCTCTACCTATATGCTTCGCAACTCCACCAAGAGGTGGTGGGAGGTGACCTCACAGTTAGGATGCCATGAGAGTATGACTTGGGATGAGTTTCAGTGAATATTCTATGATTGATTATACCTAGAAACCATTAGGGATGATTGAGCCCTGGAGTTTATTAGTCTGGAGTAGGGTACTCTTTCTGTTATGGAGTACTCGTCTCGCTTTACTGAGCTGTAGTGTTTCATGCCTATTCTAGGAAGAGATGAGTTGTTCCTTGAACAGAATTTTGAGGATGGTCTGAGCCATGAAATCCGATCGTAGGAGAACATCTTCAGGTTGAATTTGATATACACCATCATCAACCAGGAACTGATCACTGAGCACAATCTGAGGTATTTTGAAGTAGTGATCTAGGGTGGTTCGACATCCATAGTAAGTGTTCCTCCTACTGATAGAAAGAAGCACCATAGGGAGTCTACACGAGGAGATCAGAGTAGGCGCGATGCATATTCTGATAGCCAAGTGGTATGCTACAAGTGTGGAAGGAGTAGACATACTAGGCCTCAGTGCCAGAGAGACCTGATAGGGTGCCTATCTTCTGCAAGATGGGCCATCTCCAGCGTTTCTGTCTAATCTTTTCACCAGTAGAAGCTGACAGGGTTTCTTCTATGACCCCACGTTCAGGAGCAGTATCACTAGTTTCTCACCAATCAGGAAAATGGAGTTCTTCCAGCTGTTCAGGCCGAGGAAGAGGTCATGGCCGTGGTGGTCGGTCTTTAGGTTATCATCGACAGTAGTGTGGATCAGCTCAGAGTGGTCAGGTAGGGTCACAGGGCTATAGAGTAAGACCGACCATTGTAGTAGATCAGACCCTGCCGAAGCAGGATCCTGGACCCTCTACAGTTCGAGGTACGATCCTAGTTGCCTCAGTTTTATCTTCAACTCTTTCTGATACATGGGCTTCCCATAGCTTTATATCTATTGCTGTTGTGGAGATCCTTAGTCTCTGCATCTTTTTTTCTGCCGATTTCTTGTCTCTAAACACGCCATTATGGACTAGGATGGCTAGTGTGTGTCAGTTAAAGGAGTTCCCCCTAGATCTTGGAGGGTGTCACTTTTTATGGGGCTTCCATGTCCTAGTGATGAGAGACGATGTTTTCATTCTCAAGATGGATTGGTTAGTTCCTTTCCAGGCATTTGCTGATTCCTATCACTGTAGTGTGAGTTTCATATCACCAGAGGGTGGATCCTTTCATCACAAGGGTGAATGGGATGTGTAGTCCAGTAGAGCGGGTCCCGAGTATCATGGGTTAGGAGGAGTTACATCCCATATTTCCAGTCTATATCTAGATGTCCAAGGGACTTCATAGATTGAATTTCCTCCAGTGGTGTATCACTTTAGGGAAGTCTTTCTAGAAGAATTTTCAGGTTTTCCTCCAGAGTGAGAGGTATAATTTTAGATTGATCTTGTTCCAGGAGTGGCACCAGTGTCCATTCCACCTTATTGGATGGCTACACAAGAGTTTCAGGATCTCAAGAAGCAGTTGGAGGGGTTGTATCCAAAGGGTTTCATCCAACCCAATACTTCTCCCTAGGGTTCTCCTGTTCTATTTTCAAAGAAGGAATATGGTACCCTCAGGCATTGTGTGGATTATCAAAAGTTGAACTAGTTGACGGTCAAGAACCAGTATCCCTTACCCAGGATTGATGATCACTTTGATCAGCTAAGAGGATCCCGGGTGTTCTCAAAGATTGACCTGAGGTCCAGTTATCAACATTTGCATGTTAGACCATCAGATATACCTCTTACAGCCTTCTGAAGCAGGTATAGTCTATACGATTATATGGTTATGTTGTTCGGTATCACAAACACACCTGCAGCTTTGATGGAACTGATGAACTGAGTGTTCCATCCATACTTGGATTCCTTCATGGTTTTTTTCGTGGATAGTATCTTGGTGTACTCTCACACACGACATGACCATGTGACACATATTGAGATTGTTCTGAGTACAAGGAGAGAGCAACTGTTATATGATAATCTTTGAAAATGCCACTTTTTGATGGACCAGATTCACTTTTTGGGTCATGTTATCTCAGAGAAAGGAGTATCAGTAGACCCAGAGAAACTGAGAGAGGTAGTTTCCTAGGAGCATCCGAGGAATGTATTTGAGGTGTACAGTTTTCTAGGGTTGGCAGGTTACTACATATGCTTTATACAATACATTTCGTGCTTAGTAGCACCACTGAAGGGCCTGACTAAGAAGGGTGTGATGTTCTTATAGACAGATTTTTGTGAGTTAGCCTTTCAGGAGATGAAAGGGAGTTTAAAGTTAGCATCGATACTAGTATTTCCAAAGCTAGGAAAGAGATAAACCATTTATTATCATGCTTCAGGTATCAGGATAGGAATTGTGCTTATATAGGGTGATAGAGTCGTTGCGTACAGGTCTCGGTAGTTGAGGCCACATGAGAAGAATTACCTGACACACGATCTGGAGTTGGCATCTGTTGTTCATGCCATACGCTATTGGAGACCTTATCTTCTGGGAGAGAATTTTTTGGTTTTCACTGACCAGAAAATTTTCAAGTAAATTATCACTCAACGTGACTTAAATTTGAGGTAGAGAAGGTGGGTTGAGTACCTTCAGTCCTTTGACTTTAAGCTTTCCTATACACTTGGAAAAGGCAATGCATTTGCTGATGCACCGAGCAGGAGGACCCAGATATAGGCAGTTTAGGAGGCCAGTAATGAGTGGAAGCTTATAGAGCTGTTATCTGAGATGCATTTGGAGGTGCATGACAGATAGGGGTAGACATTCATTTCTTCAATAGTTGTTACTTCTATGCTTCTTGATCGTGTTTGAATGAGGTGGATATTAGTTTATTAAGGCCTATTCCTATGGGAGAGTGTGTCAGGAGAGGACCATATTCCCGGATAGACCTTAGGCAAGGACGAGATCTTCAGTTTCCAGGGACGTGTATGTGTACTAGTAGACATACGAGAGGAGATGATGCAGGATTCTCATTCCTCTATTTCGGCAGTTCATCCTAGTGTCACCATGATGTATCATGATCTACACTACTAGTATTGGTGTCCAGGTATGAAGAAAGATGTTGCAGGTTTTTTCAAGTGGTGTTCTACCTATCAATAGGTGAAGGCTAAGCATCGATGACTAGCAGAGCTTCTACTGTAGTTACCCATTCTCGAGTGGAAGTGGAATGACATCGCGATGGAATTCGTGACTAGTTTTCCGAGGTCACCATGAGGGAATGATGTAGTGGGTTTTCATTGATAGACTAACAAAGGTTTCTCACTTATTTCCGATCAAGGATATCTTTAGTGTTGATGAGTTGTGACTTTTGTACATCTGAGAGATTGAACGTCAACATGTGGTTCCCCACTCTATTGTCTCAGACAGGGATGCAAGTTTTACTTCTTGGGTTAATTAGGGGCTTCAGAAGGATTTAGGTACACAGGTACTTTTGAGTACAATATAACATCTCCAGACAGATGGGCGGTCCCAACGTACGATTCAGGTGCTTGAGGACATGGTCCAAGCATGCATTCTTGATTTTGGACGTTCTTGGGGGAAGCAAATACCTCTTGTTTATTTTTCCTACAAAAATAGTTTTCAAGAAACAATTCATATGGAACCTTATGAGGTTTTGTATGGTAGTTCATGTTGATCACCCCTCTATTGGCTGGAGGCATTAGAGGCAGCTATGATGGGACCTCATCTTGTTCAGGAGATCACAGAGCAGATAGAGATGATTTTGAAGAGGATGTATACTACACAGTCTCATCAGAAGTCTTATGCTGATCAGCAGAGAAGAACTATAGAGTTCGAGGTTAGGGATCATGTTTTCCTGTGCGTTGTACCGAGGTTGAGAAATAGGAGGATTAGGAGACAGAGCAATCTTTCAACATGATACGTTAGACCGTTTGAGTGATTGGAGAGAGTTGGGATTGTTGCCTATCAGTTGTAGTTACCTCAGAGGTACCAGGTTATGAATGATATCTTCCACGTTTCTCAGATCCGACATTACTTTTCAGACACGTCTCATGTATTTCAACCTGATGAGGTTGAGCTCGAAGCAGATGCATCGTTTGAGGAGCATCCTATCTGGATTGTTGATCGTAGTACAAAGGTTCTCTATGGTTGGTCTGTTCCTCTAGTACAGGTTCTATGACACCAAAAGCAGGTACATGATTAGACTTGGGAAAGGGAGGCCGATGTACGAGAACAGTGGCTAGAGCTATTTGAGGTTTCTTCTTCTACGCCACTCTAGGGAAATTCGAGGATGAATTTCTTTAAGGGGGAAATTTTGTAAGAACCTATATCTTCTTTTTAGGTATGTTTTTCTTTTTCTAGTTGTCTTTAGAGAAAAAGAGGAAAATTTGGAAATTTTTTAAGTACACGTCGTGGAATTCATGGGTACATTCCGTGTACATCTTTGCCGTAGGAGACCGTGAACTGGCCATGTCATGGCCACACATACGGCTGTGTGGGGGGTGACATAGAGGCCGCCTAAAGTAGAGTACAGAAAAGAAAATTACACGCTGTGTACATCAAAAGTACAAACCATGTATTTTTTTATTAAACTGATCGTGGTCGTGTCTAACCATTCGAATTGCCTTCCTCTAGGTCTCGTTCAGCCGAGAGAGACCGTACAAAGCCAAAAATTTTCCGAGCCCCCAAGCCTCCATCTGTTCTTAGAATCGACCATCCTCAATTGTCTTGGAACTGCATCGGTAAGCTCTTCTTTCTTCTTGGGTTTACTTCAATGATTTATCTACTTTCTCAAGTTATCATGGGTTCATTATTTTAGACGTTTTTGTAGATCTTGGGTGTTCTAAGCTAATTCAAGACTTGAGGTTCACGTATTATGATATCATAATGCCAAGGTAGGTTGTTTGTTCCTTTCCATTGAAAATCATTGAGTATTATGTGCAATTCTTCCCAATACCGTTCAATGGGATATTATGCGTTTACCGTTTTGCACCTGTACTTGACTTCCATTCATGTAATATTGTGTAGAGGTTATTTGGTTATGAATAGTTTTGGATTCCTATGCCTTGGAGTTTCTACCCATGCTTTGTTCTGTTTACGACCACTAGTACTGTTTATCCTATTGTCTATTTACCTGTTTTCCATTCCTTGTGGTTGTAAGATGGAGCGTTGTTTTCTGACATTCTTGAGATGTTGTAGACTGGTTATCCAAGTTGTTCTGTAGGTTTACTTTGGCCATATAGCATTAATATGTGTTGAATTACATGGGGTCATGAGAACCTGGAGTAGTAAACTAAAAGGGGATAGACTGAGTGAGCATACTCAGAGAGTCTTTGGACATTATAGACAATATGGGGATAGACCGATTGAGCATCCTCAGAGATTCATTAAGAATTATAGACTATATAGTGATAGACCGAGTGAGATTTCTTAGAGAGTATTTGTTTTAATATGAATTACCTTGAACCTGTCCATGTTATAAGGGGAATTAACTGGGTGAGCATCCTTAGAGAGTCTGTGAATGACCTAGGGCAATAAGCTAAATTAACAGGGTGAGCTTCCTCAGAGAGTCTCTTGACCATGGGGCTATAAGGGGAATTGACCTTGTGTGCTTCCTTAGAGAGTCCTTGACTACATTAGACTATAAGGGGAATTGACCGTGAGTGCTTCCTCAGAGAGTATTTATGAATTCTTATGACAGAACCGGAGGGGTTAGGCTGAGTGTACTGCCCAGAGGGTTTCTCGTACTTGTTAGGTGGGACCAGAGGGGATGTCTTTAAGTAATTTCTAGAGGGTTACCTGTTTGTGTTTAGCTTTTTCTTAATACTGATACTGTGGTTTGTTGACTGCTGAGTAATTTCTTGTTTACTACTTTCTGTAATTTTACCTACCATATATTCACCAACTATTAGGCACAGATCTTCGGGTGATTGCCTTCTGGGATTTAGTCTCACACCCTATTTAGGCCATGCTTTTTGGCCCAAACAGATTATATTTCTCCAGGTATAGATAAGGGAAAGCACCATTCCACTTCAGGTACTTGACTTGCTGTAGAGATGGAGAGCATTGGACCAAGAATTGGCTAGCGATGCTGAGGAACTGTTTATCTATTATGTTTTTACTTTGGATTAGTACTATTTTCTATTCCAGCATTGTGATCTGTTTGGTTCATTTTCTAGACATATGATTCATGCATCATTTATATATATGTGCTCTCGTTGTTTATTACTTTTAGTCTTTTGCTGATTTATTTAGTATGGATTATTATTGATTTCGCTATTGTATATTGAATATCTTCCACTGTGTACTCTACCAATGGTGGAATATTTTCCCCACTAAAACACCCAAGGCCCTCACTGCTAGTTAGTAGCCTCTGCCATTCAGGGAAATGCACTTGAGGCCATGTGACCAAACAGGTACGGGGCACCTCTGGGTTGCTTCCAGAACTGGGACGTTATAAGTGTCCCTTATTGATATTTGGGTTTTTGGTAATTAACATTATAATGACCACATTTTCTATAATATTCCATCATTTGGAAAGTTTTTTTCCCACATTACCATTTTTTTATTTCCCACTAATGTTTTCTTATTTGGAAACCTAGTAATATGTTATTTGAGATGACGTTCATATTGTTCCTTTTCCACAATTTTATAAAGATGATTTATAAACCCATTTTATGAGGTAGAATTTCAATAAAGGTAATTTCAAATTTAAATCCCTTGATTAACGAGATAAAATTAAAATCATAAGGATGAAATTTAAAAAGTAGTGTATTTATACCCATTATATTAAAAAATCTATTTTTTATAGTGTATACTCCACCCAACATCAAGATTAAATAAACAAAAAATAATACTATTTAAATATACATGTTATAAACTAGTCATTTAATTAGAGGGAATGGATAAGAATAAAAAAAATTATTAAATATATATAATCTTCATAATCAGTAAATATATATTGATTAATTTTTTGGAAAAAAGCATACAATTTTTTGTGATTACTTTTCATGCTTCCAAAATATTTTTTTTCAAAAATCATATTTATTGATTTCTTTGAATGTAAATAAAAATTTATTTCTACAATTTTTTCAAATCGTTATTTGAAAAAAAAATTAAATTTTTTGAAATTAGAATATAAAAATTTATTTTTTTGCAACTTTTTGTGTTTTTTAAAAATAATGATTTTTCAATAATTAGTGATAAATAATAATTTTCTATTGAAAATGGTCTTTTCTTTGCAAGAATTTATAAGGGAATATTATATTTTTGATTAGATGTAAAATTTATTTTAGTTCCCTTTAATTAAACATAAAATAATAAATTTCACTAGAATAAAAAATATACATGAATTTGGTAAAAAAAAATTATATTTAAACGGATTTCTTCCGAAATTTTATTTTGTCACGTTTAATATATTAAATTTTAAATTAATATTTTCCACATATATGAAATGAATTTGACAAAATAGATTCAATATTTAAAATATTATTTTTTAATATAATTTAATATGTAAAATAAAATTCATGATCATAATGAATAATAAAAATGGATAAAATATATTTTAACAATTACCGTTAAAACAAGTTTATATGGGATTAAACTATAGATATTAGATATATAATTACAAAAAAATTACATTATCATATTTTATAAGTTTTTTTCAACAAAATATAAATTTAAAGTGTAAAAAATGTATTTTTAATCTTTTTTAATGTGATAAAATATGATTGATTTTTGAGGATATAAGTAATATTATATTAAAATTGAAACCTATTTTTGGTAATTTTCCTTTTAGGGAATGGGTGAAGGAACCCATTGGGTTTTAGATTTCTGAAATTCTAAAAATTCTATTTTTTTCTTTTACCAATTTTTTTATAAAACAATTTATCACTTTATTTCAAGGTGAATTTATTTTTACTAAAAAGTGGCATATTTTTCATAAAATATATTTTTAGGCATTTTGTGTTTTTCTATTATAATAAAAATCTCAAACATATAGACTTTAATGATGATAATATTTACTCTAAATTTAGAATAACCACTTTTCAAATTTTTTCAATGTCTCATTTTATTGTTTTTCATATAATTATATTATTTTGGTAAAAATTTAAGTTATTGCAGTTAAGGTAAAATTGTGTTTAAAGTCGATTTAATGGGTGATATAGATTAAAATGTAATTAAAACATGTATAAATATGATTTTTTAGAATATTTTGACCCAATAAAACCATATATTCTGGTTTTTCATTCCTTTGTACCAGTTAGAATGATTATGATATATATATATATGTATATTATATTCCGTTAATAAATTCAATGAATTCCCCTCCCCCACCAATAAAAGATCGCATCCTATCGTCTTTTCCTCCCAGTATTTCATGACACTATATCATCAAATACCAACTTAAATTCCATCCTTTGATCTCTACCGAAATTTTATAGGTATTGGTTTTATCTTAATAAAAACCTTATAGGGATTATGGTGCAAATAAAATGAGGTTGTCTAAAGAATATGTATAACATTTAACCAAATTTTTTCATTTTTATTTCCTCCTCTACCTCGTAAAACATTTCGTAAAAAATAATGAAAAAATAAAATAATTATATTTTGCATAATGATATGTTGTTATGTTAATGGAATAAACTACATATATATCCTCTTCCATAAAATGGGAAA
This sequence comes from Viscum album, assembly GCA_963277665.1. Lineage (NCBI taxonomy): Eukaryota > Viridiplantae > Streptophyta > Magnoliopsida > Santalales > Viscaceae > Viscum > Viscum album. The sequence continues at coordinate 821,568,379 of OY728157.1, forward strand.
TGAAACTATCATTCGTGTTTACATTGGACTACCACCCCATGAACTAATGAAATTCGTTTTCTATCATCACATATCACAGATTTTTATAATGATTGTTATATATATATATATATGATATGAATGACATAACAATAATTATTTAAGGACAATATATTATCTACATTCTTACCTTTCCATCTGTTGGAAAATTTTAACATTGTTCATGCATACAAGTTGATTACCATCTCCATGAAGTGATATGATTATTTTTTCATGACCACATCACATATAAACTATATATAAGTTCATTTTTAGAAAATAATATGATATTTATAACTTTTTCTACTCATTCTCATGGAAAAATGAAAATGTTACTCATGTGTACGTTTAACATACCATCTCTTAGATTTGAATGTAAATCATTTTTCATAACCATTCATCTTGGTTGGTTTTGAATGTTTAATTAATTTATAAAAATTATAGTTATGGAAATATTATTATTATATATATGGTTTAATAATGTACTATTTTACCATAGTAAAACTACCAAATTAATTTTGTACATATGAGGTGAATATCATCAAAACATATGATGTGAACCTAATTGAATATGCAATTTTATATAATATGAAAATATATAAAATATATGGAATAATAAACATGAATGTTTTCCATAAGAAAGTAAATAATTTGTATAACATTCTTATTAATGAAGATAATGAATGTATGTGATGATTCAGAATTGAGGTAAGGGACAATGTTTTTTCAAAACCATGTTTTAAATGTGTAAAAGATTTATATTCTAAATATTTTTATTACATGTCCATATTCTTAAAATTATTTTATGGATGTTTTTATATTGATATAAAAGAATAATAAAGAAAATTTTGTGTCACTTTAGAATTTATTTAAATGGTTTTCAAAAGGAATACTATTTAACTATTTTACATGGAATGTTTTCTTAAAAAGAGAAAAATAATGTCATATTTTAATGCATAAGATGTCAAAAAAAATTTCTGCCCCTATAATTGTTATTTTATATTTTTATTACATTATAATATTTCATGTTTTGTTAAAAAATACTCTCATTACCATATTTCTGTTCTTATTAAAAAAAATTAAGTGGAATGAACATTTTGATATCCAGAAATTTTTTTCCTAGGGGTGACATAAATATTTTTACACAATATATAATTTTTTATGATTATTTTATAGTTCATGAGGAACGTTTATGATGATAGGTGGTTCCATTATAAATTTTGTGTTGAAGGTTATATTATAATCAAATTTACGATAGATTCATTTATAAAATAATAAAGGGAGAGTATGATATAGATATTCAATGGATTAATTATTCGTAAGGGAGATTTTGAGAGAGATTATAATAGGGTACAAAAATGATGTCTCAACTAGCCTACATGAATAATCTCTGATTTCCATGAGTTTTTATAGAAATCATATAATTTCACAAAGAAATAAATTGATATTATGTTTAATATAAACTATATGATACTTCTTTTGGGTGAAATGTAAAAATCTATAAATAATATTTCTTGAGTATTTCACGATTGCATGGAAACCTTTATGTTTTTATTTTTCCTTCTTGATTTATTTTGAAAACTTCAGTATAATGATTTTTAAATTAATATTTATTTCCTGGGTAAAATATTTTTTATTTAAAGAAAAAAAATATTTTTTTAAAAACATAATTACCTATGAGTATTTTTGAACTAATGAATATCATTATTTTTCATTATATCCCTTAGTGAGATTTTTGTGCCCATCTAAAAATTTCAAAAAAAAAATCATTGGGTTTTAAGAATGTGTAGGGAAAACAATAAAGTATTGATGAAAAGTTGAAGACATGTCTTAAAAAGGAAACAAGTTATATATTAACTACTTTCATTATGGAAAATAAGGATATTGAGTAGAAATTTTTACTTAGTAATGTACTATTTATTGTTGTGAGGGTAATTACAAAATTCACCAGAACCATATACCAAAATTATTATTGAGAACATATAAAAATAATTATTATCTAAATATATAAGTAAAGGATTTTTTATGGTCTGGTCCTTATAACAATTTTAAATATATATTTTTTTTGTGCTCGGAAAATGAATTTTGTATCACAGTCTGATATTTCCTTTTCTAATTTTGAAATACACTAATCATTAATCTTCCTCATTCATTTCAATATATTATGTATAATTAGGATAGATTTAATTACTATATAAATTATGTTACATATCTCAATGTGTTATCAAATGTATTTTTTTGTTCATCATCTTTAACTACGAGTGTTTCTTATATATCATTTAAATAATATTATGAAGCATAGTGACTTCATTAATTTTTTTAATTATTCTATTTTTCGGAATGAAAAAGTATATTTCTTGTGAAATCCAGACATCATATAATTACCATAGAATCTATTAAAACATTATTAGGGAATCTCTAATCACCCCACACGAAATCTAGATACCATTAACAAATTTAGAAATCTAAAAAAATTTCCCAAACCTCAATGAAATTATCAAATAATCTTGTAACCAATGTGTACACCATTTGAGTCTATCCCTAAAAAATTATTTCTTCAACACAGATAGGTAAAAAGTTAACATTCTTAAATATTCATCAAAATTACATTCTCCATTTATCATATCACCCTTCATTCATGATAATCCATGGATAGATTCTCTCATATTTTAGTAAGGTTTACTCTTCTCTATCACATCCTACACTTAATACTAATTTTAAAATAATAATAAATTGTACATACACCATCCTTCTTTTAATAAATTTTCATAAATCAAATAAAATATCATATATATGATCATTGGATGTATATTATTTCTTCCATGAATCAATTCTTTTAAGAATTGCTTGTTGTGAAAACATGCAGATGTGGACATTTAATTACATAAATTATATCCAATAATTCATTAAAATACATTATAAAGACCTTTTTTGTATATATTTTAATTGAATTATAATAAATAATTAACTGAAATAAGTAAATTTTATTTTCAATTAATATAAATGTTTTCCACTAAGTGAGAGACTGTTTAATCCATTACAATCCTCCAACATCTCCCACTAATTCTCCATGTAAAAACATCTTCTAGAAATTTTATGATTTCATTATATTCATATCTTGGGTAAATGGAATCATAAAAAAGGGGTGAGAAAAGAAACAAATTAAGGGTAAATATAAGGGAAAAATATGAAATATCCAAAGTGATCATAAGATAATCATATGTGTATGATCAAGATATATAAGAAAATCATATCGAATAAATAATAGAAAACAAAATCATGAGTGATAGAATAAATAATGACATTACATTAGACGTGAATTAAAAGTGCATAGAAACATTAGTTAAAAAAATTCCATGATATAATTAGAAAAAAATACAAATATGTATGAAAGTGTGGAATAAACATAATTGTAATCAAATATATTTTTTTGATCATAGATTTTCCAAAACTATTTCTATGCACAGTATTTATAGAATATATTAACCAACATTATACCACAAAAAACCCTGTTGGTATATATTTACAAAGATTATACTCACATAAAACATTATTTTCAAAGATAAACCACAATTATAACTACAAATTGTATCACCCTAACCCAATTAGACATTTGAAAAATGCTTTTGGGTTGAGATCCATTGGCCTTTGGAACACTTCCATGCATGTTAAAGGATACTGACAAGCTATAAGGGTATGAATAATGAGAATTAGGAAACTATACCCTCTAGTGGTAAAGAAATAACTATCTAAATAGATATATAAGTAGAATAAATTACCAATAGACTCAAACCAAAACCCTCCCAGGGGAAACACATCAGTAATATACAATAGAAGAAACATAGATAAAAAATATGAATAGAACTAAATAAACAATATGAACATGTCTCTTATAGTTACTAAACTTATCATGAATCCAATAATCATCATATAATAAAATAAATATAAATTTGGTCACCCATGGACTTCAATAGTTTATACATACATAATAGTAGCAAACTAATACAAAAGGGAAAAAGAAAACTCAATAGTAACTATTATTGAGGCTAGAACCTCATAGTCCATATCCTTTAATGACATTCTAAACATCCACTATGATCTAGGTCTTGAACCCATGACTTTACATAAACAAAAAATAAAGATGTTTATACGCATCCTGAAGGTCCCGTGTAGTGTGTGTCAACAAGTCTTAGTAGGACACCGCCAACATGTTCCTACCCTATATTTCTGATTAAGAAGGTTTGAAATGGAAATAAATAAGGATAAGAACATGAATTTAATAACATAGAAAATCTATATTTCTCAACAGACACCATAAAATTACCACCTACTTTAACCAACTTTTAAATCACTAGAGAGGGTTGGATCATTACCTTGTTCACAAAGGGGTCGGTTGATGTCATATAGTCTCAGGTGAACCATCAGGTTCCACCTCTAACTGTTAATATGCACCTCCTTCCATCAACCAAGTAACTGATGTCCTGATTACATTCCCAATAAATATTATCTGGTCCCTCAGAACCCTATTTAAAATCACTTGGCTACTTAAAGCCAGACGGTCGAATGAACAGTGATATCTATCCTCAAATTAATATCACCATCAGATAAAATCACAACATCGCAAGGATCGAAGATCTCTATCTAATTTTTTTTCCTGAACCAATGGATTAACATATGGTGAGACTAAATCCCCAACTAATAGCATCAAAAAATTCATCAAATGGATCCCCACCATCACCATGGATTCCTATGGAAAAAACCACCATAATTTTATCTAATCTGAATTTACTGGGCGTTCTACCCATTATAGTGTTCAACACCACCTCAAACATTTGATTCAACACGTGTGAACAAGACTCCAAGTAGTGTATTTGTTCCAAAATGAGATGGGTTTTCATCCAAAACGGTATCTGACCCAATCCGTGTCATGGCCCGGAGTGCATTCATGATCCCCATGTACTAACACAAGTGCACATGTATCATTAAGAAAACATGGGAAATTTTTTAAAACATTTATTATCTTAAAACAACAAAAAAATAAATAATCCAAATTTGAAAAATTCACTCCAAAAAAGTCTTAAAGAAAATTCAGATTTTATTTACATAGTTTGAAACCAAAACCATTGAGAACCCCAACAAATTTGAGTAGAAAGTCTATCCCTAAAAAAACCACCACACGACAATGGGAACCACCCTCAAGACATCTTCATGACATCGCAAAAAGAAGGCAAGCTGGAATCCTGAACCACCAACTACAAAAGCATTACCCTCACATGTGCGAAACATTTCCAAGACTACTCACACCCAAGGGTGTATGATGGGGGTGAGTCTAAGACCAATTGGATTCCACCCAATATGGTTTTATTCTATAAACATTATAAGACCAAAAGCATGTAATATTTCACAGACAATAAATGATAGACCCTATTTTAAAGGGATTGAACATTAAATAAAAATAGTTCTCAAGAGGGAAACATTAATGAATGAATAATTTTTAAAGAAATCACCAATTATACTAAAATTACAAACAAAAAAATATAATTTGATGGTAAGTACAATATAACCAATGAGAACTAGTCAGAGGAAATACCCCTTGGAATTATCTAAAAATAAGACACTAGGTACATCGTATCTTTGGGAAATGTGGAATAAGGGCCACAATGAACTATGTTCTCATGCACTATCCAGTAGTAGGGTACACACCCATAACCTTATGGTCTCTAATAAATCATAATTATTTAATTAGTGTGGTCATTGTTAATCATTCTATGTGAAACCAGGACAAGGCCATTTCTAAATCACTAGTATAGTATTCATAGTCTTCCAACCCAGATACTGAGGCTTCCCTTTTGTTCTCAATCTGGATTCCCATGTTTTAAAATGAAAATGAACCTTAGAATTTCATTTAAACATCATAAACACACCAAAAAGATTGTACAAATGTTTCACATATCTTTCAAAACTCAATAAATCATTTTAATAATTTTATAAGACATTTACAAAATCGGTACACATCACAAGCATCCCTTAGACCTCAAAAAGAACCATTTTAAAAACATATATATACCAAAATACTTTTCCATCATTATTCAAACCTCTTATATCATTCAATAAACCATATTTAAAACTTATTATAAAAACCCAAGAAACAACACATGTACTTAGATAAAAAACATTCCCAAAATACCCCTTTTAGAATTAAACACAAACTAATGCCACATCAAAATATAATTTTCACCCATTACATCGTTTAATAAACCAATTGCACAAGTGGTAAAACACCACCAAGTAATAATTAATGTGTTTACACCAAATACACTCCATATTTAACATAACAATTCCATATAAAAATCAACCACAAGTTAATATATTTCCAAAAAACATTCAAACCAAATATATAATTAAAACAACATGATAATGAAAATAAGAAAGTAAATTAACTCATAAAATAATGGGTATAGATGGAGCCACCTACCATTGATATCAAAAAAACACCCAAAAATGATGTAAAACTTCAAGCAAACCTCAACTGAACTAAAATAAAGAACAAATGAACCCAAACCAAGAATATTTCACTATAAAACCCAGGGTTAAACAATAAATATGAAACCCTATGTACTATAAACATGAAACCATAAGAAAAGGGTAAAGAAACCCTAAAGATAAGGACGAAACCAGAGAAAAAATCACTTACTTTATGTCTCTTGAAGTTTCCCCACCTAAAACCACTTAAAATGTGGATTCCAAGGGAGCTTGAGGGAGCTTTGAGGCCTCCCATGGCTGCTAGGGTCGAATATGGAAGTAAAGGGGTGAATTCGGTTTATGTTCTGAAGGAAAAATTGTTATAATCTATTTTTACACCTATACACTATGAATGGTTTGTACACATGGTTTAGTAATATTTGAAGGCAAAACATGCTCCTAGTTTGCACCACGCAAAATTTCTATTTTTCTCCAAATCTCGTAGGGGAACCTAATGAGAATAGGTAGTCCAAAAATAGTGGGAAATAATGCCCCAAAATTTCAAACATGCCACACCCATCGCCTAAGAAAATGACCTAGAACCCAACCAAAACAAGAATGATGTAAATGTCAATAATTCGGGTGTGTCAATTCTCCCCACCAAAACTCTATCTGACCTATAAAACCACAATAATACTAGATTAACAAACAAATCCACTACCATTTCCACATTCAAAGGGTGTTCTAAATGAATGCCTAATGAAAAAGAATCAAGGAAACTACCAATAGGAAAAGGGGGACATGAGCTAAATTGGGAGACCAAGATGGACTCCCCCACTAAGTTTCACATTCCCCCAAAATCCAAAACACATCCAGTAGATAAAAAAAGGAAGGATACTCTCAATGAAATCAAACCAACATCCTGAGACAAGAACCTTAGACATTCCCAATAAGCTCTAGTAGTCCACATGAAACGAACAACATATTCGAATGAGGTTACCAAAACCTTAATTAAACAAAAATGTTTGGTTTTTTCTAATCCAATCAGTTACCAATGAATGAATTTGATGGTTTTATAGCTAGGAATGAGACTACCTACCACCAAGACAACACTAGGAACACAACGAAATTACGAATACGGGGAGACCTGAATGGAATCCCGACAACAAAAAATATACTAACACCTGAGATTGAACCCGAATAACATCACAAGGAGTCCTGAGTAGACTCTCTACCATAAGAGATAGACTAAAATTATACTTATTCAAAATGAACTCACATGAGACCCAAGGTGGTCTCCCGAACATAATAACCAACCATCTTAACCAACCAACACAGACTAACAAAGAAACCCAACATGGGACAACTTGAGTGTTACCTACACAACTTATTATCCCACCATAAGAGGACTGTTCAACAAAAATCTAAACCAACAGAGACACAATGTGGTTCACCACTCCCATGATCATTAACAAACTCACATGAGTCCAACCAAAAGTGAGATCAAAATTGTCCTACAAGGTTATTCATACATGAACAACTATATTGAGAGTCGTACCCACAATGGTTCAAGCACTATGGTTTTGAAAATACATAACCACTTGCCTCCTTGTAACCAATTTTTTACTCTTCCACTGACACAGATTATAACCTTGTGGGAGGGGGTACTCATTTCCCTTTTTACAACACTGGACAACTTGAAATGAAACATCCACATTGAAAACTCAAACTGCCTCCACCTCCGACACCAAAAAAGAAGTTAAGCCAAGATCCTTTACAAACATGGGTTTTTTTATGATGTTATAGCTTCACTATGGGACCTGAGGATGGAGATCATATGATCAAATATTCTCCTTCCTTGTAGTCAGGAATTAAAAAATGCATGTTCAAAAGTTCTACTTCTAGTGCCACAAGCAACAACATAAACTCTCAAACAAAACCACCAAGAAATAACATGCTCTGAACCCACTATACTCTAAAACGACACCTTCACCAAGATAGGGGCCTCGAAGATGCATACACATTTAACCTCTCACCCCAAACAAGAAATATTAGAAAACGGAATATAAGGAAGACACCTTTATTAAGGACATATAATTTATGGAATTCTCAGAATAAAACATGTTTCTACTAAAACCCAAGTATTAAAAAGTCCTGAAACATCCACCTTCACATTATGATGAGGATAAGACAATAAAAAATTCTATATAACCCAAACAATTCAAACCAAGAGTCTTAACACATAAAACAATCTTAAACTGAGTCCCGAACAACACATTATTCCTACAACTGACCATAACAGCCTCTCACGACTAGATTTCTCACACTGACAGCCAAACATGAACCCTTGCTTCAATGAGACTAAATAAATATCCATAGGCCCTTAAAGACTACAGGAAACCCTGTAATCTATGTACGAATTCACTATTCCTCAATGGATTTTCCATCACCTCTTCTAGAAAGAGCATATATACACAATGATGTCAAACATCACCTTTGATGACTCATGAAACTTAAGAGGTTATGGTCTATTTCAACCATACACAACCATTATCCTACTACAAGAGGATCCAATTAACAAAAAAAGAATATGAGTAAACTCAATCGTCAATGTTCATGAAAAATGTTCTATTTTTGATCAACTGGAGGATCAACCAATAACAAATCACCTCTGGTTACACATTAATTGTGCATTAACTCATTTTTGGGGTGTACACCAGCCTACAATATACCCCAAGGACCCAACCATTCTAGTCGAATGGGATAAAATACCACAAAACAGAACCAAACACTTTAAGGAACCACCCCCAAGGATTCTCGATACATTTCTTATAAAAGACCACTAACCAAAATTCAGCCAAACTTACCAAAAATAAACAATCCCAAAACATCTTTAAAAAAAGAAGGTTTATTGAGCTCAAAATATCCCAGAACCAAATTCCGAAAACACATAAGACGACCCCAAAAACTAATTAACTAAAAATCAAAATTTATTTCAAAGAAATAACTTTTTTGTATGTAAATAGGTTTTGCATTTAGCACATTCACCAATGGTATCCCATGGGACTCAAACATGCTTCTTTTCATGCCACATTGGTCACCCTCCACATATGTATCCCGGTACTCATCCAGTTGTTCCATTAACCATTCATCTTCCCATATGAACCCATGATTGTGGTCATCTATGAGGATACTAGAGACCAAAATTGAACCTTTCCTTTTTTTCAAAATAAAAACATTCTACCCCCACTTTTTCTTTCTCAAAACCGTTAACCAATAAATAAAAACCCATTCAATTAGTGAAATTTGTTTACAAAAATTACTAACCATTCCCAAAAAACTCACTTTAATGTCGTACACATTAATTTAAAAACATTTAACCCCATTTAAAGACAATTTGAATTTCATGAAAAACTACATTTCATCAATCACCATTGGATTGAGATCTTAACTCTTCTCATTTTTAAACATGGTTCCAAATATCTATAAATAATTATAAATTATCACTAGTTACCAAATCAAAATCCACTTCCAAACTCCACATATATCTACCAAAACAATCAATCCATTAAAAATACCTTTTAATAGTTTAATAAATTCTATTTGAAATATATTTTCAAAACCCACATCAACATAATTCATGCTTTCAAAAAACAAATTCCCATAATTCATGCATTCAAAAAATAAATTCCCATAATTCATAAAAATTCATTAACAACCTTTCAGAACTCAACCCATTTATGGTTTACTGGAAACTCAGTTCCCAAAAATTTAAATTTCTTAAATCCAAGACATTTTTAATTTAAAAACACATCTCCATGACTCCAAAATAATGGTTTATTAAAAACTATTTCCAAAATGACAAAAGACACAAGATGCTTCTAAAAAATATAAAACTACTGCTGGTGGGTGTCTCAAACATAATATTGGAGGTCACATTCTAGTCCCTCCACAATCATAGAGATAATTCTAGGACCAGATACTTGGCTTTACAAGGCTTTCCAGAACCTGTGAGCTCACAGGGACAATCGAACCAACTCCAAATTCATTTACCAAACAATATGAAACCACAAGGAAAAAAAGACATAGATAGAACCTGACTTCCCCTAGTATCTCAAGTCTCACCAAAGGGTGTGATGGCTAGGATACTTACTCATAACCAAAATATTGTGTTCTGAAAATCCGACCTTGGTTCTACCTAGACTCTTTCCCAAAATAACATCACCAAAAAGAGAAAACTGCTCTGATAACATTTTGTCACAAACCAAACCAGGTCGTCATCTAAACTGGCACCTAATCCATTCCATGGAATGGCCCGAAGAGAATTCCTTATCCAAACGGGTTGGAAAAAGTCCCCGAGTATCATAAAGAAATCTTGGGAATTATTTACCAACATTTATAAGGATAAAAAACCAACAAAATCAATATACCAAATATGAAAATTCCCACCAAACAAGTGTTAAAAAACTTTCAGATTTGAGTTATATAGTTTAAAACCAAATACAATGAGAAAAATAAAATTACATTAGCAAGACTATCCCCCCAAAAACCACCACATGGAAAGTGGGACCACCCTCAGGCCATCTCCCCAATAGTGAACTAATAATCCAAGCTAGAAACCCAAACCACTATCTCCAAAAGCATTACCCATGATATAACCACTATAATAAAAAACCATAAAAGTTTTCATAAACATGAAATTCTAGTACCAATTTTAAAAGGAATAAAGTTTAAATAAAAATAGTTTTAGAGGGGGAATCATTAATGAATGAACAATTTTTAAAAAAACACACATACTGCTTAAATTACCAACTAAACACATTTTATCCCGATGTTATATAAAATATATCCAATGAGAACTAGTCATAGGAAATACCCCTATTCACTAGAAAATAATGGGAAACTAGGTATATCGTTTCTCGGTGAAATGTGGCATAGTAACTACAACAAACTACGTTCTCATGAATAAGCCACTAGTAGGGTAAACACACATAACCTAGTAGTATCCAATTAATCATCATTATTTATTTAGTGTTGTAATCATTAATATGGATATGTGAAACCGGGATAAATCCACTTCAAAATCACTAGCATACTAGTCTTAGTCCACCAACCTAGATCCCCAAGATTCCCTTTTCTGCTCAATCTACTTACACTTGTTATAAAATACAATTTCACCTTAAAATTTCATTTAAACATCATACACAGACCAAAGATCCCACAAAAACGTTTCACTTCTCTTTGACAATTAAATAAATCATTTAAAAAATTTTATAAGACATTTCAAAAGTGGTACATGTCACAATAAAACCCTTTCACTTAAAAAAGAACCGTTTTAAAAACATACACCAACCAAATTTTTTTTCAAACAATATTCATGCCTCTTATATCATTAAATAATACATTTTTACAACTTATAAGACAATCCCAAGAAGCACCACATAGACATACTCAAAAAAAACATTCCCAAAATCCCCCTTTTAGAATCAAACACACACTAATACCACACTAAAACAGAATTTTCAGCCCTTGTATCATTTAATAAACCATTTTCACAAGGGGTAAAGCACCACCAAGTAATAACAAATGGTTTTACATAAAAAAATACACCCCATTTCATGTAAACTTGCCATATAAAAATCAAACACATGTAAATATCTGTCAAAAACAACTTTCGCACCCAATATATATTTCAAAGAACATGATAAAAAAGTTATGAAAGATAAATAACTAATAAAATAATTTTTATTGATGGAACCACCTATATTTGGTGTCAAAACCCCAAAAGTAGTGTGAAACTTAAACCACCCCTCAACCACACCACAATCTAGTTGAAAAGGACCCTAACAAAGAATATTTCACCCAAAAACACAAATTTTAAACCATAAGAATGCAACCCAGGTGATAGAAACATGAAACAATAAGAAAAAGGAAAAGAAACCCTAAATATTAGGAAGAATCAAGATATAAACTCACTTACTTGACATCTCTTTAAGTTTAATCTCCAAATACCCTTTCAAAAGTGGGTTCTATGGAATTTTGAGGGAGCATAGAGGCCTCCCATGGTTTCTAGGGTTGACTGGGTGAAGAAAGTAGCATATTAGGTTTATTTTTGAACAGAAAAATGTTCAAAATCCATATTTTAATACTTAGAAAACGGGCACGGTTTCTCTGAATGTTTTAGTAAACCATGTGGCCTAATATTGGACCTAGGTGTTTCCACCCAAAAAGTATTAATTTTCTCTAAAAAAACAATTAAACTGGGGATAAAAGGTAGCCCAAGAATAGAGGGAAATAATGCCCCAAATTTTCTAACCTATCACACTTGGATCCAGAGAAAGTGACCAAGAACCGAACCCAAAATGAAATTAATTAAATGTAAAAAACCTGGGTGTGACAAAATTGGCTAATACGAGTGAGCAGAAATGACCATTAGCTCCTAAGACACATCAATCGACACCTATTACCCCTACATTTCCATAACTCAAATTCAATGGATATGACATCCCAAAGATCCCAGACCATGCTCAAAACATGAAAACATTTATTCCTCGGTATGATGAAAAAGTGAACCCATCCTATATCTGACATCACCAGAATATTCATATCTCAAGCCGCACCCAGCCTACGGATCTAATCATATCATAGAGATAGCTAGTGCTATTTCAATACTAAGGATGATCCAATCATGTTAATTTGAATCTAATAAAAAAATTCATTTATATATATTTAAATTTAATATAATTGAGTAGAATTACTAAAATTCAATAAAACAACTCAATTTAACAAAAAATCAATTATATATAAAGAACACAACTCAGCCTAACTACCCAAGGTCCAACACCTCTCACACATCAAAAATCATTACAGTATCTTGTAAGTATGCCAATTGGCATCTATCATGGTTAAATTTAATTAACTAAAAAAATACATATAAATTATGGGCTCCCACTCAGTCATCATAATTTCTGGCTCAAAGATGCACCCTCAAAACCCTCGTAAAAGGAAAAAAAGAAAGGTACACACCATATACCTAAAAGTAGAAGACATTGGCACATTTAATATTAGCCTCTCACTCTGACTAATTTGGGAGATATCAAAATTTTAGATGAATGCCTTGAATATAGGAAAGAATGAATCAATTGGATTTAGTGGTCTATGAGGTGAGAGAAAAGATAAAATGAACCAAAATATGGGAGAGCCTTAACTGGATAGATCCAATGCAGCTGAAGTCTTGATTAACAAAGCAGAAATAAAAGAGAGGGATCAAAGTAAATATAAGGAGGAAAAGGGAGGATAAATTTTGTTCATGTGTCTTGAATGGGAGGAGAAGGGGGAAGAAATTAGGTTTAAGGGGGGAGCGGTAATTTGGCCATTTTACATATTTAATGAGCCTCACAGTTAGCTGCATAGTTTTCCAAATCATGAGGAAACCCTGCAGATCCAACTATTTAGGATCCTCACCCATATGGTTTGCCACACAGTTAGTTCTAATGGACCACAATCCATGCATTCTAAAGTACAAGGTTACATCCCAAATGGCACTAACTATGTAGCTTGTGCACGGTTTCCCAAACCATGTGCAAACTCTACAGATTCCCTCTATATAAACTATACGGGTTCACGTATATGCATTCCTATACTCTTTCATTGTTTACCAAACCATGGTCAAAAATAATGTGGGGGAATAGTTTTGACAAGGAGGCCGTATAATTTAATCCAACAATGCACCTTACCACACACATAACCAAAACATGGTTTTTAGCCCAATAATGGACCCAAAACCCATCCAAAATCCTATTTATTTTTCAAACCTACATACCCATATACAAACAATGCTTTTGGCTATAAAATACATAGAATTAGGTTATGATAAATAATGTACGAGTTGGCATACTAACCAAACTCTGAAAATTCAAAACATGTGAGTATTTTGACCTTGTCCAAATATTGGGGATGTTAGAATCTACACACCTTAACATAGCTCATCCAAAAGATATAAAAAAATTGAGATGGAACATAGTGTAGAAAAATCTAGAAACCGTCATGGACTACCCTAGTCTAAAATTTTACATGTCCACTACCTTAAGGGGGATCCCAACCTTAGGAGATCCTACTCGGTCACATCCCGACCCAAAACACAAATTAAAAAAATGTTCCATCGGCCATTCTTGACCAAAAAGTACTCCTATGATGCATCATCCCTCCTACACCTCATAAGGTGATCCTATATCATATCTAATACCCAAAAATACCCTACATCACATTGATTCCTACCTCGTTCCCGGGGATCACATGGATCCAATGAGGTTCTGCATCTCAAAAGATGCTTAAATCCATCATAGTTCCTTGAACCTCGGTCATGTATCACATCACAACAATGCCTGATTCCCTTAAACCTCATGTAACCCACACCTCCTCGATGCCCCAAGGTCAATGCAACTCAATAATCACACATGCATGATGGTCACCCATCTGTACTTGTTCCAAAAAACCTCATATATATAAACAACACATTTGAGCTAACCCTAACCTATCAATCGATGTATTAATAGTCAATACATATATCCTATTCACCTCATTAACTAAAAATAGTCATTCCTGAAACAGGATATTAAAAAAACAAAATGTAATCAAGGCCATACCCATAACATACTAGTGACTAGCATCAAATCACCTATCTGCTCAATACCTAGAAGCTCCATAGCATGTAGATTTCTTGATGCTTAACTGCCTAAATCTTAGCCTCCATACGGTGTTGCAACATCCACCAACCACTGACCCCAATGATGGGAACTGATGTCTGTGTCATGTCCTCTAAGTTTAGTTGAAGCTCAACTACCATCACCTGATATCGCTCCCAATCCAATGTTAGTATCCTGAGTTTTCCCCAATCCCTGATTTATAGAAGGATTCCCGATGAGCCTCTCAAGAGGACCGACCTTTTCACATGATCGTTACTCTATTAGAGGCTTCTAACACTATGTCTAGACATTTCCTAGTTTCTCACACTCAAAACACACCATCAAAAACCCACTCTGATATGTTCTTCTTGAGTCCTTATCTTGAACACCCTAATAGAACTCCAGTCAGCCTCTATTACTTATATTTTATGCTTCGCCACAGAAATCACCTGAATCCATTTATTTACTTGATTACGACCTATCTGTAAAGTCTTCATCTACTATGAGAACTTGGTTCACCACATGTGATACTGGGGCCAACCATAATATGTTTACCTACTCCTATATGGCATGTCATAAACCATCATCAAAATGCATCAGCCTCAAGGTTTCATCACTCAACAAGCAGGGTGTGAAGAGAGATAACTCAGTGAATGTCATCACATAATCAAAAATGGACATGTAACCCTGATGAAGGATCCAGAACTCCTAATCACCTTCTTCCCTCAGCATCTCTAAAAAAAGTTTTGAAAGAAACTTGTGTAAATGTACTTACTTTCCAATTCCTCATGTATTCCTTCCAGAAACTACATGTCCCATAAAGGTTTTACTGGTCCTATAATCATGTAGGTTTTTATCTTCACTATTTATCTTGGAGGCATCTCTAGAATCTTGATTATAATATTTATTTATTTGATCCAGTTGTCTGCAACCTGTGTACCACACCCACCCTAAAATAGTGGTGGGTTGTACGAATGGAACTCCAATGTTAGATACTCCATGGATGGATTTGATCACTATAATCCTCTATCAATTCCCTGGATAACCCTTACGAGGCTCTCACTAAGTATCTCATCCATCCAAAACCCCAAAATGGTCAATTCTTGTGTCTTTACCACCTACAATGTAACCTATCCCTTATCCTATACCTATAGATCATACTCTTCTTGACCCCCAGGTGTCTCAAATAGCATGTGATTGTATGACACCAATTCAGAACACACCTAATGCTCCATATATGCTATCTAGGTTTCAACCCACTAATTACAATTACATGGTTAGATATCCTACATAACACACACACACACACTTCATTGATTGGGAAAGTAGTAACATGCAACATGATCCCACTACCCTTACCCTTCCCGACCTATGTCATGTCACCAAACATCCTGGCCTAATTTTGTATTTACTAACCCTTAGTAGAGCCAAGTATCAAAAATTTCTTGGGTTACTCCATTCAAAACCAAACACATCACCTCTAACAGTCAACCACGTATCCCAACCTAGTGAACAACATATACCCATACCATCATACCTCCCCACTCCTATAATATCCAATCCCATAAATATATAAATATAAACCACATACCACAAATATATTTTATTGGGTCCTCTTTCCTAGGCTGGATAGGTAATATTCCACTAAAGAGAAGCAAGGAAGGAAAACACCTATTAGATTTATATATTGACACCTTACACAACCCAACTCATCTTAGTGAAATCTAGGCCCCTAATGACAATCATAGAAAATTTCTGTCACAAACACATGAATATATAATTTAAAACTTCTTATTTATATAATTAGAATAATAAATATACATAACAAACAACCCTTTCCATAAAAGGAAAAGGATCCAATATATCATCCCTCAACTTAAATGGTCATGTTTCACATATCAAAATATGTAACAATGAAATTTCAAGTGCAAGATTTGAGGTGGAAATCAAATAAAATTTAATATGAGAAAAACCTATTAGCAATTATTAACCCTAGAAACTTGATCCATCCATCGTGCATGGGGCTATTGTAATCCATATATGTGTTACAATACCAGCTAAAAAAATATTGATCTCCACTATACTACATCCCAAATAGTATGAACATCATAAAATAAAAACATTTGGTACAGTTGGTAGCCAACCATACACGAATAAAAATTCCACGTCATGAATGGATCTCATACCATTTGTAGTACCCCGACCAGATTATCCACCTACACAGTGCATTCGATCTGACTACCAATGGACGTAGGCATGCATAACCATACTCAAACAGCTACAGACTAACAATGAGGTTGTGAATGATGATATTGTGGAGACTACAACTTATTTGGGTAATGTAATACTGGTCCAAATAGATATTGAATAAAAAGAGAAAAAACTCATAGAAGAACATGCCAATCAGAGAAGAACATTGATAATATACAATAACAAAAACAAAGCTAAACAAAAGATAAAGAAATAAATAAACAACAAAACATTCCCTTTTTAGATACTAAGAATATCATGCATCCAATATATTCCATACAATGCAATAAGCAGAAAAGAGTTCCCCCATAGACCACTTTAGTATATACATACAAAATAGAGGATTTCTAATACAAAACGAACAAAAGAAAAATCAATAGTAACTCCTACTTATGAAGGAAACTCAAGTTCCATATCCTTATATCCATTGTTAAATAGGCACTAATATCAATATCTTGAACGTAGAACATTAACTGAATGAAAAAGCATGAAGTATACATGCATCCAGAAGGGAATGTGTAGGCTGAAAAAACCAGTATCAATAGTCCACCACCGACTTGTTCCTATCCTAATTTTGTGATTAAGAAGGTGTTTAATGGAAATAAAGAAGAATCAGGATTTGAATATAGTAATACATGATTAAATGGTGCTCAACTACCATTATGAATCTACCTCCTTCTTTGTCCATCATTGGACCCACTTGAGACATGAGGATGTTTATCCCAGGGCCCAAGCCATTCCCTCATATCATATAGTCTTAGGTAAAGCCTTAGGTTCCACCTCTAAATATCCCCTTGAACCTCATTCCATCAAATATTTAACCAATATCCCAATTTCACACCAAATAAATTGTATCCATTCCCTTAGACACCTTCTCAAAATCACTTTTCATCTCGAAGTAGGATGTCTGAAGGTACAACAATATCTATCCTAAAAATTATATCACCATCGTTTCATAACTTGAAATCTCTAGGAACAATGAACAATGTTCTATGAAAATTAGACCCATCCTAATGCCCTCACATATGGTGAGCCTCATCCCCCAACTAACAGCCTCAATGATATCATCTAATAGATCCTAGACATCCACATGACCTTCTATGTAATTCACCCCCATCCTTTTACCTAATCCAAAACTACCTAGGGACTTTACCATTCCAGTGGTCTGAAAAACCTAAAAAATCTGATTCAACCTATGTTAACAAGAATAAAAGCAGCACATTGGCCAATACGGGTAAGTGGAAATAAAAAATTAGCACCTAAGCCACATCAACCGACACCTCATTCCCCCTTCATCACGTCACTCAAATAGTATGTCCATGCCTCCCCATATATCCCATGCCATACCCAAAACCTGATATCCTTTCCACATCAATATGATGAACTAGTCATGTCATCATGTGATCCACATCACCCAAATATGTGTATCATTGGCCACACCCTACCTGACAATCACATAAACTTAAATAGATGGCCATTACTATTCCAATCCTTAAGGTGAGACCATCTAGTTATACGGGAACTAATCACAATTAATTAATATATATGTGTGTGTATATATATAATCTCAATATAACTAAGTTGAATAACTCAAATTCAATAAAACAACTCAATTTATCAAAATCAAAATAGTTAATCATAAAAAGCACACCCTGACCTAACTACCCAATTTTTCGAGCCTCTTACATGACAAAAAATGGTAGTATCATTAATGTTTTCCAAATGGAATGTCACAAGTTTCAATTTAACTCATTAAAATAAGTTGTATAAATTATGGGCTCTCAATTCGTCAGAATAATGACACACTCAACACGACACCCCTAAAAACTCGTGAAAACACAAATAAAGGTAATAAACACATACCTCGAAGTTCTAGACATAGGGATGTCCGATCATAACCTCTAACTCAGGCCAATTTGGTTGAAATATAAATTTTATATGAACACCCTAAAATAGAGAAAAAATAATTCCATAGATTTAGAAGTCCTTATGTTATTAAAAAATAGAAATAGAATCAAAATAAGAGAGATCATTACTAAGATGGATCCAACATAATTGATGGCTCAATAAATAGAGTCATATAGAAGAAGAAGAATCAAAATCAAGAGGAAAATAAATAGGGAGGAGGCATCCATTTTGTGTTTACCAAATGGGAGGAGAAATATAATGGAATTAGGTGTAAGGATGTAGGGGTAATTTGGCTATTTCACCCCTTTAATGAGTCGCATGATTAGCTCACACAGTTTTCCAAACTATATGAAAACTATGAATTTCTTCTTGTATAGAATCCATGCACTATAAAATTATCCTATACAATTATTCCTAACCATGTGCAATCATTATGTGCTATAGTGTAAGGGTATAACCCAAATGGCACTAACTATGCCTCTTGATCACAGTTTGGAAAGCCATGCGCAAACTGTGTAGATGTCCTCTTTAAAAAACTGAAGAGCTCCAGGCACAGTTGTGTGAATCACCTTTCATGGTTTACCAAACATTTCTTAGTTCAAAAAAATGGCACATTGTTTTCAAAAGGAGTCCATATAGTTTAATCTAATTGTCTGCCTCATCCTACACTTAAGAAAAATTTAGTCCCTTAGGCCACAGATGCACCCAAAACCCATCAAAACTCCCGATGGTTTTACCAAAACTTTATACCCATATAAAAACAATGTTTTGGGTTAATAAAAGACTTGGAATTAGGTTATTATCAATGAAGCAAGAGTGAAAACACTCAAAAAACTCAAAAAATTCAAAATAGTTGAGGATTTGAAGACGATCCAAATACTAAGGACAATACACACAAAACCATGTGAACCATAAATACTTTCACATACATCCTTGAGACCATATATAAACTAAAATTATACCCACATAAAACCTTATAAACATATATAGACCACAATTATACCCAGGGAAAACCATGTGGGTGTAGATAAAAACACATTTGTACCCTTGGTCAACCATTTTAGAATAACTAAACTACCATTATACCCGTTCATGAAATAATTTTCTCATAAGATATAAAAATTTAACAAATGAATTATATGGTGATATTATAAAACAATCATAAAATATATATACTTATGAGTTCCCCAATAAATTTCTGAATGAAATCTATTTGAAAACCCTTAAATCAAACGAATAAAAAATACGGTATTCATAGGTGAAATGAATTAGAATAAAAATTATATTTACACACCGATATTGTTTAGGAAAGATAAATATATTGATGTTCATTTATCCAAAAGAGAAGTAAATTATATAATACATCCATAGAATTAATATGGATGATTGAATTCAAATAATCTCTATGATCAATCATAATATATATCAATTAATAATGACATTGACGAAAAACATTTTAGGAATTTAGGGAAATTCACTTTCTAAATAAAAAATAAACTTCATCTTTTGAAATCATTTTAAAAGAGATATTATATAAATATATGAAAAAAGCAATTACATTTTGAAGACATTAAAACATATATATAAATATATCTATAAAATGGAAAATCTGATATAAATACATGTTCACATGTAAATTTCAAAAAGAGAATCATTTTCATAGTTTGACAGAAAAGACTTATAATGAAAATGATAAATTTTTTAAAAACATCAATTAAAATGTAAAGTTGAAAAAAAATAACCAAATATATTTTTGAGAAATTTATTAGGAAATTTTTCAAATAATCCAATGAATACAAATATATAATTATGGGAGGTTATCGATATAGAATAAAATCAACATCAGTTTCATTTTCAAGAAATAGCTTGGGTAAAATATGTGTCACTGGGAAGGTAAATTTTTAGGGGATATATAAAATCACATTGATATTGAATGAAAATGATTAGATATTTTAAAATGACTAAAAATTAGTAGATTTAATATATTTTATAAACACTATTTACTAAAAAATAATGTCAGTGAATCCCTAATAGTGTGTGTAACATTTTAATCATAAACACATTTTAAATTTTGGAATATCTTGAATCAAAATTAATTTAAAAGGGAAAATAATATGTCCCTTCAAAAAACAATAAATATGATAAATGAAATTAATTATATATTAGGTACACCATGTAAAATAAAATATGGTGTATAATAGGAAATATGTCTCGTCAGGTGAAAATTTGAGACCAGCAACCCTTACTATTAATCATGTCTTCCATTGATACACTCTAAACTCTAGTAAATGAATCTTAGTTCAGAATCATATTTATATATAACAATATTTATTAATTTTTTATAATCATGTTCTATTTATATATATGAATTATTCAGTTTAAACCTATTTTCCTAAATCATCTTTTTATAGTTTTGACTTTTTGTAATATTTTCATAGGAAGAATGTCAGTATTCGTTCATATTGCAATATTAATCATTATAATATCATGAAATATAATATAATTGATGTCTTATAAGGATTTAGGTTGTTTATATTTCCATTTATTTCATAATACCTTCAGAGATACCCTGGTACTGTGATACATGACCCAAAACTAATGTATCTTAAATGGCATTCCCAATCACCACGAGTTGGCAACAAGAACCTTGCATCATAGATATAAAAATTAGAATGGGTTTTCTATAAAAACCACATGATAAATAGTTAAAAATCAGAATTCTCAAAGAAAACACCCAATGGAGGATTTACTGTAAGTAATATATATATATATATAAACAAAAACATTAAATCATCAATTTAGTAAAAAGGAAAGATAAACAACCCCAGTCTAAACAGACACAACATTCCCAGAAAAAGAGATCAACAACAACCACCAACAAGAAATGACCCTTGTTCAAACCTTGAACAATTAAATTTAAAACCCCCCAAAGGGAAAGGTAGGGTGTGAGCTCAAAATCCAAGTTGGGTATCACCATGTGTTTTATAATAAGATTCTATAAGAAGTAAACCAAATCTTTCAGTAAATATTCAAATAAAATTTAAAATGGTAGTATAATTACATATTTTAAACAAAACTTGATTTTCAATTCAATTGATGGAAATATTTCAAAAAATTTATGAAGAAAAATTTTATAAATGATTTGATATAAATCAATTGGAATGTGAAAAGAAGTATCATAATCCAAGGCATATATATCAAAGTTAACGGAATAAGAAACATGGTTATCTTCCAATAGTCATAATAGTTCCATGTTATGAGATCCTCACACATCTCATATTAGTGATCATGGTAATATGTGTAAACATATACCTCATGAACTAGTTGATAAGGACTCATCAACATCCCATCAAGGGTAAGATCAACAATACTATTATTTTTTAGAGTTATAAAGTATCAATCCATTGTTAGGGAATTACTATCTTAGAATTGTTCATTCATATAACCCACTAACTAAACATGCTTTAATGTGCTAAAAAATCAACCAAAATGGGAGAATTATTTAAAAATAGATTAAAATATAATTTCCCCATTGTCAGTTTCAATATTACAATTTCAATTTGAATACCAAAACAATGGTTTTCAACCAATTTTCACGAATCACATCAAATTCAAAGACACCCCAAATTCCAATTCCATTAGAATTGGGGGGGGGGGGGGTGGGTCCCAACAATTCATGGAAATAAAATTAAAATCCCAATCTAAATTTTATAAGTTTTTCAAAATTTAATTGAAATATTTTTTAAACATATAATTAAAGGGTTTATAACATGGAAAATCTCAATAGAATCCCCTACCGTCAATATATTGACCATGTATACCAATTCCCACAATAGAAATTTCCATTGAAAAATTTTACCAATAAAGGGAAAGGAATAAAACCTAGATTAAAGATAAAAAATAATTGATTTCTGTAAAACGATAATTATTAAGGGTGTGTTATCTTAAATATATTTCATTGCATAAAACACCGACTTGGCATACATAACACGCAAGATTGAGTTTATGTGAAATAACAATTTATTGTTAAAATTATTTAAATGATTTATTTATAACATATATATTAAATATAGTAATATAAATATAATAAATATTTTTTAAATTTTATTTATAATGTTTTAACATAAAAAACATATTAATAGTTAAATGAATACATTTTGGTAAAATAGTTATTTGTTTTGAAATACTATTTTATTAAAGGAACTACTTATTTTCCTTTTGTGAATAATAATAAAAATAATTTTAGACACTACTAGAAAATGAATTTTCTTGAAATAGAATTAATTTTTGAGTTCAGAATATTAAAGTTATCTTAGGGTGAATTTTTGGTATTTTTCCGAAAACATTATATTTTTGGTGAATAGTGAAAACACTACATTATTGTTAAAAATACAATTTTTCAATTAAATATTTATTTTACATTTAATTTATTTTAAATCCTTATTAGATTTATAATACATATATTAACCCAATTTAGTTCATTGGAATCATTTTATAATAGAATTAGTTAAAAAATTTATTAAACATTTGAACGTCTCTTTTACCAGTCTTTTATCCACAACAATGGGATTTGAAATAAATAAAATTTTACTGCTTCTGTGAATTGAGTTTGGAAAAAAATAAATACATGGTTGTAATGTGGTTAAATAATGTGGTCAAATAAGATCAAAATATTTTTTGGTTAATTGTAACATCTGGATTTTTTACCACAGTTAAAGGTAAATATGGTAATTAAAGGAAAAATTAATATTATAATAACAAAATATTACCCTAAATCTTGTCTCAATTGCATTGTAAAAGTGTGTTTCTATGAAAAATAGACCTTAGGTATAAATGATTATCCTTTTTAAGACACGTGTTTTAGATTAGAACATTTATTTTATTTCATTTAAAAAAGAGTTAAAATGTCATATTCAACTTTTATTAACTATATAATTATTAATATGAGGATATATAGATAATATCATAGACTATAAAAATTAATTAGAAATATAAAATGATTATACACATAACATTAGTTGATTTATAATTTTATGAAATGAATAATTAAATTAAATGGCTATACAATAATGATGCAGTAATTGAATTATTAAAGAAAGAATCAATGAAATGTTATTAAAAATGCAAATATAATTATAATATAACTTAATTAATGACATCCATGAATTTTATAAAGAGAATATACTTTTTTCCGAAACATTATATGTATTGTTTCAAATTTATCTTGTTATTTTGATATTTTTAAAAATTCAAATTTTGATTAGTTTCAAAATTCAAATATAAATAATATTTAATTAAATTTTATAAAATTAATTAAAAATATGGGTTGTCCAAATAACTATAATAGTGTTAAATATTTCAAAAATGATCCAATTTTGATTTTTTTGGAATTTAATAGTAACTATATTAACTATATAGTGTAAAAATACAAGAAGACATTGTAAGATTTAAACTGTTTAACTAATGGTTAATTATAATAAATAAGGTTACTTTTATGATCTAAACATGTATAAAATATATTTTTTGAGATTATTTATACCCTTACTCATATTATCTTAGAAATAAATTACAATTTACCTATTAGAAACCAAAAATAAATTTCAAATAAATTAATATTTCAAGATTTTCATAAAGTTCCCCTCACTCACCAAACAAATGGGGACTTCTCCTTGTCTTTAATAAAAACCTCCAAATACATTTTCCATAGACAATACCATGCATTTTATACTCCCAAATTCCATAACTTCATCTTATAGGCCACACATTGGGAATAAATCCAACCTATGTAGTTCTTTTGTGCAAACCAAATGGAGACACCCCAAAAAGATGTAATTATTTTATCCCCTCTTTCAAAGTTACTTTCTTCGTATACATCCAATTTCTATGTTGTTTACTAATAAAAATAATAAATCCAATATATTCCATATAGTATTATATTATTAAAATCCGTGGACAACCATATTCTTCATTTTATCTGTCATACGAATAAAAATATCACCATGTGTGTGTACGTACAACTTACCATCTCCACGTCGTGGTGTAATTTTTTATTCAACACTAAATTATTTGGATGAGTATAATGATGAATATAATGGATATAACTAATAAATATTACATGATAATAATTTATTATAATCAATATACCATCCAATTTCAAACTCTTCAACTATCAAGGGAACGATATCATCGCTCGTGTGTACATAAGACCTACTATCTCCATGACACGGTGAGATTCATTCTCTAAGTTAATAATTCAAGAATGTTTATAAAATTTATTTTATGAGTAAAAATAATAATTATGAACATAATTTTATTCTTTACATGACTAAAATACATACTATTCATAACAAACATGAGTTATAGGATAAAATAAGAATGGGAAAAGGATGTAGTTAATACCCAAAATAATGGAGATATTGAAATAATATTAACAAGATGATATAATAATATCATATATGATATCATAAATATAGATATGGTACAGGTATATTGTAACAAAAATCACTAACCATTATACTAGTGGTTAACACACCCTCGACTAAAGAAAAGTACAAGATAAGAATAAATTCCACAATCTCATTTTTATATTAGATTGTTTATACGTAATTATCTATAGGGCCATATTTATCATCCACGACAATGTTTCATAAAAATTTACATTTTAAAATATTGTTACTATTTTAAGACTGTTTTTTAAAGTTATTTATACCAATTTTTTCCTTTTTTAAATTTTTTTAAATGAATCCTTTGGTTGTTTTCCAAACAAGGTACTTTATGAATCTTTTGAAAAATTAAGGAAAGAATGTTTTTTTATATTTTATAGAGCGAGATGATTATTTACACCATCAAGTCACCTTAAAATTTTGAATCATACCATACAATATTATAGGTATTTTTCATAATAAATGTTGTATTTTATAATATCATGACTTTTAAATTATTTAATGTAAAAAAGAGATATTTATCTCAAAGAGTTTTAGTGAATCTATTTTACCTTTTTCATGTATGTCAGCATAATTTGTTAAATTTTATGCTTAATTGAGGTTTATTTATTGGGATTCAATATTCTATATTGTATTAATGTTTTATTGATATGTTTCACTATAGATGATCAATTTTTATACCATTCACAGTTTTATAGTTAATGTATTAACATTTCATATGCTAGTTTTAACACAAATGTTTATGTTATGTGTAGTTGGTTTCATATGAGGAATACATTGGACTTAGTAAGTGATGGTTGTGACCCACTATTTCCCATTGATGCATCATTAGGTCTCATGAGACAATCTATACTCTTTTAATAAGGCATTGATGGCATAATAATGGTCTTCTAATGAGTCCTTGATGGTATGTTTATAATGTCTGACATTATGCATTTCCACTATATGAGATTAATTATTGATATTGAATGTGATTATTCGACATGTAGAATATACATGTGTAATGTTAAATGTAATTATTTGATTTATTATTTCCTTATTGTACTGAAGATTATGTTTAAAAGGCATGTGTTTGTGCTTTATACCATGTCATACAAGTTTATGCTTATTTATGATAGCTTCAGCTATATTGTTTATCCTTATAGAGCATCCAATCTCAGCCCTTTATTATGTTTAATTTTCCCAGGATTCTAAGAAGTGTTTTATGAATGATATGTAGTGTTAATCTTGGATAATAATTGTGTTATCAAAGAATTTTCTATGTATAATTTTACGATTTGAATAGTAATGTTATGTCCATGTATGTAATCTATTTTCCATCACTAATAAACTAATTAGTCCTTCAAGATTTGATTTTGTGTAATCTTTCCAACATATTAAATATAATTCACTAGCTATGGGCATTTGGGGTCAGGGCATTACAATTTTATAACCATAAAAAACTACATGATCTAAAAAAACGTGAGGAGAGATAAAGGAGAGGGGTAGAAAGAATTGGAGAAGAACTCTAACCATAGTGGAATCAAACGATGTTCTCCAAAATTATATTTTCTTCAAAATTATTTTAGAGGTTCAAATATTATTTCTTGGGAGATACAAAGGCCAATTAAGATGTCTAATACCAGTTTAGGGTTGAGTGGGGGTTCATATGGGGGTTTTAAAAAAACTAAATCATTTTTCATAAAAAAATTCAACACTCAAGGTTTATTTAAGGGGGCCTCATAGTTTCCAAAATAGGTGTTACCTAACCATGAACCCATCTATTGAGTTTTATGATTTCTTCTTCTATGGTGGATTTTTTTCCATTTGTGTAAATACTTTTTAAACCTACCTATTTTGATTTTTACTTTTTATACTAGGTGGGTGCACAGTTTGGGAATACAGTACGACCACCGTGATCAACTAAAAAACATCCAAAATTTTCAAATTTCTTCCTGAAATGACCCATGATGAACCCAAACCAATGCATGAATAAAAATTATTGTTTATAAGTACCACAAAATAGTAGCAGTATGTTACAATGGATTAGTGTACCACCATTTATCCTTGAATATGATAGTGATAATAATTATAGTTATGAGATTTCATAAATCCATGAAAGGTTTTTTAATAATTATTGAGTTAAAAATTTATGTATCCTTTCCAAAACAATTATTTAAATATTTACATCATAGTGTAATAATAATTATTTTTTTATTATCATCCATGTTATAATTTTAGAGCATTGTTCATTTATGCGGTAAAACTGACCAAAACATGAACATATGATTAATGGATGATTATAAGATGATTTAATTGACATGTAAATATAATATTAGAATAATGAAATTGTTTAGTGTCTTATAGGGTGATATATCAGAATTAAGAATATGTAGTAGAATAACCGATTGATACAAAACAATTTCATATTATGAATAAATTATTTTTCCATTTTAGTTTTCTTGTTAAGGGGATTAATTTTATAAAAATTTCATATCATTTGTAAAATTCATATGATATTAAATTTTTCATTACAATAAACTTATTTATATCATAAAAACCATATTTACCTATCAAAAAAATTATTAGAACAATCCATGAATGGTGATAATGAAAAATAAAATACATTTCTCCATGTTGGCAGTGGGTGATGAAATTAGTTTTATTAAAGCTGATAGGAGAGTAATATGGTCTATCAATTCAAAATAATTAATATTTCATAACATTCATATATATATATATTTAAATTCCATTTTTAATTATATGAGTTTTGTGGTGATGTAAAATGAAAACTTTACTTCAAGAAGGCAGTAATCACAAAATATAGGAATAATATGGTGCGTCATTTAAAAATATTAAATAAATCACAACTATCTTTAATATATATTAAATTAAAATTTTAAATCTCTTTTTTTGGAGGTCATGGAAAATTAAGATGTTATATTATAAAGGTGGTAGTCAACACACACTCATGTTTCATGGACATGTTTTTCTTAATTGAAATTGGAAAATGTGGTTAAGGATTTTATCATAATTGTAATAATATTTCATTATAATAAGGACATTTATATTTTAATTTTTTATTTTATTAATTGATTTTTATTACTAATGAGTGTACATAATGAAATAAAAAATAAAAAAGATTGGTTAGAGACTTATACCTCACTACTTGGATTATCTCCATTGAAAATAGAGCAAAACCATTGATAGATGGTATTTTAATAATAATGCATCCTCTTAAAGGTGGTTAAGAATTTTCAATTAGTGTTTGGTCAGAGTTTGGGCTGAACTATGTAGGTTTTGGTGTGAGGTTAACTAAGGTGAAGATTATTGTTTATACATTTGAAAAAGGATTTCATTATTGAAAATATAATAATGTTTTTCAAAATGGGATTGGAATATAAAGGAAAATAGATCTAAAAAAAGGATGTAATGGTAGCTTAGGGGATAGATTCATTAAATTCCTCAATCAACCATTCACAATAAATATTTATACATGTATTGGTTCATTCCTTATTAGATAATACTATTTATCCCTTTTGATTTTTACCTAGGAAACTCATTTTTATCTAGGCAAATTATACATTATGATTAAAATCAATATGGAACTTATTATATAATTTTTAAATAATACTTCAAAATTATAAATCAATTTCATTTGATTCAATTTATATAAAATGTAAAATTATATTTAATATAATTTGTATACATTGTAATAAAAATAATTTGTTGAGTTAAAGGATACTTAAAATATAAATAACTAAATATAGGTTTCAAACTAGAATGAATATTTTTCCATTGATAATATAAACTAAAAATATAATATTTTATCTATAAAATTATTTCCTAAAGTTTAAAATCATTCTTATAAAAAAAATTCCATAAAGGAAAAATATTTTTAAATATATATATTGAACTATTCACCATAATAATCATTATTTATATAAAAATACCAAACATTTATCCAATGATAAATTTTTTATTTTAAATAGAAATATGAAGATTAATTTTTAAATTTAACACTATAAAATACCAAAGTTTATCTTTTATATAAAATTATAAACCATATCAAGAAAGTATTTTTAATGGAACAAAACATTTTAAAATATGAGTAGTTATTATTCTAATTTTCTATGAAATACTCATAAAGATATAACTAATCAATCCAATTTATATTTTCAGAATATCATCATTTAACAATAATATACATAGTTTTATTTAATAAAATTTATAATGATTAAAAAAATGGATTCATAAAAAATAATGAGTTAAGAAAATATATATAAAATAACACACACATAGATACAAATATATTTCATAATTAGGCTACTCAATTTCATTCTTACTAATTCAGTGACTAGTTTTTGAGTCCATATTTAATCTATATAAATATACACACACATGACTGTTTTTTTAGTTTGCTGTTTCATGTTGTTCAATCTCTTGATTTTTTCCTTAATTAGTGGAAAACATATATTTAAATATTTTATTGTCATATTCTCCCACATAAACAAGTTGAATACTCACAATATTAACTAATCAATACTAATGAATATAGGTGGGGGTATTCTTAACATATTTTTCATTCCAGATATGACATCTAATATGAAATCTACATTAACCTCTAGGTCTATATCAAGTTATTTATCTTTCCTTAAACAACATCATCCATTCACACAATCATATATATACCCTAATAAAACATTCAAATTTACACTCTTCTTCTAAAACCATTTCAATCTCCAAGACATTAAACCACATTGAAACTATATATTATTATAAAAATTAACATTATATTTAACTATATTAATCACTTGTTCATAAATTTAGAATCTAATAAATTCCCATCATAATCATAATAATTAGCTAAAATTTTACAAAAAAACAGAATTAATAAATTATTCATTAAATAAATAATCATTTATAAGCATATCAATAATATCTACCTCTATTTTATAAAAATCAATAAAATATTTAATTTTGATATCATATTAATTTATAATAAATAGTGGGTTTTTGATAGAAAACTTTTTTAGCATTATTTATTTGACCCTACATGAACCAAAAAATGATTCTCAAAAATTGTTAATATAATATCTAATATATTTATAGTAACATATCATATAACAATTTATTCGCAACTATAAAATTTATTCTCTAATGAAACCATCATTTTAACTGATTATACTTTCATTTAAACAAAGTGACACTTTTTTGAAAAGAAAGAGGATAATATTAATGATGAAAATCAACAGAAGTACATAATCAGAGCCAAGAAGGGAAGTTTTCAAGCCATAGCTGGTTGACATCGAAGGGGCATGAGGCCACCAGCAGATGGGCCGCATTATTTCCTTCCCTTTTGGTAAAGGAGAAGGTGCAGCAAGAGAAGCTTTGGCGCAGCGAGCGGATTCTCCTGATGATGAATCCAAAGGACTGAAGTCCAGCATCAGTGTGGTTAATGGAATTGATAACTGAAAAGCATTCCAAGTCGATGATGATATCAGCCCATCCACATTCCACAACAAGCATCATACATGTAAGAATGACGTAGGCCTCAATAACTGTAGGTTCCAAGAAGGCATGATGTGGTTCATATTTTGCTAGAATGAACTTCCCCATATGATTTCGATCCAGGAGGCCAAGAGAAACAGGCCCATCCATGGGAAGAGAAGCGTCCACGTTCAGCATAAGACTCCCTTCCTTGGGGGGGGGGGGTCCAATGAGGGAGGCATGAGGGGGTAACACCTGAAAAAAGGTGTCCATTGTGGTCCTTCCATCCCTCATTCCATGAATTGGCTCGTACAATCAAGAACTCGGGGGGCTGATGGACATGGTGGAAAATTGAATAATTACGCTGAACCCCAATGATCCAGGCCAGGGTGCAATGAGCGCTTTCATAAGCCGATGAAAGAGAAGAACACCAGCGCATCAGAAGATCAAGGGGGTCAGAGGCAATGTTTGGTGAAGCATCCGAAGTCGAGCCCCATTTATTTCAAATTTATTTGGCTCCTAGGTAGTGCATGATGGCGTGCCATAAAGTTTCAGGAATATTTGGGAAGAACGGGCATGAATCAGAGCTGGATATATGTCGATAAACAAGGAGACTCATGGTATGAAGGGTGCCCAGGCATACCTGCCACCAAAATTGGTGTATTTTTTGGGGGAAGTTGAGATTCCGAAGCGCTTTCCATAGTCCCTCATCATAGTCGCGAGAGTGGATGCCAAAATCCAGTCTGTACCCGGATCTCATCGTGTAATTTCCTGAAGAATCATTGGTCCAACAAATATGGTCAGGGCCTGCATCAAGGACCCAGGGGATGCTTAAAATAATTCTTTGGTCTCTCTCATTAAATAATTCCTGGATCTTTTCCACAGACCATCTCGGGCCCTGTTCGGAAAAGAGGCAGTTGACTGTGGCGTCTTCCAGACCTGGTTGGGAGGTGGATGTAGCCCGCATACCATCCTTATCGAAAAGCTAGGGATCGGTCCAGATGTTGACAGAATATCCATTTCCAATCCTCCAGCCCAATCCTTTTTTTCAGGAGAGTTTGGGCCCCCCAAACACTTATCCAGAGGAAGCTAGGGCGGGGTCCAAGAGAGAAAACGAGGAGGTCAGTGTGAGGAAAGTACTTGGCCCCGATTATTAGTGCACATAAAGATGATGGACGGTTAAGGAGGCGCCATCTTTGATTGGCCAACAGAGCGTCATTCAACAAAAGAAGATTTCAGAATCCCATCCCTCCCTCCACCTTGGGTTTGCAGATCTTCTCCCAGGAAAACCAGTGGGGTCGATTTCTTCCATCAAGTTGGAAGTATGTGAATAGATCAGGTTAGCAATGGCCGTCGGGAGATTAAACATCGAAATAATGTAGCTGGGGATGGACTGAATGACAGCTTTAATGAGGGTTCCCTTGCCAGCTTTGGAGATGCTTTTTGGGGTCCAGCCATGAATTTGTTTCTCAATCCTATCCACAAGAGCTACAAAGATTTCTTTTTTGGACTGGCCAATCACCTGAGGAAGTCTAAGATACTTCTGGTGTTTATCGACCAAATGGATGCCTACAGATGAACAAAGCTCATCTCTTTTTCCAGGAGGCACCCCAGCACTGAATGTGTCACGACCCGCCCTCGGGGTCCGTGCCGTGACTACCCCAAGCCCGCCTTCCATAGGCCAGGGGCTGGCGACTAGCACCAAGGCGTAAATCCCGGTAAAAAGGGAAGGCATTGCCTTTGTAAAGTAAACAAACACCACAGAGTAAGCAAGCGGAAAGTAACACTAAGCAAAAACAGAGTACAACTAAAAGTGCGGAAAGTAAAAAAAAGGGGCCGGAAATACAAGCCCAACTGTAAAGTACAACTCGAAAGGGAAAACAGCAACTGAAAAGTAAAGCTGCTACGCCGAGCTGTCCACTGGAAATCCCACCTGAAGGGTGGGTACAGATAGCTCCTCTGCTCCTCGGGTCCCGCCGTCTGCTCCGAGTATGTCCCGCCCAGTGGTCTGCCTCTGGGTACCGCCTCGTCGTATAGTCCACCTCCAGGTACCGTCCAGTCCTCGAACACTCGGCCTCTGCCAGTACTGGCCGTCGTCTGCAACCAACACAACGAGGTGCGGGCATAGCCCGTGCAGGGGTGAGTATAACGATACTCAGTAGGGACCCCGAGACCCTCAAGGTCTCACTAAAACCAACAAGGATAACCACAAGAAGATCACAACAGATAAACTCTACTTAGGTATATGCCCATACATATACCTAAGTTATCAAGTAACCCATCTCAGTCATGAGGAAACACAAGGATCATGAGATCAACGGATAACCACTACCCAGGTATATGCCCATACATATACCTAAGTTATCAAGTAACCCATCTCAATCATGAGGAAACACAAAGGTCAAAAGTCTCAGCTCAAACCAGGATTTTCATTATCGAAACCGTAACTACTGAAGAGCTCCGTCTCTAGAGTGTACAGTGGTCCTGTCACGACTCCGAGGTACTGCTCACTAACCTAAGACTGCTGAAGTACTCCTCCTGTCGAGTACTGCGGGTCTGCTGCCAACTACCAGGCGCTCCGTCCGCTGAGGGTCTGCTGCCAAATACCGGGCGCTACCCAGATAGCCTACTGAGGTACTCCTCCTGTCGAGTACCGCGGGTTTGCTGCCAACTACCAGGAGCTCCGTCCGCCGTGGGTCAGCCGCCAAATACCGGGCGCTCCGTCCACTGGGCTAGTCGACTCACTCCAAGTCGAGTCGGTCAAGCAGTCGTCAGGTCTCAGCCGGCTACACGGTCTCCGTACTCTGCACGCTCGTCTCCGGGAGGGTCCGCTCCACGAGCTACTGGTCGATACTCCAAGTATCACAAGGTTCCGCGAAGAAGTGTCTCAAAGGACCGTCTCGTCACAGGGGTCTCAACGCAACAGACGGTGCGTCGATCGGACGCCCGGTCTGTGAGTTATTAGCCTTTTCGTCCCAGGGGCCCGGTTGGTTTCGAGTGCGAACCAATCCCGGCCGTATCACAACTGTACCCCAAACTCCCATAGGGTAAACTCAAAGGGACCGTTACTCAACGTAACCACCAACGCCGCTGACGGTTCGTCAAACGGACGTCCTGTCTGAAAGATATCAGCTTTCCCGTTCCAGGGGCCCGGTTGGATTTCGGGTGCGATCCAACCCGGCCACTACTAACTGTATCCAAAACTCGGGCGAAGGATACCAAAAGTTCCGTATCGTAAACAGGAACTCAACGCAACAGACGGTGCGTCGATCGGACGCCCGGTCTGAGAGTTATTGGCATTTCCGTCTCCGGGGCCCGGTTGGTTTTTAAGGCAAAACCAACCCGACCGTACTCCACCTGCGTCCAAACCTCGGGCGGAGTATGCCAAAAGATCTGTCTCACTAAGAGGAACACAACGCGGCTGACGGCACGTCAATCGGACGTCCGTAGCTCAAGATATTAGCGTTTCCGCTCCGAAGGCCCGGTTGGTTCCGTGAACGAACCAACCCGGCCGAACTCAAAGTAATCCGAAACCTTGAGTGCGATATACCGAAACGACCGTCTCGATCCAAGGATCGCGTTTCCGCTGACGGTTCGTCGATCGGAGGTCCGAGGCTCAAGATATGGGCCAAAAACCAATTCTGGTTCGAAACGGGGGGGTCCGGGTCCGGGCCGACCCGGCCCGACCCCCCCCCCTGGGGCGGCGGCGGCGGGCGGCGGCGCGGCGGCGCAGCGGGCCGCGGCAGGCGCCGCACGTGGTCGGCACGCGGGGGGCAAGCCCCCGCTGATTTGGAGCGGCGCGGCACAAAGGCCGCGCCTTTGCAACAAACGGCCCCCACGTGGGGGGCCGGTTTTATTGAGCGAACCGGGGGGCTGCTGCCCCCCCCCCCCCCCCTTCCATGGAACCGCCCCCCTCATTAAGAGGGGGGGTTTGCTGAACCGTCCGGGGGATTTATTCTCCCGGTTTTCTGTCATCCGGCCGGCCAGCTGGCCGGCCGGTTTTTACCAACGGGACCGGAAATTCCGGTCCCGCCTTCGACTTCCGACGCCGGCGGCCCGGCCGCCGGTCTTCTCGTCCCGCCGCGGCCCGGAACCGGCCGCGGTCTCCTCGTCCCGCCGCGGCCCGGAACCGGCCGCGGCGTTCGTCGTTCGGCGCGGTGCGACGGCACCGCGCCCCTTCGCCGTGCTTGATATTCATTCAACGCGGCGCGACGGCGTCGCGTTCTTGAAGTTTCTTTCTCGGCGCGCGCGCGCGCGACGGCGTCGCGTAAGTTAAACGTACAATTATCCGCGTGGTGCGACGGCACCACGCCACCTTGCTTCCGTCCGCAAGAATAAACAACATAAACGATGGAGGGGGTTCAGCCGTGTTCATGCGGTCCGGCCCCCTCACGTTAAGCAATAACACAACTTAAAATAATCAACATCCCCACGTTAGTTATACGAACTACGAGCAAGAATGAAATAATTAAATATTAAATCAACAACCCCTACCTTGGTATAAGGTTCGAAGATTTGTCTACGTTCCGCAGAAGACGACGTCGCGGAGGTCGGGCGTCGCGGTCGTCGTTCGTCAAATTCGACGACGAAGAGGCGCGTCCGAAGAGGCACGTCGTTGGCGAATCCTTGTACGCCGACGAAGGTTGTCCGAGGAAGGTGCGGTGTTCTCTCTCGTTGACACCGAAGACGAAGAAGAGCGGAGCGGCGTTCTTCGTCGGAACTTGAGCGTTCTACGTCAAGTCTTGAGGAAAGTCAAATAAAAAGGAAACAACGAACTCAAGAACCCCTACCTCGATAGTCGCACGTTGACGGAGTCGTGGAATATCGGTGTCGATTCCTTTGAAGTCGGAGGAAGAGTCGTTGTCGATGGCGTTCGTCGCGGAAAAGATGATGCGGAAGAAGAACGTCACGTCGCGGATATGGCGTCGCGGAAAGACCGTGTTCTTCGGCGAAGAAGTTCTTCGTTGAAGAACGGCGTTCTTCGTGTTCTTCGTCAAGGTTGAAGAAGAAAGAAAAGCTCTCAACCACTCCAAGATGGCTAAGAGTTCTAACCCAACAAAATAAGACAAAGTCTTATTTTATTCACAAAAAGAATTTCAAAAGTTTGAAATTCAAAAAAAAAGATAACTCCACATTTATTAACAATATGTCATGTTAATTAAAGAGGGGTTAAGGGAGTTTGAGGGAAGATGAGAGGTTTAGGTTTCGTGTGGGCCCCACCACACTTAATCCTCTCAAGGGAGGTTAAGTGGGTGTGGGTCCCACCCCTAACTCCCTTTGAGAGGAGTTAACCTACAAATAGTAAAATAAAAAGAATTCACACTTTTTATTCAACTTTTTTATAAATCTCCCAAAAACTAACTTTCAACCCGAAACAAACGCAACTCCCGAAAAGGTCTCTTTAAGAGAATATCGGCGCTGCGAGTTCATCGGTGCCCTCGGATTTCAATTCCGAGCACTGTATCAAAAGTTAGAAATACCCGCTCGTTCGTTCACTGAACGTACCCGAGCCAAACTTCAGAAATTAATTCCGGGCACTCCGGGCCTCGGAATCAGGTGCCGTCTGAAACCGCGCTCTTGTAAAATTCTAAAGAAAATTTAGAAAAAAATTCCCTTGAATTTTACGGGTCTTTACATTACTCCCACCTCAGGGCTTTACGTCCCCGTAAAGATACATCAAAAACTAGGGAAACAAAAGAGGGTACTGAGCACGCATCTGAGCCTCCCGCTCCCATGTGCTCTCCTGGAGATTCTCGTGCCGCCATCTGTTGCGCACAAGAGGAATCGATCTCCCATGTAGGACCCGCTCCTGTCGACCCTCTATCTCCACCGGAATCTCCGTAAAAGTCGCCCCATCGTCAACGTCAAGCTCCCCATGGTCAAAGATGTGCGTCGGGTCGTGCACGTATCTCCTCAGCTGAGACACGTGGAAGACGTCGTGCACCCGGTGTAACTGAGGTGGTAGAGCCAGGCGATAAGCCACCTCACCAACCCTGCTGAGGACCTGGAAGGGTCCGATGAAGCGCGGAGATAACTTGTCGCCTCGGCCAAATCTCCGAATACCACGTCGAGGTGAGACCCGCAAGAAGACGTGGTCACCATCCTCGAACTCTAGTGGCCTCCGCCTCCTGTCAGCGTATGACTTCTGCCGGCTCTGTGCTGTCCTCATCCGCTCCTGGATGACATGGACCTCCTCTGACGTGGCCCGGACCATCTCTGGTCCCACAAGAGCTGCAAGATTTCTTCTTTGCCGATAAGAGAAACCTGGTCTCATCCCCTGGATGAACCACATTCTTTGCCTAAAACAGTCAATCCTAACATGGATGATACTAATCCATACCAAGGATGACGTCGTAAGGCCTCGACGCTACTACTAAGAGATCCAACCGTTACTCTCGCCTCCAAGGTTGAGTCACACTGTCGGCATCAGTGTGTGGTAACTGGTCTCCTCCAGTAGATGTCTCACAAATGAGGGTCAAGTCAACAGTCAACTGGAACCTCTTAGTAACATCACAAAAGAGGACAGGAATGAAAACATCACAAAGGATGCGTATTTTATTATTGCAGCTCATAATACAAGACGCTACACAAAAGCAACATCAACATGGAACTAGAAGTACAAAAGACGTATCCACTAGTTCCTCCCCTGTCCACCTGCTCCCAGAGCTCCATGATCGTAAGCTTCAGCTGCCTGAAGCTGTGCTCTCGCATGTTCACCTACTCCCTGTGGTCGGGGGTGGACCTCCTGGTGGTGGTGGTGGCAGAGCCTCAAAGCGTCGTCCACCACCTGCTGCTCGGCCAGCTCCTCTGCCTCGTCCGCCTCCTCCCTGCGGATCGAGGAGTCAGACAGTCACGTGCCAGGTGACCCTTTCCGCGGCATGAGTAACACAACCTGCTCCTTGCTCGGCTAGCTCTGTTCCCACTCCGGGTGCCCTGCACCACTGGTCCTAAAACCCGAGATCGCCCAACTGCTGGTCTGGTCCTCCTGGACCTCTGCATCATCTGTCTACTGCCCACAGATGACTCGGCTTCTGATCGAAAAACACGCGGCAAAGGCAGAATCTCCTGTACACGCTCGGGGTGTAGAGATACTGGCACAAACTCCACCCTGAAGAAGGTCTCGAAGTCTTCCCATGCGAAGTTCATCTCATCGCAAAACTGAAACAAGTGGCTCCACCACCTACCTGCTGCTGCCTGAAGGAGGCTGGTAGCAAAGATCACCATGAAGTCTGCCGGCGTCCCCACTAGCCTGAAGACTCTCACCACAGCCTCCAGCCAAACCTCAGCCGCCTGCGGGTCCGTCTCTCCCCGGAACCTGGGTGGCCTCTGGCGCTGGAACTCGTGCAGCGCGCTCATGCGTCGTGCATTGCCTACTGCTGGGGCTGGTGGCATCGGTGGCCCAACGTATGGTAGTACCGCTGGTGCCTCCGCTGGTGCCTCAACTGCAAGAGGGCCCTGTACTGAAGCCTCGTCGCTCGACAGACTGTCAGCACGCTCATCCCTCCGGGCTCTAGCTGGTCGTCTGAGAAAAGACATCCTGAAAGAAACAACGTAACATGATCAAACGATTATACCTGGTGAGCTGACCTGGTTTGAGCTGTTTTAAGGGGAAAAACCTTTGAAAACACACACGCAATCAGTGTTTTCGTGCACAAAGTCGGAAATCAGTTGTCAGGGTCCTGGTGTATGGATACGTCGGCCGCCCGCACCAACACTGGACTCCCTGAACTAAAAACCACACTCGGTACTCCCAACACTATTGCTTCACAGAAAGAAACATCAGAGTTATAAGTTCTGCGGTAGAACCGAACTCCTCTGATACCAATTTGTCACGACCCGCCCTCGGGGTCCGTGCCGTGACTACCCCAAGCCCGCCTTCCATAGGCCAGGGGCTGGCGACTAGCACCAAGGCGTAAATCCCGGTAAAAAGGGAAGGCATTGCCTTTGTAAAGTAAACAAACACCACAGAGTAAGCAAGCGGAAAGTAACACTAAGCAAAAACAGAGTACAACTAAAAGTGCGGAAAGTAAAAAAAAGGGGCCGGAAATACAAGCCCAACTGTAAAGTACAACTCGAAAGGGAAAACAACAACTGAAAAGTAAAGCTGCTACGCCGAGCTGTCCACTGGAAATCCCACCTGAAGGGTGGGTACAGATAGCTCCTCTGCTCCTCGGGTCCCACCGTTTGCTCCGAGTATGTCCCGCCCAGTGGTCTGCCTCTGGGTACCGCCTCGTCGTATAGTCCACCTCCAGGTACCGTCCAGTCCTCGAACACTCGGCCTCTGCCAGTACTGGCCGTCGTCTGCAACCAACACAACGAGGTGCGGGCATAGCCCATGCAGGGGTGAGTATAACGATACTCAGTAGGGACCCCGAGACCCTCAAGGTCTCACTAACCAACAAGGATAACCACAAGAAGATCACAACAGATAAACTCTACTTAAGTATATGCCCATACATATACCTAAGTTATCAAGTAACCCATCTCAGTCATGAGGAAACACAAGGATCATGAGATCAACGGATAACCACTACCCAGGTATATGCCCATACATATACCTAAGTTATCAAGTAACCCATCTCAATCATGAGGAAACACAAAGGTCAAAAGTCTCAGCTCAAACCAGGATTTTCATTATCGAAACCGTAACTGCTGAAAAGCTCCGTCTCTAGAGTGTACAGTGGTCCTGTCACGACTCCGAGGTACTGCTCACTAACCTAAGACTGCTGAAGTACTCCTCCTGTCGAGTACCGCGGGTCTGCTGCCAACTACCAGGCGCTCCGTCCGCTGAGGGTCTGCTGCCAAATATCGGGCGCTACCCAGATAGCCTACTGAGGTACTCCTCCTGTCGAGTACCGCAGGTTTGCTGCCAACTACCAGGCGCTCCGTCCGCCGTGGGTCTGCCGCCAAATACCGGGCGCTCCGTCCACTGGGCTAGTCGACTCACTCCAAGTCGAGTCGGTCAAGCAGTCGTCAGGTCTCAGCCGGCTACACGGTCTCGGTACTCTGCACGCTCGTCTCCGGGAGGGTCCGCTCCACGAGCTACTGGTCGATACTCCAAGTATCACAAGGTTCCGTGAAGAAGTGTCTCAAAGGACCGTCTCGTCACAGGGGTCTCAACGCAACAGACGGCGCGTCGATCGGACGCCCGGTCTGTGAGTTATTAGCCTTTTCGTCCCAGGGGCCCGATTGGTTTCGAGTGCGAACCAATCCCGGCCGTATCACAACTGTACCCCGAACTCCCATAGGGTAAACTCAAAGGGACCGTTACTCAACGTAACCACCAACGCCGCTGACGGTTCGTCAAACGGACGTCCGGTCTGAAAGATATCAGCTTTCCCGTTCCAGGGGCCCGGTTGGATTTCGGGTGCGATCCAACTCGGGCGAAGGATACCAAAAGTTCCGTATCGTAAACAGGAACTCAATGCAACAGACGGTGCGTCGATCGGACGCCCGGTCTGAGAGTTATTGGCATTTCCGTCTCCGGGGCCCGGTTGGTTTTTAAGGCAAAACCAACCCGACCGTACTCCACCTGCGTCCAAACCTCGGGCGGAGTATGCCAAAAGATCCGTCTCACTAAGAGGAACACAACGCGGCTGACGGCACGTCAATCGGACGTCCGTAGCTCAAGATATGAGCGTTTCCGCTCCGAAGGCCCGGTTGGTTCCGTGAACGAACCAACCCGGCCGAACTCAAAGTAATCTGAAACCTTGAGTGCGATATACCGAAACGACCGTCTCGATCCAAGGATCGTGTTGCCGCTGACGGTTCGTCGATCGGAGGTCCGAGGCTCAAGATATGGGCCAAAAACCAATTCTGGTTCGAAACGGGGGGGCCCGGGTCCGGGCCGACCCGGCCCGACCCCCACCTGGGGCGGCGCGGCGGCCGGCGGCGCGGCGGGCCGCGGCAGGCGCCGCACGTGGTCGGCACGCGGGGGGCAAGCCCCCGCTGATTTGGAGCGGCGCGGCACAAAGGCCGCGCCTTTGCAACAAACGGCCCCCACGTGGGGGCCGGTTTTATTGAGCGAACCGGGGGGCTGCTGCCCCCCCCCCCCCCCTTCCATGGAACCGCCCCCCTCATTAAGAGGGGGGTTTTGCTGAACCGTCCGGGGGATTTATTCCCCCGGTTTTCTGTCATCCGGCCGGCCAGCTGGCCGGCCGGTTTTTACCAACGGGACCGGAAATTCCGGTCCCGCCTTCGACTTCCGACGCCGGCGGCCCGGCCGCCGGTCTTCTCGTCCCGCCGCGGCCCGGAACCGGCCGCGGTCTCCTCGTCCCGCCGCGGCCCGGAACCGGCCGCGGCGTTCGTCGTCCGGCACGGTGCGACGGCACCGCGCCCCTTCGCCGTGCTTGATATTCATTCAACGCGGCGCGACGGCGTCGCGTTCTTGAAGTTTCTTCCTCGGCGCGCGCGCGACAGCGTCGCGTAAGTTAAACGTACAATTATCCGCGTGGTGCGACGGCACCACGCCACCTTGCTTCCGCCCACAAGAATAAACAATATGAACGATGGAGGGGGTTCGGCCGTGTTCATGCGGTCCGGCCCCCTCACGTTAAGCAATAACACAACTTAAAATAATCAACATCCCCACGTTAGTTATACGAACTACGAGCAAGAATGAAATAATTAAATATTAAATCAACAACCCCTACCTTGGTATAAGGTTCGAAGATTTGTCTACGTTCCGCGGAAGACGACGTCGCGGAGGTCGGGCGTCGCGGTCGTCGTTCGTCAAATTCGACGACGAAGAGGCGCGTCCGAAGAGGCACGTCGTTGGCGAATCCTTGTACGCCGACGAAGGTTGTCCGAGGAAGGTGCGGTGTTCTCTCTCGTTGACACCGAAGACGAAGAAGAGCGGAGCGGCGTTCTTCGTCGGAACTTGAGCGTTCTACGTCAAGTCTTGAGGAAAGTCAAATAAAAAGGAAACAACGAACTCAAGAACCCCTACCTCGATAGTCGCACGTTGACGGAGTCGTGGAATATCGGTGTCGATTCCTTTGACGTCGGAGGAAGAGTCGTTGTCGATGGCGTTCGTCGCAGAAAAGATGATGCAGAAGAAGAACGTCACGTCGCGGATATGGCGTCGCGGAAAGACCGTGTTCTTCGGCGAAGAAGTTCTTCGTTGAAGAACGGCGTTCTTCGTGTTCTTCGTCAAGGTTGAAGAAGAAAGAAAAGCTCTCAACCACTCCAAGATGGCTAAGAGTTCTAACCCAACAAAATAAGACAAAGTCTTATTTTATTCACAAAAAGAATTTCAAAGGTTTGAAATTCAAAAAAAAAGATAACTCCACATTTATTAACAAGATGTCATGTTAATTAAAGAGGGGTTAAGGGAGTTTGAGGGAAGATGAGAGGTTTAGGTTTCGTGTGGGCCCCACCACACTTAATCCTCTCAAGGGAGGTTAAGTGGGTGTGGGTCCCACCCCTAACTCCCTTTGAGAGGAGTTAACCTACAAATAGTAAAATAAAAAGAATTCACACTTTTTATTCAACTTTTTTATAAATCTCCCAAAAACTAACTTTCAACCCGAAACAAACGCAACTCCCGAAAAGGTCTCTTTAAGAGAATATCGGCGCTGCGAGTTCATCGGTGCCCTCGGATTTCAATTCCGAGCACTGTATCAAAAGTTAGAAATACCCGCTCGTTCGTTCACTGAACGTACCCGAGCCAAACTTCAGAAATTAATTCCGGGCACTCCGGGCCTCGGAATCAGGTGCCGTCTGAAACCGCGCTCTTGTAAAATTCTAAAGAAAATTAAGAAAAAAATTCCCTTGAATTTTACGGGTCTTTACAGAATGATATTTCCGATATACCGTGATTAATAGACTGTCCAGACTCCTGCTCATATTGTTGGGTTTCTTGGTTGATCACATGGAATTCATTAACAGTGGCTCTGGAGAAAAGGAGGCAGTCATCCGCGAAGAAGATATGTGACACTTGTGGGCTCTCATGGAGGACCTTTGCACCATGAATAGACTTAGAGGATGAAACTCTGGAAATAAGGTTAGAGAAAACATCAGCCACCAACATGAAGAGAAAAGGGGAGAGAGGATGTCCCTAGTGCAGGCCACGAGTTTGGGTGAATCTTTTGGTAAGATCCCCATGACCTTGACTCTGAAGGAGACGGTCGAGATGCTGTGCATGACAATTTCTGTCCATTTAGGGCAGAAGCCCATTCTCAGCATCACAACTCTAAGGAACTGTCATTCCACTTTATCTTAGGCTTTGGTCATATCCATTTTCCAGGCCATGGTTCCTCTTTTCTCCATCGAACACATTTTCATAGAGTGGATCACTTCATGGGCCACAATTGCATTATCAGTAATCAGTCTCTTGGCCACGAATGTGCTCTGTTTTCAATGATAATATCAGGAAGCCAAGGACGTAGCCAATTGGCAAGGATTTTTGAGAAGATCTTATATGAGACATTGCAGAGATTAATCGGTCTGAAATCAGGGATCGTCTGGGGTTTTTTGATTTTGGGGATGAGGACGAGGACCGTTTTGTTGATGGAGAATATGCTTGTATTCCCTACCCAGATGTTTTTTTATCATTTTGTAGATATCAGGACCGATAATGTGCCAGTGTTTTTTAAAAAATAGGGCATCAAAACCGTCCAGTCCTGGGGCCTTAGTGGGGTGGATATGCTTTAAAGACTGGTGTATCTCATCATTCGTCACATCTTTTATGAGCTGCCGGTTGATCCCCTCGGTGATAACAGGTCTGATGAATTCTTCCAATTCAGTAAACATGAAAGGAGTCCCTATAGAGAAGAGTTTCTAGAAATAGCCTACCAAAGCATCATGAATGTAGAAAGTGTCAGAAACTTTGCTTCCATCAGGTTGTGAAGGGATCCTGATAGAGTTTTTTCGGTGCCTAGCTGACATTTTCAGGTGGAAATATCTTGTATTAGCGTCACAATCTTTAATATGGATGTCACATGCCCGCATAACCCAAAATCTTTCCTTAACACAAAAGGAATCATCCAGCTCTACTTGAGTGGCACCAATCCTGGAGATGTTTCCATTAGATGGGGGTTGCCCAAGAAAGTTGTGAAACTTTCTTTCGAAGGTATCACATTGCCTATCTGGTTGGTGGAATTTCTTGTTGCTCCAATATCTCAGACCAGAAGCAACCAATTGGAGATTGGGGCCAACATCTTCCTGGGATCTCTTCTAACATGATCGGACCACCTCTTTGCATTCCTGGTCTTGTTTCCAGAAGCTCTCAAACCTGAAGGGTCTGCTGAGTTATCGATTTCTTTCACCTTGCAAACAGTCGATGAGAATTGGGCAGTGATCCGAATAGTTAAGGGACAAGTTTCCAACATGAAACATGTTGAACCGATTGATCCAATCAGTAGAACCCATAAATCTATCAAGGTGTTCAGCGATGTGAGTACCTTCGGTATTGCCATGGAACCATGTAAAAGGGTTACCTGTGAACCCCAAATCAACCATGTTCGCCTTAGTGACCGTGTCTTTGAAGTTAGACATAGAGGCTGAGTGTAGAAAACTCTCGCCTCTATTTTCCTTATGGA
This sequence comes from Viscum album, assembly GCA_963277665.1. Taxonomy (NCBI): domain Eukaryota; kingdom Viridiplantae; phylum Streptophyta; class Magnoliopsida; order Santalales; family Viscaceae; genus Viscum; species Viscum album. The sequence goes on from OY728157.1 coordinate 821,613,154, forward strand.
ACGTGATCTCACTGAAATCACATCCGAAAAGAAAAGGGCTAGGTAAATCATGTCATAGCTTGTAGAGAAGGTCCCATGACTTCCCCTTATCAGAAAGGGATGGCCAGCCATGGAATCCCACAAAGTTCTAGGGTGGGTGCAAGTCCGTTTGAATAGTCGCAGCCACGTGGTGCATGGAGAAAGACAAAATTTTAATGTCAATATTGTCCTTCCAGAGGAGACAGAGGCCCCCAGAATGGTCTTGTCTGGGCACCAGAATGCAGCCTTAGAAGCCACACTTCAGAGCAATACCATTGGTGTCCTTGTTTTCCAGTATGGTTTTAGACATGAAAACCATATCAGGGCAACTTTGGGTGCAATTACGCTGAAGCATGCGAACCGTTCGTGAGTTTCCAAGCCCATGATAGTTCCAGCATAAGACAATCATTGGTCTAGGTGGGGCTGGGTCTCACCTGCCTCCGCCTTTGAGTTCTTGGAACATGTGTTTCCACCGGTCGTTTTCCCTCTTTTTGGGGAGTTCCCCATTTACCGGCATGTTTCAATACATCTTTCAGATCTCCGGGTTTAGAGACCCCTATTTTACCATCACTTACTTCACGTTGCACCCTTTTCTAGGTTCGACAGGTGATTAGTCCTTGTGGTGGATTTTTAGTCATCCTGTATTCACCCTGTGGTAGGATGGCTTGACTTGGTTCTTTCTAGATAGGGGTCGGAATCAGGTGGTTCAATGTGCATCGGTTTTGGCTTCGGGATTCTTTCGGGTGGGTCTTTTGGAGTCTTTTCTAGTTTTGTAAATATTGAGCCAATTTGTTCAGGGGGCCAGGATGTATGGCAGTTTCCCTCTGAGTGGTTGGGCCCACTTTAGGGAAAGCTAGTGGTCCAAGCATAACGACTTTTTCATGAACGGTTTCTGCCCTCCTGGTATGGGCCAATGTGAGGAGGTCGCGGTCCTTTTGTGTCTCCATCTCAGGGATGAAGGAATATCTAGTCGATTTGGCTCGGAGCCATGTGCCATATTGAATGATGATATTATCAGAATCATTCCTTTGCTTTGAGACACACGCTCATTACAGATGGACGAGGCATCCACAGAAGAAATAGAAGAGTGGGAGTTTCTCAAACTCGAATGATATCCATGTGTTGGCGCCATCGAATTTAAAAAAAGTGCCCCTCATTAGCGGCTCTGACACTTCTATTACAACCTAAATTCGAACCTCGGGCCCCAATTGGATATGGTCCACGTGGTCCCAATCAAGGAATTTGCCAATACAGTCCCTAATTTCTCCCATAACTCGTTCTGTTCATGCGTGGAATGAGATTCCATTGATTCGTATCCAGAAGGGGGATCATGTGAGATTAATGTGCAGTAAGTTGTCTCCCCCTTTGTATTCTTCCATAAGGAGGAGTTGATTATCAAAGGACCATGTTCTACATCTTAGGATTTTATCTCTATCTCCCATGCTAAAGAACTCAAAAACAATGTGATTGATCCCCACTTCCAGAATAGCTACTCCAGCTTTCAGTTTCCACATATTCTTATGGGTGTTTTTGAGAGCCCCCTGGTTTACTGAGAAATTTTCAATGAACTTGCAGACCACCAACAGAGACATGCATTTTTCTAATATTGAATCTTCATTTCTCCAAGTCTCAATTGACGCCTTTTCTTTGTCCATCAGGGACAAACTTCTCCATCAGTTTACTAAATCCATCTCCATTGATCAGAGCTCGTGGGATGGGAAGAGCACCTAAACGCGCGCCCAGGGCAGGCCTAGTCCAAAGGACACACCAAGTGCCCTTGAACTAGACACTCCACTCCACGACCTTCTTCTGTGCCCCGGCCTGTGCGTACAACTTTTTCGCAAAGTGGCTTCATGAACCGCGGTCAGGGCTTCCATAACCAAATTAGCTCCAGGATGGAACACTCCGCGAAGCACTAGAGTGACCGTGGACCGGCTCAGTGCATTGGAATCTTCGCGATCTTTGTTCGCGGATGATGCTTCTCTGCTGAAACTTCGTGAGATAGTCACCACGCGGTGGGGTCTTCGCAAACCAAGATTCTTCGCAGATGGAGCTTTGCGGCTAAATCTCATCGTTTTTTCTTCTCGGATGAAGCTTCACATATGATTTCTCGCGAGGAAGTCACAACGTGGTGAGATCATCGTGCACCTTGAATCTTCGTGGTGGCTTCTTCGCGAGACAGACCCTACGTAGCGGGCTCTCCATGACCACTTGTTCGGTCGCGCCGCCCATAGGTCAGGAGTACGACCTTCGTTCTTCTGAACCAGGTAAGTCAAAACAGCAAGGGTTATCAAGTCCGTGATTCCTCACAACTGGTGTTCACATGGATCTGAAACTTGTCGTGGATTTGAGAGCCGGCTCCACCCCTGATTCCCAGATCTGGCGGTAGAGAGGGGGATGCATCATCGGGAAGGTCCTCGCGGTGACGAGGAAGAACTATTGCTGCGAACAACGTCACTTGAAAGAATTGAAACCCAGCCCACTCGGATATGAAACTTGTCATGGATTTGAGATCCGGCTCCACCCCCGATTCCCAGATCTGGTGGTAGGGAGGGGGAAGCATCGTCAGGAAGGTCCTCGCGGTGACGGGAAAGAACCGATGCTGCGAAAAAACATCGCTTTCAAGAAAATGTAACCGAGCCCACCTGGATTCGCAGCTGCTGCGGAAGATGATGTCCTCCTGTAACTCAAAGGAGAATAAATCGTCCACCCGCTGCCTTGAGCAGAACGGGGAAAGGAGACTCAACCCTAGGAGATCCTAGGAGGGATGCTCTCAAGCGGAGAGACGGGGTAATAAACAACATGACACTTAGTTTATCATATAACTCTCTTTTTTATACCTAGGAAACATTGTGTTCATTCATAATTTTAACCTAAAACCTTAAAGTTATTATGAAATATATACTTCTTAATGGATTTTAATGGGAGTTTTATTATCCAAATAACATCACCAGAGTATCAAACTAGGTGTTTAGTTTAGACTATTTTAATAGAATTAGGTGGTTATTTATTTAAAACACACAGTTCCTTTTTTAATGTTCCATAAGTACATCTGTGCTAGAGAAAACATCCACTTGTAGTATCTAGACATTGATGTTTTTTCTATGGGAACCACACAATATTAATTAAACTAAAACACTATGATGTTACTCTATACTTACTATTATTCTTAGGGTTTCATGTAATGATTTATTATCATAATCCCAGAAAACAACTTAAATTATTCTACATAATCGTCTTAATGGTTTATATATACCTTTAAAAATATCGGTAATATTAACCTAAAGAAATAGTAACCAAAATACCTATAAATTTTTCATTAAATGATAACATCCTATCCTCTAAATATATCTAATTCATACTACAATACCAACTATAAAGATCCACAGAAGTTACCATCTAAATCACATGATTTAAGTGAAATAAATCATTACAAAACATTACAAAGACCATTTTTGTATAGATATTTTAATAATCTGTACAAATCATTAACTAGAAAAACTCAATTCTTTTTCAAATATGGTAATGCTTTCTAATCTCTATGAAACTAAATAATATATAAAAATTAATCAATATATCCCACTAATTCTTTACATAAGATACACTTATATAAACATCATAATTTTCTAATCAATATAACCTTGGGGAATAATAATATATAAAAGTGGTGAGCTCAGATTCTTAGTAAGGTTAAAAAAAGTGATAATGATCAAAGATTATAAGTGAGTATAAGATGAATATTTGATAATAATAAAGATAGATAATAATGTCATGCCCAATAAAGAATAAAATAAAAATACTGATTAATGAATATGTCTTAGAATAACATAAGTCATGAAACAAAATACTTTGATTTTTTTAGCAGTCATGATCCATTAGATCATTAAATAAGAATAAAAATATGCATAAGTGTTTTTCATAAACACATGCATAATAAAATATATCATTGGAACATAACCAAACCACAAATAGTTCTATGCATAGTTATGTGATCATATATTAACGAAAATTATGCCAGAGTAAACCATTTTGAGAATAGATTAACTATAAATGTACCCACACAAAACCTTCTAATAATATATAAACCACAATTATACCCACATACATCCTTGTGAGAATACCATAACTATAATTAAACCATCATAAAACCATGAGAAAAAAATCTAAATTGTAATTATACACTCACATAACCTTCTATGCATAGGTGAACAGAAATTATACCCATGAACAACCTTGTAAGCATACCTAAGATGTAGATACACACACTCACTACCTTGTGAGAATAAATAAACCAAAATTATAACCACATAGAAAATCATCATATTATGAGATATAAAACCATAACACATACTTTAGAGTGGATACATGATCCCACTCATCAATCATCCTTACTTATGAGTACCACTAGAAATCCAATCAGTATATATTAAGTAACACATGTAATGAAAAATAGGTTTTATATAATTTTAAAATGGAACCATAATGATAAATAATCAACAATAATAATAGGATAAACCAATGTTAAATTTCTATCTAAATTTAATCATTAATTGTTTAGGTAAATATAATTCAATCAAAAAAATAAAACATATGGTATTTACACCATATATATTAAGGGTATAAAATTAAGATAATAACATTCCCAATAAATTGATCAATGTAATATATGTGAACTCTCTTCTATCAAATGAATCTAAAAGAATTAATTCATATAGGAAAGTCATAGTAATAGTATTTATTGTTATAAATTGAAGACAATTAGGCAAGAAAAAGGCAGTCATGTACAAATTTTCCTTAAGGGAGGTATGTTATGTAATATACCCATAGAAATAAGGTTTATGGTTATATTATAAGAATATACATAATCCATCATATGCTATTTCTATAGATAATGACATAGATGTAAAATAAATTTTATGAATTTATAGAAAATCCCTTTGGAAATAAGAAATATCCTCGATCTTTTGAGATGAAATTAATATGGATTTTTTATAAGTATAGGAGAAAATAATATCCTTTAGAAATGATGAATATTAATAAACAAATATTCATATATAGTGACATATGATGTATAAATATGTGTTTACATGTATACATGAAAAGGATATGATTTTCTATTTTGATGAAAATGGCCCATATAGAAAATTATAAAAATAAATTTAAAACATTAAAAATAAAGTTAAATATTAAATAATTATGTTAATTCACTATTTATGAATAGATAAGGATAATTGATAGATCATATAATTATAATATATATATGAAAAAAGGGGAGTCTCCAGACTGAGAAGAAGAGATATGGTCGATTATACTTACAAAAAGACACTTAGGAAAAAATACTAGTCAAGTTGAAATGAAATTTTTAGGGGACATATAAAACCAAATGAATATCAAAAGAAAAATTATGAAAGATTTTATAATGAAATAAAAATCCATATAAGGATTCACTTTTTTAAAAAATTCGGACTTTAAAATAATATTGGAAATGAAACCATAAAGGTATGAGTATCTTTTTATTGAAAAATACCTTTTCAATTCTTGAAACATTTAAATCTAAATTCATTTAAAATATAAAATTATATTGATCTTAATCAATCACGAAATATGGTAAAACAAATTTTTTAGGTAATATGTACAACATTACAAATAAAAAATGGTGTATAATAGGAATTATGTCTCCAGGGGTGAAATCATAAGACATGAAACCATTAAATTTGATCTCATCTTCTAAGAATGCAGTCAAACCTCATATATAATAAACATATTTAAGAACCGTATTTATATCTAAAAATATTTAAAAATTTCCTTTATAAACATAATAAACTCATATATTAGTTATTTTTTACCTATTAATTCACATTAAGTGATTATTGTTTTGAGAATCTGTACTAGTTTTTGAGAGAGGTGATGATATTCATTCTCCTCCAAAAGTTGATAATTTCATTATAATTCCTTTTACAACAACAAATTCACTATAATGATTTATGATATTTCCATCAACATTAATGATTTTTCCATGCTTTTTTATTAAGGATGAAATCAATAATAAGAAAACTTCGGTGATTTTCATTACCAATGAAAGGACTTTTCCTAATTATTGAGTTTAATATTTACGTACCCATTAAAAAACTAAAAAATAATTATTTTAATATTTATATCATATTATACCATTAATTATTATTTTATATTCATCTATGATATTAATTTTTTTAAATCTTCATATAGGTGGTCAATGCAACCCAAATTTGAATATATGAAGATTAATGAATGATTATGAAGGGATTTAGTTGCAATATCATGTAAAAATTATCATAACGATATCTTGTACTATTTATTAGGGAGATAAATAAGAACTATATTGAATTTATAGAATAATTTATGGAATACAAAATAATTACATAATATGTATAAATTTTATTCCATTCCTAGTGTATTTATTTATTATTATATTTCTTATAATGACTATTTAACATTCATATATTCAATTTATTTTTCTATATTTATTACCAGAGAATTATTAATACCATAAAAATAATATTTATCCATAAAACCATTATTATATATATCCATGAATGTCGGTAAACAAAAATAGAAAACATCGATCCATTGAGGCGGAAACACACACATACACATTCATAGTGATTATATTTTCATAGGATGTGAGAGGGGATTAATATGGTTTAAAATATCAAGATATTAACATATTTTTTAATTTAATAAATAAATATGAAATTTAATTTTAAATATCAATGTTTGGCGGTGAAGTAAAATGAACATGTCACTTCGTGGAGGTTGTAGTCGGTAGATACACACATTTGATGTTTTAATTTTACTTAGTTGAAAATGGAAAATGTAGTTAAAGATTTCAACATCCTTATAACAACATATCAATATAATGAGGATATTGTTTTTTATAATTTTATGTTATTTTAATTAAATTTAATAACTAATAAGTGTAAATAATGAAATAATAAATAAGGAGTGGTTTGAAATTTCTAACTCACTACATGGATTATATAATTTTTAAAGGGAGGTAAACCACTAAGAGAAAAAATTTAGTGAATAAAAAAACCTATTTAATGCAGATAGGAATATTTTTAAGGGGTTGGGTAGAGTTTGAGACTATATATGTGGTTTATGGTATAAGACAGAGTGAGTAGAAGAGTTCCTCTTTTATAAGTGAAAACGAAAAACATTTTTTAAATACCAAAAAGCATTAATAATGGGAATTCACTCTTAAATAATGCTTCTTTAAAAATAATAAATAATATAAAGGAAAAGGTAAAAGTATGATAAAATCCCCAATCACCCATTTCAAAACATTTTTTAAATATGTTTTCGGTCTTTCCCTCTTGACTAAACAATATTTACCCTTTATTTTTAGTGGGGGTTACAATTTTTAACTATATAACTTACCATTAATGATTAAAAATAAAATATACATGATTTTATAATTTTTTGTGACTTTTTAAAAATTAAAATCCATTTAATTGAAATAAAATTATAATCTTTAGAAAATTATATTTAAAACTATAATGATATAATGTATTAAAAACTTTTTTTGGGAAAAGTATTACTTATGCCATAAAAAACTAAATATAGTTATGTAAACTAGATATATATTTGCAAATTTATTATGTGACTTATGATATAAATATTTTATCAATAAAATAGTATCATAAATTTCAAAATCATTTTTATAAATTAATATTTCAATTAAAGTAATAATATTTGTACAAATAGTGTATTACACTATTCATATAAAAATAAATCCTTATTCGAAAAAATCAATGATTCGTTATAAGATAATCTTATTATACTAAATAGAAAAATGATGTATATTTTTCATATTTTGAATTATAAAATATATAAATTTAACTTTTAAATAAAATTGTATACTATAACGAAAATATGTTTTTACAATAAATAAACTTTTTAAAATATTTTTTTCTGTTATTATTAATTTTTATAAAACACTAATAAATATTGAATTAATAAATCAGTATTACATTTTATTGGCATCACTATTTTTTAATAAGATACTATGTTTTATTTAACATGTTGTGAAATGAATTTAATTATATACTCTTAATAGTGAATGCAATAAATTTTCATGAAATAAAATAAATATATTTAAATATAATTTTTAATTCTATTACTCTTATTCAAACCTAAAAATTTAATATAATGTTTTAGTGCACATATTTAAAATTTATAAAATATAAATTTTTATATACTACATTTTTCTTTTAGTTTGATGTTACATGTGAATAAAACTATCCCATCTTTTTAAATAACTAGGAAGAACATAAAATAAAATAAAGAGTCTTTATAGAAGCACTAGCATACCTTTTCCCTTTTCAATAGTATTATTTGAACCATAATCTAAATTACAAATATATGAATGGATCATCATTGATATATATAATATTATAAAATAATTTATCCAGTCATAAAGACTATATGATGTATTTCATATAAATTTAATGAGATATTAATCATCTCCAAACATCAACATATGTTCACTTTACTCACCATTGACGTATTTTTTTAAATTTAAAAGTCTTTTCATAAAATTTTTTTGGTACTTCAATTTTACATTTTCATATACTTTTCATACCATCATTATAAGATTAAATATCTTTATTGAAACAACTTACATAATATAATCCGCATGGAATTATCTTATTGGTGTGATGAAAATTGGAGTGGAACCACCTAATATTTCACTGAATCATATGTGTGTCCCCCAAAGTATTATTGTGATCAACCTTCAGCTGATTTTCCAAAGGAACATATCATTTGTGGTACACCTCCTAAATAGGGAAAATATCTCACACATTGGATAATCCCAATATTCATGGAATAAATTCCATGAAACATATTTAAATGTAATATGTGTAGATGATATCTCATATTCATTGGTGAAATATCCTTAAACCCCTTATAATGTTATATGGGTAGGAATTTTTACTTTGAAAAAATTTAGCACACTTGAATATTAAATGAACTTTTCAAATGTCTTACGAGTAGAATAATTTTCCTAGGCGGTTCACATATTTTCCTACATAGGAATCATAAGACACTTTCTTCAACAATTTCACTATTGAACCCATCATAATATTCAAAGAATACGATCTAAACACTATAAAAATAATTCCAGTCCTTTGGAATATTCTTTGAACATCCTGTAAAAAAATTAAAAATAGATAATTTTATGTTTAGGATGTAATCTATGAATTATAAAGATAAAATAAATATAAAAAAATCAACTTTTAATCAACTTTTTTAATTATTCACTAGATAATACTTTAAGGAAAATATACAAGAATTAACCTTAAAAAATAATTTTTTGGGATGTAAATCATTCATATATGATGTAAAATAAATGAAAAAATATTCACTATCAATTCCCCCACATGAAATTTTTGGAATCTGGAAAATATGAATTTAAGAAAGATTCACATGAAAAATTAAGACCCTAGACAATGTAGTAGGGTGTTAATTTACTATTATGAACTCCATACTTCCTCATCAAATTCTCTATGTTCATATCATAAAATTGGTTTTCTTGATTGTTAATGATGGATATTTAATTTAAAAATATTTAAAAGACATTTGTTTTGATAAAAACACACACAACATTAGCATTATTATTTATGGTGGCCTTATCTTGCACAACTTTTGAGTCATATTCAACAAAATTAAAGAGGTAAGAATTTTCAAATGTAGTTGCAAATGGTCCCATGAAATGTATTTCCCATAGTTCAAAAATATATTAAAAACATTTTGGGTTTAGGGAATTTATTTTCTCTTTGATAGGTTTTGGGTGAACTGACACTTTTCACGTAGGTTATAAAACTCATGAACATCATTAAAAAAAGTATGAAAATATATTCCAGTGTATAAAAATTTCCTTTATTTATTTTCTGTTAAAATGTTTCTACCACAAGATTGATTTTGAAAAAATTATGAAACTCGTTGGATTGATATATCGACAAATAATATTCTTATCACTTTTTTCATTATAGATTTTCAATATATGTAGATTTTCCAAAAGCTAAAAAATTTTAATTATATTTCATACATTAAATTTATTAGTGATTTAGTAGGGATGATATTTGATAAATTAAAAGATAATTTTCTATGTCACCATACAATGGAACATATCCTTATACTAAATACAAATCCTCTCCTATAATGTCAATTATTTAAGGGTACTTAGTAAGGAATCACTACTTCTATAGTGTTGTAAAGTCTACTCAAGTGATCAACCACATAATTTATAATTCATTTCTTATATTTAACATCGATATTTAATTTCTAAAGTAAAATAATCCATCTTACCAGATTGGGATTTTCTTATTACTTCATTATAAATTAGATAACTACAATATGATTAGATAAAACTATGAAATTATTTCCTAGTATGTAGGATACAAATTTATATATGGAATTCTGAACTTCTACGAATTCATTTTTAGTGGTTATGTAATTATATAAGAAAGAATCCAAAATTAATTAGTCTTATGGAATGACATGTTATCTCCCTTAAATTCAATGGGAAGTACCTACTCCCACATCTTGATTATAAGAAGAAAAAATATCCAAAAAGTGTTTTCCCATTTTAGTGGCTTCATCACTAGTGGGGTGATCATTCATCTCCTAAAATCATAAAAATATTTAATATATTAATAATAAAAATCAAAATCATTTTATTTCAAATCTAACACAAAAATAGAGAGTGAAATATTACAAAATTATATGATAAGACTTATTTAAAAACCAACATGTATTTTAAAAGATCTAACATTATTTATAGAAGATGGGTAAAGGAAAATATTTATTGCTTTAATTTATTAGTTATCCTCCCCAATGCATTTTTTCTGAAATAAAAATCCCAAGGACTAGCTCTATTTCCCCCATAAAATGAAAATTTTTAAATCTAAAATCCTAATTATGTTCAATTCATGTTTTGAAAACATTTTCTAAAATTTTAATGCAATGATCAATATAATATCTAAAAGTAGTGAAATGGTTTTGAAATACCTCTATGAAGTACACAATGGGTTCTAAAAAGACACTTACAATACAACTATAAAATATACATAGGGATTTAAATAATCCAAAATAGAGTTCTAAATTAATCATTACTACAGAAGTAACATGAAATAATGTTATTATATTTTTCCTTTTAAGAAATGGGTTCTAGAAGTTAACATGAAATCCACAAATAAAATAGTAATGTGTCATCAAAACAAGTCCCTCCAGCGGTTGGTAATTAATGGGTAGAGGGAAAAAATCATTCCATGTGATCTAATTCATTATAACATAATCAAAAAAAATCCAATTAGTTTATATTCTTGTAGGTATTAACTCATTTTTGTTCATTCCTCAAAATAGTTTATCTCATTTTTATTGGAACAATTTGAATGGCGTTGATCCATTGTGAGCGTGTAATGGAGTGGATTTTATATACCTCTAAAATATTTTCTATCACCTTTTTAAAAATATCCCTCAATTCATGGTCGATCCACTTTTTTGGCATCATAATATGTTTATTCTTCTACTAAAAAATAATCATATAAATGTAGATTTAGGGACTAATGCCTTGACTATGAACCAAAATGAAACCTTTTTTTCTCAATTAAAAATATAAAATAAAATTGTGTTATTTATTTATTTATATATTATTAATAATGATCACATATAGTTTCTCTCCTTCGAGTAGATAGACATTTGTAAAATCAATGAGTGGTGGATCTGATACCAAATTTGTCTTTAATTCTAATGCTGATATTAAATTTGGGAGTATTAGACAGAAATATCTAATTGTATAAATATAATATGACATAACATATAATTTTTTTTTTAAAATGAAAAATTAAATCCCTCAAAAAACATAGAAGCTACCTCTTTATGTAATTTAAAAATATATTTTTATGTTTCATGATAATTTCATTATCCATGAGATTTTAAAAAATTACACGTTTTTAAAGATCTGTAAATTCTTATGAAATACCTTTATCCTCATTAGGTTCATCCTTTTTAATATGGGAAAGGGTAAGGAGTGAATTTTCCTCTAATGTGTGCCACATGGAGTCAAAAATATTGTAGTCGATATTGTGGTCTCCAATGTCCTTGGTGAGGGTTCCTTCATGCACATTGATGAATATTCTGGATGTCTTTTAGAATTGTATACCTATTACATTGTTTGAATTTGGTTATTTTATTTATTTATCTATGTTAAAAAAATAAAAAATTAGTAGGGAAAACCAAATTTTATATCTCTCGCTAGAACATCCTCTAAAACTAGTTCAAAATTTTTTGAAAATATATTCACAAGATATACAACCACTCATGTAATCATTAAATATCCCATAGACAATGATTTAAAGAAGTAGTGGGGATTTAAAAAAATATATGAACCTAAATCACATAAAAATTTGAAGAATTGAAGGGACTAATGGTGAAAGTCATAGTTTATATCTTGAGTCGTAACACTCTTTTTGAATTTATATAGTTGTTAATGCTAATACACTTCTTCAAAAATAGACCCTTTCATTCCTTGTATTCTTTTCATTTTAGTGAAGATAAATCTTTGAATTTTATAAAAATATGTATTTTATTGAAATCAAAAAAATGGCTTATATTTGTCTCAACATTTGTGAATGTTATAATAAATTTTCTCTAAATTAGTTCATATTATATCTCTTAATTTTTATTATTCTTGATGGTAATGGGAGTGGAAATTATTTTTTCTCCAATTTCTTCCACAAAAATAGGGTCTCTTGTTTATTTATCTTAGGACCATCTCTATATTCTTATATTATCCTCTAGTTTTATATATAAAAATATATCCAGAATTATATGATTTTAAAAAATCATTCCCTTAAGGTTCGTGTTTTTTGGGTTAAGATCCAGGTGATGCTCAGGATACATTTTTCTTCAATTTATGTTTTCACCAATCTAAAATTTATCCATTGGTTATAGATTTATTAGGTTATTAAATTCAATGATGTTTTATATAGTACCTACATAATATAGTTGATATATCTCCCTCATTATCCCACATTCTTCCCAATCCTATCAACCTTAGGATCTATATTAATCTTCACTATAAGTTTTATATTTATGGACGCTAGTTAAAATTACCTATTTTTGTAAAATTCCAGAGGTTTTTAATAAGCAAGTTAGGGGAAATATTCCTTTAATTATTTTTAGAAAGGTTATGGGTGGTTAAACAGTGGGTTTTAATTTTGAAAGGGGGTTTTGTTGGTATTTATTATAGTGAGGAGGTACAAACATAATATTTTTGTTCCCAAATCAATATTAAATATGGTTATTGTCTCTCTATAATGGAGCTGGTTATTTTTAATTCCTTTTTTGAAATCTTGTCGCACAAATTTCTATTCCATGAACTTGAAAAAATTACTCAGTAAAATTATGTGATATTGAACATAAACTACTTACATTTGATGGTGCTCGGGTATCCTAGAATTATTTTAAATCCATTTTTCATAATGTCAAGTTAGTTATTCAGTATTTGATTTTAACAAGGGTAATCATTGATAATATCTTATCATAAGAATACCTTTGTCATAATTTCCTCTAATGCCAAAATTTTTTCAATTATGTAACATCTTATTAATAAGTCACTCGAATTTTTATTTTTATTTTTCTATAAAATATCATCTAGATGACACTTCTAACATATTCTTATAATTTTCTAGTAGTTATTTATATATGAAGATTAAAAAGTGGTTTCCCTCTATAAAATGTGGTGGTAAACTAGAACATAGCTTGTTAAACCTGTCCCAGTAGTCTTATAGAGTATCTCTATAATCATTTTCATGGAATAATACTATTTCTTGATGGATGTAATCCTAGTGGTAGAGATGAATCTCTAAATAAAAACATATTTCTAGGTCATATTTGTCATTGACTTCATCAAGTTATAATTTTCATAAAAATTCATAAGATGAATATTCAAGTATTAATGTGTATTGCCATCCACATGACTTATTCAGCAGAAACACCTCTTAGATTAAACAAAGAGAAGACAAATATAAGCTCTAGGATATGCTTATCTAAATATTCATGGTCCATTACCTGATATTTTGGATATAATAACATCATATTAATTCTCAAATCAAAGTCATATTCCAATGTATGAATGTCTATATTATTTGTATTATTTGAAAAATGTGGTGAACAAAAATGAATAAGTGCTTTAGTAGGGTATTGTATGCTGTTAGAGGGTTAACAATGAATTGTTATAGTTCCACTAGGGTCTATGAGAGAAATTTCGTCATTTTTAAAAAAAATTTATATTCCTTATATTTTAAATTTTTTAGGAAAAATAACGTGCGTTAATAGAAGATCTATTAATCCAATTTTAAAATTAGATTTTCGTACTACCTCCCTAAAAATATTGACAAATTTTTTTTGTTAAACTTTTTATGAATGGATCAATGACCTGTTAACTTTCAGGATAAATGTAGTCTTAGAGATAACCATAGGGTTGTATCTTGAAAAGATTTCACAAAACTAGTCGCCAATTTTATGGTTTGAGAAAGGGAGAGTTTTTGAAATTGTTGGTTTTTTGATAATAAATGTAAAGTAATGAAATGGTTATGTTGTAAAATAGAGATTATGAAAGGTTAATTAGGTTAGGATTGGTTTTCCAAATGTAATTTTATGATAGCATTTTAATTATTCAACTCATATTCCTTTCAATTAGAATGTGATAGGATTCATAATCACTTCCCCTCACATTCTTGTTAAGTGGTCTTAGTGATAATAGTCCATTTGAAAATCATATTGGTCTACCCTCCTTCTAGTGTGTGATTGTGTTTTAATAAATCACCACCAATTGACTTTATAAAAACCAAATTAGGTATTGTTGACCCAAAATAATCCCTGAGTGTCTACTACCCCTCCCACATATGGTGATAATCACTAAGAACATCAACACACATTACACACCTATCCCATAATAAATATAACCAGACTAAATGGGAGAGATTATGAATAATTAACAATGAAAAAACAATAAATATAATCAAATAAAAAACAATCATATATAATAATAAGAACATCAAATGAAAATCAAAACTAGTTTATAATAAAGAGATAATTTTATTCAATAAATATTAAAGAATCATGAATTAAAAAAGGACAACCATATGTTCCCCAATCACTCAATAATTTCCACTCCATTCGAAGGGAAATGGTAAGGAATTAAGGAGTTGAAATCATTATATAATTAAAGAGAATAGAAAAATAAAACAAAGTTGAAATAAAATTATAACTGCATCAAATGAGCCCAATCTACATTCATGAAGTTCACAGACATCCCTTTTTATAGGTCCTCAATTTCATTTTTTTACATGTTAAAGATTAAAAAATCATCACTTTTCAATTTCACTATGTTTTTATTTCTCATAATTAATTTATATATACACATGATCAACTCTTATTAAAATTTGTAACTTCCTTTATATTATGTTGACTAAAATATTTTTCATAATATTATCCCTATGGAATATTTTTATTATAAATATGAATGAATAAGTGGCACCCAAAACCATAGATGGAAGGATATGTGGGTACTGTGATGTTTTCCAAAGATCATCCTTTGGATGATTTTTAAATGTAAGATATCATATTGAGAAAATATGGATACAAATTAAAAATTTCTTACACTTATGATGATTATTCTATTTACTGATGATACATCATATAAACTATAGAAATTTCATACATATAGATGATATTTTTTATGTTCAAGTGAAACTTATCATGACATATTAATTTTTTTACACATATGGACGTTTTCATTTGAAAACATTTAGTAAGATCAAATATCTTAAGATCTCATAAAATATATCATGTTATCCTAGATATTTACATGAGGAATAACTCAAGAGGGGGGGGGGGGTTATTTGAGTCCTGACATAATCATAGAAATTTGGCCGCCCTCTTCACTGTATGCGAGTTAAAATATTTGCTTATGAATGTATGCAATAGAAATAAAAAAAATGTAAATAGATTGAACATATATATTTATTGTGTTTTGTGGAATAAAAATAAACAATTTCATTCTACTAACACTCAAATCCACATGTCTTGTGATTTTCATTAGAATAACCCTATTACTAGGTCTCTCAATTGAGTAATAGCATCTGTCACTTATTATATAGGAAAAATAGTTTTCAAACAAGAGATCCCTTCACATGGATCATAAAGAAACATAACACACTCCCTTACGCAATTTATTAATGAATATGAAATGAATGTTTCTTCATAGATACATTGTAATATATAGTTTCAATTAGAAAATGGAAGTAGATGATGATGAATCATGATAAGATGATAGTCTTCTATACATAATGTCTGATGATATTTAATTTCAAAATATTAACACGTAATATATTTTCTAAATAAATAATATGATGTTGTCTATATACAGAGTAGGTGGTGATTATATTTTTTGATTAAGCACACCAGCATTGGTTTTTCTCGTTAATGATCACTCTTTCAGGGAGCTGCTAAGTCCACTATTTGTATCTTTTGTTTTGATTTTGAACATGATCATACAAGGTAATATTATTGGTCAATATGATAATCCATTGAGTTAAATAGAGAGATTTGATAAGATAATATTTTATTGATATGAGACTGTTCATTCCAAAGAAAGAATATTCATCTCAATCATCAATTTGAAATACATTAATATTCTTTTGATATTTTTATTTATGAAAACATAGAAGATTATATGAATAACCCTTTCCATAAATAGACAAAACAATTATGAGAGAATAAAATGATCGAAATGAATTTTCATAATAAATTTAATGGGTATTCATGACTATATTTATAGTAGTTATTTTTGTGTAAGATAAATATTTAATGATGCTTCATAATATAATTTATGTTTTAAATTTTTAGTGCATGGAGAAATATAATTTCATGTTGCATTAAAACATTTTATGTGTAAGATAAAAAGGTGTTAATGTATAATACTTGACTGAAAAACTTATCCT
Source organism: Viscum album (assembly GCA_963277665.1). NCBI lineage: Eukaryota > Viridiplantae > Streptophyta > Magnoliopsida > Santalales > Viscaceae > Viscum > Viscum album. The sequence goes on from OY728157.1 coordinate 821,630,220, forward strand.
GGTTGTGTGTAGGATAACCTTTTGTGAATTTCTTTAATGGTAACTCTTTCTTCACAAGATAATCTATTCTATATGTTACATATGATAAACTTTCATCACAAAAAAAATTTATGTTACTGTGACAACATATTAATAACTCTTAATATATTCTTTTACATTTTATGATAAAAATTCACCATGGATATTTTATATTCTATTTCGGAAAAAGATAATTTCTTATTTTATTAAGATAAAATAACATTTTCATAAAACAAATTCATTATGCATTGTAAGATAAATACTTAGGGAATCAGTTATAATATAATTTCTTTGATTAATATAATATACTACACTAAATAAAAAATTGTTATAATAATAGTAGAGATTTTTTTAATTGTCAAAACACATAAACTAAGACATGTTAGAAGAATATATATCCATCCAACAGTCTCTCCCTTTTGAATGATAAAAAAAACCATGAAATAGAAAATAATTTTTTTTAATTATCCTGAAATGGATTTGATTCATTATTAAATTTATTTAATTTTTTAACACATTTCTAAATTTTTAAAATTAAATAATGTTGATTAAGGAATTAAAATCAATGTGGAAAAGAAAAATTATAAATAAGGAATAATACTTAAAATGTATTGAATTGTTCACAAAGTTATGATAATGAATGAAAGAAAATAAAATAAATTTCCAATAATGATTAAGTAAACATCCAAAAAAATATTAAAATAATTCAGATGCTAAAAAAGAGCGGTTCATGCAATAACATCATGAAATAATTCAAATGTTTGTTAAAATTGAACCGTCAATTATCACAAGGTGTGGAATGTATCAATATTCCAAAGTGAAATGCTAATTTTGAGGTGGTTTCTTGAAAGATAATGGTTGTCTAGTGGGTAACCAGGATAATAATAGTGGGGCATCATATATTTTCCCAAAAACATCACCCAAAATTAGTAAGGATTATCCAAGTCCTACATGGTCATTTTGAGAGACCCTTACTAAAGTAGATTGAATGTTGAGAGAATCATGTACTAACCTTTTCAGATTAAACATATCTACATGGGTAAATTATATTTTAGATGTTTTTTATGTTAAGGTAATTATACTTATTCAGTAAACATGAGGGTTTCACTTTGATAGATTTTAGTGGGATCAAAAAACACCATAAAATGATGTATTTTTCAGGATTAATGATAAAAAAATTTAGGCCTTAGGTAACATATTCCATGAATCAAAAATAGTTAATATGAAAAAGAATAAATCCTTTTTATCAATATATTTTCAGTGTTACAAAATTGTTGTGAATATATTCCACAGTCACTGAGGGAATATTCCAATAATATTTTCAATTTCAATCTTCTTGGTGAAACAAGATATTAAACATGTCAACACTTCAAACTGGTTTTAGTGAAAATAGGTTCAGGATCTAGGCACACCCGATCCTATAAAAGGTTATTAAAAACCATGAGAAAGTGGTAGAGTATAGGGTTTACAGAGATGAGAATAATATGCACCATGCACATCCAAATCAACAAGGTGAGAACGGAACTCAGGAATAAGAAAAGACCATCCTGTGGAATCCTCTAGAACTTCCCTCTTTAACAGAGCTTCCGCAACCTGATTGGCCAATCTATAAACATGAGTGACATATAGGTTGATGTGCTCAATGATCTGAAGGCATTCAATCCATAAAGGAAAGGTTTTTCCATGGGACAGATCTGGAACGAGCCATGAGAATGTGCACAGCAGTGTTAGAGTCAGATTCCACCCAAATATGTCTCCAGCCATAATGAGTGGCATAACAGATTGATTTAATCATAACCCACAACATAGCCTCAATAACTGTAAAAAGTCCAATGCAATTAAAGAAACTGACCTTAACGAAACCTTGGTAAGTGTGAAGGATTCCACCACATCCTGAGGGACAAGGTGCACCTGATTCTACCCCATCCACATTCACCTTCAACCATCTTGGGATCGGTGGGATCCATCGGATTGAATTCAAGAAAAGAGGATTTATGGATCACCCTAGGACCCCAAAAGTTTTCATAATAAGAAAACCAGAGAGCTCATTTTTCATAGTTCCATGATGCAGTTTGGATGCTATCAAAACAGCCCTATATATGGAGTGCAATCCAGCTTAAAAATAGGGGAATTGGACCTCAAAGGAATCACCATTTCGTGCCTTCCATATAACCCGGAATGCATTACAAGTGGTAGTGAAGAGAATAGAACCAACTTGATCACTTAGATAAGCACCCTGAACAGATGTTAGAAGATCCTCATAGCTGTTCATAGAAATATGGGTGCCAAACACCTCCTGCAGATGTTACGAAAACATGCATGAAAAACTACAAGACATAAAAGTGTGAGTAACAGATTATTCCTTTCGCAAGCATAGGTAGAAAACCAGGGCAAGATTTATTATCAATCTTTGAAGAAACGCTTGTGTTGGAAGCTACCCCTTTCAAAACCTCCATAAAAGAATTTAATAAGAGGGGGAAATAAAGGCAGAGTTGAACATTTTCAGCCAAGTAGGAGTGTAGGAAATTCCATCACACAAATTCCTATACAAATCCCTTGAAGAGAAGAAACCATTGGAGTTTGGGGTCCAAATTAAAATTCCTGAATCAATGAAGACATAGCACTGTATTTATAGTATGATATCCACAGGAGGACAACCATTAAACTCATTTGATACAAGTGAATTAACAATGGTATGTTTCGGCATGGTAAAGGGCACATTTATCACATTATTTAAGGGTCCACCGATCCACGAATTGGACCAAACATCCAACTAAGACTTTTTAAAAACTAGACATTATGAGTAGGTAATAATCTGATTATAAGCATACTTGAGGGAAGACCAAGTGGATGAGAAGACATGCAATGAATAGCCACTTTGTACCTTGTGAAGAAACCTATGATTGAAAAATTCCAGAAATATGTCATCAGAACTCAGAAGGTTCCAAGTGAATTTACAGAGCATGGCATCATTAAAATTCATAAGATCCTTAATACCCAAGTATCCCATATCAATGGGTTTTGTACACTCTTTTCGAGCCATAGTGACCAGCTTCTGTTCATAGATTGATCATGTCTATATAAAGTTTCTAAGAAGCACTTTCAACTCCTTAAGTAGATTTCTAGGCCATCTATAAATGGAGAAGGCATAGAAAAACATTGATGTGATGATCAAATTAATAAGACAAACCCTCCCATCCAGGGAAATATTCTTCCCTTTCCATGTGGCAAGCTGAGCAATGAGTTTAGAGAATATGTTCTCATGATGAATTATTTTCGCCCTACCCAAAATAATGGACCCCCAGAAAGGTAAAAGGAAAATTTCCTTTTTTGACTCCAAGCGTTATAATAATTTTATTTTTCTTATGAAGAGTCATACCATTACAAAAAAACACAATGTACTTATTCTAGCTTATCAGTTGTCCTAAAACCTATACAGAGTGAGAAAATTTATTTGGACAGAAGAAACAGTGCCTCTGTCAGCCTGTCCAAACATCAAGATATCATCAGCATAGAAAATATGTGATAGAGAGAAAATGTTCCTTTTTTGACTCCAAGAATTCTGATAATTTTATGACATACTAATGTTAGAATATTTTTTTTCATTTGTGGAAACTTTTATTCCAAGAGGATCAAAAAATGCATAAACTACAACATATTCTTCATTTTCATGAGGATTCTATTCATTACCTTCATAAGAATATGGATTCAAATTGTTAACCACTACTTTATGTTGATATTCAAATTTCTTTTCTATAACTTCAATGTTATTTGATAATGATCCAACCATATTTTTTAGAACCATACTGATAAATATTACATCATTATTACCTTAAATTGAATTTTATAATTTTTAGAATATTTTCATTCAATAGGAAACTGATTTCTTTTATCGATTGATCAATAGACACAAAAAATTCTTTAGGATGGATTAATAACCCTTTATATTCATCTACCACGGTTTTCAGAATGTCTTTAAGGATTTCCCTTAAGAAAATACCATACTCTAGGGAATCAATGTATGCAATCCTATTATACTTATCCGGGGATAATTCCACCAGTCCTGGATGTAAGAAAAAATAGTTTACATTTCCTATAAATTAGTTTCTTTATAAATTTTCATCCATTTATTGAACCAAAGATTTTAATTCTTTAACATATTACTACATAAAAATTTTATTATGAATAGTCTAGTCTTCAATGGTAGATTAGTAATATGAGATTTTTTTAATCCATCCCTGATAGTAATTATTGTTATATCTTCTGAGCTATCTTATCATTAACATTGGTAGAAAAATGATATTATGAAAATTAATGCTTGTCATGACTAGTAGGTAGTATGTCTTATTGAACATACATTATTCATGCATCACAAACTTATAGATTTTCATTCACTAGAACATCCTCATCAGTATACTACAATTCATCTTATTACAATCAATTTCTTGTTAAGATGAGAAACTGATAAGATCATTCTGATAAAGGTACAAGATTAAAAAGTGTTGTATTTTGGGCTATTGAATTATTTTCTTTGATCAATAGATAAAAACTGTGTAACTATAGAGGTTAAATATTCTTTGATTTGAGGGATCTGAATAGAAATATAAGGAAGATTTATTGGTGGGGTATCCTATGCATATAGTTGGATAAATATTTTGATTCTTCTCTTTATATCTGTGAGAGCATGGAAAAAAATTCCACCATCACTGGATAATCCCACTTGGGATGTCTTCCACTAAGTCAAGAAAGGATCTATATAAATTACATCCTCATAAATTACTAAATAAATCTTTTTTAGAGAGTAACTCTAATAAAAACCACTTTTCATTAAAACAGTTTTAATTAACATTTTCAAACCATGGAAATGAGTTGTTTTTTTTATTTAGGAAAAATATATCATTAGGAAAAACCAAATTTAATATCTTTATATAAGTATATAAATGTAGTGATCTATTATAAATGTAATTCATATATATCATGATATATAACATCAAATTTATATGTCTTTCAGTTATGAAAATATATAATAAAGTAATATCCTGAAACAAGACATTTTCATAATTATCATTACATTTAGATATATAATATCAAATGGATAGTACAGGAAAATTTAATTTTAGTTCAAGTTACTTGGTCTATTTCATATCAACAATAGAGGATTGAAATTGAGAATTCATGATTTTGGGTGGAATGACTTCATCTATTGCAAGAAACCTACAAATAAGGTATGTACGACCATCATGGTGACATTTGAGAACCTCATTCATTTTCAATGAAGTTATTGAATGGTCTAATGATTAGAAATTATTGTGACAAGATATTCCTTATCACTAAGAAGAAAAAAAACATGTTTGATAAATCTCTCAGACGTCCCTCTCAAAAATGAACTCTATTTGTCGTTCAAAAAACATGTAATCCCATCTCTGTCAGTTTATAACCTTATTAAGTAACATATTTGTTCTGTCAATCTTATAGATGTCTATTGGTCATCCACTAAAAACATTCCTCATAATTCATTATCTAATTTCCCTAATTGTGGTAGCTCTATATTTTCTTCTTGTGTTATCCAATCTTAATGCAGTCGAGATGATTCCATTATTTTTATATTAAGGATTCATAATTTAAAAGGAAGAGGGGTCAATGGTTTGAAAGATATTTTATTTTCATAGAGTTCATACATTCTCTCAATTTTTTTTCATATATTAAAGAGTCAAAGAATAATTTACAGTGTGATCATCACAAACAAATAGGTGTTGTCGCCTATCAAGAATATGTGCATTTAATATGATATTGACATTTCAAATAAAATATAGGGATTAGAAACAATTAGGAAATTATGTAAACATTACATTACATATAATAATGTAAATAAATGTAATGTTTAGATGAAATAAAATAATCCAAATTATGATTTAATATAGCGAAATATATTAGTAGATAATGGTTTACTAAAAAAATCTAATAATTTAATTTCTAGAAAAATAAAATCTAAAAATATATCATTGTTTTTTTGAGGATCTATTTTGAAATGATGTGTCAAATCAGTTTTATTTTCCCTTGAATGGTTTGTCAGATTCATAGAAATATTAATAGAATTTTTGTTACCAATTTTGATTGGGAAATATTTAAAATTAAATCCAAAATCCTCTAAGGTGCGCTTCATCCACGACACTTGTTCACAATAACTTCCTTCAATAATAAATCCATCTTTGGAAGTTGATAATTATGCATAGTTTTTATTCTTAGTTGACCATGATACACATGATTTACCAAGAAAATTTAAGGTTATTCTGGATCCTTTTTTATCTATTCTACATCTAGAAAAGCTAGTATTCATCTATGAAGTTAAATTAAAACCACAAATTTTAGGGATAATAGAGAAAGAGACATAATTCCTTGTAAATATCTTAAAATTATTTTGGAAGCATTTAAATCTGATACATTGGGATTGGATTGAATTATTTTGTACATATATTCTAAAAAATTATTGTATTGACTACTTTATGTATTATATAACTAAAATCCAATGATTCCTATATATAAATTTTTGCCAACTAGTTTTCCAGTTACTTCAGAGACAAGTTTAATATTAAAGATCATAAGAGTTGAGTAAGGATTACTATTTTTTGTCTAAACATATTATATAAATCAATTAAGTATTTTATTTTAATTAAAATATTTCCAAACTAATTTGTTCAATATTATAATAATTTATATAAATTCTACTCACCTATCATGATTATTTCAAAATATTTTTTGACAGTTTTTCAAAAATGAAAGTGAATTTTTTTGTCTAAATATAAAATCATATATATACATACTTATACTAAAAAATACATGTGGATGAAATTTTATTAAATAATGTATGGTCCACCATTACTACTATAAAACTATTTAATAAAATTAATGATCTTAATCTCTCATTCCATGATCCTAGAGCTTGTTAAAGTCCATATAGATCTATAGTAAGTCAAAAAATATGATTTTGAATATGAGGGTATTCAATGATAGGTTTTTGATCTATATATAATTCCTCTATAAAAAATAAATTTAGAAAATGTGGTTTAACATCCATATGATAAAATTTAAAAGTCGTATATGATGCGTATTCTAGAAGGATTCGAATAGATTCAAACCTAGATGCTAAAGAAAAGGATTCCTAATAATCTGTTCCCTCATCTTGATTATATCATTTGAAACCTAATATACCATTATATTTAGTTATCATACCTTGATCATATTACTTATATCTAAAAACCCAATTTGTTCCAATTATAGGATAGTCTGAGGGTGTTTTAACAGATTCCTAAACATTGTATCTTTTAAACATATTGAACACCTATTGCATGGCCATTAACTAACATCCATAAGATAAAGCCTCGTTTTAATATTTATTTTCTAGTTGGGATGGAATGGAAGTGAAATCAACTAGATTTATTATATCTATTATAGTTCTTTCACATTCTTCTATGTTTCCTATAACTATTTACAGAGGATGTTCCTTGATATTTATAGGTATTCCAAGTGACAAATTTTCTAGTTCACTAGTATATACCCTTACTAGATTTGGTATAAAGATAGCGGGTTCAAAATCATCCTACTTTTTTCATTAAAGGGGGATTTAGGTCACATATATTTGTGATAATCACAATGATCATTATGTTGAATAATTTGGTGATCAAAAGCATCAAATTCATTAAACATAACATGAGTTGAATCTTTAAAATAATATACCTTTTTTTTGAAAACTCTGTAAGCTTTGGAGGTAGTAGAGTATCCATTCAAGATACCTTCATCGTCATTTGAATCAAAAGTTACATGATTATCCATTGTGGTCAAGAAATAAACCTTGCATACAAATACTTTAAAGTATCCAACACTTTTTTTTCTATTATTCCATATCTTATAGGGTGTTTTCTTAAGGATATGTATTATTACAAATCTGTCAATGATCTAAAATGTTGTGTTAATAGCCTCATCCTAGACATAAGTGGCATTGTTATATTAACATAACATAATCCTAACAATTTCATGGTAAGTAATATTCAATAATTTAGAAACACCATTCCTTTGAGGTGTCTAATGGGTAGATAATGTATGATTAATTATTTTCATTGGGAAGTAATAATTAAATCCATGATTCTATAATTTAACCCCATTTTCACTTCAGGAGATAATATTTTAGTATCCATTTCATTTTTCTCAAGTTTATAGAAATTAATAAATATTAACACACTTCACTCTACACTTTTAAAAATTTAACCCTTGTAAATATTGGGAAATCATTAACTAAAACACAAAAAATGATTTTTCCAGTAAGACACAAAGTTATAAAAGGACCAAATAGATAAATATGGATAAGATTTAAGGTTCAGATGTAGAAAATTATTTAATTGGATTAAAATATTACTTGTGTTTCTTTCCAATTTGGAATGGGTCACACAGATTCCGTTTGTCCAATATTAGGAGAGAGAAGTCAAAAATTGAATCTATCTTAAAAAAATCCCACATGGAATGAAAATTAAAATTTACAAGATTTTTTTTACAAATCCATGAATTAAAAATTTCATCATTTAATCGATTTAAATTTAATTTAAATAAACAAATAAGATCTAGTGTTTCAAAATTGTCTATCCCGGTTTCATTAAACTTGAGAGATTTATCATTGTAAATGAAATAGAGATTATCATAAAATTAAACAGAATAACCCTAATTAAAAATATAATAAATAATTATCAGGTAGTTAATAAAGTATTAAAATTATATAAAAATAAATTAAATTGGATATGGATTTTAATGATGAAAATTAATTTATTATTAAACAATAAATGGACTGAGTCTTTTAATGTTATAAATAACCTAATATCTCAAGGAAAATACTTCATTCGAATAGAATACTGAAAATAATTTATATATTATAGTAAAATTTTAATTAGTAATAAAAATGGTTTCCAATGTTTTATAAGATATATTAATAAATTAAAATTAATTATGTTTTTACTAAAATTAATATTTTACTAATTTACATGTTTTATAAATTTCAAACTCATTCTTCTAAGACTGTGAAGTCATAAATGTCACACCCAGACATCTGTAGTATTTTTTTCTTTTATAATTTTTATTTTCTTTGTTGAGGTGTGGGGAAGACCTAATGAGAGTGATTGTATTTTATTGATAGACGAGTGTGTTGGAGTCATAATGTCCGCACACGCACACGACAGGAATGAAGCCATGTGGCTTCGCCTAATCAAGGTGTGGCCTGACCGACGTGTGGGTAATTAATTAATTACCAAGTGGAATTATAATTTAAGCACAAAAATGAAATAAGAAAAAAGGATTAAATAATTAAAGATTTGTTTAATAATAATAATATTGGGATTATTTATCTATTTTTATTATTTCAGTTAATGTTTTAGTTACTTAGATAATATTAAATTATTATAATGGTTATGAAATTATCAGCATGTTAATTTTAGTGTTGTTTCTATTATCATTATTAAAAATATTATTCTTATTTTAAGTTGATTTAATGTTTATTTTAGGTTTTAATTTATCTTTATTTTCATTTCATTTTTATTTCTTTTTATTTTCTTTATTTTCTTTTTCTTCTTTCCCCCTCCTTCCCTTTTTCCTCCACTCTTCTACCAAATTTTCTCCCCCTCCCTTCTGTCTGTCACGCTACAACTCTTACCCTATCTGATGCCTTCGCTTCCTCTTCTATCCTCTCTCCCTGGTGACGTCACCCCTCCCTTCGGCCAGCTATAACGGCCAGCGACCAGCGACCCACGCCTCCTCCTCCTATATTTTCGGACAGCCGCACTGCAATTCACCACCCTCTCCCTCACCGTATAGCCTACGTGCATGCCCTCCCGTATGGTCAACAACCTCTGGATTCCTCCCTTCGATAGCCGAACCTTCTCGTCTGTGTCCCCTCTTCTTGCTGGTGCATTTTCCAGCGCCCCGCTTCCCTTCTCTGGCACATCTTCCCTTAGGGTAAACTCTCATACATCAATTTGTGGTTTTGATTCTTATTCATTGAGTTTTTAGATTTGTTTTTGGATTTTATATGGTGTAATTGGACCAATTTTTTGTTTTATGTTATTGTTGTGTTTGATTGTGGTGTGTTTGGCATGTCGCATGATTTTCACACAAATTTGTGAAGTCAGTCTATACTGAGGTAGGTGATTTCATGTGTAATCATTATTTGATGAATTATTTTTTGCGTTTAATTAATTCATCCTATATATTTATTAGTTTGTGTGATTTTAATTTTGTTATGTTTGAGATTTGAGGTACTTTTGACATGTTTATAGCATGTGGTGAAATATATGTGCAATTTTTGGTGAAAATCCATGTTGAGCGATTAAGTAATTTTTTATATAAATTGTGTAGTTTGAGTTTTTATTTTGAGTTTGGTTCATTTATTGTGTCATTGATTTGATTTATTTTTTTAAGGACTAATTGTGTTGTTTGTGGTGTGGTTGTAATATGGCGGAGTTTGCACACCGTTTTTGCGATGTTACGATACTAGAGGTATATGTTTCCACATATATGTGTTGTTGAAAAATTAATTTTTTTTTAATTAATTTCATATACTGATTGATTAGTTTTCTTGGTGAGAATATAGTTTCACATAATGTTTAATAAGATATAGATGTGTATAGTAGTATGTTTATTTAATATAAAAGTTTTCCTTTTTATAAAACCCATGGTGAACTTTTCGTAGTGTTTTATAAACATTTTTGTGGGTTTATTAAGTCACACAAGGGCTGAAAATTATGTTTTATCACGTTTTTGGGGTTGTGTCATGGTGCGCTTGGTATTAGAAAGGATTTTTTGAATGCATTGTTGGTATAAACCTTTGATGTGATATTCAAATGCTTTATGTAACGCCTTGGCCCCAGTTACCCAGAGTCGGTGCATTATTACATAACATTGACATGATCACAAGAAAGATCAATTCTCGAAAGACCTATTAGTTTAGTATCCTTGGAAACAATAGATATATTCATAAGTCTTACATTACATCATAAAAATGAAAACTACAACAACATATTTTCTTCATAGTCCACAGTCATATCCCCACATACTATCCCTGCAGGTCATTTATAAATTACTTCTTCACATCCTGGGAAAAATAAAACATTGAATGGGGTGAGATAAAATGCCAAGTAAGGATAACAATATAGCAGAAACATTCATAAATAAGAATAAACATTTAAGGAAATGTATAACTAAAACAAAAGACTTTTAAACTTAAACTTCAACATATTATGGAAAAAATGAAATGAAATAATTCCATTTACTTATTCACATGGATATTCTACTAATCAAATAATCACATGCAATATCAATAACCACTTTCATAATGATGGAATGCATAATTCCAGACAATCATAACCACATAGCCAAGGCCTCGTGCCAAGACTAAAAATAATATTTTGTCAAGGCCTTGTGCCAAGACACTAGTTTGTCTCATGAGACCTACCGATGCATCGAGGAGCTATAGCAGGCCCCACCCATCACGTATTAAGTCCAATGCATTCCCATATGAAAAGGTTTAAACATAAAATAAACATTCGTATTAAAACTAGCTTAAGAAATTTCAATACATTCACCATAAACCATGAATGGTATAAAAATAGCACATCCACAGTCAAAAATATCACAAAACCTTCAATACAATATAGAAGTTTTTTATCATAATAAATCAACTTCAAATAAGAGTAAAATCCATCAAAGGATGTTGACATAGATGAAATCGAAACTCTTTTTAGATAAATATCTCTTTATATTTTGAAATCATTTAAGAGTCATACATTTATAAAATAAAACATTTTCTTTGAAAATATTCTTATAAGCTTGTAAGGGAAGCTTTGACGATTTTATAATGGCGGAAAATAGCTGCACCCGCCGTATAAGTTAAAAAAACATTTGTACCTTAATTCTGTCGAAAAGGTTAAAAAGCACCTTGTTTGGAAAATGAAAGAAAGATTCATTTATAAAACTCTTATAAAAATTCAAACAAGGGTATAAAAGAATTTAACCCATATTCTTTTAAATAGTATTTTTTTTGAAATACATTTTTAAGAAACATGTATGTGGATGATAAAGAGATCCCAGTAGATTATTACGTATAAACAACCTTGGATAATGAAGGGATTGTGAAATAACCCTTACCTTTACTTTTCCTTGGTTGGGGTATGTTATCTTCCTATATAATGGTGAAATAATTGTTATTAAATTATACAAGAATCATATACATTAATATGATTTCTTATATGATCTTTTAACATTTATTTGTTAATAATATCTTAGTATTATCGTTGTTTTGGGTGTTAAATTACTCGTTTTATTTTATATGTTTTGTTATGTAAGCTATATTTTTCATGGATAGGTTTTATCTTAATCATATTAAGAATGATATAAAGTCCTTAGATACTATTATTAATCATAAAATGAGAATTATACTTGAATGGATACGATGGAGAATGAATCTTATCGTGTTCGTGGAAAAGATAGTCCGTACATACGCACGAGCAACAATATCATTCTTTTGATGTTAAAATAACATATAATTGGATGGTATATCATATATACAGAATCATTATCATGTTATATTTATTATTTACATGAGTTACACATCATTATTATACCCATCCAAATAATAATTTATTGAATAACAATTACACCACGACGTGGAGACGGTAAGCCGTTCATATGCACGTATGGTGACATGTTATTCAAAGGATGGATAGAATACTGAATATGGTTGTACCATATTTATAATAACATCACATTATATATAAGATACTGAAGTTATTATTTTAGAATGGTAATAACAAAGAAGGAAGAAGTGGAAGAAGAAAGAAACTTAGAAAAGGGTGGTGAAATCATTACCTCTTCCTTGGGTTCTTCCTTTTGATTTGATCAAAAGGGCTCCTAGGTTGGATTTCTAACTAAAGGAAGGCCTCTAAGATGAAGTGAGGGAAGTTGAGAGAGTATATGGTCAGAGTTTGGCTTAACCGAAAGGCTTTGAAGGTGTGAGTTAATGAGAAGGGGGAGTTCCATTTTATAAGAGGGGTGAGAGGCACCTTTGGAAAAGCTAGAAATATTATTTTATAATAAATTTATATTCGGTTTATAATGGCTCCAAAGTGGATTATTTAAATGTTAAGGTAGGTATGGGTGGAAAACCACCCAACCAATATAATTTAGGCAGGTTTGGGTTACTATAATAACCTTATCATTAATTATTAACTCTTAGTTAATTAGTTTCACTTTTACAATGTCTCTTTGTATTTTTATATTATATGGATAATAAACTTACTATATACATCCAAGAGACCCCAAAGTGGTCCATTAATGATACAACTATCATGATATAAGTCTCTTGGCAAGACATTAGATTTTTAATAATTTAATATCAATTAATAATATAATATTTGTTTTAGAAACTCTTTTATGTCAATTTTGACACTATTCAATAATTGATTTTTTTTAAAAATCATAACAGAATGATTACTTCAAACAAAGTTAATTAAATAATTCCTAACATGTAATATTAACCTATAAAATTAGTTTAATTCATAAAAAGCTTGAAATTATATTTATTTGGGTATCTACAATATCAATCATTTTAATTTTTCACTATTATGGTAATTACTGCATCACAATTGTGTCATAAATAAATTAAATTAATTAATGTATAAAAAGTATAAATAAAATACCAGTATGTATGAAATCTTGTTAGATTTATAATGAATATTTATAGTTGAAAATACAACATATATAACCCTATGTAAAAATTGGTTTTCTAAAAGATATATGCTTGTGTCATTTTTGTATTCATTTTAACTTAATTAAAATAAAGTGTCCCTATCACTTACAAGTGGAACCATGAGGTCCCAAAATCAACTCAAAGATTCCCATTGTCAGAAATGTATCAACCAATAAGGTTAGGACACGTTTTAGGGTAATTTTTTATTATTATAATATTATTTTTTAACCCTCATTTACCGGATTTACCCTTTAACCATGGTAAATAAAATATATACCGAAGTAATTATTCAAAATGTCTAAAAATAAAAGTTACCTATTTAAAAAATTTATACATACTGATTCCAAATATGGAATCAATTTCTCCAAATTCAAAACACAGAAGTGGTAGAAATTAATTTAAAATTAATTCCCGCTGTCAAAACAAAAAGCGTGTTTTTAAGATATAATAACTATCAAAAGATTGATACTTGTTTATGATCGGATTAATTGTGAAATTATGTCCAATGACCAACATTGTATTAAATGGTGAAAATATATTTTAAATATACTTTAAAACCACTCAAATTAAAAATTTATCACTATTAATTATTTTGATTAAAAAAGTTGTTTTTAATTAAAATTTAGTAATTTTCATTATTCATCAAAATATTAAAGTTATCCAAAAAGTACCAAAATTTCACCTTAGGCTAAATTTGATACTCCGAATCCAAAAATGAAGTCCATTTTGAGAGATAAAATTTATAAAATTTCAAAAAGTAGGTATTAGTATTCATAACAGCTAGTTTGATTGGTTGATGTTGCGTACAACACACGCTATCGCATTATTCAAAGAGAAACGTACCGTAAAAGCTTGGGGTGTTACACTTTATATATTTTTTAAATGTTTAATTGTTTAATTATTTTATTTAATTATATTTATAGTTAGTGGTTCCTCCCTCGGGGGTTTGAGTCATCGACAGTTAGGACTAGTGTATATGCATATGAATGAAAATGTATATGTATGTTGGTGAAGCGGTCTCGGGTTTCCCTCGTAAAAATCTACGTGTTTTTATGTAGGTTACCTATGACTTTACCTTTAATTAGAGTTTCATATTTTTCTTGATGTTCCCTTGGAATTATTTCCTTTATTTTATATTAAATTCATATGAAATATATATACATATATGGTTATGGTAATTAAAAAGTGTTCTTTTGTGTATTTGAACATGAAATGGGTATTTCCAAAATGTGTGTGGTCTTTTGTTTGAATTTGTTATGAAATCGCATTGACATGATCAATTTTAGAAGGGATTACAAAGTGATTTTCAAAAATGGATTTTGGTGTGAACACGTGATTAAAAGGTGATTTGATTTCCTAAAAATTATTACTTCATTGTAAGTGTGGTTTTATGTTTGTTTAAAAAATGCATTGCCTTAATGTGTTCTATAATGATGAATAATACTTGTAAAGTGATGAGGCTCGTTTGGCACATTGAGTTTGGTTTGCAAAAATATAAAAACCCACTTGATACATTACCCAGGTTTGAGAAATGTGATTTAAGTGTTTATGTGTGGCTTGTTGTAACGCCCCGGCCCCAGTTACCCAGAGTCGGTGCATTATTAAATAACATTGGCATGATCACAAGAAAGATCAAATCTCGAAAGAACGATTGGTTTAGTATCCTTGGAAACAGTATATATATTCACAAGTCCTACATTACATCATAAAAATGAATACTACAACAACATATTTTCTTCATAGTCCACACTCATATCCCCACATACTATCCCTGCAGGTCATTCAAAAATTACTTCTTCATATCCTGGGAAAAATAAAACATTGAAAGGGGTGAGCTCAAATGCCCAGTAAGGATAACAATATAGTGGAAACTTTCATAAATAAGAGTAAACATTTAAGGAAATGTAAAACTAAAACAAAAGCCTTTTAAACATGAACTTAAACATATTATGAAAAAAATAAAATGAAATATTTCCATTTACCTATTCACATGGATATTCTACTAATCGAATAATCACATGCAATATCAATAACCACTTTCATAATGATGGAATGCATAATGCTAGACTATCATAACCACATATCCAAGGCCTCGTGCCAAGACTACAAATAAGATTTTGACAAGGCCTTGTGCCAAGATACTAGTTTGTATCATGAGACCTACCGATGCATCGAGGAGCTATAGCGGGCTCCACCCGTCACATATTAAGTCCAATGCATTCCCATATGAAAAGGTTTAAACATAACATAAACATTTGTATTAAAAGTAGAATACGAAATGTAAATACTTCATCCATAAACAATGAATGGTATAAAAATAACACACCCAGAGTCAAACATATCAAAAAACCTTCAATACAATATAGAAGTTTTGTATAATAATAAATCAACTTCAAATAAGCGTAAAATCCATCAAAGGATGTTGACATAGATGAAATCCAAACTATTTTTAGAGAAATATGTCTTTCTATTTTGAAATCATTTAAGAGTCATATATTTATAAAATAAAACATTTTCTTTGAAAATATTCTTATAATATTGTAAGGAAAGCTTCGATGATTTTATAACGGCCGAAAATAGCCGCACCCGCCGTATAAGTTAAAAAAACATTCTTACCTTAATTCTGTCGAAATGGTTAAAAAGGACCTTGTTTGGAAAATGATGGAAAGATTCCATTATAAAACACTTATAAAAGTTAAAAATGGTATAAATGACTTTAACCCATATTCTAGAAAATAGTAAAAAAAATTTGAAATACATTTTTAAGAAACATGGATGTGGATGATAATGAAATCCCAGTAGATTATTACATATAAACAACCTCGGATAATGAAGAGATTGCGAAATAAACCCTTACCTTGTACTTTTCCTTGGTTGGGGGTAGGTTAACCTCCTTTATAATGGTGAAATAATTGTTATTAAATTATAAAAGAATTATATAAATTAATATGATATCATATATAATCTTTTAACATTGCTTTGTTAATAATATCCTAAAATTATCGTTGTGTCGGGTGTTAACTTACTCATTTTATTTTATATGTATTGTTATATAATCCATGTTTTTCATGGATAGGTTGTATATTATTCATATCCCGAATGATATCAAGTCATTAAACATTATTTTTAAATCATCAAATGATAATTATACTTGAATGGATACGATAGAGAATGAATCTCATCGCGTTCGTGGAGACGGTAGTCCGTACGTACGCACGAGCGACAATATCATTCTTTTGATATTAAAATAATATATAATTGGATGATATATCATATATACAGAATCATTATCATGTTATATTTATTATTTACATGAATTACAAATCATTATTATACCCATCCGAATAATAATATATTGAATAACAATTACACCACAACGTGGAGACGGTAAGCCGTACATACGTACGTATGGTGACATGTCATTCAAAGTATGGATAGAATACTGAATATGGTTGTACCATATTTATAAAAATATTATATTATATAATATATACTGGTTTCATTATTTTATAAAGGTAATAACAAAGAAAGAAGAAGTTGAAGATGAAATGAATTTGAAAAAGGGTGGTGGAAACATTACCTCTTCTTCGGGTTCTTCCTTTTGATTTGATCAAAAGGGCTCATTAGGTTCGATTTATGATCAAACTAAGGCCTCTAGGTTGTATTGAGGGAAGATTATAGAGTATTTGGGCAGGGTTTGGCCGAACAAAAAGGCTTTGATGGTGTGAATTAAGGAGAAGGAGAAGTGCCCTTTTATAAGAGGGGTGAGGGGTACCTTTGGAATAGCTAGAAATATTATTTTATAATAAATTAATATTCGGTTTATAATGTCTACAAAGAAACTTATTTAAAGGTTAAGGTGTGGATAGTTCGAAAACCATTCAACTAGTAGAATTTAGACAGGATTGGGTCATTATATTAACCTTATCTTTAAGTTTTAACTCTTAGTTAATTAGTTTGAAACTTACCATGTCACGTTGAATTTTTATATTATATAGTTAATAATCTTACTATATACTTCCAAGAGACCCCCAAGTGGTCCATTAATGATACAAATATCATGATATAAGTCTATTTGCCGAAACTTAGATATATAGAAATTTAATATCAATTAATAATATAATATTTGTTTTAAAAACTCTTTTATGTCAATTTTGACACTATTCAATAATTGATTTTTGTGAAAATCATAAAAGAATGATTAATACAAAAAAAGTTATTTTAAGTCAATAATAACATGTCATATTAACCTATAAAATTAGTTTAATACATAAAAAGTCTGAAATTATATTTATTTGGGTATTTATAATATCAATTATTTAAAATTTTTACTATGATGGTAATTACTGCATCATCATTGTGTCATAAATAATGTAAATTATTTAATGTCTAAAAAATATAAATAAAATATAATTATGTAAGAAATCGTTTTATCTTTCTAATGAATTTTTACAATCGAATTTATCTTATGTATAACCCTATTTTAAAAATGTTTTAGTAAATAAACTTTGATTTTAACTCTTTTAACTCTTCTTTGAATTAAATAATAATAAATGTCATAATCTAATCCAAGTGGACCTAAATGATAATATTTTATTTCTAAGGTTGTTTTTGGTCGAGATAAGCTTGTACAATAGAATTAGGACATGTGTTAGGGTAATATTAATATCATTTTTACCCTTAATTACCCTATTTACTTTTAACCGTGGTAAATAAAAGTAAAAAGTTACTATTCACCAAAAATTATTTTCATCTCATTGAACGTCATTTTACTACTTGATATTAACCATGTCTCTCGGATTTTTGAAATTCCACTCACAGAAGTGGTAAAATTATGTTTTATGAAAAAACTAGTTTTTTAACTACCACTTAGTGGTTTCACTATTTATCAAAAATTCAAGTTTTTCAGAACAATGCCAAAATTTCACCCTAAGATATAATTGATATTAAGAATTCAAAAATAATTTCTATTCTACAAAATTCAAAACATATAAGTTGCATTAATTAATTTTATAATTAATTCCCTCTGTCACAACAAATAGCGTGTTTTTAAGAAACAATATATATCAAAAGATTGAAAATTGTTTATGACCAATTTCAAAGTAAAATTAATTCTAATGAAAACCATTGCATAAAATGGTAAAAATATATTATAATTATACTTTAAAACCACTCAATAGTATAATTTATCACTATAAATTATTTTGATTAAAAAAATTGTTTTTAAGTATTTTTCACTATTCGTAAAAATTGGAAGTTCTCAGTAAAATACAAAAAATTCAACTTATGATAATTTCGATATTCCAAATCTAAAAATGAAGTCCATTTTGAAATATAAATTATATATAATTTCAAAATGTAGGTATTAGTATTCATAACGGCTAGTTTGATTGGTTGTGGTGTGTCAGAACTCGATGTTGCGTACAACACACACTATCACATTATTCAAAGAGAAGCGTACCGTAGAAGCTTGGGGTGTTACATTTTCCCCTCCTTCAAATAATTTCATCCTCGAAATTTCTAGAATACTACCGCATGAAATGACTCAGGTGGTTCTTCATCATATGTTCCTCAGGTTCCCACGTTGCCTCTTCCATCTTATGGTTTCTCCACAAAACTTTTACCAGACGCGTCATCCGGTTTCTCAGCACTTGTTCTCTCGTATCAAGAATCTTGATGGGCTATTCGCAATAAGACAGATCTGGTTCCTATTCTAATTCCTCGTAGGTGAGTACATGTGTTGGTTCAGGCATGTATTTCCTCAATAGAGATACGTAGAACACATCGTGATCTTTGGAGAGACTTGGCGGCATTACCAATCGGTAAGCTACAACCCCAATTCGTTCTAGAATTTCGAATGGTCCGATGTACCTGGGACTCAATTTACCTTTCTTACCAAAATGTATGACTCCCTTCCATGGAGATACCTTCAGGAAAACATGATCACCAACTTGAAATTCCAAATCCTTCCTTCGATTACCGACATAGCCCTTCTGCCTACATTGAGCTGCTTTGATGTGATTTTGGATTACTTTTACCTTTTACATCATTTCCTCCACTAGTTCTGGACCTACAAGTTTTCTTTCACCAACATCATCCCAATAGGTTGGTGTGAGACATCTCTCTCCGTATAACGCTTCTATATGGTGACATATGAATACTCGAATGGAAGCTATTCTTATAGGAAAATTCTACTAGAGGTAAATATTGACCCCACATACCCTGAAAGTCAAGTAAACAAGATCTCAACATGTCTTATAAGGTTTTAATATTCTGTTCTGATTGTCCACTTGTTTGAGGGTGGTAGGCAGTGCTCAAATGAAGTTCAGTATCCAGGGATTTCTGAAGACTCTTCCAGAATCATGAAGTAAAACAGGGATCACGATGAGAAACAATCAAGAGGGGTACTCCATGAAGTCTCACAACTTCATTAATATATAGTCTTGCTAGAAATTCCAATGGTAGATCTTCTCTTATAGCAAGAAAATGTGCTGACTTGGTATGGCGATCAACAATAACCCATATTGCATCATTCCTTCTAGGAGACTTTGGTAGCCCCATGACAAATTCCATCATAATATTGTCCCATTTCCACTCCGTTATGGGAAGAGGTTCTATGACTCCTCCAGGCTGTTGCCTTCTAGATTTCACTTGTTGACAAACCATACATCTTGACACAAAATCAGCAATCTCTCTCTTCATATTGTCCCACCAAAAATGTTCCTTCAAATATCTATACATTTTGGTGCTCCCAGGGTGTATAGATAAATTAGAACTATGTGCATCATCCATCAACTCCCTTTTTAGATCAGGTATATCTGGAACACAAATTCTCCTCCCGAATTTCAAAATTCCATCTTCATACAGAGTCTCTCAATCTCCCATCATTCACATCTTTAATCTTCTTTTGAAATTCTTCATCATCGGTCTGAGAACTCTTAATTATTTCTAGTAAAGATGGTTTGGCAACTATTTGAAAAAGAATTGAAGTTTCACCTTCCTTGGTTATTCCCATGTCCATCATCACTAGATCCATGAAAATTGGATCCCTTTCAATTCTCATCACATTCAAAACTCCATGGTCTTTTCTTCTCAAAGAATCTTCCACCTTATTTGCTTTCCCCGGGTGGTAGTGTATCGTACAATCATAATCCTTGAGTAATTCAATCCATCTCATTTGCCTCATGTTGAGTTCCTTTTGTGACAAAATATACTTCAAACTCTTGTGATCAGTATAAATCTCACATTTTCACCATTGTGGTAGTGCCTCCATATCTTCAAAGAAAAGATCACAGCTGCTAACTCGAGATCATGAGTAGGATAGTTTTGTTCAAGAATTTTCAACTCTCGTGATGCATAGGCAATAACCCTATCATTCTACATAAGGACACAACCAAGTCTTTTCCTCGATTCATCACTATAAATAACGAACCCATCATTCCCTGATGGTAGAGTCAATATAGGAGCATTGACTAATCTTCTCATCAGTTCTTCAAAAAATTCTTCACACTCTTTTGTCCAAAAAAATTTAACCCCTTCACATGTGGTCTACATTAATCGGTTAGCCAATCAGGCAAAATTCTGGACAAAACGTCGATAATAACCTTCTAAACCAATAAAACTATGTACCTCAGTTATACTCGTAGGTTCTGGCCATTCTTGGATTGCATTGGTCTTGGAAGGATCAACAGAGATTCTATCTTTAGAGACAATATGGCCAATAACAGAAATCTCCTGAATCCAGAATTCACACTTGCTAAACATCCCATATAATTCATGTCTTCTCAGAGTCTTCAGAATAATGCGCAAGTGATTTCATTATCTTCGTAGCTTTTGGAGTATACCAAAATATAATCAATAAGTACCACCACAAGTTCATCGAGATATTACTTGAAAACTCTATTCATCATATCCATGAATACAGAGGGTGCATTAGTCAATCCAAAAGGCATTACTGTAAACTCGTAATGCCTGTACCTGGTTCGAAATGCTGTCTTAAAAATGTCTTCCTTCTTCACACACAACTAATGGTATCCAGATCGAAGGTCAATTTTCGAAAAGTATTTATCTCCATGCAGTTGGTCAAATAAATCATCAATGCGAGGTAGGGGATACTTGTTTTTTATTGTTATAGCATTGATCTCCCTATAGTCGATACATAACCTGATAGACCCATCTTTATTTTTAACAAAAATAAAAGGGGCTCCCCATAGAGAAACACTGGGGTGAATAAATCCCTTATTACTCAATTCCTCTAGTTGTTTCTTTAGTTCGACTAATTCCACAGTGGCCATTATATAAGGGGTGTTCGATATAGGCTTTGATCCAAGAATTAAATCAATGGAAAACTCAATTTCTCGTTCTGGAGGATGTCCAGGTAAATCGTCCGGAAACACATCTACATATTATTTCACAACAGGTACATCCTATATCTGAACATTCCTTTCCTCACCCATAGTCATTTCATTATCTTCCTCCCCAATAATTGAATTTAGTCGAGATACTATGGGTGGATCTAGATAAGAATTTGGTGGTGACGATTCTGCTCTAAAGATAAGGTGTTCCTTATCATCATCATCAATAATCATAACCTCTTTCTTTTTAAATAAATCATCGCATAATTGTCCGAAATCCATTCCATAACGAGGATTATATCAAACTCATTCATAAGTATGACGATGATATCAGCAGATAAAGTACATTTATGTGCTCTAATGGGGACTGATTCACAAAACATTGTTGCAATGATACTTCCTTTAAGATTTTCAACTGACAACTCCCTTGTTAAATAAAATTGGAAATATCTATTTTTCTTTGGAAATTGGGATGATATGAAACAATGTGATGATCCAGAATCAAATAATGCAATTTCTAAGCTTGAGGAAACCATTAAATTACCTACCACTACATCTTTCGGAGCTTCTACCTCAGCAGTATTGATAGCATAAGCTTGGCCTTGATCCCTTGGCCTTTTCTGAGGTAAGTTCCCCTGACATTTAGGACATTCATTTGCATAATGTCCCATCTCCCTGCAATTGTAGCACTGAACATTGGTAGCTTCCTTCTTCCCTTTGTAATCACTAGCTTGGTGGACTTTTTCACCACACTTGTAACAGACACCCATTCCTTTCAAGCAAGTAACTGGGTGTTTCTTCCCACATTTACCACAGGATGGATATTCAACCTTTCCCTTCTTCCCCTTATTTCCATTCCTAGATTGATCAGCAGATCTCTTCTTCTCTTGCTTTTCTTTAAAGTCATAAGAATTAGAGAATTCCTTTTAGGTCTTGATAGCAAATGAGATAATGACTTCGTACGACGAGAAGGATTGTGAGACTATTGCTCGACGGAGAAATGGTTTTAACCCATCAAAGAAACTATCAATATTACTTATTGGGTTACGTATATAATCTCCATCGTACCTTTCTATCCTTGTAATGTTAGCATCATACTTTGTGACATTCTCATCCTCCTTTTGTCTGAGACTCACAAATTGCCTTTCCATATCTGCTTGATGATCATGAGGAAAGTATTTTTCTAAAAACAAATCTTTGAACTCCCTCCAATCCATATTTGATACTTCATCATATTCCTTTGTGTTTTGAATCAATGACCACGATTGATCAGCATCTCCAGTGAGGCGGTAAACTGCCATGATAACTTTTTCCATTTCACTAATCCCTAAAGCCCGAAATATTTTCTCTAGGGAATTTATCTATTACTCATCTACTAAGGGATTTGTACTCCCATTGAACGTTGGTGGTTGTTGCCTCATGAAGCGATCTAACATTGATCCTCCACGCTGTGGATCAGGGTGCTCCATACGAGTAAGGTTATTATTCATATCCTGAGTGAGTTGTCCCAATATGGTGATTATCTGATCGGCACCAGTTTCATCACCAGCTCCACTATAATTATCTTGAGCAGGAAGGAAATACCTAAATGGAGTGCGTGCATTGATACAGTTTCCATTTCTTCCACTAGGCTACATTTCTAAATAATGGCATAAAGTGGATCAGTTTATGAATCAAAATACATAATTCTATACTTATAAAACACTTAACAGAAATTGAACTATTTATGGATATAATCCATAATAATAAAAAAAATTCATTGATGAAGTATATACTCATAAACCTTTCATAATTATTTGTAAATAAAATGAGAGTTATCCTAAGCATATCCCCTGGGAGTGTCGTAACCAAGAGTGTAGTACGACCCGTTGTCGTGCACCAGTTCCCGTTCGAGTCTAGCGCAAAGCGGTGTTTTTGTGTTTTACCCCTAGGTACATCTGTGTCAGAGCCGCCTCTACCTACTCGTATCCAGATAAGGATGTATTTCTTGAAAAACTCACAAAATCTCTACAATACCAAAATTCTAGGAAGTTCTTCTATACTAATCCTCAAAGTTCATCTTAGGTCTACGTGCTCTAATCAAAGTTTATCTAAATATAGCTTCCCAGGTTTGTACTAAACTTCCTCTGATACCAACTGTAACGCCCTGGCCTCAGTTACCCAGAGTTGGTGCATTATTACATAACATTGGCATGATTACATGAAAGATCAAATCTCGAAAGACCGATTGGTTTAGTAGCCTTGGAAACACTAGATATATTCATAAGTCTTACATTACATCATAAAAATGAAAACTACAACAACATCTTTTCTTCATTGTCACACTCATATCCCCACATACTATCCCTGTAGGTCATTCATAAATTACTTCTTCATATCCTGGGAAAAATAAAACATTGAAAGGGGTGAGCTCAAATTCCCAGTAAGGATAACAATATAGCGAAAACTTTCACAAATAAGAATAGACATTTAAGGTAATGTATAACTAAAAAAAAGCCTTTTAAACTTGAACTTAAACATAGTATGGAAAAAATAAAATGAAATATTTCCATTTACTTATTCACATGGATATTCTTCTAATCGAATAATCACATGCAATATCAATAACCACTTTCATAATGATGGAATGCATAATGCCAGACTATCATAACCACATAGCCAAGGCCTCATGCCATGACTACAAATAAGATTTTTCCAAGGCCTTATTCCAAGACACTAGTTTGTCTCATGAGACCTACCAATGCATTGAGGAGCTATAGCGGGCTCCACCCGTCACATATTAAGTCCAATGCATTCCCATATAAAATGGTTTAAACATAACATAAACATTCGTATTAAAACTAGCATACAAAATGTAAATACTTCATCCATAAACCATGAATGGTATAAAAATAACACATCCACAGTAAAACATATCCCAAAACCTTCAATACAATATAGAATTTTTGTATCATAATAAATCAACTTCAAATAAGCATAAAATCCATCAATGGATGTTGACATAGATGAAATCAAAACTATTTTTAGAGAAATATCTCTTTCTATTTTGAAATAATTTAAGAGTCATATATTTATAAAATAAAACATTTTCGTTGAAAATATTCTTATAAGCTTGTAAGGGAAGATTCGATGATTTTATAACAGCGTAAAATAGCCGCACCCGCCGTATAAGTTAAAAAAACATTCTTACGTTAATTCTGTCGAAAAGTATAAAAAGGACCTTGTTTGGAAAACGACGGAAAGATTCCCTTATAAACCACTTATAAAAGTCAAAAGAGGTATAAATGACTTTAAAAAAATTCTAGTAAATAGTAAAAAATGTTTTGAAATACAATTTTAAGAAACATAGATGTGGATGATAAAGAAATCCCAGTAGATTATTACGTATAAACAACCTCGGATAATGAAGAGATTGCGAAATAAACCCTTACATTGTACTTTTCCTTGGTTGGGGGTAGGTTATCCTCCTGTATAAAGGTGAAATAATTTTTATTAAATTATACAAGATTTATATACATTCATATGATATCATATATGATCTTTTAACATTTCTTTGTTGATAATATCTTGGAATTATCGTTGTTTCGGGTGTTAACTTACTCATTTTCTTTTATATGTTTTGTTATGTAAGCCATGTTTGTCATGGATAGGTTGTATCTTATTCATATCCAGAATGATATCAAGTCCTTAAACATTATTTTTAAATCATCAATTGATAATTATATTTGAACGGATGCGATGGTGAATGAATCTCATCGCGTTCGTGGAGACCGTAGTCCGTACGTACGCACGTGCGACAATATCATTCTTTTAATATTAAAATAATATAAAATTGGATGGTATATCATATATACAGATTCATTATCATGTTATATTTATTATTTACATGAATTAAAAATCATTATTATACCCATCCAAATAATAATATATTGAATAACAATTACACCACGACGTGGAGACGATAAGCCCTACGTACACACGTATGGTGACATTTCATTAAAAGGATGGATAGAATACTGAATATGGTTGTAACATATTTATAATAATATTACAGTATATAGGATATACTGGATTCATTATTTTATAATGGGAATAACAAATAAAGAAGAAGTTTAAGAAGAAATGAATTTGAAAAAGGTTGTTGAGAACATTACCTCTTCTTCGGGTTCTTCCTTTTGATTTGATCAAAAGGGCTCCTTTGGATGGATTTCTGATCAAACAAAGGCCTCTAGGTTGTAGTGAGGGAAGTTTAGAGAGTATTCGGTTAGGGGTTGGATGAAAAAAAAGGCTTTGAAGGTGTGAATTAATGAAAAGGAGGAGTGCCCTTTTATAAGAGGGGTGAGAGGCACCTTCGGAAAAGCTAGAAATATTATTTTATAATAAATTCATATTCAGTTTCTAATGGCTCCAACGTGGATTATTTAAAGTTTAAGGTAGGTATAGGTCGAAAACCATTCAAAAAATATAATTTAGATAGGTTTGGGTCATTATATTAACCTTATCTTTATGTTTTGACTCTTAGTTAATTAGTTTGACACTTACCATGTCACTTTGTATTTTTATATTATATAGTTAATAAAATTACTATATACATTAAAGAGACCCCCAAGTGGTCCATTAATTATAAAAATATCATGATATAAGTCTCTTGGCCGAACCTTAGATTTTTAGGATTTTAATATCAATTAATAATATAATATTTGTCTTAAAAAGTCTTTTACGTCAATTTTGACACTATTCAATAATTGATTTTTGTGAAAATCATTACAGAATTATTACTTCGAAAAAAGTTAATTAAGTCAATCCTAACATGTCATATTAACCTATAAAATTATTTTAATTCATAAAAAGTCTCAAATTATATTTATTTGTGTATTTATAATATCAATTATTTTAATTTTTCACTATTATGGTAATTAATGCATCATCATTGTGTCATATTTAAATTAACTTATTTAATATCTAAAAATTATAAATAAAATATAATTATGTAGGAAATCATCTTAGATTTCTAATTAAAATTTACAATCGTATTTATCTTATGTATAACCCTATTTTGAAAATGTTTTAGTAAATAAACATTGATTTTAACTCTTTTAACTCTTCTTTGAATTAAATAATAATAAATGTCCTAATCTAATCGAAGTGGACCTAAATGATAATATTTTATTCCTAAGGATGTTCTTGGTCGAGATAAACTTGTCCAATAGAATTAGGACATGTTTTAGGGTAATATTAATATCATTTTTACCCTTAATTACCCTATTTACTTTTAACCGTGGTAAATAAAAGTAAAAAGTTACTATTCATCAAAAATCATTTTCATCTCATTGAACCACATTTTACTACTTGATATTAACTGTGTCTCTCGGATTTTTGAAATTCCACTCACAGAAGTGGTAAAATTATGTTTTATGAAAAATTCAGTTTTTTAACTACCACTTAGTGGTTTCACTATTCATCAAAAAATTGAAATTTTTCAAAACAATGAAAAAATTTCCCCCTAAGATATAATTGATATTCCGAATTCCAAAATGATATCTATTTTAAAAAATTCCAAACATTTATGTTTCATTAATCAATTTTATAATTAATTCCCGTTGTCACAACAAATAGCGTTATTTATGAAAAAATATATATCAAAAGATTGACAATTGTTTATGTCCAATTTCAAAGTGAAATTAATTCTAATGAACACCATTTGATAAAATGGTAAAAATGTATTCTAATTATACTTTAAAACCACTCAATATTATAATTTATCACTATAAATTATTTTGAATTAAAATTTGTTTTTAAGTATTTTTCACTATTCATAAAAATTAGAAGTTCTCAGAAAAATACCAAAAATTAAACTTAGGATAATTTTGATATTCCGAATCCAAAAATGAATTCCATTTTGAAATATAAAATATTTATAATTTCAAAAAGTATATATATTACTATTCATAACGGCTAGTTTGATTGGTTGTGGTGTGTTAGAACTCGATGTTGCGTACAACACACGCTATCACATTATTCAAAGAGAAGCGTACCGTAGAAGCTTGAGGTGTAACATTTGTGATATATTCTTATTAAAGTTGCTTGCGCATTTTGGTGTGAATGAATGAAAATTGAATATGAGCTCAAGGGGGGTGATTGGTGGTGAGAGGGTGGGTGTGTTTTTGAATAAAGAGAAAGATGTGTTCATGTATGTTAGTTTTATGAAAACTAACCACTACTTTAAACAGAGCACAATGGAAAACCTGGTTATCTAGGTGGGTGAACTAGGACTTGTGGGCTAGTGTTCTGGAGGTGACTTGACCTAGTTTCACTACAGGTTTGATGATTGAAACACTAACAAAAAAAATGAATGACGAAGGGTCATGGTCTTCTAATCCATGTTTGCTAAGGGTCGTTATCTTCTAAGACACGTTTCACCGACACAATGATCATTATTCCCCAACTAACACTAGCTGATTAGGGACATTCCATGGTTCTTCTGATACAATTTGATGTTTAATTGTTTCATGATTATTCCCTCTTTTGTTACAACCAGAGTTGAATCTAAATTGGTCTCCTTATATTTTAAAATGTTATTCCATGGTCAAAACCTATTTTGAAAAGGGAAGAGAAATGTTTTTTCGTGGAAATGCAAGCCTGTTTTTTGAATTTGAAGAGTAAACAATGTTATTTTGTTATGCTTTATTTTCAAACAAGCATGATTTTGATTTTGTATTAAAGGAAGTGGCATAGGGTGTTGTTGTATTTCGTCTTTCCTACCAAGCATGTCGGGGTTCACGCCTACTATATATTTTCCTTTTTAGGTTATTTTAAAGGATCTCTCTTGAAGTAAGCTTGTTTCTGTGTTTGGGGGTGACCCTTGAGGTCACTTGGATGTATGTTTAACTTTCCATTTTGGTTCTATTCTCAATTTCATGTTTTTAGATAATTTTCATTGCTTTTTTGGATTATTTATCTATCATTTTTGGGCCAAATCATTCTCTACTGCCTCATAGTGGTTCCCTGCACTAGTTTCTAGGCCGTGGGGATTGGGAACGCCCTTCCGTCCATGTCATAGACCGGGTTGGGCACTGGGTCGGATGACGACCTGTCCTGGTTCGTGATAAAATGGTATCAAAGAAGGTTTGATCTTGTTATTTGGGGCATCAAGTAGATCAGAGATAGGACTGTCGGTACTCGAGTGGTAGGTGTAGGGAGAGTGTTGCGAACTCTTTCCCATTCTGATCCTCGAGAAACCAAGGGTAGTGCAAGATTTATGTTTTGTCTTTGATTTGTGTGGATGGGGGATGACAATAGGAGAAAACTGATATTGCGCGTTGCCTTACATAGAGTAGCAACCCATGTGATGCCAGAGAGTACGGTTCGACACTCCTAGTGGTTGGTTCTTTCTGAGGGCATGGTCTTATAAACCATAGAGCTGGGTTAGACATGACCACTAGTCCTCCGCCCAGGTGCTTTGATGTTTGTGATGTCTTGCTTTAGTTTTGGGTTGGTGCAAAAGTGTTTTCTTTTCAGAAAGTGGACCTTGTGTTTGCTCTTATTTTAATTTTTTTGTGTGATTTTGGCATGATTTTTTGAGGGTGTTTCATTTGAACCTTGTTTCTAGAATTCTACATTTGATTTTTCAATATTGAATTTCTAATATAAAATTTTTGGTTATTTGAAATCGAAGTGAGATATTTTGGAAATGGAAAGCACATTGAAAATTGGACATGAATTTTTAAATGGATTTGGAAAAAGGTATTTTTGTAATATTAGAAATGTTTTATTTTTTTGAAAGTGGGAGCACCTTGTTTTTTCCTATGATATTCCTATGGGTGCTTACGTGTGAATGTGGATGTGATTAATGCATAGTTGGTCGATCATGTGGATGAGTGCATGGGTGGCATAGAGATGAAAATCTGTGAGGCATCTAGGAATATCAGTGGTGAGTGATTGATTTTAAAAGCTGCATCTTATTTCCTAAAAAGTGGGGTTTTCTCTAAACATGGTTTTTTGGATTTTGAATGGTTTTTTAATTGGAAAGTAATTTTGAGTCTGGGGTGAAAACATTGAGTTCAAAAGATTTGTTGGGTTTTATAGTACTGTGATTGGTTTTTCAAGAGGGTATTTTTATTTAAGAAATAATTGATAGTTTAAATTGAAATTATTTGATTTTTGATAGATATATGGATGTTTTCTTTGTGATGTCTTTGGATTTTTGGAAGGTTATTTTGTGTTTGTTGTTTGTGATATGCCCCCTAGAAATGTCCCATGGGTTTCCAGTAGGTCTCAGTTCTTGGAATGGAAGAGTTGGGTTCTGCTCGATTCTGTCTACTGCTTGTAGGCGTCGAGGTAAGTGGAATATCGTTGAATGATTTGGGAGAGATGGAAGTGACATTGGTTTTGGAGGAACTCCAAAGGTTGTGTGGTGTAAGTTGTATCGAGTACGCTTGGTTTAGTGACACTAAACCAATAAACGGCAATTGCTCCGTTATTGTTGTGAATAAGGATGTCTTGAGCGATCCGTAAGACTAACGTCATCCCACAGTTGTCCCTAAGGAAGTGAAGGTTCCTTATCCTATGAGGAGTTGGAACCAAATGAGACTATTCTTGGAGTGATCCTTCCATCAATTCATGTTGCGTATCAGACAGACCGCTCAATCTCCTATCTATAGTGTGGTTAGTTAGACACTCTAAGTCATTCGCTGTAATTCTCAGTTGTTATGGTGATGAAGTTTCCATTTGGGACACGAGGAGAAGTATGCAGGTTTATTTTTCAGCGGAAGAAGTTCCAATCAGATGTGGTCATCCTATAACTACGAGGCGGTAGATTCTTCATACATTAGGGCCCCAACCATAGGTCTCTGGGTGAAGCTTTCACGTAGTCAAAATGCAGTGGATGTGGGTTGGGCTTGATCCGACTTATTTCCTTAGTGACAGGATCCTGAAAACATAAATTTCCCTATTGTGGTATTTCCTCTAAAGTATTTATCATTATTGTGAAGGGACTAATGGCCCTGACTCCTTGTTCCGGTCTTCATTTGTGGGAGTCCCTCTTGGCCCTAAAAGAAGTTCATAGAACCCGTATTCTTGTAATGCTAGCAGACATGCTCTTTGAACCTTCTTGTGGTTTGTTATGGATTGAAATTATACTCTATGTACAGATGATTTTTCTTTGTGGGATTAATGCATGCTTGTCCAGTTTTCCTCTAGGTTAGAGGTTTATGATTTCAAAACCATCTCATGTGGTTGAGTTTTGGCTAGTGTGGAAATCATTTGTGCAGGTCGGCCCGTGTTAATGGGTCCGTGATGAAGGGATTATTTAGTATTTCTCAATGTAAATTGGGAATGCCCGTGTGGGTCCCGTGGTGTTAGACATATTCTAAAATGGTGGGGAGACCCATTGCAGGTCTTGCCAACATCTCCTCTTATGTTGGTTCGTTAAAAACTGGGATCATGGATGGTTAAGATAGTGTTAGAGGCTTGTTTGGGTTTGTGAGTCATCTTGGATTGGAGAACCAATGTTAAGTAAGAGTCTTAATATGGTGGGGAGACCACCATTAGGAGAATTGTGGAAAAACTCTGCTTCCAATGTAAACTTGGTAGGGCAACCCCTTACTACGGCTCTACCCAACCCTGGTCAGGGTAACTGGTTATCTTTGGTATTGGGTTGTTGGATGGTTGTCATTGGAGATCTCGAGTGGCCCTGGTAATCCCTATGTTAGGGGTCGGGGTGTTCCACATTGTAGTTGTATTTGGAGGTGACTTCCTTGATATTGGTTATTTTTCTTGGTGATTCGGGTTTTGATGTTTTGGAGTGTTAAGTGAGGATTATTTTGAATACTGTGTCTTGGAGATATTGAGGTTTTGTTTTATGTATCTTCATGGTCTTGCTTGCGACCCTAGGTTGACCTATTCTTTTGGGACTTTCTGGTGGTAAAAAGTGTCATTATGGGGAGAATTGTGACACCTAGACATCTGTAGTATTTTTTTCTTTTATAATTTTTATTTTCTTTGTTGAGGTGTGGTCCGAACCTGATGAGAGTGTTTGCGTTTGGTTGATAGACAAGCGTTTTGGCGTCATAATGTTCGTGCATGCGCACGACAAGAACGAAGCCATGTGGCTTTTCTTAATCATGGTTCAGCCTGCCCGAAGTGTGGGTAATTAATTAATTAGTAACATGAATAATAATTTAAGAACAAAAATTAAATACTTAAAAATATTAAATAATTCAAGAGTTGTTTAATAATAATTATACTGGGATTATTTATATTATTTTATTATTTCAGTTAATTTTTTAATTAATTAGATAATATTAAAATATTATAATGGTTATGAAATTATTAGTATGTTAATTTTAATTTTGTTGATATTATTATTATTAAAAATATTATTCTTATTTTAAATTTGATTTAAAGTTTAAGTTATGTTTTAATTTATCTTTATATTTATTTCATTTTTATTTCATTTTTATTTTTATTTTATTTTTATTTTTTCCTTTCCCCCTCCCTTCCTTTTTCATACTCTCTTCTATCACATTTTCTCTCCCTCCCTTTAGTTCATCGCACTACAACTCTAACCCTAGCTGATGCCTTCCCATCCTCCACTGGCCTCTCTCCCTCGTGACGTCGCCCCTCCCTTCCACCGGCTACACCGGCTAGCGACCGGTGACCTGCGCCGCCTCCTCTTCTATTTTCGGACAGCTGCACTGCAATGTTCCACCCTTTCCCTTGCCAAATAGCCTGCGTCCATGTCGTCCCCTCCAGTCAACAACCTCAGCATTCCTCCCTTTGACAGTCATACCTTCTCACCGGCGTCCCCTCCTCCTGCTAGCGCATTTTCTGGCACCCGCTTCCCTTCTCCGGTACGGCTTCCCTGCGGGTAAACTCTCATCCTTCAATTTGTGGTTTTGATTCTTATTCATCGGGGTTTTTCATTTTCATTTGGATTTTATGGTTTAATTCATCCAATTGTTTGATTTTAAGTTATTCCTATGTTTTATTGTGGTGCGTTTGGCATGCGGCATGAGTTTCACACCAATTTGCGAAGTCGTTCTACACTATGGTAGGTGATTCCATGTGTAATCGTTAATTGATGAATTGTTTTCTGATTTTAATTAATTCATCATGTTTATTTATTAGTTTATGTGCTTTGAATTTGATAATGTTTGATATTTGATGTACTTTTGACATGTTTGTAGCATGTGGTGAAATATGTGTGTAATTTTTGGTGAAAATCCTTGTTGAGCGGTTGAGTAATTTTTTATATAAATTGTGTAGTCTGAGTATTGGTTTGGTGTTTGGTTCATTTATTGTGTCATTGATCTGATTTCTTGTTTTTAAGGATTAATTGTGTTGTTTGTGGTGTGCTTGTCATGCGGCGGAGTTTGTGCACCACTTTTGCGAACTTTCGATATCGAAGGTTTTTGTTTCCATATATATGGGTTGTTTGATAAATTAATTTTCATATTTAATAAATTTAGTATACTCATTGATTAGTTTTCTTTGTGCGAATATGGTTTCACATAATTTTTAATATGATTTCGATGTGTTTATTAGTGTTTTTATTTAATATGAATGTTTTGATATTGGGAAAACCTATGCTAAGCTTTTCGTAGTGTTTTATAATCATTTCTATGGGTTTATTATGTCGCGCAATGGCTGAAAATTCTGTTTTATCATGTTTTTGGTGTTACATCATGGTGCGCTTGGTATTAAAAATGTTTTTTTAGTGCATTGTTGGTATAAACCATTGTTGGGATATTTCAAATGCTTTATGAATTGTTTAACTATTTAATTGTTTAATTCCATTATTAAATTATTTGTATAGTGAGTGGTTCCTTCCTCGGGGGTTCGATTCATCATAAGTAATGACCTGTATATATGCATATGCATGAAAATGTATATGCATATAGGTGAAGCCGTTTCAGATTTCCCTTGTCAAAATCAGCGTGTTTTGAGGTAGGTTCCCTATGCCATTGCCTTTAATTCGAGTTTTCTATTTTTCTTGATGTTCCTTTAGAATTATTTCCTTTGTTTTATATGAAATTGATATGCAATATATATGTATATATATATATGGTTAAGGTTATTAAAAAGTGGTATCCTATGTATTTGATCATGAAATGTGTATTTCTAAAAGTTGTGTGGTCTTTTGGTTTAATTTGTTATAAAAGTGCAATGACATGTTTGACTTTCGAAGGGATTCCAAAGTGATTTTCAAAAATGGGTTTTGGTGTTAACGCATTATTAAAAGATGATAAGATTTCTCAAAAATGATTAATTCATTATAATTTTGGTTTTATGTTTATTTTAAAAAAAATATTGCATTCATGTGTTCTAGAATGATGAATACTACTTGTAAATTGATGAGGCATGTTTGGCACTATGATTTTGGTTTGCGAAAAATGGAAAACCCCACTTGAGACATTCCTCTTGATTGACAAATGTGATTTTAGTGTTTATGTGTGGTTTGTGATATATACCTAGTAAAGGGGATAGTGCATTTTTGTGTGACGGATAAAAAAATAGGATGAGCTTAAGGGGGGACCAGTGGTGAGAGGGTGGGTGTGTTTTTGAATAAAGAGATATCTATGTTCATGAATGTTAGTTTTATGAAAACTCACCACCACTTGAAATAGAGCATATTGGGATACCTAGGTATCTTGGTGGGTCAACTAGGGCTTGTGGGCTAGTGTTCCAGAGGTGATTGGACCTGGGTTCATTGTAGGTTTGATGATTGAAACACTAACTAATCATATGATTGACTAAGGGTTGTGGTCTTTTATGCCACGTTTTCTGAGGGTCGTGGTCTTCTAATCCACGTTTTCTGAGGGTCGTGGTCTTCTAAGCCACGTTTTACCGAGACATGAAGATCCTAGGTCTCCAATTAACACTAGATGCTTAGGGACTTCCCATGGTGCTTGTGATATGATTTTTAATTTAATTGTTTCATGCTTGTATCATCTTTTGTGAAAACCGTATTTGAATCTAAATTGGTCTCCTTAAATTTTGAAATGTTATTTCATGATCAAAACCTATTTTAAAAAGGGAAGATAAATTTTTTTCTTGGAAATGCATGATTTTTATTTGAATTTTAAGAGTTAACAATGTTATTTTATTATGCCTTATTTTCAAACAAGCATGATTTGGATTTATTATTAAAGGGAGTGGCATAGGGTGTTTTGGTATTTTGGCTTTCCTACCGAGCATCTCGGTGCTCATGCGTACTTTATATTTTTAGTTTCATGTTCTGCTTTTGGATATCCCTTTTAGAAAGCTTGTTTTTATGTTTGGCGATGACCCATGAGGTCCGTTAGAGGTATGTTTAACTTTCCATTCTTGTTCTATTTTCAATTGCATGTTTTCAGCTACTTTTCTTAGTTTATGATGATCTTTTATCTGTCTTTTCTAGGAAAAATCATTTCGAACTACCTCATTGTGGTGCCCAACACTAGTTGCCAGCCCATGGGTATCGGGAACACCCTTTGGTCCATGTCGTGGACCGGGTCGTATGACGACCTGGCCGGGTTCGTGACAATAAAAATTAATGGTTTTTTTGGAAGATATATTTTTCAACTAAAAATAGAACTTTTTAGAAAAATTTAAAAAAAAATACTAATACATTTTTTGTATGATGAATTAAAATCTTAAGTTCCGTAATATAATTTCAAAATTATAAATGTATAAATTCATGTTTTAAATTGCTTCATAATATATAATTGAAAAAAATAGTTGGAAAATAAAATTTCCATATATTAAATATTATTATTCTTATTTCTTATCAATTACCAAGTAAATTGGTATTACCCAAATATTACTATAAACAAACTTATCCTCAATAATATGATTCTGGTAATATATATTCATAACACATAATATAAAATTTACGTAAATAATAATTTTCTAGACAATAAATGATCTTATTAGCTGTATTAGGTAAACTAATTGAATATCATTCATAGTAAGAGTGTCTATTATTTTCAATATTAATATTTTCATAAATAGGATACTCCACTTCATTCCCACTAATTAAATTTCATTATTTTAATGGAAATATTTAATAATTTATATTTTATTTTTTTACATCACAATTTTGGTTAAGCTCATTTTTTAATGTAGGGAAGTCTATAAAAATAATTAACATAACTAATAAAATTATTATATAAGAAATAATTTTGTAACAAAAATGTTATAAGGAGAGATCCTAAAATTTATTAATTTACATATTATGTTACAGATTTCTAATACTTCTATTACCCTTTAAATTAATATACATTTATTATAATATTATTAATACTAATTTACTTATTTATAATTTCATGTTTTTAAATCTCATTTTATATGTTGTTAATGAGAGATTACTTAACCAATATAATTATATCCTTCTTCAAATGCCTTTTTTTATATCTACATAGGTGTTATTATTCCACCTCATATATTCTCAATTTCAAACCATTATATTAATGTCATATAGATTATAAAAAAATGGAATTATCATCTATTTGATATATATAAAATGGAATTTACTCTAATTAAATCTTTTTCATAAGTGCTCATAATGGAAAAAATCCTAAAATTTTGGAATGAAAAGTGTATATGGATCCCTAAGTAATGAAATACATATATGGATATTATAAATTCTTATAGATTTGGGAAAAATACACCTAGGAATAATCACATTGAAAAGGTTTAGTTAAACAATTATCTCAACAATCACCCTAAATTAAGTTGAGTGATCATAATATTACACACATTGTTAGACTATCCTAGAAGATATGATTTGGAATATTCACACGATCCTTTTAAAAATTGATGAATGTTTTTTACAGCTTCTTCCTTGGTCTCATGCTAATGAATACTATTGAACCTAATTGATAAGATCCATAGATTACATAGAATATTTAACATACCATTTCCACTATATCTCTTTGATATGTGTAATTACTATTATGTTTATGGTACCCGAATTTTATTAATCTAACTAAGTTTTTTTCTTTGTGACATCAAAATTACTCCATTAATTTTGTAAGATTTTTTTTATATTTTTTATTTTATGGATATCCTTTAATTCATTTAGCCAGAGGCCCCTTAAGGAATAGAATGAACTTTCTTGTTGACTCATATTGTGATTGGATAAAACTTAATTTGGTGAATGGTGTCATTTGTAAGTATATAACCCCTTGATGCATCAATATGTCTCTTGAAACAAAACCAATTGGGTTTTGGTTTATACCTCTCCCCATATCACAATGGTGCCTTTGAATAAAGCCCTAAAAATTGATGTCATAAATTAGGAATTTAATTAGTATGAGGTCAATGATTATTGCCATCTATATTTTCAATTGATTATGGAATCATGTTGTATATTTATCCTAGTCATATCACTTGTTCTATGTCAGTGTTACAATATATTGTTTTTTATAGTACTCCATAATGAGAATTTAAGCTCACTATGAATTTATATTCCTTTCCCTAAGAAAACTAGAGGATAAACATGTGTAATTTTCATGGATTCAATTGAAGGGATAATAATTAACTAACAACTCTTCATGTTATATATTATGTTTTCAATTTTAATGAATATGTGTATATAATCTTCTATTAATATTTAGGTATTGGATCTTTTGGTAACTCATATATTCTATAACAATTATTTAATATAACTACTAGTGATGGTTTTCTATTATCTCAATTATTATAGTTGGTATCATAGAATGTTTAATAGAATCCTTGGTGACTAGATTGAGAGGATCCTCTTTAGATATAATAAATTTTATAGAGAAACCTTAATTTTTTAAGGGATTTCCCCTATGAAAAATAATAATAATTTCATTTTAAAATATAATTACATTTAATAATTATGTGTAATACATTTTTTAGAGATTGGGACCAAAGAAAAGAATGAAAAAAATATTAACAACTGCAGTCAATGAATAGATGTTCCCCCTATGCATATAAATAAATATAAAGCTGAGGATAATCAAATAATAACCATATTAGAGAACATGACCAAGGTTTTTACAAATAATATAACCTACATAGTGAAACATGTTTATACACAACAT
This sequence comes from Viscum album, assembly GCA_963277665.1. Lineage (NCBI taxonomy): Eukaryota > Viridiplantae > Streptophyta > Magnoliopsida > Santalales > Viscaceae > Viscum > Viscum album. The sequence continues at coordinate 821,668,424 of OY728157.1, forward strand.
GGTTTGTCTATGTTTCATTTCTTCATTCCATCAAATCATCCAGTATTTTTTCGAACTATTATTCCCTTGGTAATTGACCATTTTATTAAGTACCTTGAAAAGATCTTATTTTATTTTGTATGTTTTGAAATAACAAAAATCATCATGAAAATATATCATCTAATGAAATATTTGGACCAATGGGGGTCACTAATCCAAAAAAGTATGTAGATGAGCTAAATTCCATACAATTGGGAACTCATAATGTGGTAGTTTATGATATATATTCTCCTCATGATAAAAGAGAAGAAACAGATATAGATTTCCTCAATTACACAAAAATGGAGGGGGGGAAATGTTACTAATTCTGAGGAAAATATGATAAAGTTAGAGAGATATGTTTTATGATATATATTTATATATAGTATAAAAAGAAATAATAATTGTTTATTTGATTGTTTAATGTCATTAATTCAAATAGTTTGGGATCCTAGACCTTTTCATCACATATTGGTATAATTTCATGCTCCATTAAGATATAAAATAAGTTCTCTAGGGAATTTTAATTGATAGGAAATTAAGAGAAGAAGAAATTTTCAAAGCATCATGGGAAGAAAATCATGGAACTGGTTAATAATAGATGGATGAGTCTTCTAACAAGTGATAAATTTGTGAATAAACGTCCTGGAATAAGTAAAAAGGGATAATTAGTTTTTATAAGCATGGATAAAAAGGCCTTCATGAAATTAATTAAAAGGAAAAGGAAGAAGATGTTGATATAAATTCTTTAACAGCAATTATACAGTACATTATGCGAACCAAGGCTCAGACCATAATGTGAAATTTCTTATAAAAGGCTAAGAAAAAAACCTATTTATATAAGAAATGTGAATTTAAATTAAATTAAGAGAATAATTTGTGTATCAAGAATCAAGGGAAGAAAATTATGGAACTCTTGAAGAATGGAAGGATGAGTCTTCCAACATGTGATTGATATGGGTAGAAACACCCTTGAACAAGTGAAAAGGGAACCTGAGTTTTTTATAATCACAGAGATAAATCCCTTTATGACCAAAAATTAGAAGGAAAGGATGAATATATTGAAAATTAATGATTTAACAATAATTATACGGGACATTATGTGAACAAAGGCTGAATCCTTCAAGGGAATATTCTGTATAAAAGGCTATGCAAAAAACGAAAATCTTATGAAATCACCAAAACTGAAGTCAAAATTTCAAATGTTTTGGTTGAAGGTTCATTGATAATAGCCTCAAGTTTATATAATAATTTATTTGATTTAGGATCATCACACTCTTTTATATCATCTATTTCTTTCAAAAACATTTAATATGCCTGTACATTCCTAGTAATGGATTAACCATTAAGAAACCTTGTGGAAATCATTTTTAACAAAGACATGCTATTTAATTATAATTTTGATGCAAAGATGTAACATAATTATATAAATGTTTCTTATACCTATGTTTAACTTTCATAAAATCTTTTATTCTATATTAGGTATCAAATATATTGTAAAAATACAATATAAAGGGAAATATATTTAATTTTATGATGGTGAGGTGAAATATATTTTCTTTAGAGGGAGGAATTATTCATCTTAATCAATTAATGATCCTCCCATAGTTTGTATCCTTAATTAAATACAATGATTATATGTAGATAAATAATGATATTTGGATAAAGAAGATATCATTCGAATAGAGGATGCACCCACGGTATAGAAAATAATTGGTGTTTTTCAAGGAAAATTGCCTAATCATCCACCTAAACAGAATGTTGAGTTATCCATTGAAATCATTCCTAATGTAAGATGTATATATAAAACTACCTATAGAATAGAAGCATTATAGTTAGAGGATTAAGTGGTGTAAAATAAATGATTATACGATTTTTCATGAAAAGGGATTTATATTCCATAGTGTCTTTTTGTAGGGACCACCAGTTTTATTCGTGAAAAATGAGGACAGAACAAATAGATTTTATATCTATTATAGGGATATCAATGGAATTACCATAATAAATAAGTATCCTTTACCTTGACTCAATTCCTTATTTGATTTTCATCATGGATTACAATATTTATCAATGTTTAATCTTCACTATGTTTATCATCAGGTATGGGCGTATAAGAATGATATTCCAAAGATGAAGTCATAAACAAAATGTGGACTTTTGGACTTTACAGTAATTACCTTTGTATTAAATAAATCACTATACATCTATATATATTTGACGAATATAGTATATATGGAATATATTGATAAAATTATTATGGTATTCATGGATGTAATCTGGATATACACTAAATGCTATAATGATCATGATATACATCTATAAATACATCAATATAACATAAAAATGGTGAATTATATGATAAATATAGTAAGTTTTAATATTTCTTCAATGAATCTTATTTTCATTTATATAATATTTCAATTGATGAAATATTTATTGATCCTTCAATGTAAAATACATTGAATGAATAAACTACACTGAAAAATATAACTAATATACATTGAATCTTTTTTTTCTAGTTATTATAAGTGGTTCACGTAAAAAATGTTACTTGATTCGATGAACCAATAATTTTGTTTAAATATAATTTGGATAAATTGATGTGGTCTAGGGAATTATATAAATGTTTTAGAGGGTTGAATTGGAGATCAATTAAATAAATAGTATTAACATTACCATAATGATACAAATGATTTATAATATATAATGATGTATTGTATAAAGAGTTTGGTTGTATCCATATGAATAATTATCGAGTGGTTTCTTATATATCAAGGTAATCCATATACCATGAATAGAACTGTCTAAATGAATACCACTAGCTGATATCCATATTGTTTTCTTTTAAAAAATAAATACAGTACCCCTATGGGGAATGGTGTGATAATACTATTGACCACAAGAGTTTGGAGTATATCCTCAATAAAAAGGATCTCAACATGAGTCAAAATAATATAGTTATAACTACCAAGGGACTAGAATTCCTCGATTTAACACCGACCAGGGAAGGAAAATAAGTATCTTGATTCATTAATTAGGAGGGACCATTGGTTTCTTACCATGATGTTGATTAAAAATCATCATATATATTATGATCTAGTTAATATGGATATTATTTTTATTCAAGAAATAGCCATCATTTATTTTGCATAAAATTTTAGATGTATCCTTACTAGAAAAGAAAGTGAAATCATAGTAGGATGATTAGAACATAAAAAGGAAAATTAATGTATTACATGTAGTTAAATTGATATAATTTATCTATAGATATGTGGTGTTGATTTTTTGATTTTTTTTTCATTTCATCCATACCATAGTTGAAGATTTAACAAAAAGATGAAACAAATTTCTCAAATTTCTTAATACACCTTAGTATGTCAATGATGCATAGGGATTTAAGAGAATATTTCCGGGGCGATGGTATGATGTGGGAAATTGCATGTTATTTTCCTAGATGCTTAGTATAATGGTATGTAAATATTGAAATGAGACATACTAAGGGATTCATTCAACCTCTACTAATACCAATATGGTATTGGAAAAATATTACAATGGACTTTTCGTTGGACTTATGATGGATCTAATGGAGAATGGTCCTCTATAGTTCATTTTAGATAACCATACTAAGTATTCTCATTTCTTATCTATAAGAGGTGTTCCAACCCTTTAGTGAATCCCCAGAATATATATCATCGATATCATAAGGCTTCATGGTGAACCTTTATAGATTTTATCCATTCATGACCCTCAGTTCACATAAAAATCATTGAAGAGTCTTCAAAAGGATCTTTATATTGATGTACATTAAACCACTGTATATCATACCTATATTGATGAAAAATTTTAAATGAATATCTAGAAATTGGATGAAATGTTGAGATCATGTTATATTTAATTACAAGTTATGTGGGATCATTTTATACATTTTTTTCAATTTTCATATAATAATATCTTCCATTATAGCTTATAGATAGAACCATATGAATAATTTTATGGAAATATGTGTTGTAATCCAACCGGTTGGGAATAATTTAGGGAATGAAATTTTTTTATCCAAAATATTGTGGAGGAGAGGACTATTAAATTAGGGGATATTCATGATAATATTAATATAACCTAGTGAAGCAAAAATATCTACGTTGATAATTATAGGGAATAATATTACATTCATATAAGTGATCATGTATTATTAAATGTTTCTCTATGTAATGGAGTTGTAAGGTTTTTTAAAAAGGATAATTTAATACCTATTAACATTGGATATTTTTAAATACTAGAAATAATTAGAGATATATCTTACTGATTAATTTTGCATCCTAATATTTCTGATGTACATGATGTCTAACAAGTTTCACTATAGAGGTAATACATTCTAGATCTAATAAATGTGCTTCCATATATGGGAATAGATATGGATAATCACTTTTCATATAATTAAGAGATTATCCAATTCATTACATGAGAGAGAATGTGTTGGGGAATCTAAAAAATTTATTTCTGAAATCCATTTGTAGAAATCAAAAAATAGAGGAGGAAACCTATGAACCTAAAGAATCTATAAAGATGGAACATAATTTTTTTTAAATATATAATATTTACACAAATTACATGGAAGAAATTATTTAAGGTGGTTGGAAGAATACTTGATAAACTACTTCAGCATGTAAACACTTTATCCTGAACCGTCAAACAATGCACACTCTAAAGATCCATTATTAAAGAGTTTATTTAAAATTTAATTCCTAAATGTATGATTTTGGTTATAAAAAAATTACACTAATTTTTAACTCTTAATAAATATATTATTATAATACTAACTATTGGGATATTCCCAAAAATAGTTGATTTTAACTGAAAAGTGAATAACAACTTTTTTTCCAAAGTTATAGCTTTTACGAATTTATCTATATATTTGAAAGACCTAAATGTTTTAAAAGCATTTTAAGTGTAAATTTATTTTATTATAGTGTAAAGATATACATTTTTTAATATTATAAATAATTTATATAACTAATGTCTAAAATTCTAATAATATATGTAATATTTTCAAATGAAAGGAAATAATTTTTATGTTTTTCTTAATAAAATACTATTTTAGTAAAATATAGTTTTGGATTACATTCCAGAAAAATAAAATTTAGTTTTATTACAATAAAATAATATATTTAATTAAAATATAAATCATTTATACATTTATTATGATCATAATTTTTTCAAAAAAATACTTTTTTAAATGAATTGTTTTTACGAGAACTAATGTGGAAATTAATTTTTCTATAACATATTAATTTTTCTATTAAATAGAATATATATTTGGAAACATTAATTAAAAAATATGCATACATAAACAAATATAAATTTTAGTCATTGAAAATAAATTTTATAGATTATGGTTTAATGAAAATGATAAATATAGAATTATTTTTTAATGAATTAATTTTATATGAGTTATATAAATTCAATACAGATAAATTTGAATAAATATTTTAAATTCATAATATTATATGATGTTTAAACATATAAAAAAATATATAAACAATATTTTAATTAATAATTATGAGGATATTAGAATAAAAAACTAAAATACACAAAGAATTTATTTAATAAATAGATTTTACACTATATCTTATATATTAATTCAAAATTTTATTTTTTCCCATTTAAAAATATAATTTTATTAAATTGAGTATAAATTTATATTAATATGGAAAATGTTTTTATGTGGTGTTATATTATATTTTTATTAATTAAATAATTACTATTATAAATTTATAATCATGATTAATAATGGTAAAATGGGTAAATGAAGTTACTCAAATTTGTAATAATGGAATGTTTATTTAAACCTCATATAAAGAATTTTTAGGTATGAAATTAAATCCCATATGTCTCACAAACCATTCCATCAACGAACTCGACTAAATCACCATACCCACATAACTGCAATGTGATTCCATTCACACTCCTTACCTATCATACGATTCCATGAAAAATATCCTCTTTTCACCAATAAAAGGAGGTCACTCCCACCCAATATTTAATCTGAGTCTACCCAAATGAAATTTATCAATAATTTCTATTCCATATTACACTCTAAATCCTCCTCATGGAGTTTCTAAAGTTCTATGGAGTCCCCCAATGATTTAATAAAAAACATAGTAAGGTAAGGGTCCCCAACCCTTTGTTTCATATTAATTGAAATAATTTTATTATAATACCTTTTTAAAATATTAACTTAATTGCAATTTCATAGTATAATATCATATTAGATATGTTTTTAATGATATAATTTTTAACCCCTATCATTATATCATTTCCCTATTCCATTTTTATGTCTATATAAGGGTTTTCATTCCACAGTATCCACTTTTAATTAGAAATCTTTTATTATGTCCATCATAATTTTAACTATATGAAATTATCACCCATTTGATATGTCTAAAATGATATTTAATTTGATAAAAAACTTCTCCTAATCCATCGTAACTCTAAAAAATCCAAAATTTTGTAAATCTAAAGAGTGTATGTTTTTTTATAGTAATGAAATACCAATTTGGATACTAGTATGTGGATATGACTTTAGAATAAATACATATAGTGGTAATCACCACAAAAAGGTTTTTTCTGAATCATTGACTCCACAATCAATATGATTCATGAAGTGTGGGCATAAGACTTTACACCTCTCTAGACAAACAAATGTGATATGATTTGTAATATTCACACACTCATTATGAATCCTAATGAAGGATTATTCCTAAAATTTCCTCAATATCCAACCAATGAAAACTATTAAACCAAATTACCATCTTCTATGGATAACCAACCATATTAAAATTACCTTATCCACTTAATTTCATTATTAGGGATACATCTTATTAATTTTATGATACCCCAAAAATAATATGTTGATTAAGGGATTTTTATGAGACAAAAAAATTATTATATTGTACGGGGAATAATTTTTGTATATTGTTTATCATATTGATTTCTATGTTTCCCTAATCAGATGTTTATTAAGGAATAATATGAAATATCTTATTTAATTTTATAGATAATGCATTGGACATAATTTTATTATTGGTGTGGCTTAGAATTATATATCCCCTCAATGCATCGACAAGTCTAATGAGTGAAAAAATCATAGGGTTTGATGTATACCTCTTTCCACATCATTATAGTGTCATGGAATAAGGAATTTATGGAATGTTTTAATGCCCAATATTTTGCATTCCATCAGTATGAGATTAATTACTATTGTCATATTGGTGTTACTTTATTGTCATAGACATATAATTCCATCATTTTTAGTTCATTATGGATTCATGTACTTTTTTATTCCCAACATATTAATACTTACATGTTTATATTATTATAACTTATTCTATATGTTCCTCCTTACTGAGCATATGAGCTCACCATTATTTAGTTTTCTGTCCCAAGGAAACATAGTGGATAACTATGTGTAATTTTATACGATATGATCAAGGGCATAATAATAATCTCTCAATGTTTCCATGCTACATGTTACATTTTCAAATATAATGTATGTGTGTACTTATTCCTCCAAGAATACTAAGGTCTTAGATCTTATGAGAAATATTTTATTCTATATTAATAATGTAAAATTGCTTCTAGATCAAGGTTTTCGATGTTTGTTTTATTAAAAATTTCATATGTATTTTCATAAAAAAAAATTAACACACTTTATTTTGAAACTAGAACATAATGGTATGTTTTTATGTTCATTTATAGAATTTAAGATGTTTTACGAGAATTATTTTGGAAATTATCATTATATAATCTAATTTTTTTTAATAAAAATTAATTTTCTTAAAAATATAAAAAAATGTTATTATGGAATATAATACATGAATAATGGAATTATATTCACAATGGAGTTGAATTATTATTTGATTTTATTATTACTGATCACTATAAATCCAAATTTTGTGTCTATTGTCAAAGCGAAGTGTATATTGATCAACAATCAAGGATCAATTATTTGTATCATAATATATGTTTTATTTACTTCATCGAATTAAATTATTGTCTTGATAAATTCTTTAAGTAAAAATAATAATAGTATAAATAAATAATTTCCTCCAGCATGAATGCATCAATAAATTTAACTTCCACTGATGCTTCGTTTCATACATTTTTCTCAAATTTTGGTATATATATTTGAAATGGGTATATTAATATAACATTTAAAATGCCTAAAAAAATTATTTAAATTGAAAACATTAATACTGAATGATCTATTGAATTGAAGATGGAAAATGGAAACAAGTTTTCCAATTAACATTAATTTTTAAAATTCCATCTCCTAATATAGTTATTGTATCATAGTTCGATTTTCAAATTAAAGTTATAGAAAATTTATATTTTCCTAAAAACATCACAAATTAATTGTTAAACATAACTCTAGGACTAATAGTAATAATTCACTCCATTAATAAAGGAAATCATGATCTATATACCAAGGAATATGATAATTTCTATCACAAAAATTTAAATTAGAAGCCTATCTATCTGAAATCATGAAATACGTAATCCAAATGCTAAAAATACGTATATTTAAAAATTTCAAAATATTATTTCAACATTAATAGATTTTTTGTAACATCTCGGCCTGGGTACTAAATGCCTATTCCGTAAGCTGGTTTGATACATCACCTCAACTATGCCAGCCCAAATGCTAGAGGATCCTAACTAGTAGCGTGGTTCTAATATATATAACATGGGGAGACTATAGCCAATATAATAAATAAAAACAATAGCAGAAATTAAATAAAAATAAACAAATGATAATAACCAATAACCATAATAATTATATAACCAATACAACCACGTTTGACATGATAAACCAAAATAGGAAAATATTTTCCAAAAATAATGCTGTAGATTTGTCAGGACATATATGTGTGAAGTGTATAATTAAAAGTCCAAACCAAAAGACTTGCTACTCCAATGTTGTCAAGAAATCATGTATGGTTCCCCAATTGACGATCCATCCCAACTAATCCATATAACATAGCGTTCTTTCCATATTCCTATACTATAAATTAAAATTCTACTCGGGTAATGATCTGGAATCTAATATAGGGTATGAGTTTAACTCTGCAACCCACAACCAATAGAATCTAAAAAAATATAAATTCTATAACAATGTGTGACTGTGTATAAATAATAAAGTATAGTACATAAGAAAACAGTTACGACATTTTATTATTCTTTAATTAATAACATAATATGTTATATTGATGATGACACTCAAACCATCAATACATTCTTTGGACCACTCTAGAGTTTTAACCATTTTTCAAAGGGAATCACAACCAATTATTTCATGGAATAAATTATTCATTTAATTCCATTTTCATATCAAATCTACTTGGATTCCAAGTCAAATTACAATATCAGGGTATTAGAACATTATTTCTAGAACCCCATAGGTATATAGAACATCATACCATATCCCACACCTCATGCTTCAATTGGGTATTTGGAGAATCATTCGTTATCCTACACACATAATAACTTATAGGTATTTGGTGTATCTGTACTTATACCAGAATCATAATCACATATATAACAATATATATAAACCAAGGTTAAACATCATTAATCTTCCTATAAATCATTCTCAACATAGTGTACCATTATAATTATAAAATCAAATCCTAGATCTTTACATTAATCACATTTCATAATTTGAAAAACTGACCAGTAATACATTTATAACACTATATAATATAATCCATTAAACCATCAAGATTTGTCTAACCAACCCCTTAATTCCTAATGTCATCCAATTCCAAATTACCAATACTTATTGATTTTAAAAAACCCATTAATAAAGCATTTCTATAATATCATTATTTAATTAACACATTAATTAATTAAATTTATGATTTAATTTCCATATGTGGAAATTGAAATTACAAAACTTTACACACAAAATTATAATAAAGACTACGAGAATTCACAAATATACCACCTTCCTCAAGATCATTGATGAAAAATATCTAAACCACAACCCTGAGTTGATTTATATTTGTTGAATTAACAACAATAGATGATATCTAAAACAAAAATGTAGGATCAAGATCGATAAAAAAATCAATAAAAAAAATAGTTCAATTCCTTCTTCTAGAAATGAGGAAGGGAAGGAAACCATGGAAAGAAGACATAGCAAGGATTGAACACACAAATGGGATGGTTAGAATGAAGAAAATACTTCTAAAATTTCATGGAATTCATCCTAGGTCGAGAGGCGGAATGATTCATATATGAGGAATGAGATTGTGCCCACAAAAAAAACCTTTAAAAGTTTATACTCAGGATATTACATTAAATTTAATTCTTTTACATGTCATATAATTCTTTTTAGAGGGTAATTCTAAAAAACTGGTAGCCTCAAAGTAGTATATATCCTAATTAATTATTTCATGAAGATTAATAGGATTACATGTAGTCTAATATTTTTATGTCATGGACCAGTCCACCACATGTAACCAGTCATGACATAAATTTATAGGAATTCACAGATCGTTTATCCCATGTACATGAAATGTAAATCTTATACATTATATTTTTCAACAAATGGAATAGAAAACATACATGAAAAATGATTCTATATTACATTTTGTGATATATTATTTTCAAATCAGTCAAATTTTTCACGATTTCAAAAATTGAGAGATATATAATCATTCCATTATTATATAATTAGTCATATCTAATGAATCTAACATAGTTTGACATATGTTTTCAAAATATATATTATTAATATTAATTATATCTATCACGTGACAAACTATAAAATTATAGCAACAATGGTAAATCCAAAAAAAAAATATTTCACACTATCTAGTTATGAACTCTCGTCTGATTAAAAATTTCTTTAGTTTGTATTTTTTCCCAAAGTAACAGGAGGTAATGAAGAGATGATATTTTTCACCCAAATACCAGAGGTCATTGTCTTGGGCCCATACCATTCAATTTTACCATTTATAATTTTCTCAATTGTTCCAAAAATGTTTATTTAAAGGAAAAAATATCATATGAAATTAAAAAAATAATGGTTTTTGTCCCTTGATAAATATAAATTTTTTACTACCATCCATACCTTACAAATAATTCATTTAACCATGTGTACTCTATCCATATAATATATCAAACCATAAAAATATCATTTATTTTAGCTAATAATGTTTCTATTATCGTAAAAATCAATTATGCGACTATATCAGATATAGTTATACCAATACTCCAAAATAAATTTAATTAATCCATTAATGGTCACAAAAAACATTAATATTATTCTTCCTATGACATGAAATTATTAGTGTCAAGTAAATCTATGGTTACCTAATACACAGAAATATTAGTTGTTTTTCTAGAGTTAACAAAATTGGCCTTTATAAATAATAAATGTTTCACCAACCAAAAGGACAAAAACCATTCAAGAAAAACTCTAAAATATACACTATGATATTGTACAAAAAAATATAGATTCAAATGATCAATTTGTTTCAAAAAATAAATATCATAATAATGATTTAGGAATTCATTTATAGAAATATTGCACCGATGCAATGTCAATAATGAATTTGTGCTATTAGATATTAACATACATTATAATATTGGTGTAATAAAGAAAGTCCTCTACAATTTTACAAGAACATGTCATGAATTTCTTTATTAAAATCTTTGTAAATCAATTTTACACACATATTATCGTTAATTATAGATTCATAACCAAAATAATAAAAGATATATCCATTTGAACATACACGAGTCTTTTCATAACTTAGAACAACATTATAGAATAATTTTATGAGTTTATTATAAAAATATTCTTATATTGTATTTTTATATTGACACAAATATTTAACCTAATTAATTATTTTATTAATGTAATAACAAAATATTACAAAATACGATTAAATAAGTAATTTTGTAATAATTAATTCTAGTTTTATTATCTGGAATCTAGAATATAAGCACTCCCTTGAAAATTTATTCAACTAATAAAATTTATATGGATCCACTTTAGAATTTGAACCACCATTTTATAATCATATTTGTTAAATAATAAGACAAAAAACCTCACGTGCTCTTTATAAATTATGATAAATTATGAAGAAAAATAAATTTAAATTTCCCTCTTACTTACATTTACCATGTTGATATTAATAAATTAAATTTGTGTGTAAGAAAAATAAAAATAGAAAAATTCCAATGTTATAAAATGATTCATATCTCTTTATATAACATTTCATATAGGGAAAATTAATTTTATCATCCAAGGAAAACATAGTATGATAAATTGAAAAAGAATGATCTAATTCATTTACCATAATTATGAATATAGTTATACTAGAAACATGTTGATTTTTACATCACTTATCAAAACATGATCTCACAATAATTTTATATCTATCTTTTCTATCGAGTAATTAAAAAACGATTTTATAATAAAAAAAGTTATGTAATTTTTATAAATACATATTAAATTTTTAATAATATTTAGGAGATTGAAATAATTAACTAACATGTAAGAATTATTATTTTTTGAATCAAAATTAATTTTCTAACTTATTTTAAAATTTTAAAAATATTTTTTAATAATAAAACCATTTTATAATTTTTAATATTTTTATGTTTTTATGTTTTTGCTGTATTATAATCAGTTTTTATAAAAAATTTGATTTATTATATCATTTATTAATTATTATGATATTTTAATTTTATTAGCTTTAAATCTTAATTATATCCTTTATTATTATTATTATTATTATTATTATTATTATTATTATTATTTTATGGATTGTGAACATGCTTTTTTTAATATTATAGTATAGGAATAATATTAAATAATATTGAAAATTTAATAATTATTGTATTTATTATAATTAATGTTATTTCTTAATTTATTTTTTAAAATTAATTTAGATATTTTAAATATTTTAAAAATGTTTTATAATTTATTAGTTTTCAATTTTCTGTAATTAAATTAAATTATTTAGAACGATAAATATATATTATTTTATCATGATAATATTATTTTTCAAAAGAAAATAAAATAGATTTAAATTGTTTTTATGTTATATGATACAAATAGTTTTTGAATTTTTTATATTTATTATGTGACATCCCGACCTACAAGCAATTGAGTGGTACCCCATGTCGGTGGGTCACACGACCTCATTTTTGCCTCCCTATACATATGTGGTTTTCGACTAGTAGTGAGGTTACAAGGTAGTACAATTGGGAGACTCTTCCCTCTTGATTAAATTAGTACATCAATGTAATAAATAGATAAATAGTAGATGTATAAGAAAAGAGAAATAAATAGTGGAAGGTAATCATTGATATGATAAACTAATAAAATATACATCAAATATAACATTTAGTATCATATAAAAAATAGTGCAATGTCATGTATCTATCTAAATTAAAAAAAATCATCCATGGAAGCAGACAATAAATACAATACACATATCAAATGAACAAACAGACTAAAGAGATGGACTCCCATTATATCATGATTCTTATTTAGTCCTATGATTCCCTGCTCCAATACAGTAATCACTCAACCTTCAGCAACTAGGGGTTTTACCCTATCCCTACATGCACCGACACAATCTATCATGATGCCATTAGAGTCTTAGAAATGGTGTGAGATAAAATTAGTAGGTCACCATCAACATTTTCTATAAATATCCAGTTAGTTCATGTAATATAGGTAGTGAGAAGATAAAAATGGTAAGCGGTAAAAAAACCCCTAAAGGGTTAGCTCTGGTTCCTTATGGACACTAGGCTGACTCTACTTTCTTTGGACCGTACAATGAAACTACTAAATCAGTAACCTAATATATAAATATATATGGCCAATATACAGAGTGAAATCTGTAGCCATATATATGAACACTGATACTAGTTTGGACCTAATTTGTAACTCAAGCTTCCATGGTTAGTGTTAGATCAGTTTGGTTATGAAGAAGATACAAGGGGGTGGGGTGAATTTTGATTCTCTAAAACCATTCAAAAAAATAAAAATATTCATCTTGACACGAATTGTATCTTTCTTTATCTCTTATTGATGGGTGACTAGTGGAAATAAATAAATAAATAACCCATATATATATTGTGTATCTGAGAAAAAGTTCCCATATTGGACTCCACAAAAACTCTCTCTACGTGTTTGGTGATTTTTATTATTATGTCATATTACTTGGGACATCCACAACTGAGTACATGCTATTGAGACCTTTCAAAAAATTATTTTACATTGCATTCTAGTTCATCTATTGGGAACCATAAATCCACATCCTAGAATGGGAACTTAATACTCCTTTAACACAATGATAGATTTTAAGAAATTTATGCTCCAATAAATCAATAGAGATTGATTTTATTTAGAAAATGGGATTTCTTTAATATTCGCGACATACAACTGATAGTTAAGTGATCTAAATTGAGTTATAAAAAAATAATCATTAATATGCGCACCGTAATTCATAAAATAGTGATAGGGGTAACACCACACAAATTAATAAAAATGACTGTCTCCAAAGTGTAACTCATCCAAATACTGTGCCGAACTTGTAAAATAAGTAATAAAAATAAGATATCGTAGTAGTGATAGCAACAATAACTATTCGACTGGATAGATCAAAACATATATGTCTCCAATGTGTATCTCTAAAGGTAATAACACAATGTTATTTAAAAAACAGAAACTTTTCTTTCGTATTCTTATATTCTTTTAAATTAAGAAAATTAATATCATAAAATTTATACTGATTATCGAACATCTCCAGTTAAAACCTTCTATAGAAAAGTGCACATAAAAATTAAAAATTATTTGAATTCCAATCATTCAACACATTCAAAGAGAGTCGTAAACTCCATTGGATGTGGGAAAAATTTAACACATTTTGTATGAGCCTTTGAACCAGTCACAAAATTACTTTAAAGTGATATTTACTTTTGGAGTGATATTTGTGGAAAATATATATAATATCATTAATTTAAAACCCCATCATTGTCTTCTCAAATGTAGGGTTCCATCATGTAATGAAGAACATAAAAATTTTCATTGAAAACATGTGATTTTTTTTACAGAAGTAAGGTTTGAAAACCATATATTTATTCTTTAATCGTAAGGGTTATTGTAAACAAAGATTTGTAGATTAATAATTTTCCAAAAATGTAGGGTATATGATCCATATATTTTCTTCCCAATATAGGGGCCCTAAAAAATACGTTGTGTATATAAATATTGGATACGAATAGTGATAATAGAATACTTTAAAATATTTCCAGAATACATAAATAGATGTTTTCCAATATATTATTGACCGTTGAAGGCATCTAGAGTAAAAAAATAAATATTCAAGAGAATATCACCTTCTTAAGATTCACATAAAATAAAAGGTTATAGTAACATAAATATGTGTGTTTGTTTGCATTAAAGTAAAGAATAATTTAAGGAAATTGTTGAATTAACACACACTCAACAATATCATTTTTTTTATGATCATAAAACCTATAAAATAAATATTAAAATGATATTTTTATAATTTTTCACAAATAAATATATGAATTATTATCTAACTTCTCCACTTTATCCCCTTTCATGTAAATTTCTCACCAAAATTTATCCCCTTTTTTATGAGGACAACAACGATATCTTATTTAAAATTTTAAATAATACAATATATTTACACTGTTTATAATGAATATGAATTTGAAATTGAATTAGTAGTAAAAAAATATTTTAAATTCAAAAAACCAAATTTTCTACCACCAGCCTTTTAGAAAATAATAAAATTTAGTTATTGAAAAATATGTATTCAAAACTTTTAATAATATAAAATCTCCATAAATTCCTGCTAACATTAAAAAAAGATAGAAATATATACTCAAGGGGCCATGAATACATAAGAAATATTATTTAACAAATAATAATGATTTTTAATTTTAATCATTGAACATATTCTTCTAGATCCTGTATAAAAAATGATATATATTTTCTTTAGAAAAAAATAATTGAATAATAAATGTTATTTAAATCTGAGGATATTTTCTGATATACTTTGGATGAAAATGAACATTATTACATATTATCATTCTTAAAACAAAAAAAAGGTAGTGGTAAGACATTCCTTACACTAGCTTCTTATTGAAGCTAAAATCTATGAAATCCATATTTTAACCAGATTTTTTTTATAAAAACAAAGGGTGAGATAAATTTCCCAATAATGGGTTTTTAAAAGACAATGAAAATCATTTTTGGAAATAACTTTTGAAAAATAATTTGGAATATATTTTTAAAATGCATTGGAAAATACCATTGAAAATACTATTTAAAATATATGGTTTGGAAATCCTTTGAAAAATAATATATAGTTTTGAAAACATAATTTTAAAAACACTTATCAAAATATAATAGCTTTTGAAATCTCTTTTTAAAATACTATGAAAACATGATTTTGAAAACTCTTTTGAAATTGATTATACATTAGAAAATAATATAATACTTTTGGAAATATATACATGTTTTAATATGCTATAAATCATATTAGAGTAATTATTCATTTAGAAACATTATAATACATTTTGAAAATACTTATACTTTGAAAATATTTTAAATATATTTTAGTGTTTTTTTTCGAAAACACCTCGAAATTTCATGAAAAAAAATAATAGAGCCACTTCAAAAATGAATGTTTTCTCAGCCAACCCACTTTACATAAGAATGAATTCACTCCCCATCCTATTTCATGTTCACAATGTCAAAGTTCCATTTTTTTTAAAAAAAATTAGATTTCCGTAAATATTAAACTTTTGCACTGGTTTTTTATTGAATAAAATAACAATGCATTAAAGAGACATACATATTTATAATTATACATCAATATATACATATATTATCATTATTAGGTAGTCACATGTAAGATTTTCTACTACCAAATATCATGTTGTTTATCTTTTTCCTAGTATGTTAATAAATATAATTAACATCTTTGTATTTATAATTTCCCATAAATTAATTTGTATTAAAATGTTATTATTTGTGATTCCATAAATAATATCATTAAAAACCCATTTAATTATCTTTTTGGCAGAAAATAATGACATACATGAAAAAAAAATTACATGAAATAAAATAAAATATTAAATTGTTATTAACCTAAAATAAGAGATATATATTTGTCATATTAAAATAATTATAAATAATAAACAATTATGTATCACACATAAAATTATAAATAATAATAATTTTAAATAAAACTTTTCATTTATGTATAATTTGATGATTATGAAATTATGAAAAATCAGAACATGAATTTAAGGTGAATTCCTATACAAATAAAATATTAATTGTCTAGAAATGATAATTAATGGTGTATATATATGTATATATACAAAAAAACATATAAATTATAACATTTTTAAAAATCCATGATTAATCCCTTAATCACATAAAATAAAAGAAAATTAAATATTGGCATATATATTATTAAATGTAAAATTACTATTTTCACAATATAATTCCCATAACAATATATGCATATTTATAAACTTACTTTAATTAAAAAAATATATTAATTATAGAATAAAACCTGAACATATCATTTTGAAAGAAAAATTACATAACACACATAAAAATTATAAAATAAACATATTTAGAATAAAAAAGTATTTATTAGTTAATAAAAAATATTAAATTGGATGATATCATGATTTGCAATGAATTACCATAACATTTTAAATCATGGAACGATCATAAGACACCTTTGTATATAAACATAAAACTAGATTTATTAGAATTAAATAATCTTGATCATTGAACTAATAAAATACATATACATGTTTGTATAAATATATGGAATACACCCATAAAAATACTTACATTATTTTTATGTAACTAGTCATAGAGTACGAAAAATAAAAATTAGATATATATGACAAGAATAAACATAAAAACCGGACATATATAAATATATATTATGACAGACATGATTAATTTAAACTTGATGTTTTTTTAAATTAATATAACACATATAGAACTAAA
The DNA here is from genome assembly GCA_963277665.1 of Viscum album. Taxonomy (NCBI): domain Eukaryota; kingdom Viridiplantae; phylum Streptophyta; class Magnoliopsida; order Santalales; family Viscaceae; genus Viscum; species Viscum album. The sequence continues at coordinate 821,686,536 of OY728157.1, forward strand.
TTTACATAATCATTTGTAGGAAAATAAATATATATACTTGGGTAAATGATCAAAGAGTATAGAAATAATACTTTTATGTATATATATGTTTCAAAAACATTAGATTATATAGAAAAATATGTATATATATATATATATATCAGGAAATTTAATCATAAAACATTAAATTGATGTTTTTGGGAACAATATATAAATAAAGTATGGAATTGAAAATAAAATCAATAGTTTTAAGTTTTTAAATGTAAAAGAACCCCTTAAAGAAATTTAAAAACACATTCATTCACAATTAGAATATTTAAAAATGATTTAAGGTCATAATATTTAAAATTTAGAAATATACATAAATATTATGAACAAAAATTTGATGATGAATCAGGAAAATTAGATTTAAATAATGAAAAATTTATTACGTAAATTTTAAAATACATTTATTTTCAATTGGTATAATAAAAAATTATTTCAGTACATATTCTAGAATATGGATCCACATATATAAATAGTATGAACATAAAAATTAACATGAACCATACATAATTGTTATAAATAAATAAAATCCGCTCATTGTGTTGTTAACTAAAAGAAGAATCAGATTGAGTGGGTTCTTCTCCCATTGGAGTGAAGGCATGGTATTTTGCATTACTTGAGGGTGTATAAATAAAGAAGACAAGAAGAAATAAAGGTCCTACATGGGTGTGTCCAAATATGGAGAGGATTTTTATCCCTATAATTTCCACACACTTGCAAACACATATATGTGTGTGTGTGGAAGGTTTAGGTACTTTTGAAAATCAAACATTGGTGTTTCTGTAGGGTGAAGGGAATCGAAGGGTTTTGAGAAGACTACAATGGTTTATTTTGATATATTTTGAATGGATCTAGGGTGACACCATTGTAAAATAGTGGGATTGAGTGGATAAAATGGAAGGGAGTAAAATGATCATGTTTGGTCATCATTTCATGAGGGAGAAGAATCGAAGAACCACGAGGGAGGTTGCAACATCAGATGACTGTGGTGGTTATGGGTTTGTCAGTTATTGACAACATCATTGGTTTAATTACAGTAGCCTGTGGGAAGCTCAAAGAGGAAGAAGAAATATTTGATGTCGGTGGTGGAGACATGGAATGCAGGGTGACCAAGTGGAGACCTAGTTAATCGTGTCAGACTATCAATGAGTAGACGAGGGAGGATGAAAACCCATTTTCAATTTTGTTTTATTTTTTTAGTTTTTATAAATGATTTCTCTATTGTTTATTTGTTTTACATTTTTTATAATGTTTTAGTTTCATATATATATATATATATTACACATTTTTTTAACATTTTTATTATATACCCATATATTCATGTATTGTTTTATTCATTACACAAGAAATTAATATATGTATATATACGATTTCAAATACTATCAAATAAAAAAATAAATTGGATATTTCTTTTGAGGGGATTACCATTTTAATTTTTAAATTTTTTATTATTCTAACATAATTATTTGAATTAATATGACACTTACTAAACACAATGTTTTATTGTTATTATCTTTTTATTATAATATTTAAATTAAGTAAATATTTATTTCAAATTGATTACATTTTTAAAAAAGTATTAAAGAATAATTTTTATTACATTTTAGAATTATGGTTTTATTTTTATTAATCATATATTAATATTACATCTAAAAAATCTCTAAAAATTATTTTAAAATTATTAAATTAAAAAATAGTGATTTTATAAATAAACAAAGATAAAGGATCTTTTTAAAAAATAACCATAATGACCTATAAAACTAATAAATTATATATATATATGATGTGGAAAAATTGAATTACTATTTATATAAAAAAAATTTAAATAACATGTATGGATGTATTTATAATATACCACATCAAAATATTAGGTTTGGAAAAGTACTTTGAAGAAAAAAATCACTATTTTAGCTACTTTTAATAAAATTTATTTATGTATTGAATGAAAATATACATTATTCTTCCTTCAAAAAAAATACATTATTCTAAATTGAAAATAACATCTTGAATGATTATGGATATATATCTATGTTTATATTATTTTTATATATTAATTTATCTTAATTATAAAATAGTTTAACAAATAAACATTTATAATAATAAAACTGTGCTTAGAATTTCTAGGGTGTTATATTCTACCCCCTTAAACATAATTTCATCCTTGGAATCCGTTTTTCATACTTAAGGAAAATTTGGTGTAACAACCTTAAACATTATGATATATTCATTTATAAATAAATTTATTTTTTCCCTTCATTAGTTTTATGAAATACCATGTAAATATTATGCCACACACAATAATGAGTTAACCTGCATTAGACATAAGGCCCATTCTTACCTAACAACAATATATTAATAAAATATTATTATTTAATATAATACATATCCTAGACTTTATATTTGATGTTACGAATAATATTATCCTCTTTTAAATTTTTTTTATTCCATATAATTTTAAAATTTCTCTTATATATTTTATTGACATGATCTAAGAATAAATTCATTTTTTTGGATAAAAGATTTATTTTTTAAAAAATATATTTTTCCTCTTTATGATGGTGCATAATTTTTAAATATAGTTTTTGAATCTATTATATATTATATTTTAAAAAATAATCATATTCATTGGAATAAGGATATAAAAATTTACTTGGGGTGAATTTTTTATATTTTTTTGATAAATTTGACATTTTGATGAATAGTAATAATATACTAAAATTAAATTGAAATTCTTTCTGATCAAAATAATTCATGTTGTAATATTATATTATTGAATGGTTTTAATGTATAAATATAAAATATTTTTTGTCATTTAATTTAATGTAGTTCATTTCCATTAATTTTACATTGAACTCAGATAAAAAACAATTTCAATTTTTTTAATGATTTAACATTTAAAAAAATCATTTTCATTCCAGCCAAGAGATTTATTTTAATATAATTACTAAAAATTATTTGTTTTGAATTTTGAAAAATGTATTCCATTTTTGGAATTAGTGTGTCCAAATTATATAAATAGGGTCCTTTTATTTTTGGGCATTATGAATAGTGACTAGTATTCTTTTTATTACCATAGTTTTGTGAAAATCGAGTACTTAAAGGTAAAAATAATTTCATAAAATTACCCTAACACCTATAAAAATCATATTGTATGACTAAATTCGACCCATATTACCTATGTTTAGAAATGGAATCATTTAATGTACTTTATTCCATGACTATGATAAGAATATTATTATAATTAATGAATTTGACAAAATGTCACACTCTCATTTCTTATAAGTATAATAATATCAATAAAGTGATATCCACTAGATAATATCGATTATAAATATTCTCTAAAAATATAATATAAATTCCTAATTTATTTAAATTTATTTATTATTTTTAGATATTAATTAATTACAATTAATGATGACACAATAGTGATGCACACATTATTTTGTTAATAGAAATATCAAAACAATGATATTAAAAATATTAAAATAAATATAATTTAACACGATAATTGAAAAAAAAATTTATAGAGAACATTTACATGATAGTGACATATTTGATGTATTTTTTCAATGTTATCATGTTTGTTTTAAATTTTTAAAATTGAAAATATTGAATAGTATTAAAATTGACATGAATGATATTTTAAAATAATTACAGTTTTTATTAAATGATATAAAAGTAATAAATATATATTGTTCAAACAAATAACTTTTACATTTTCATATATGTCATAAATTATCTAATTGGTGTTTTTTAATTTTATGTTAACTATATAATCCCTAGAGTGTAAAAATTCAAGAAGACGCGGTAAGAGTTAAACCGTTTAACTATGAGTTGAATACAAATGGTAAGGTTAATTTTATGCCACTAAAATGTCTAAAATTCATTGGTGGAGGGTATTTAGTCCCATACTCATAATATCCTCTATATAAAATTCTTTTGAGACATCTAAAACCAAAAATAAATCTATAATAAATTAATATATTAAGATTTTCCAAAAGTTCCCATCACCTCTTTAATAAATGGGAACTTATCCTTCTAATTAATTCTCACTACTATAGACCTTATCCTAGACCACCCCTACCCATTTAAAATTAAAAAATTCATAACATAATCCTGGAGGCCATACATTGGGTTGAGATCCAATCTAGGGAGTTATTTTGTGAAAATCAAAAAGAGATACCTGAACAAATGGTAAATTTTTATAACCTATTTCAAAGTTCTTTTTTGTTTATACTCTTTCTTTATATACTATTTACATACCAAAGTAATAACTCTAGTATCATAAATATACATAGATGTTATTATAATCATGGGACTACCATATTCCACTTTTTTTCCATCATGCAAATAAAAATATAAACAAGTGTGTGTGCGTACGACTTACCGTCTCCACATCGTGGTGTAAATTGTTATTTAACACTAATTTACTTTGATTGGTATAATTACAAGTATAATGGATTTAAAAAATTAACATAACTTGATAATTAATCTGTATAATTAATATACCATCCAATTCCATACAATTTAACCATTAAAAGATTGATATCGTCGCTCGTGCGTATATATGGCATATCGTCTACACAACACAATGAAATTCATTATCCAAATTAACCATTTATGAATGAGTTTAAAATTAATATAATGGTTAAATATAATATATATGAACATAATATCATTCTACATAAGAATAAATAATTCAAATACATATGATACATGACTTACCTGAAAAAGCATACATAGGAAAACGAAGCTGTTAACACACGAAACAATGGTAATACTGAAATATTATTAAAAAAAGTATAATTGGATCATATATGATACCATAAATATGGATTTTGGTTCTAGTATAATATAATGAAATACTTTATCTATTATTCAAGATCTTAATTCACCCTTGACAAATGGAATGTATGAGGTGAAAATTAATTTCTCAATCTGATTATAATATGAGATTGCTTATCCGTTAGTATTTACAAGGAATTATTCATCATCCGTGTCCAGGATTCATAAAAATATTTTCTAAAGGATTATTTTTAAGGTTTTAGGAAAGGTAAAATTTAACTAATACATCATTTTAAATGTTCTAATGATATATTCTTATAAATAATTCTCATTAATGGCCATGATTTCATAATGGTTTTAAAGATTTATTTATATGGACATGAATGTTTTAAAATGTTAATTTATTTCAAAAGATTCAAAGTGGTATGGGAAGCTTTGATAAAAAAAATAATTTTTTAAATCCCTTTTTTTACATGTGAATTGATTTTAAATAAATGATTTCATAGGAAATGGGGGTATTTGTCTAAATATATTTTTAATTAATTAATTAGATTATTTTCATTTTTGTCAATATCATTTGTTGGAATTCATGCTTAATTGAGGTATATTTATTATGATACAATCTTCCATTCTTTATTTAAAGGGTTTATGATATATTTCAATTTGTATGTGATATTTTTATACAATTCATTGTTTATTGTTAAAGTATAAACATTTTGTATGCTAGTTTAAAAAAAATTAATGTTAAGTTTTATCCCTTTAATAAGTGGAATGAATTGGAATTAGTAAGTGATGGGTGGGGCCCACTATAACCCCTCGATGCATCGGTAGGTCTTTTGAGACAAACTAGTGTCTTGGAATAAGGCCTCAATGAAATGGTTATGTATGGTCTTGGAACAAGTCCTTGATAGCATGGTTATGATTTCCATCATTATGAATTCCTTCATTATTAGATTAGTTATTGATATTATTTGGGAATATTTAACTAGTAGAATATCCACCTGAATGATTAAATGGAATTATTTGATTTATTATTTCCATATTTTTCTGAATATTATATTTAAATGGATTTTGATTTAGTTTTATAATTTTCCTTAAAAATTTAGGTTTATTTATGAAAGCATCTACTGTATTGTTTAACCTTACAGAGCATCTGATATTACCCCTTTTATATGTTTTATTCTCCCATGATGCAAAGAATTGTTTTATGATAGATATATAGGGTTTATCTAGATGAATAATGGTTCTCAAAATGGATTATCAATGACGTATTTTATGTTCTTATATGTCAAGTAAAGTTCATGTATGAAATCTATTTTCCAAGACCTCTAAACAGATCGGCCCTTTATGATTTAATTTCATGTAATCATTCCAATATATTAAAATAATGCATTCTCTCCAATCAACTAGGGTCATGGTATTATATTTTGTATCAGAGATGGTTTAACAATAAACACAGATATAATATTTATCAAAATTAGATTTGGGATCATAACCTTATGATAGACATTGAGGATAAGTATAGAGGAATATCCTAAAATTTTGTTAATGTAGAGATTATGTGGGTATTCCTAGAAAATACATCCCTTCATAAATACTAAATGTATGTGGTTCTAGAACAGATATTCCTAGGCGTAATAACTTTGAAAAGGTGTTCCATGCCTGACTTAGGGAAACCCAGTACACAAAAAATGAACGTTACTACACACTTGGTTTGACACTCTGAAAAGATATGATTGTAATGATTCAGATTTTATTTACATACCATTACGAAGGATTGAAAAGTAAATATGCCCACAAAGTAACCAAAGTTTATGATTCTATGATTTATGATGAATAAATTTAAGTTATGTGCTATAACATATTTATAGTTATAAAAAGTATATAGATTTATAAGATAATACAATATATTCCATTATTTATAAATGGAGCATAGCATAAGGAATAAGAACTCCACCAATGAGCATGAACCAAAGATTAAGAAAGATCATATCTTTCATGGTCTTAAACTAAAATTTTAGATGAAAATATTGTCCCATGTGTTCTCATCATATGAGGAATTAATATAAAATGTTAATAAGATATTTATATAATTCTTTGAGTCCTATGGAATTTAAGGGAATCAAGAGAAAAATAAGATGTAAGAGAAAATTATATATAAAGTGAAAAAGGTAATGAAGGATTTTCCCATATGTGCTAACTATGGACAAAATCATCCTGGAAATTCTTGAATGGAATTGTAGTATTTTATAAGTGTGTAGAAAAGGTCACGATGTTTGTAATTTAATGGTTAATAAAAAGGATTACAATTTATAGTGACTCAACTACAAATAGATGGGACACTATGTAAATCAAAGTCTCAATCGTTAATGGAATATACATAAGATGATGCTATTGGATAATGAAAAAATTATTATATTGTCATAGATTATATGGAATGATTAATATGAATATTCAAGAATTATTTTATTTGAATATGTTTTTAGAATTTTACTTATTGTAAGAAACATGGAATATATAAGGACTGTACTTCAGTACTATTTCATTAATTATTTGAGATTGTTTGGTACTAAGTAAAGAGACATAGTTGTAAGATAAACTATTCGGAAAATATATAGTTAAGGGAAATATAACCATTAATATGTTTCTGATGCTGAGATAATTATGTTAGAATAATTAGATGATTGATTTGGATTATGTATATATCATACTATTGACTATCTTGGAACTGATTGATGTTTTTTTTATTCCATCATTTTTTAAGTTTACAACATTTTTGGATTTATGTTGTATATCCAATATTCTATGTTTTACATAAGGAATAAGAAAGTATGAACTTATTCAATAATGTTTTATGGTAATTCAATCTATTATCTTGTTTTAAGATAATATAAGATGAAGGTATTCACATGTTTAGTATGTGACAAAAAAATATCTTCATTATGTTATGTGACCTTCACTATAATTTTTTGGACTGTAACTCGGATAGATGTATTTTGGATAAGTCTAATGGTAGGAATAGAATAAGTTGAAAATTGAATACTATTTTTAAGGATATAAAATTTGTTAATATTATATTTCTAATTTTATAGTAATATAGATTTATGAAAAGGAAAACCCAAAGGTCAGGAGACAACCTATCCTATTCAGCAAAGCCACAAGAGTTGAACCCGCAACTAAAGGGCGATAAGGGCCCATCACCTACTACTATCCCAGATGTTGTCTTTGATTGTATAAAATAGTTTTTTGGTATTTAAATGTTATGATATATGAGGAATAATTTCATTTTTTGACAATATATGATTAAGATATATAAAATATTTTTTAATTTTATTATCTTTTGTTGAGAAAGATGAGTTTGTAGTAAAAATTAGTTAATGGATAAAACTCTACTTATCATGTAATTATGATTCCTATTATTATTATTCTATGAAGTTAATTAATTTTTATACTCTAGGGAAAGGATCATAAAACCCAAAAAAATCCTAGTACTTTGTTTTTAGATGAATCAAATGGCCCCTTCGATTATCGTAGATATATAGCTTTATGGTTGTTCACTTTTTCCAAATCATGTTCTCTATCACTCTCCATCTGAACTTGATGGTTACATTTTTGTTCATGTCCATGTTTTCCAACATGGAACCATATTATGTGTTATCTATAGTGACCTCCATACATAACTTTATTTATTTTAAATTGGGGGTCACATTATTCCGTTTTTGATATTGGATTTCAGAAAAGATGTTTTCAGATATCAAACCCCTAGTTTTCGATCCCAAGATTAAATTGTGAGGACACATTTTAATGATGGAGGGGAGAATGTAACACCCTTATACTTTATAATAATTTCATTTATTAATAAATTTAATTTTGTGTCTTTCCTAAATTTTATGAAACACTATGGTATGCTTTCTCTACACACAACAATGATTTGCCTGGCAATAAATACAAGGCCCATTTTTATCGAACAATAATATATTAAAAAAATATTACAATTTAATATAATATATAGCCTAGGTATTAAATTAGTTGTTATGATAATTATTAAAAAAAATTTTAAAATTTATATATTCTATATAATTTTAACATTCATCTTATATATTTTTTGAACATGATATAAGAAAATATTCAATTTTTTGATAAATGAAGTATTTTACAAAAAAATAAGTTATGCCGCCTTATGATGGGACAACCATTTTAAATCTAGTTTTTGAAAATTTATATATTATATTAAACAAATAAACATCTTAATTTTATGTAGTATGTAAAAACATACTTAGGATAAATTTTTGATATTTGTCTGATAAATTTGATGTTTTAAAGAATAATAAAAATATACTAAATTTCAATTGAAATAATCTTTTCTCCTCAAAATAATTCATGTGTAAAATTATATTATTGAATGGTTTTAAATTATAAATAGAAATTTTTATATAATTTAATATATTATAGGGTTTTGTCATTAATTTTCTATTTCAGTTAGATGTAAAAACATTTCAATCTTTTGAAATGTTTTAGTTTCTAAAATAATCATTTTTTAATTCTAAAAATGAGATTTATTTTAAACTAATTAATACAACTTATTTGTTTTTTGTTTTTAAAAATAGAATCAAAATTTGGAATTAGTGGGTCCAAATTATGTAAATAGGGTCCATTCATTTTCAGGTATTGTGAATAGTAACTATAGTATTTATTTTTATTACCGCAGTTAAGGGTAAAACAAGTAATTAAAGGTAAAAATAATATTATAAAAATACCCTAACTATCACAAACCACCTCTCCAAGATGAGGGAGGGGATGAAAAGGTTTTATACCTTTCATTATTCAAGTGGAAGTAGAGATAATGACCCCTGAGTCCTGCCATTAGTAGACCCCAGAGTGGCGACTAGCATCAAGGTTATAGAATCTCACATAAATGGAAGGAATTACAATTTTTATAGAGAAATATCTGGAGATAATATGGTAAATACCAGCAACACCAAAGAATAAGTATAAATTTAAAGCCATGAATCTATTCCCACATGCATGTTCAAAAGTGAAACTGACACAATGTAAGAAAAAACTACCAATATTCTACCATAGGAAAAGAACTAATTGACCACAAAAATTATCCCGATGCTCGATCAAGTTGTCTTAAATGGTCTTCAAAAGTCCTCATGGAATGATGAAAACAGTTTTATATATATACGATGAACATAAAAGCATACTCAATAGCGAAAACTAAAGCATCTCATCCACAAGCGTGGGAATATACTAATGCCCATGTGAGAAAATAGTAGAACCTCAATCCCATTCCAAGGAGTAATATAGAGCCCAACCCCACCAAGTCATAGTCACCTGAGTAACGCAGGTTAATTAATGTAATAATATAACCAAATTGATATTTGGGTACCCCGCACCACTTTCCCACTGGTTAATTTCTCATTCCTAATGAACTAACATCTTGATAATACCACTCTTACCACACATAGTCCCACTACCAAAACCTTCCCACACACACCGAGGCCTCAAAACACACATTACCTACCTGCACACACCTGGGCCTCAATCTTCACACAACCTTCCTGCACACACCCGGGCGTCAATGACCGTACAACACACCTGAATTCACCTTATCCTTATCCCAAAAGATCATTGGGAAAACATACCAGGCCTTCAAAAATGAGATCCCCTAGTCCAAAACAAACCCTTTATCAAATAATCTTGGACTATGGTAATCTTAAATCCATTACATCTTGCCCATATATGCCTGAGTGGAAAGATCTAGAAGAGGGTATAAGGAAGAAAATCTGTAACCAGCCATTCATCCTCCCACCAAAATGTGAGGAATGCCACACTCCCCCATGAAATGGATGTGTTCGGAACATATTTCTCAACAATGGTGGTGTGTATAGAAATAAAAAGCAACTAATATATATATATAGGTAATCAAATACTCAACCCCAACCTATGGGTTTCACATGAATAAGAAACAAACCCACACTAGCACTGCTTTTGTTGCCACCCCTTTATGCACAACTATATAATAACCACTAACAAGAATTAAAACAAAACACTTTTTGTTCAACTTCAATTTATTTATTTAAGGTGATTCAATTAAAATTATTCCAACCATTTTTGGATACTAACAACAGTAACCATACTAAATAATGAACAAAACCAAACTACAACCACACTACACAACAACACAAAACTAGGCATGCAGTCCCACTGCACATCTCTATTCAACTACTACCAACTATCATTCTGTAATGTAATACCACCCATTACTTATCTCACTACCCAACCCTACAGTCCCTCTACCAAAAAAATTACCTATTGTTGTCCCACTAAATGATGTCGCTTTAAGACCACAACAAAATTGAAGGGCAGTTCCGTTGCCTACATGTTCAACCATTTTTCAGTCAATCAATCTCTCGAACTGAGAAACCAACACCCAAAGGATAGTCAAACAACCTAAAAGTTTATCCATTACAAAATCAATCAATCTCCCAGACTGAAACATCAAAACTCCCCCTATACTTCCCACATATAAATCCCACCAAACCCATACAAGAACACACAACACATAACCACCACCATCGAACAAATTGTTTTCAAATTTAAACGACAAGTCATCTTAAATTTCCACTTTAATATAATCATCATGATCATAAAACAAGTTTGATCCAAGGTAATTATTTTATTTAACTGGGTGTATATGATTAATCAGATTTCATGTTACATATCTGTATCAAATCATCACAACCAAACTGAACACCAGTGCACAAGAAAAGACTATCGATGGTCATGTTTTTCAGAAGACATATAGTCACAACATCCAAAACAGAAATCAAAGATAATAGAAAATAAAACTGAAAACCAACAAAAAACCACACCCTACCCATTATTTTATTTACCTGAGTTATCTTTTCATCATATTAAATTCCTTTGTAATTATTTTTTTCAAGAAGAGTATCCATACATTTAGTACAAGGAAAAATAAACATACCCACCTCGTATGATTAAAAATTAAATATAATAAAAATTAAATCCCTACTTAGATGATCAAAGATCAATGTTCCTTCTCCTGAGAATAACACGGGATTACATGACTTGCAAGAAGAACTCCATAAAGGCTGAGTGGGAAGTGATCCAACATAGGTGAAAAACTTGTCTTGGGAGGAAGTATCTAGGGACACCAAGAGAAATGAAAAGGAGTAAGGAAGAGAGGAACTCAGCTTAAGAAGAGGCCAGATCTAAAAATATGAGAGACCATTTCTATGTACTTAAAATTCGGATCATGGATTTACCACATGGCTTAGCATTTTCACACGTATGAATTAATTAATATTTAATAATTCCCCTTGGAAATGGTGGGGATAGACCAATATATGACTAGTAATTGATAGATTAACATTAAATGAAGAAAAACCTACATCATGGATAAAACTGGGAAAACATGGAAAACTAGACAATGGGATGTGACACCTATTGTTGAAAAACCTTAATGGTTCCACCGTAAACAGTGCGGCCATGTTTGTGTGACTATGATAGTGTGACCATAACAGTGCCACCATAATGGTACCCCCATAACAGTGAGACAATAAACGGTGTGACAACGATGGTGATACTTTGGTAGTGTGACCATAATGGTTCCATCGTAATGGTGTGACTCTAACAGTTCCACCATTTTAGTTGAAAATTTTTGTGGAATCGAGTTTTTGAAAAAATCCCGGAGCAAGCCACTTTGATCCCTATGGACACCATGACCACTGGATATTTACAAAGGAAAGGCCCATGGAAATATGTTTCATTACATCAGATACCTCTCAAACTATTCTTGTTCGAGAGAATTCAAAAACAAATCATAATAGAGAGAGAGTCTAAAAAACAACTTTTAAGACAACTCTTAGGGATAAACAATCATGCGTTGAAAACTAGAGGGGAAACATAGACATCTAAGAACCCCTATTTGATATCTATCTTCTGAATAAATAGGGATACCCCAAGGCTCCACTTATTTAATGAAATACACAAACAACAAAGGAAACAATGCTCAGTCACATTGATCATGGAGCTCCTTCTCCTTGTCATGATATTATCTTCTTTGGGTGGAACATAATCTCCCACACGGGTTTAATCACATCCGCATTAATGTGTATTGATTTGGGATCAGGATATACCTTCCCACTTTTCAGGACATTTCACATACATTCATAAAATAAGGGAAATATCTCATTTCATAGAAAACAAGGTCAATAATCGACCACAAAAAATGAACAAAAGAAAAAAATAAGGGGAAAAATCAAAATAGTTCTTAGTACTTTGAACACATTTGCACATCTTGCTCCCATGTACTCCTCTCAAGGCCACCATGCCTCCAGAGCACACAAACCAAGGGAATGGTCTATCCACATAGCACTTCATCACATAATCATTTATTGTTACCAGTCTCTCTAGGAATGTTGCATCATCCTCAATATCCAAATCTCCCCTGTCTAGGATGTGGGAGTCATCATGTTGATACTGAAAGAGTTGGGAGACATGAAAGAAATTTTGTATCCTCACCAACCATGGTGGAAACCCCAGCTGGTACGTCACTTTGCTAACTCATCGCAACACCTTGATGGGTCTCATGAACCTAGGAGAATAATTTCTCCCCCTTCCAGACCTATATTTTCCACGCTGAGGGGAGACCTTTGAAAACATGTGGTAACCAACCTCAAACTCCAAGGGTCTCCTCCTATGATCAACATATGAATTTTTCTAGTCCTAATATTCCTATATCCTTTCACACAAAAGATAATACTTCTTCATTGTTATATGCACTATCTACTGGCCAAGAACACCTACATCCCCAACCTTTTTCTAGAACACAGGTGAACGTCACATTCTTCTGTACAATGATTTTAATGGGGCCATTATAATGGTAGTGTGAGAGCTATTATTGTAGGAAACTCCACCATGGGAATATGTATTACCCACGATCCTCCAAATCCCATAACACTTTCTCGCATAATATCCTCTAATGTTAGGATGGTCCTCTTGGTCTTTAAATCCATCTAAGGGTGGATGGAATTTCTAAGGCATTGTTGGGTTCCAAAATCATGATGTAATCCCCTAAAAAATCCGGAAGTAATGTCTGTATCTAGATACAATAAAATGGATCTCGGAACCTAGTGTAGTTTTACCACTTCACCTATTTACCTTTTTGTTAAGGAATCTACTGTGTTAGACTCATTAATCACCCAGAAGAGAGCTTATTTCATCAATAGATCCACCACTAACCTGATGGTATCACAACCTTCCTCAACACTGGGTATTCATGTGATTAAATTCATGTAGATGTCATCCCATTTGCTCTCGGGAAGATCTAAGGGATGCAACAAACCACTGGGAACACAGTGATCAGTCTTCACTTGCTAGAACACGTGGCACCTTTCCACAAAATGTGCTACTTACCACTTCACTCTGGGCCACTAAAACTGACCTCTCATGAATTGGTACATCTTGGAGACTCATGGATTTACGGTCAAAGGTGAGTTATGGAACTCACCAATAACTCCCTCATGCATCACCACCAGCACAAACAACTACCCCCAAACAACATATGATTATGACTGTCCTCCATCCATCCCTCTAGTGAATCACCCTGGCTTACACAATAAAACATCACTTCATCCTCTGAGCCTCTCCACTGAGACTCATCCACCTGTCATATGAAAGAAGATTACACTGTCATCTAAAATAGATAACCTCTTCCATCCTCCACTCTCAATCCTAGATGTAAAGCATCCAACTCCTTCATGTCCTTCCAAGCATCTGCAGACTCCCAAAGTATATCCTTATATTACTACCTTATAATGGAATCAGCCACAACATTCCCCTTTCCTGAGTTTTAGGATATCTCAAAGTCGTAGTCATGATGAAACTCTATCCACCTCTACTACTACAAGTTCACGTCCTTCTGAGAAAATATTTACCTCAAACTCATGTGATCTGTGAAGTCCACTAAGCATTCCCTAATGTGGTAATTCCACAAAACATTAGTGTGAACACAACCGCTACAAGTTCTAGGTCATGGGTGTCATATTTATGTTCGTGAGGAAGTAACTACCTAGTCCCATAATAGATCAATTTCCACTACTACATCATCACACATCCCTAGCCTGACCTAGAAGCATCAGATAACAAATCAAACATCACCCCTTATTATGAAAACATATGCACTATGGAACTAAACAACTTATCCATTAGGTTGCTAAAATATGCTTGACACAGCTCACTCCATATGAATGTCTGGTCATTTCTGGTCAAATCCTTCAATGGAGCCACATCTCCGGAGAAGTCGAGTACGATCCTACGGTAATAACCTACGAGACCTAGAAAACTACAAACCTCTTCCACATTCTTGGGTGATTCCCAAGAAAAAACATATTTGACCTTTGATAGGTCCTCTTATATTCATTGTTTGGACCTTATGTTCCCATGGAAGTCCATCTCTAGTTTTTAGAACATTCCTTTGGAAAAATACAAGTTGAGCTGGTGGTGTTGGAGGACCTCCAAAACTATCCTTAGACTCTTGTCATGATCCTCCTCTAATCTTAAGTAGATAAGAATTTTTTCTATGAACATGACCTCAAACCGGTCTAGATAATTGTGGAAAATAGTGTACTTGAGTCCCATGAACAAATCAAGTGCATTCGTAACTCTGAATGACATGACCATGAACTCAAATTTCCCATACCTTCTCCTTAATGTAGTCTTCGAGATGTATCCCTCCTACACCCTCAACTGGTGATATCTAGACCACAGGTCGATCTTAGAGAACCACTCACTCCCTTCAACTGGTCAAAAAGGTAATCGATCCATTGGAGGGGGTAACGGTTCTTGACCATCACCTGATTTAGTATATGGTAGTGTATACACAACATGATACCACAATATTCTTTCTTTTCAAAAAAGACTGAATCTCCCCATGAAGACACGCTTGGAAGGATAAAACCCTTATTCATTAGTTTATCAACCTGTATCCACAACTCCCATAACTCATAAGGCTCCATGTGATAGGGAGACATCAAAATATGGTAGGTATAGGGTTGTTTATCTATCCTAGACTCAATATCACTTCGAGGTGGTAGAGTAAACAAATCCTTAGGTAATATTTCTAGGAAGTCACTGACAATCCCTGAAACTACTACCATCTATGAGTCTTTTTAGTTCACTGATTTCTTGGCTACCAAAGAAATAAGGGGACCCACGTGATGGCTTCCCTCTTAGAAACTTCACTCACCTAAGAACATTATATGCTGGCTGCCCATATATGAGAATAAAAACCTTCTCCAAAATTAGTCGATAACTCCATGTATATAAAAACAATCAGTCAATGTATAGGATGCCATCGTATGGCTACATCTGTAGTCAAAGAAGATCCCCATTAGACTGATGCAGCCCCATCATCAGTCTACTTCCTTGTTAAACATAATACAGGATTGTATGACCTCCAACTAGCATAATCAAAACTATGGGAATGTAAAGTATCTCTACGTCTAGACCAAAGTTATGGGATATAATGGTCTAAAAAATGAGTGTCAAGCTCCGAAATCAAACAAATCACATGGAAGAGTACAAAACATGCTTATCGTACCGAGAAAAACCTATGGACCCACAGGAACTGCTACCTCTATGGCGTGCAACATCCTATGTCCGACTCCTCTTACCCTCAACTGTTGACGGCCTCCCCAACCCCACCCAAATAGAGGCCCTTGAGGTGTGCCCTGAGGTCAGC
Organism: Viscum album; assembly: GCA_963277665.1. NCBI lineage: Eukaryota > Viridiplantae > Streptophyta > Magnoliopsida > Santalales > Viscaceae > Viscum > Viscum album. Next base: position 821,703,115 of record OY728157.1, read on the forward strand.
CTCCTCCACCACCGTCCACCCTCGGTGGAGCGAGAGATGGATGCCCCTGATGCTGGAAGGGCCAAGCTAGAAACTATTATTGTTGATGTGGGTGTTGAACCAACCCACCCCCACTATAATGCACTCTAATAGGGAAATGATTCAGAATATTCCCATGGATACAACAAATAAATGACCTCGGCCCTAGGCCCATTAGAAAAAGGTGAGGAAACAGAGATCTGATCTAGAACTGTTGAGGCCAACTCCACGCTGGCAGAAACCTAGAAGGCCCTGATGCCGGGGACCTACTGTTGACAGCCATTCCCTTGGACGAACCTAGCTAACTCCCCTCTCTCGGCACACCTCCCAACATGTGAATCATCTCCACTACTTCATCCTTCTTCTAGACCTCTAAGTACATTGGTAGAGTGAAGTGAGAAACAACATACTGAAGATAATTTCAGAGTGCCTCCTACAATAATCTAGCATGTAACTCCTCATCTGGAAATAGATCATGAGTAAATTGAAGGACATCCTTGAACTTGATCCCCAGTTCCCTCATCGACACACTAACCTGCTCTAGGAAAATCATATCTTGCCTCTTCTTATCCTTCATCTTGGATGAAAGGAATTACTCCTAGAACAATCTCTAAAAGTTAATCCATGAAACCTCAATTTCCTTCTTCTCCCAGAGGTAAAGTGTCCACCATTAACATGCCTCTCATCACATCTAGCTCACAGACAATGAAACCAAATACTTTTTCTGATCCCAGATCAAACTGTATGTGATCACCCACTTTTATAGGAATCTCTCCTTCTCCATGTCTTTGACGCTTCCCTCTTACTTTCCTAGAGTCTTTCACCGGAAGGTCCGAAGCGTCTTCTTCGACTGGTCTTCCTCCCCCCCCCCATATTTTCCCTCCACTGATCAACTAGATCAACTTGCTAGGCCTTGATTTCTCATACCACATGGGGATGACATTCAGGTTCCATAGCTTAAAAAGGAAAAATAACTCCTAATCCTGGGTAGTGTGGAAATTTATTTTAGATTTTCTTAAACTCGTTATTTTTTTATTTTCCGAAACACCCATGAAACACAAGAACTCGATTAATTATGATGCATGTACCATTCTTGGGGTCTCTACCCTGCAATCAGTGTATCATCCCCTAGTGGTTCAGTAGGTACAATGTCCTTGCATTAGATCATGAGGGCCTTAAACTCCCATGTCCTAACCAGTATTCCCTATCCTACTTTATGCACCACGATTTCCAAACACTTTTCCCAACTATCCCAAGAAATCCTCAATGTACCTATCCCCGAACTCTATCATATCTCTCAACCATCAGACTTTGATACTATTCTATCATGAACCTCCTTCTCCAAGATGAGGGAGGGGATGAAAAAGTGCCATGCTCATCCTTATTCAAGGCGAAAGAGAGATAATGACCCCCAAGTCCCACCTTTGGTATGCCCCATAGTGGCGACTAGAACCAAAGGTATAGAATACCATAAAAGGGGAAGGAATTACAATTTATATAGAACAATATCAGGAGATAATATGGTAAATCATAGCAACACCAAAGACCAATGATAAAAGTAAAACCAAGAATCCCTTACCACATGCATGTTCAAAAGTGAAAACGATACAAAGTAAGACAAAAATCCCAATAATGTGCTAAAGGAAAAGGACATGGCATCAACATGAACTATCTTGAGACACGACCTAGTAAAGTGTCGTATCTTCCACAATGTACTCCTAGAAACCTAAAAATAGTTTTATATATTTAGAGTGAACATACAAATATTCACAGTCGGTAAAACTAAATCTACTCAAGCACAAGTTAAAGAACAAACTAATTCCTCTTTGAGAAAATGGTAGACCTCAAGCCCCTTCCAAGGAATACTAACTTGACCAACCACACCAAGGCACACTCACCCATGTTATACAAGTCAAGCGAAGTAATAATATAAGCACATCGACGTTAGGGTAACCTGCCACAATTTCTCACCGGTTAACTGATAATTCTCTAACTAACTAACATCTTGACGCTACCACTCTTCCCACACATACTCCCATTGCTATAACCAGACTGCACACTTCTGGGCCTTAAATGACACAAAAAATTCCCACACACACCTAGGTCTCACACCGCACACAAACTACCTTCACATACCTGGGCCCAAAACCACACACAACCTGCCTGCACACGTTTGGGCCTCAACGATCGTACACCACGCCCGAAGACACCTGGGCCTCATCCCGAAGATACATAGGAAAACATTCCTGGACTGCCAAAACCTAAGCCCCTGGTAAAAAACAAAACCATTCACAATGAATCATGGAGTATGGTTAGCCTTAATCCATTACAGCTTTCTCAGATACACTAGAGTGGCATGATCTGGAAGAGGGTGGAGGAAGAAAATCAGTAACCATCCATCCATCCCCCCATTGGGATATTGGGAAGGACACCATCCCCGTGAAAGGGAGGTGTTCAGTACATAGTTCTCAATATTGGTGGTGCTTATATAAATCAAAAGAAATGAAAGTCTATATATGTATAGGTAATCAGACACTCATCCCCAACCTATGGGTTTCACATGAATAGACAAAATTCCCACACCTGCAATTCTTTTAGTGCTACCCCTATATGCACAACCATATATAAATCACATCAAATAATGGACCCAACCCACATTCTGTTCAATTATAATTTATTTATTTAAGGGGATTCAATTTAAATTATTTCAGGATTTCTGGGAAAATATCAACTATAACCATACCAAACAACGAACAAAACCAAACTACATTCCCACTGTACAACAGCACAAAACTAGACATGCAGTCCCAGTGCACATCCCCGTTAAACTACTTCCAACTATCATTCTTAAATGTAATACCACATACTCCTTCTCTGAAAACCCGTCCCTATAGCTTCAATTCCCAGGATATTCAACATTTAAGTCCCACTACACGACGTTGCTTCGCAACCACAACCCAATAGAAGGACAGTTCAGTTTCCTAAAAGTTCATACATTTTTCAATCTATCAAAATCTCAGATAGCGACACCAAGAAAAAAAGTATAGTACCAATTCATTCAAGATTATCCATTCCAAAATCAATCAATCTCTTGGACCGAGACACCCACACACCACCTTGTACCACCCCACATACAATCCTCAGAACCCAGACAGAACACACTACACATAACCAAAACCATCAAACCAAGCATTTTCAAATTTAACCAAAAGGATTATTTAATTAACATTTTTATATATCTTGGGTGATCACATATTTTCCAATAAATAAATCACTTTATATCTATTTTAAAGAAAAATTAATTTATAACAAATTAATATTCCAATATTTCCCAAAAGTGTCCCCCACCTCTCTTATAAAAGGGAACTTCTCATTCTGTTTAATTCACACCTCTAAAGACATTTTTCTCGCCAAAAAACTGACCATTTCCTCCCCAAAATCCCCTAAATTCATCCTAGTGGCCATACATTTCTCATAAAATCATACTAATGAGTCTTTTCGTCAAAATAAAAATGAGATACCAAAAAAATATGTAACTGTTTTATCACCTCTTTCAATGTTCTTTTCTTCTTCTACTTCTTCTATCATTATTCTTCCATACCAAATTAATAAACAAAGTGTCATACATATATGTAAATTATTTTAGAATAATGGTAAAACCATATTCAATATTTTATATATCATGTGAATAAAATTATCACAATGCATTCGTACATACCACTTACATTCTCCACGACGTGGTGTAATTTGTAATTTAACAAAACATATTTGGATGAGTATATATATGAGTATACTGGATGTAAATAATGAATATAAATTGAAAAAGATTATTTATAATTAATATAATAATCAATTCCAGACAATTTTAGCATAAAAGTAAAGATATCATTTCTCATGTTTATGCATGGACAACCGTCTCCACAATGCGATGAGATTAATTCTCCATGATAACAATTAAAGAATGAATATAAAATTAATATGATCAATCAATTTATTATTTATGAACTAAATATAATTCTATATATGAATAAAATATGTGATATTCATAAAAACACATTACTTACATGAAAACACATGCATAAGATAATGATGCAATTAACCCAAAAAATAATAGTAACATTGAAATATTAATTACAAAAAAATATAATAGGATAACACATGATATCATAAATATAGATTTAATTCTGGTATAATTTAATGACATACATTAACCATTATACATGAGGTTAACACACCCTCAACTAATGGGATTTACAGGGTAAGAGTTAATTTCACAATCTCATTATTATCTGAGATTATTTATGTGTAAGTATTTACTGTGACATATTTATTATACATGTCCATGTTACATATTTTTTTTCTGGTGGATACTTTTTATGTTTTTATGTATGGGAATCTTTAACTAAAACATTGTTTTAAATGTTTTGATGATATGTTCTTCTAAATCATTCTCCTTAATTTCAATGTTTAAAATTGTTTTAAGGATTTATTTATATAGACATGAATGTTTTAAAATATTAATTCCTTTCAAAATTTTCAATGTGGTATAAGATACATCGATTCAAAAATCAATTTTTAAATGTCTTCTATTATAAGTGAGTGGATTTTGAATAAATCATTTCATTAAAAAATGGGTATTTGTCTGAAGATAATTTTAATGATTTTATTAGATTATTTTCACTGATGTCAAAATCCTTTATTGGAAATTATGTGTAATCAAGGTATATTTATTATGATAATATCCTTCATATTTTATTTATGTTTCTATGTTATTTTTGAATGTGTATGTTCTTTTTTGATACCATTCATGGATTAAGGTTAAAGTATTGACATTTTGTTTTCTAGTTTTAAGAAGAATGTCAATGTCATGTTTTTCAACATTCATAAGTGGAATGCATTGGACTTAGTATGTGATGGTGGGGGCCCGCAATATCCCATAGAAGAATCCATAGGTCTCATGAGAAAAACTAGTGTCTTGGCACAATGACTTGACAGAGTGCTTATGAATGGTTTTGCGACAAAGACTTGATGGTATGGTTATGATGTTTAAAATTATGCATTCCCTCATTATGAGATTAGTTATTGATATTAAATTTAAATATTTAATTGGAATTATTGGATATATTATTTAAATATTTTGTTGAATATTTTTTACAAAGTATTTTTTTTAGTTTTATACATTTATTTAAAAGTTTATTCTTTTTAATGATACCTTCTGCTGTATTTTTTAACCTTATTGATCATTTGATCCCACTTATTTAATATGTTTTATTTTCACAGGATTCTAAGATGTATTTTATGATAGATAAGCAGTGTTAATATTGGTGAATATTTTTATTATAAATGTATTATGTATTATATATTTTAGGTTATAATTTGTAATGTAATGTTCATGTATGTAATATGTTTTTCAAGACTACTAAATAGATCGGTCCTTCGAGATTTTATTCCTTGTATTTATGTAAATGTATTAAAATGATGCATTGGATCCAGGCTTCAGGGGTAAAGGAATTACATTATTAAATAAAATTTTAATTATTTAGAAATATAAAATTACAAGAATTCTATATTCTTAAAGATTGCTTAACTTCCTAAGAGATAAAAATTTGGTTTGCAACACTCAATTATTTCTTTAATAAAAAATGTTATAAGAGAATGGTTTTAATTAAATTATATACCTAGAAACTAATTTTTTTTGACCATTTGTCATAATATCCAAAGATATCTAAACTATTACATTGATAACGACTATGAATCCCCAGATTCACCCTTCCATATCGGATTGAAAAGAACTATATATATATTTTTATAAAAAGTTACTTAAAAATATAAAAACATTTACATCTAAGGATCATTTCTTGTCTTGAATTTTGATGAAAGGTACCACTATTAAAAAAAAATTATGTTAAAAAAATATATAAGAATTTAGTGACAAGACTTTACTTGTACTGTCTCTTTATTAATGGTAAAATCCATGAATTCTCTATATAAACCTGATATTTTTTCCTAAAAATATACTGTGAAAAAATTTCCCAGTTATGGGTTTTTAAATTCTAGTGAGAAACCAATTTTGGAAATATTGATTGAAAATAATTTTGAAAATAAATCAGAAAATACCGTTGAATGTAGTTTTGAAAATATATATTTTTCGAAATCATTTGAAAATAATTATAGTTTTGAAAACATAATTTTTAAATCTATTTCGAAAATATAATATCATTCGAAAAAAATTAAAATATTTTCATTACATGATTTTGAAAATGCATATAAAAATTATTAAATGATTGAAAATACTATAATACTTTTGAAAATACTTAATATTTTGAAAATACTATTAATCCTATATAAATAACTAAACTATTTAAAACATTATATTAAATTTTGAAAATACTGACACTTTGAATATTATTTAAAATAATCTGATGGTTTTTTTGAAATTACATTGAATGATTTTGAAAAAAAAATCATTAAACTACTTAAACAATGATGGCTATTTGGGAATACCCACTTTCCTAAAAATTATTTCACTCCCCATTAAGTATTATGTATACAATTTAAAAGTGCCTACATTTATAAAAACATTCTTAGCATTCCTCATAAACATAAAATACCCATGATATTTTTGAATTTAATAAAATAAAAATGTATTCAATACACATACACATTTATATTTATACAAAAGTATTTAAATATAAACCTAAATGGGAAATTAAATGTTATATTTGGTATTGAAAAATCTCATGTCATTTAGATTTTTCATGTTTTGTTGATAATAAAAATTAACATATATGTATTTAAAAATTCTCCTAAATTTATTTTCAATAAAAAGTTAAACATTACATTTTAAAACTCATCCTTAAATGTAAATATTAAAAAATATTTTTCTTAAGTGGTTTCAAGCATAAATTAATGAAAATCATGATGAAACCCTTCACTCGAATGATCAAATAAAATAAATTTTTATTCAAATAAATTAATAGATATATAAATTTACCTTCACAAAATAATCATAAAATGTAAACAATTACATATCACACAAAAAATTATAAAAGGTAATACTTTTTAATAAAAAATTTCTTATTTGCATAATTTGAAAATTAACAAATTTAAAAAAAATCATAACATTAATTTACTACAAATTTTATGCATATGAAATATTACATTTCATGAAATGATAAGAAATGGTTTGTGTATATATATATATATATATTAATACACACAAATCAAAATTATAAGAATTTTCAAACATTGAGATTACAGTCTTTATCACCTAAAATATAATAACATAAAATAGTGGCAAACATAATAGTAATCATAAAATACTATTTTCAAAAAGTAATTTCTGTATATATATATATAATTTTACTTTCCTGAAACAATTATAAGAAAAAGTGAATATACCCATAACATACAATTTTGAAAGGAATATTTTATAACACACAGAATATTATAAAATTGAAAATTTTAAAATACACAATTCGTCATTGATAAATTTTTAAAAAATATTAAACTGGATGATAAAATTATTTGAAATGAATTACCTATTCATTTAAAATCATGAAATGATAGCCAGACACACACACACACACACACACACATATATATATAAACATAAAACATGAAAACATTGAATTAAATAATCTTGAACATTAAAATTATAATATATATATATATATATATTTGAATAAATATATGTAAGACACTGAAAAATACTCACTTTATTTTGAATTATGTAATCATAGTGAATGAAAAATAACACTAAGATCTATATATGAAGCATAAACTAAGAAAACTATATATATATATATATATATTTATATAATAACACATGAATTATTAATAAAAACATGGTTGTATTTTAATTGAGATTAACATAACATATATACACATTAAATTACATAAGAATAAGTATTAAAATACATATATTTCATGGGGTAAGTGATCATAGAGTATCGAAATACTATTTACATGTATATATATTTGAAAAAAATAAACTTATAATGATATATATATTTATATATGGCATGACTTGGAATCCTAAAATATTAACATGATATTTTTTGAGACAATATATATATAAATCAGGGAACTAGAAATAAATGTAATAGTTTTTATTTAAAAAATGCAAGAATAACCTTACATAAAATTTAAATCACTTTAATTTAAAATTATAATATTTAATAATGACTAAAATTAATAATATTCACAATGTAGACACATACAAAAAGATTAGGAACATAAATTTTAATACGAATCATACAAAACAATATAAAATAAAAATTTCCATTACTTAAATTTAAAAACGATTTCATTCCCCATTTAAATATTTTAAAAATTATTTCAGAAAATCATCTTGAATATATAAATGCATAAATAAAGGGTAAGAACTTATATTTGAAGATTAATCATTAATAATAGTTCTAAAGAATGAAAATATCCTTACATTTCTATAAATGGAATATAGAACAAAATGGAGTGGGTTCTTCTTCAATTTGAGGGAAGGCGTGTCTTTAAGCTAAAAATGAGGGTATATGAAAAAGGATGAGGGGATGAAATAAAGGTCCTTATTTGGGTTTTCAAATGAGGAGATGGATTTTATCCTCTTATGTAACATATATATATATATATGTGTGTGTGTGTGTGTGATGGTTCATCCACAGTTGCATATCAAACCCCGTTGTTGTCATTGGGTGAAGGGGGATCAAAGGGGTTCGAGAAGATGACGAGGGTGGCTTTTGTTGTCTCCACGATAACGTACAGGTGATGCCAATGTATAGTAGTGGGAACAAGTGGTTGTGAGGGGAGGTAGGAAGATGATGATGTTAGATCATCATGATGAAAATGAGAAGAATCTAAGAACAATGAGAGGGATCCTCGGGGCTGATCTGCCCTTCTCGGCGACGACGGCGCCGTCGGTGGCCCTTTCCCCCTTGATGGGGGAGGGGGAATAGGTGTCAATCAAGAGAGGTGGGGTGTTCTGACCATTCACCAAACCTGATTTCCTCCCTCCATTTCCAGAAGTTCCTCTGTGCCCGAAGGTTTCAGATACTCTCGATGGCTTCCCTAACCTCCAGTTTTCAACCTCTGAGTTTGCGGATTCTTCAGCACTCCTGAATCGCACTTTGGTTGCGAGCTTTAAGCATAGACAACCTTCAATCTATGCCTTAGACTTGTTTGTCTTCGTTTTCTAGGACCTTCAAGAAATAGTGTTTTTCAGGTTGCTTGATAGAAACCATATCATGATTCGATTCGAATCAGAGGCGGATCTTATCAATGCCTGGTCAAGGGCGCCACGCAGCTTCAATGGATTTCACTTCTTTCTTCTTTGTTGGTCATTCGATCTGCATATGAATCACGATTCTCCAAACGTGGCAGTGTGGGTACGTCTTACTAACCTCCCTATACCATTTCAGAAACCGTCAGTGATTTGTATGATCAGCAACCTCATCAGAAGATTCATGTGATCTGATAGTCGCACAGAGGTCGTCTGTCACCCGGTGAACCCTCAGATTTGTATTGAATTGGATGATTCTAGGTTTCCCTTTGGTTATGTATATATTACTATGATTGAAGATTATAGGTGGAAGAAGCAGGTGATTTATGGGAACTGGATTGATTTTTTCCAGCTTGCAAGCATCTGGGTCATTCTCTGGATTCTGCTGCAGGAGAGTCACTGTCCCGCCAATGGATGTTAACCGCAAGGGGAAACATGTTGTGGAAAGGAATTGGGAGGCTACTCCGGGTGAGAGTCCAGCTGTTGATTTTCAAGATGGTCTGGCCATGGAGGCTGCGGGGTCCAGAATAGGGGGCATTCTGCAGGACCTCCAGAAGGTCGCTCATGAGGCCCGCAGTAATGGGATTTCTGCTTCGGTGAGAACAGAGGATGGTGCTTGTAATGGAATTAAGAAGGGTCTGGTTTCGCGTGCTTCCACACTAGTTGGAATAGGCTGGGGTCCACGTTGTTCTAATGGGAAGGGGGCTATCAGTCCTGCAAGCACTCGTCGGGTGTCTGTTGAGGAAAACCCGACTACTGAAGCTCCTGGTGTTAAGGTTATTCAAGGTAATCCTTTTGTGTCTGAGGTTTTTCAAAGGATGAAGAAGGATTTGGGAGTACCTGTTGCTTCCTTGGTTGGTCGGGGTTCAGTGCAGTGTGAGGATGATAGGGTGGTCAGTGATGCGGAGGGTTTCATCTCTAGAGATAAGGCTGCTAAAGGCCTCGATCCGCTGGCCAAACCATTTTTAGTTTTGAGTAATAGGTTCCAAGGGCTGTCTGATGGTTTTTTGGACTCGAGTTTGGAGGAGGATGTTATGATATGAGGTAATGATAGTCTAGAGACCTCATATGAATAGCAGGTTGAATGTTGGGTGCACGATCAAGCTTCGCTTGAAGAAGAGGCCAGGGGAGAGCATCATGCCGAATGTCTAGGGCAGGAAGCAGGTGTCCTAAATGTGGATAAAAATTCTTATGGGGAAAGGCACGGCCCTTCGGTGGTGATCACGAAATGGAGGATGGGAGAAAATGTCAAACCTTCTCTGGAAAATGATACTACTAAAGACCTGTGTTCTCCTTTGATGGAATGTAATACTCCAGTCCAGAATCCGGGAAACAAATTAGAGTTTGCTATTGATGCTTTTAGGGGACGAGTTGGAATGGGAAGGGAGAATCCGGAGGGAGGGAAAGAGAATATGAGTGGTCCAGTTGGTCGATCATTTAGTGATGTTGTTAAAAGTGGGAATCAGATGGTTACTTCAGCTGATGGTCCTTTTTCTGCTATGCCACGAAGAAGACCAAGGAAGGACTACTCATTTCTTCCAAGGCCGATGCGAACTAGATCTTCATCAAAGCGGAATAATGAGGTGACATTGGCCCTTAAAATGGGTAGCATGTCCATGAAGGCACCCCCAGATCAGTCTTTTCTTGTTCAACATCACATTCGGGTTCAATGTGGAAGTTTCTTGAGGAACTCGGAATGGGACTCAGCTACCGGTAAAGAGGACTCATGCTTGGGATGCAGAGATGAATCCGGTTATTATGATGTGTAGTCTATGTTTATTTATGATGTCTACTCGACTATGGTTGTATTTTTGGGTACCAGGAACCCATAAACCGGTTTCTAGAAATGAAAAAAATGAATTGCATGCTAAGAACTATGAGGGAGGTGGTGACATTAAATGGTTGTGGTGGTTGTGGGTTTATCAGACGTTGATCACAATGGTGGTGGGTTTTCCATGGCATATGGGGACCTTGGTGAGGAAGATGACATAGTCAGTGTCATTGTGGATCCATGTCTTGCTTGGAGGTCGAGTGGAGACTCAGTCAGTGGTGTCAGGAAGTCATGTAATAGCCCGAGGAAGAAGACAACCCATTTTTTATTTCATTCTAATTATTTTTTATTTGTTTTCGTTTAATTATTAAACACTTTCTTAATCATTTGGTTCTCATATTTTTTAAGGTTTTAGTTTCATATATATATATATAATATTCTATGTTTTTTAAACAATTATATATATATATATATATATATTTATTTACTTACTTATTAAACTACAAATTATACAAATTTTTTATTTTTTTCTTTGAAATATATTCTTAGGATAAAATAAACTAACCACATAGTTTAAGGGTTTTAAAATTTTTCTTTGAGGAAAGTTTATTATTCTAAAATAATTATTTAAATTAATATGCTGCTTAGTATAAAGTAATTTATATTATTATTATCTTCATCTTGAAACATTCAATTTTTGTAGATCATTATTTCAAATTGATTACTTTTTAAACAAAGTATCAAAGATTTGATTTTTATAAAATTTAAGAATAAGGGTTTTTTTATTACCCAAATAATATGATTACATATAAAAATAGGATAATAATTATTTTGAAATAAGTGATCCAAAAATCAATGATTTTATTTTTTAAAAAAAAATAAATAATCTTTTTCAAGAATAAACATTATGACATGTAAACTATATAATATATATATATATATAATGTGGAAAGTAGAATGTTTATTTAAATAAAAATAAATTTTTAATAATAAGTATGTACTTATTCAAAATGTACAACTTCAAACCATGGGGTATGGAAAATTTACATTTAAGTGAAGAATTATATGTTTAATCTAATTTTAAATTAATTTGTTTATTTAAAAAATAAAAATATAATTTTTCCTTATTATTAAGAAATATATAAAATGATTGATAAAATATATCTATGTTTTTATTTTTTATACTAATTTTTCTTAATTATAAAAGAGCTTAATAACTAATAATTTCTATGAAAATATTCATAAAATTTCATGGGTGTTACAAAAAATGAATGTATTGATCCATTTAATTCATTATATAATAATAAATGTTTTAAAATAACTCCCCAAATATGTATAATAATTTTAAATGATATTGAATGAATTAAATAGTTACATGAAGAAAAAACATTATACAAATCATAAGGGAGGAGAACATTGTAATCCATTAATATTTTTATTTATTCCATATATTAATAAACTAATTTAACACATGTAATGAATTTTAAATAACCAAACATTTATCATATTTTTACACATAAGATAAATATTTACATAAAATGTTATAAAATTTTAAAATAAATTTCAAATCAATTTATAAGAAGTTTTTTAATAATAAAAAAATTTAACAAAAGTTTATATAAGATATTAACATTATATTATCTAGAAGTTTAAATACAATTTAGGGCTCTAGGAACGATTTTATTAATCATCATAACTTAAAAAACATTCAACATTATCACTTAAATCTATAAAAACTTTTTTGTAGTTGTTATATTCTATTTTGATCATCTACATATATTTGATACGACAAAGAGGATAAATATTTTCTTATGAGAAAATAAATTTTTTCATAAAGATCTAACTTAGTAATAACTTTACATGTGATAAAATCCATCAGTCTTATCATTTTTATTATAAACTCTTCAAATACTTCAATTGAGATCAAAATTTCTTTCACATTCAGATACTCTATTTAGAGTGTATTGAAAACTCTTTTTGAAACTGGAACATTTTGTCGCTCTTCATATGACTTTCAATATTCATTTAGATCATTATGTAACTTCACTAATTCTTCATTAAATGTATTAATATTAAATATAATTTATTTATAATTCATTTTCCTTTTAATCATTTGAGACAATGAAACTTTTTGATCTTTATATCCATGGTATTTATTTTATTTCTTACAATATTTTTCAAACGAATCTATAATATATGAAACCGACTATTCACTAAATTGACTAGAAGATGGATTACTATTCATTTTTTTAGAAATTCGTTTTTTGATTATTAAGTTCATGATCACTTCATATTTATTATAGTTATTTAATAAATTTTTAAATGAGATAATTTAAATAAGAAGAATAAATAATTTATGATATTTTTAGAAGAAGACTCGAGGGATTTAAACTGTAATATGGTACATTATTTCTATTAAATTTATAGATGAATCATTAAATTTGTGTGATAAAATTAAAAATAATCATTTCATTCATTAAAAATTTAAAAGACATTTTGTATATTAAAATAATTCTGTAAGAATTGTTTTGTGAATGAATAAAATATCTAAAACGTGAAAAATGTTAAAGATAAAAATAGATTAAATATATTCAATAATGAATATTTTTTTAGAAAATAATTTTTATAATTAAATGATTTCTATATATTATAATGTTTTATTATTAAGATAAAGAAACAAAAAGTAGTTTTTATAATTTTGAATTCTTTTAGAAATCCAATAATGAAAATATATAGACTATGTTTTACCAGTCAAATCCATTGATTGTGAAAGAATTTAACACTTAAGAATGATAATATATATCTCCCCAACATAAATTACATAATATACCAATGATATATATATTAAAATATTAATTAAATACTTCTTTGATTAATGGTCATTGTTCTTTGGATTTCTTGATTATGAACTACTCCAGAGTTGATCAATCATTTGTTATGGTTGAGATTTCCATATACTCCTCAAAGTCCACATAATGGTTCAATGATGTAGTTTAGGGGTTTATTCCTATAATAAATCAAATACTAGTGCCTTTTGGCACCCATATTATTTTGGGTCTTGCAGTATGAGTAAGTGATTTTTTAGGTAAACAAATCTATTTATTTTCTATAGATATTTAATTATTCATGTTAAAAATATATTTTGAATAGTTAAAAAGTTTAACAAAAAATTTAGGTTTTATAAAGTAATATACATTTTCAAAATGTCTATGAATACCAAAATAAAATAAATTAATAGTCAATATGATTTTTCTAATTGAATAATGTTCAAAATAAATCCTATATAATTTTTGTCTTTCAACATTACTACCTATACACAGTTTTCCTGCATAAATTTTATTTTTTCCAATAATTTTATTTAAATAATTTTCTTCTTTGAAAAGCATACTATAGGCTTATATTGAAGTGTAAAATTCAAATAATAATGAAACACATTATGTTTCATGTAGATGAAAGGAAATTTTGGAATAATAATAATTTAAATTATTAATTATTTTAAAAAAAGTGCATTATCAATTAAAGTAACATTATATTTTTTTGAGTATTCTAATAATGTTTTTAACGATTCAAAACATAAATTATTTATAAAAAAATAATTATTTAAATCATTATAATAATGTTTTTTAGAATTACAGTGTAGAGATTAAGAGGAATTTACCTCATTAGTTTGAGTCATAAGATATACCTATTAATTTTCATGTTCAACCTCAGAGCTTTTAAAAGGTTTGTCATCTGACTAGATGCGTCACTAAAAGCATACATCATAATTCTCTATCCATTTCATTCATAGTCATATTTACTTTTGGAATTATATCAAGGACATTTAAAAAATTAATGATCATTTTATTAACATTTAAATAATATACTCTTTTTGAACCATTTCTTCCATTTGTTTTATAGTTTTTAAAACTCTTGAAATTATTTGATAAATAATTTTATAAATCTGAATAAAATGACAAGGATGATTCATCCATAGATGTTTTGATAGTGTATTAGTCAAATTTGATATGATTTTCAGCTTCTTCCTACATCTCATATTTATGCATCATCACATATCCAAACAATTAAATATTTACTAGTTTGGATTGACTAATATCAAGAGATATTATATTAAACATAGAGGGTAAGAATCTATGAAATGTTAATGATTGACTTTATTTCTTAATTGGATATCCCAAATAAGAAATATTATTTATAATTTCTATAAATCTCATATTAATCAGAGTGATATTTTCATCTTTATGAATTATGAAACTGTCAAACATTAAATTTGAAGTATTGTTTCTCAATTGTCTAATGTTGTTTCTTCCTTTATAGGTAACATCCATTTTCTTCCACGTATCATTTGAATTATCCCAATGAGAAGGTAAATTAAAATCATTAATCCAAAAAACCATAGACAAAATAATTCATTGTATTTGAATTAAAAAAAATATTTTTATAGATCATTATCCAATTTCTCTAGATCATTAATTGGAATTTCAGAAGACATTAAAAACAATAAGTAAAATCATCTTAAAATAATTTTCATGTAAATGATAATTTGAAATTCTATCATCCATATTTAACCACATTAATTTAAAGTGGTCTAATAATCGATATATCATATTTGAGATCAGTCATTTCACAATTTATCTTCATGAGATTCACTAACTCATGATTGTTAGATCCAAAAGAAAAACTATCTAAATTTTAATGCACTTGATTGTATTGATAAAAATAAATTTCTATGATTTCCAAAACAAAGAAATATATCAACAAAAGAATTATTTTGATACCAATTTATTTTATAAAAATAAAAACAATAGAATATTCATGGTTCCGTAACAAGGGAAATATGACAATAATTCCCTTCATCTAATACAATTTGTTTGGTTGGTTAGATTATGATTAAGACACAATATTGGGGTGAATTATGATTCTTTAAAACCATGAAACTGATTTAAAATAATCCTCATTATATGTAGTGTATCATTCATTCAATATTAAATATATTTGAGATGGAAAAATAAATAATGAAAAGTACACATCAATATATAGTTGTTTAGGGCAAAAAGATCCAAAATCTACTACATCGATGCTCTCCCCGCAAGTGTGGTGATATTTAATAACAATTACTTTTGCCAAGGACTTCCAAAACTGAGTAGAGGTAGTTGAAAACATTATATTAAGGATTTTAAAACTCATTCTCTTTCTTTTACACATAATCATAAATCCATAGCTTAGTTTGAGAATCTGATAATACTTTACCACCAAGACTGAGTTTTATAAAATAAAACCCAAATAAAACAATAGATATTGATTTGATTTAGGAGACATGACTCAATAATATTTACAGAATTAAACTAGAAGATATTTTTATTTTCAATAATGCATAACTATAGAAAAAATAATCTTAAATATTTTGAGAGGATTTCATCAAATAGATATATAGAAAACACCATACATATGAATAAACATATATGTCTCCAAAGTGTAACTCTGAACAATGTTTTTTTGAACATGTAGAAGATGATATACCACTATGATATAGAAGTAGCGAACAAAATAGTATCAATTCAATTAGATAGATCAAAATATGTATGTCTCCAATATGTATCTCTAAAGGAAACAAAACACTGTTATTTTAAAATCACACATTGTTTGGTTTTTAGTGCATATATTCTTGTATATTCCAAAAATTAATATCTCAATATTTATACTAATAATCAAATATATCTTGGTTAAACTAGCTACATAAACATATAATTATAAATAAAAGTTATTTGAATTCAAATCTTACAATTCATTAAAACAGAGTTGTAACATCCCATATAAAAGGGAAAATCTTAACCCATTCGATAAGATCCTTTGAATAAGTCACATAATAGTATTAAAATACATTTACTTCTAGACATATTATTGAAGAAAATGTAAATGATAACTATAATTAAAATATTGGCAATGACAAGTTGAGTATAGGGTTCCTTCATTTAATGAAAACATTTAGAGGTAGGGTTGACAATGTGCTATTGTATACAAATACATGGTTGATGAACCATATCATTATTACCTAAATATAGGGATTCATCCAAACATATGGTTTTTGATAAAAAAATTACAACATAGTATGGTATATGATCTATAAATTTTCTTACAAATATAGGCTTCCCAAACCATAAATTACGATTACAAACATAGGGTGTGAACAATGTTCCCAGAAAACTTCAAAATATTTCTATAATAAGTAATGATTTTTTTCCAGGGATTAACAATATGTGATTTATTTGTGAATAAAAAATACATATTCTAATGAATATAATGTTCCTGAAATTCATTTAGAATAAACATTATTAATATCATTAATTTGTGTTTTTTTAAGAATCAAAATCAAATATAAATTAATGAAATTGTTGAATCAAAACATGATCAATAATTAGTAGCACAAGTCTATATCAAGTGTCAATGGAATCAATGCCTCATATCACATGTATAAGGGACGCTATTCCAAATATCAGAATTATTCGAGATACGATTCTTATTATCACGTGTATAATGTACTCCATTCCCGTATCTTATACAATTGGGGATTACAGGACCATATAATATTATAGTATATTTTCCATTCCCATACATAAATAAATTAGGGTTTTCATTACTATACATCATTTTGTATGGTATTACATGCATGTATGTCAATTTTTTTTGTCTCCATGTTGAATCATAATAGTTGGGTATCTGTGGATATATCATAACCATAGGGGCATCATGTCTGTGTACCATAACAGTACGGTCATCTTGACCATTCAAATTATTTTATAAGATTATACATGACCATTAATAATATTTTATTTGTATCCAAATGGATTTAATAAGTTCAAATAGATGGTTTAATGTTCATTAACATACATCTTTAACAAGGGTGTAAAAATTGTTTTGTTAAAACATGTGACATGGACGTACCACTCAATTTCCATTGAATTCAGCATAGTTTGATAAGTTTTCTTGAAATTTTGCACCACTATATGTTTCTATTATAATTTATGTTATTGAATTTATGATTTGAAACAAAACAAACCGATGGGCATTTTGGTTATATAATTATGAAATTCTAATAGCCATATAAAGGGTGCACTGAAAGGGGTGGTTCACATTGTTGTCGATGACCTCAAACATATTTTTTTGTCTAACGGAATCACTAGGTTCAATAATAAGGGAAAAAATTAAGGAAGATTCATTTTGGGGGAAACACACATTGAAACTAATGTGTGGTATATGATGCATAATGTAATGTATCAGGACATTGAGGGGAAACTACTAAAACACCTAATTTATGCCTATCATGGAGAAGTCATCTAGAATCAGACTTTGGGTTGGCCTATATCAGAAAAAAATTGAAGAACAAATGAAATAATAGAAAATACGGAATACATCCTCACACCAGAATATCAACGTTGATAGAAATACAAATGAAAAATGGTTACTATGTAATAGAGAGCTTTCCTATAACTTTCCAACAAAATTGACGGGTCTCAAATCAGTGGTTAGATGAAATAGTGGTACCAAATCAAGGATTAGTATGGAGGGAGAGCTCCTATGGTGGACCTAGTGTGTGTGAGAGAAGATAGATGATGTCTCCTATCAAAAAAATTGGCCCTACCTCCTTTTAGAAAAAATGGCACAAGGAAATTACACACCATGTATGATTTACACACGGTGGGATTTTTGGGTTCTCCCTTAAATGTAACACTATTACATATCATATAAAGGGTCTACTAGACCAATACATGTCATGTATTGGATACAAATCACATATTCTAAATATGATCTATCTGCATAGCACAAAACCATCCCACAAAACCATTTTCCCTTCATTTAAAATCCATACCTAATAACCATCAGGAACAACAATAGGATCTATGCCAAAAGTGCTACAAAAAGATATTAATCAAAATTTAAAAAGGATCAACACCTAATAGAAAAAACTAGTATCTTAAAAATTATAAAGATCTATAATAATAATAAATATAATTTTTTATTATTTAATTATATTTGATAATTATATTATAATTATTATAATGTAAATATAGATTTTATAGTTTTCAAGTAAATTTTAGGTTATTTCCTATGTGTTTCTAATTCATACCAATTTTTTTATCATATTTTGTATATTTATATTATAACATACTAATTATATTGTTAGCTGTGTAATATTTTATAATAATAATTTTTTATTCATAAAATATCATTTTAATATTTTTATGATACAAGATATAATTAATTTTGGAAAATAAATTAAATTTACTCTAATGACTGTATAATATGGTAATAATTTGAGCAAATATAATAATTATTATTAATATAATCTCAATTTTATTTCATAAATCTATATATCTTTATTTTATTATTTATGTAGTTATAATTAAATAATTATAATGTTGAATATTTATTAGTTTATAATAATTAATTTATTTCACATAAACACAATAAATAAATTTAAATATTATTATGTTATATTATAAAAGTAATTTTAATAGATATATTACATTTACCATAATCATAGTAAACAATTTTTCTAATTTTAAGTAATTTTATGGTGATTTTTAGTTTGTTACTAAATTACAATAACATAATATATTTTTAAATTTTTCTATTTCAGTAAAATTCATTAATTTTCATCGTTTATAATAATAAAAAATTGTATTTTACAATTATTATAGTTTTTAGTATGAATTAATTATTAATTTTCTTATAATAATCATAAAATTATAGTATTTTTTTATTTTGTAATAACATTTTTTTTTAATTTCTATTGTTTTATTATTTTAATTATTTTTATACATATATTTATTTATTTATAAAGAAAAATATTTATTAATTTATAATAATAATTGTGTTTTTCAAAATTATATAACTTTTTATGTAATTGTTGTGTCGTATAAAAAAAAAATTTAAAACAATTTAATATATCGACAACTATCATAGTAATTTATTTAATAATTTCAATTATTTTTTCTATTATTTTAACCTTTTATAATTATTCATTATATTTTTTATTTATTTTTGAATTTTCATTTTAAGATTTTTGTAATTTAAAACAATTAATTATAAAGATCATTATACCTTAATAATAAAAAAATTATCCATCATAAATAAATAAATGATAAGAAAATTGAAAATAAATTAAAACGCACTAATTAAACATAATAAATAAAATATTTATATAAACAACCAAAAACCTGTGACAAAATAAATTAACTATTAAAGAATTTTTTATAAATATTAAAATCATGGTAGAAACTCATATTTTTCTTTAATCATTTAATAGTATAAAGGATTAGCATCATGGATTCCCTAAAATATTATAATTAATAATATATATTATTTTTATTCATGAAATAAGAATTCACAAAAAATAACATTTCCATCTTAATAGAGCCCCATAATTAGAAAATCAATTACATAGTCATGTTTAAAATAAGCTATTTACCGTATGGGTGGCATAAAATTTATTCACAAGCTAGGCCCTAGGCCCAACATGTCACATGTGTAGTACTAAATTGAATTATTTATTAAATAATGTATATCACTGGAATCCTAATCCCACCTTATTAAAATTATTTTTAATACCTTGATTAAGGATATCTATGTTTGATGTAAACCCCAATCAAGAGATATGGACGTTGACAAAGAGATAATATGAGATTTGGAGTTAATTATCATGTTCGTTGAAGGAGATCACCAACCAAACATCCTACCTATGATATCAACATTAATTTTTAATCCCAAATATTAGATGTGTTGAGTCAATAAGGTTTTACGTATGACTATTCCATTCCTTCATTCAAGGGGGATATTGTTGAGTCATTATGGTTTCCATATGACTTTACCATTCCTTCTTGTTTTGAAAATCACAAACACCTTATCTTAAGAAAATCTATTTTTACCCTATGATTTACTTCTATAAGGAAAAGTTCCCTTCCCAAAGGAAATTTATCCTTACCATGTATTCATCACTCATATAATATTTTCACTATGTGTAAAATTCGGTTTGGAACCAAAATCCTCAGAATCCTATAATTACCTAGATATAAAGCATTCTGTTTTTGGATCTGAATTCATGTTACAAACATTTATGTAGTTCGACACTGAATTCTAGATATGAACCTTCATGAAGATCGACTTCGAATTCAGGTTATGAACATTCATGAAGATCGACTCTAAATTATAGTTACGAACTCTCGTGAAGTTCAACTACGAATTCTGATTAATAACTTATATGAAGTTCAACTCTGAATTTTAGATACGAACTTCTCTATATTATGACTCCAAAGTTATCTGAATTCAGACTCTGAACACTTATGAGTTCTGACTCCGAATTCTCATGAAATCTGACTCGAATTCAGGATCCACATTTCTAAAAAACAGAATCTGAATATCTTTTTATTATAGACTCCGAATTCATTTTTAGTTATACTCAGAACTTTCATTTAATTACATTCCAGATATAAGTTTTTGGTTATGCTTACACCTGTTTAGTTATAAAATGGTTTCATGATTTTAGTTATTCACTAACCGTTGTTTCAGTGACAAGTGTACAGGTCCCTATGAAATTCAAGGAAAAAATATGACTGTTTGAGGAGGGAGATGACCGTTGAAGTCGGGCCTATAAATAGGATCTCATTTGAAATAGCTCACAACTTTTGGAACACAACTTTAAAAATTGTGCTTACATGATGTTGAAGTTGTTTCTAGAGAGAGTGTCTCTTATAAACTCTCAAGCATCATGTATAAAGTTTGAACATCTTGTTCAAACTTTTCATCATGCGGATTTACTTCGTGCGTCTCTGAATGTAGTTGAGTACATTTGAGGGCTTCTGGTGATAGGAAGATAGAGGTGCCGACTCCCTGATATATGAGGGCTTGTCGGGATAGAAAGAAATACTCTGATCTTTGTATCGAGGGTTTATCCTGGTGTGGGTAAGATAGACATTCTTGAATGTATAAATCAAAGGACCTTTATCCAAGGTTGTTGGATACCCTTCCCTTTATGTTAAAAGACTTACTGCTTGTTACTTTCTTTGTTACAAGTTTTCCGCTGCATTTGTTTTTTTGAGGAAAGTATAACTATCTTATAATTCCTTATACTTGTACTCTGATTTAGTTTGATTTTATACACTTTAATGTAGAATCTTGGTTTTTGTAAACTTTTGTTAAGTCTCCTTTCCGGAATCACTTTTCCAGAATCAAGAAAGTTGTTAGAACATAGAGGTTTTGTGAATTTTGGTTTTTCAAAATTTCCTTAGGGATTTTTTTAAGTATAAAATTCACCACCTCTTGTAGTTGATCATCCCATGTTTACATATTCGATCCTAAATTTGGTATTATAGTGTATATCATACTCACAAACCATCTCACAAGAAGGTCTCATTAATTCATATATTTTCTATGTTTTTGTAATTTCCACGTCGATTGAAGGAAAAATAACTATTTATAATTGTTTCCACAGATATCAATTATTGTAAACATCATTCCTCTATTTCAACACAAAATATCTGGATTCTGTGTTGTTCATTATCATTTATGGATCTTTTCTTGAGGAAAAAATTTCAACTCGATGGACTACCCACCAAACTGTCATTCTCACCCATCATATCTTTCATTCTTCTCACACTTTCACCGCCGACTGTATTTAGGGTTAATGATCAGATTCCCTTAACATGGGATGATTAATGATAGGTATCCATATACTATGAGGAGGGTATTTTATCATGTTAGTAGAGAAGAATACATTAAAGGGTGTACACTGGGTGATGACTGGTCACTGGAGGGGATGGTTCCCAATGGTAAGTGTCACAACAATCAACAAGGATTCATGTAATTGTTTTTTGGGTGATTCTTTGTTGTAATTTGAAAATAAATAATTTTTAGTAGAGGTGTGAATGTTATTGAGGAGGTTTCTACTATATTTTCAAGTGATATCAGAGAATACATCGATAGTAGTGATGAAAATATAATGGGTTTTCTAGTTTTTAGGTTATAAATTTACGATTACAATACTATTAGTTCTTGATACCCACATCTTCTACTCCCATACAATAGAGGATAGGGTTTTTAACAACATAAATATCTCATGGGGTATACCATAGTACACACAAAATTGAGTGTTTGGTTTCTATATTGTCATGTATATAATTATACACCCAACTAGTGTTTGGACCCACACACCATGTGAACCCATTGACACGTTGTATACCACAAACAGTACATGACTCATCCTATTGGTGGGAAATGTTTAATGATCCATGGGGCCATACATTCCATGTACCCCTCCTTGGAAACCACATGTTTCATGGTCTACACAAAAATCAGGAAGAAGTGGTATGCCATGATTACCCTCAAGGGTCTCACACATCAAGTACATTATCATATATATAGTGTATATTGACCTTAAAATAGTAAGTGGATGATTGGTCATGACCCAGATATTCTCAATGGGTTATACTTCATGTCCCCCCAATGTACATGTTGTGTACATTTATAGAATTGGTAAAAAAATTATCTTTTTTCTTAAGAATCATAACATACCAAATGATTAGTCCAACATGAGTATGTTTCTATGATGATATGATAATATGTCCATCATCAATATCAAAGTTGATGTTTGATGTTGTTCATGATTTTTATTTTTCATATATCTATAAGTATTGATCATGGGTTCATGTATAAGAATCAAGACAAACATAGGGTTAGGAATGGACCTGATGATCTATAGATAAAAAATCATAGTTATCTATATAAATCATAAAGATCAGTATTCCTCTTTAATCTCATGGCGTGGGTCTTCCATATCAAGCATTGGGTCTCCCTTCCCTTGGCCCCAAAAAATAATGTGTCATATGGATTGGTGAAAGAGTTAAGAACTCCCCCACAAAATGGGCACGAGTCCTAAATTTATGGAGTTAGGTAAATCCTCATCCAGTGTTCACTACTCATAAAGGAATGGGTATTCCACTAAGGATAGCTATTACCTCAACTGAAACTTATTAAATGATAAGGAAAAGTTCCCCAATATGGTTTTTGAGAGAAGATGTAGGTTTCATGTTTAAGATATTCGTATTCTTGGTTGATTGGTGTGGTTTAATATTTTGTAATTAGGATATTTTCACCAATGAACTCATTTATATATTGAATTTTATTCCTATTATGAGTTTTTATTTTATACATTACTTTGTTTTTTATGTTTATTGGTCCTTTATAATTATCTTTTTAAATTCATGAATTCATATGCGGTGTATATATACTCACCAATAAATAAGAATTATTCTCTCACTTTTTATGAATTATGTATGTAATGAGAAGTTCATAGGGGAATGTAGAAGATGATATATTTGGGAATTTTGATATTTATAGTACTTGGAGTAGATAAAAGTAGGATGATTTAGTGTCTAAGAGTTATCTGTCATGGATATATAATCATTTATAGTTTCCTAGGTTGGTTTAATTTGGGATATCTACCCTTTATCATTCACCTTTGATTAATATCCTTAGAATTTATAACACTCTATAGATTATTTGTATATATTTCTTTAATTTATATATTATATTTTTTATTACTATCTGTAATGCATTGATACATCCTATGATGACACACATGGTTGTGTATAGGTATATTTGGTGACGTCCTTTTATATTGCATGTTACACTAACTTGGTGCTAGTCACCAACCCCTATTCAATTGATGATAGGCTAGGGGTGGAAAACTTAGTTTGTTTTTGACCCAATAGTGGATCATATAGATTAGTTATTTTTAAGAGTTATATCATATGAGGTCCATCTTTTAAAATTAGTCTAAAGATAGTTTTTTTTATAATGATTGGTATGGGAACATTATTAAATTGTTTCAAGGGATATTGAGTTCATATCTTCTGTTATGGAATGTAGTGTTAATGTAGAGGACAATATATATCTTCGCATGCACAATAATGAACATTTTTTAACTAATAACTCGAAGGAATTAGTTATTAGGAACAACTAAATTGTTACAAACATCATGTAGGAAGGAACTATTTTCATGTCTTTCTTGAGTTAACACCATATATTTAATTTCATGATCATAGTTTATATTGTTAATTATAGGATAGTTCTACATAAAAAACCATATAGGAACCTCATAGAGGATCATGATATGACTTTCTCCATGATTGATCTTCCATTCATCGAACAATAAATAGATGGAGCTTCAATTGAGATACAGTATCTTGACATGCCCTAACTAGGGGCATAGCGAGGATTTACTCCACACCCAATATAGATAGAAGACCCTTAATTTGTGTCGCAAGAATATATTCTACCACATTATTATTGGTTTATGATTATAGTGGGAGAGTATCATGATTTTTATAGGATGAGAGTGATTCAGGAGTTATAGTGGAAATGACCAGACAGTTTCCATGCTAATCCTAATACTTAGGTAGCGAAGGACTGATTTGAGGCAGTGAACCTAATTTTACAATTTTTATAAACACTATTGTATTATATTGAAGTTTTAGAATATAGTAATATCCATGACATAATAAGTCACTAATTGAATTTTATCATGTTGATGAAAAAATTTGTAACTATCCAATAATAAGAGTTTGAGAGCCTCTTTTCTGTTCGATATTAACCTACTATTTTGCAGAGAGTACACATCCATAGTTTATCTTATTTTTATGAATGAAACTTCTTTATTAATAAATACATATAAATTTTTATTAACCCAGTGATGTATAATATACAAATTTGGTAAGATGGATTCAGTTAGGAAGGAAAGCTTGAGAGTGTCCTTTATATAAGGATCTAATCTTATGTAGTTACCCATTGCATCCCCATATATGATAGTGTTTTTGGGATGGATACTGTTATGAAGAGCTTATTAGTGGATATGAAGTATGTTCTCAGAGATGGTAGTGGTTATCCATGAGTAGAGTCTTTATTTGTGGCATTATGATGGAAAGAAAGTTGGGTTGTGATGCTAGAAATATACACATATGTGATCCTATTCAAGAGGGTCAATGGTAGAGGAGTCGTCTAAATGATACAACCAGTTGAAAGATAATAATTGATATATAAGTGGATGATAAGTCCATATATCTCAATACAAAATGAACCGACAAGCATTAGTATATTTTCAAGGTGGTTGAAAAGAAAGATCAATGATTCAAAAGTAATAATATGATCAAGGAACTCCCTTGGGTAGTGAGGATGTCTTATAGGGAGGAGGATTTGGTATATAATTTGATGGTTTAATAGAAGAAGATCAAGGTGTATGTCCTTACAATTCACTTTCAGCACCACCAAATCAGGGTATTAAAATCTGTGATTAGGGATCCAGAATCCGGGGATGTCATAAAATAAAGGAGATGGATGGATTTGACCAGGTTGTTCCTTATATGCTTCTAGGTGAAATAATTTTCTACAATACACTACCACATGTACATAATAATAAAAATTTGATATATTATTTTACTATAGCATTCCCTGTTTAAGAGAATGAAATATTTGTAGACACCCTTACCCAAAATCAATGGAAATATACTCCAAATATTTGTGGTCACTTGATACCCCATATTCACAGACTACGTGAATTTTTTCTTATGGGAGGGATTATTTCATGGGATATCATATGGATTTTGATGAAACCCTATAAAGTCATTCCTCGCATGGAAGGGATATTCTCAGTTCTCTACCTAATATATCACTACATTGAGAGTGTTTTATACTATTTACTGTTTTTATTTATGTTTCCCTTCATTGATGAATGAGACATTTAGTCAAGGAAAGTGAGGCATAAAGATATGAATCTAAAGTTGATGAGCATAAAGTTGAGAGATTAGCCTCATGTGTGAATGATTCTTAAATTAATATCCTCCTAATGATGTAGAGAATCGTATACATATAAATCTTGAGGATTTTCTAATATTTCTACCTTTTATGATATCAATATATAAATTTTTTTCACCCATACACCACTCTAGTATCCTAACTATATTATTAGTTAACCCATATATGTTCATCGATCGTGTTGTGTAGCTGAAAGAACATCTAGGGAAGGGTTTTATCTTACCTCATGTGCCCCTAGATATTAGTGGGTTTTTTCTCCATAAATATAAATTAGAGATTGATCATTGTTTTTGACTATCATCCATTGAAGGTGGAGATAGTAAAAAAACAAGTACCCACTTTTGTGGATCGATGAAATCTCTAACCAACTTAAAGCAGAATAGTTGCTTTGAAATATCAATATCAAGTCCAGCTGTCACTGGATTTAGATTCAGGATGAGTATACCCTAAAGATGGAATTTATGTTTCAATATTGGAATTATGAGTTTCTAGGTATTCTTATAAATATGGTGATTTACTCAACTATGTTCATTTCCCTCATGATTCAATCATTCAACCATTCTTGGATTGGTTCATGGTGGTCTTCAGCAGTGATATCACCTTCTTTTTATTATTTGAGGATGATTATTTGATCATATAGGGATTGTTTGGGACATGATTTCTAATCAAACAATATATAGTATAATATAATTATGTATATTCTAGATTCAGAATGTCAACTTTGTGAGGAACATCATCTTAGTGGGGGGATTAGTTGTGGACATTGTGTTGATCATGGAAGTTATTTCATATGAAACACCTAGGGTTTTATATAAGTTTTATAGTTTCCTTATATTTGTGGGCTAAAATTAAATATTCTTAGAGGAATTATTTATGAATATAAATTTCATGATTTTACATTATCCTAAGAGGAATCCCTTCATTTGGTTTAAGTGATTTCAAAGCGATTTTGAGGAGATAAAGTGGATTATGATGTGTGATTGTCACGACCCATCCTCGGGGCCCGTGCCATGACTACCCCAAGCCCACCTTCCATAGGCTAGTGGCTGGCGACTAGCACCATAGGAATAAAATCTGATAACTGGGAAGGTATTTCTTTTATAATAGTAAACAAAACAACACAGAGTACAAGCGGAAGTAATACACTAAGTAAAAATGAAAGTGCTGAAAAGTAAGTGGTCCAGAATACAAACCCAACTGAAAGTACTGCTACAACTGAACAAAAGTACAACAGAAAAAGACAAACAACTGGAAGAATGGAAGCAGCTCCTGGGTCATCCTCCTCGGATCCAACCTGAAGGCTAGGTACATATAGCACATCCCCTGGATCGTCGACCACGGATCCTAACTGAAGGGTAGGTACAGATAGCCTCTACAACGCTCTCGCCCGTCAACCTCCTCCAAGTATCGTCTTGTTGGGAAGTCCACCTCCGGATACTGACTCATCGTGAGATCCACCTCCGGGTACCGTCCAGTCCTTGAACACTCGTCCTCTGTCAGAGCTTCCCGTCATCTGCAACCATCACAACGAGGTGCGAGCATAACCCATGTAGGGGTGATTATAACGATACTCATTAGGGACCCCAATACCCTCAAGTACTCACTAAATCCAACAAGGATAACCACAAAGAAGATCTCAACAGATAACCTCTACATAGGTATATGCCCATACATATAACTAAGTTATCAAGTAACCCATCTCAATCATGAGGAAACACAACGATTATGAAATCAACGGATAAACACTACCCAGGTATATGCCCATACATATATCTAAGATATCATGTGACCCATCTCAATCATGGGGTAAACACAAATGTCATAGACTCATCTCAAACCAGGATTTTCATTATCGAAATCGTAACTGCTGAAGAGCCCCGTCTCTGTCGAGTATTGTGATCATGTCATGACTCAGAGGTACTGCTCATTAACCTCAGACTGTTGAGGTACTCCTCCTGTCGAGTACCGCGGGTCAGCCACCCAAACACAGTAGTGCTTCCCGCCGGGGTCTGCCACCCAAACATAGTAGTGAATCCCCCCTAATAGCCTGTAGAGGTACTATCCGGACAAGTACCGTGTGTCTGCACCCAAACTCAGTAGTGCTCCGTCCTCCATGGTTCTGCACCCAAACAAAGTATTGCTCCATCCACTGGGCTAGTCAACTCACTCCAAGTCGAGTCGGTGAAGCAGTCATCAGGTCTCAGCCGGCTACACGGTCTCCATACTCCATATGCTCGTCTCTGGGAGGGTCCTCTCCATGATCTACTGGTTGATACTCCAAGTATCACAAAGTCACATGAAGAAGTATCTCAAAGTACCGCCTTGTAATAGGGGTCTCAACACAACAGAAGACACGTCAATCCGGCGCCCGGTCTGTTTGTTGTTAGCCTTTTCATCCCAGGGGCCCGGTTGGTTTCGTGTGCGAACCAAACCGTCCGTATCTCAACTATACCCCAAACTCTCGTAAGTTATATTCATAGGGACCGTTTGTCAACGAGATCACCAACGCCGCTGACGGTTCGTCAAAAGGACGTTCAGTCTGAAAGTTATCAGCTTTTCCCTTCCAGGGGCCCAGTTGGATTTCGGGTACAATCCAACCCGGCCACAATCCAACTGCATCCAAACCTCAGGAGAAGAATGCCAAAAGTTCAGTCTCATCAAGAGGAATCCAATAATGTCAACGGCATGTCAATCAGACGTCTGGAGCTCAAGTTATAGGCGTTTCCGCTCTGAGGGCCCGGTTGGTTTCAGGTTCGAACCAACCCAGCCATACCCAAAGTTCTTCGAAACCTTGAGTGTAATATACCTAAATGACCACCTCGATCCATGGATCGCATCTCAACTGACGGTGCATCGATCGGAAGTACGTAGCCTATGTTAAGGGCGTTCGAACGAAAACTGCCTGAAAATAGGGGGTCTGGGCCCGGTCCGACCCAGCCCAATACCCCCCCCCCCGGGTCGGCCAAAACCGGGTCCGGATCCGACCAAATAGGGCACGCCCTGACCCGATGGGCATGGCCCAGCCGGGCCGGCGCAGCCCATCCCCGCATGGGCGCGGCTCGACCCGGCATGGCGCTGGCACTAGCGCGGTGCCCGCGTGGCCAGCAGGTGCGGGGGGGGGGGGGGGTGTTACAACCCCCCGTGGTCAACGAAACCGGCACGGCTTATATCCGCGCCGCTCGGCCTATGGAACAGCTAAGCCATTCCATTTTGGCCCACCACCCCGGCTCAGCCACGGTAGTTCCATTCCGGCGGCGTGCCACCGCCTCCGGTCACCGGTGCCGCCGCCTTCCGCGGACCACCGAACGCACTCCGGTGGTCCGTTTTGCTCACCTCCTTCACCAATAGTCCTCCTGATACCCGACCTTCATTGTAGAGGCTTTAAAATGACTTTGCAGCCCCGTTTGTCATCGTACGTCAATCTGCACACAACGATCAACCAGCGGAGTCTTCAAATTGCCTCTACGGCCCCGACTCCGGCCGCAGTTTCGTTCAGCCTCAATGGAGCCGTGCGACGGCACCGCGCATCCTTTCCGTATTTCTCCATGATTCTGCGAGGTTGCTTTGCACCGTGCCACCTTCTTTCGAACCGCAACATCACAACAAAAAATGGGGGAGGAGAGTCGGTCGTGTTCATGCGGTCCAACCACCTTCAGTTAAGATGATATCAAGCGGCCCAAATATATAGACAAAGAACGTAAAAGGATAAATCATGAACAAAATCAATTAGCCCCTACCTCGAAATTGATGTCGCACGTCGTCGAGTCACAGAAGTCGAACATCGCTATAGAACGGTGTTGCGAAGAAAGAATAGAGAGTGACGACAGTCATTGGTGTTCGTCGCTTCCGTCATTGTAAAAGTGCACCCGAAGAAGAATTGACGTCTCCTCTCTTGTCGCAAGAAGAAGTGGATGGAGGGTGCATCGTCGTCCTTCGTGGATGGGTGTGTCATTCCTCGCCGGAGGTTTTGGTGTTCTTTAATGAAGGAGATGAAGTTCTCTTCACAACTCAAGAGCTTTTTCCCCCAAAATCTCCACACAACCCGACCAAAAATAAAATAAGGTTTCTCTCTTATTTTATTTTAACCATTCCATGCATAAAAAGTTCATATTTCAAACACTCCATTGATTAAGATTTTCGACGACTTAATTAAATTGTGAGTTGGCATGGGTTAGGAGGAAGAGAGAGAGAGAAGGAGTTACCCAAATAATGGGGGGGGGGGGGTTAGGGAGTTATACAAATAAACACAAGGGGTGTTAAATGGGAAAGATCGTGGGAGTTAAAGGGAAGGTGAAGGGTTGGGGTTTCGTGTGGACCCCACCACCCTTGTTCATACCCTCTCTTGGGAAGTTAGGTGCTGTGTGGCCCTACCTCCAGCTTCTCTATGGAGTTATTAACTTCTAATAAAAATAAATTGTAACAATAAAATTTATTTTAGACTTATCGAATCCCCAAAAATTAACCACCTCATGCGACAAAACGCGTCTACGGTTAAGGTCCCCTTAACCAATTACCGGTGCTGCGAGTTCATCGGTGCCCTCAGATTCCGATTCTGAGCACCGGTTCAAAAGTTAGAAAAACCCGCTCGTTCGTTCACTGAACGTACCCGAGCTAAACTTCGGAAATTGATTCCGGGCACACCAGGCCTCGAAATCAGGTGTCGTCAGAAACTATATTCTTGTAAAATCCCAAAGAAATTATGAAAAAAATTTCCATGAAATTTCCGGGTCTTTACAGTGATCATGTTTTGAGGTTATAGAAATATGTGTTTGAATATGTGATTTATTATGATACCTCAATTAATAGGCTTGGTTTTGTGATAATGTAGAGGTAGCTGATGATTTATTATGATTCATGGTAGTTGACACCTAATAAGTATAACTACACAACCCACAATTTGGATCTCACTTTAGATGTGTTCACATAGAAGACATGTAGAAATTAACATCTCAATCATATATTCATAGTTTACATGAAATATTTTATTATTCGATTCATTTTAACCACGATATATCTTAATCTATGGTAGATTTGTTGTTTATACTTCTTGTATGATAATGAATTTTAGATTTCTTAAATATATTAAGGAAATAGAACATGGTTGATGATGCCCTTATATAAAATCCCAAGACCAGTTGATGGGAGTGTAATTTGAATAGTTATACTCGATGTAGTTTTCTTTGGTATATTATGGATATTTTTAATGTAATCAATTTATTATGGAAGTCCCTATACTTATTTAGTGAAAAATGGAGGCCTTGCTGAGAGACATAAATTATGAGGTTATTCATATCTTGACATCATCTGCGGATGAACCTAATGATTTTCTTATTTCAAGGGTAATATTATCAACAAAATGGTTATAGTCATGTATTTTCAAGAGTCTCTAAGGGAGGTCTAAAATAATCCTAGAAAGTTAAATTCTAGTTTGGTTAATATGTTTCAAGACCTCAGTAATTGATATTGGTGGATATGTATGAGGTAAAGTCTAACAATGTTTATTTGATGATGGATCCCTAGGTCTCTCTAGGATGTTCCTAACCCAGCGAGGCTACATAGTAGATATGGGATGGAATATGAATGGATTTAATGAGATTCATTTTACTATAAGTGAATGATAATGACTTTACTTGGAAAATCATCAACCAGCTAAACATTCCCCCCCACATCATTCCAATAAAGAAGTAGATTTTAGTAGAGATATTATGAAATTTTTACATAGATGATATTATCCAAATGCACGGGATATGTTCAATAATTCAGTATAAATAAGGCATTGATATTATTTCATGATTATAGAGGGTATTGAATGATGAATTATTGAATCGTTTATGATTGAGGGCAATGTTTCACCCCAATATGGATAGATATAAGAAGAGGACCATCCATGTTTTGGATGATATATTTCAAGTTCATTTTTTATATTTCATTAGAATTTCAGATGGTAACATTCATTTAGTGATGTTTTGGTACAAAAAAAACTACATCTAAACTATTTGAATGGAGTATCTCAAGGCCCTATATGTGAGACCCTACCATTCCCCCTTTTGTTGTATGTATATTTGAAAGTTTTCACTATAAGTGATTTATCTAGTGTGGTTAAAAATGTATAAGTAATAGATGATCCTATATTTGATGAGGATATCTCAAATCCATTATAAATCCTACACAAACCATTGATTATGGTATATAGTGTTCAATAAGGGACATAAATCATTTTTTAAACCATCTATATGATGCGGTATATAGAGGTTTAGTTGAGTAAGTATGATACCCTCTAGGTTCATCCCATAATTTGAAATTTTTAGTAGGATAGGAGTGGTTCAAAATCACCTTTGCCTAACAACCATAATTACACCATATAAAAAACATCTCTTGTGTATCCAAACTAATGAGATATTTTTATGATTCGTGTCTAGAAATTAATTAGTGTTATTTGGATATCAATGTTAATAAAACCTTTTTGGAGTACCCAATGGTTATTGAGCTTTTATAAAATAAGACAATTCGAGTAAGGGATACCTTGTTTGTATGTGTGTTGTGGTAGAATAAGAACCTTAAGAAGAGGTTAGGGGAATTCCTGATTTAGATACAAGCTTATTAACCTCAAATTTTTGAGTGTGTTATTCATTTGAGATTGAAAATACATGATGGTTTAGATGATGTGCTTGCCAAGATTTTTTATAGATGATACTCTATAATATTTTAATAAATATTTTATCACTCAGTAACCAATATATTTTGATTATATTAGAGTCACTAAAACTTAAATATATTATAATAAATATAATAAATTAATTTTCATCCATTAACATGAGTTATGAGAAATTTGTAATTTTCATTCAAATGGCTTACAAATTGGAAAATACAATTCCAAAATTCCATCTAGTCTAGGGGTTTTAAGATATGGGTAGAATAATTTAATTTTGGAATCTCTATCCCATGATGGTCCTCCCTAGGGGTAATGACTAATAAAAATAAATGAATATTTATTAAATAATGTTTATCACTATACCCCAAAATCAAACTAATTTAAATATAGTTTTCTCACATGATTAGGTTTTAATTTGTTTAACATAATCCTTAATTAATTTATAGGTGGAGGATTGGGATAATCACATATTTAAATGTTATGAATATGTTCATTGATGTTAATATCAAACAAAACCTACCATAAAGGTGGTAAAAATCAATGAATAATCCCATGTCAATTTTGTGATAGTTATTATTTATATTTTCTATTAATATTAATCACCACATCTATTTTCTTACTAAATCATTCTTTATAATTGTTTCCCGAAATAATAATTCATATAAACTTGATTAATAATATTCCTTCATGATTTAGGTGGATTCATCATCAATTTTCAATAATGACATATTTTTCCTCGAGAGTAGTTGTTGGGGAATATACCATCTATCAGAAATCCATTCTTTACCATTCCATCCCCAAATTTTCTCATTTGTCACCATTTCCCTTAATTATTGTTGGTAGTTTGACGATATTAGACTTGGAAATTGACAACTAATATCATAGTCTCATGATGTAAATTTTAGACCATAGAAGTAGATAAGTATAATTTTAGGGATAATTTATAGGATCTGAAGGATATATTGATGCTTGTTATCAATGAGGATAGTGTCATTACAGCTGTTGGGGACACATGATAATGAATTATATATGGTTTTTATTATGAATTGTAACTATAAAAAGTTATTCATTAGTGAACTGTTGATTCATAAGGCTATCACTGGTGGGTTTTCCACGATTAGAGGCAAGATCAACGACAAATGTGAAAATCAAGGGTGATTGGAGTTTATGGGGTTTGAACATATTATTACATGAAAGTTAG
Organism: Viscum album; assembly: GCA_963277665.1. Classification (NCBI taxonomy): domain Eukaryota; kingdom Viridiplantae; phylum Streptophyta; class Magnoliopsida; order Santalales; family Viscaceae; genus Viscum; species Viscum album. The sequence goes on from OY728157.1 coordinate 821,737,895, forward strand.
TTCTTAAAACACACTCATTTCACTCCCCTATATTGAAAAAATGGGTTTTTATTTACTTTAATATCACCCAAGGTGTACTTCAGTATATATAATTTATATACATAGGTCTCCAACTTGACATGTACATAAATAATCATTTGACTAGCTGTATATTCCCATATTCCATGTTAGAAAATTCACCTAAAATGAATCTCATCCACTGCACAACATGGATGGTATACTTTGAACACTATATGGTCTATTGTTCCATAAATTCTATTTACCATATCTGGGATAGACCATAAATAATTTACAGTACATGACTTGTGTTATGAAAATATACTCTGAGTACCATTATGGGCCACACATTCCCTATACATAATCTTAAAAACCATGTCTCTTGAGTCCTACATTTTATGTGGATAAAAGTATAAAATTTGGCTATTTCAATGGGTCTACACATCACTTTAGCCAACATAGATGCCTTTTACATTTCCAGACATAGTGATTTTCCTATATTTTTACATGAGACATAAATTCAGGCGCATTAGTTTTCCATCATCAATGTTTTTCCATATATAGATTTATGGTATATGACTCTTCATTATCAGAGGTGATGCATGAGTTGATAAAAGTGATTTAGTTTTTTAGAACTGAATGGTTATGGAGTATGTTAGGGAATGATGATCAAAGTAGACATAGGGTGAAGAATTCTCTTGTGAGAATACAGGTGGTAGGGTGTAAGGCCCATGTATTCTTCCCTGATTTTGGTACTCTACCTAATACTTGTTTCATGGTTATTACATATCAATCATGGGGATGGTAATTCCTTGTCACAAAAAAGATACAACTCTCCTATACGATTGATTATGTTTTGAAATCCACCACACATGGGGTGATAGTCATATATTCTTGGATTTAGGAACTCCCTCAACTAGTGGGCACTACTCAGAATGGTTTTTCGCCTCTACTAGGTTTAATTATTCTCAAAACTAACACCTTTTTCTTGGTGTGGTAAATTCCCCCGAATATACGTTTTGAGAGGTGATGTGGTTTATAATGTTATGTGGTTTAGATTCTTTGTTTTCTTACTATGGATAATTATTTTGTAGAGAGGTTGTATAGAGTGAGACACTATTATATGTCTATGGTTCACTATATTTATGGTATTTCTAGATTATCCATTCATTTTGGGTTTTAATAAAATAAAACCTTGATATTTATCATTTTTTATTTCATAGATTCCATATTGGAATGTTTATACTCATAACTATATGTATCATTAACATATAATTGTCATGTATTTTTCAGATGATATGTGTTCTGAAAGTAATCATGTAGACACAATGTCATTGGAGTGGGAGCATAGTGATACTATGATGTGGTATGTACATAAAGAGTTTTTGTTTGGCTCTTGTATATTAGTGAGTCATCATCAATTCTTACTACCTAAATTTGTTATCTCTTTACATATTGATCCTCTCTGTTTCCTCTATTTTTTTCATTTCACATTTTTATACTATGTGGATGATCAGTATACATAAAATTTATATTATATATTATAGTTGATATTTTTCTTCAATAAATTTTCATATCCTATTTACTAAAAAATATATGTGTAAATGAACATTAGAATATATTTTTCCATTTAGGTGATATTCCCACCTTATACTCTTTGACATCCCTTTATCTATTGGTAGTAGGATCGGGATAGAACACTCAGATTACTACCAGCCTAGGTTGTATATTGATAGATCTTATCATGCTAATTAGTACCATTTAAATTTGGAATCATAGGTTTAGTTCTGGTCTGGGTTTTCAATCACAGTCTAAAAATCATTCCCTAATAAAAATTACATGAAAAATGTATTTTTTCAAGTGTTTATGAGTATCTATGAACTGTTATTAATAAAAATATTATTCTTTATGGAAATCAAGGACATACGGAATTTTGAGTATATTAGTTCAGAAAATTTAATTCATATCGATAATTCTGATTATTCTTATGTAATTTTGTGATACAATGTGTTATTTAAAATGTTTATTTATGGTGCAAAATTTTTCAACAAATAATAGAATTCGTTTTTGAGTTATTTTGAAACATATTTAGTTCACCATAAATAATCCATCATTATTTATTAAATCATAGAAAAATTAATTTTGATCGATAATTATATCTATCAATATTAATATTATGTTATGGTATAACAATACAATTATGTCATAAATATTATGGCACCCTAAAGTATGTGAAAGAATGAAAAAACATATTTGTGATGGACTTACATTTGATCAGAATAAATCAACCCTATGAATATTATTATAAATTTATTTTATCTATTTCAATGAGTTGTGTCTAGAGATAGATTTTCCCAATCATTTAATTATGATTCATTTGATGAATAATAATATTTTAATTAGGTATATTGAATAAAAAATATCTTATTGAAAATGGTGTAGTGGTAATTTAATATTATATCTCACACATAGGATTCCATGTGTATCAATGAGAATAAAATAAAATTGTAGTTATTTGTACTTTATAAAATATATTGATGAGTTTAATTGTTTGGGTTATTTATTTATTTTTGGAAAAAAGTTTATAAACTTGAAAAAAATCAATGAGATAAAAATTAATTTTTATTATAAATTCGGGAAATTATTAAGTCTCTTTGATAAGTTCATTATAGAAAATATTTGATCTATGAATTCCTTTATCATTTTCCAAATAATTAAATAGTATTGTAAACTATTCCTCTAAGAACACTAAAATTAAATAGTTTTTTAAAAGGAGGAATTTTACCTTACAAGATATGGTTTAGATACTAATAATGTAATGTTAAATTTCTATATTATTAAAGTCACATAATTTATTAGAAAGGAAAATATACTAAATTTTTTCCCATATATGAAATTCATAAAACCTTAAATGGGATATGGACTGAGGTAAATGAAAATTTAATTTTGATGAATATTTTGGGTTTCAATTCTTATATAACATGTAATGTTATAAAAAATATTTTCCTCAAATATGAAAGGTGTTATATTTTGGGATCTTAATGAAATCGTGGGTTATTATTTTTATAATACATCCAATCAAAAATCAATTATGTTTTGATAATGTGTTTTCATTTCAAAAGATCAATTGAATAAAGGTGTTTGTGGGAGAAAAATTAAACATTGAAATAGTTAGCACTATAAAATAAAAACAATCTGAGGTGAAATGTGATTGAATTCCACAATATGTTGTTGATATAAATGAAAACTATGTTACATAATAAAATTTAATCTATATTAGTAATTTATAATATCTTGAGAGATATTAATTTTTTCAAAAAAATAATCATGATGTAACATTTACAAAGGAAGAACATGAAGGAAACTATGTACGGTGGAAGAATTCTTAAAAAATATTTTATAATTTTTAACCCTGTATGAACGGAAACACAAGATACTGAATACCATTATTTGGTTTCATCAAGTGAATGTTGAAAAAATACTATTATATACGTAAAAAATTACACTATTGTAGAATGAAATGATCTCAGTGTACTCGGTTGATATAAATGATTCCATAGCTCAAAGGTAAAAAAATATCCTACCCTCTAGATTTTTTTCAATAGTTTAAAGTCTTGGTTCTGGAAGCCACCCAGAGGTTCCCTGTACCTGGTTCGTCACATGTCCTCAACCACATTTCTCTAAACACCAAAGGCTCCCGACTAGCAGCAAGGGCCTTAGGTGTGATAGTGGGGAAACTGTTCCCTCATTGGAAAAGTACGCAGTGGAAGAGAAACAGTATACAAAAGAGGAAATAGTAATAACCCATACAAAAGGAATTAGTGGATGGCCAAAAGTAAGAAACAACTAGAGAACATATATAAATGATGCATGATACATATGTCTAGAAAATAATCCAAATAGATCACAATTCTAGAATACAAAACAGTACTAAACCAAAGTAAAAAAGAAATAGATAAATAGATCCTCAGCATCACAAGACAATGCTTGGTCCAATGCTCTCCAACTCCACAACATGTCAAGTACATCAAGTGGAAGGGCGCTTTCCCTTATTTATAAATGCAGTAATAAAATCTTTTTTCCCAAAAGAATGACCCAAATAAGGTGTCAGACTAAATACTAGTAGGAAACCACCCGAAGATCTATTCCTAATAGTCAATGAATATATGGAAGGTAAAAGTACAGAAATCAATGAATATGGAAGTAATCATTAGTCAAAATCCACAATATCAGTATCAAGAAAAAGTTAAACACAAATAGGTAACCATCTAGGAAGTACTCACAACCATCACTTCTTGTCCTACATAACAAGTATAAGAAACCCTCTAGGTAGTACACTCAGCTAAACCCCTCTGGTTCTGTCATAATAATTCTTAAAGTATCTCTTAGGGAGCACTCTCAGTCAATTCCCCTTATAGTATAAGGTAGTCAAGGACTCCTTGAAGAAGCACACAAGGTCAATTCCCCTTATAGCCCTAATGTCAATAGACTCTCTAAGGAAGATCAACCACTCAATTCCTCTTATAGCCCTAGGTCGTTCACAGACTCTCTGAGGAATCTCAGCCAATCAATTCCTCTTATAGCCTAATGTGGTTCAAGTTAATTCATGTAAAACAAAGACTCTCTAGGTAATATCACTCAGTCTATCACCTTATAGTCTATAAAGCTCAAAGAATTATTGAGGAAGCTCACTCGATCAATGCCACTATAGTATATAATGTCTAAAGTCTCTATGAGGAAGCTCACTCGGTATATCAACTTTTAGTCTATAATGTCCAAAACCTCTTTGAGGAAACTCACTCGGACTATCCCCTTTTATTCTACTACACCAGGTTCTCACGGCCCCATGTAATTCAACACATAGTAATTCTATCAGGCCAAAGTAAAACTACAAAGCTACATGGCTAACTAATCTACACCATCTCAAGCATGTCAGAAAAACAACACTCCATCCTACGAACACAAGGAATAGAATAGCAGTAAACAACCAATAGGCTAAACAGGACCAACGGTCATAAACAGAACAAATCATGTGCAGAAAATCCAAGGCATAGCAATCCAACCCTATTCAAAACCAAATAACCTCTATAAAATCATACAAGCATGGCAGGCGAAGCACAGGGGCGAAATGGTTAACACACAATACCCAATTCAAGGATATTGGGCACAATTGCACGTAATACTCAATGACATTCAACAGAAAGGCACAGACCACCTACCTTGGCGTTAGGAGATTGCTATACATGATCCTCTAATCCTGAATCACCTTAAAACTTCCAAGATATAAAAAAAATTCAAAAACTCTCAACCCACGATAATTGGAGAAAGAGCAGAAATCATGGAATGAAACTCAAGAAGAAGGAAGATATTACTTCTGAAGCTCCAACGCAATCGACCGTGGTTGATTCGAAGAACATATGGAGGCTCATGGGATCGAATAAGATTCAGTACCGTATGATTTCTCCCGACCAAACGGGGCCTAGAAGAAGACACTTCTGGGGGATAGACGCGACCCCGATCCGTTTAATGAACAAAAAAATACACGATGCATACTTTTGAAGTACACAATGTGTAATCCCCTTTTCTGTACTCCGCTTTAGGCGGCCTCCATGTCACCCCCACATGGCCGTGAGTGTGGCAAGGACACGGCCAGCACACTGTCTCCTGTGGTACAGAATTACAGAGAACGTACTCAAAATGTACATGGCGTGTACGTCAAAAATGTCCAGAATTTCCACTTTTTCTCAAAAACAACCAAAAAAGGAAAACATACCATAACAGAAGATCCGAGTTGTTAAAAACTTCTCCCTTAAATAAATTTTTACCTGAATTTCCCTATCACTGCGTAGGAGAAGAAACCTCGAATAGCTCTATCCATTGTGCTCATACATCAGCCTCCCTCTCCCAAGTCTCATCCTGTACTTTCCCGTGCTGCCGTAGCACCCATACCAAAGGAACAGACTGGCCATGAAGAACCTTTTTACTGTGATTGAAAATCCGGATAGGATGCTCCTTAAACGTTGCATCCACTTCGAGCCCAACCTCCTCAGGTTGAAAGACATGAGACGGGTCTGAAAAGTAACGTTGGAGCTGAGAAATGTGGAAGACGTCATGCATAGCCCGGTACCTCTGGGGTAACTGCAACTGATAGGCAACCGGGCCAACTCTTTTTAACCCCTCAAACAATCTGACGTATCTCAGTGATAGCTTTCCCTATCTCCTAATCCTCCTGTGTCTCAACCATGGTGCGACATGCAGGAAAACCTGATCCCTGACTTCAAACTCTAGAGGTTGTCTCCACTGATCAACATAAGACTTATGACGAGACTACGCAGTAGCCATCCTATTCTGAATCAACTCTATCTACTCTATGGTCTCCTGAACAAGACAAGGTCCCAACATAGCTGCCTCTCCTGCCTCCAGCCAATACATGGGTGATCGGTATGGCCTACTGTACAAAGCCTCAATAGGTTCCATTTGAATAGTTTCTTAAAACTATTATTGTTGGAAAACTCCACAAGATGTATATGCTTCTCCCAAGAACCACCAAAATCCAGAATTCATGATCGAAGCATGTCCTCGTGCTCCTGAATTGTATGCTTGTACTGGCCATCTGTCTGGGGATGGTATCATATACTCAAAAGTAAATGTGTACCCAATGACTTCTGAAGCCCCTGCCAGACCCGAGAAGTCAAACGTGCATCCCTGTCTGAAACAATGGAGTGTGGAACTCCATGCATAAATACAATCTCATAGATGTACAATTGTACCAGATCATCAACACTGAAGGTCTCCTTGATCGTCAAAAACTGAGCAAGCTTCGTGAGTCTGTCAATGACAACCCATACCACATCATTCCCTCGTGGTGACCTCGGAAAACCGGTCACGAAGTCCATCACGACGTCGTTCCACTTCCACTCAATAATGGGTAACTGCAGTAAAATCCATGCTAGCTACTGATGCTCCGCCATCACCTTCTGACTGGTGGAACACCTCATGACGAAACCCGAAACACCCCTCTTTATACTTGGCCCCCAATACTAGCGGTGTAGATCACGATACATCATGGTGACACAAGGATGATCTGCCCAAAAAGAGGAATGAAAATACGCCATCAACTCCCCCCGTATATCTGCTGGCACACATACGCGCCCCTGGAAATGCAAGATCATGACCTTGCCTATGGTCCACCCAAGAATAGGGTCCTCTCCTGACACAGTCTCCCATAGGACCAGGCATTCATAATCTGATAGCTGCCTCATTCAAACTAGTTCATGAAGTGTAGAGGTAACAGCTACAGAAGAAAGGAAAGTCTTCCACTATCTATCGTACACCTCCAAAGGTATCTCAGAGAATAGGGCCATAAGCTGCCACTCACTACTGGCCTTCTGAACTGCATATATCTATGTTCTCCAGCTCAATGAATCAGCCACTACATTTCCTTTTCCAAGTATATAGGCAAGCTCAAAGTTGAAATACTAGAGATACACAACCCACATTCTCTACCTCAAATTCAAGTCACACATGGGTGAAAATTTAATTGAGACTTTTTTGGTCGATGAAAAACAAAAAGTGCTCTCCCAGAAGATAATGTCTACAACAACATAAGGCATGAACAACAGTTGTGAACTCCAGATCGTGTGTTGGGTAATTCTTCCTATGTGGCCTCAACTACCAAGACCCATAAGCAATGACTCCATCACCCTGCATAAGAATAGCTCTTATCCCGATACTTGATGCATCATAATAAACGGTATAGCTCTTTCCTGTCATTGGAAAGAAAAGTATCAGTGCTGACGTTAACCTCTATTTCAGCAATTGAAAGGCTGAATCACAAGAATCGGACTAGAAGAACCTCACACCATTAATAGTCAGGCCCATCAGCGGTGCTGCTAAGTGTGAAATGTCCTGTATGAAGCATCTGTAGTAACCAGAAAACCCTAGAAAACTCTGCACCTCAAAGATGTTCTTTGGATGCTCCTAAGAAACTACCACCCTCACTTTCTCTAGGTATACTAATACTCATGTCTCTAAGTTAACATAACCTAAAAAGTGAATCTGGTCCATCCAAAAGTGTCATTTTGAGAGCTTAGCATATAACTCATGCTCTCTTAGTGTACTTAGATCAATCTCAAGATGTGTGGCATGGTCGTTTTGAGTGTAAGAGTACACCAATATATCGACCCTAAAAACAACCACGAAATAATCTAAGTATGGATGGAACACTCGGTTAATCAGTACTATGAAAACTGGAGGGGCATTCATGACACATAACGGCATAACCATATACTCGTATAGACCATACCTGCTCTGGAAGGCTGTAAGAGGTATATTAGATGGTCTAATGCGCAACTAATGGTAACTGAACCACAGTTTTGTCTTCAATAACACCAGGGATCCCCGATACTGATCAAAGATATCATCAATCCTATGCAAGAGATATAGATTATTGATCATCAATTGGTTCAACATCCGATAATCAACACAAAGCCCGAGGGTACCATCGTCCTTCTTAACAAACAGAATAGGAAAACTCTAATAAGATGTACTGGGTCAGATGAAACCCTTTGCCTGAAACTCCTCCAACTACTTCTTGAGCTCCTACAACTCTGTTGTAGCCATCCAATAAGGAGTAATGGATAGCAGTGTTGCTCCATTTACAAGCACAATAGAAAATTCCACCTCTCACTCTGGATCCAAACTAAAAATGTCCTCTATAAAGACATCCCTGAAGTTATCCACCACTGGAAGAATTTCCAACTGTGAAGTACCCTGGTCATCCAGATATAGACTGGAAATTTGGGCGATAACTCCTCATATCCAATGATGCTTGGGACCCACTCTACTTTCCTGGACATCCCATTCTCCATTATGAAGAAATGATCCACCCTCTAGTGATATGAAACTCACCCTGTGGTGATAGCAATCTACAACTGCATGGAAGGGAACTAACCAGTACTTCTTGATAATGACATCATAGTCTATCATCTCTAGGACATGGATGTCCCAAAAAAAATTGATACCCGCCAACCTCTAGAGGGAAATCCTTGCATTGATGTACACTAGCCATCCTAGTCCCCAATGATGTGTCTAGCGTCAAGAGATCAGCATAAGAAATGATGTAGAGACCAAGACTCTCCATAACAGTAACAGATATAATGCTATGGGAAGCCCCTGTATCGAAAATAGCTAATGATAAAACTAATGCAACTAGGATCATACCTCAAACTATAGAGGGTTCGGGATCCTGCTCCTGCTAGGTCTGCTTTACTGCAAAGGCCTAGCCTGCTCCATGGACCTGTTACCCTACCTGACCACACTGAGTTGATCCACCCTGCTGTTGCTGATAACTTGGTGACTGACCACCAAAGCTAGAAGAACTCTAGTTCCCAGATTGGTGAGAAACTGGCGATACTACTACAAAACGTGGGGTCATAGAAGAACCCCTATCACCCTTTGCTGCTGAAAAGATATGAAAAAACACTGTAGATGGCACATATTGCCGCAAGATTGGAACTCCATAAGGTCTCTTTGGTACTTGGGCCTTGAATTTCTGCTCCTTCCGCACTAGTAGCACACCACCGGGCTACTGTAAGATGCATCACGCCTACTCTGATCTCCTCATGAAGACTCCCTGCGGTGCTTCCTACTATCAGTAATTGGAACACTAACTCTGGATGTTGAACCACCTTGGCCCACTACTCCAAAAACCATCAGACTGCGCTCAGTGATCAGCACCTGTTTGGTGATAGAAGATATCGAAGTTAACCTGATGATGCTCACCTGTGACTGGATGTTGTGCCTTAGACCATCCTCAAACTTCCGCACAAGGAACAAATCATCGCCTCTTGAAATAGGCGTGAAACGCTGTAGCTCAGAAAAGTGAGACGAGTAATCCATAATAGTAAGAGAACCATGCTCTAGACTCATAACCTCTTGGGCTCGATTAGCCCTCAAGGTCTCTAGGTAGAAGTAATCGCAGAGGATGTGCCGAAACTCATCCCAAGTCATACTCTACAGGCGTCCTGACAATTAGATCACCTCTCATCACCTCTTGGTGGAGTCTCAGAGCATATAGGTAGCGAGATTCACCCTCTTCTTCGGAGGTATCTCTATATGCTCAAAAATCATCAGTGGTGCCTCTAACCATGACTCTGCAGCCTGGGTTCCTCCATACCTTGAGAAAGTAGGAGGAGGCTACTGCAAAAATAACCACGTCAATTCTGCCATCGACAGGGTTGGAGATGGAGCTCCCAGAAAAGTCTCCATCATCCTCAGAAATCCTTCCCTAAACTATGCATCTACACATGTGCAAGGTATAATGACTGTTTCCTAGGCTGGCACAACAGGAGGATCTGCAGGAAGTCCCTGATCATCCATATTTAGTGTCTGATCACCATCTAGAAACTAGCATACAACCAGAGGACGTCTCAGTGGCATAATTTTGAAAGGTCAAACACACACCTTAGATTAGGATTATCATGGACTAAAAACATAAGAGTACAAGAAGGGAACAAGAGAAATAAAACATTCAAATTTTACAAAACATTACTACATGGTGTATAAACACTACACAACATGTTCTCTTAAGCCATTCACATGGGCGTGAATTTCTGCCACAACTAGTCATGTAACACCCCAACCAAATGGAGTGTTTTCCCTACTCATGTCTTGTACATGAACTCTATTCCCCTTACCAAGTCTCCTTAATTGGATAACCCACATGGTCATCTTAATCCTAGACTACACAGTGTGTTCACGACAGACAAGGCATGTACTAGACAAGTTTCAATGACTCGTGTTGTTAGCTATATGGTCGACTACACGGTTCACTCTACATGGCGTGCTCCAGGTGGACACGGCATGTTCATGAAAGGATAACACCAACCTGTTTTATTCTTGACACAACTGGGTACCTATGATAGGCTACATAGCGTCTTCAAAGTTGACATGGTGTGTATAGGCATATAGTTTATCCATCAGTGTTGTTCATTACACATCCAGATACATAAGTTATATGAAACGATGTGTTCAATCATGAAACGACATGTATATCTCATGTATCTCTCATCTGTGTCTTTAGTCAGACGGGTAGAAACAGAGTCACTACAACACGATGTGTACATACTGTATAAGGCATGTTCCTACAAGATTTTCACAACCTCGTGTCCCTTCCCACATAGTCAGTGACACGGTTATAGACTACACTACATGTATTCATAAAGTCCACGCCCTGTATTCTAGGTTTTTCTGGACAGTAGCCTCAGAAACTGCACCGGAGCACCGAAAACTTAGAAAACGAGCACTAAGTTTCCAAATTTCGTGATACATGAGGGCCCATACTCCCTACAAATAAAATCTTACCATCTTATACATGTCATATTCAAGGAAAACTAGTCAATGACCCACCAAATTCTGATTCATGAGGGCCCATAACACCTCAAAAACTAAAATTTGGCATTCAACCAAACAAAGCCTTACACAAAGCAATACTTATCAACAATAGTATTCTATCAAGGAATTTATCACAGCAGCATTCATATTGTACACAATATCTATCACAACAACATGAAACTGCTATTTCACCCTAAATGGCATGGAAAGAATGCATGACATGTGATTTCTAGAAAGTTCCTATATGATGCATGAGATGGCATACCCCCATCTCCATGGTTGTGACAGAAATAGAACCCCAATAACGTCAATAATAATATCTCAACACATGTGAGTCACCCAACGGTGAAAATCAATTTACTGTAAAACATCAAAATTGGAAAATTGTGTTAATGAAGTAAATTGGATTTTCCTTATACATGGGTTAGCTACTCCTAGGCACAACTTATTACCAAGTACCTATTCCATCTTATCCCTGTATATAGGCTCCAAACTGTATGTTAGGAGAAAAGAATGACTTTTGATACCACTTTATAACATCCCGGTTCCGGAAGCCACCCAAAGGCGCCCCGTGCCCGGTTGGTAACATGGCCTCAAGTGCATTTCCCCGAATGCCAGAGGCTGCCGACTAGTAGTGAGGGCCTTGGGTGTGATAGTGGGTAAACTATTCCCTCATTGTCAGAGTACACAGCGGAAGAGAAAGAATATACAAAAGTAGAAACAGTAATAATCCATACAAAAGCAATTAGAAAAAGACTAAAAGTAAGAAACAACTGGAGCACAAATATAAATGATGCATGATATATATGTCAAGAAAAGAAACCAAACAGATCAAAATGTTGGAATAAAAAATAGTACTAAACCAAACTATAAAAAAATTGTTAGACAGCTCCTCAGCATCACAAGCCAATGCTTGGTCCCATGCTCTCCTGCTCCACGTTAAGTCAAGTACCTAAAATATAAGGGCGCTTTCCCTTATCTATATCTGGAGAAATATAATATGTGTGGGCCCAATAACATGACCCAAATAGGGTGTGAGACTAAATCCTAGTAGGAAACCACCGAAAGATTTGTGCCTAACAGTCAGGGAATATATGGAAGATAAAAGTACAAAAAGAATCAAACAGGAAAGTACTCAGCAGTCAATAATCCACAGTATCTGTATCAAGCAACAACTAAACACAAATAGGTAACCCTTTGGGAATTACTCACAACCATCCCCTCTAGTCCTACCTAACAAGTACTAGAAACCCTCTGGGCTGTAAACTCAACCTAACCCCGCTGGTTCTGTCAAAATAATTCATAATGACTCTCTGAGGAAGCACTCTCAGTCAATTCCCCTTGTAGTCTAAGATAGTCAAGGACTCTTTGAGGAAGCACACAATGTCAATTCCTCTTATAGCCCCAAGGTAAAGAGACTCTCTGAGGAAGATTACCCAGTCAATTCCTCTTATAACCCCAAGTCATTCACAGACTCTCTGAGGAAGCTCACCCAGTCAATTCCTCTTACAGCCTGAAGTTGTTCAAGGCAATTCAAGTAAAACAAAGACTCTCTGAGAAAGCTCACTCCATCTATACCCTTATAGTCTACAAAGATCAAATAATATATGAGAAAGCTCACTCTGTCTATCCCGATATAGTATATAATACCCAAACACTCTCTGAGGAAGATCACTCGGTCTATCCCCTTTTAGTCTATAATGTCTAATGACTCTCTGAGGAAACTCACTCGGTCTATCCCCTTTTAGTCTACTACACCAGGTTCTCACAACCCCATGTATGTCAACACATAGTAATGCTATATGGCCAATGTAAACCTATAGAACTACTTGGATAACCAGTCTACAGTATCTGAAGCATGTTAGTAAAAAACACTCTATCCTACGACCACAAGACATAGAAAACATGTAAACGGCCAATAGGATAAACATGAACAATGGTCATGAATAGATCAAAACATTGGCAGAACATCCAGGCATAGTAATCCAACCCTATTTATAACCAAATAACCTTTACACAAGAATACAAGCATGGTAGGAAAAGCACAGGGGAAAAATGGTAAACACATAATACCACATTCAAGGGTATTGGGCACAATTGAACATAATACTCAAAGACTTTCAATGGAAAGGCACAAACCACCTACCTTGTAATTTGAAGATCTCTATACATGAACCTAGAAACTTGAATCACCGTAGAACTCCCAAGATCATCTAAAATGTCTAAAACCCTCAACCAATGATCACATGAGAAAAAGGAGAAATCTTGTGATGAAACTCAAGAAGAAGTAAGAGCTTACCGTTGCGGTTCCAACGCAATCGATGGTGGTCAATTCAGAGAACAAACAGAGGCTCCGGATCTCAGAGAAGCTTCAGTGTTGTATGATTTCTCTCGGCCAAATAGGACCTAGATGAAGACACTTATGGGGGTTAGACGGGACCCCAGTCTGTTTAATAAAAAAAGAACAAAATACACAGCGTGTACTTTTGAAGTACAGATCATGTAATCTCATTTTCTGTACTCCTCTTTATGTGGTCTCCATGTCACCCCCACATGGCCGTGTGTGTGTCCAGGACAAGGCTAGCACATGGTCTCCTGTGGAAAGAAAGTACAAGGTATGTACTTAAAAAATTTCCTGAATTTCCTCTTTTTCTCAAAAACAACCAAAAACGGAAAAACATTTCTTAAAGGAAGATCCGGGTCCTTAAAAAATGACCCAAAACCCATGAATATTTTTTCATTAATAATATGAAATATGAAGAAATAATGGAGTTATTTATAAATCCCCTCCATTTAGGTGAATAATGGAGACATGATCCAAGAAGGTAGGATTATTAAGATCTTATTCTTCTTACATTTTATCTCTCTCAAACATGATTGAGTAGTGAATTTCAATCCAATTTTTTAAAATGTGATATAGTTCTATTAGTGGTTAAAAAATCATCACAAATATCTTGGTTTTACTCAATAAATAATTTTTTTGGTTCCTATAGATTTATAACCTTAATTTTTGACACTTCTACAGATATATATAATATTTAATTTTTTCGTAACATTATGAATATTATATCACATTCTTTTAACTATAATCTGTACCAAATTATAAAATATGTTCCATTTACTCAACATTTTATAATACATAATTATTTAATAAACTAGGAATGTATAACATTAATTTTAAAAATAATAATTCCCCCATATTCAATTTTACACATAAATATCATATGAATACCATTAGAAAATAATTAAATTATAATTAATCAAAACATGAATAACATATAATTGAATTTATTTATTATTTACTTAAGATCATTCACACTTAGACTATCGCTGAATCAGACACATGGGGACCAATGTCTCTATAAGTCCAATTCATTATAATATGTTAAGGTTACGAGAACACTTCTTATAAAGACCCTTTTATTTTAAAAATATAACATTACATGGTTTTAATCATAATTATACATCATATTAAAAGACAAGGATCATAATGTATAGTGTCTTGAAAGACTAGGTACATAATCAAACATTATAAAAAAACTTCTTATTTAAACTCCATAATGATCTCCTATCATCCATTGTGCTTATACATCTACATAGGATAACCTAGGGATAACATGAGAAAATGGATGATCTAAAATCCCACTAATGGAATAACCATCAGAACAAAGCATTAACACATGGGATAGAAGGCATGACATGATTATACAAAAAGGAATGTAACATATGGAATCATAACATATAAAAATCGGATAATATTAACATGGAATAATAGAAATGTGGAAGAAACATAAGACATGAATTTTGTATGATTCAAGGATAACCACCAAGACCATTTCCCATATTAGCACAAGGCAGGGATAGTCACCAATACAGTTTCACATAATAGAATAAACAAAGGATAACCACCTATACCATCGCACACAACATCTCTAGTGAATCAAAATTACCCATTTCATTGAACGACTTTCTTGGAGAACCCATATTACATTTAACTAATATGTTTTCCTCATAAATAATCACACCTAATTTTTTTTACATAAACATAAAGGTATCCCATGGAATGAATTGCGTACCACAATCATGACATAAAGAAAAACCAGTGGTTGTATCCTGAAAGTGCCCATGAATGAAAGGAAATATAACATTCATTGATGATCATAAGGTATAGTAGGAATATATCATGGTCATTTATTTCAAACATAATTTACAACATGTAATAAATATATTTGAGAAATATTAGGATTGAAACATTTTTCTGCTGTTTTAAGGAAATACTATAGAGCTTTTAAAATAGAAAAGGGAAAATATTTTATATAAAATATAAATGAACCAATAAGGTTTTCATAATAGAAATAAAGATTTTATAAAGCCAATGGTGGCTTAAAATAGAGGATATACTGTACTTTATATTGGGTTAAAAATTGGGAAGTTCCCTTAATACGGGTTTGCTTATTGGTATGTATTGAGGAGGGAATCACATAAATTATGTATATAACCCAATGAGAATGGGGGATGGATCTTAAAACATGATTGTGGAGCATATAAAAATAATTTATATGTTTTACATAAAAATAAAAAGATAACTTCATTTGGGTAAAAATAATTATAGATCAGCCAGAAGGAATAAAGGTAGTTTGGGTAGAATTCCTTACGGATTATCAGCATGGTATTAGATGAACTTAAGTGGGTTTAATGAGACAGAATGGGATTTTAATCCATTATAAATCATGAAGGATGTATTTAGGATGTGTCAAATTATACCCCATCATTATTTATTACACATACTATGGCATTCCATAGAGGACATTCTTTAATAAATGTTAAATGGAGGGTATCCCTTACCTTAAGTCCGATGGTGTTCTCCAGTTGTTATTAATCATATGAATAAAAAAATTGGATTATCAATTAATAATTCCAGACCCAATTCTATATGTAAAATATTTATTATAACATTTTTATATCCATTCATATACTTTTTGATTGCTTATAAGGTTCAATTTCAATGTTTGGGTCTATTTGCTTCCTTGGTCTTAGTGATCGGTTTACTTATAATCATGTTCGGATAGATGTAAGATGAGAGTGGTTGTCCAGAATTGGAGATAAAAATTATTATTGAATATAATGAATGGTACATGGTTGAAAATTTTATTTTATTACTTTTATTGATGTTAAATCCTTATATAAATTTTTTTTATAACATTTTGGGTTAATTGGCGGTTTTTGACCACAGAGAACATGTTTTGTTTTTTAAACCAAAACCATGTGTAAAAAAATAATCAAAAACCATATATGAGACATTATAAATATATTATGTTCTATTTCAGCCCTGAAAATGGTTTTACGACCATAATTGAAGAAAAAAATGAAAATTGAAAACTCATCATCCTTGAATGTCGTAAATGTACACATATTAGATTGTGTCTTTACTACTAGAATAAAACAAGGTTAAAGGAGATATGATAATAAATTATTACATTATCAAAACAATATTATAATACATGTAAGGTAACAAAGTTTTTATAACATTTCGATGAGGATATGTTAGGATAGAAAATAAAACAAATGGGCTTGAAAATAAAAAGAATGAAAAGAAAACAGGAATAACATCTTGATTCAATCTACCTTTAGAGCCTCTTAAGGGAAACATATTTTGAATTTTTAGGAGACCAATATATGTTGGATGTGGGGGTGGATCGTGGGGGAGTTATTTGGAGAAAATATAAGAAAATCACAATTCTTGAGAGGAGTGAATATAGGAGGTAAGGATGGGTGGTAATTATAGTAGATTAGAGGAGGGTTTTCATAATATTTAATTTATTAGTTTATTATTTTCCATAAAGACCATAAATAGTTACGTTTCCATGAGAAAATATTAAAAATTTCATGTGAGTTCCAATAAAATGGTATTACATCATCCAATCATCATCAATGGCTCAATAAATACATTATTTATCATTTATCGTAAATTTTGGTATTTTATTATTCATAAAAATTCAATTATTTTAGAAATATTTAAAAAAATAACCCTAACCAATTATCGATGTGAATAATCCAAAAATTAAATCTATTTCTCAAAAATAATTTTCTAAATATTATTAGTTTAATTTTTAATTAAACACATGATTTACTCAAAAAATAACAATTTTAAAACAATTATTTTATTATTCTAAGATGTATGTATATCATAATCCAACATGAATATTTTTTATATTATATAATATGTAAGGTTACCATTAAATATGGTATGTCAGTATTGATAAGGGTATTATTAATATTCATATGGGTATGTTACCATATGCCAAAAATTATGCTGCTCATATTAGACTCCAAAGAACATACTGATCGCAACCGTGTATGTCAGATTTTCAAAATTCAAATCACAGAAGTGACAAACATATGTCTAAAGGTTACATAGAACATAATATTTCATTAATTAATTACTTAATATGATTATATGACATAATTATAAGAATGAAATTTCATTTGAAAACATTGGGTCATTACATTATCCCTCCTTATGATATTCCGCACTCAAAATTTTATTTTACATTCTAAGACAAAAACATGTGAAGTTACTTTTCCTTCATTGATTCCTACAATTCCCATGTTCCCTCTTCGTACGGATGGTTACACCATATTAAATTTTCCAGCTGAGTAGTCTTGTTACATAGAATATTATCTCTATGATCCATGTTCTTCACTGGAAGCTCCTCATAAGAATGATCATCCTCCGACTGTACCACCTCTAGAGAGGGTACATGTTAAGGCCCTGGTATATACATCCTTAAGATGGATAGATGAAAGAAATCATGTACTTTGGCAATGGATGGTGGAAGTGCTAGTTGATAGGACACATCCCCGGCATGATCAAGAATCTCGAAGGGCCCAATGTACATGGGACAAACTTCCCTTTCGTTCCAAACCTCATGAACATATTCCATAGAGATACGTGCTGAAATATCATGTTCCAACTTTTAAATCAAGGTCTCGTTGATGATTTTCTTCATAACTATTCCGTTAAATTTTTTCTTCCTTGGTATGCTTCTGAATATTTTTTACATTCTCTACCATTTTATCAACCATTTCAAGTCCTATATTCTTATTCTCACCATCATTACCAAAACATTCCAGTGTTATGAAACATTCCCCATAAAAGGCTTCATATGGTTCTATTTTTTTGCTCTAGTGGAAACAGTATTTGTAATTGAATTAAACCAATGGAAGATGTTGGTTCCATCCTCCATTTATGTCCATAGATCTTGCTCTCAACATAAATTCTAGTGTCTGGATAGTTCACTCATATTGGCCATCATTTTGAGGATGACAGGCCATACTAAAGTTTTGTTCAGTGCTTATAGAGTGTTAGATAATTTTCTAGAACTTTGAAGTGAATCTCAGATCATGATCAGATACAATAAATAGTTGTACTCCTTGCATCCTTACCACTTATTTGATCTAAATCCGTGAATTTCTATCCAATGATAAGTCCTATAAAATTGCGATTAAGTGAGATGTCTTCATAATACCATCCACAAAGTCCCATATATCATTTTTTATTCTATATCTCCTTGGAATTTGAGTGAAAAAGTCCATGGTAATGTTCCCCCACATCCATGTTGGTATGGGTAGTATTTGAATCATCCCCTTAGAACTTTTCCTATCAGCCTCACTTTCTAACATATTAGGAACTTTGATGTATATTCAGCAATCTTACTTTTCGTATTGTCCAACCAAAACCATTGTCGGAGACCATGATACATCTTTGTGCTCCCTGGGTGAATAGTGATGGTCGAGCTATGTGTGTCATTCCAAAGATCCTTCTTTATCAATGGATCAGATGGTACATATAATCCTGACCCAAATATTACAACTCCATCCTTATCAATCTGGAACTTATTGGTTTTCCCATTTTTAATAGATTCCACCCTTTCCTGATGTTCCATGTCTTTTCATTGAGCATCCTTTATTTTATCTGTGAGGGATGTTTGAGAAATCATTTGAGAAAAGATTGATTATGTTCATACCATAATGATAACCATTTACATTCTATACAAATAAAATAAAATTGGATCCTTTTCAATTATCATCATTGATAATGATGCATGATCCTTTCCACTTAGAGCATCATCCACATTGTTTGCCTTACTGTGATGATAGTGGATTGAGTAGTCATAATCCTTGATGATATCTATCCATCTTCATCAGTGCAGATTATGATCTTTTTATGTGAATATATAATTGAGACTCTTGTGATCAGTATATATCTCACACTTCTCCCCATATAGGAAATGTTTCCATATTTTCAACAAAAATATCACAACCACAAACTCCATCTCATGCATTGGATAGTTTTACTCATGTATTTTCAGATTCCTTGATGTTTAGGCTATGAATTAATCATTTTGCATCATCACACAACCTAATCCCTTCTTTGAATCATCACTGTACATCACAAAGAGTTATCCACTTGTTGGGAGTGTGAGTACATGCATAGTGATAATCCTCTTTTTCAACTCCTTCAAACAGTATTCACATTCCTGAGTCTAGACAAACATTACTCTCTTCTGTGTCATCTTGGTCATTTGGTTTTACAATCATGAAATGTTCTTAAAAATTCATTGATAATACCCAACTAGGCCCAAAAAATATGCGGATATCTTTTACAGTTGTTGTCCTGGGCCACACTTCAATTTCTATTATCTTGGAAGGGTCCAAAAATATTTCTTTTTGGGTGATAAAATTCCCCAGGAACGATACTTCTTCCTTATATAGCACACATTTAATGTATATTGCATACTGCTTCTCCCTTCATAATGTCTTTAACACAGTATTCAAATTCTCTTCATGTTCCTCCTTACTCTTGGAGTATAATATAATATCATCGATAAATACTATGATCCACTGGTCTAGTTAATCCCTGATGACTCTATTCATTATATCCATGAAAATTTCTAGAGCATTAGTGAGTTCGAAGGGAATCACTTTGAACTCATAGTGTCTATACCTCATTCAAAATACGATCTTGGAAATTTCATCCTTCCTCACCATTAATTGGTGATATCCTGACTGAAGATCCACCTTAGAGAAATAACTGGCCCCACGAAGCTGATCAAACCAGTCATCTATATATGGAAGTGGATACTTTTTCTTTATCGTGATTTTATTTATCACGAAATAATAAATGAAGAGGTGTATTGATCAATCATTATTCATGAAAATGAGGACTGCTGAACCCCATGGTGAAGCACTTAGGCTTATAAAACCCTTCTCTAGATTCTCTTGTAACAACTTCTTCATCTCTTCCCACTGTATGGTGGCCATTATCTAAGGATTATTTAATATATTTAGAGATTCTAGAAAAATTTCAATTACGAACTCAACCTCTTGATAAAGAGAAAGTCCATGAAACTCTTTAGGGATACATTAGTGTAATACCTCATTATGGGCATGTCTTTAATCATGATTATATCCTTTGTCCCAATCATTTGATCTAGACATGCTTGCTCATAATAAATCAATATACATACTTTAGACAGTGATTATAAAAGATATTTGTCTTCCTCCTTACAATTATAAGGAATTAGATGATTCATTGGGATATGAAGAGTGATTTTCCTTTCCCAATAGTTGATATTGGATTTTTATAAAAATAGACAATCCATGACCAAGATAGTGCTTAACTCCACTAATGGAAGAGTAAAGAGATTTTATGGGAGGTTCAGTCCTCAAACATTAACTGGGGAGGGCTTATAAACCATTGATGTAATAATTTCACCATCTTCTATTCTCACAGATAACTTATCCATTAAATTTTGAGGAGGGTTTTTAATAGTTCTAAAAAACATGCAAGATATAAAAGAATTCATAGAACTAGAATCAAATATTACAATCTCCTTTCATGAGTGAATAACTAGTGAACCTGTCACCACATCCTTATCTGGATCCACCTCAGAATTACCGATAGCATACGCCATTGCTTGTTTCCTTTGAGGTTTTTTTGATTTCCTCAACTAACCCTTTGATTAGGGAACTTTTTTGTATGATGATCGCGCTACTTGGAATTATAACACTGCACCACTGTCTAATAGTTTATCTAAACATTCTTTTATTCCTCTTCATTAGCGGGATTCTTCATATCCCCTTAGTAGTTTTTAGCCAGATGTGCCATCATTCCAAATTTGAAGCAATTCCTGGTTCCCTTCAGATAGTTCACAGTATGCTTCTTCATACTGCTTTTACAAGTGTAATATTCTGGATTTTTTCCATCATTAGATTCTTTGTGAAACAACGCAAGTTTTTCTCAATTGTTTCTTCCTATCACCAGGCCCACGAGACCACTGAGAGTCTCCAATATCCATTTCTACCATGAGGGAACAACAAAAAATCTCTTCATAACATTCGATGTCTTGAATCTCAAATTCATTTAGTAGACTTGTCTTTAGTCTACTATAGAAGTGATCCACCATGCTTTCGGTGTTCATGACAATGCCAAAGTTGTACCTTGAAAGTCTTGTAAATTTTTCCTCATACACCCCGATGGACTCGTCTTCGTTCTGCATGGGACTGAGGAACTATATTTCTATCTTGAGATGGATGGTTTGAGGAAAATATTTATTGAATAACATCCTCTTGAATTCCACCCAATCCATGGAATAAATTTCTTTTTGAGACAGTGTACTCTTGATCAGTGTCCACCACTGATCAACTTCCCCTTAACAATGATACACCACCAGTACAAAATTCTCTTCTCTTAAGCATTAGAAAAGGTATAATATATTTTCTCTGAAGTTAACCCACTATTCTGTGAGGAGGGGATCAGAATATCCACTAATCATGTGTAGATGTTTCCGCATGAAGGATTCTACAGTAAATTTTTCTTCCCTTGGAGGAGGAGGGAGTTCCACATGATTAATTTTATTATTCCTAACATGAGATTGCTGAGCAAGTACTGTCATGATGTTTTGAGAACCGTTTCCCATCATATCAGGCATATCATCAGGGAAATCTTCATGTTGTCTATCACTTTGGTTTTTAGAACCTGTTCTTTTATTTCCAACTATTAACAATGAAAAATAATGTAAAATTATAGGGTTGGAATACCTAGTTTTGAACATAAAAATATACCTTTTGAACATAATGGATAAACAAGTAGAGGAGAATTATATCCTAACATGTGATTCCTTAGGATTACATCTAAGTTATTCTTGATCTATTTCATAAAATAGATTCTTATTGTATTTTTTATTCCTTTAATAATGGTTTGTACTAATCTCATGAAATTACCAATGAATACACCCCGGGAGTCCCAAAACAGGAGTGTAGTAAGTCTAGTTGTCATGTACCAGGATACCCCATATCAAACTCAAAACTCCTTATTGGAGTTTTCACACCTACCTATATCTGTACAAGATCTTCCTCTTCCTATTTAACTCCAGAAAGAGACATATTTTATTGATAAACCACTGAATCTATACTTACCAAAATTTAGGGAGGTTTTCTTACACTTAGTCTAATCCTAAATGTTCATACTACAGTTCTCTATTACTAAACTCCAAAAATAACTAGACCATCCTATGATACCAACTATAGAGACCCAATCCCTTTACATATAACATTAGATGATTGTAAGTATAATTATAAATCAGAGTACAAGCCAAGGATCGTAAAGTCTAGTTCCATAGAAGAGTAGGTGTATAATCCAACATTATAAAAACAACTTTTTATTTAGATTCCATAATGAGATCCTATATTCCATAGTTCTCAAACATCTACATAGGATAACCTGGGGATAACATGAACAACGAGATGAGATAAAATCCATGTAATGTAATAACCAAACAAACAAAGCATTATCACATGGGATAGAAGGCATGCCATGATGAAATAAAAATGAATGTAACATATGAAATCATAACATATAAACATGGGATAACATAAACATGATATCATAGAAATGTAGAATAAACTTAAAAAATGAATTTATTATGAGTCTAGGATAATCACCAAGACTGTTTCCCATAATAGCACATGCCAAGGATAACTGCCAAGACTGTTTCACATAAGAGAATAAGCCAAGGCTAACTGCCAAAACTGTCACACGTAAAATCTCATGAGACTCAACTTTACCCAATGTTTTGGAGTGATATCTAAGAATACCCATCATACAGTTCATGAATATGTTTTCTACATAATTAATCATACAAAATTAGTCTTACATAAACAAAAGGGTTACTCATGGAATGAATTGGGAACCACAATCATGACATAAAGCATAAAAAATGGGTGCATCATGAAAGTGTCCCTGAAAGAATTTAATTTGAACATAAATGGATGTTCATAAGGTAAAATTGTAATATATCATGTTAAGTGATGTAAAAAATAATTTAAAACATGTAAAAACGTACATGATAAATTTTATCATTAAAACATTTTTTGTAGTTTTAAGGAAAATACTATAGAGATTTTAAAATATAAAAGTAAAAAATATTTTATATAAAAAATAAGTTAAAAAAAGTTTTAAAAATAAAATGAATGATTTTATAAAGAAAATGTTGGCCTAAAAATAGGATAGAGTTTACTTGAAATTTGGATAAAAATTGTGATGTTCCATTAAAACAATTTTGTTTATTGGAAAGTATTGAAGAGAGAATCACTTCAAATCATGAGTATCCCCAAAAGAGAATGAGGGATGGATCTTGAAACATGTGTTTGGAGAATTTAAAAAGAATTTATAATTTGTATATAAAAATAAATGACAAAATTATATGGGTAACAAGAAATATAGAGCAACCTAAATGAATAAAGGTGTTTTGGGTAGAATTCCTTATGGACTACCGACATGGTATCAAGTGTACATAACATGGATTCATGAGAAAAAATGGGGTTTCTCATCACTTTTATATCATGATAGAGGTATGGGGGAGGTTATAAATCATACCCCATCATTAGGTATTACACATAAAATGGCATATCATAGAAGACATTTTTGAATAAAAGTGAAATGGAGGGGATGCCTTACCTAATGGCCTATTGAGTTCTCCACATTTTATTAATGAATTTAATAAAAAAAATTATGTTTATTAATTTATAATTAATTAAACTATTATATATTTAAAATATTTAGTATAACCTTTTTGAGATCATTAAAGGCCTTTTTGATTGGTTTTAAGGTTCAATTTCATTGTTCGGGTCTGTTTGCTTCCTCGGTTTTAATGATCTGTTTACATACATTCGGGTTTGGACACATGTAAGATGAGAGTGGATGTCCATAATAGTAGTTACACATTATTATTGAAAATATAGAAAGTTACATGGTCAAAATTTTAATTTGGTTACTTGGAGTGATTTTCAATCATTATATAGAGCTTTTGTGACAACGTTTTGGGTTAACTAGCTGTTTTTTTCCACAACGAAATCATTTTGTTTTATAAATAAAAACAATAATTAAAAAAGGATAAAAAAAAATATATGAGAAATAATACATATATTATGGTCTATTTCAACCATGAAAATGGTTTCATGGCCATAATTGAATACTGTAATTGAAATTGAAAACCCATCATCCTTGAATGTGGTAAATTCACACATCTCAGATAGTGTCTTTACTAATAGAATAAAAGAATTCTAAAAGAGATATGATAATATCTTATTACATTATAATAAAAATAATTCATTAAATGTAAGTTTATTTAGTTTTCATAACATTTGGATGGGTAGAGGTAAGGAAAAAAACAAATGAAATTGAAAAGAAAATGAAAGAAAAGAAAGGGGGAATTTACCTCTTGATTCAATCTTTCTTGAGAGCTTTTTTAGGGGAGGGGATTTTCACTTTTGAGTAGATGATGGTCTGTTGGATGTGGGGGAGCTGAATGGGGAGTTATTTGGAAAGAATATAGGCATGGAACAAGACTTTAGAGGGGTAATGAGAAGAGGTAAGGATAAGTGGTATTTATAGTGGAAGAGTGGAGGGTTTTCATAATATTTAATTCCTAAGATAATTGTTTTCATTAATGAAATGTAATAGTGATTATTCCATGACAAAAAATAGTAATAAGTGAATTGAGTTCAAACCAATTGGTCTTACATCAGCAAATAATCATCAACGACTCAATAAATCCATTATTTTTCATTTATTGTAAGTTATCGTATTTTACTATTCATAAAATATTCAAGTATCTTTATAAAAACCATAAATTCAATATAACCATTTTCCATTGTTTATAATCCAAAAATAAAATCCATTTTTCAGAAATAATTTTCTAAATATGATAAATTTAATTTTTAATTAAAATCACAATTTACTCAGAAAATAACAATTTAAAAACCTTTATTTTCTTAATCCAATATATAGGTATTTCGTACCCCCACATAAATTTTATTTATATACTATTAAATTTATGGTTACCATTCATTAGGGTATGTCACTACTCATAAGGGTAACATTACAATTCATAATGGTATGTTACTATTAACCAAATATTATGTGGGTCATATTTGACTCCAAATAACTTACTGATTGCAGCTGTGTCTATCAGATTTTAGAAATTCAAATCAAAGAAGTGAAATAATTCTGTTTAATGGGCACACAACACCTAGTAGTTCATTATGTTGTGATTTCATGTGATTACATGACATAATTGTAATAATGAAACTTCCAATGAAAATTGTGGGCCATTACACTTTGTGTGTGACTCTATATTCCCTTATCTAGTTAGTAAAAAGTCATACTCATAGGGATAGAGAGGTATACTGAAGAACATAATTGATCATATTGAGGAAAGGAAAACTAATATCTCTAACTACATCCCATGAACACACACTTTGTAAGATAATATCTTTCTCTAGAAATATATTTTAAAATGGGATGAAAATATGTTATAGACAACCTTTAATGATTTAATCAAAATAAATGGATTTACTCATGGAACTACCAAATCAATCAAGTGGTCAGATAATAATTCTTCTTAAAACAATTTGAAAAACCATATCGTGATCCTTCAATCAATTCAATAAAAAAATTGACACACTCAAAACATGCTACCTAACCAAAAATATAAACTATTATGGGATTAAGCATGAATAAATGAACATTATCAAATTATATAAATTGAAAATGATATTAAGTTGAGAGACTTATAAGAACTCTCATAGATAAAAAAATCTAATTACACATAAAAGATGTAGTTTTTCTATTGTTGGGTGAGTCCTTATGATATCAATGACTTGAGAGCACCAAGTGAAAAATTCATGAGAATATGTCACAATTCTTATGAACCCTAAAAAAATATCTAAAAATCATTTTGGTCATTTCAATATGATTTATCAAGAATTTAGTACATATTCATATGATTATAATCATAGTACCACAAGTTTTTCATCATAGTTAGAAACTAATTTTACCTTTTGATATGATAAATAATATAAATAAATTTGCACATATATAGTGTATGTAGAAGTAGAAAAAATGTTATGGGAAGAAAAATATATTATACAAGTCTACATATACATGATGTGGTAAACAAAAAGTACTGCCAAAGAGGGTTTTAGACCATGAACAACACAACAATCCAACATTCACTAGAGACACTTTCTAACATCAAATTTTTAGCTATCACATGACTAACATTATTCTTATATGATATGAATCTAGTCATTGGGCCTTATTTATTTTCTTCCATTACTACATTGTTATCCATGACTTCACTTCCATGAGTTGAAATCCCAATAGTGATGATACCCTAGAGTATATTAGTTTTTTATATTTTACATCATTTTCATTTTGTATAGTTTAATTATAATATCATTATTATAATATATATTATGAAAGTATTGTCTTTATTAGTGAAATTATAAGTGTTAGCATAAATAATTACATATTCATAATATTTTTTGATTTAATTAAAGATTAAACACACTATATATATATGGATACCAATGGATTTAATGATATTATCTTTCATATTTTATTAGAAAAACTACAATACTAAATCAATCAATCATTTCAAAGTCAATTTTTGAGTTCCCTTTCATAATACTGTTTATTATTATCCATATACCTATAAAATATACTTTATAATTTCTAAATTACTATCAAATAGTCTAAACTACTATTCATAGGCGGTCTCTTGGAGATTTATAATGTTTTCCTCTATTTTTCATGAATATGAATCATTAAACATTGTATATGATGATATATGTCACTGATATCATACATAATATGTATGGAGTTTGGCTTATCCTCTTAATATCCACCTATATATTTAAATAAACCATATTAGAAATATTTATTCCATTTGAATTTAACAAACAATTCACTATCAAATTGATCGGTTTAACATTTTTCAATGCCATATCAATTTGTATACAATGACTTGTTTTATGAAACCCCATATTTCAATCCTTGTTGATATTTCTCCATTTAATTAGGTTTTTTATATTATTTCATTCATAGTGAAATATTTTCATCGTAGTACTTCTAACTATAATAATACTATCTTCTTTTATTTTTTAATCACATATATCTCTTTAAAAACTATAAAACTCCCACCAAGAACAAGGGAGAAAATATTATCACATGAATTAATATTAAATTCATCCATAAATTAATCCTTGCACAATAAAAATTATACTAAATACTTTTGATACCAAAACCCTTATAGATATATCTAAATGAAATTTTTTAGATGTTTTTTCATTTCGACATTATGTTTTAAAATATAAAAATCACGGTATTATATTTTTTACATATATTCAATTTAATTTTCATATCTATATTACTGATTTTTCTATGAAGTAAACAATTTCACTAATCCTAAAACACATAATTATATTTAATTGTTTGTATAAAATTTACACTCAATCCACATCTATTTTTATTATCCATTTGGATGTAGTGTGCTTTACATCATCTTAGGATACTATTAAAATATAGAATTGATTTCATTACAACAAATCAATTATTTAATTCATAACCATTTTCCATTTCAGGACTATTTTCAACTTAATAATTTCATGTCTGATAATAATTTATCAGGCTCAGTGAATAATTTTTCACCTAACCTAGTGATTGTTAACCCATCTCTTTTTTGGTTTTATCCTTCCTATTGATTTTTTACTTTGGATATTTCTTTTCCATTGTTCGTTGTATAAACAGTTCATATTCACACTACATATGGATATATTTCCTCAAATTTAAAAAATGTTATATCTCTACCACTATATTAGCTATATAGTTTCACCATTCTCATTGAAATATAATATTTTTATTGACTATGACATTTTGAATGTTTTATATAATATCTATAGGATTATTTAAGATAATTAACAGAAATAACAATGGTTTTTTCATGATTCAATTTTTTATTGTACATAATAGAAAAAATATATCAACACATAAATTTGTGAAATAGTGGATTTATTTCATAAAATAACATATATGATAACTATTTGTCACTATAATAGGTATATATTGAGTTTTTAACACCGTCATTTAAAAATGATGACTAAAAATAAATAATTGAAAACTTAAAACACCTATATGTATACTCATTAACCACCATTTTAATAACATCATGATTTTGATTTGTGTGGATAATTGTATGCTTGGGAAAAATTCCACCAAATATTTTAAAGAAAAATGAATTTATGGTAAAGTTAATCTTCCACTCACTATACCAAATAATCTATTTACCCATTATCAATATCATTGAAAACTTCATATTTATATTTCTAAAATTGTTTTGCGTGATGTCATGAATAGCATGAATTAAAATCTATGTCATACATTAAATACATGAAATACGATGCCAAACTAATTCTAATGGATTTATGGATTTTTAAATTTGTATATTAAATGTTTTCTTATTCAAAATACCTTGTTATAAAATATATCAATCAATATAATAGTTTTAAATAAAAATTGAATAAACACCCTAAATGGTGTGTCATTTAAATTTTGATTTTTTACATGACCAAATATTATCTTTCTACAACATGGTATTATTTGAATCATACATTCACCATTATTTACTAATTATAGATATCAATAATTGATGTATTAATTTTCATTTATTAATACTTTTTATTAAATAAAAATATGAATTTGAAATATGAATCAAAATATCATTGTTTCATAACACAAAAGAAAAAAATTATTTCTATAACACAATATATGTAACAACTAAGCCCAGTAGGCACCCCTGGTTCCCTATTGACATGTGTTTTCCCCTCCCTAGGGTCTACCCACATGCTAAAATGGGTCATCAGATCAATTGTTATACCTATATTCCATCACATGTTCTTTCTAGTGTTATTTTTCCTTACTCATACACACCCAAGAAAATATTCCCATGATATCACCTATCCTAATCACTATTCTAACCCAAAACTCATTATTTGTAGAATTAATACCTGGAAGGTTCCCAAAAAATTAGGATGAGCCTTGTTTAAAAGGGTTTTAACATTATTTATTTTGATATTTATAATTCAATGGGTGTTAAAATAATGCCATTAAAGTATAAAATCATCATTATAAACACCACACCTCAAACCCTAGTTGTGATTTTATACATAAAACTTGGTTTAAACTATGATATAATTTTCATTGAGACAAATGTTGTGGTTCATGATTAGAACTCCAATGTTAGTGTGTTTTATCCTAGAATAGGGACTATGATGGTTTAATTTCTAAGAATTTTCCAAAGGTGTATGTCTATGTGAGGGAAAATTATATTGAAAAGAACAGGTGTTTGCATATGGGGATTTTAACTAGTCAGATAAATCATTGAGTCATGTGGGTGGGCCCTATGGAGGTGAGAACACATTTTTGTAGGAAAACTGGATTGATTTTGGGGACTAATTATTATATTTTTGTCCCTTTATATTTGTATAATTTTCTTTTGGACTATCCTAGGATAAGGTTGAACAAATATGAATATGTAGGGCTCAGGTACATGGGTTTCCATGTGATTGGGTTTTCTCTAATGTAATAGTCCTATAAATTTAAATTTTTTGGGATTATTATTATAGTTTTACGGGATTTTATAGAGATTTCATGAATAAATAATATTAATGTATGGTCATTGTAAATATATATACTTTTTCTATGTGTTATATTAGTTATTTAATTTAATTCCATGATTGCACTCTCTATTCGAGCTCGTTTCTCTATTGTATGATTTATTTTTCTATTGAGATAAAAAACTATTAGAATGAATTCATTGAACTAAGAATACCAGTATAATTTTATTTATATATATATATTACAGTGAACATTGTACAATGATGAGATCATGATTAGTTCTCTAAGGGTTATACTATAAGTTGTGGATAAATTTCTACGATAATATTTTTTTGATCCCATAAAATTATTAGGATATGTCATGATTGTATAATTTTTGTTTCAAATTTTATTCCATCAAATTATAGATGATTTCAACTCAATATAGTATTATTTTAGAACTTATGATGTAGGTATGGAATTCTAGAATGAAGGCGGATGTCCTCCTCTATCATCAGAGATATAAGAGTATACAACTGAGAATACTCTTGAACCATATTTATGGTTTTGTCATCATGGATGCTTCAGTGAGAAGTCCATCACAAATTTCCATTCCAAGGTGTAGATATTTATAACTATGGTATAATAGTCAATGAATTTAAACTATAGGATTTTTATCTTTCAATGTCACTAGAGGCCTAAAGATACTGATCAATGGGTTGAAATCATGGTGGGAATCTTTGAATCAGTATAGAAAATGAAGTATTTGAAAGCCAATATGAGATAAAGATCATGTTGGGCACAAATCCCATTTTATATATCCCCGTATCATATGTCTCCAGATGATATAAAATAGATCAAGGTAAAACATGAGGAATTTGAGTAGAAGGTCTTATCAAGCTGAGAAATTCACTATAGGGTTCCACTATCTTGTTTCCCAAGAAGGAAAATTAAATTATTTGTCTTTTTATTGATTACCAGAATCTAAATTTGGAAATAGTGAAGAATATATATCCTTTCTATAAGATTGAAAATATTTATTATTATTTTTTGATATCCAAATTTTTCTTTATGAATGATGTCCGATTGGGTTACTACCATATTTGGGATAGAAATGAGGATACACCGAAGATGGTGTTTAATAGAAGGTATGAGAATTGTGAGCATCCAATGAAGTCATTTGGTTTGACCAATTCAATACTATTATTCATGTCTATCATGAATAACATATTACACCCATATTTGGAAAATTTTTCATGGTTTTCATTGAAGGAATCCTAATATAATCCCCAAAACTAGATAGTCATTCTAGAAATATTGAGTTTTTCTTGAGTAAAATTCAACCACATCAACAATACACTAATCTATTAAAATGTTAATTATGTGTTCAGGAGGTGAAGTTCTTAGGTGAATGTTGTTTTAGAGATAAATATATTTATATACCCATAGAAAGTGGAGAAAGTTACTTACTCGATAGGTATTTATAACATATTTATAATCAAGTGTTTAATGGGTTTAGTGGGATAATACCAATATTTTATCATGGAATTTTCATATCTATCAGTACCTATTTTTTAAAGGTGGTTCCTGAGTCAGAGACCAAGGAAATATTTATTTAATAAAGAAAATAAAGGGTTACAGGAGTCGGAAATATGGAATCTTATTACAATATTTATCATAGAGAGGAAGCAAATCATCAGGTAAGTCATATTGCCAAGTTATGCCCTAATTGACTCCATTGTTATCAAGAACTTCAGAAACCATTTTCACTACACGAAAGGCATGAGTGGAAATGTAATGGAGTTTTTTAAGAGAATAAAGACAATTCATCTAATGGTTAACTAGAGTCCATGAAAGATGTACAAATCCATTCCAAATAGCATGTACTATAGTGGTTGAATCACTTTAAATTCAAATATTGTTCCATCCTTTCTACTTAGCATAATCAACGACATTGATCACCCCCATAATTTCCTATTTAAGAGATGCGGACATACCACAACCATAAATAAAACATCCATGACATTGGCTAAGATAGTCTCTAAATATAGTGCCACATCTTGCAAGAGTAGGGTTGCCTTTAGAAGCACCATCAACACTCAATTTGATCCATCCTAGAAGCAGGGCTTTCCAGAATACCAAAAATGTGCATCTAGGTTGTATGTATAAACCCCAAATACATAGACGATGTAGAATCTCAAATGCATCAACAATGTTTTCACAAAAAGATTTTTGAATCGAGGTAGAATCATGAATAGCAATGACAATCCTCGTCTAACCTGCATTAAGTCAGAATGATCTATTCTTATGAAGAATATTATTTCTATCATACCAGATCAATATCTATTAGTAAATATGAATACACAAATAAATAATAAAGTAATTTTACTTTGGTTTGACTAGTGTGATGAATATTTTATTGTTTTTCATTATAGGTCTACTATATCTGCAGTCTTGGTACTTCCCATACTCGATGTGGGTTACACTGTATACTGCAGTGCATCAATAATCAGTCTAGGATGGGTGCTAATGTATAGAGAATATAAAGTGTGTTACGAGACACATAAATTACGAAAAAATTAGTGGAACTAACATAATCATGAATTGGATCTGGTAGCGGTGGTTCATGATATATAATGTATGTTACAATATCACTTTGGTGAGAAATTTGTAGTCTATATCGACAAGAAGAGACTCTATTACATCTTCACATAATATAATCAAAACATGATTCAACCCCACTGGTTTGAGTACCTATATTTGTCTGTTTATGAGAGGAACAATACACATAGTAACAATAACATCATTTTAGAAAAACTTATCTATAAGATGAAAACAGATCCAGTTTATTGTGAGAAACCTTATAAGTTGTATTGGGGATTGATCAGGTTATTGGATGATTGAAGGATCAATGATTCTATGGAATAGGTATTTATGACATATGCCTTGGTGGAGATAAAATATTCCCTTATTGATTGGTAGAAGTTTGGCCATGACTTAAACCCAAATTACTATAACAACATAATTTTAATGTAAATAGATATCACATCATTTTTCCAAAATAAAAAAACACACACCCAAAGACCGTAACAGTTTAGTGCCTTTGGGAACTTGGAACATAAATCTTCTAGTTTTATGAGTGATAATCATTATTTCCCACAATGATCATCCCCATAAGTACCCATATATAAATTTTTTTTCATAACATGTGGAAAATGATTACATAAATAATAGGGGATCTTAGATTATTAGTATAGGTAAGAAATTGAGATACATAATCATATTCATGAATATAAGTGTATGACGACATGAGTATAACATTAGAAGATCATACCCTCGATATCAAAGATCATATACTTGAGTTATTGCAAAAATATTGGAAATTCATAATATATGAACCATAAAAAAGCCAAGATGCATAATTCATCATAGTATAGAAAAGGTATACGACATTGAATTGTGGAATAAACATAATTTTATAACCTTGGAAACATGTGAAAATAGAAAAAGGTTCACTAATTTTGATAAGGATATGAAAACAATCCCTCAAATAAACTTATTAAGATGAAACCAGGTCCATGCATAATATTTTGATCATGTAATCTAGTTCACTCATAAAAAGTATTCCATAGAAGTCAAGGACCATTATAAAAACATACAAGAGAACATAATGTGGACTATAACTACTGGGAGGGACACACCACCATCCCCAGTTATAGTCAATACCTTATAATGGATTAAGTTTCTCTATCTTCCCATAGTTAATCAGGCTTCCATATCTTCCCATAATAGAATGAGTTTCCCAATCTTCTCATAGTAGATCGGTTTTCCCCATCTTCAAATAGTGGACCAGATTTTCCTATATTGCGTAGTGTTTTAATCCTATCAACTAGATTCACATAAATATATAATGAAATATAAATTCTTACCCTATGAATTAGTGGTATTTATAGGTCCCACCCATCACATAATAAAATCATACATACATGTTCCATAAGATAATAAAACATGCATCATATCATGCCCCATAAAAAGAGATGGTTTTCATAAACATTGTATCATAACTCAGAAAAATAAATGGGTATCATAAACATTTCATCATATCATTTATTATAAAAAATATATTATTTACATAATAATTTTACAAAATAAAAATCCATTAAAAGATGTGGGTTTCAAAATAATATAATCCATGGAAGAGAAAATTGCATCATAAACATCATTTCATCAAAAAACCATTCAATAAAGAGTATGAATGGTATCCTTAGATCATCTCCCCAGTAAAAAAAATAATACAAATTATGTTATCATATATGGAGAGGTATTTTAAAGGATAACATGTCACATTTCGAAGGGAAAGTAGTCATTCTTTTAAAATCCATTTGTTAAAACGATTTTAAAAATAATTTTCTTAGAAATAATTCTTTATAAGTTCATTTATAACATTTCTTTAGGAAAATATAGTTTTAAAATTTATTTTTACAACATGAAATATTTTTAAAGCCATTTATTTTTCTAATACTTTCGAGACTATATAAATAATGGCTCAAATTTTTTTGAAAACATTTTTATTTGAAAATAATTTTAAAAAATATATGGAAATCATGAAAACATATATTAAAACCTTTACTTTTAAAATAAATTTAAAATTTATAATGAAGGATTGAAATCATTTTGAAATAATTTTTATTTTAATATACATTTAAAACTTATAAATAATGCATGAAAACATTTTGAAAATATTTTATTTCTATATACATTGAAAACATATGAGAAATTAAATAAAAAATTTGGAAAAAACTTTTCCTTTAAAAATAATTTTAAAAATTATTATGAATGATTGAAAACATTATGATAAATATTTTCTTTGAAAATATTTTTAAAAAATATAAATAATGGTTGAAAACATTTTGAAAAATATTTTATTCTAAAATAACCTGACAATGTATAATTAGAAGATGAAAAAACATCAAAAAACGTTTCTCTTGAAATTTATTTTAAAAAATATAAATATTTATTTAATTTTTTAAAACAATTTTATTTGAAAATAATTTGAAAACATAAAAATAATTCATGAAAAGAGTTTCAAAACATACTTGTTTGAAAACTTATAGTGGATGTATAGAAATTTTCTAATAAGATTTTCTTTGAAAACAAATAAATGAATCTTCAAAAAATTGAAATAATTTTTGAACATAATTTTTTTTGAGAACCTAGTTTTGAATAAATATAAATTTCTAACCTAATAGAGAGATAAGGTTGTATTTTCTTAAATACACATTATCAATTATCATAAGTACCAAAAAAGTGGAAAATGGTACCAATGAATTCCTATATCATTAATAAAAATTTTATAATAGAATAGAAGAGTGTACTTGATATATGGATAATAATATTTAATAAATGGTACCATAATCTTATAGAGTCTCAATAAACAATGAAATTTTAGAAAAGACAACTACTGCATTGGTTACATCGACTCAAAATCCACAAGATAGAATAAAATTCCAAGAATATTAAAATATCACCAAATAAGTTGATTCAAGGTATAACATGTCAAATGGAATTATATACACCTCATTGAAAAATATAAGTTTATAATATGGTATTTCTCTAAAAGAAGGAAAATTGAGAAAAAAGTAACTATAATGATTTTGTAACTATAGAACCATAACCCCGTGAAAGAAATATCATAGAAAGGATTTGTAAATACCTATAAATTGAAGTTATTTAATCATATAATATATTAATGGTCAATGTATGGACCACACAGAATAAATTAGTGGTGAATAAGGAAAAAATCTCACAGAAATAGAAGTGAGGAAAGAAGAAACCCTTGCCTTAAGAATTGAATTCATTTGTACGCATTTAATCCTACCATAAAATAAATATAAATTATTATAATTCTTCCATAGAACCAATTTATTATACCTAATGGAATATTTGATCTTATTATTAATTTATATTAACCATTTATTAAAAATTCCATTTTTGTGTTATGTTTCAGGCAATATTCGGAATATATTTTCATTTATGTTTTGACATTTTATTCTTAATATTATTACATATATTATTATATAATTATTTTTATAATATAAAAAATGATATAAATATCATATATATTTATAATAATCTATAAAATATGCAAATATGAAATTGAATACATGATTCATGGATATTGTAGGCCTTACGTACGTATTAACACTATTTTCGTTTAATTATCATTTTGGAAAAAATAATTTAAATTAAATATATATAATATATAATTATAGTAGAATTATCAAGTAATATATATATTATATACATTTACTTTTACCTTTCCAAACACATTCTGTATAAATCATCAACGAATCACATCACTTTGAGGAGGTGGTAGTCCGAATGTCTAGAAACAATGTTATATTATTTACACGACATGTAAAGCATGATGGTATGTGATATATACTAATTAATTAAGAATAAATTAATCCAATATATCATATACATATACCATATAAAATTTTATTTTTTATCCCAATTCCCATCTATGATAGGTTGTAATGGAAAATGAAAAACCTCGCTTCACCAGGCGGTAGTCCTCCATACACAAGAATAGTTATTTCATTACCCATTGGTTGGATGTGTGTGTAATTTTACGTATAAACAGTAGTATAAAAATATTTATGTACATTTCTGATACCGAGGTTATTATGTAATAAACAAAATATAAGAGTTAAGGTGGTGGATAATGAAAAAAACAAAATATCTTGTGGATGAATGTTACCTCTTCTTTGGGTTACACCTATTGGTTTTCACCAATGGTATTCCTTGGTTAGAATTCATCCTAAATTTAGGCTTATAGGATGAACGAAGATTATTTGGGAAGATATTTCTAAAGATTTTTTTTAGAAAACTATTCTTCATTGTTGTGTGAAGTGAGGGGAGTGGGGTTAGAACCCTTTTATAGTGGGGGTGGAGTGACATTTTTTTAAATATATAAATGTAAACATTAGTGAGTGGTCTCCATTATTTCATGGAAATCCAACAAGAGTCAAAATTTGATAAAGTAGGGAAATGGTTCCAAATATGAGTATAAAATGGATTTTGGACTTGTGTATAGGTTATTTTCCCCCTTAAGATTATATTTTAACCATGATGTAAACTAATTTTTCTTAATCATTGTAATTAATTTTAATTAATTTCAGTAATATTTATCATGAAAATTTATACTTAACATGATTGAAATTTTAAATTATGATGACTCAAAATAGTTAATCCGTTTTCCCAAATTCTAATCCCCTAAGTTTTTCAAATTAATTTAAAGTTAATCCAACAGATAGGATGACACGATTGGTTTTTAAAGTGAAAAGGTCAAGAAGATAGAATTTTTTTACATCCAATTTAAATTTAAAATAAGTTTAAATGAACTAAAGTGGAATAATTTAGGAATAATTTATCTAATTAAAATTTAAAACCAAATTAAAATATAATTTATCTATATAAATAAATCAAATGAAAAACAAGTTTTCAATTAAAATTCAATGTGTTTTTACTATTCATAAAAAAATGAAACTTCTCCGAAAAATAAAAAATATTCATCTAATGTAAATTTTTATATCCCGATTTAAACAATGAAGTTTATTTTTTAAAATAAAAATTATAAAATTGTCAAAAATTATATTGAAATAGCTTCTTTATTTAAAGGTAGTAAAATTACCTTTTTGAAAATATATCTTTTTACTAATAAAATTGGATTTATTATCATCTATTGTCTTGAAAATAATTAATATGAATGTTAAATAGTTGACCTAATAATATATATATATATATATTAGAAAAATTAATTAATTTATTTATTAATGTTAAAATTATTTTATCCCATAAATATCGTTCTCTAGTGATTGATGTTCGTACATTTTCAAAAGAATTTTATTTTCATTTCAAGGTAATTAGTCACAAAATTATTCTTAATATATACATTTTTAAACAATATTTTAATAATTTAATTAATCATATTCACATATCATATTCAAAAATATATGTGGTAAATTTAATAATATTTTAATTGTAATACTAATATCACATTGTAGTTTTTTGAAAATAGGTCTTGCGTGTAAAACAATCTATCGATTGGAATTAGAATTGTTTCCAACACAATCTAATCATAGTGTTTCGTGCACAGCTAGCAACACCATGTGTTGTATGTAGCATAATATCAACATGGTTTTTCATATATTTAAAGACAAAATTACTCAATTCATATCAAAAAATATATATTCAGATTTGTGTGAAATTAAAAATATTAAAGAGATTAAATTAATTTGAAAATAAATTCAATAAATCGTAGGGTGTTACATGAACATTGTGTTGAAAGATTAAAATTCAAGAGGTGACCCTATACGTTGGTGGTCTATGGAAAACATTTATGTTATCATGTAACATGTGAGAGTAGTTGTACCTACTTCAATTAAATATAAGCTGATGAACAAATTATGAACATCTATATGGGTGGTTCATCCTAGAGAGACAATGATGTACCATAAAATTAGGTGATAGTTTTGGTGTCCATGGTTGAAGAGGGACATCAATGGGTTTGATTTAAGATGACTAACCTATTAAATTTTAAATACTAACAACCAGTGACCCATTGGTTTTATCTAGCCACTTCCAATCCCTATTTTAAAGTGGGAGGACATCGCTATAGGATTTTTATAAGGTTACACAAGAACGTGAGGTGTTGTTTTATTGTTTGGGTGATTGTGGATTGGCTAATGAATTTTTTTCATTTTATACTAATCCAAATGAATCACTAAATTGAAGAGACAAGAATGCTTTACATTTAGGATATAATACACTTACATGGATTTATATTGAGAATAATACCTAATAGAGATACATGAATCATGTCATAGTTTTTATTGGTATTTCAGAAAGCCTTAGACACCTATCTGCATTTGAGCTCAACCTACCATCCCCAGATTAATGGGAATCCCGAGAAGTCAATTTTCATACTAGAGGATTTGATTCAATCTAATTCCCATGACCTTGTGGGTATGATGTATGACCATATATCCGTGGAAATGTTGACATAAAAATATAGTATCTTGAAATCTATATAAATGTAATCATTTGAGAATCTCATAAGACATCCTTTCTGCTCACCTCTTTGTCCGAACGAGGTGGGTGAGAAAGGAGTATATGGGAAAATTATGGTGCAATATACCAGGGAGTGGGTGTTTTTCATGATGATGATAATGGTGACTGTATAGAGTAGACAAAATTTATATGAAGACTGGAGGAAATGAACATTGGAGATCATTATCGATGACCAGGTTTTTTAGAGTGTCAAATGAGTTAGGGAATTATCATTTATAGAATAAATGTAAACTAGAACAACGATTTGGTTTACCCTTATTGGTATCTAATTGAGTTCGTATAGTTGTGTACCATGTGTAAATTCCTCCATGATATTGAGGAATTCATGATGTGCTCTGTGGTTTTTAGTTTCATAGGTACAAAATAAATACTATACATCTTATAGACCATGAGGATGTTTAGTTGTATCTAGATACATATTATGAGGAGCACTTGGTGTCGATCATTTACTAGAGAAAGAACGTACTTCTAGAAAATAAGGTACAACATATTTAGATCCTAAGACAGTATGGATATATCCTTGAGGATAAATTAGAATTTTAGTATGATTTTTTAGCTATGTGCCTTGAGTTATTCAAGATACACCACTATAAATACTTATCTAGGAAGAGAATTCATCAGTGGGGGATAATTATAATATTCTTAAATTTGAATTACCCAACACTATTTTGGATGAAATTTGAAAGACTTTTTATATAAAAATAATTTTTTCCAGTGAAATTTACCCATACTTATGGTTTTATGATGTTACATAAATGTAAATTATGATTTATATGTGTTCCATAAGGGTAAAATGGTTTTAAATATCCTTTGTAAGGTTAATATCAAGATATCATGAGCTGTGTGATGGTAAATCCAAAATTATATGAGTTTAATAAGGGTATGTGAGATGTTCAAGAACTTTGTAAGGGTAGTATCCTACATAAATTATTTTTACCACCCTATATATAAGGTGAAGTACATAAAAATCCCTTTTTAATATGTTTTATAAGGGTATACCTGTAACACCCCGAGCTTCCACGATACGCTTCTCATTCAATAATGCAATGGCTTGCATTGTACACAATTTCGAGTTCTAAAACATCGCGACTAATCAAAGTAGCCGTTATGAATAGTAATAACCACTTTTTAAAATTATAGAAATTTTATATTTCAAAATGGACTTCATTTTTGGATTCGGAATATCTAAATTAGCCTATGTTGAATTTTTGGTATTTTTTTGAGAACTTCTAATTTTTTATGAATAGTGAAAAATACTTAAAAACAACTTTTTTAATCAAAATAATTTATAGTGATAAATTATAATATTTAGTGGTTTTAAAGTATAATTAGAATATATTTTTACCATTTTATCCAATGGTGGTCATTAGAATTAATTTAACATTGAAATTGGACATAAACAATTGCCAATCTTTTGATATAAATTGTTTCTTAAAAACACGCTATTTGTTGTGACAACGAGAATTAATTATAAAATTAATTTATGCAACTTATATGTTTGGAATTTTGTAAAATGGACATCATTTTTTAATTTGGAATATCAATTATAGCTTAGGGTGAAATTTTGGCATTGTTCTGAAAAACATCAATTTTTGATGAATAGTGAAACCACTAAGTGGTAGTTAAATAACTGATTTTTCGTTTAAATGAAATATTACCACTTCTGTGATTTGATTTTTAAAAATCCAACATACATGGTTGTCATTAAGAAGTAAAATGTGGTTCAATGAGATTAAAATAATTTTTCGTGAATAGTAACTTTTAAGTTCTTAATCGCGATTAGAGGTAATTAGTGTAGTTTCAGGTAAAAATAATGTTTTAATAATATGAGATGAGCTGGACACATGTCATAACCTCATTGGATGTGCCATGGCCGACCAAGACAATCCATGGGTCAACTTGGGGACCCCATGGATCCACTTTAGTTAGAAAATGATATAAATACCTTTTATTTAATGTTAAAGTAAAAAATGACACAAACATGAATTGTTTTACTAAAACAATTTTTACATGGGGTTATACAAGTCATATTTTTGACTATAAATAGTAATTTGAAAGATAAAAAGATTTCATACATCATAGTAGTTTTTTAATAATTTTTAGACATAAAATAAAATAAATTATTTATGACATCATTATAATGCAGCGATGACCTCATTATTTAACGAATTTAATAAAATGAAAAGATAATGTACAATCCAAGGCTTAAACTTGTCCAAAGACTATTGGATGGGTATATTTCGAACCCTTATAACCTTAGCCGCGAATTATATAAGTGTGGGACCTTTATAATCTGAAAATAATTGTATAATAATGTAAAATTTCCTTACTTTCCAAGAGTGCCCGTCCTCTCCTCTTATAAAAGGCCCCCACCTCTACCACCTCATTCACACTTTCAAGCCATTTTCCTCGGCCAAACTCTGCCCAAATACTCTCCCAACTTCCCTCTATTACTCCTAGAATCCTCACTTTGGGCAGAACTCTTCCCAAGGAATCCTTTGGCTCAAATAAAAAAGAGTTACCCGATTTTGAGGTAATGTCTTCTCTAATGTTGTTTTGTTTTATTTTTCTTCTGCAACCCCCTAAACTCTTTTTATTAATTTCTTTTGTAACAACACCAGTATCCTCAATATACTAGGATGTTGTTGTTAGAATTATTCGAGCTACACTTACACACATCTACATCTAATGGTTAAAGAAACATACGGTTTATGTCGATGGAAAATTTCTGCATCACGAAACGATGATTATTCAGCACTCATAAAACACCTTCAAAGGTGGACATTAAGATGTCACTCTATTTATAAATGATATATAATATGTTTATGCTTTACTTAAGGTTCTGTATTTTTCATTTATGGCATACCTTTATTGTTTCCATTGTGGGTAAACGCGATATTTTTATTTTAGGAAGTGCGGACTACCGCCCCCTCAAAGTGATTTGAATCGTTAATGCCAAATGTGGGATGTATAAAGGATGGAGTAAATGATATTATATATGATGTTATAATGGAATTATAATATACCTTTATATCATTATGATTTCATTAAATATGAAATAGAAATGAAAGTAGCGTTCATGCGTACGTACGGCTTACCGTCTCCATGAACGGTGCATTACATTTCTTACCTCTAAACGTTATGGAATATTATAAATGCATGTATATACTGGATATATATGAGATATATGATATCTATATCATGAATATAATTCTGGATATAATGGATATATCACCACATGAACAACATGTAATTATAAGAATGTTATTTTTGACTCAAGTACCTAAGATCGACAAAATGACCGTTATAAACTTAAATAATTACATAATGTTCATAACATGGTAATAAGGGATATAAAAGGAATAATGAACATGAAAAAGGTTCTTAAGTAAATAGGAATTAACTCTAGTTTATTATTCAGGAGGTTAAAGAATGGTCTAGTCAGGACAGGACGCAAGGTAAGGGAATTTCTTAACCCAACTTCCATTCTTTGGGTCAATATCCTACTTTCAAATTATGTCATGATATTATTATGTCCTAGTTTGTATTTTTACTTTCTTTATGTGTACCTATAGTGAATACACATAATAGATCTAATTTATTTTAAAAATGATCTTTTTAGGGACTTTGTCTCATTCTCCTTTCATTGAGGCATATTTGGTTTTATAAACAACTTTATTTTATACGGTGTATAAACCCCTTTGACTTTTACATTTATTCAAAAGGAAACTTTTTTATACGAAGCGTTTTACTAAAAGAAAAAAAGGGAATGTTTTTCTTTCCATACATATGCGTCGACAATGACTTCTCCACCACCGTGACCATTATTTGAGTTTCGGCTTCCTCTACAAGCCATCCCTTTTTTTTAATGAAAAAAATACAATGTTTTAACTTTCTTTTATTTTGGTATTGAAAATGGTTTTGAAAGTGTTCTTATTATATCAATGTGTTGTATTGTTATCTTGTGATTGAAATGTGGAAATGTTATGCTTCTTTTATGCATGTTTTATGTGATACGATTATGTTATGGTTTATGAAATGTTTAAACCTATTCATATGAGTAATGCATTGGACTTAATAAGTGACGGGTGGAGCCCGCTATAGCTCCTCGATGCATCGGTAGGTCTCATGAGACAAACTAGTGTCTTGGAACGAGGCCTTGACAAAATCTTATTTGTGGTCTTGGCACGAGGCCTTGGCTACGTGGATATGATAGTCTAGAATTATGCATTCCATCATTATGAAAGTGGTTATTGATATTGCATGTGATTATTCGACCAGTAGAATATCCATGTGAATAAGTAAATGGCATTATCTCATTTTACTTTTTCCATATTATGTTGAAGTTCATGTTTAAAAGGCTTTTGTTTTAGCTATAAATTGCCTTAAATGTTAATGTTTATTTATGAAAGCTTCCGCAATATTGTTATCCTTACTGAGGATCTGAGCTCACCCCTTTCAATGTTTTAATATTTTCCAGGATGTGAAGAAGGATTTTATGAATGACCTGCAGGGATTGTCAGAAGAGGATATGAGTGTGGTCTATGGAGAATTTTTTATTGTAGTTTTTCACTTTATGATGTAATGTAACGTTTATGAATGTATCTAGTGTTTCCAAGACTACTAAACTAATTGGTCTTTCGAGACTTGATCTTTTGTGATCATGCCAATGTTACGAAGTAAAGCACCGACTCAGCGTAGCTGGGGTCAGGGCGTTACAGTTGGTATCAAAGGAAGTTTAGTACTAACCTTGGAAGCTATATTTATATAAACTCTGATTAGAGCACATAGCCCGAAGATAGACTTTGAGGATTAGTATAGAAGAACTTCCTAGAATTTTGGTATTGTAGAGATGTTGTGAGTTTTCCGAGCAATACATCCCTGTCTGGATACGAGCAGGTAGAGACGGCTCTGACACAGATGTACCTAGGGGTAAAACCCGAAAACACCTCTTTGAGCTAGACTCGAACGGGAACTGATGCACGACAATTGGCCTTGCTGCACTCTTGGTTACGACACTCCCGGTGGATATGCTTTGGATAATTCTCATTTTCTTTATAAACCACTATGAAGGGTTATGAGTATATACTATCTCAAAGAAAACATTTTTATGGATTATATCCATAAATAGTTCAATTTATGTTAAGTATCTTACAAGTATGGAATTATGTATTTTGATTCATAAACTAATATAGTTTATGCCATTGTTTAG
The DNA here is from genome assembly GCA_963277665.1 of Viscum album. NCBI lineage: Eukaryota > Viridiplantae > Streptophyta > Magnoliopsida > Santalales > Viscaceae > Viscum > Viscum album. Next base: position 821,782,633 of record OY728157.1, read on the forward strand.
AAATGGTGCCTAGTGGAAGGAATGGAAACCGTATCAATGCACGCACTCTGTGTAGGGATTTCCCTCCTGCTCAAGATAATTATTTTGGATCTGGAGATACAATTGGTGCTGATCAACTTATTACCATACTGGGACAACTCACTCAGGTTATGAAAAATAACCTTACTTGTATGGAGCACCTTGATCTGCAATGTGGAGGATCAATGTTAGACCGCTTCATGAGGCAACAACCACCAACATTTAATGGGGGTACAAATCCATTAGTAGCTGAGCAATGGATAAAATCCTTAGAGAAAATATTCCACGCCTTGGGGAGTAGCGAAAGGGAGAAGGTTATCATTGTAGTTTACCGCCTCACTGGAGATGCCGATCAATGGTGGTCATTGATTCAAAATACAAAGGAAGATGATGACATATCAGATATGGAATGGATGGAGTTCAAAGAGCTTTTCTTAGAAAAATACATTCCTCATGACCATCGAGCAGATATGGAAAGGCAATTTCTGAGTCTGAGACAAAAGGAGGATGAGAATGTCGCAAAGTATGAGGCCAACTTTACAAGGTTGGCGAGGTATGCTGCAGATTATATATGTATCCCAAGAGGTAAGATTGATCGTTTCTTTGATGGGTTAAAATCATTTCTCCATAGAGCTTTAGTATCACAATCTTTCTCAATATACGAAGATATTGTCTCATGTGCTATCAAGACAGAAAAGGAATTCTCTAAGTCTTATGACAACAAAGTAAAGCAAGATAAGAAGAGAACGGTGGAACAAGAGACAGATAAAGGGAAAAAGGGAAAGAAGGATTTTCCATTATGTGATAATTGTGGGAAGAATCACCCTGGTACTTTCCTAAAAGGAATGAGAGTTTGTTATAAATGTGGAGAAAAAGGTCACCAGGCGCGTGATTGCAAGGGAAAGAAAGAGACTATCAATGTTGAATGCAACAATTGTAGGGAAATGGGGCATTATGCAAATGAATGTCCTAAGCGTCAGGGAACCATACCTCAGAAAAGGCCAAGGGATCATGGACAATCTTATGCTGTTACTACAGTTGAAGCAGAATAATTAATGTATTAGTGCTTTTGGACTCATGGATTATATTCTGGTTATTAGAATAATGTGATATATATAAGGATTGTACTACAGTACTTGTTGTTTCATTAAAGTTTTAATATTATGAAGGTAATCATATTTTATGTATGTGACAATAAGAGAAGATTTACTTTGTTTGGGGAATCTGATGTTACAATTGATTTTGGAATTAAGAGACCTTTTAGAAAAAGTCTGGACGGAGTTATTTTAGATAACTATAAAGGTTGGAGTGGATTAAGTTGATCTTTGGATAGTATTGTTAAAGGATAAAAAATTTATGAAGAATATTTTTGGAATATTATAATACTATAGTTTTAGGAAAAGGACAACCTGCAGGGTGGGGCATAACTGTCGCGTCGGACAAAGCTGCAGGAATCGAACCCACAACCATAGTGCGACAGGCCTTTATTTCCTACCACTATCCTACAGGAAGTCCCTGGTTATTACAAAATAATTTTACTAATCTAAATGGCATGTGTTAACATTTGGAACCTTATAAAATTAGGATAAGTATAATATTTTTGAGTTCTATTATCTTTTTGAGTGAAAGATGAGTTGAAGGTTGAAACTCTAATTGTCAAGCATAAATATATATATACCTATCTCTTATTAAATGAATAAATTAATTTTTAAACTTTAGTAAAGGGATATTAAAACAAAAAAAATGTGTTATCCTAATACCTTATGTCTTGTTGAACAGATGATATTTTAAATCATCATAGATTGAAGGCTTTGAGGCCCTCAATTTGAAAGTTGATTGTGATTGATGACCTCAATCACTCCCTACAAATATTTACGTTTTTCCTCCAATTATATGTCTCTAATTGCCACCAATGTTCTCTTTATCAAGATCATAATTTGGTGTTGACTTTCTTATTTCCATTTCCCTCTTATTAAGGCTAAATTTTATTAATCTTATTTCCGATGTGGGTTTTCCACAAAGGTATTTTGTCTTTTCATCCTTTTATTTTCGAAGAAAAAATTTCAAATTGCGAGGACACAATTTATTGTAGGAGGGGAGAATGTAACACCACGAGCTTCCACGATATTCGTCTCATTCAATATTGCAATGGCTTGCATTGTACACAAATTCGAGTTCTAAAACACCGCGACTAATCAAAGTAGCTGTTATGAATAGTAATAACCACTTTTTAAAATTATCGAAATTTTATATTTCAAAATGGACTTCATTTTTGGATTCGGAATATCGAAATTATCCTATGTTGATTTTTTGGTATTTTTCTGAGAACTTCTAATTTTTTATGAATAGTGAAAAATACTTAAAAACAAAATTTGTAAATCAAAATAATTTATAATGATAAATTATACTATTTAGTGGTTTTAAAGTATAATTAGAATATATTTTTACCATTTTATCCAATGGTGGTCATTAGAATTAATTTAACATTGAAATTGGACATAAACAATTGCAAATCTTTTGATATAAATTGTTTCCTAAAAACACGCTATTTGTTGTGACAGCGGGAATTAATTATAAAATTAATTAATGCAACTTATATGTTTGTAATTTATTAAAATGGACATCATTTTTGAATTCTGAATATCAATTATAGCTTAGGGTGAAATTTTGGCATTGTTCTAAAAAACTTCAATTTTTGATGAATAGTGAAACCACTAAGTGGTAGTTAAATAACTGATTTTTCGTTTAAATGAAATATTACCACTTCTGTGATTTGATTTTCAAAAATCCGACATACATGGTTTCCATTAAAAAGTAAAATGTGGTTCAATGAGATTAAAATAATTTTTGGTGAATAGTAACTTTTAAGTTCTTAATCGCGATTAGAGGTAATTAGTGTAGTTTAAGGTAAAAATAATGTTTTAATAATATGAGATGAGCTTGACACATGTCCTACCATCATTGGATGTGCCATGGCCGACCAAGACAATTCATGGGTCAATTTGGGGACCCCATGGAGCCACTTTAGTTAGAAAATGTCATAAATACCTTTTATTTAAAGTTAAAGTAAAAAATGACACAAATATGAAATGTTTTACTAAACCAATTTTTACATGGGGTTATACAAGTCATATTTTTTACTATAAATAGTCATTGGAAAGATAAAAAGATTTCCTACATCATAGTATTTTTTTTATAATTTTTAGATATTATATAAATTAAATTATTTATGACATAATTATGATGCAGCGATGACCTCATTATTTAACAATTTTAATAAAATGAAAAGATAATGTACAATCCAAGGCTTACACTTGTCCAAAGACTATTGGATGGGTAGATTTCGAACCCTTATCACCTTATCCACGAATTATATAAGTGTGGGACCTTTATAATCCGAAAATCATTGTATAATAATGTAAAATTTCCTTACTTTCCAAGAGTTCCCCTCCTCTCCTCTTATAAAAGGCCCCCACATCTACCACCTCATTCACACTTTCAAGCCATTTGGCTAGGCCAAATTCTTCCCAAATACTCTCCCAACATCCCTATATTACTCCTAGAAGCCTAACTTTTGGCAGAACTCTTCCCAAGGAATCCTTTGGCTCAAATCAAAAAGAGTTACCCGATTTTGAGGTAATGTCTTCTCTAATGTTGTTTTGTTTTATTTTTCTTCTCCAAGCCCCTAAACTCTTTTTATTAATTTCTTTTGTAACAACACCAGTATACTAAATATACTAGGATGTTGTTATAAGAATTATTTGAGCTACACTTACACACACCTACAGCTAATGGTTAAAGAACATACAGTTTATGTGGATGGCAAATTTCTGCCTCACGAAACGATGATTGTTCAACACTCATAAAACACCTTCAAAGGTGGCTATTAAGATGTCACTCTATTTATAAATGATATATAATTTGTTTATGTTTTACTTAAGGTTCTGTATTTTTCATTTATGGCATACCTTTATTGTTTCCATTATGGGTAAACGCGATATTTTCATTTTAGGAAGTGCGGACTACCGCCCCCTCAAAGTGATTTGAATCGTTAATGCCATATGTGGGATGTATAAAGGATGAAGTAAATGATATTATATATGATGTTATACTGGAATTATAATATACCTTTATATCATTATTATTTCATTAAATATGAAATAGAAATGAAAGTAGCGTTCATGCGTACGTACGGCTTACCGTCTCCATGAACGGTGCATTTCATTTCTTACCTCTAAACATTATGGAATATTACAAATGCATGTATATTATGGATATATATGAGATATATGATATATATATCTTGAATATAATTCTCTATATAATGGATATATCACCGCATGAACAACTTGTAATTATAAGAATTTTATTTTTGACTCAAGTACCTAAGATCGACAAAATGACCGTTATAAACTTAAATAATTACATAATGTTCATAACATGGTAATAAGGGATATAAAAGGAATAATGAACAAGAAAAAGGTTCTTAAGTAAATAGGAATTAACTCTTGTTTATTATTCATGAGGTTAAAGAATGGCCGAGTCAGGACAGGATGCAAGGTAAGGGAATTTCTTTCCCCAACTTCCATTCTTTGAGTTAATTTCCTACTTTCAAATTATGTCATGATATTATTATGTCCTATTTTTTATTTTTACTTTCTTTATGTGTACCTATAGTGAATACACATAATAGATCTATTTTATTTTAAAAATGATCTTTTTAGGGACTTCGTCTCAATCTCCTTTCATTGAGGCATATTTGGTTTTATACACAACTTTTTTTTATACGGTGTATAAACCCCTTTGACTTTTACGTTTATTCTAAAGGAATCTTTTTTATACGAAGCGTTTTACTAAACGAAAAAAGGGAATTTTTTTCTTTCCGTAATATGCGGCAACAACGACTTCTCCGCCGTCGTGACCATTATTTGAGTTTCGGATTCCTCTATAAGCCATCACTTATTTTTAATGAAAAATAAATACAATGTTTTAACACTCTTTTATTTTGGTATTGAAAATAGTTTTGAAAGCATTTTTATTATATCAATGTGTTGTATTGTTATCTTGTTATTGAAATGTGGAAATGTTATGTTTTCTTTATGCATGTTTTATGTGATACGATTATGTTATGGTTTATGAAATTTTTAAACCTATTCATATGAGGAATGCATTGGACTTAATAAGTGATGGGTGGAGCCCGCTATAGCTCCTCGATGCATCGGTAGGTCTCATGAGACAAACTAGTGTCTTGGCACGAGGCCTTGACAAAATCTTATTTGTGGTCTTGGCACGAGGCCTTGGCTACATGGTTATGATAGTCTGGCATTACGCATTCCATCATTATAAAAGTGGTTATTGATATTCCATGTGATTATTTGACCAGTAGAATATTCATGTGAATAAGTAAATGTAATTATCTAATTTTACTTTAGCCATATTATGTTGAAGTTCATGTTTAAAAGGCTTTTGTTTTAGTTATACATTGCCTTAAATGTTAATGTTTATTTATGAAAGCTTCCGCAATATTGTTATCCTTACTGATCATCTGAGCTCACCCCTTTCAATGTTTTAATATTTTCTAGGATGTGAAGATGTATTTTATGAATGACCTGCAGGGATTGTCAGAAGAGGATATGAGTGTGGTCTATGGAGACTTTTTTATTGTAGTTTTTCACTTTATGATGTAATGTAACATTTATGAATGTATCTAGTGTTTCCAAGGCTACTAAACTAATCGGTCTTTCAAGACATGATCTTTTGTGATTATTCCAATGTTACGAAGTAATGCACTGACTTTGGGTAGCTAGGGTCGGGGCATTACAATACCTTTGTTTATAAAGGGTGTATATGGGTAAACAATGTACATCATATTGGTATGTAAGAAATATAATATTCTCTAGACAGGTAGTTTCCTTATTGCATAATGGTGTCTTCAATTTCATAAAGGATGTGTAATTGTATCTAGGAACTACATAAAGTTAAATCCATGTTTTGTAAGGGTAATTCTTAAATTATAATAGTTATATAAGGGAAATATATCCAAAATGTGTGTATAGAATCAGATACATAAGGGAATCCATTAAATTTAAATGGTCAGATAATGGTATACTAATACCCACAGGTGAGGTCTAGGAGTAATGTAAGGGTTAAACCATGTTAGCCTTTTTCATCATCATTTTTGAAAAAAAGACTTTTAAAACATAATTTTTTCTTCTCATTCTTCCCATTAAATCGCATATTGTGCTTTCATGATTTCAATGGAAAATTTTCTGTTAATTAATTCATTTATTCATTTTAAAAACAAAAATATTATTATGGAATATTTAAAACATGCTATGATTAATAAATTATTAAATAAAAAATTAAATGATTAAATAAATTAATAGTTTTTAATGTTATAAATAATTACGCATATTGATTTCTTAGAAAATATCTAAACATTAATTCCATAAATTTTTAGGTTATCACTTTGAGTTTGAGGATCCTAAAAATTGGGTGGTTTGAGTTTGGTGAAATCATATATGAACAATATGAGATATTAATATGTTTTAAAGGAATTTAAGAAACTCCCATTCACTTATCTATTCTTGGGTTCTATGTTTTCAAATTATAAAAAACAAATATGATTTCTAAAAAATATTTTCCTAATTAGATTCTGAATTAGATATTTAAATCATTCTAGAAAAATGATAAGCCTTTTTTAAGAAGGTAATAACCCAGAATTATTGAAAATAATAATAAAAATTATTATTATATATGTAAAATTATTCAGGAGATCAAAAATTATTATCATATATGAATAATAATTTTATCTATGGTATAAATGGTTAACATATGTTTTGTCTTAAATCATTAATTTAGAAATTATCCAATCGAGGGAATCAATTAATTATTTTTTTTATTTTATGTATTTTTAAAATAATATAATATAATTAGTTTTAGTAACACTTACCATGTGTTTTGAGACAAAACAATATGTGGATGTGATCCAGTTGCTGTTTCTAGGATAAACATCGACATTTATGTCCATATTTTTGATAAAGAAATTTCATTTCCTTTTGGGGAACTCATTGACTCTTATTTCCATGATATAAATCTTATTTTGGAATACCCTCCTCACCAATATTAATTATTATTTAATGTCATTTTGTATAGATCCCTAGATTTTGTTAGTATATTTTATTCTTTGAGTAATTTAAGATATCCTTTTTTCAATGATTGAGTATGATACCATGCGGTTATGTGTTTCTACTGTATTACCATGATGATATTCCATTAATACCTTTTAGCATATACCATATTATGTGTGTTACATTTTCTTGGTGTTTCTTGTTAGTTATTTCGATAGGTAGAACAATTTTTTGATGATTATCCCTTATAGAGTGGTAGTTTATAGATTATGATGATTTCGATAATGGATATGAACCTAGGGTATCAGAATAATGGTCTAGTTGAATAACTTGAGGCATCACGTAGGGGCATCATGTTATGGGGCCTAACTCAAGAAAGAAAACTAGTGGTATGACATCATGGGGTAAGACTCAGGGAAAATATGGTGTATGATAATCTGGATAACTCACCCATGACGGTGGTAATATATGATGGTATGGGGGCCTGATACAAAAATATTACTTGAGACCATCAAGATAATTTTTTTCTAGACAAGTGGCATTATATTTATCACTTAAAATATATTATTACTTTATTACTAGTGTGTAAGTGAAGAAGGTTTGGCTAGGGGTATTTAGTTTCTTAGTTTGAGCATGAATATTTTGGTACATGTGTTATGATTCTCCATATTATTAAAATTTTATAACTGTAATGGTATACATTTGTTATACTTTTGAAAACTTATTAAGAATGCATTGGTGGTTTCTTACTTTTTTTTACACACACCCTATTTGGTAATATCAATGCATGTGAAACCATCATATTTCGAGATTTTTGTAATGGAAATGGGGCTATGGATTATGACTGAGCAGAGGAGTGTGGGGCTTGGGGAATACCAGGATAAACTCTTTAGGACTCTAAAACATTTTATTTAATTTTAGTACTATAATTATACTTTTTCATAATGATATAATGGGAAGAATTTTTTAATTACTATATGATTGGTATGAGATCGACAATATTTCTATATATATCCAAGGTTATTATTTTATTACACCCTATTATATTATTATTTGTACTATGAAATAATACATAGTGTATAGTCTCCCAATTGACAGACTTAGACCGTCACTGCTAGTAGACATGTAACACCCTGAGATTTAATGAGAAAACTTATAATAATTATTATTAATTTTAATTTCTTTGATTTCTTTTGTTGTAAGTTGCACCAAGAGTAGATTGTACTATACACAACACTGTATTATATTGAAGTATACACAACACTATTTTTGGCTTTCATTACACACAATCACGACCTTCCTCGATAACGTGTGTAGTACACAATACCAATTTTCACTAAACACTGATATATGGTTATAATATTATTATGAAATAGCATTTATGAATAGTATTAACTACATTTTAATTTTTATAACATTATTATTTTTCTTACACATTTTCTAGAACATGGTATGAGTACTAAATAAATTTTTTGGGTAATATAAGTATTATTTAAAAAATTTAGTTTTACCAACTTTTAATGGCGCACCCACTTTAAATATAGTTTTTGAAAAGTTTATAAGTTCAATTTGAAAAAATTAAATTTTTCTCTTGAATCAGGATTTAAAAATTTACTTTGGATAATATTTTCCTATTATTCTGATAACTTTCATATTTTAATGAATAGTAAAAACACGCTATGTTTTAATTAAAAACAACTTTTTTCATCATAATAATTTATATGGTTAAATTATAATATTGAATGGTTTTAAAGTAAAAATAGAATATATTTTTACCATTTAATATAACTTATGTCATTAGCATTGACTTTATATTGAATTCATAGGTAAAATCATTTCAATCTTTTGCAATGTTTTAACTTTTAAAACTCATTTTGTTAAAGGGATTAATTTTAAATTAATTTTTTCAACATCTATGATTTGAATTAGGAAAAATGGATTCCATATTTGTAATCATTAGATGCAAATTATTTTAATAGGCTACTTTTTTTTGGGAAAAATGAATAATAACTACGGTAAATTTTATTTACCATAGTTTAAGATAAATCAGGTAATTGAGCGTAAATATAATATTATAAAATTACACAAACACTTGTATTAATATAATTGGATGATTATATTTCGTCTTATGGAATATTTTGGTCGAAATGGAATCCATTTTAACCCACTTGGATGTGATCAACACCTTTAATTTATTTTATGTAAAAGAAAGTGAAATATGTCTCACTCAAACTTTTATAATTAAACTATTTTTAATATAAGTTCATACAGAATATAAATTCGGTTATAAATACTCATTTTAAAGATAAAATGTTTTTCTTTATCATGGTAATTTATTTGTAATTTTTAATAATTATTTATTTACCTTATTAGCTTATACATTAATGATGCAGAAATTATTTATTTTGTGAAAAATCAATAATATTGTTTTTATTGAAATAATAATACACCTCATAAGTCCCAAAAACCTGAACAAGACATATTGGTAGTTTATATATAAACCCTAATCATCCAATGGCCGAATGTTTGACCATTTGGATCATTATAATGATGATTATGACACTTATATAATTTTATTTTAAATGATTCCAAAGTTATCACCTAAATAATTTAAAAAATATAACAATTTACATGTTCCTATTTTAAGATGATAAATTAGAGTTAAAGTATTATTATGAAATATATGAGATTTATCTTCGTCATAGGATTTTATTTTTAATTATTATGAAACAAATAAATATATTAAATAATTATACAAAAATGTTGTACTAATTATTTTGTTAAGAGATATACCAGATAAATGGTTTTAAAAATATTAAAATAAATATTATATGAACTATTTGATGTTCTCCAAGAATTTTCTAGAAAAATTTAAAATTTTATAAATATATTCAATATTCTTTTTTGAATATATCTTCTGTGTGGATTTTAATTAAATTTAAATAATTGAATAGTGTCAAAATTGACATTATTGTTATTTTGTAAAAACAACATATTATAAAATTGTTTAAAAATCACAAAAATATTTAAAAATTATAAATTTAAATTTATATGGTCTAAAATTTAATAAATTATCCAATTATGGACAATCCACAACACATAAGTAATTATTTATAACAATTTAAAAAATTAGAATCTTATTACCACAAATAAAATTAAATAGATTAAATAAGGATAAATCAAGATGATAATGTTTAAAATAAATTTCCAACAGGTCTAAATTTTATTGTTTGAGGATATTAAAACCCTATCTCATCTAATATTCAGATTTGAGTTATTTTTGGATGTTTTTAAGTGATGTTTAATTTATTATAAATTAATATTTCTTATGTTACCAAAGGTTCCCCTTTTCCTCCCTTATAAAAAGGCCACCCCTTCCCTCTTCCCTTCACAACCTTTGGTGCCTTGAAGTTTGGAAAAACCCTAAAAATTAATTTTCTCAAACTCTATAGTTATATCATAGAGGTTATTGTCTTCTCAAAAGACCAACTCTAGTGCCCTAAGAAGATATTTAAAGGAGGTGCGTCAATGAAGTGGTAATCTCTTCTACCGACTCTTTCATGTTTCTTTATTCTACTAATCACTCTTATTTAGTTGTTTCATTATAAAGAAATAAAATCATTATTACTTATATACTGATATGTTATTATAAATATGAAACAACCCAATTTCACCTTCTATCCATCCTACGGAAAATGAAATCACCGCCCTTAAGTTCGTACAGAATACCTTCTCCACGTTGTGGTGTAATCTGTTTTTCCTCACCACCTTACTTGGATGGGTATAATGGGGTAAATAATAACTATATATGATTATTATAACATCATACTGATTCTAAGATATTATATCATCCCCTCAAATTCCATTCAATAAATATGGGAACGATATCATCGCTCGTGCATACGTACGGATTACCATCTCCACGACACGATGAGATTCATTTTCCATGTTAACAATTAAAAAGTGATTATAAAGTTTATATATTAATTAATAATTAAATCTGTGACATATTAATGATACTGTATTTATGTATATGTTATTTACTTACATCTACTAAAATTAATAAGGAAACGAAAACAACGTTCATGCGTAAGTACGGCGTACCCTCTCCAAGAACGGTGTATTTCATTCCGTCTATTATATATATTTATATTCTGAATATATATTATATATAAATCATGTTTTTCATTCTGTAATTATGTAAATCAGGATTTAAGTAATAATATCAAGAACAAAAAATCGAAACATGTACGATAAATGAAACGATTTTACCCAAAATGCTACTTTAACATGAAATTTACAAAAGAACGGGTAATATAAAATAAAAAGTGAACCATATATGATTTAATAACAATGAATATGATTTTTTAATAATTCAATTACATAATTTAAATCATTATACTGGAGGTTCAGATACATAAAAAGCATATCAGACATAAGGTAAGGGATAACTTTTCCAATTTTATTTTTATCTGAGATTGTTTATTCATAAGTATTTACATGGGTTATATTTATCATCCATGTCCATGTTTTCTAAAAATGGTTTCATGTATGTTTGAATATATTTTTAATCATTTTTCACTTTTACTACATGGTTTGTAAGGAGTGTTTATTTTGTTTACCATACGAGGTACTTTTTTAACTTTTCCTGCAAAAGTACAAGAATAATGTTTTTTATATGGCATGAAAATATTTTAATAGTTTCATAATACCTTATTTTCATGAAGCTTACTCAATAAGATTTAGTGACTATTTTCAACAAAATACTTTTCTTTTAACATTTCATGGCATTTTTATAAAAGAAAATGATTTCGAAAAAGAAAGGATATTTTCCTCAAGAATTCATTTCAAGTGTTTTATCAATACCATTTTCCATCTAAGATGACATTATTTCTTATGTGTATGTTCCAAGTATAATGTCTCTATGATTTATATGGTTTCAATTTTCTTATGATGAAATGATATCCATTTGTATTATATGGATTATGTTATGATGGTGTGATGTTTATGAAACCCATTTTATTCTTGGGATATGATGAATGATTTATGTTTATGTTGTGGCACAATTAAGAATGGTTTCATTATGAGATGGCTGGGACCTATACCGACATAAAATGCATTGGGTAAATATTTATATCTCATGAGATAGACATGGCTGGAATGGTATGTTAATCTGGTTCAGTGTTATAAGACTGGAATGAGGAGTGAACTCGATTCAGAAAGGGACTTTTTCCACTAAGATGGTCTTGGAAGCAATGCCTTTGCTAATATGGAAATCATATCATGTGCTTAATGGTTTTCCACAATTACATGATTTATTCCCAGGCTATTTTATGATTCTTGATGTTCGATTATGATCTATGCCTTACATACTGCCATGTTTTCTGTCATTGCTCAAGATTTTGATGTTTAAACATTATGTTCTTGTTTTTAAGTTCTAATGTACGTGGTTTGTTTTATTTTCTCCATGCTTACACTTAGTGAGCATTTGATCTAACCCTTTATATGTTTTCTTTTCCCCAGGAAATAAAGAAAAGTTTTAGGTAAGAAAACAAAAGGGGATGATCTTTATTGGAGATTTTGAAGATCTTTCAAAATGATTAGAATATTATGTTTCTAGTTTCTAAAGAAACTAAACTATTACTGTCCTTCTGTGTGTTTTTTGTTATGTATTAAGTATTCTGAAAAAGTAATGTATTTTACATGTACGTAAAGTTTGGGTCTCTACAGTTGGTATCAGATGAAAAGGAGGTAGGAATGATTCCGATCCTTGGGAACTCTAGCATGTGAGTGTTGGACGGAGCATGGCTCTCCACCCAAGGGCTACATGAGAAAATGGCTTCCACTGGGGATGGTAGTGTGACCCACCCAGGGGGTGTAGCCACCCATGGAGTGCCCTGATTGGTATCAATTATAGCCCACAAGAAGTAATTACAGACCGCTATACGACATCCACTTTTGTATTGGACGGTGTGAATGAGGTCACAAATCACATTGACTTGCACCAAGTAGTTTGGTCTGGGACATTACAAAATGCATATTAATTGTTTTAAAATTTAAGAATCTTTATCCTTGGTAATTTTAACTTATGGTCGTTTCTAAATTTTATAGAGGTTAATAATTATATGAAACATTAACAATTCACGTCAATATTTGTAATCACATGAAACTTCCTTGATTCCTATATTTGTGTACACATGCTGGATTCAAAAATTTGTTCTATTACCTAAAAAATAAAAAAAATGACATGAAAATATTAATAAACGTAAAATACAATATTCTTATTACTTCATATTCAATTCATTTAAATTCTACCTCTAGTGGAATTTATTTCCACATGAAATGAAAATAGACCTGGGTCTATACTATCCATTTTTATCTTTAGTTTCATAAAATTCTTCCTTAAATGTGACCTTGATATTTTATTTGGCACTGGAATTATAACATTTTATATATTTTAGTTCACCATAATCACTAAATAATTATAATCCTTTATGTTATTATCATCTCATTAAACATTTCCAGAAATATATATTTATGTGATTAATCCATAATATTAATTTTATAATTAATAATAAATATATAGAAACTAGTTGAGAAGGATATGAGAATGAGATATATTATAAGATACTTATTTAAATTTTATCTTAATTCATCAAATTGACTGATTTACTATTTCATCATGATCATAGGAGGCCTGAAATATATTGTATCATTTATTTTACTCATATTCAATATAATTATAATCACTTTTGTTTCTTACTAAATATTTATTCAAAAAAATTATAATAGATATGAAAATATAGTGTAAACATATATATATACTCCTGAAACATCCATAAATCACTGGACATGGATGATGAAATTATTATGTTAACATAAAATTCATCATTCCCTTGTATTTTTTTAATCATCATTTTATCCCACACTTGTTTCTTATGGTAGCTTCTAGGGTATTGGGATCCTCGAAACATGAAATTTCCTTGTATATGAGCATATTACACCGAAGAACCTCCAGTGACCTTATAATGTAGTAATGGTGTGAAATTTATTTGTTTTATATATTTTATTAGAGTATTTTTTTGGATTTACATTATAATTTTCAATAATATATAAAAGAAGAAGATTAACATTTTTATTGGATTATTGGTTTTTATACATTTTGGGTTTATTAATAATTATATATCCCTTATTATTTTATTCATATCATAGAATACCTCAACTATATGATTCAAAATATCTATTCACATGTATAATATCGTGGGAAAGGATCTAAAAACCTCTCATTATAGCCTATTTTTTAGTATAAAAAATATTATGATTGTCTATAGCACCCCAAACATTTTATGGTATATTTCTCTTAAATACAATCTATTCATTAAGTATCCTATATTTCAAGAATCACTGAGCCCCTATTGAACAAAACATGGTTACTTATATGATATAGCTATAACTTAGCCACTAAACTTAAATTTACCTGCTCTGTGAGTTGAATTTTAAAAATCTGATATACACAGTTGTGTTCAAGATGATATTTAGATTCTGATTGAATTAACTTAATTTTCGGTGAATTGTAACCTACCCTTATGAATAGTAACCTACCCTTATGAATATTAACTTATCATTATGAATAGTAATATGACTCTTATTAATGGTATCCATACCCTTGAGTGTATAAATGAATTTAGGCACCCTAAAGATGAAGATAAATATTCTAAGTGTTTATATATTTCAATTAAATATTTATTTAATTAAATATTTATTTAATTAAATATTTATTTAACCATAATTATCAAATTATTATTGGAAAATGGACTTCATTTTTGGATTCTACACGTCATAAAATGGTTAGGGTAAATTTTTGGGATTTTTATGAAATACTGGAATTTTTTATGAATAGTGACATACCATAAATTGAAAAATCAAGATAAATACACTAATTATAGAGTCATGTGTGATGTCCTTCTGATGTAAGACCACTTGTTTCGGGATCACATGATAACATTACTATTATTGGTCATGGAATACACACTATTCCTTGTCTTGAGGAGAAATAATATGTTAATGAGTTTTATATTAAGAAAACTCATCTCTCCTCCACTATAAAACCCCCTCTCACTCCCCTTCCATTCACCCCTCTCAAGCCTTTTTCCTTTTCCATATTCTATCCAAATACCTTCTCAACCTCCTCCCCCACATCCATAAAGTTTTGGTCTCATAAAATACCAAAACCTCTCCCCTTAAGAGGTTCTCAAAGGGGGAAGTCTCAAGAGGTAAATTCCTCTTTCAAATCCGTTATTTTATTTAAATTCTTTTATTTTTGTTTCTTTTCTCACCTCCCTTCACCTAAATACTATGATAAATCCAGTAACATAAATGTAATAGAAATTTTTCATGCTAATGGTATATATTCCATTATCTTCTATCCTTTCCTCACTTTTATTTGAATGAAATGAATGCACCGTTTGAGATGTGCTAATTTAACATATTCAAGGGAAACATTTTATCAATTTCTACTATAATCATTAATTATTTTTAGGAAACAATTTATATGTTGGTTGAACCAGATTATTATATAATATATCCTATTTTTTTTTCTGTAATAATTTTGTAGACATGGTATTATGTTATAAATCAAATCATGTTCATCGTAATCAAACCCACCGATTAACCAAAACGGTTATCACTAAGGTTATATATATATAAATTTGAATTCAACCTAAGTAACCCAAATTAAAATTAAATCAATGTAATATAATGTATGTTATCTAATAGTGTATAAATTCATTTCTGGACTACCACATACATCTTATATATTTATCCAAACTTGAATATAAGTGAACCAATCATTAAAAACCAAGTAAACAAACGAGCCGGTAAAATGAAATTGAACCTTATAACAAATCAAAAAGGCCTATAATGAACTAAAAAGGATTATAATAAATAATTTACATATAAAATAAGTTCTGGAATTATTAATTAATAATCCTAATTTGTTTATTCAGGTCTTTAATAACTAGTCAAGAACACCTTCAAGCATAAGGTAAGAGATCCTCTCTCTCACTTTTATTCAAGAATCCGCCCTATCTTGTGTGCTTTTGTTTTTTTTAAATTTATAATGATAGGGTATAATTTTTAACCTCCCCCATACTACCCTTATGATATATAAATAATGGGATAACCTTTTATATCTCATTAATCTTTCACAAGAACACTCATTACCATGCCGAAATGTTTGTAAGGGGTTATTCTAATCTCACTTTCAATTCTGTTAGATCTCCATTGTTCCCCTATTATTTACTATATGTGGTATAGGTTTAATTCCACTTTACATATGCTATCCTTGTTATCATTATA